>CM066037.1:305486660-306964491 GCA_033557465.1 Ichthyophis bannanicus | reverse complement strand
AAATGCAAGTGTGTCTATAACTATGGATGCTGAATTAGGACTGAATCACGCCCGTGCCTGATTTAAATATATTTGCTAGAGATAACTGGCCTATATGGAATCTGCCTCAAAGTGGAGTGGAGGAGTGGCCTAGTGGTTGGGGCAAGGCACCTCAGGCTGGAAGGTTGGAGGGTTTCTAGTCCCACAGGTGCTCCTTGTGGTCCTGGGCAAGCCACTTAACCCTCCATTGCCCATGTTCCCTGTAAAATAGTTATCTCCAAGTTATAATGCCCTGTAAGCTGCCTTGATACCATGATGTGTCTACTCTGTTGCAAATCTTCATGGTATTTGCAAAAAGGCAAACTTTTCCTTTAAACTATTCAGCAATATCACTTACTCACGTGTAAATGAGTCATTTTGGAAATCTATAGACAGAAATCCCATCCATTAACTACAGATGCCTTATCTTTCAATCATGTAAAGTTGGAGGGGGAATTAAACAACAGGAGATTAAGGAGGATAACCCTCTTAATCCCTCTTGTAAAGGGCTGGCTGAACCAAGCACTTTTAAAAAAAATTATATATGATGGGGAGCAGCTGTTGATTCCAATATGGACACTTTTGGTCATACATGTGCATTCCTTATATGAAATGGCAAATACACATGCAGAATTTTGATCTGTCCAAGTCATACCCTAACCACATCCCAACTTGTTGCCTTGCAATTTCTAAATATTATGGACATCTGTAGTGCAAATGTTGCTCTTTCTAAAATCACCATCTACATGTGAATGACATTTCCATGTATCAATGATGGATTTTCCACATAGAAATTGTGAATAAGGCTTCTAAAATAGACCCCTTATTATTAACCATCATGCTCAGGATGAGAGTTTAACTGTAAGAGGCAGGTGAATGGACCAAGGATTTGCACATCATCCACATAGACATATGGATTTAGGATCAGTGACTGGATCAAAGTTACGAGTGAGGTGAGAAAAGTATTAAACAAAGGAGCATGCACTAACAAAATCAGCAATTCATGACCATTCTCCGCCCATGACCTGCCTGGTTCTGACCTCACAGCACAGAAAGCAGGGCAAAGTTTCTTGTGTGATGGCTGTTCTAAGTGTGTGGTAGTCATCCAAGCAAAAAATAAAAAATAAAATATTTTTAAAAGTCAGGAAATTTACGTAGCAGTAAAAAACGCAGCAGTTTGATCACTCTTCTAAAAATGAAATAGTTATATAGGGGTCAGCTTTCCTTAGACAAAGGGCTGCATAGGATGGGAACAACCCAAAATTACAGTTAGATGAACAAACAAATCACTGTTAGATGAATATTGGAAGAAATAAACCACATTAAATGCTGCCTAAGATAAAATAGACCATTACCACAAAGATACTTAAGAAGTACTATGAAGATTTTAAAATGAATACAAAATGTAACTGGTAGTCAATGCAAATCTTTTAGGATTAGAGATATATGGTTAGCGATGTGAAGGCACATTTTAGAAAAACCATTTAGGTAAAATCTGGGATGTCCAAGTCAGAACATCTGAAATTCTGTGGGAAGGGCAGCAGTGAAGGTGAACATGTGTAATATCATCTAAAATCTCCCTATCTCCACCCCAAAAGATAAACGTGTCTGTCACAATACAGAGAAGGACAGGAATGTGCAGAATAAGGGGCCAGACACGTGCAGAAAACCTGCCAATTTCAGAAATGTGTTTGTGTGAGATAGAGTTGTTTGTGGTATCGGCCACATAGACGTGCCAGTGCTGGTATTTTGGGATGCGCATGTGTATATGTTACCACATACACATCCCGGTCTGCTATTTTAAACATGGAGCGATACAGCAGCACAGCAGCAGACAATAAGGCCTCGCAACATTATATAGCCACTAGGTTTCTTTGAGCTGGTGAAAAATGTTGCGGGAGTAAGGGGGCATTGCCCTTTTCTTTGTATTGTTGATAGCTGGCAGGCATGAGCACTTTTCAAATACTAACTTGTACCCAGGAGAAGGTATACGCATGGACATTAACATGTATAGTCTTTAATAACATGTGACCCCATTCTGAAATTGGATACCCATATCTTTTCCAGAACGTCCTGGACATTCCTCCGCCACACCCCATTAGACATGGACATCATCACGCCTGACATGTGTAAGTTCCGGGCATTCTAAAATAGATTTTGGGACATGGATGCAATCGGAATATCTGAATAGCCATTTTCAGAATTGCAAATCATGAACTGGGTTTCTAAAATAACCACCTTAGTACTGGTCCATTGAAGTCTCTGAATGCTGATTTTGAGGCAGACCAACAACAAATAGATTTCAGCAATCTTGCCATGAAGTGACCAAGGCATATATCACTGTGGCTATTGCAACTAGGTCAAAAAAATGCTAATTCAGTTTAGCCATGGCAGAGATTTGAGCATCTGTTGTTAAAAAGTAATCAAAAAAATTCTTAGATTCTATTTTTCAGTGGTGAATGGAATGATTACCCCTGCCAAAGACAGAGAAAGAGTAAGAGCTTCAGACAAGGCTTTACCCACCCACAGAAATTCAGTTCTCTTTGGATTTAACATTGATTTACAAATATCCAATTATTACCTCATCCAAACATTAGCTTAACTATTGAATACTCTCAGCTAAATGCAGCTTCACTGGCTTCCGATAGCCGGGCGCCTCAAGTTTAAAACCCTCCTATAGCCGGGCGCCTCAAGTTTAAAACCCTCCTGATTGCAAAACCCGCCTTACAAGACTTCCTACACTGGACACCAGACAACAGAATCAGGAGAACAAACATGGCAAAAACCCTTGCCATTCTCACTTTAGCCAGTAAAACCTCCCAATATATCCGGCATGGAACTCCCTCCCTGCACCAATTCGGCTTATCACTGACCTATCCACCTTTAGAAAGGCAATAAAAACATATCAGAGGATGTAGTAAAGGCTGTTAGTGTAGCTGGGTTTAAAAAAGGTTTGGACAAGTTCCTGGAGGAAAGGTCCATAAACCATTATTAAGAAGGGACCCAGGATATCAATGCTTGACCCAGTACAAATATTGTGGAACCTGTGTCTTTTGGGGAAACTGCTATGTACGTATGACCTAGATTGGCCACTGTTGGAAACAGGATACTGGGCTTGATGGACCTTGGTCTGACCCAGTATGGCATATCTTATGTTCTTTTCCAGCTATACTTTGACCATGTCACATAACCCACTACTGCCTCTCCTCTGTCGAGTGCTGATTCCTTTCCCCCTCTACAGACTGCAAATAGCTTCTGTTTGTAATCACTAAACCATATTCATTATGTTATGATGTAGCCTGTTTTAGTTTTTTAATTGCTAACTCTGTTAGGCAGCGGCACCAATGGCTCAGTCCTCCACCACCCGAGCCCGATCGGCATCCAGAACAGGAAGCGGACTGCAAACTCCACCTGCTCCCTGCACTGAAGGCCAATCAGGCCCAACCAGCAGCCGTATTTAAAAACGCCGAAAGGTGCGAAGCGCAAGGCAGCGGCAGTGGCACCAGCGGCTCAGTCCTCCAGCACCCGAGCCCGATCGGCATCCAGAACAGGGAGCGGACTGCAGACTCCACCCGCTCCCTGCACCGAAGGCCAATCAGGCCCAACCAGCAGCCGTATTTAAAAATGCCAAAAGGCGCAACTGCGCCTGGCGGGCCTGCACCTGAGGGCCCTCTGGCGTGGACTGGAGACGTGGACATAAGATGGCACCACAGCGAAGAGCACCGATCAACAACTTGTAGATAAAGACGTATAGGAGCTGAAAACCCGCCCAGAGGCAAGGCTGAGGACTGCATAAAACCTGCAAAGACCACCTCCAGCAGCCTAGCTGAGCCCCGATCAGTGGCAGGAAGAAGATCGGGAGGCTGCAACTCCTCCTGGTCCCCCTCACATGACCAATCAGGGCCCAGCGCACCCCAGCAACAGGTACTTTAAAAAGCGCCTCCCGGTTCCATCAGCCTTCCTCCAGCCGCCTTTCCACCAGCAGTTTAAAACTTTGGTGCTACTGTGGCCCGGCGATCTTTGGTGCTGCTGCGGCCCGGCGATCTTCGGCGCTGCTTCGGCCTGGCGATCTAGCACCCTCCACCTCTTTGCGCCCTCCACCTGACCATCTGACCGAGCAAACAGAACTGAAAGTCTCAAGTAATAAACTACACAAAGTAAGCATCCACCATCTTAAAGCCTGTAGACCCCATTGCTACCTCACTGCTACCATATTGCTTGCAATATACCATATGCTGCACAGCCTATAGACTCCATTGCTACCTCATTGCCTGTAATATAACATATGCTGCATATGCTACCCCATTGCTTGTGAACTCCATTGCTACCTCTTTGCTTGCAAATAACATATAATGCTTAGCCGGTAGAATCCACTGCTACCTCATGGCTTGTAATAAAACATATACTGCATAGCCCCTTCCTGTTTCTCCTCTATGGCTCCACATCACATTGTCCTCCTCTTCTTCATACTCCCTAACTGTTTCCCCTCCTTCCAGCACCCTCATTCCTTCCCTCCCTACCCCCCTTACCATCCTCACGTCCCCCTCCACTCTGTCCTCTAACCAGTGTTCCCTCTATTATTATTTATTTATTTATTTAACAGTTTTTATATACCGCACTATTTATCATCAGTGCGGTTTACATTGAAAAACAAATACCTATCAATATAAAACTGATATAGGCTTACAGATAACAAGGAAGGTAAACTGGGTATAAACCGGGGAAAACTATATACAATAAATATGTAACATCATGGCTTGGTATTTGTAGAGATGCAGCGCTTTCCACATTTTTAAAGCATTTGTTCTGGGTTGTTGCTATGTGGAGGGGAGTTAAGTGAGTCAGGCGGATGGGAGTTCTGAGGTATGCATGGTAGCTGGAAGTGCAAAGTGAATAAATAGTGCTTAATGGTCTTTCTGAATTGAGTGATATTCCTTATTTAATTTTCTGTAGGCTGTGTGCGCATAAAATATCAGCTGTGCAGCTTTTGAAGGAAAGTTAAATTTTTGTGCGCCACATAACGATACTCGGAGTTAAATACTTTAAAATTTGACTACACATCAGAATACAGTATGTACACCACATCGATTGCACTAGAAAATATTGTAGAACTTGTGAAAACTGAAAATACACAACTTTAAAATTTTAAGACGTCTGTGTTGTTTTCTATCAGAATCAGAACCGTAATTTTTGTGCGCTCTGTTGTAAAGTATGTGCGCTCGCTCGGTGAGATGTGTGCGCGCGCACACGCGCACAGCTTAGAGGGAACAGTGCCTCTAACCAATCATCAGCTCTTGAGCTTCATCGCTCTCTCCCTCTCATTCAACCTTCCCCACTCTCTCTAAGACAACCTCACCCTCGTTTCCACCGTACTGTCTCCTCTCTACCCCGTACTCTGCTACTCCTTCTCTCATCCAGAGATATCAACCCCAACCCTGGCCCCCCTAGATCTCTGTCTCACTCTGAGAGGAGATCCTCATGCAACTTGTTTAATCTTATCCACATCCCCCTCCTTTCCCCTTCCACTCTCCCCTTCTCATGTGCCTTGTGGAACACACACTCTGTCTCTAATAAACTTGCTTTTACTCATGATCTCTTTACCTCTAATGCTCTACATCTTCTTGCCTAACTGAGACCTGGCTCCTCCCAGATGATACCGCATCTTCAGCTGCTCTCTGCCACAGGGGCAATCAGTTATCCCACATGCCTCGTCCCACTGGCTGTGGTGGTGGTGGCTTCTACTTTATCCCTTTTGCCAATTCCAAACCTTCCTGTTGCCTCAGTCTCACTCCTTTCCCACTTTTGAAGTCCACGCCATTTGCCTTTTCACTCCACTTCCTCTCTGGGTAACTGGTATTTATCGACCTCCCGATAAGTCTGCTTCTACCTTCCTCACTGACTTTGACTCATGGCTTTCCTTCTTTCTGAATTCATCTTTCCCCACTCTTATTCTTGGCGACTTCAACGTCCATGTCGATAACTCCTCTGATCCTTATGCTCTAAAGCTCCTCTCCCTCACCTCCTCGTTTGAACTCCAACTTTGTTCCACTGCCCCCACTCACCAGCATGGCCATTGCCTGGACCTGATATTTTTCCCTAATTCCTCACCCTCGAACTTCCGTAATTCAGTTCTTCCCTTATCCGACTATCACCTTCTAAGCTTTAATCTTCATCTTCCGCTGCCTCAACCTCATCCTCTCTCCTCCAATCTCTTTAGAAACCTTCATGCTATTGATCCCTTAACTCTCTCTTCCACCATTTCTCTGTCTCTTTCTTCTATTCTGTCATCCAAGTCTGTCGACAAGGCAGTAACGGCTTACAATGCTGCACTCTCCTCGGCTCTGGATGCTCTCGCCCCACCCACCCCACGTCCTGTGAGACGCTCTGCGCCCCACCCTGTCTTTCTTCCACTACCTACTATGTACGTTCCTGTGCCCGTGCTGCTGAGCGTGCTTGGCTCAAATTCTGCTCCCCTGAAGACTTTCTACACTTCAAATTCATGCTTGGCTCTTTCCAGTCGGCCATAGCTCTTGCCAAACAAGACTACTATGTCCAGCTGACTAACTCTCTTGCTTCTGATCCTCACCATCTCTTTACTACTCTCAGCTCTCTCCTCAAAGTGCCTCCGCCTCTGATCCCTCCCTCCCTTTCTGCCCAAACTCTGGCGGACTACTTCCATGACAAAATCCACAAGATCACCCTCCAATTCCCCACAAACTCAGCTACTTTCCCTCCTCTCCCTCTCCACTCCCAACTCTCCCCCCCCCCCTTCCATTGCTACCCTCTCTTCCTTTCCTGTCATCTCTGAAGAGGAAACTACACACCTCCAAACTCACCACCTACTCCTCTGATCCTATCCCCACCCGTCTCCTAAGCCCCATCTCCTCCACCATTGTCCCTTCCATTTCTCATATTCTCAACCTTTCGCTCTCCAATGCAACGGTCTCCACTACCCACAGACTTCAAACATGCTGTAGTCACACCTCTCCTCAAAAAACCCTCTCTTGATCCCACCTGTCCTTCTAATTATCGACCCATCTTTCTCCTTCCCTTCATTTCTAAACTACTTGAACGTGTGATTCACCGCCGCTGCCTCAACTTCCTCTCCTCTCGTGCCCTCCTGAGTCCCTTACAGTCTGGCTTTTGTCCTTTACACTCTACTGAAACAGCTCTTGTCAAAGTCTCCAGCGACTTGTTCCTGGCTAAATCCAAGGGCCTGTACTCTGTCCTCATCCTTCTTGACCTCTCTGCTGCTTTCGACACCGTTGACCACAACCTTCTCCTCGACACCCTGTCCTCGCTTGCCTTCAAGGGCTCTGTACTATCCTGGTTCTACTCCTATCTCTCCCATCGCTCCTTCAGTGTGTGTTCCAGTGGCTCCTCCTCCTCCGCTACCCCGCTCCCAGTTGGTGTACCCCAGGGATCTGTCTTGGTCCGCTCCTTTTCTCTCTCTATACCCAGTCCCTTGGTGTGCTTATCTCTTCCCATGGCTTTCAGTACCATCTGTATGCTGATGACTCCCAGATTTACCTCTCTACACCCGAACTCTCCCCAGCAATCCAGAACCGGATCTCTGCTTGCCTTTCTGACATTGCTGCCTGGATGTCTCACCACCACTTGAAATTGAACATGGCCAAGACTGAACCTCTTATCTTTCCCCCTAAAACCTCCTCTCCTCTTCCTCCTTTCTCAGTCTCTGTGGATAACTCTGTAATCCTTCCTGTTTCCTCGGCCCGCAATCTGGGGGTTGTATTTGACTCCTCCTTCTCTTTCTCCACACATATCCATCTCGTTGCTAAGACCTGCCGTTTCTTTCTCTATAACATTAGAAAAATCCGCCCCTTCCTTTCCGAACACACTACTAAAACGCTTATCCACTCCTTAATCATCTCCCGTCTTGACTACTGTAACCTACTCCTTGCTGGTCTCCCTTTGAATCATCTTGCTCCCCTTCAACACTCTGCTGCACGGCTAATCTTCCGCCATCCTTGTCATGCCCATATTACTCCACTTCTCAAGTCACTTTATTGGCTCCTTATCTGCTTCCGCATCCAATTCAAACTTCTCCTGCTAACCTATAAATGCATTCACTCCGCGGCTCCTCAGTACCTTTCATCTCTCATCTCCCCTTATAACCGCACTCGGGAACTCCGCTCCTCTAGCAAACTGGTTCTACCTATGCCCCGCTCTCTTACTGCTAACTCCAGACTTCGCTCCTTTCACCTTGCTGCACCTTATGCCTGGAACAAACTACCTGTGTCTGTATGCCAGGCACCTACTCTAACCCTCTTCAAGTCTAGGTTGAAAGCTCAACCTTTTGCTGATGCTTTTGGATCTTGACTCACCTGATCTCCTTTTCTCTCCCTTGCTCTACCCCTGCCTATAACCCCATGTTTCGTGTGTTTTGTCTTGACTAGATTGTAAGCTCCGATGAGCAGGGATTGTCTCTTGCATGTCTGTGCTGTACAGCGCTGCGCACGACTGGTAGCACTATATAAATGCTGAGTAGTAGTAGTAGTAGTGTTATCTACTGTAAACTCTGTTACCAGTTACTTGTTCAATGTAAACCCGTTCAATACAAATATGTTCTATGTATCAAGTTGTTATTCTGTAAACCACACTGACTCTAAAAAGTGCGGTATATAAAACCAAATAAATAAATTAATTAAATTAATAAATGTGAATACATTGAAATCTTAAGTTGTATATCATCGGAAAGAAAATTAATATATATGCTAAACATACATGGAACTTCTAATGGACACGGGTAAATGCTGAATTATACAGTGGATAAATTGTTCCCTGAGGTACTCCATATATCAAAGACATGAACACGTAACACCAGACATGAACATGTAACACCTATCCTAAAGCAACTTCATTGGCTCCCTATATCTAACCGCCTCAAGTACAAAGCCTTCCTAATGACATTCAAGATCCTGCACAACCTCTCTGCAATTTCCCTGGAGGAAATCATACATTGGACACCGGATAATAGAATTAGAAGGACAATAATGGCAAACACACTCACCATCCCATCTATAATAAGAAAAAGCTCCCAGGCTGCTAGGAACCAAGCCTTCACAATATATGTGCCACTTCTCTGGAACTCCCTCCCCACCCCAATCCGCACCATCTCCGACCTGTCTACCTTCAGGAAAGCATTAAAGACACATCTTCTCCAACTATGTTATGAACAGATAACATAAACCTGCTTTGGACCAAGCTCCTTCCCTTAGCCCAGATCCAGCCACACACCATGGCCCATTAAACATTTTGTAAATAGTTTGCCCAGTTTCTACCCAAGTTGACACCCCCTGTTGTAATTTAAAGGAAAAATTTCACTTACCATTAATTTCCTTTCCTGGAATACTGCTAGATCAGTCCAGACAAGCGGGTTATGTCCCCCTACCAGCAGATTTTGGAGACAGAGAAAAAACTCCAGAGCTGTGATTGGTCAGGTTCTGGGTGGTATAGGTCTACCCCTAGGGATCCTAGTAAGTATTTCTTGACAAGAAATAACTTAGGGAGAAGCCCTGACTAACCAACTCAACTATGTACATGTAACCACTAATTTAATTAAACCCCTCAACTCGAACCATGAATGGAGGAGGAGGATCAACCATCATCCCCAGGAGAATAAATCTGAATCCACTGCTTGTGGACTATCTCTGGGATATTCCAATTGGTTGTATGTGAAGTAAAAGAACGTCGGCTCTTCTGCACCAGCAAAACTACCACTGACAATCGGGTGGGTTCTGGACTGGACTAGCAGTATTCCAGGAAAGGAAATTAACGGTAAGTGAAATTTCTCCTTCCAGTTCATACTGGTAGACCAGTCCAGACAAGCGGGAAGTACCCAAGCTAATGACCCTCAGGGTGGGCAGAGAAAGCCGCTGACAGCACACCAACTCCAAAACGACTGCCCTCCCGTGCCTGAACATCTAGGCGATAATGTCAGACAAAAGTAGACAAAGAGGACCAAGTTGCCGATCGACAAATATCAAGAGGGACCACATGAGAACATTTGGCCCAAGACGTGGCTTGAGCCCGAGTGGAATGTGCTCAAAGACTCGCAGGAACTGGTTTTCCTTGACGCAGCCATCTAGCAATAGTCAACTTGGAGGCCGCCAGCCCTTGACGCGGCCCCGAAAAAAGAATGAAGAGATTGTCGGACTGGCGAAAAGAATTGGCCACTTTTAGGTATCAAAGGAGAATCTTTCTGAAATCAATCGCTTGGAGACTTTTGGGTTGCCCCGAACATTGTTCCTTTGAGAAGGCAGGCAACAACAGAGGCTGATTAACATGAAAATGGAGTAATCACCTTAGGCAAGAATGAGGGAACAGTGCGAAGAGACACTCCCTCCGCGGAGAATGACAGATAGGGATCTCTGCAGGAAAGAGCCTGCAGTTTGGAAATTCTACAAGCCGAAGCTATTGCCACTAAGAACACTGTCTTAAGTGTCAAATCTCGTAACGACACCACTTTTAGAGGTTCAAAGGGCTGAGCCATCAGCATTCTTAGGACCAATCCGAGGGCCCAAGGAGGGACGACTGTACGGACAGGCGGACATAGGCGTTTAACTCCTTTGAGAAAACGTGACACATTGGAGTGGGACGCCAAGGATCGACAGTGAACCAGTCCCCTGTAACACGTCAAGGCGGAAATTTGAACATGTAGAGTTCCGAGAGCCAACCCTTTGTCGAGGCCATCCTGAAGAAAGGCAAGAACATCCGGGATATCTGTTTTCCATAGAGAAAGACAATGTTGCTTACACCATGATTCAAACACATGCCACACCCTAGCATATGCTAACAACGTTGAAGATCGCCGGGCGCTGAGGAGTGTCGCCACTACCTTGGAAGAGTAACCCTTACGGTCTAACCTACATCGTTCAAGAACCAAGCTGTAAGCAAGTAGGGAGTCGGATCGTCCATAGAGATCGGCCCTTCCTTGAGGAGTCCGAAGGGAGCTTCTAGTCGCAGAGGAGACCCCCGAGATAACCTTATGAGATCGGGATACCAGGGCCTTCAGGGCCAATCTGGGGCCACCAGGATCACCGGGCCCAGGTGTCCCCTGATCCGTTGGAGGACTTGTCCGATCATTGCCCAAGGTGGGAACACATAAAGCAACTTGTGTTTCGGGCAAGGCATCTATGCCGTGAGATCCTCGTTCTCTCCAGTGACTGAAGAATATTGGTACTTTGGCATTTGTCGCTGATGCCATGAGATCCATCTCCGGCCATCCCCATTTCTGAACTATCCTTTGGAAGGCCTCCGGGGCCAGCTCCAATTTGCCGGGATCAAGAGTATGCCGCTTTCATGTTGCTGGTCCCCGCAATATGCTGCAATATGCTGCACTGAGAGAGCTTGGAGGTTCCTTTCCGCCCACGGGAAGAGAAGGGACATCTCCTTTGATACCCCTGCACACTTGGTGCCGCCTTGGCGGTTGAGGTATGATACTGTAGTGGCGTTGTCGCACAAGACCCGAACTGCTTGACCCTGGAGGAAGTACTGAAACCTCAGTAAAGCAAGGCGGGATGCCCTTGCTTTGAGTCGGTTGATTGTCCATCGTGACTCGTGCGTCGTCTATGTCCCTTGCGCTGAGTGGGTTCGACAGTGTGCTCCCCATCCGGACAGGCTAGCGTCTGTAGTCAGCAAGATCCAGTGTGGATTCTCCAACAGCACTCCCTTGAGGAGATTGCGTGATGATAGCCACCAATGTAGACTGTTCCGGACATCCAGCTGCAATGGAAGTCGGATCTGGTAGTCCTCCGCTACTGGTGACCATCTTGACAGGAGAGTGTTTTGTAGACAGCACATGCACACTCTGGTCCAAGGCACAAGCTCGATGGTGGCGGCCATAGACCCCAGCACTTGAAGATAATCCCATGCCCAGGGAGATCTTTGAGTCAGAAACCTTCGGATCTGAGAAGCCAGCTTGTTGAACCTGACCTGAGTCAGGAATACACGCCCCTGACAGGTATCGAACAGTGCCCACAGAAAGTCGATCTCCTGAGACGGGAGAAGGCAACTCTTGGCACGACTGATGACCCAGCCGAGCCTTTGCAAGAACGCAACTACCGTCAAAACATTGTTGTAGGCTTCCGGAAGGGAGTCTGCGAGAATGAGCCAATCGTCTAAATAAGGGTGAACTTTGATGCCCTGCTTGCATAAAGCTGCTGCCACGACTACCATCACCTTTGAGAAGGTCTGAAGAGCTGAGACGAGGCCGAATGGCATTGCCCGAAATTGATAATGTTGCCTGAGGACTACGAAGCACAGGAAGCGCTGGTAGTCTTCCCGAATGGGAGTATGAAAATACACTTCCGCTAGATCCAAGGAAGCCAGAAACTCCCTTTGCGCACTGCTTGAATGACGGATTGCAGGGTCTCCATTCAGAAGTGCAGAACTCGAAGACTGTGATTGACGCCTTTGAGGTCCAGAATTGGCCGGAAGGAGCCATCTTTCTTGGGTACCATGAAATAGATAGAATAACGGCCTTGTCCTCTTTCCAGCTGAGGGACTGGACGAATGGCCCTTAACAAAAGAAGCCTCTGAACTGTAGTTTGAATGGCTAACCTTCTGTCCGATGAGCACCCTGGTGAGACCAGGAAGGTGTCGTGAATGGTCCAGCAATATTCTAGAGCGTAGCTGTGAGAAACTATGTCGAGGACCCATTGATCTGAAGTTATAAGCGTCCACTGTCGAGAAAAAAGGTCCAACCACCCCCCGACAGGCGGAGGCATCTCGAGTGGGCGCTTCGTCCCATCAATGGGAAGGACGGGAGGCTCCAGTAAACTTCCCTGGGCCCGAATAGGAATCAGTTCCCTTGCAGGCTCCCAGAAAGGACTGAGATCTTTGTCCAAAGTGATTAGCAGGAGCGGATGAGGTACCTGGTTTAAAGGATCTATACCTCCGCGAGTCGCGAGTTCTAGAAAAATGTCAAAAGCCTTGGGAACAAGACCCGCAATGGGAGGACACCCTTGGCTTGTCTTCCGGTAAGCATTGTGGTTTCACCTCCCCCAGATCTTTTACCATCTTATCGAAATCTTCGCTAAAGAGGAGTCTCCCTTTAAAGGGAAGCTTTGACAGACGCGTCTTGGAAGCAACATCTCCTGCCCATTGATGCAACCAGAGCCATCTCGTAGCCACCGTCACCGCTGCTACGGAGCGAGCTGAAAGCCACAAAAGATCATAGAAGGCATCCGCCAGGAACACAGAGTCGGATTATAAACAAGCCAACTCGGGGTCATCTGTAAGTTGCTGAATGCATCGGAGAGAGGCCCGAGCCGCTACACCTCCACAAACCGCTGCCTGAAGCGAGACAGCGGATGACGAAAAAGCCATTTTCAGTAATCTCTCGACCTTCCAGTCTTGCTGATCTCAGAGTGCCGCTCCACCCTCGACCAGAATAGTGCTATGCTTGGCAACCCCGGTCACGAACGCGTCCACTTTCGGGTATGTCAGCCACTGGTCCAGGTCAGAGGGAGATCAAGGGTATAACTGACCAATACGGTGTGCTATACGCAGAAAGGATTCTGGAGAGTCCCACTCCCGAGATACCATTTGTTGTAACTTGGCTGGAAAGGTAAAAGCTTTGGAAGGCTTACGAATTTGCATTGGTGTGATATACAGACCTCCCTCACAAGAGGAAGAGATGGACAGAGAGTTAATTGAAGAGATACGCAGCATTGCTAGGAAAGGGGAAGTACTACTGATAGGAGATTTCAATATGCCAGATGTTGATTGGCACATTCCTGCTGCAGTATCATCTAGAAGTAAGGAGATCCTGGATTCTCTACAAGGAGAACTATTCAGGCAATTGGTAACAGACCCCACACATGAAGGGGCCATACTGGACTTGGTGCTTACCAATGGTGAAAGTGTTTCTGATGTTGTAGTGGGAGATCATTTTGCATCCAGTAATCACCAGATGGTGTGGTTCAGTATTAAGACTAGGGCTGTTAGAATCCATTCAAAGGTGAGGATCTTAGACTTTAGGAAGACTAACTTCGCGAAGATGGGCCAATACTTCAGGGAGTCGTTAGTGGGATGGGAACAGCTGGGGGATGTAGAAACACAGTGGGCAAAACTGAAAGGGGATATTTTAAGGGCAATCAACCTTTTTGTTAAAATGGTAAATAAAGGTAAAAGGAAAAGGAGACTGCTATGGTTTTCGAAAGAAGTAGCTGAAAAAGTGAAGAAAAAGAGGGAGGCCTTCATGAAATACAAGAGATCACAGAGAGAGGAAGAGAGGCATCTGTATTTGTAAAAAATTAGAGAAGCTAGCAATGTACTCAAGAAGGCAAAGATTCAAAAGGAGGAGGAAATAGCCAATGCAATAAAATGGGGGGATAAGACATTTTTCAGATATATTAGTGAGAAGAGGAAGGTCAAAAGTGGTATTGTCAGACTCAAGGGTGCAGGGGAGGAATATGTAGAAGCTGAAAAGGATAAAGCAGAATTGCTTAACAAATAAGATGAAGAACCAGGAGCAGGACCTCAGAAAATACCCACAAATAGGAACAGAAGCGAGGGATATCTTGAACAACTTAAAGTAGACAAAGCGATGGGACCGGATGGGATACACCCTAGAATACTGAGGGAACTTGGGGACGTTCTAGCAACTCCACTGACTGACCTTTTCAATGCCTCGTTGGAGTCGGGAGTGGTGCCAAAGGACTGGAGAGAGGCTCATGTGGTGCCTTTACACAAAAGTGGAAGTAAGGATGTGGTTGAAAACTACAGGCCGGTTAGTTTAACTTCAGTGGTGAGTAAATTATTGGAAACGCTGCTGAAAGAGAAAATAGTGAGGTTTCTGGAGTCCAGCGGATTACAGGATCCGAGGCAGCATGGATTCACCAGAGGCAGGTCTTCTCAGATAAATCTGATTGATTTCTTTGACTGGGTGACCAGGGAGTTGGAACAAGGGAGAGCTCTAGATGTGGTGTATTTAGATTTCAGTAAAGCCTTTGACAATGTTCCTCACAGGCGACTTATAAACTGAGCACCCTAGGGATGGACCCTAAAGTTACTGCTTGGGTTAGAAATTGGTTGGGTGGGAGGCGACAAAGAGTACAAGTAAATGGAGCTCACTCTGAGGAGAAGGATGTTACCAGTGGTGTGCCCCAGGGATCTGTCCTTGGTCCAATTCTTTTTAACATCTTTGTTAGTGATATAGCGGAAGGGCTGTCGGGTAAGGTTTGCCTCTTTGCGGATGATACCAAAATCTGCAATAGAGTAGATACCCAGGAAGATGTAGATAACATGAGGAGGGATCTAGCTAAGCTTGAAGAATGGTCTAGAATTTGGCAGCTGGGATTTAATGCTACAAAATGTAAGGTCATGCATTTGGGCTGCAGCAATCCAAGGGAGCAATATAGTATAGGGGGTGAAGTACTTTTGTCCACTAAAGAAGAGTGGGACCTAGGTGTGGTTGTGTCTGATGATCTTAAAGTAGCTAAACAGGTAGAAAAGGCGATGGCAAAAGCTAGAAGGATGCTTGGGTGCATACGGAGAGGAATGGCTAGCAGAAAAAAGGAGGTGATAATGCCTCTCTATAAGTCTTTGGTGCGACCTCATTTGGAGTATAGTGTGCAATTCTGGAGACCGCACCTTCAAAAGGATGTGAACAGGATGGAGTCGGTGCAGAGGGTGGCTACTAAAATGATTAGTGGTCTTCATTATAAAGCATATGAGGACAGACTGAAGGATCTTAATATGTACACCTTAGAGGAAAGGCGGGATAGAGGTGATATGATTGAGATGTTTAAATACCTCCATGGCATAAATGTTCAGGGAGAGAGCCTCTTTCAATTGAAAGCAAGTTCTGCTATGAGGGGACATGGGATGAGGGTGTAAGGAGATAGATTCAGGAGTGATATGTGGAAATATTTCTTTATGGAAAGAGTAGTGGATCCATGGAACAGTCTCCCAGTGGAGGTGGTAGAGATGAGGACAGTAACTGAATTCAAAAAAGCGTGGGACAAACACAGAGGATCTCTAAAGGTAAAAAGGGGACTGTTGTAGTTGTTGATATGGAAGGACAGACTAGATAGGCCATGTGGTCTTTTTCTGTCATCATATTTCTATGTTTCTATGTTTCTATGAATGCCCTGCAAAATAGGATCCGGCTGTAAAAGAGTCTGAGAACTCTGTGGATCAGGCGTGTCGGCTAGGCGTAGTGACTCTACCACCTGTGCGATTAAGGTCGGCAATTCTTCCTTCCGAAAGAGTCTGATATCCTGAGAGTCCTCCTGAGCTGTCACCGAATAATCATACGGAGAATATTCCCCATCTTCCCGCTCCGATGAATCAAGGCTCACCTCCGAAGATTTAAGGTCTTCATGGATATCTGCAGCGTCCCGTAAGCTCCATGTAACATCCCTGGGAGGACGTACAACTTTAAGGTCCGTGGATTTATGGGACCGCTTGCAAGACCCTGCAATCTCTTTGTCCGGTACTGGGACGGGTACTGGAGGTATTCCGGAGGACTCTGAGCGTCACAGGTTCCATGCCTGGCAAAAGAGCGTCAGGAACTGACTGTCAGCCGAAGCTGCTGTGGCCTCCAGAGGCTGTGGGAGCAAGATGGGAGCTGCCTGAGACCTTTCTGCAGCTGGACTTGGCTGCAGCTGGTCCAGCGAGGGAGGTGTCAAGGTGCTGATGTCTCCAGCCGGCAGTGCACTGGATATGGAGGAAGAAGATTCCCTTGGATGCATCATACACGTGGAACACAAGCGATCAACTAACTCCTTCTGCTTCTTGTTACATACAACGCACCTGTGTAGAGAAACAGGCATGGCAGTGGGTGAAAAGACTTTTTTTTTTTTTTTTTTTTAACTTTAAACAAAAATTCAATGTAGGTTTAGTGGAACAAAAGTCTCTTCAGGAAATGTTTCTGGATTGCCCCATGTCAACAAAAGATGCTAAATCATCTCACAATGTCTGGCCAGAGCTGCTCCTGCCAAAAATCGCTGAAGGGAAATCGATTCCGCGTTTTCAAAATGGCCGCTGGCACTGAAAAACTGCCGAATAAAGGTATCCCCTGCTTTAAAAACTATCAGAAACGTTGCGAAATTGCTGGGGGAGAGGAGAGGAGTGCTGCCAGACCCTGCAGGGACACAGTCCCGCTGAGCTCTGTGTTGCCGAAACCGGAAGTGAGAGGAAACTCACAGTGCTGGTACAGAGATGCTGAGGCTCAACGGAGGTGCAGGGAAGTGATTTAAAGTCAATGTAAGAAATATAACAGTGATTGTATGGAAGAAAACTGAAGAGATTGATCCACCTCCAGCTGTATAGGACCTGTTGCAGAGGCAGGGAGCTGTTTAATATGAGGAGCTCCACTGATCCTGGGATTGATCCTCCACTGATCCTCAGACCCTACTTTATTTCACTAATTAAAGTTTAAAACTAAATACTGTACAGCTGTTAATAGAGGGGACCTGGGAAACCCAGAGTAACACCTCTTGTGTGCTCTGGGTGCATCCAGGCAACAGACAAGCTTGTCTAATGAGGGAATTAATGGAAAAGGTAAACTGTAATTTTGTTGTTTTTACAAAAGAATTACCATGCATAAGAAAAGCTTGTATAAACTGATATTGCTGACCAGCTCTCTTCACTCCTCTCTCAGCAGTCCCCCTTTCCCCCACCTCCTTTAGTTCAGTAGGTCAAGGAGCACATAGCTCCTGGGCAACTGAGATAATGGAGGTTACGAGACTGAGGTCTACCACTTACAACTATCTTGCTTTATCTCACTTTCTCTTAAAAACTGACATTTGATCTTAACACTCTCTGAAATTCACATCCCCACTCATTCTCTGAAGAAAATCTCCCCCCCCCCCCTTCCTCTAACTCACCCCATCTCTTTAAAGCAAGCTGGCAAAGCCAAATAGTGTATAGGAAATTATATGGTAGAAGAAAATATAGACGTTAAGCACAAGCATAGGAATAAATGCAGAATTGCATATGGGAGTATTTAACGTTTGTCCAGCTTTCTCTAACTTAAAACAAGGTTTTTATTTTTTTTACTTGGAAGATTTCTTTAATGTGTTCTGTCTGCTGCCAGTAAAAAACAAAACAAAACTATAGTTCACTTAGTAGCTAAATCATTCTTAGATAATGAAGCTGCAGTTTTATTAGTGCCTGGTTTCAAATATGATTTTCTAAGATTTTGTAGTAAATATTCACAGTAAAGCTCTGTTCTAATCTGCTTTAACTTCTGTTTTTAGTCTTGTACTGTAGTGTGTGTCAGTAATAGAAGTTATCAGTGGCTATTGATTTTGGGTTTAATTGGTGATGTGTATAAACAGCATATAAATGTTTTACATGAATCAGTTTAGTTCTTTTTAGATTACATATATAGGTAGACTACTTGCAGGGTATCTCTCTCTCTCTGTATATATATATAAATGTGTAAAAGTAAAGAAGCTAAAAACTGCATTGTAAGAAGTTCTAAAACTGCCTCGGCTGCCCCCCCCCCTCCCCTAGGAGGGGGCAGAGCTAACAGTTCTAAAGAAAAGCAAGATAACCCATATAAGGGATATGCTCAGAGCAAAAGGATAAAAGTAAGGTAGCCTGAGCAAGGGGCATACCTCACTACATGCTGGTGGGCATGATGCTGTGAAGGTACCCGCTGTCTAGACAATGAATTGCACAATAAATCTGTTTCACAACAATTTCTCTCTGAGTCTCACTGGTCATATTGGTCATAGGGAAATTGGCTACAGGTAAAGGTAAAAGTATTTCTAACAGCTTGGGGGCTCGTCCGGGATCCCACCACAGGAGGGGGGACTCCTGCTGGGGAGGGACGGGAAGACGCATCCTGTTGAGTTCAACAGTCTCGTTTCCCTCCCTGCTGAGAGATTCCCCTGCTGGCTGGTAATGATCCAGGAGCTAAACAAAGAACAGAGGTGCTGTGAACCAGAGTGTGAGAAGTGATAAATTAAAAGGACTGCAGAAGCAACCAAGAAGATTCTGTGCACAGACCAAGGTAAGAAAAAGTGGGACTTTTTGTAATTACCTTGGTGGTTGGGCCATTCTATCGGGTACTGAGACTGCTTGTGTGTGAGTGAGATGTACAATTGCGTACAAAGTGAGTGTGGACTCCTGATCCACGGTTCTGTACTCCCACGAGGGGGACAGCCGGAGACAGACAAAGCAAAGAGGCAGAGCAAGTGCAATAAGTCTCAGTGGGATAATAAATAGATAGAATGGGGGGAAAGCCTAAGTTTTAAAAAGGGGCAGGGAGAGGGAGCTAGGAAAATGAAACTAGCTGATATTCCCTCAAATAGTCCCCTGGGTAGGATGTTGAAGCATTGGAAAGAGAATAAGCTAACCAGGGATAAGGATAGGCAAAAGATGATTGTATATTGTTGTTTGATCTGGACCCAAGAGAGTATCCGCCCTCTTGCTGTATTTTGGCCCAAGTATGGGGCAGAGGAGGACTGGATCTGTCAAGCTTTAAATATATATGTAAAAAGTAAACAAGGGGTGGGGAATGAGGAAGTCCAGTATGCAGAATGTTGGTGTGGGGAGGGTTCAGAGCAGATGTTCTCCTTGGGAACTAAGCCTAGGGGACGTAAGGGAAAAAATGAGAATCGGGGTAAGACATGGGACCCATTAGAATACTTACCCCTCCTTATCCCACTGCTCCTCCAGTCCACAACCTTCCTGGTCCTCTGGCTCTGCCGGACTTACCCAAGGTGAGCACGGAAGGCAAGAAGCAAAGGAAGCAAGGAGGCTAGAAGCAAGGGAAAGCAAGAAGCAAGGGAAAAGGCAAGAAGCAAGGGAAAAGGAGGATCAGGGTGATTCCTCACTCCCCACCAGAGCAGATGGGCTGGGTTCCGGGTTGAAGGACGAGGAGAGTATCCAAATGGACTCGGACCCTGGGTCCAGTTCTGAAGACCTGGAAGAGGAAAGGAAGAAAACTAAGGAAGTTCAGGTGAAAAATGAAAGGAAAAACACATCCAGAGGAGGAAGGTAAGCCACTATGGACCAGGACCAGTTCCCGCCTTAGCAGCAGAAAGACCGAGATAAAAAAGAATGAAGAAGGCAAAGAGGGATGGTTAGTGGATCTGTCTGAAAGTATACTAGAAAACCCACCCATGTACCCCTTACGGGAGGTGCCCATGGGTCAGAACAGTGTGGGTTATGTAAATTCTCCCCTGACTAGTCTGGAAGTTAGGGATTTTAAGAAAGAAATGAAGTCCCTGATTGAAGATCCCCTAGCTTTAGTGGAACAGATGGACCAGTTCTTGGGTCCTAACATTTATACTTGGGGGAAGTTAATGTCACTATTGAGTAGTCTCTTCACTAGTGAGGAGCGAGGAATGATATGGGGAGCAGCCTGAGAATTTGGGACCGAGAGAACCCTGGGGCAGGAACCACTGAAGACATTCCTTCCTCTGAACAAAAATATCCTCTTCGGGACCCTGGGTGGAATAATCTGAGAGATGACCATAGACGCAATATGAGGGACCTCCAAAATTTAATAATCAAGGGTAAGAGAGAGACAGTCCCGCGATCCCAAAATCTGATAAAAGCCTTTGAGACCCTCTAGGAAAAGGAGGAAACCCCCTCAGTTTTCCTGGAGAGACCGAGGGATCGCATGCGAAAATATTCAGGCTTAGACCCTGATGACCCTATGGGCCAGACCTTGCTCAGAGTAAATTTTGTGACCAAATCTTGGCCAGATATAAGGAAGAAATTAGAGAAGTTAGAGCACTGGGAGACAAGGTCATTAGAAGACCTAATAAGGGAAGCCCAGAAGGCATTTGTAAAAAGAGAAGATGAGAAGCAAAAACAGAAGACCCGACTCATTGTAACCATGGTCCAGGAGGTGTTAAAGAAGGGTGGACTGGACCAAGGAAAGAATATGAGATGCGGGCAGAGGGGAAGAGGGTCAGGAAGAGGTATGGGTAGAGGCAGAGGGGTCGGAAGGGAGAGGAGTCTCCAATGGGAGGGTCCTCAGGCTGGATGTTACCACTGTGGAGAACAAGGACATTTTAAAAGGGAATGTCCTAGATTAAGAGATGAGGAAGAAGCAGCTATGATAGCTTATGGAGAAGAATAGGGAGGTCAGGGGTCTTCTAAATCGCGGTCCTACCGGGAGCCCTTGATAAATTTGAAGGTAGGACCTTGGAGGGAGGAAGTGACGTTCCTTATAGATACGGGGGCGATGAGATCTTCATTAAATTTTAAACCACGGGGAATAACACTGACTAAAGATCAGTTGGTGATCTCGGAGGTGAAGGGGGAGGACTTCGCTGTCTCTGTCTTCGAGAAAATGACCATAGAATGTGACCAGGAGCAGGTCCAAGGGGATCTATTGTTTATACCTGGAATTGGCAGCAACCTTCTAGGGAGGGACCTCATAGTGAAATTAGGATTGAGTTTGGAGATAGCCGACCACCAAATAATGCCCGTTATAGGAATCCTGACCGAGGAAAGTGAAAAGGAAATTGACCCGCAAGTATGGGTGTGGGAGGGAAATAGAGGGGCGCTACAGATACCCCATTGAAAATAACATTGAAAAAGGAAGGAGAAGTAGTGAGGCAAAGGCAGTACCCAATCCCGTCAGAAGGATGGAAGTGACTGACCCCAATAATAAAGGGCCTAGTAAGAGATGGGTTACTAGAGCCCTGCATGTCTCCCTACAACACCCTCATCCTGCCCGTAAGGAATCCAGATGGAACATACCGGCTGGTACAGAATTTAAGGAGCCTGAATCAGATTGTCCAGGCCCGGCATCCTGTGGTTCCCAATCCCTACACCTTACTGAGCAAAATTCCACATGAACATAAGTGGTTCAGTGTGGTGGATTTGAAGGATGCTTTTTGGACATGCCCCCTCTCCGTCGAAAGCAGAGATTTGTTTGCTTTCGAGTGGGAAGACCCAGACACAGGCAGGAAACAGCAGTATAGGTGGACTGTACTCCCTCAGGGATACACAGAATCCCCAAATCTATTCGCCCAGGTACTGCAACAGGTCCTAGAGGTCTTTGCGATACCTGAGGAGGTAAAGCTTCTCCAGTATGTAGATGATCTTTTGATCTCTGGAACTAAAGAAAAGATAGTGTCAGCAGCCAATAATGACTTATTAAACTTCCTGGGAAAACAAGGGTTAAGGGTGTCCAAAAATAAGCTGCAGTATGTTCAGAGGGAGGTTCAATACCTGGGCCACTTAATCAGTGAGGGAAAGAGAAAGTTGAACCCAGAATGGGTAAAAGGTATAACGGAATTACCCTTACCAATGTCAACTATTACCAATTACAACTATTAGATAAATTATTACAACTATTAGATAAACTGAAGAGTAGCAAATCACCTGGGCCGGATGGTATACATCCAAGGGTATTGAAAGAACTGAAATATGAGATTGCAGACCTGCTATTAGTAATCTGTGAACTATCATTAAAATCATCTCTAATACCTGAAGATTGGAGGATCGCCAATGTAACACCAATTTTTAAAAAGGGTTCCAGGGGTGATCCAGGAAACTACAGACCGGTAAGCCTCACGTCAGTACCGGGAAAAATGGTAGAAACCATCATAAAGAATAAAATTACTCAGCATGTAGATAGTCATGGGCTAATGGGAGACAGCCAACATGGCTTTAGACAAGGAAGATCTTGTCTTACTAATCTGTTATGTTTTTTTGAAAGTGTGAATAAACAGGTGGACAAAGGTGAGTCGGTTGATATAGTGTATCTGGACTTTCAGAAAGCCTTTGACAAGGTCCCTCATCAGAGACTTTTGGCAAAACTAAAGAGTCATGGGATAGGAGGCAGTGTACTACTGTGGATCAAGAACTGGTTAAAAGATAGAAAGCAGAGGGTTGGGCTAAATGGACAATTTTCCCAATGGAGAAAGGTGAATAGTGGTGTACCCCAGGGATCTGTGGTGGGTCCGCTGCTTTTTGACATATTCATAAATGACCTGGAAAGTGGAATAACGAGTGAGGTTATCAAATTTGCAGATGACACAAAACTATTTAAAGTTGTTAAAACTCAAGAGGATTGTGGAAAATTGCAAGAGGATCTTGATAAATTAGAAGACTGGGCATCAAAATGGCAGATGAAATTTAATGTGGACAAGTGCAAAGTTATGCACCTAGGGAAGAACAACCCAAACTATGGTTATACAATCCAAGGTTCCACATTAGGAACCACCACCCAGGAAAAAGATTTAGGAGTCACTGTGGATAACATGTTAAAACCCTCGGCCCAGTGTGCAGCGGCAGCCAAGAGAGCAAATAGAATGCTAGGTATCATAAGGAAAGGAATGGAAAATAAAACAAAAGATATTATAATGCCTCTATATCATTCCATGGTGAGACCGCACCTTGAATATTGCGTGCAATTCTGGTCGCCGTATCTTAAAAAGGATATAGAGTTATTAGAAAAGATTCAGAGAAGAGCCACCAAAATGGTAAAGGGGATGGAAGGATACTCCTATGAAAAAAGGCTAAATAGGTTAGGGCTCTTTAACCTGGAAAAGAGACGGCTGAGGGGAGATATGATAGAAGTCTATAAATTAATGAACGTAGTGGAACGGGTAAACGTAGATCGATTGTTTACGTTATCAGAATATAGAAAGACTAGGGGACATGCAATGAAGCTACAGGGTAAACTATTTAAGACTAATAAAAGAAAATATTTTTTCACTCAACGTGTAATCAAACTCTGGAACTTGTTACCGGAGGATGTAGTAAAGGCTGTTAGTATAGCTGGGTTTAAAAAAGGTTTGGACAAGTTCCTGGAGGAAAGGTCCATAAACCATTATTAAGAAGGGACCCAGGATATCAATGCTTGACTCAGTACAAGCATTGCGGAACCTGTGTCTTTTGGGGAAACTGCTAGGTACGTATGACCTAGATTGGCCACTGTTGGAAACAGGATACTGGGCTTGATGGACCTTGGTCTGACCCAGTATGGCATATTTATTTATTTATTTATTTATTTATTTAACATTCATTTTTATACCGCATCTTCCAGAGATCAGTTGCGGTGTACAAATAACAACTATTAACAAATTGAAATTTGTTTTACATAGAACATCTTAGATATACATAGAACATCTTAAAGTATCATAAATTAAACAAATTTAACTGGAACTGAGTTAAAACAATTAACTAACAGAAAATGGTGTTAACGTACATAATATAGTACATAACAGATACAACTATATACAAGAGGAAGGTATTAGGGCATAAGAGATTGGAAAGTCTTTTCATTTGCGCTATGTGTGAGGTCTATTTATGTGGAAGGGTTGTGCTTTATGTTGTCAGTTACTTGTTTAGCCTTTATCTAAGTTGAGTGTAAGGTTTTCCATGGTGTTGTAGTGTTTGGTGAATAGATACGTTTTTAATTTTTTGCGGAATTCCATGATCTCTGTTAGAGATCGTAGATCCTCTGGTAGGGAGTTCCAGATAGTAGGAGCTGTATGAGAGAAGGCTCTATTGTTGGTTAATTTATGTGCTTTTATGAAGTCCTTCGGAATCTTTAGTTTATTTAATTGTTCTTTTCTGTGGGTAGTCTTAGGTGTTTCTTTGCATATTAAATTACATAGTGTAGTTGGAGCCATATCATTTAATGCTTTGAATGAGGTAATTATTGTTTTGTATGTTATCCTACTCTGTATTGGTAACCAATGAAGGGATGCTAGTATTGGTGTTATGTGTTGGAGTGAGTTTGTTTTTAATATAATCCTTGCCGTTGCATTTTGTGCTAGTTGAATTCTTTTAATGTTCTGTTTTGAAATGCCCATAAGTATTAGGTTGGCAAAATCAAAGTGAGGGGTTATAATAGCTTGTGTTATATTAATGAAATCTTGTACAAATACTAGCGGGCGTAGTTGTTTGAGAATTTTAAGTTTGAAATAGATTTTCTTTGTGGTGTTTCTAATGTGTGTTTCCATTGTAAGGTGTGTATCTATTATAACACCTAGATATCTTATTTCATTTTTTATTTTAATTTCTTGATCTTGTAGTGTTATATGGGTTGGGGGAATAAATGATTGATTTTTTGTTACAATTAGGACTTCGGTTTTAGCATGGTTTATATGGAGGTTTTGAGTTTTTAGCCAAATTGTGATTTCGTCTTAATGTCTAAGAAAGAGCTTAGAAAGTTCTTAGGACTAACCGGATATTGCCGGCTGTGGATAGATTCCTATGCACAGAAAACCAAGGGCCTATATCTGAAACTATTAGAAAAAGAACCTAATAGATTGATCTGGAGGGGGAGGAAGAGGAACTGATCAGGCAATTGAAACAGAGTCTGGTAGAAGCCCCAGTTTTGGCCTTACCCTCATTAGCCAAACTGTTCTATCTCTTTGTCACTGTGGATAAAGGGACTGCATTAGGAGTCCTCACCCAAAAGTGGACGGGGAAAAAGACAACCAGTAGCATACTTGTCCAAAATCTTAGACCCAGTATCCCGGGGATGGCCAGAATGTGTCCAGGCAGTAGCTGCAACAGCTCTACTGGTGGACGAGAGTAGGAAATTGACTTTTGGGGGATCCCTGGTAGTGAGTACCCCACATCAGGTGAGAATCATTCTGAGCCAACGGCCTGGGAGGTGGCTCACTGATTCCTGAATCCTGAAATATGAAGCAATGCTGATGGAAAAGGATGATCTCATACTAACTACAGAGCAGTGTCTGAACCCAGCCTCCTTTCTCTGGAAAGGAGAAGGGGAGGCTGTGGAACCTGAGCATGACTGTTTGGATGTGATAGAGTACCAGACAAAGGTACGTCCAGATCTGAGTGATATTCCCCTTCATGCAGGGGAGCGATTATTCATTGATGGGTCTTCCAGGGTTATAGGGGGGGAGAGGCATAATGGGTATGCAGTGGTTAGTGGAATTGGGGGAACCCTTTTGGAATCAGGAAGGTTACCCAATAAGTGGTCAGCGCAAACCTGTGAACTCTATGCCCTTAATCAGGCACCCCTCTTACTAGCCCAGAAAGCAGGTACTGTGTACACAAATTCCAGGTATGCCTTTGGAGTGGTACAAACATCTTGAAAAATCTGGCAGGAAAGAGGTTTAATAAATAGCAGAGGGAAGGAACTAATTCATGAAGAGTTAGTAAGACAAGTCTTAGAAAATTTAATGCTACCAGAGGAAGTGGCAGTAGTGCATGTGCAAGGACATCAGAAAGCAGCCACTGCTGAAGCACGGGTAAACATGCTGGCAGATGAGGCAGCAAAGGAAGCTGCTTTAAGTCCAGATCCCATCACAATACATGTACTGACCCCATCAGTCCCTCCCACAGTGCCCATCCCAAAGTTCTCTGAAAAGGAAAAGCAAGACTTAGGGGAACTAGGGGCTATAAAAACCGAGGAAGGAAGGTGGATATTGCCAGATGGGAAGGAGGTAATAAATAAGCAGATTGCGAGGGAGATCATGAACATTTTGCACCAGGGAAGCCACTGGGGAGTACAAGCGATGTGTACTTAATCCTGCGAAAGTATGGATGTGTGGGGATCTATACTGTGGCTAAACAGGTGTGTGAGCGGTGTATGATAAATAAAAAAATCAATAAGAAAGTCCTGAAAAGGCAATACCGGGAGGGCGAAAGCCTGGCCTGAGACCTTTTCAGAGTATACAAATTGATTTCACAGAACTCCCTAGAGTCGGGAGCCTCAAGTATGTCCTAGTCATGGTGGACCACTTGACCAGATGGGTTGAGGCATACCCTATGGCTACAGCAACAGCCGGGGGAATATCTAAGGTGTTACTAGAACAAGTGATCCCCCGATATGGAATTATAGAAAAGGGTAGATTTTGACAGGGGGAGTCACTTCACCTCCCAGGTGTTACAGGGGGTAATGAAGCAATTGGGTACAACCTGGGATTTACATACCCCATGGCACGCTCCATCCTCAGGAAGGGTGGCGCGTATGAATCAGACCTTGAAAAAGCAGCTGGCCAAGCTGATGTTGGAGACCAAATTACCCTGGACTAAATGTCTGCCCCTTGCATTACTTCATATTAGAACAGCACCCAGGAAAGATTTGGGGCTGTCTCCATATGAAATGCTGTTTGGGCTCCCTTATTTTGGGGGACAGGGGGAGATCCCTGTAATTGAGACCAATGATATATTTATCCGAAAATATGTGCAGGCACTGTCCTGTTACTTGTCTATCCTCAGGAAACGAGGGCTTCTTGCCCAGACTGCACCCCTTGAGTTTGCTGCCCATTCGATTCGGCCCGGGGAGTGGATCCTGATTAAGTCAAGGAAAGAAACGAAGTTACAGCCTGACTGGGAGGGGTCATACTAAGTCCTGCTCACCACAGAAACTGCAGTACGAACAGCTGAGCAGGATTGGACCCACAACACCCGAGTCAAGGGACCTGTCGCAACTCCAGCTCCAACCCAGACCCCAGAAGCCTGGAGGGTACAGCCAACTGTGGACCCCCTTATTATAAGACTAAAAAGACAATAACTTTCCATCCAGAAGAAAGGAGACGGTTCCTGGGACTTAAGGAGTCAGTGAAACAGTGAATTGTGTCCAGATCGTTTTGCAGCGTGAGCTATGATTATTGAAGAAGAGTGGACTGTTTTAGAGATATTGCTTTTAGCCAAATTGTGCATGATAAGCATAAATGTGATATATTTCTTTTATATACTTTTGAACATAATACTATGTTATTGGGGGAGGAGATAACTGTCATTGAAATAGGAATCCTAGTAGCAGGCTGTATATTGGGAATTATTATAATTTGTATTTTTAAGAAATCATTATTGTGTGGGAGGAAAAGGAAGAGCCAGAATGGAGCCAGTGAGGGCACAGAGGAAATATTTCCTGGTAATATTAATAACCCTGATAAATTTTCCAGAAGTCTCTGTGAAATTTAGGGCCCCCCCCCCCCCCAGAAGAAGCCCCCTTGGTCACAGATAGAGATTTACAGGAGGATGACCAATGGAGTGAAGGGAGTACCCAGTAAAAATATGGGTTAATATTACCGAGGGAAATATACCCCAGATAATACGACTGGATGCTTACAAAGTTTTCCCCTGAGGGAACTTAAAGAGACAAAGGGAATTAAGTCATGAAATAAAATATGTATGTCCAGAGGAGAAAAGGCGATTAAGTATGGCATCTCCCTGCTCCGGGTGGTCAAATGTATGGTGGACCACGGGAGGAAAGGGGTGGACCCCAACAGGTGGGAAGGGACAGCCCCTTAAGACACAAATAGTGTTCTGTAAAGATCCCGTAAGTAATCACTGTAAGCACTTGCAATGCAACCCCATAACTCTCACAGTCCTGAGAGCAGATGCTGAAGTGCATAGAACCTATGGCTTGGGGGCCTGGGTCTCAGGAACGAACCCCCAATGAAGGTTTAAGATAGTAGTAAGGAAACCCCCCTCCCCCCCATTTTCCCCACTCCCTAGCACTCCCAAGATAGAATAGTGGAAGCCTCCCACTGACCCCAAGGTAATAAAGATAATAAAATTAAGGATTTACAGCAGACCTTTGAGGTGGAAACAGGATACCAAGAACTAAATGCCTGGATGGAGTGGGTCAAATATACTGTGAAAAGTTTTAACAAAAGCAATTGTTATGCATGGAGACCTCAGGGAGACCTCTTGCACAGGTAGTACCATTTCAACTCAACTGGAGATCAGACCTAGACGGGATGTACTGTATGCTAGCCCTGTTCCAGAGTGAGACGGCCTAGGGCCAGGAGAGCTGTAGTTCCTTGGCAAGGATGTTTCCAGCACTGAAATAAAAGGACATAGGCAATCCACCAAGATTTTTTGCAGCAGGAGGAAATCACTCTGCCTGTCTCACCAAGAAAGGGGCGAATTTCACCCAGGCTGTGGGAGTGCTGTCCTCATGTACTATGACACTGAACATTACACAGGCTGGATATGGCCAAGGGAACTACTCCAGGATGCAGATGGCTAGAGCTGATGTCTGGTGGTACTGTGGATGGAAGATGTTGAGACCAGTACTACCTCAGCGATGGTCAGGTATGTGTGCGATTGTGCAATTAGCTATTCCCTTCACCCTGGCATTTAGAAAGGAAGGAGAAAGAAAAGGGAAGAGACGAAGGAGGGACGTTTATGGGACCTCCTTTGATGATCAAATATATATAGAGCGATAGGGGTGCCTCGGGGAGTACCTGATGAATTCAAGGCCCGGAACCAGATAGCAGCAGGGTTTGAATCAGCTTTATTCTGGTGGTCCACAATAAACAAAAACGTGGACTGGATAAATTATATTTTTTATAATCAACAAAGGTTCATAAACTATACAAGGGATACAGTAAAAGGGATAGCAGAACAGCTGGATGCCACTAGTCAAATGACCTGGGAGAATAGGTTAGCTTTGGACATGTTATTGGCAGAAAAAGGCAGAGCCTGTGTAGTCCTGGGGGGGCGAGCAATGCTGTACTTACATCCCAAAAATACAGCCCCAGATGGGACCATTAGCAAGGCTCTGAAAGGCCTCACCACCTTGGCAGAGGAGTTCACAGAGAACTCCGGGGTAGATACGTCCCCAATTGGGAGGTTGGAGTCATGGTTTGGTAAATGGAAGGGGGTGGTAATATCCATCCTAACATCCTTATCAATAGTCCTAGGAGTCTTAACTGCAATAGACTCATCGTAGACTCATCTGACTATTCTCTTACAGCCTAACCATTGTGTACACCATATACCATAACTATTCTCCCCTAAGCAACTGTATTTATACCATTGTAAATGTACTAGTGCTATCAGTTACATACCATATAGGAATGTATTATTACTGTTGTCAGTAGCAATTTATCACTGTTGCCAGTGTCCTTATTTATACTGTTGCAATTCAATTATTACTGTGGTCAGTAACATTCAATTAATACTGTTGCCAGTAGCACCCAAGTTAAAGTACTTACAACCTCTCTACCATCCCAGGACTACGCCATGGCTACCCTTACTTGTTCACTCCTGCTCCTCTCCATCCTCTCTTGCATATTACATATTTCCTCTGCTCTAACATCTGATTTCAACCTTATACCTATTCACCAAACCCATAATAGGAAACACCACCAAAATTATCCACAAAGTACATACTATAATAGGCACAACTACTGTATATATGTACCTCTTGAAAATACAAATAACAAGAAACCTAATCTAAGAACTACTCCACAGAATCTCAAGTGTGCTCTCATTAATGCACGCTCAGCCCGCAACAAATGGCCAGCTATCATTGATCTTATATCAAACCTCACACTAGACATCTTATTTATCACAGAAACATGGCTGTCTAATACCGACAATGTCCTAATGAACCATCTAACCCCACCTAACTACACCATCTATACCTGTAACAGAGAAAATAGAAAGGGAGGAGGAGTTTGTATAATAGCAAGAACAGATTTGAAATATCACGTAATATCTACCAATACCACAAACCACTCAAATACGCTATCCATCTCCAATAATAGCAACACCATAAATCTCATCTACAGAGCCCCAAATGCTCCAGCTGACGATCTCTCAACCATAATTGATATTGCCATCAACCCATTGGATATCAACAAACCTAACTGGATCCTTGGAGATTTTAATCTTGCCTCCACACCACCTTCAGTGTCCAACTCCTTCCTTGATGCCATGATCAACTTACACTATGATCAAATCGTAAAAACATCCACTCATAAACAAGGAAATCTTCTTGACCTCATATTTGCACCATCAGTACACCCGAATCTGATAAACCAACCTGAGCCCCTATCAACCCCCGTCCCCTGGTCTGATCACAAACTTATCTCATTCATCATTCCATCTACTGAATCTCCAAACAAGTCACCAAATGCTTACCTACCACCAAAACCAGCACGATTCCAACCTTTTAACATGGATACAATCACCTCCCTTACCATGCCAAAACTCTCCACTATACCTAACAACATCGACGACTCTGTATCAAACTGGAACAATGCTCTTCGACTATCAGCACAACCTACCACTAAACAAGACAAAACCTCTACCAACTCTTCTATCGCCAAGAAAAAGAACGCACCATGGTTCTCATCAGAGTTACGAACCTCCCTTCAACAACTGAGGAGATTAGAGAAGAAATGGAGACACTCCCTAAACCCTCATGATCAGTCCATTTACCTAGCCAACTTAAAGTCCCATCGTCAGCTAATCTGGGATAAGAGAAGAGAACACCATACAAAGCTACTTAGCCGTTCCCTCAACAAACCAAAAGATCTCTTCCAAATAGTAAAATCCCTAACCACTGAACCTCCCTCACCACAACAGGAATTTATACACCCACAACTATATGCTGATTACATTCAATCCAAGGCAATCAAGACCACTGAATCAACCACAAGTGTAACCAAGCAATCCTCCAACATTCAACTCACACTCAATAATTTCTCATCTCCAACTCCAAAGTCTATTGAAGAAATTATTACATCCATCAATGCCACTACCGCTCCAAATGATCCATGCCCGGCCTTCTGGATCAAATCACTGAAAACAGAACTTAGCCCATACATATCAGCATTAGCTGACCAGTCCCTTAGATCCGGGATATTTCCATCAGCTCTCAAGCACACCTCCATCCGTCCTCTACTGAAGAACAACAAACTGGATCCGAAAAAGGAAGACTCCTATCGCCCAATCTCAAGCATTCCTTTATTAGCCAAGATCCTAGAAAAAATCGTACTCAGACAAATTCAACAACACATTGATTCCGAGGCACCACTAGATCTAAACCAACATGGCTTCAGGGAAGCCCATGGAGTTGAAACTCTTCTAACTTCTCTATTGAACACACTCATTAACACAACAGACAATATCAGAAATGGAGTCGCTATGATCTTCCTAGACATAGCAGCAGCATTTGATTCTGTCGACCACAACCAACTACTCACCAGGCTCCACGAAAAAGGAATTCAAGGAACGGCACTGAATTGGTGCAGATCTTACCTAGAAGATCGTTGGCAACAAGTACGGACTGGGGAGACCACATCTCAACCTTTTCATCAGAAGCAAGGAGTTCCACAAGGTTCCTCTCTTTCAGCCCTTCTATTTAACATATATGCAACCTCTCTGCAACATCTCCCGCTCATTCGGAGTATCATGTCTTATCTACGCAGATGACGTGCTCTTATTCACTCCAATCAATGTATTAAAACCTGACTACACTACTCTAATCACCTGCTTCAACTCAATATCAGATTGGCTACTCACTCAAAACCTCAGAATCAATTTTAAAAAAACCGAAGTCCTGATTGTCACTAGGAACAAAGACTTCTCTCCCCCACCAACTCTAAAAACACGTGATGCTGATCTACCACTCAAAACCTCAATACGTTATCTGGGTGTTATACTTGACCAACGACTTGAATTCAAAGAACACATAAAAAATACTGTAAAAGCCATTTACTATAAAATCAAGACCCTTCGACACCTCAGACCTATGCTTGAACCATCTGACTTTCGTACAACCTTCCAGGCATTAGTCACTCCTCATTTTGACTATGCAAATATCGTTCTTCATGGCCTACCCAAGAGCACTCTAAACCCGCTTCAATTGGCCATGAATACAGCGGCCAGAGTTCTTCATGGATCCCAAAAGAGTCAACATATTACTCCCATACTATTTGACCTCCACTGGCTCCCACTAGCTGGCAGAATCTTATACAAAGCTCTCATCCTTACCTTTAAAGCATTCCACCATATCTCATCATCCTCCTTATCTGATCTCCTCCAACACACACAGAACACCAGATCTAGACGTTCTGTAACAGAGAACTTGCTAACAATCCCAAAAGACAGCAAAAAACTCACTCAAACAACCACTTTAAGAGCATTCTCTTCCTTCGCCCCTAGATGCTGGAACACGCTACCACCTAGTATTAGAGCACAAAAGGACCTGTCCCAGTTCAGAAAATCCATAAAAACATATCTCTTCCTACAACACTTCTCTCAATATACTGACCCCCCTCCCACACAGACCATTGACCACGGCTAGCCAAATAAGCTCCTGAAATCTTACCACTTGATCTAGACCAGGCCTCACAAACCCTACCTTTAAAACTCAAGCATTTAAGAACCTATTGTAAATAATTGAAAATATCTGTTAATTGTTAATCCCTGTTATCCATGTTTTTATTCCCTGTTCTCTGTAAACTTAACATTTGTTTTTATGTTTAAGTACAAAACTTGTTAAAATGTAAACCGCGCTGATGTCAAAAGTGCGGTATATAAAAGCTGTTAAATAAATAAATAAATAAATAAATAGGATGCTGCATAATCCCATGTGTCAGGGGATTAGTGCAGAGCCTAATTGAGGCAGCTATCACCAAGAAAATGACCATGGGGCCCTCTGAGAATGAAATGATGATCATAGAGTCTTGGGGAGCAACCAATGGAGAAAATCCAGAACCAGAGTATGAAACTATGTTAGGGAAATTGGAATTGGAAGTGGAAATGTAAAAAACAAAAGAAGTGTTTAAAAAAAAACAAATAAGAGGGAATAGAGGGAATTAATGGAAAAAATTAAACTGTTATTTTGTTGTTTTTACAAAAGAATTACCATGCATAAGAAAAGCTTGTATAAACTGATATTGCTGACCAGCTGTCTTCACTCCTCTCTCAGCAGTCCCCCTTCTCCCCCCCCCCCTCCTTTAGTTCAGTAGGTCAAGGAGCACATAGCTCCTGGGCAATTGAGATAATAGAGGTTACGAGACTGAGGTCTACCACTTACAACTATCTTGCTTTATCTCGTTTTCTCTTAAAAACTGACAACTGATCTCACCCCCTGAAATACACATCCCCACTCATTCTCTGAAGAAAAGCTCCCCCCCGCCCCTTCATCTAACTCACCCCATATATCATAGCATAGACGCCCCCTTCTGAAATACTTTGCCCAGTACGTCTATGTATCTGTTTCTGTGGCCATGCCTTTCTGGGACGTAAACGATTCTTAACTGGCTTGCAAATTTGCACATACCGACCATGCCATTTGCACGGACCCATCACCAGAGCCGGCTGCAGCGATGTGCATCTTTCAGAGCAGAGACAGAGTGATTTCAGATGGCACTTACACGTGCCTTTCTTCACTGCCCCCACTACCCCAGTACTTTAGACATTGTGACCCGAGTGTCTCAAATTCTTCCTAGATGCCCCTTCTAAAATGCCACTTTGTGTAGCTTTTAGAATCATGCAAACATTTTCTTAACTAACATAGTAAATGACGGCAGTTAAAGACCAGCATGGTCCCTCCAGTCTGCCCAGTAAGGTGGCCAGAGCTGTAGAGTTGCACCTGCTGCTCTGTGCAAGTTATTCCCCCCTCTATGCCATTGCCTAAGGTTGTACCTGCTTTTCCAGGCAGGATACTCCTCTCTGTTCATGAAATTATATACATTTGCTTTGACGCCATCCTCTTGCTATATAGTGATCCTTTGTTTTCTGTCCCATGCATTTTTGATTTCCGTAACTGTTTTTGCTTCACCACTTCCTTTGGGAGGGCATTCCAGGTATCCACCAACTTTTCCATGAAAAAGCATTTACTGAGGTTGCTTTTAAATTTACCTCCTTGCAACTTCATTTCAGCATTTAAATATTGCACGTCTTGTAATGGGATATTGTTTTAAATAACATTTTTTTTCTGGAATTTAAGGCTGTTCAACATTTGAGGTTAAGAACTCCAAAAAGCGTTTGCTTAAGCAAGCAGAGATTGGCAGCAGTATGTTAAAGCACTGAATAAATTTATTACTGCATCTCTTTGAACTTCCTTCCTTAAACAGAACTTGTTTGGCATCTTAGCAACAGCACTGAGAAGCATATTCAAAAGATTGTACATGGTTAAACATACGTTAACCCGCACAAAAACATTGTCTGAAAAATGTTCCCCTTCACGACAGGTAAAAGTATGCATTAAAAAGAGGCAGGGGTAGACTGGGGAGAGAAAGCATAGCATATACAGTGATTTTATTTGGAAATCACTGTGCGCCAAAATCTGTGGGCCATTTGTGCCACCAGGGTGTCCTAATTGGCCCATATTTTCAAAGAGACACAATACTGAGAGCTTCCTTCGGAATAGAAGCTTGCCGATCCACATGCAGAAAGAATTCACAAATTGGTCGGTTTGTTTATTGAACTCATTGTTTTGGGAAATGAGCAGCTGCGAGGAAGAGTTAAGCACCCAAAATGCTAATTTAGCCGCCAAATTTCAAGGATTACAAGGAAAAAACATGTATTAAACATCTTTATACTTCCCCATGTATTAAAAAGAAGCAATAATGCTTTAGTAGGCATACTTATAAATTAGAGATGTGCATTTGGGAGTGTACATTCGGCTCATTTGGACACCTAAAAATATAAGTGTACGCAAATCGCCTGTACTCACATATACCTACAAATTAAAATGTGTACAATTGTTCTGCATGCTTAAACAAGATCTAGTGTGCATACAATGTGTGCCTTAAGAAAGAATATTTGAACCGAACTCAAAAGATGCTTGAAAACCAACAAAAATTTGTTTTAAATGAGCACAAACTGGACTTTTTTTGGGGCCGTTTACACCTTTTTTATTAACTGGGAGGGCATAATTTCCTTTGCTTTGTTTTGGGAGCAGTAATACTTCATTCATTTTGTTTCAGGAGTTGTTTTATTTTGTTTTGCAAATAGCACATGCTTCCTATATATAACGGAACAGCATTCATTTTAGGGGGTTTTCAGCATTTGCTTTTGAAACGAAACAAGGCTGTTTTGTTTCAAAATGAATGCACACCCCCTCGTCACCTGGAGACTGATTTACCAAAGGCACAGTCTTGAATTACCTGCAACAGCTCAAGGGCAAGTTTGAAAATTTCACAGCAGACTATCTCATTCTGTAACAATTATTTGGCAAACTTGCATAAATTTGCATAGATTTTCACATTAAATTATGCTACTTTATATTTTATTTTATCAAAATAAGGTGTTTTTCGAGGTTTCCTATGTGTCTGTTTGATTTGGCTCCTTTGGGTTGAAAGGGATCTCAATGATGAGAAGAGGGGGATGAGGAAAGGTAGCATATGATGAGGCCTGGAGGAAGGGGATTTAGGAGCAAGAAGATAGAGAAGAGCTCAGGGAGAAGGAGAAAGGCTATAGGAGATGAAGGGGAGTTCTTGAGGTTTGGGGAGATTTGGAGAGGGGAAGGGATTCAAGGCAGAGAGGGTGGAGAGAGAGAAAGTTTACAATGAGATGGAAGGGGAATAAATAGAAATACAATAAGAGATGTTCTGGATTAAGGAGGGATCTGGGATCTGAAGAAGGAAAAGGAAACAATTCATTTCTACACACTTCCTCCCAATGCTGATCTTATCTGCGGCTCACTCCCTATAACCCTGAAGACTCTCCAATCTCCGCATTCATATCCCTCAGCTCCTACAATTCCTTCACTGAAAACTCCTCCAATCTTCTCACTCTACTTCTAAACCTGTCCTTCAAATCCATCCCCTTCTCTTACTCTCCACACTCCCATAATATCCTTACTCACTCCTTCTATCTTCATGGTTTATTCACTTTCCCCCAACCCCCCCCCCACCCCCTCCAGTTCCCTCACTCGCCTGTCTTACCCCACCCCTCCTCTTCTCTTCACTCACGTTTTCCACAAATTCCATCAGGTCAGTACCCTTTACCCTCGTTTACCCCCCTCAGTCCCCTCTCTCTTGTTGTAAGTTTATATTTGTGTCGCTCTGCCCTTTTTACTCTCTCTCCTCTTCTCCTTTTTCTTTTCTTTCCTGTCATACCATGGCGTTCTTTTCTATCTTTCTTCCCTGCAGCCCATTTATTGTACACCGCTTTGATGCCTTATGGTTTAGGCGGTTTATCAAGAAACCGAATAAAGATAAAAGATAAAGATCTCCTCACTGACTCCAACTCTGTTTCCGTTGGATGCTTTCCCATCTTCTCACTCAATCTTCCCTTCATATCCCATAGCTTCTATGACCCTCTCACTCACCCTCACCTCCAATCCTCTCATTCACACTACCCATCAAACTCATCTCTATCCCTTTATTCACTTAGGGGTCATTCTGAACTCTCTTTAGTGGGTCTGGACATCCGATTCGGACATCCAGACCCACTAAATGGCCAGGCAGCCTGCCGGGGACAAAGCTCCCCATATAAACAGATGATTTGTACGGGGATCTCTGTTCGTGGGAGGGAGGGGGTGGGACAGAGGTAGAGTGAGGGAGGGTGGAGAGTGACCTCGGACGTACATGACAGATTCTGAGCTTGACCCTATACATCCGGGGTTGGCCATGGAGACAGGGACTTATTCCACCTTGGAGGTGGAATAAGTCTCCCTGGACGTCGTTGGACCGCGGCGCCAGCAGAGACGGAAGGTGATGGGGTACAGAGGGATTCCCGCAGCTCCACCCTTGCCATGGGAGGCCATATTGGGGGTCAGGCTGCGGGGAAAGGACGGTGTCGCTGTTGGCTGGGGATCGCGGCTCCTCAATGGAGCCGCAGTGCCATGGCAACAGGACATCATGGCACTGCGGCTCCATTCAGGAGCCTGGCAGAGTTTTCCAGGTATGTGGGCTGGGCATGCAGCCAATCAGAATTGGGGACCGGCCTGCATGTTCAGGTCGTAGACCCGATTCTGATCCCGTAGGCACGTCTAGCCCCCGTGGGATCAGAATCGGGTTTATCTCTGTATGCTCCGATTTTGATCAGCCGTGCCCCGATCCCTTTTGATTCCCTAACTTATTTTTTCCTCTACCTCTGTCAATCCTCTCACCACCCATTTCTCTTATCTTTGAGCCAAGAGCACAGAACTTTGGACTGAGTCCTTTTTCACTGCTGCCCAAGGCTGATGTTGCATTCTGAAATGTGTGAGACACTATAGTACTATGCAGTAAAAAGTGCAGAACTGGTGGAAGGTAGCAAGGGAGGAAGATGCAACCCAAGGTGCTATGCTGTTGCTGTCCTCCTCTGAGTCCCAAAATGTTGTAGGAAGATGAGTAAGGGGGAGTTGGAGTCGGGAGTGGTTCCAAAGGACTGGAGAGAGGCTCAAGTGGTGCCTTTACACAAAAGCGTAAGTAAGGATGTGGTTGAAAACTACAGGCCGGTTAGTTTAACTTCGTTGGTGAGTAAATTATTGGAAACGCTGCTGAAAGAGAAAATAGTGAGGTTTCTGGAGTCCAGCAGATTACAGGATCCGAGTCAGCATGGATTCACCAGAGGCAGGTCTTGTCAGACAAATCTGATTGATTTTTTTTACTGGGTGACCAGGGAGTTAGATCGAGGGAGAGCTCTAGATTTACTGTATTTAGATTTCAGTAAAGCCTTTGACACTGTTCTTCACAGGCGACTTATATACAAACTGAGCACCCTAGGGATGGACACTAAAGTTAATGTTTGGGTTAGAAATTGGTTGAGTGGGAGGCGACAAAGGGTAAAGGTAAATGGAGCTCACTCTGAGGAGAAGGAAGTTACCAGTGGTGTGCCCCAGGGATCTGTCCTTGGTCTGATTCTTTTTAACATCTTTGTTAGTGATATAGCAGAAGGGCTGTCGGGTAAGGTTTGCCTCTTTGCAGATGATACCAAAATCTGCAATAGAGTAGAGACACCCAGGAAGGTGTAGATAACATGAGGAAGGATCTAGCTAAGCTTGGAGAATGGTCTAAAATTTGGCAGCTGGGATTTAATGTTAAAAAATGCAAGGTCATGCATTTGGGCTGCCGCAATCCAAGGGAGCAATACAGTATAGGGGGTGAAGTACTTTTGTCCACTAAAGAAGAGCGGGACCTAGGCATGGTTGTGTCTGAAGATCTTAAAGTGGCTAAACAGGTAGAAAAGGCAACAGCAAAAGCTAGAAGGATACTTGGGTGCATACGGAGAGGAATGGCTAGCAGAAAAAAGGAGGTGATAGTGCCTCTGTACAAGTCTTTGGTGCGGCCTCATTTGTAGTATTTTGTGCAATTCTGGAGACCGCACCTTCAAAAGGATATAAACAGGATGGAATCAGTACAGAGGGTAGCTACTAAAATGGTTAGCGGTCTTCATTATAAAGCATATGTGGACAGGCTTAAGGATCTTAATATGTACACATTAGAGGAAAGGAAGGATAGAGGTGATATGATTGAGACGTTTAAATACCTCCGTGGCATAAATGCACAGGGGAGAGCCTTTTTCAATTGAAAGCAAATACTGCTACGAGCGGACATGGGATGAGGGTGAAAGGGGAAAGATTCAGGAGTGATACGTGGAAATATTTCTTTACGGAAAAAGTGGTGGATCCGTGGAATAGTCTCCCAGTGGAGGTGGTAGAGATGAGGACAGTATCTGAATTCAAAAAAGTGTGGGACAAACACAGAGGATCTCTAAAGGAAAAAAGGGGACTGTTGTAGTTGTTTCTTTGGAAGGACAGACTAGATAGGTCATGAGGTCTTTTTCTATCATCATTTTTCTATGCTTCTATGTGGAAGGAGAGAGAAGAGAAGAAAAGATGCAATATTTACATAGTTTCTGTTGTGGTCTTCTATGGCAATTCTGGGAGAACCAGCTTATTCTACATCGAGGGCCAGATTTTGTGGTTTCTTTAGTGATTGTACAATCACAGGAGACGGAATCCTGAAGATTTTTTACCATTCTGTGTCTATCAATTAAAAAAGACCTAATAAATCAGGCACAGCAAAGCAATGCGTACTGATGTTTAGCAAAGCTCTCAAGGGAGGGAGGCATGGGTTAAAACTACACAAAGAAATAGTGATCGTCATTCTGCTAGAAAATAATACAATTTTAAGTGACATAATTATATGTTAGATTCTTGAGTTACCTAGACTTATTGTATGGAGTTTATTGTGAATGGGAGGAAAACTGTTTGATCACTATATTTTCCATTCATTCTTGCAATATTTTAGTAAGTATCACAGTACTGGCTCCAGTTTCAGAGTAGGTGTCCCACAGCATTAAGAGGCTATTTACTTCTTGGGATTAATGGCTTTCTGTTTCTATAAAAACTATTAATAACAGGAAATCTAAAATTTCCATTCAGCTCCTATAAAGACTAACCTCCCCCACAATTAAATTAACTGCTGTTCTTGATGTGGTCATACACATGCTTCGTTTTCCTTGCTGCTTTTGTTTCTGGTTTCCCAGTCTATGTGCCAGGAGAAGTCCTCCACAGAACTGCCACCTGGCTGCGGTGTGAATATAATGTTTCCTGCTCTGACAAGAACTGTGGGCCCCGTTTATAAGGCATGTTTCCCATAGAAACAAAATGGAATAAAACCTTTAGGAAAAGGCTTCTTAAAAACAGTGTTTCCCAAACTTTAATCCAATTTGACCCCATTTTAACACTTCAAAATTCACATGACCCCGGATGATGACAAAAAGAAAACAACAGACCTCCATTCTGTTCCCTAATCTACTCCCTTCTCCCCAGCAGTGGCATCAGTAGCAGCAGGCAGCACAGGGCCCTGTGTGCCAGTGTGTACTCACAGACCCCAGTACTCTGCATAGATTTCCAGTCTAACAGGAGGCCCACATAGGAGGAGATGGTAGTAAGGTTACCAGATTTTTTTGCAGGCAAAGCCAAGACACTAGTTATCTGAAGCAGGGGTGGGGGGCAGGGCCGGTGTTATGCAGTAAGCGTGGTAAGCATGGCAGAGGAGGCAACCATGTCAAAGAGGTGTCATGGCTAGCAGTCTCCCCCACCCCTACCCCTTGCCGAATGACAATTGCAGCACAGCATGGCAGAGCAAGATTCAGATGTTGCCCGTGGGAGCAGCATGTCACGCGAGCACAACAAAAGCAAAGCAAACCCTCAGATACGGATCCTGCCTGTGGAACATGTTGCTCCTGTGGGCAGAAGGCAGAGCAACTACCCTGCCACTTCTGGCTTTTGCTCTGTAGCCGGATGACGTGGCTGAGGGGCAGCAGAAGCCCCTGGAAGAGAGTGTCATGTGGAACTGGAGCCGCGGCCCGAGGGGTGGAAGCCACCAGGGGCACTGCAGCTGTTCAGAGAGTGGGAAAGGTGCGAATAGCCCCTGAATCCTAGTGCAGGCTGTGCTTCAGGACTCAGCAGTGAACAGCAGCAGCGAGGGTTAGGGACCAAGGCGTTGATACTTTCGCTACTAGGAAATGCTGCTCTCTTAGGGCCTGGTGCTCTATTCAGAATGAGGCCGTGGTTGTTTGGGCTCTGTGCTGGGTTGATAAATATGAAGGCAGAGGGGAGACATGTGGAGACAAGATTTCCAGATGTATTTTATAAAATACATGCATAGACATAAAAAATACATGCTAATATTTACATAGGCAGTTGGGAAGATGTGATGTCCGCACCTTTAGTCTAGGTGCAATGTCTGAAGATTTGTGCTTTTTATAAAGATATATAGGTAACTATAATGTATTGTTCTATTTGCGGTCTAATGAGAAAGCAACCCACTATGTATTTAGGGGATTCGTGGAACTCTCTTGAACTGGTTCTGCCCCTTTCTTACCACACAATCTTTCTCTGTCTAATCTGGCCCTTTCACTTTCCCAGTCATCCCTCTTCCCTACAGGATCTCACAAGGTTCCATTCTGGCTACCCTCCTCTTCAACATCTTCTTGGCCCCTCTCATCCTCCTTATTCAACAATCAGGCGTATCTTTCACACTTCTTTCACACCAGTCCACTGGCCCAAGATCTGAGCTTTCTGAACTTCTGTCTCTCTCACATATCCTTCTCGTTGTCTGCAAACTACCAGCACCTCAACCTCTCTAAAACTGCTGCCATCTGATTCACCTTTGATGCCCCTTGCCCCTCACTGGCCCCTCTGCTCGCATGCACCCTTTTCCACTTGTATCCTCCCTCCGTTATCTCAGTGTCAGCCTGGATTCCACCCTGTCTTTTAATGACCACTTTTCTTCTCTTATCTGCTGCTCTTTCGGCTCCTTACACTAAAGCTGCTCAGTCTGTCCCTTTTTGTCCCTCCTCTCCATGACTACACTTCTATCATCTCTGGTCGTCTCAAGACTTGATTACTGTAACATTGCCCTGGCTGGTCTTCCCCAATACCAACTTCAGCGCTTACAGCTTCGCCAAAACACAGCAGCCTGCATTCTCACCCGTTCTTCTCACTCAGATCATATCACCCCTCTGCTTGTACATCTCCATTGGCTCCCACTTAAATACAGGATCAGCCTCGTTCACAAGGTTATTTACACCGGCACCCCACAATATCTTGTTGACCTCATCCACCTACATAACCCTCTCCACCTATTATGATCTAGTCACGCTGTCTGTTTCTCCCCTCTGTTTCGTATGCCCATCTCAAACTCACCGATAATTCCACTTTCTTTTTTCTGGAACCGGCGCTCTGGAACTCCCTACCTTCAACTCTCCACATGGAACTCTCCTTTCAGAAATTCAAAAACATGCTAAAAACCCATATTATTCATATTGCCTTTGACCTCCCTCTCCCTCATCTCTAACCTAGTCACTCTTGTCTCTTCCCTCAACCTCACCATCTTCACTCCTTCTTTCATTTGTTGAGTATGACTGCCTATTCTCTGTCCTGTCTATTACTGGTATTCCTTTCTATTTTCTAATTTTGCAGCTAAGTTTTTATTACTATTGTAAACTGCCTTGATGCTTTTGCCTAGACGGTATATCAAATGTGGAAATAAAGATAAAGATAAACCCCATTAAGTTTTTGCCCTTAACGCATGTTTTTCATGCAAAGTAATTGTAAAACATAGAAACATAGAAACATGATGACAGAAAAAGACCACATGGCCTATCTAGTCTGTCCTTCCATAACAACAACTACAACAGTCCACTTTTTACCTTTAGAGATCTTCTGTGTTGGTCCCATGCTTTTTTGAATTCAGTTACTGTCCTCATCTCTACCATCTCCACTGGGAGACTATTCCATGGATCCACTACTCTTTCTGTAAAGAAATATTTCCGCATATCACTCCTGAATCTATCTCCCTTCACCCTCATCCCATGTCCCCTCGTAGCAGAACTTGCTTTCAATTGAAAGAGGCTCTCTCCCTGAACATTTATGCCACGGAGGTATTTAAACATCTCAATCATATCACCTCTTTCCCGCCTTTCCTCTAAGGTGTACATATTAAGATCCTTAAGTCTGTCCTCATATGCTTTATAATGAAGCCCATTAATCATTTTAGTAGCAACCCTCTGCACCGACTCCATCCTGTTCACATCCTTTTGAAGGTGCGGTCTCCAGAATTGCACACCATACTCCAAATGAGGTCGCACCAAAGACTTATACAGAGGCATTATCACCTCCTTTTTTCTGCTAGCCATTCCTCTCCGTATGCACCCAAGCATCCTTCTAGCTTTTGCCGTCACCCTTTCCTACCTGTTTAGCTACATTAAGATCATCAGACACAACCACGCCTAGGTCCCGCTCTTCTTTAGTGGACAAAAGTACTTCACCTCCTATACTGTATTGCTCCCTTGGATTGCTGCAGCCCAAATGCATGACCTTACATTTTTTTAACATTAAATCCCAGCTGCCAAATTCTAGACCATTCTTCAAGCTTAGCTAGATCCCTCCTCATGTTATCTACACCTTCCTGGGTGTCTACTCTATTGCAGATTTTGGTATCATCTGCAAAGAGGCAAACCTTACCCGACAGCCCTTCCGCTATATCACTAACAAAGATGTTAAAAAGAATCGGACCAAGGACAGATCCCTGGGGCACACCACTGGTAACATCCTTCTCCTCAGAGTGAGCTCCATTTACTTGTACTCTTTGTCGCCTCCCACCCAACCAATTTCTAACCCAAGCAGTAACTTTAGGGTCCCTCCCTAGGGTGCTCAGTTTGTTTATAAGTCGCCTGTGAGGAACAGTGTCAAAGGCTTTACTGAAATCTAAATACACCACATCTAGAGCTCTCCCTCGGTCTAACTCCCTGGTCACCCAGTCAAAGAAATCAATCAGATTTGTCTGACAAGACCTGCCTCTGGTGAAGCCATGCTGCCTCGGATCCTGTAATCCGCTGGACTCCAGAAACCTCACTATTTTCTATTTCAGCAGCGTTTCCAATAATTTACTCACCACCGAAGTTAAACTAACCGGCCTGTAGTTTTCAACCACATCCTTACTTCCGCTTTTGTGTAAAGGCACCACATGAGCCTCTCTCCAGTCCTTTGGCACCACTCCCGACTCCAATGAGGCATTGAAAAGGTCAGTCAGTGGAGTTGCTAGAACGTCCCCATGTTCCCTCAGTATTCTAGGGTGTATCCCATCCAGTCCCATCGCTTTGTCTACTTTAAGTTGAGCTAGTTTCTCACGAACACAGTCTTCTGAAAATTGTTCAAGATGTCCCTCGCTTCTGTTCTTATTTGTGGGTGTTTTCTGAGGTCCTGCTCCTGGTTCTTCATCTGTGAACACAGAACAAAAATATTTGTTAAGCAATTCCGCTTTATCCTTATCAGCTTCTACATATTCCCCCCCTGCACCCTTGAGTCTGACAATACCACTTTTGCCCTTCCTCTTCTCACTAATATATCTGAAAAATGTCTTATCCCCCCATTTTATTGCATTGGCTATTTCCTCCTCTTTTTGAATCTTTGCCTTCTTGACTACTTTGCTAGCTTCTCTAAGTTTTTCCAAATACAGATGCCTGTCTTCCTCTCTCTGTGATCTCTTGTATTTCATGAAGGCCTCCCTCTTTTTCTTCACTTTTTCAGCTACTTCTTTCGAAAACCATAGCGGTCTCCTGTTCCTTTTGCCTTTATTTACCATTTTAACAAAAAGGTTGGTTGCCTTTAAAATACCTCCTTTCAATTTTGCCCACTGTTTTTCTACATCCCCCAGCTCTTCCCATCTCACTAACGACTCCCTGAGGTATTGGCCCATCTTCGCAAAGTTAGTCTTCCTAAAGTCTAAGATCCTCACCTTGGAATGGATTCTAACAGCCCTAGTCCTAATACTGAACCACACCATCTGGTGATCACTGGATGCAAAATGATCTCCCACTACAATATCAGAAACACTTTCACCATTGGTAAGCACCAAGTCCAGTATGGCCTCTTCACGTGTGGAGTCTGTTACCAATTGCCTGAATAGTTCTCCCTGTAGAGAATCCAGGATCTCCTTACTTCTAGATGATACTGCAGCAGGAATGTGCCAATCAACATCTGGCATATTGAAATCTACTATCAGTAGCACTTCCCCTTTCCTAGCAATGCTGCGTATGTCTTCAATTAACTCTCTGTCCACCTCTTCCTCTTGTGAGGGAGGTCTGTATATCACACCAATGCAAATAAATTTCTCTTTCCCTCTTTCTAGTTTAACCACAATGCCTCCTCTCTCTCTTTTAAGCTCTGTAATTCCACCTCTGCTGTAACTGTCAAGCATGTGTCCACCATGTTCCTAGCAGTTAAATTGCGAATGTCTATACTAATATGTGACACAATTAACGTGGGTGTGCCCAATGATACTTACAGAGGTAACATTAGGTGCATCTGTGCTACTTGCAATATTTATAGTGAGTACACGCCAGTGACACCTATGCTTACCACGATGTGCTGTCTATGCCCACGCTTTCCCCTAACTCATCCACTCTCTGCATTAGCTTGTGATTGCCAATTAACATGCATTTTGGCAGCTGGTCACTGACATGCCAGTGTGTTGGTGTTCCCTCCGCCCAGTTACCAGTTAGTGGCATTTAGTAACAGAAGCCTCTTACGTTTGTTATGTTATTCTTTTAATTTGAGTTGATATAAGGATTGTGAAAAATATTGCCTCAGTAAGAAGTCCTTGCAAACCATTTTGTTTATGGCTTACAAATAATAATTGTAAAGAGTACAATTCCATCTGAATGTCTTTTGAGTTACGCAGTCGAGAAGAAAAACAATTATTTATTATTTTATTTCTTTATTTAGCTGTATTTATATCCCGCTTTTCACCGGGTCAAAGCGGTCAATTGGGGAATACATTTAACATGAGGGGATATGAGACACATATGCTAATACTTACAGGGAACATGGTCAATAGAGGGTTAAGTGGCTTTCCCAAGGCCACAAGGAGTGCCTACAGGACTAGAAATCCCAGTCCCTCCGGCCTGAGATTGCTGTCCCCAGGTGGGACTTGAACCCCCGGCCCTCCGGCCTGAAGTACCTTGTCCTAACCACTAGACCACTCCTCCCTATGGCTTTGAGGTCTGAGGCAGTTTCTGTGGGAGCCAGGTTTTTATGGTCTTATCCTTGTAAATGTAAGATTAAACAATTTAGAAACATTAACTTCAAAGTTTCGGCCAAAAAGGGCCTTCTTCAGGGGATGCAACCCTGGTATTCAGCGACCAAGTATAAATGTAAAATCACTGAGTAAGTGTCACAAGTTCGTACAGTTCTGGAGTGAAATGCTTGTAGCATTTTGATTTCTCTCTAGAACTGTATGAATTTGTAACGCTTACTCAGTGATTTTACATTTACACGTTGTTCGCTGAATACCAGGTTTGCACCCCCTGAAGAAAGCCCTTTTTGGTCGAAATGCGTTGGGGTTGGTTCAGTGTCAATAAAAGAGCCATAACCACTTGTCTATATACCTGCTGTTTTTGTTCCTTACATTATCGTTTGCCCATTTTCACTTATCAATGTTGGTAGGACTAAAAGAGCAATGAGTCTGCAGCTTAATGAGCACCATAATAGAATCAAATTAAATATGCTGTCTGCACACTATAGTGAGCCATTTTTTGGATAAGGCCCATGGAGCCCTTTACTACAGTGCAGTTTAGCTTATGATAACCATTCGTGGTGACTGCTACCATGTGCTAAGAGCAGTCAGCACAGGAAAAATCCCATTATCTCATTGGAATGCTCTCAGTGTGACGAGGTGGAATTGGGGCAGAGAGCGGGTGTGCAGGCTGGTGATAGCTAGTGCATGGAATGTTGCCACAAACTAGCTGTCACAACTGCTGATAGTCAGATTGCACTACCAGCAATCCAGTAGTATGGTAGCTGTCAGGCCCTTTGACATCATACAGTCTCAGCACCAAAGTGCTGTAAAGTAATGCCATGGCCACAATTACCCTGCACTCTTCATCTCTCCAACCACATCCACTCCCCAACAAATTCCTCTCCAGATCTGATTCCCCCTTAACACACAATGACCCCCCCCCCCCCCGCCCATCAGCTTCTGGCCCTCGCAGCTCCTACAGCCTGTATCAGCACCCCTCTCCACTGGACAGCAATACTTAAATAAGCAGAGTCCCCTGAACCAGACAACCCACTTTCTGATCCAGATTCCCCTTACAAAAGATGATCCCACAAAAGCCCCCCTGACACCAGATATCCCCTAAGATGAAACTCCCTACTGTTCATTCTCCCATCCTACCCATACCTGGAACTTACCCAGGGGATTCCCTGGTGTCTAGTGGGGATGGGGCAGGAGTAGTTCTTCTCTGCTGCTGCCCCAGCTGCTAAGGGTTCCAAAATTGTTACTTTCACCCCAAATAAAAGGACCTCCCCCACCCTCAACCTAGCGTGGAGGAGTAGGCTAGTAGGTAGAGCAACTGCCTAGTACGTAGAAGATCAAGGGTTCAGTTCCCACTGACACACCTTGGGCAAGTCACTTTGTCCTCCATTGCCTCAGAAGAAAAAGTCTGGCAATCTACTTCCAGTCATACATTGCCAAGAAAATCCAGAGACAGCTGGGTTATCAGGAATCACCACTGACTTGATGGCACTAAAAAAAAAAAAAAAAGGCCCCCTATTGTTGAAGATTAAAGTGGAAAATTATTGACCAAGTGAACCACGATCTCTGAGGAGGGGATGCTACACTCATTGTTTTTGAATGCTGAAACTGAATGGATGATATCAGTGTGAATTGTGAAAATATGATTAGTTAGTTTAAGAATTCATGCTTATTAGTTATTTCTGATCTAGAGATAGGGGGCAATAGGTTAGTGTGCATGGACCAGGAGAAGGACTCGGCGTGATTGTTTCTGAGGATGTCAAAGTGGCGAAACAGTGTGACAAGGCGGTGGCCAAAGCCAGAAGGATGCTGGGTTGCATACATAGAGGAATTACCAGCAGAAAGGAGGAGGTACTAATGCCACTGTACAAGTCGCTGGTGAGGCCTCACTTGGAATATTGTGTTCAGTTTTGGACAGCATATCTCACAAAGGTTATAAAAAGACTGGAAATGGTTCAGAGGAAGGCGACCAAAATGATTTTGAGCCTGCACCAGAAGACATATGAGAAGAGACTTGAAGACCTAAATATGTATACGCTAGAGGAGAGGAGGGAAAGGGGAGATATGATATAGACCTTTAAATACTTAAAAAGTATTAATGAACAAGCAAACCTTTTTCAAAGACGGGGAAGCTGTAAAACTAGAGGGCATTACATGAAGCTGCAAGGGGGTAAACTGAAAGGCAATATCAGGAAATACTTTTTCACTGAAAGGGTGGTGGATGCTTGGAATGCCCTCCCAATGGAAGCGGTGGGGGCAAATACAGTGAAAGAATTCAAAATAGCATGGGAGAAACACAGTGGATCCCTTTATAGCAACAGGATAAAAATCAAAATAAACTTAACTATTTATTATATCTCAAAAATAGGGGTGACCTGCACAGAACGGTGGGACATCCCTAAACAAAGGCATGGGGAGGGGTGACCTGCACGGAGTGACAGGTGCACCTACCCTTGCCACCTTGCTGGGCAGACTAGATGGACTATGCTGGTTGTTATATGCCGTCATATACTATATTATTATGTTACTATGAAATTTAAAATGATATTGATGCCATGTTGTTTTATAGAGTAATTGAGACACCTTTGAGAAACTGTGGGACTTTAAAAGCTATTGGAAAGGGATACATTTTTCAAAATTGTGGGACTATAGCAGTTATTTGCCAGAGATGAATCCCTGATGCAGAGCAGGATATCCCTGAAACATGATATCATATCAATAGAATATGAATGGAGCATCTTGATGTGAGATAAATTAAGTCATGAACATTTTTGGATAACAATATTATTATGAATTGAATGTATAAATATATGAAATTCAAATTTAAATGAAATGAAGAACTATGCTGGAGGATTTTAACCTAATTTATTTTATTTATTTATTATTTTATTTATTAACATTTCTTATATACCGCACTATTTGACATCAGCGCGGTTTACATAGAACAAAAACATCCGACAAATTGCATATGTCTGGTCATTACAATTAACAAGGATATGGAACTTGGATAACAGGGTGAACTATTATCCAATTCCTTTTTAAATATATATAAATTATAAAATGTAATAATGGGAAAGGTCACTGGGATGCTTTCAAATTTATAAAAATGTTTGTAGTACAATGATGGAATAGATACTATGGGTCTCTTTTACTAAAGTGCGCTATGCAGTTAGCGTGGATTTTGTCTTGCGATAACTGTGCGCTGAGGCCTGCAGTAACTGTTAGTGTGTGGCCAGCACAGTTAATGCAGGCCAATTTCCATGCTAACTACAAATCGTGCAGTGAAATGGGAGGTTAGGGGCACAGAGTTGGCAAGCTGAAAGGCACACCTTCAGAGTATGGGTATACACCACACGCTAAAGGTGCATTTGTTAATGTGCATGCAACTACTTGCACCTCAATAGGTGAGTATATCTGTAGTCCTGGTAATTGTGTTCCACTTTACCATGCTGCGCTGCATGTTACCAGTCGGGGAAATGCTGTCCACTCCCCCGACAGGTAACGCACTGGCTCTGCACTTAACATGCCATCATTTTGCACGTTAATGGCAAGTTAGGTGCAAAATCATTGTTGACTTTAGTAAAAGGGTCCCTATATAATCACAAAGAAAGATAATACTTGTTATATTCTGCTTAAGTTTGATGGTCCTATAAATTTCTAGTAGATTAAGGGGGTTACTTTAGAAGTCTTATTCATGATTTCCTATTTAAAAATCCCACATTTACGCATGAAAATGGCATCCACATGGAAATGGGCAATTTTAGAAAGAGCTAAATTTACAGGTGGATGCCAAAAATACATAGAAATTCGAAAAGGACATGTTCAGAGTGGAGTCAGCATGGCTTGGATGAGTGAAAAATCTACATATATACAGTATTTCCCATTTCATATAGGGAATGCACGCATCCAAATATATTGTTGATACGTCTTTCACCACAATTAAGGTTCCATCAATATTATCTACAAATTACTACAACCCCAAAACCAACAGTCTACAACCTTGTGCAACTAGCAACACTACCGCCTCTCAGAACACACAATGTTCACTATAAGAATGCACACATTAGTAACCCTTACCATCACCTACCTCCTCACCGCACTATCTGGTCAAGCAAGTGCCTTTAATGATGACCAAAAATACATACCAATACTACGAAATAATTGGAGGAGATGGTCAAACAAAACTCAAACAAATCAGACAAACCCTAACTACACCCACTACTCACATCTACTTCACATTGCCCTTCACGTTACCAAAAGACCTCAACCAAAACAACAGTACCATCCACCATTACACTGTGCCCTTATCAATATAAGGTCCATCCGCACAAAATGGCCTCTGATAACTAATCTCATAACTGCACATAACCTTGACATCTTGCTGATCACAGAAACTTGGCTAACCGATTCTGACAATGTCATTCTTAACCAGATGCTACCGCCAGGATTCTCTATACACACGTGCCATAGAAACCAACAAAGAGGAGGCGGAGTACTTATTATCTCTAACAACCAACTACAATTTCAAATTGACAACAACATCAGTTCAACACATCTAAATATACTAAATATACTAAATATATCAAACAAAGAACACTCAATCAGCCTAGTCTATAGAGCTCCAACAGCATCAGCTGAGGATCTACCAACGATAGTTGACCTTGCCTGCAACACTGAAAAACCAAGACTATCCAATTGGATAATGGGAGATTTCAACCTTCCCTCCCTACAGGACTCGCAAGCCACAGCATTTATAGAAGCAATTGACAACCTTGGATACAACCAAATAGTCAAAGACCCTACTCATAATATGGGAAACATACTTGATCTGATATTCGTCCCACAAGTTACCCCAGACACCAACCACAATTACGACCTTTCAATAATACCAGTACCGTGGTCTGACCACAGTCTCATTTTATTCAAAATCCCCAACTACTCCAATTCCTCTAAATCCAAACCTACTCAAGCGAAACCAACAGCTAGGAGGTTCCGCCCCTTTGTCAAAGAGGAAATACTTAATAATCTCCTCCCAACACTACAAGCGTCTGAACCCGACTTGGACAGTCTAATCAACACTTGGGATCACTCCCTTAGATTCAATTCTCAACCATCAAACATGGCAAAAAATACCAACCATCGTACACACGTAGCCTGGTATTCCAAGGAGCTAAGAACATCCCTCCTCCATCTTCGGAGACTCGAGAAATATTGGAGAAGATCACGCTCTACTGAAGCCTACACAGCTTACTGCAAATACTTAGATAAGCATCGCAAAGAAATAGCAGATCGAAGGAAACAATTCCATACCAACCTTCTAAAGAAATCACTAAATAAACATCATGACCTATTCAACATCGTAAGAACAATGGCAAAGGAACCAACACCTCATCAAACACAAGCAATACACCCGCAAGAATATGCCGAATACCTAAAGTCAAAGATGACAAAAACATCCAACATTTGTACTTCTGGACCAACAAAGAATGATATATATTCGCAGTCAACCACATTAACCAAGTTCAATACACTATCAATCAAAGAAATTGAGAACACTATCGCATCAATAAATGCTACCACCGCTGCAAGCGATCCATGCCCGGCAGCCTGGATAAAAAATCTAAAACATGAAGTAAGCTTCTTCATACAGAATATCCTTGAACAATCCTTTGCAACTGGAACCTTTCCTCAAAGCCTCAAACAAACCTCAATTAGACCATTACTAAAAAACAGTAAATTAGACCCCCAAAAAGTAGAATCCTACAGGCCAATATCCAGTATCCCACTCCTAGCGAAAATAATTGAGAAAGTAGTCCAACGGCAAATACAACAGCACATAGACAATGAAGCTCCACTTGACCCTGCACAACACGGCTTTAGAGAGGCTCATGGAGTTGAAACCCTCCTCATCACACTATTCAACACACTAATCACAGGAATAGATAACATTCATCAAGGATTCATACTTATATTCATGGACATCTCAGCGGCGTTCGACTCAGTAAACCACCAAATACTTATCGATCGTCTCAAGGAAAAAGGAATAGTTGGCGCTGCACTTGACTGGTGTATATCATATCTAACTAACCGTTGGCAACAAGTACGAATTGACGAAACTACTTCTGAACCATTTCTTCAAGACCAAGGGGTACCACAAGGATCTTCTCTGTCAGCGTTGATGTTTAATATATACATGCAACCCATTTGTGACCTCATTCGTTCCTTTAATGTCACCTGTTTAGCATATGCAGATGACATTCTACTATTCATGCCATTCTCCATCAATCACCCTGATTATACATCATTGATAACATGCCTCGAAGCAGTAGAAGATTGGCTCATCTCCCAAAATCTAAGAATCAACCACAGCAAGACTGATGTGATGTTTGTAACAAGAAACCAAAACTTCACACCTCCTACCTCCGTGAAGATAAAGGACAAGGAATTAACAGTAAAGCCTACACTACGCTACCTAGGTATAACCCTTGACCAGCACCTCAATATGAAAGCCCACATAAAAAACATAACAAAACTAATTTACCACAAGTTACGCACATTACGCCACCTGCGACCTCTACTGGAACCCTCAGATTTCAGAACTGTCTACCAAGCCCTGATAATGCCTCACATCGACTTTGCAAATGCAATTCTATACGGACTCCCTCAAGCAACATTAAATCCTCTCCAATTAGCGATGAACACTGCTGCCAGAGTACTTGAAGGAATATCAAAGACAGATCACATAACCCCAGTTCTAAAACGACTCCACTGGCTACCAACCAACGCAAGAATCCACTACAAGATACTGATCACTACATTCAAAGCCATAAACAACCAAGCACCATCAACCATTGCCAACCTTGTACACTCACAGACCCCTAATAGATCCAGAAGATCAATTGCAATGAATACATTAGTAATCCCGAAACAAACAGTCAGATACACTAAGGAAACAACCAAAAGAGCCTTCAGTATCCACGCCCCAAAAACCTGGAATGCCCTCCCACTAGAACTGAGAGTTATAACCAGCTTAACACAATTCAGAAAGAGTCTCAAACACCACCTCTTCCTAAGCTATTTCCCAATCTAACCTTCGCACATGAAAATATCACAGACACTTTTCTGACCAAGACATTTCCCCAACTGATATCCAAATTTGACTAATGTATTTCAATAATCTGTATATAGTTAACTAGCCTTATATAGTTGTACCTTGTTATTCCCAAGCTCAAAATCCCTGTTACTTGTAAAATGCATTACAGTTCTTTGTATGTATATGTTTGTTACATGTAAACCGCGCTGGTGACAATAGTGCAGTATATAAAAGATGTTAAATAAATAAATAAAATAAATATGACTGTAATTGTTAATATCAGGATTGCAGCTGTCCCTTCGTACATATAGGTTTTTAAAAAGTGCTCATTTCAGCCAGCTCTTTGTAGGAGAGAGTAAGGAATTATTTTAGATGCCCTATTCACACTTTGGACATCTGAAAACAGGCACAGAGATGTCCAAAGCACAGAGCCATCTCTAGAGGCATTTTAGAAGCCAGATTTGTGGACGAATCCATCGCAAGGACATGTATCCAAGTCTGAATGGAGGCATGGTAGAGGTTTGGCTGGGGCGTTCCCAAAAATCTGGAGGTCACTGCCTGATCTCAGAAATGTCTGGAGCCGCGTCTAAGGTTATACCTGCACCAGGTAGGAATAGACATCGGGAAAGTGCTTGTTTTGACCGTAAACCATCCATAGAGTGTAGAGAAGATGGAACACCACCAGTCCCAGTACTCTGCACAATCACAATGATAGCAACAGTGGCATTCAAATTCTGGCTTCCCTGATCCTAGCTCCCTACTCTATTAGGCTATTTATAGTGGGAACAGGAGCAATCCTTAGTTAATTCTGCTGTGTCAGCCCAGTTATCAAAATGGCATCCATACCCTTAATAGTAATCTCACGGGGTCATGGGCACCATTTTGAAACCCAGAGATTGCAAACCCGGAGCTACTGGGATCATTCTTGCACCCACTAGACACCAGGGATTCCTGCAAGACCTGGGGATGGGATTGGGGGGTTGAGGATATGTTGTGGGGGCTTTGGAGGGTTCTTCATGCTGGGAAGTTTGGGAAGCGGGTAGAGGGATATGAAAGCCTTGGATAGTACTGGATGCCCTGGGAGATGAGGATAGATCAGATATCTTGGGGGAGGGGGGGTGATCAGAGGGAGTCATGGAGGAGGGAGCAGATCTTGGACTTTCGAGCTGCTCCTTCCAGCAAGCACCTATTTGTGCTCCGGGGCAGCTGTAAATGATGATTCTAGATGTTTTCATATTGTAGGTGCGCCCAAACCATTCTCTTTCCACACCCTTACCATGCCCTCTTGCAGACTAAACATGATGTGCATCACCATGTGTTAATAGCCCCTCTCTAACTGCTCATGTAAATGCTGCTGTTTATTTGCACGTGGGAATGATTCTAAAATAACCACTATTATGTAATAAGCTCATTCTGACTCTCCCTTGAGAGATAATGAGCCTGTCCTTGCATCATTCCACCATCTGTTTACTTCTGTTTGTCTTTGGCCTAATGGTTATTATTAGTTATGTTGCCATAATGAGATTTCCAAGAACGTTTCCATTGTGTGTGTCACCTATCCGATTATTATCTCATTGGAATGCCGAACATCTTGCTGCAATATATATGGAAACATCTAACAGTCTTTAAGTATTTTTTCTATTTTTTTGCTGCGAATACTTGTTTTTGAATCTCACTCTGTAGTTCATGTTTACCTGACAATACCTGCTCTAATTTCTTCCACTGGATGTTCTGCTCTAAACTCTTTTCATGTTCTTGAAGTTTAATGAATATCTTATGCCACTTTTGGTGCCCTTATTTTATTTCCCTTTTTTATCTACTTATATTTCTAGCTTCCAGATTTTATTTATAGTCCGATATGGCATGTGTGTAAGAGCACGAGAAGAAATGCACTGTTTTCTACCCCTGCTTCAGTTTCTATCTGTGCAGTATGCAAACTGCCACATCTGATTACTCCCTGTTGGATCTGTGAATCCTACCAGCGAAACAGGTAGCTTCCAGTATTCCTGGGAATCTGGAATCAATGTCTTATTTGTGGTATTTAGTCCTTCCCCTTTCCATCTATAAGCACAATGCTCTCTGGGACTTCTAGTTCTTGAGGTAGCATTTCATACAGGGAAACAAATTCCTCTGCCTGTTTTTTATGATCTCAACTGTGTTTCAGATGGCGCTGTATTATCATATGTTTCTGAAGTTTGTAACATGCTTTGTATATTGTTTAAAAGAAAGGCATGAAATAAGTGAACAGAACAGATTTCCATTTGCTGAACTCATTCCACCAATGAGTGTCTTCTTTTTTTACTGGATGTTTTTCAGATTACCTGGTCACCATGAGAAGCTTTTTCCTGGGCCAAGTGTCGAATCAGGTCATCCTATCTTTTGCCAGTTGTGGGGAGGGGGCAGAAACGCCTATACTGGAAATTGTAGGAAGAAGGGATTTTTTGAGAGTTTGAAACCATAATGTATGATGGCTAAATATTCCCTTTTACTAGAGTAGATTTTTTTATAAAATTCACTATTCTCTACTTGGAGGCCAAGACAGCCAAGGATGAATTGAACTTTGCCTTTCTGACTTTTTCATAGTTTTTATATCTTGTGTAGATGAAGGTTTGTAATCCTGTTGATATGACTAACATGGCAGGGTTTTTTAGTTCAAATATCTTCCATTTGGATGCCCAGTCTCCCAATTTCTCAAGTTGTAGATGCAATGTTTCACAATCCTATTGTGTTTTAACAACTTTGAATCATTTTGTGTCATCTACAAATTTGATCACTTCACTCATTATTCCCATTTCCAAGTGTGAAATAAGTGAACAGACACAATGAATCTGGGATGTCCAGAGCAGAACGTCCAAATATCTGGGGGAGTGGCAGCAGTAAAGGGAGGCATGTATAAGTGCTTTCTGAACTTGCTCCATCCCAAAAAATGAATGTCCCAGTAACCAGTTCTGGAGACGAGCCCTATGCAGATAAGAAGGCTAGGTACATGCATGGGTGGAGGCCATTTCACAAATATGGACATCCTGAATTGCATGCCCGCAGAACCAGGTACTTGGAGGTCCTGGCCGGAGATGTTTAGAAGTGGGGCATTTATGTTACGAGACTAGTGCATTATGGCCTGCCATTTCAGATACTTAGATGTGCAGCAGAGGGCCAGTAATTTGTCTGGAGTATGTATTTACATGCAGGTTTCTTTGGACTGGAAATATTGACTGAGGCAATGAAAGTGCATTTTGCTCTTCCCATGGAGTGTGCAGCCATGAAATAAGCACTTTTCTGCACCTTATTCGTGGTCAAAAGCACGTTTGGCATGGATGGCTCAATAACCAGGGTCAGATGTGCTTGTGCCATTCTGAAATCAGCATATTTTTTACTCTTCCTACGGCATACCTCTACCACGCCCTCTTGCTACATGGACCTTTTGGCACCAAGGATATCTATATACCTGGCTTTCTAAAATGGCTCTGGGGATGTCTCCATGATTTGCATATTTAAGTGCCCATTTTAAGATATCCAACTCACATGTAGGGCTTCTAAAATGACCTCCATAGTACATAAGAGTGACTTCACACTGGTGATATAACAATCTAGGCATTTCTATGTTTCCTACAAATTTGCCACCTGACCCACAGGTTCCGTTACAACTGCCTCAAACCTCTTCATAAGACAGACCATGTACCACCACATATAATTGTCTAGAATGGTATTATCCCATCAATTGTAAGCAATTAACTTCAGAGCCAATGATAATAGCAAGTCCAACAAAGCAGCAATCACTTTCGACAGTCTTTTACCACAATAAAGTTCAAGCTAACTGCTTTATAGAAGAGCTGCTCCTCAGTTTGGAAGATTATGCAGACTTTGGCCCAAATCATACACAGACAAGTCTGGTTGTTAGAACAATAGAATAGCATATGTGGCAGGGTCCCTGTTTCCCTTAAACAAGAACCAGAAGTTTCTGAACTCAGCTTTGAGACTTTAATTGATGTCCACAGAATAGAAAGTACAATAAAAAACATTGATTGAATGGTGGAGGCTGAACGAGAGGCTCTAATCAGTTTATCACAGAATATTTTAAGCTCAGAATCTATAGGCCCGATATTCGAAGGACATTTACATGGTTTACAGCCCTGTAAACCATGCAACTGCCGCTGAGAGGGATATCTCCTGCTGAATATCCCCAATTGCAGTCCTTTCGCATCTTGATGCTAACCGCTTAGCATCAGGGCGTGTCGATATCTCCTGCTGAATATCCCCAATTGCAGTCCTTTCGCATCCTGATGCTAACCGCTTAGCATCAGGGCGTGTCAGGTACATTCTGGGGAGAAGCGGAGGCGGAGACTATCCCTAACTGGGCAGTAACCGGGAAAAACCTCACCTATCTTTCAGGCACAGGAGCTAACCAGGCAGCATGCAATATTGCTGCTGCCCGGTTATCTACTGAGGCTTCTAGAGTGTGCGGCGATCCCCAGATATTCAATGCCGGAGCTGCATATGACCTCGGCATTGAATATCCAGGGTTAAGGGTCGGTGGGCACAGCTATGCGCCATAGCAGTGCATAGCCTGCCCAGCTGAATATCGGGCCCTGTATTACTAGTGGTTTTAACAATAAGAATCATCATGTCCAAGCTATATTTATTCAAGATTGAATTCCATTTTATTATTTATTATTTGTGCAAATTTACAATATCTCAAGAAGTATACAAACATTCTTGCAAGAAACACAGCAGAAACAGCAGAAATCCAAAACCAAGAAGAACAAAAAACTGTCTGCTCACACTAGCTTACAACAGAGGAAAATTAGTAATACAATAATACAATTAACATAATAAGAAAAGAAAAAAAGGTCAGGATATTACCTGGCACAAACATTTTCATGGCACACCTGTCATAGACTCAGTAGATGCCTCTAAGCGACGGGCATTGATGAAAGATACCTGCTGGGAGCGCCCATAAAAAATGTAAGAAACAGAGTGATACTTTATCAAATGCTTACAAGGATGTTTCAAAAAGAAAAAGCCCTCCCAGCTGGAGAACCTCAGGGTGCAGGAGGAGAAACTCCCTCAAAGACGCTGGGTGTCCCTAGCCAAGTCAGGATACATACGAACCAATAAAACACAAAACAATAAAGCATATTTACTCACCTGAATCAGGTGATCTCCGGGAACAGCAGGAATTGAGTCTTCACATATGGGTGATGTCGGCACCAACAGAGCCCGCGCAGGAATGCTCCCCAGCGTCCTATAGGAAAACGTTTGGGAGCATCCCACTGCGCATGTGCTGCTGCCTTCCCATCTCTCCCTCCTCAGTTGGGTTTGCAGCTGAGATAAAAGGAGAGAAGGACAGAGAAAGAGAGAGAGAGAGATACAACTCTTAGGGGAGGAGGATGGGTGGTGAAGACTCAATTCCTGCTGTTACCGGAGATCACCTGTTACAGGTGAGTAACTACGCTATCTCCAGGAACAAGCAGGAATGTAGTCTTCACATACGGGACGCCTTAGCTTGGAGATGCCAGGGAGATGACCCAGAGAGAGCAGTGAAACACAGGCTGAAGTGGGTCATGTTTCTTCCCAAGGATCTCTGGTATCAAAACCCGGGAGGGGGGGTAGGAGTTGTTCTAAGTCTGAAAGAGATATTGGAGAACAGCCTGGCCAAAAGAGGCATCTCGACGGGAGTCCTTGTCCAATCAGTAGTGGGCTGCAAAGGTGTGGACAGGGGACCACGTTGCTGCTTTGCAGATTTCATCAATTGCCACCGAGCATAGGTTTGCCATAGAGGCAGCCATTGCTTGCACATTGTGTGCTGTGACATGACCTTCAAGAGAAAATCCTTTACTCTCATAGGTAAAAGATATACAGTCTGCATTCCACTTGGAAAATGTTCTCTTGGAAACTGGTAGACTCAGGTGACTGGAATCAAACACAACAAAAAGCTATGAAGCCTTTCTGTGCTGCCTAGTTCTCTGAAGATAAAAGGCCAAAACATGCTTACAATCCAGAGTATGTAGATTCCTTTCTGCACTAGAGGCATGAGGCCTAGGGAGAAAACAGGAAGGTAAACCAACTGGTTCAAATGAAAAGACCTTTGGCATAAAGTAAGGATGAGTCCTAAGGACAACCTTATCATGGCGGAACCGTGTATAAGGAGGGTCAGCCACTAAAGCTTGGAGCTCACTGATGCATCTTGCAGAAGTGAGGGCAAATAGGAAGATGACTTTCCAAGAAAGAAACTTCAGGGATGTAGTGGCTAGGGGTTCGAAGGGCAGCTTCATCAGCTGTCCAAGGACAAGATTGAGATCCCATGCCACAGGTGGTGGCTTAATGGGAGGCTTAGTTAAGAGTAACATAGAAACATAGAAATATGACGACAGAAAAAGACCACATGGCCTATCTAGTTTATCCTTCTATAACAACTACAACAGTCTCCTTTTTACCTTTAGAGATCCTCTGTGTTTGTCCCATACTTTTTTGAATTCAGTTACTGTCCTCATCTCTACCACCTCCACTGGGAGACTATTCCACGGATCCACCACTCTTTCCGTAAAGAAATATTTCCGCATATCACGCCTGAATCTATCTCCCTTCACCCTCATCCCACGTCCCCTCGTAGCAGAAATTGCTTTCAATTGAAAGAGGCAATCTCCCTGAACATTTATGACATGGAGGTATTTAAACATCTCAATCATATCACCTCTTTCCCGCCTTTCCTCTAAGGTGTACATATTAAGATCCTTCAGTCTGTCCTCATATGCTTTATAATGAAGACGACTAATCATTTTAGTAGCCACCCTCTGCACCGACTCCATCCTGTTCACATCCTTTTGAAGGTGCGGTCTCCAGAATTGCACACTATACTCCAAATGAGGTCACACCAAAGACTTATACAGAGGCATTATCACCTCCTTTTTTGACCTTACATTTTTTAACATTAAATCCCAGCTGCCAAATTCTAGACCATTCTTCAAGCTTAGCTAGATCCCTCCTCATGTTATCTACCCCTTCCTGGGTGTCTACTCTATTGCAGATTTTGGTATCATCTGCAAAGAGGCAAACCTTACCTGAAAGCCCTTCCGCTATATCACTAATAAAGATGTTAAAAAGAATCGGACCAAGGACAGATCTCTGGAGCACACCACTGATAACATCCTTCTCCTCAGAGTGAGCTCCATTTACTTGTACTCTTTGTTGCCTCCCACCCAACCAATTTCTAACCCAAGCAGTAACTTTAGGGTCCATCCCTAGGGTGCTCAGTTTGTTTATAAGTCGCCTGTGAGGAACAGTGTCAAAGGCTTTACTGAAATCTAAATACACCACATCTAGGGCTCTCCCTCAGTCCAACTCCCTGGTCACCCAGTCAAAGAAATCAATCAGATTTGTCTGACAAGACCTGCCTCTGGTGAATCCATGCTGCCTCGGACCCTGTAATCCGCTGGACTCCAGAAACCTCACTGTTTTCTCTTTCAGCAGCGTTTCCAATAATTTACTCACCACCGAAGTTAAACTAACCGGCCTGTAGTTTTCAACCACATCCTTACTCCTTTTTGTGTAAAGGCACCACATGAGCCTCTCTCCAGTCCTTTGGCACCACTCCCGATTCCAACGAGTTATTGAAAAGGTCAGTCAGTGGAGCTGCTAGAACGTCCATAAGTTCCCTAAGTATTCTCGGGTGTATCCCATCCGGTCCCATCGCTTTGTCTACTTTAAGTTGAGATAGTTTCTCACAAACACAGCCTTTTGAAAATTGTTCAAGATGTCTATTGCTTCTGTTCCTATTTGTGGGTGCTTTCTGAGGTCCTGCTCCTGGTTCTTCATCTCTGAACACAGAACAAAAATATTTAAGCAATTCCGATTTATCCTTATCAATTTCTATATATTCCTCCCCTGCACCCTTGAGTCTGACAATACCACTCTTGCCCTTCCTCTTCTCACTAATATATCTGAAAAATGTCTTATCCCCCCATTTTATTGCATTGGCTATTTCCTCCTCCTTTTGAATCTTTGCCTTCTTGACTACTTTGCTAGCTTCTCTAAGTTTTTCCAAATACAGATGCCTGTCTTCCTCTCTCTGTGATCTCTTGTATTTCATGAAGGCCTCCCTATTTTTCTTCATTTTTTTCAGCTACTTCTTTCGAAAACCATAGCGGTCTCCTTTTCCTTTTACCTTTATTTACCATTTTAACAAAAAAGGTTGGTTGCCCTTATAATATCCCCTTTCAGTTTTTCCCACTGTTTTTCTACATCCCTCAGCTGTTCCCATCCAACTAACGACTCCCTGATGTATTGGCCCATCTTCACAAAGTTAGTCTTCCTAAAGTCTAAGATCCTCGCCTTTGAATGGATTCTAACAGCCCTAGTCCTAATACTGAACCACACCATCTGGTGATCACTGGATGCAAAATGATCTCCCACTACAACATCAGAAACACTTTCACCATTGGTAAGCACCAAGTCCAGTATGGCCCCTTCACGTGTGGGGTCTGTTACCAATTGCCTGAATAGTTCTCCCTGTAGAGAATCCAGGATCTCCTTACTTCCAGATGATACTGCAGCAGGAATGTGCCAATCAACATCTGGCATATTGAAATCTCCTATCAGTAGCACTTCCCCTTTCCTAGCAATGCTGCGCATGTCTTCAATTAACTCTCTGTCCACCTCTTCCTCTTGTGAGGGAGGTCTGTATATCACACCAATGTAAATAGATTTCTCTTTCCCTCTTTCTAGTTTAACCCACAATGCCTCCCCTCTCCCTTTTAAGCTCTGTAATTCCAAAGCTTTAATAGTAGTTTTTACATATAGTGCCACTCCTCCTCCCCTACTTCCTACCCTGTCCTTTCTGAATAAAGTATAGCCAGGTATAGTTACATCCCAATCATGGTTTTCTGTGAACCATGTTTCTGTAACTGCCACTAAATCCAAGTCAGCCACTCCCACCAAAGCTTCAACTTCAGGGATCTTATTTCCCATGCTACGGGCATTTATACACACTGTTTTCCATATGTTACCCCTGTTACCCATTTCCATAAAGTTATTTAATGTATCACATACCTGGGGGCTTTCACTTACCTAGGGGCTTTCTGCACCCATCCCCAACGAATCTAGTTTAAAGCCCTCTTCAGTAGATTAGCCAGTCTACTACTGAAGACGCGTTGACCTTTCTTGGACAGATGGATGCCATCTCTGCTCTGCAACCCTTGGAACAGCATCCCATGGTCTAGGAAACCAAAACGCTCTCGATGACACCATCCATGCAGCCATGCATTCATCTCCAGGATGTGAGCCTCTCTGCCTTGGCCTTTACCCTCAACAGGGAGGATTGAAGAGAACACCACCTGTGCACCTAACTGCTTCACCCTCTGTCCCAGAGCCATGAAGTCACTTTTGATACGTTCCGAGGTATACCTGGCAGTATCATTTGTTCCAACATGGATTAGCAACATTGGGTAATAGTCAGTGGGCTTGATGAGTCTCGGCAAACTCTCCGTAACATCTTGGATTTTGGCACCAGGCAGACAGCATACCTCTCTGGACATCAAATCTGGTCGGCAGATGGATGCCTCAGTACCCCTCAGAAGAGAGTCTCCAACCACCACTACCCTTCGTTTCCTTCTGGTCACTGATTCTGCAACTTTGGGGTACTTGAGCTCTGGTTCTTCCCTTTCCAGGGATGCTTTCACCTCCTCCACTTCCAGGGCTGCATAATGGTTCTTCAATTCAAGGGCTGGAGAAGTTGGATTGGTGATTTTGCAGGCCCTGGTGACTTGTGTCCAACCATTGACATTCTGTTGGCACCCATCTTCTCCTCTGCTGGAGAGCTTGGTTGCTGCAAGAAGCATCTCATCAATGTACTTCTCACTGTCTTGAATGCTCCTCAGCCTCGCCACCTCCTCTCTGAGTTCCTCCACTTGTTTCCTCAGAGCTTCAGCATGCAGGCACCCTGCACATGGAACAGGTCCTTCAACTGGCATTAGGACCTCTGTCTGGACCGAGGCAGAAGCTGTAACGGGGGCAACAGCTTTAGCGATACGATTTTTCCCAGCCATTGTTCAAGATGGCTGCTGAGGTGTGAGTGAGATGTGATGCCTAAACATAAGGGCAAATTAAGAGCTTTCCCCGTCAAGCCCATACCTTCCTTGATGGGCCCTATGGACCATTTTGTGCAGCTATCCAAGGCTACTAGACGGGAGATTAGAGCAGGCTTTGCGGCGCCGGTGGAAGGAAACGCGGTGACCTATAGCCTGGATGTATCTCTCTCCCCAGAAGTACGCGATCCGCCTGCTCTCCCGGGCTTCTCTGACACCCCCCCTTATGTATGTATGTATGAACTTATTCTGGCCGACAACATGGAGGCCTGAAAACATCGACGGCCAAAGGCATCAAGAGTTCTCGCCTCACAGCCTGGAGGATTAGATGAATGTGTCTTAGCATTTTTAATTCAACGCATTGCCAATTCCACAACCCATGGAATGTTGCAGCAACTGTGTCTTCTGGAAGCCAACTAAGCTGTAATTTATGGACACTGCAGTACCTGGTACAATGGTATCGAGTCTTCAAGAATGTGGAGACACTGTTAAAGGTGTTTCCCACATCCTAAGCATGAGGTCATGCAATATCCGAAGAATGGGTAAGGTAGCAGCCTCCTTAGGGGCTGCCAGATACTGCAAAATTTCAAGTTCTTCAGCTCTCGGTTCCTTCTCGGAGATCACCGTAATAGAGAGGCCCCGAGCCACATCCCGTATAAAGTCTTGAAAAGACATGCCCTCCGGAGGAGACATCTGGCATTGTGGGGAAGGAGAAGGATCTTCCGGAAGAGCCTCTCTGGTACATCGGAAGAATCGGAATCGGAAGACTCAAAGTATCAACGGGCCTGGTGCTCCCACCTGGCCCATCGATGGTACTGATCAAAATCGTCATCAGAATGCCTTGGTACCAGACCCTCACTCCAGGGCCAGCATGGGTGGTAACGTGGAGAGCAGCGCAATGGTCGATGCCAATACTTCAAGTACCGGTGCTGGTACCAATGGCTGCAGAACCGATTGCAGAGGCTTTAGTGGTACTAAAGCCGCCAGCAATGCCGCAAGACTCCGCTCAATGTCTAGGATACATTGATCCATGGAGCCAGCCAATGCCTGGGTATCGGTACCCAAACAGCAGGCCACGACCCCAGAACATGGCACCAAGAGCTCTCCAGAGGTGGACGCCTTGGGAACATCTTGGGACCCTGATAATGCTTTGGAGGCAAGGACCTCCCGCCGGAGCTTTTTTGCCGGTGTATTCTCCTCTAGGGCAATGCTTAAAGCATCTCGATGCTTAGAAGGAGATCTACCCTTTGAGGACCGACCAGTCTTCGAAGACTTGGGTTTCGTTACCTGAGATCCATGGGAGGAAGATGAAGCCCTGACGACGTCGATGCAACATACATTGCATCCAAGGCAAAGAGGGTGCCGAGTTTCGCAGCTCTATTCTGCAGGCCCCTCTTTGTCATCTTTCTGCAGAGGAGACATTCCGATGGTGAATGGTCTGGTCCCAAACATTTAAGACACCAGTCATGGGTGTCGGTAGCAGAAATGATACTGCTACATTTGGAACACTTTTTGAAACCACTAGTTGGTTTCTCCATTTTGAGGAACAAATGGGCCTAAGGCCCAAAATTGTGCCTAAGCACCTAGAGGCCGAAGACCCTCAAAGAACGTCTGCACAAGCATACATGGCATCAAACTACTGCTTCAGTTCTGCAATGTCCTCCTGAATATCTATTATCGCTTCAGTGTTCCTTTTCCTCATTTCTTTGAATTGCAGGATCTCTTGCATGATAGCTTTCAGAGTGATCACCATTGCTTTGTCAGGCTTCTCACGCTTAACACTGGGCCTGGACACCATAAATTACAGCTTAGTTGGCTTAATCATTGTCAATTTTCAACTAGTGGATATTAGCTGTGAAGCTGCAATTCAATGTAATTCAAGTGAAAAAGGTTTTTGACTGCAGGTTCTAGGGGAGTGAACGTTTCAGGTCACTTATTGAATCAAATGATTATTTTTTTCTTCATGTTATCTTAGTTTAAGCATTCAACGTTATATAAAAATTTGTATATTGTTATCAACTGCTTTTATTATAAGCTAAAGCTGTCTATATAAATACATAAATAAATAAATAAAATGTCTCCTCCATGACAATTATTTGTGATGGCAGCTCATGGTATCATCTGCTGCCTTATGCTGGCAACCTTGAGCTAATGCCCCTATACTTCATGGCCCTTCATGACCCTATACAGTATGGCCCTGATTCTGTATGGCGAATAGTGCAGCTGGACATCCAGCCCCACTCTCTGCCCTCAGCCGATTCTGCCTCCCAGCTCCGCTTTTTGTACAGAGCCACTGTGCATGTGGAGAGGGATGGGGGTGACACAGGGCGGAGAGTAGGTGGCACATGGGCCCTGTATGTCTGGGGATCCCCTGGCCAGCTGGCCCCCCTAGCGGTGACGGCAAAGAGCAAGGGGAGTCACCGCTGCCCGATTTGGGTCCCGGCTGTCCTCTCAGACTCAGGCGGCAGGGAAACGTGGAGTCTGAGGCAGCGAGCAGATTAAGCCACGGGGAGGACATCCCCACGGCGATGCAGGGTCACGCCGGGCTATCTCCATGATCCCGATCCTGCACCCACAGGGTCGTCTTGCTCCCATGGTGCAGAATCAGGTCCAAACGGGCCGTCCTACTTGGGACTGACCAGATGGCACGGACTTGCCCCTTAAGGAATCGGGCTCTATGTCAAATTTAACAACATTTTTGTGGCCATTCTGTCAGTCTTTGCTTTCATAAAGTGGCTTTTACGTATATTGTTGTCGTTAAAAGAAACACCTATTTCTCAATGAGTTATTTGTTGTTTCTTTATAGAAACAGCCTTATTTTCTCAGATATTAGCATTTTAAAGTTGGTTAATGTTCAGAGTAAGTGCAGTAGACCTTCATAAACCTGCACGATTACAGTGAGAATTGAATTGTTCATGGGTGCCAGATAGGCTCAAAGGGCAATATTGTTTGCTGACACTAATTGCCTTCAGCCCCTCAGGGCTTTTCCTTACCCTCCTTCATCTCCACCTCCTTCCCTACAGCCAGTTTGTTTCACAAACAGATGTGATCACTAGTCCTGCAGTATCTGCTAGAAGCTTGTAATTCAAGTTAAACCATCTTTCCCATTTCCCTAAGCAAAAAACATAATTATCCCCAAACAAAAGGAATATGCAGCTTTACTGCTGATATCATTGTTGCCTCCTGGGAACTAGCTCCCTGTAGAATTAAAGCAATTGTTCTCCAAATCTATAAATTCCATTGTTTCTTCTTGAGGGAAGATTTGGCTGCCAACTGAGCTGTGCAAGTTGATAGATACGATGGTTAATTTACAGGATTATGGAATTTAAAGGAAACAGATGGAACATACTAAAACATGGATTATGATATGAGATAGGGACTTCAGAAGCACTACTAATAGGGTTATGCACTCGTTAGTGTACATTTGGTTTGTTAGTGCACCTTAAAAAATTTATGGCCCATATTCAAAGAGTAACACAGTTAGCAGACCTGCTAACCGTGTTACTCCTTTTATGTGTTATGTTCAGCGGGACTAACACAGTTAATGCCGCTGAATATCCGTGGGTGCCGTCGCTACACTCCCTGATGCTAACCAGTTAGCATCGGGGCATTCCAGGGCAGCACCCAGCTATAACTGGGCAGCAGTGATATTAAGTTGCTGTCTGGTTATGACTACATGGCAAAAACAAGGCACAGCAAAGGCTGGCCTAACTTTTGCCATGGAAGCTAACCAGGCAGTGGCTGAACATATCACTGCTGCTCGGTTAGCTTCCTGCAAATACAGGTAACCTGGATCGTCAAGGCCGGTGCTGGATATGACCCTGGCATTGAATTCCTGAGTTTAACGTTTGGTGGTGGCAGCTAGCCATGGTAGATGGGCTATGCACGTCCGCTGAATATTGAGCCCCTAATATGCACTGAACTGATTTAACATACACTAATCAACTTAGTAAGCCTAAATTTGGCAGCTAATGCACATTAAAGGGAATGCTTGCTAAAGTGCCCTAACGGTTAACCACATACTGTTCTGTACTGTTACCATGTGGCAATATGACAAAAACCCATGCTAATTGCTTAGCACAAAGGGAAGGTGACTGGGGAGCACTGATGGCATATTGTGGTTAACGCAGGCATCATTGGTGCATGCTAACCATGCATGTTGCCGTTAGCAAGGGTGCACTTAACACCTCCTCAGTGGATAGCAGTAGGTGCATCCATGTTAAGTACACTTGCAATTTAGTGAATTGAGGTGCATCTCCTCGGGTAGCTGCAGGGGGACATGCCCCCAACAATTAACGTGTGTCTATGCTAACCTTTGGGGAGTACTGTACGCTAGTACATTGCTTTTTCGTAAAGATGCTCCTAAATCCCTATCTACTGCTTCACATAAAGTAGAAAGCTATGCAAAGGCAAAACATTTATGCTTTGCTTTTTGATTTTTCAGGCTTTTTCCCTAATTTTTGAGCATTTTTTCAGACATTTTAATAACAATTTTATCAGACATTAGGACATTTTGAATGTGCACAATTGATTGTGCATGCATTATTTAACATGTGTTAGAATGATTTTCAATATACGTGGAGGGGCATTTTTGAAAGGATGTCCAAGTGCAATCTTGGATGTCTAAGCCAGAATGTTGCAAAAAAAGCAGGCACATGCAGGTTCAGACACGATTTCACAAATGTGTATGTGCCCAATATGGACGTCTTCAGGAGCATCTACATAGTCATCCCCAGAATAGTAGTTCACAACCTAGACATCTAAGCATAGTAGAATAATAGATTAGGGCCAAGGAAACCAGAATTCAAATCCCATTGCTGTTATCATTATGATTGTTCTGAGTACTGGGGATGATGCAGTGCCATCTTTTTTTCAGCTTTTGGATGTTTTTCAGTCATAACTGGTAGATTTCCCAATGCTTATTCTTGCCTGGAGCAAATCTAAAATCAGGCAGACACCTCCAGCCATGCCTCCACCACATAACCGTTCAAACTTAGATGTCCACAGAGCCGGATTCTAAAATGTCTCTGGAGATGTCTCTGTGCTTTGGACGGCTTTATGCCTGTTTTCAGACATCCAAAGCATGAATAGGACTTCCAAAATTATCCCCTAAATTTTTTAAGGCATGCTAACAAATTGAAAACACACTACCCTACAAATTTATGCATGTACAATTAATTTGTGTGCATTAAAAGTTCTAATGTGCATTAAAAAATGTTATTAAAACCAATGTGTGAAAGGCACAAAAATATTTATGAAAATCAAGGACAAAAGCCACATTTTTGGCAAACAAACAGAAAATTTGCCTTTGTGTTTAACCAATAGAAAGGACTTTCATTTTTGCCCTCTTCATGGCCGAGAAAGTTAGCTTAAGATGAATAGTTTTTATTGGCAACTGGGTCCCAGGGAATACAGAGAAAGACCGATTTGCCTAAGATCATAAAGACAGCAGCAGAGAATCATCTTAACTAGGATCCATGAATAATACCTGAATCTTAACCCAAAGCTAACCATAAATTACTTTTTATCTCTAGCTTTTAGGTCCAACTTGTAGGAGGTAACAGTACACCTAGAGCAGGGGTTCCCAATCTGGGGTGTCCATACCCCTAAGGGGTGCAAGATGGACTTTCAGGAGGTGTGACAAAGAGTGACTTGTGTCCCTTAGTGACAAGTCACAAGTCACCGCTCAGCCAGCTGCCAGTGTGCTTTGTACAGTGTTAGTAGATGGTTGTGTTGCGTAGATAGTTGTCTCATGGTTTATTTAATCAAAAGGAGAGAACAACAGAATTAACATATAAGTAAAGTAAGTAAATGATTGTCAGAGTATTGCTTTTAAAATCACAAAGTCAAGCTTTATCCTGCTTCTTTGAACTCAAGGAAGAAATCAAAGTTTTTCTGGAGAAGCGTGAATGTGATCTGGTTGGGGCAATGGAATCACAGGAATTTGCCGAAATTCTGGCTTACTTAGCTGACATTTTTACTTATATGAATGACCTGAGTGTTTTTCTTCAAGGAAAATGGATAACCATATTGAAGGCTTGTGAAAAGTTGAATGCCTTCAAAGAAAAGTTACGTCTTTGGCATCGAAGGATGGAAAGAAGCAGTCTCTCATATTTTCCTTCACTAGAAGAGATGGTTGATGATACTGGATCCATAACTCCTACTGTGCGTGAAGAAACTGTGGCTCATTTGGAAAAGCTGTCAGAATCATTTGATGGATATTTTGCTGCTAGAGACCTGAAGATTTCAGAAGAATGGATCATGAATCCATATTCCTACAATTTGGAGAAAATGTCAGATGATGAAGAGCTGAAGGAAGATCTTATTAATTTGCGGACAAATCGAGCTCTTGAAATGCAAGACTTTGGAGGAGTTTTGCATTGCAGCACTGGATATGTTCCCAAGACTTGATGGAAAAGCACTCCATGTCCTCATTCCATTTTCAACAATGTACTTGTGTGAATCTGGATTCAGTTCTCTTTTGTCAATCAAGAAAAAAATCTAGGAATCACCTGAATCCACAGGCCGACCTGCAGATCACAGTCAGCAAGAAAATTCCACATTTTGACAAAATCATGAATGAGAAGTAGGAGGAAAGAAGTAATTGAACTTTATGTTCACAAGTAGGATTGATTTTACCTTTACAATTTTTTCTGAATAAATTAGAATCTAATTGCCCAATTTATATTTGCATTTTATGCACCGAGTTAAGCTTATTTTTTAAGTTCAATTTGTTCACCCGCAGTATTGCATTTGGTTCAATTTGTGGTTCAAAAATTAGAAATTAAAACTTCTTCTCCTTCAAATGTGATATTACTTTTAATCAAACATTTCCTAGGAGTGTGGGGCAAGAAAAGGTTGGGAACCACTGACTTAGAGGTATGTTTATTAAGCTGTGCTGTTAACATGCGCTTGGAGCTAATAGCTAGCATGCACCGAAAACAGTCCATGCTAACTGCTTAGTACATGATGGGGAGGGGAACATGCAGGGGAGGGGTGGATAGTGGGCACTGACTGCACATCGTGGTTAGTGTGAGGGTTACTGATGCACATTCATCATCAATGTTGTAGTTAGCGTGCAAGCTCTCACCTTATTCATTTACATGTGGGGCCCAATCTCCAAAGGGGAATGTCTGGGCGCCCCTGGGCAGAGTGGGCCTTTAGGACCTGATTTTGCACTGCGGGAGCAAGATAGCCCCGCAGGTGCACGATTGGGCCATGGGATGGCCCGGTGTGCCCCTGCCTTGCTCCTCGGTGTGCTCCTCCCTGTGGCACAACCTGCTCGCTGCCTTTGTGACCCCCAATTCCCCAATGCCCAACCTAGATGGGGGCAGCTGGGGCCTGGATTGGGTGGCAGGGACGCACCGTGAGTGCCCCATTGCTCCGGTGGGGAGCTTCTGGGCTCCGGGAAGGGCTGCCAGCCAGGATTGGAGTAGCATCCTGCTCTTACTCCACCTCAGAGGTGGAATAAGCAGGGTATCCCCCTGGCAATACAGGGCCATTACTGGAATCGGCCATGTACATCTAGGGGTTGGTCCCACCCACATTCTGCACACTCTCTGCCCTGTGCTGCCCCCATTCCCTGCAGCACACACAGTGGCTCTGTACATGCAGCAGGGCCAGGAGGCAGCAAAGACTGAGGGCGGATAATGGGGCTGGATGTCCCATCGGGAAGTCTAGCCCATTATTCGCCTTCATGGATCAGGCCCACAGTCTACAGTAATAGCCAAATTGCATACAATACTTCAATGCATTAAAATATGGGCTTTTCCTATTGCATTATTCAAAACACCATTGGAAATAGTCTGTATATTCTGGGAGCACACCTAAAGATAATGCTATGTATAGAGTGGCCCCTAAGTCTCCTTATATATGGTCCTTTTTTAGAATGGTTATTTTCAGTGTATATTTTACATGTGTATGTTTAGCTACATGGCCTGATATATTCTGGCTGTAAAATCTAATGTACACATAGGGTACATCCTCATTAAGGCACCAAAATGCAAATTTATGCATTTATTTTTCAGGTGAAATTAAGCTTACCTGCTAATTGTTGTTCCTTGATGAACTCTAGTCCAGTCCCGGAACATCTGAGTTCTGTACCTCCTCCAGTAGCTTTGGAGACTGAAACACGTCATCGCTTTGATGACACCGGTATAAGTAGGCAAGGACCGCCTCTCCCCGCCAGTACCTATTGACAAAGCAGACTCAGCAGAGCAACAAATAAGTAGTTAAATTTATTCTTTCTTAATTCTTTTTTTTTCTTTTTTTTTCCTTTTAAACATAACTGAAACCTCAACGCCTTCACTAACCTTCTTCCTCCTAAGAGAAGCTCCCCTAAAAGAGGACCTTCCGTGACAAAACTAATTACTGCATAGGAATTGCCCTCTCTCTCTCCGAGAATAGAAATCTTAAAGAGAGAGAGCTTCCCTGCGAACCAAAAAACAGACACCTTCCTGAAACTCCTTTTTATGTCCACTGTGCTCTGCAGGGACTTCAGGCTGACTCAAAACCTGTAACAACATCCCGGGTGGGATCCCGGACTAGACTAGAGTTCCTCAAGGAACAACAATTAGCAGGTAAGTCTAATTTCACCTTCCTTTTCGTCCCTCTAGTCCAGTCCCAGAACATCTGAGGATGTAACAGAGCAGTGAATATAAATGGGAGGGCCCTGCAAGCGCAGCCTGAAGAACTGCCGACCCAAACCGCACATCACTTGCCGCCTGCACATCCAGCCTATAATGCTTGACAAATGAATTCAAGGACGACCAGGTCACCATGTTACAAATCTCCACAGCCGGCACCAAGCTAAATTCCGCCCAGGAAGCCACCTGCGCTCTAGTAGAATGAGCTCGAGACCCTCCGGAACCGCCTTACCCTTCAAAATGTACGCCGCTGCAATGGTTTCCTTCAACCATCCGGAAATGGACACTTTAGTATCAGCCTCCCCTTTCCGCGGACCTCCGAACAACACAAACAAATGATCCGACTTATGGAAGGCTGCTGACCTGCGAAGGTACCGCTTCAGAACCCGACAAACATCCAAAAGATGTAATCTGCCTCCCAAGGAGTCCTTATCCTCTCCAGAGAACACTGGTGATGACACTGTCTGATTAACATGAAAAACTGAAACTACCTTGGGTAAGAACGCGGGAACCGTCCTCAGCACTACCTTCTGATCCGAAAACGACAGGAACGGTTCCTTACAGGACAAAGCTTGCAATTCTGAAATCCTGCGAGCTGAACAGATGGCCACCAGGAAAATCGTCTTAATGTCAGATCCTTCAGGGTTGCCTTACCTAACAGCTAAAAAAGAGCTCTGACCAACACTTCCAAAACTAAATTCAGGTCCCACGGGGGAACCGAACACCAACGAGGAGGCCTCAGGAGCAACACGGCCCGTAAAAACCTCTTCACATCCGCGTGCGCACCCAACAATTCTCCTTGAACCTTACTTCGGTAGCATGAGATCGCCGCTAACTGCACCCACAAAGAACTGTCCGCCAGTCCTTTCTCAAAGCCATCCTGCAAAAATGAAAGTATCTGCGAAATAGACGCCTCTGAGGGTCGTACATGTCTGTCCACACACCAGGCCTCAAAAATGCGCCAGACCCAAACATAAGCTAAGGAGGTAGAATTGTGCCTCGCCTTCAGCAAAATAGAAATGACTGCCGCCAAATAACCTTTGCTTTTCATCCTCTTCCTTTCAAGAGCCAAACCGTAAGTGAGAAGCGATTCACCTGTGGCATGTGAAGTGGCCCCTAAAGCAACAGATCCTCCTGCCATGGATTGTCTAAAAGCAGACGAACCAGATCCGTGTACCACGGCCTTCTCAGCCAGTCCGGCGCCACCAGAATCACTAGACCCCGGTGACGCTCTATGTGCTGCACCACCCATCTAATGAGCGCCCAAGGTGGAAAAACGCAGACGAGACCCTCGACAGGCCACCTCTGCATCAATGCATCGAGACCTTGCAACATTCGTTCTCGTCGTCTGCTGTAAAACCGAGCTGCCTTCTCCGACACGAAGGTCGCCATCGGATCCATAAATCGGCGCTCCCCAGCGCTGAGTTATTAGTGCAAACACATCCGGGTGAAGCACCCATTCCCCTGGATCCACCCTGCGACGACTCAAGTAATCCGCCTCTACATTGTCCACCCGTGCTACATGCTGAGCGGAGATGGCCAACAGATTTAGTTCGGCCCAGGCTAACAGCTGACTTGCTTCTGCCTCCAACGCCACACTCCCCGTGCCACCTTGCCGGTTGATGTAGGCTACCATGGTCGCATTGTCAGAGAGCACCCGAACCGCCGATCGACCCAGGCACGATTGGAACTCTGTGAGACTTACGTCTGTTGTCAAAGCCCTCAAGGCCGGAGCTTCCAGGGGCATTCTTTTCTCCAAGTTCTCTCGCCGTGACCACCAGAGAAGCTCCTGTCTCACCTCCAGCGGACAGACCAAACACTGAGACAGCGCATCCGACTGATGCAACCAACGCCAAAGAAGGGCCCTTTGTAAAGGTCTCATGTGAGCCCTGGCCCACGGAACCACCTCTATCATGGCCGCCATCGTTCCTAACAATTGCAGATATTGCCAAGCTGTGGGAGCCGTCTGAGACAGAAACTTCCTAACCAGCTCTCTTAAGCCCTGCAATCGTCCACCTGGAAGGAAGACCTTCCCCTGCGCTGTGTCGAACCGCGCCCCCAGCTATTCTAGCGATTGCGATGGAACCAGCTGGCTCTTGGAGAAGTTGACCACCCATCCCAGACTCTGTAACATCTGCACTACCCGGGATGCGGCTCTTCCGCTCTCTTCCTCTGACTTCGCCTGGATCAGCCAATCGTCCAAATATGGATACACCAGCACTCATTACTTGTGGAGAGCTGCAGCCACCACCACCATAATCTTGGTGAATGTCCTTGGAGCCATTGCCAGGCCAAACGGCAAGGTCTGGAATTGGAAATTCCCCATAGGCACCGCAAACCGAAGAAACTGTTGGTGCTCTCGAGGAATGGGAATATGCAAATAGGTCAGATCCAATGACTTAAGAAACGCTCCCTTTCTGACCACCACAATCACGTAACGCAACGTCTCCATATGGAAATGAGACACCCGGAGACAGCGATTCACTCCTTTCAAGTCTAGAATGGGCCGAAACGTGCCGTCTTTCTTTGGCACTACAAAATAAATGGAGTACCAACTGTACCCGCACTGTTCCAGCGGGACTGGCACCACCGCCTGAAGTTGCAACAATCTTTGAAGCGTCTCCTGCACCGCCTGGAACTTTTACCGTGCCCTGCACGGAGACTGGACAAACACGTCTACCACTGGCCATTGGAGCTCCAGAGCGTAGCCCTCTCGAATAACCTCCAACACCCACTGATCCGACATTATCTGGACCCAGGCGGAGTAAAAATCTCACAGGCGCCCCCCTACCGCGCATCCCACCTGAGTCCCCCTCATCTCATTGTGACCTTTTAAGGTTCGAGGATGAGATGGGCGCAAAACCTCTACCTGCCCCTCGAAATCCTCAAAACCCCTGGCCTTGCACAGGAAACTTGCAGCGCTGAAACTCCTCAAAGCGAGGCGAACAAAACCTATGAAACTCTCTCTGCGACCCTTCGGGAGCTGGAGTATGGCGGCCCTGCTTTGGCTTATCTTCAAGCACCCGGCCCCCTTTAGACTCTCCCAGATCCTTGACTGTCCAAATCTTCACCAAACAACAGCTTCCCCCTAAAAGGAAGCTTACTAAGCCGAGCCTTGGAAGAACTGTCTGCCGCCCAGTTCTGCAGCCACAAATACCTCCGGGCTGCCACCACTGAAGCCATACTCTTAGCAAGCCCCCGGATCAGGTCATAATGAATATCCGCCAAATAGGCGGACCCGGACTCCAGGTGAGACACCCCATCCACCTGCTCACCCGCCCGATCCACCTGCAGTCGCTGAGACCATCGCAGACAATCTCTCGCCACCCAAACCCCCGCAATCGAGGTCTGCATGGACAGAGTGCTTATGTCAAACACTTGCTTCAACAAAGTATCTAACTTCCTATCCTGCCCATCCTTAAGGGCAGCCGACACCTCCACTGGGATCGTCGTCTTCTTTGTAACCGCCGACACCGCCGTGTCGACTTTTGGGGAATGAAAAAGGTCCCTATCCTGGTCCGACAACGGATAGAGCCTAGCTATAGCCCTAGATCCCTTGAGGGCCGACTCGGGCAAATCCCACTCTTCCTGAATCATATTCCGAAATACTCTATGAATGGGAAATACCCGCTGCATTATACGCACGGCCTGTAACAACGGATCCTCTAATGCCTCATCCATTGCTGGAACCGCGGCCGGCATATTAAGTGCCCTGAGAGTCTCGGTAATCAGCGCAGCCAACTCTTCTCGCCTGAACACCCTGACTACTCTAGCCTGCTGTTCCGCATCAGGCAGCTCGCCCTCTTCTAACTCCTCTACAGAATCCTCCTCAAGATCCCCCTCCAGATCCTCTGAGAGCATAGCCGCGAACATCTCTACACTTGCACCCTTACTTCTCTTAGCAGAGGTGCCAGTAGACTCCGGCCCCAGTGGGCTCCCCAGGCGTTTCTCCCCCCGTACACTCGCTGGCAGCGTGGCCATATCGGGCTGCAGAAGAGAAAACGCCTGTTGCATTAGCAAAAAGAAATCTGGCGGGACAATGGGCTGCCCCCCAGCCGGACCGGGTCCCGGCGGTAGAGACGGTCCCCCCGCCATCAACAGTCCAGTCATGGGCTCTGAGGGGACCAGGGATGGAGGCAACATGTCATCCTGACTCTGGGACAGAGGCCTCTGCCCCCCTGTCCCCCCCTCTAGTGCCCGCTCCATCAACGCCGCTTCCTGGGCGCAGCCTCTACAAACCCCCGACTCTAGGCCCGAGCTTCGCCTCGTGCCACACACTAGGCACCGAGGCCTAGCTGGCATACTATCCCTGAGCCCGATGCTCACGGAAATCAGCCACCAGGAGCCTCCAGACACCCCCCCTGGTTGTCCAACACTCCTTCCCTCAGGGGTTGCAAATAAAGAAAGAAAGTGGTTTTGTTTTGTTTTTTACATTAGGCCTCTAACCTACAAACTCCAGAGACCCCAGACCCACAAAACCAACCCCCAGGAAGACCTGCCTCTTGCCTCACGGATTCTGTGAGCCTGCTACCAATAAAACACAAAATCTCCACTCTTGCGCTTCCCGCGCGAACACCATGCGGTCAGGCCCACCGAACCCGATCGCACAGCAAATGCCGCGATTCGTGTTCCCCGGCCTCCCCGCACGTGGCCGACCCCTCAAAACTGCAAATTACCCACTTACCGTGGTTCTCCTGCACTCCGGGGGCCTCAATCCACCACCGGAGCTCAGCCGAATTGGCGGCTTCGGCTCCGGGTGGAGAGACTCACTGCCGCGATCCTCTTCTAGCCACAGACACGCTGCCAGCTGCACCTGCCACCTGCTCCTCACCCTTTCATGCGGGATCGGGAGCAGGGAGGCTCTTCATGCTGAATCTTCCTCGCGATGCTCACTTTCGTGCATGGGGGGGGGGGGGAAGCAGGAGGACAGAGAAGAGAGAGAGACAGAGGAGGCAATCTACCCTGTGCAGCCCTCTCTACACTGCAACTTCTGGCCCTTGCAAATCTATCAACCAGAAAAACTGCCCCAATTTAAACCACTCTGCTTATTTGCCACGGCCTGAGCCCAGACCCTAGGCTCAGCACCTTCTCCAGCTGCTATGGAGACTGAAACTACTGGCGGGGAGAGGTGGTCCTTGCCTACTTATACGGTGTCATCAAAGTGACGACGTGTTTTAGTCTCCAAAGCTGCTGGAGAAGGTACAGAACTCAGATGTTCCGGGACTGGACTAGAGGGACGAAAAGGAATTATGCTATTGAACAGGACAAGTAAAACAGAGACATGAAGTTCTTTTAGTGGTATGTGTATCTTTCATGTGCTATTAATTTGCATTGTGTGTTAAATTCAATACTGAGAATATAGAACACACAGCAAAAATGGCACATAAAAAATCATTTCATTTAATTTAAAGCTTATATACCACAGATTCTATAAGATCTCTGTGGATTACAATAAACATAAGGGGGCGGAGCTAGCCGCGAACGGAGATGGCTGCCTGAAATCTCTGCTCTCACCCGAATGATAGAATCCTGACTTTCTACTCCTCAGAGGGCCCCGCTGCGGACTATACTTGAGAAAGAAACGATGTCTGAGAAGCCTACTTTGAAGCCGGCAAAGTTAGATTTCGCGCAAGGAACAGGACATGCAACAAAGCGGTTGAAACCAGAAACGGGGTCTCCGCAGAAAATGGCGGCGGGGAAAGACTCGGCAGAGGGAGTCCGGGAAATCCTGCAGGAGCTAAGGTTGGTAAAGAATATGATAGCCTCCAGCAATGAAACGCTAGCGCAATTAAAAGAAGATGTGAGTGAAGTCAAAGAACAGCTAAAAGGAGTCTGTGAGCGTGTTCGCAATGCAGAAGCGGCGATTGAGCGCCATGAGCAGCTTTTAACTCAGATAGGCCCTTTGCAAAAAAAAATAGCGGCTTTAGAAGATCTCAATGAGGACCAGAGCAATCGCGCTAGGAGAAACAATTTAAGGATCCTAGGTATTCCGGAGGGTAGAGAGGGCTCAGACCCTCTGGGATACTTGCAGAGACTGATTCCTGAACTGCTGCAGATAACTTTTAACAGCCCATTTGAGATCGAACGCGCCCACCGCGTGCCGTCGCATGTCATAGAAAGGCAGAAGCATCCGCGGCCTTTCATTATCAAATTGCTTCGATATCCACAAGTGCTGCAAGTATTGCAGTCAGCCAAGCAGAAACCTGAACTTCGCCTAGAGGGCAGCAAGATCCTGATATTTCCGGACCTTTGTAAGAAGACTACAGAACGGCGCAAGGCCCTGCTAGACTGTAGGCCGTTGCTGCAAAAGCTGAATGCGCGATATGGCCTCTATTATCCAGCTCGAATGCGCGTTACAATGGGGAACAGCACACGAACTTTTGACAATGGGGCGAGTCTGCGCTCCTATTTGGAAGACTTCACACGTATGGAAACTGCGACCTGAAGAGATCATAATAGTCTAGTTCCTGTTAATAATGTTTAACTAATTCTCATAATACACTACTGGAGACGCAGATAAGCTTTAAAGGCAGCTGATATTTTGGAACAGATGGCCTCACTTAATAAGCAGAAGACACTGTTTTTCCTTAGATAGCTTCTATGCATAGATAGGGGAGTAGGAATTGTTATTAGATTTTAAACAAATCTATGATAGAGGGAGGGGGTGGAAATTTTAGGTAGAGGTACGATGAGTGGGAAGGCGGGCTTCACCATACAAGTACTGAAGTTAGGTTGTAGTCGCAGGACGTTAAGTTTAAATGTTAGAGTGAATGTTATGATTTCATTGTATAGGACTCTGGAAGCGACGAATACCACCTTAAGAGTAAATGATAGCTACCACTTCGGGTAGTGGGCACCTTCGAGTGGTATCCCTGAATGTGCAAGGGATTCACAGTCCAGCCAAACGCACAAAAATACTGAATTACTGTAAAAAGCAGCGAGCAGATGTCGTCTATCTACAGGAGACGCATTTGACGCGATCGGAGTCACTGAAGGTTGCCGGTACCAGCTATCAAAATATACTGTCCGCACCTACGAGTAACCGGAAAGGAGGAGTTATAATACTGCTACGAACCGCGCTATCGCCAGTGATTGAGAGTACGGCAATCGACCCAATAGGGAGATGGGCTAGAGCCAAAGTCCGAATCTTTGCCACGGTGTACACTCTAATGGCGATCTATGGCCCAAGCCAGGATGATCCCCAATTTTTTGAAGATATGGCTCATGAGCTCTTAAATTCGGGAGCCTCCAATGTGATCTTGGGCGGAGACTTTAATCTAATACAAGACCCCCTGATTGATCGCACCCCCTATAAGACACAACATAAGCCGAGATCCAGTAAACTATTGATGGATATGACCAACACACTTGGCTTAGTTGACCCGTGGAGACTCCTACACCCAACAGAGAGGGAATACATGTTCCACTCAATACCACATAATACGCGCACGCGAATTGACTTCTTTCTTGTATCCAAAACGCTGTTGCCAACGGTAGTCATGGCGGAAATTTTAGCACAAACGGTGTCGGATCATGCGGGCATAGTACTGGAATTAAGTACAGGCCTAGCTGAACAGACCGCCCCTCGATGGCATTTTGACCGAGCATGGCTGAAGGATAGTGAATTCCTAGCAACAATGCGCCAGGTGATGTCAGACTACTTCACCTATAATCAATTGCATGATACACCAACCTGGGCGTGGTGGGAAGCGTTCAAAGCCACTGTCCGAGGTAGTATGACAACTTACAATATCCGCAAGAAAAAGAAGGCCGAACAACACCTAGTAAATCTGGAAGGTGAGATACGCACGGGAGAGCGCATCCTTTCTAAATGACATGACTCACTCGCCCTAGCACGGGTGCAAAGATTGCGCTACCAGTACAATGCGATTCTCAATGAGGAAGCTAGCAAACAAATAGCGGTGCAGCAGGGGGTATACTACCATGAAAATAATAGAGCCAGCGCATTGTTGGCCCGCACTCTCCGAGCTAAGAAGATAAGCTCGCGTATAGCGGGACTGAGAGATCCGAGTGGGGAGTTGCATGTAGCTGACAAAGATGTTCTGCAACTGTGTGAAACGTTTTATTCCCAGCTATATTGCTCTGAAAAGACCTATAGTGAAGATGGATTCTCTGATTTTGTCTCGGGGGTGATGGGGCCCAAACTTTCGGAATCTCAACAGAGATTATTGTCGGTAGACATCGCCTGTTCGGAGGTACAACTAGCAATGAAGCAAATGGCGAGAGGGAAGGCTAGTGGACCAGATGGTTTACCTATCGAATTTTACTCAGCTTTCCAGCAAGAGCTGATACCGGAACTACATACATATTTCACAGAGCTTAAAAATGAATCCCCAGCAGTGGGATCCCTAGCAGCAGCAACAATTGTGATCCATCCCAAACCGGGTAGAGATGCCCAAAAGTTGGAAAACTACCGGCCAATATCACTCCTCAATACTGACTATAAAATCTACGCCAAGATTCTGGCTAATCGACTCAACAAAGTCCTCAACACGCTAGTGCAGGCCGACCAGTGTGGATTTATGATGGGTAGGACAACGGCCGATAACGGACGGCTCCTTTTGCATGTGCTTCGGAGTGCACAATGCTCGTCCCAACCGGTGATAGGCCTTGCGCTTGACGCAGAGAAGGCTTTTGATAGAGTAGAGCTTCCCTACCTCTTTCGAGTGATGCAATGGATGGGCATACCAGAGCCTTTTCTCGCTGACGTCAGAATGTTATATGCACGCCCAGTGGCACGAGTGGCCGCCAACGGTGGGCTCTCCTCAGAATTCACTCTAACCAGAGGTACGCGGCAAGGGTGCCCTCTATCACCTCTACTATTTAATCTAGTGCTTGAACCATTGCTTATGCGCCTTCGGCAGCAGCAGAGTGTCGAAGGAGTGCAAATTGGAGAACATCAGATCAAGCTATCGGCATATGCTGACGATCTACTATTGCTCCTAAGCCCGTCGGCGCTTGATGCTGCAATGGATGTTATTTATTCCTACTCCGGAGTATCGGGCTATAAGCTCAACCTGTCCAAAACGGTGCTGATACCTTTCAATGGACACCTTGATGACTCATCAACGCAAAAGTACCCATTCAAGATAGAGACTGAGTCCTTTAAATACCTTGGAGTTGTGCATGGGACAACTGTACCGGACACGATTCGGCTTTGTAAAGAACAGTGTATGAGCATTGTGAAGGAATCCACTACTAAATGGACCCCTTTGAACTTGACATGATGGGGTCGTCTTGAGACTATCAAGATGGTGACTATGCCGCGAGTTAACTACATACTTACCATGATACCGGTGCTGTTCGACCGACAATTCTACAAGAGAATAGAGAACCTATTGTTATCCTTTTTGTGGGGCGGCAAGATGCCACGGATTGCGCTATGGAAGCTCAAGTCTCCTAAACAGAGAGGCGGCATACACTTTCCGGACTTTTATAACTATCATATGGCAGCTCTGATGAGGCAAGGAGTGCTGTGGAGTGAAGAGACGCCCACACAGACAGATCCCGTATGGCTAAAGGTGGAGGCTACTCAGAGCAGACCTATCCCACTTTGGATGAGGTTAGGCACTAGAAACACTAACGAAAGCTCTGTTAATGAAATTCTGCACGATACCCAGCGAGCATACAACATACTAAAGCCTTATGTACAAGCAGAACAGGAATATGCATATGTCACCGTGTTGTGGCATAATGATGACTTCAAGATAGCTGGCCGTAGTTTTATGTGGCCTCCTTGGTTGGCCCGAGGTATCTATTGCCTAGGACAGTTGATAACAGCTGGCGCATATAAGTCCTTCCCATCCCTGCAGCAAGAATATGATCTGCCTCTACGATGCATGTACCAATGGTGCCAGCTGCGTCACTGTTTAAGCCGAGCTGGCGTGCTGCCGGCAATCTTGCATACAGAGCGCCCTTTTCATCAAGAGATCCAAACATATCAGTCTGAACCTCGGCTTTTCTCCAAATTCACAGCACTATTGCGAGAGGGGGACAAGAGGCGCTGCATTGGACTGCAGAAGGTTTGGGAATCAGAAATCAGCGAATTGTCTGACACAGAAGACTGGGGGGAACTTTGGAGAACTCAGCGAAAGATAACAAGAGCGGCCTCCCTTAACCAGATGCTTTATTTTCTGACGCATCGAGCATACTTGACACCAGTTCGTACGGCTAAGTGGAGTGCTAGCAAAGATGCAAAGTGCTGGTCCTGTAGAGAAGCAACAGGTACTCTCGCCCACATGATATTCTACTGCCCTCTATTGCAAGATTATTGGCAGGGAGTTTGGAACCGCATCTCACAGCTGCTTAACTTACGCACAGCAATCACCTATCGCATAGTCATTTATAAATCCCTGGCTGAAGAGACTACCTTAGGGAACGAGGACGCAATGGTCTTGGACTTACTTTTGAGCCTAGCATTGAAAGCCATATTAAGCCATTGGAAAGATTTTCGGATGCTGCGTGTCGCACATTGGTGGAATCTAGTGTTTTACCATCAAGGGTGTGAGCGCGCGTACGCATCCCACAACCCTGCTTTCCGTCCACGATTGGATAAATGGGATGCCCTCGATTTGACAAGAATCCAACTAAGAGTGGGTTAGCAGAGTGTCTGGCCTAGGTGGTACCCGTCGCAGAGTCCTTCTTTTCTTCTTTTCTATAATTTTCTTTCTAAGGTATGCCTCTTATTATTTTTTTTATGTTAGTGAATACGAGTTACAGTTATTGAAAGGAATATACTGTACCCAAAGATTAGTGAAGAAGAGGGTGTGGCTATGTATAATCTATATTGATCAAGTGTTATTAGTTTGACTCAGTTTATATGAAAGTACCTGTCTGTAAATAGGTGTATAAAAGCAAAATAAAGAACTAAAAAAAAAAAACAATAAACATAAGTAATAATATAGAGACAATAACATAAAATTAAATTAAAACAAAATCAATAGTGTAAAATAAATACAAATAACATAATATAACTAAAATTAACTAAAAGCTTTACCAAAATAGTATGACATTTTCAGATATGTTATTGAGAAGAGGAAGGGCAAAAGCGGAATTATCAGACTCAAGATGAAGGGGAGGAATATGGAGAAGCTGATGAGGATAAAGCGGAATTGCTTAACAAATATTTCTGTTCTGTGTTCAGAAGCAGGACCTCAGAAAACACCCACAAAAAGGAACAGAAGCGAGGGGCATCTTGAACAATTTTCAGAAGACTATGTTCATGAGAAACTAGCTAAACTTAAAGTTGACAAAGTGATGGGATCAGATGGGATACACACTAGAATACTGAGGGAACTTGTGGATGTTCTAGCAGCAACACCAGCCTCGGGAGTGGTGCGAAAGGACTGGAGAGAGGCACATGTGGTCGCTTCGCACAGAAGTGGAAGTAAAGCTGAGGTTGAAAACTACAGTCTGGTTAGTTTAACTTCGGTGGTGAGTAAATTATTGGAAGCACGTATGAAAGAAAACATAGTGCAGAAACCTCCATTGTGCAGAGTCCAGCAGATAACAGGATCCGAGGCAGCATGGATTCACCAGAGGCAGGTCTTGTCAGACAAATTTAATTGATTTCTTTGACTGGGTGACCAGGGAGTTGAACCGAGGGACAGCCCTAGATGTGGTGTATTTGGATTTCAGTAAAGCCTTTGACACCGTTCCTCACAGGTGACTTATACACAAACTGAGCACCCTAGGGATGGACCCTAAAGTTACTGCTTGGGTTAGAAATTGGTTGAATGGGAGGCAGCATCGGGTACAGATAAATGGAGATTACTCTGAGGAGACCAGTGGTGTGCCCCAGGGATCTGTCCTTGGTCCAATTCTTGTTAACATCTTTGTTAGTGATATAGCCAAAGGGCTGTCGGGTAAGGTTTGCCTCTTTGAGGATGATACCAAAATCTGCAATACAGTAGACACCCAGGAAAGTGTAGATAAAATGAGGAGGGCTCTAGCTAAGCTTGAAGAATGGTCTAGAATTTGGCAGCTGGGATTTAATGTTAAAAAAAGCACGGTCATACATTTGGGCTGCAGCAAACCAAGGGAGCGATATAGTATAGGGGGTGAAGTACTTTTGTCCACTAAAGAAGAGCAGGACATCGGCGTGGTTGTCTCTGATGATCTTAAAGTAGCTAAACAGGTAGAAAAGGCAACAGCAAAAGCTAGAAGGATGCTTGGGTACAGAGGGAGAGGAATGGCTAGCAGAAAAAAGGAGGTGATAGTGCCTCTGTATAAGTCTTTGGTGCGACCTCATTTGTAGTATTGTGTGCAATTCTGGAGACTGCACCTTCAAAACGATATAAACAGGATGGAATCAGTACAGAGGGCGGCTACTAAAATGGTTAGTGGTCTTCATTATAAAGAATATGAGGACAGACTTAAGGATCTTAATATGTACACATTAGAGGAAAGGCGGGATAGAGGTGATATGATTGAGATGTTTAAAAACCTCTGTGGCATAAATGCAAAGGGGGAGAGCCTCTTTCGATTGAAAGCAAGTTCTGCTATGAGGGGACATAGGATGAGGGTGAAAGGGGATAGATTCAGGAGTGATATGCGGAAACATTTCTTTACGGAAAGAGTGGTATATCCATGGAATAGTCTCCCAGTGGAGGTGGTAGAGATGAGGACAGTACCAAAATTCAAAAAAGCATGGGACAAACATAGAGGATCTCTAAAGGAAAAAAGGGGACTGTTGTAGTTGTTGATATGGAAGGACATACTAGATAGGCCATGAGGTCTTTTTCTGCCATCATTTTTCTATGTTTCTAAGAGGCAAAACATATGCAACAGCCCTTCCGCAATATTTTATTTATTTATTTATTTTTATTTATTTACATTCTCTTATATACGGCGCTATTCTGCATCAGTGCAGTTTACATTGAACAAACTGAAATTACATTGAACAGGGCATTATAACTTGGAGATAACTATTTTACAAAGAACATGGGCTATGGAGGGTTAAGTGGTTTGCCCAAGACCACAAGGAGCACCTGTGGGACTAGAAACCCCCGTCCTTCCGGCCCAAAGATCTTAGAAACATAGAAACATAGAAACATGATGACAGAAAAAGACCACAAGGCCCATCTAGTCTGTCCTTCCATAACAACAACTATAACAGTCCACTTTCTACCTTTAGAGATCCTCTGTGTTGGTCCCATGCTTTTTTGAATTCAGTTACTGTCCTCATCTCTACCACCTCCACTGGGAGACTATTCCACGGATCCACTACTCTTTCTGTAAAGAAATATTTCCGCATATCACTCCTGAATCTATCTCCCTTCACCCTCATCCCATGTCCCCTCGTCGCAGAACTTGCTTTCAATTGAAAGAGGCTCTCTCCCTGAACATTTATGCCACGGAGGTATTTAAACATCTCAATCATATCACCTCTATCCCGCCTTTCCTCTAAGGTGTACATATTAAGATCCTTAAGTCTGTCCTCATATGCTTTATAATGAAGCCCATTAATCATTTTAGTAGCAACCCTCTGCACCGACTCCATCCTGTTCACATCCTTTTGAAGGTGTGGTCTCCAGAATTGCACACCATACTCCAAATGAGGTCGCACCAAAGACTTATACAGAGGCATTATCACCTCCTTTTTTCTGCTAGCCATTCCTCTCCGAATGCACCCAAGCATCCTTCTAGCTTTTGCCGTCGCCTTTTCTACCTGTTTAGCTACTTTAAGATCATCAGACACAACCACGCCTAGGTCCCGCTCTTCTTTAGTGGACAAAAGTACTTCATCTCCTATACTGTATTGCTCCCTTGGATTGCTGCAGCCCAAATGCATGACCTTACATTTTTTAACATTAAATCCCAGCTGCCAAATTCTAGACCATTCTTCAAGCTTAGCTAGATCCCTCCTCATGTTATCTACACCTTCCTGGGTGTCTACTCTATTACAGATTTTGGTATCATCCGCAAAGAGGCAAACCTTACCCGACAGCCCTTCCGCTATATCACTAACAAAGATGTTAAAAAGAATCGGACCAAGGACAGATCCCTGGGGCACACCACTGGTAACATCCTTCTCCTCAGAGTGAGCTCCATTTACTTGTACTCTTTGTTGCCTCCCACCCAACCAATTTCTAACCCAAGCAGTAACTTTAGGGTCCATCCCTAGGGTGCTCAGTTTGTTTATAAGTCGCCTGTGAGGAACAGTATCAAAGGCTTTACTGAAATCTAAATACACCACATCTAGAGCTCTCCCTCGGTCCAACTCCCTGGTCACCCAGTCAAAGAAATCGATCAGGTTTGTCTGACAAGACCTGCCTCTGGTGAATCCATGCTGCCTCGGATCCTGTAATCCGCCGGACTCCAGAAACCTCACTATTTTCTCTTTCAGCAGCGTTTCCAATAATTTACTCACCACCGAAGTTAAACTAACCGGCCTGTAGTTTTCAACCACATCCTTACTTCCGCTTTTGTGTAAAGGCACCACATGAGCCTCTCTCCAGTCCTTTGGCACCACTCCCGACTCCAACGAGGCATTGAAAAGGTCAGTCAGTGGAGTTGCTAGAACGTCCCCAAGTTCCCTCAGTATTCTAGGGTGTATCCCATCCGGTCCCATCGCTTTGTCTACTTTAAGTTGAGCTAGTTTCTCACGAACACAGTCTTCTGAAAATTGTTCAAGATGTCCCTCGCTTCTGTTCTTATTTGTGGGTGTTTTCTGAGGTCCTGCTCCTGGTTCTTCATCTGTGAACACAGAACAAAAATATTTGTTAAGCAATTCCGCTTTATCCTTATCAGCTTCTACATATTCCCCCCCTGCACCCTTGAGTCTGACAATACCACTTTTGCCCTTCCTCTTCTCACTAATATATCTGAAAAATGTCTTATCCCCCCATTTTATTGCATTGGCTATTTCCTCCTCCTTTTGAATCTTTGCCTTCTTGACTACTTTGCTAGCTTCTCTAAGTTTTTCCAAATACAGATGCCTGTCTTCTTCTCTCTGTGATCTCTTGTATTTCATGAAGGCCCCCCTCTTTTTCTTCACTTTTTCAGCTACTTCCTTCGAAAACCATAGCGGTCTCCTTTTCCTTTTGCCTTTATTTACCATTTTAACAAAAAGGTTGGTTGCCTTTAAAATACCCCCTTTCAGTTTTGCCCACTGTTTTTCTACATCCCCCAGCTGTTCCCATCCCACTAACGACTCCCTGAGGTATTGGCCCATCTTCGCAAAGTTAGTCTTCCTAAAGTCTAAGATCTTCACCTTGGAATGGATTCTAACAGCCCTAGTCCTAATACTGAACCACACCATCTGGTGGTCACTGGATGCAAAATGATCTCCCACTACAACATCAGAAACACTCTCACCATTGGTAAGCACCAAGTCCAGTATGGCCCCTTCACGTGTGGGGTCTGTTACCAATTGCCTGAATAGTTCTCCCTGTAGAGAATCCAGGATCTCCTTACTTCTAGATGATACTGCAGCAGGAATGTGCCAATCAACATCTGGCATATTGAAATCTCCTAGCAGTAGCACTTCCCCTTTCCTAGCAATGCTGCGTATGTCTTCAATTAACTCTCTGTCCACCTCTTCCTCTTGTGAGGGAGGTCTGTATATCACACCAATGCAAATAGATTTCTCTTTCCCTCTTTCTAGTTTAACCCACAATGCCTCCTCTCTCCCTTTTAAGCTCTGTAATTCCAAAGCTTTAATAGTAGTTTTTACATATAGTGCCATATAGTTCTTAAAAAGAATTGGACCAAGGACAGATCCCTGGGGCACATCACTGGTAACCTCCTTCTCCTCAGAGTGAGCTCCAATTACCTGAACCCTTTGTCGCCTCCCAGTCAACTAATTTCTAACCCAAGCAGTAACTTTAGGGTCCATTCCTAGGGTGCTGAGTTTGTTTATAAGTCACCTGTGCGGAATGGTGTCAAAGGCTTTACAGAAATCTAAATACACCATATCTAGTGCTCTCCCTTGGTCCAACTCCCTGGTCACCCAGTCAAAGAAATCAATCAGATTTGTCTGACAAGACCTGCCTCTGGTGAATCCATGTGGCCTCGGATCCGGTAATCCGTTTGACTCCAGAAATCTCACTATTTTCTCTTTCAGCAGCGCTTCCAATAATTTATCACCACCGAGGTTAAACTAACCAGGATGTAATTTCCAACCCCATCCTTACTTCTGCTTTTGTGTAAAGGGACCGCATGTGTCTCTCTCCAGTCCTGTCACCACTCCCGACTCTAACGCGGCATTGAAAAGCTCAGTCAGTGGAGCTGCTTGAACTTACCCAAGTTCCCTCAGTATTCTAGGGTATATCCCATCTGGTCCCATCGCTTTGTCAACTTTAAGTTTAGCTAGTTTCTCATGAACACAATCTTCTGAAAATTGTTCAAGATGCCCCTTGCTTTTGTTCCTGTTTGAGGGTGTTTCTGAGGTCCTACTCCTGGTTCTCCGTCTGTGAACACAGAACAGAAACATTTGTAAAGCAATTCAACTTTATCCTCATCTGCTTTTGCATATTCCTCCCCTTTGCCCTTGAGTCTGACAATACTACTTTTGCCCTTCCTCTTCTCACTAACATATCTGAAAAAAGTCTTATTCCCCTATTTTATTGCATTGGCTATTTCCTCCTCTTTTTGAATCTTTGCTTTCCTGACTACTTTGCTAGCTTCTCTAAGTCTTTCCAAATATAAATGCCTGTCTTCCTCTCTTTGTGATCTCTTTTTCTTCTCCTTTTTAGATACTTCTTTCAAAAACCGTAGCGGCCTCCTTTTCTTTTTACCTTTTTTTATCATTTAATAAAAGGTTGGTTGCCCTTAAAATATCCCCTTTCAGTTTTGCCCATTGTTTTTCCACATCCCCCAACTGTTCCCATCCCGCTAAGGACTCCCTGAGGTATTGGCACATATTGGCAAAGCTAGTTTTCCTTAAGTCTAAGACCCTAACTTTTGAATGGATTTTAGTAGCCCTGGTCCTAATACTGAACCATACCATTTGGTGATAACTGGATGGAAAAATGATCTCCCACTGTAACATCAGAAACACTTTCACCATTTGTAAGTTCAGTATGCCCCCTTCACATGTGGGTTCTGTTACCAGTTGCCTGAATAATTCTCCCTGTAGAGAATCTAGGATCTCCTTACTTCTAGATCAGAGGTTCCCAACTCTAGTCCTGGAGGGCCAAACACCATTCAGATTTTCAGTTTGTCCCTAATACCTATGCATGGGATGCATTTGCATGCATTGCCCCTATTGTATTCAAATGTATTCATGCATATTCATTAGGGACAGGCTGAAAACCTGAATGGTGTTTGGCGCTCCAGGACTGGAGTTGGGAACCTCTGTTCTAGATGATACTGCAGCAGGGATGTACCAATCAACATCTGGCATATTGAAATCCCCTATCAGTAGCACTTCCCCTTTCCTGGCAACGCTGCGTATGTCTTCAATTAACTCTCCGTCCACCTCTTCTTCCTGTGAGGGAGGTCTGTATATCATGCCAATGCAAATAGATATCTCTTTCCCTCTTTCTATTTTAACACACAGTGCCTCCTCTCTCCTTTTTAAGCTCTGTAGTACCATAACTTTAATATTATTTTTACATAAAATGCTACTATTCCTCCCCTTCTTCTTACCCTGTCCTTTCTGAATAAAAGTATAGACTGGTATAGTTACATCCCAGTCATGGTTGTCCATGACTCTGGTACTGCCACTAAATACAAGTCAGCCTCTCCCATTAAAGCCTCAACATCTAGGATCTTATTTCCCATGCTACGTGCAATAATACACCCTGCTTTCCATATGTTGCCTCTTTTACCCATTTCCATAAAGGTATTTAATGTAAACACATTGCCACATGCTGGTGCCTACTTGGACGTCCATGCACCAGAGATGTCTGCGAACATAATTTGTGGAATGGTTAGGGAGATGTGCCTGTGATTTTGACATCCACATGCACATCTTCAGACATCCAACTCATGACTAAACTTTTAAAATGACCCTCATATTGTATGTACACTAGAACATTTTTAAGTGCACAAATTCATTGTACATGTGTTAATTTGTAGGTATGTGTGTACAAGTGATTTGACCACACTCTAAATGTTAAGACCTCCAAGTAAACCAAATGCATGCTCAATGCACATCCTTCCTATTTTATTTAGCTGTATAAAGCTTCATATATCTAGTAGCACTATAGAAATGTCAGTTTTAATTACTTTTTAGCATGCTAAAACCTGACTGCCAAGTCCTAATCACTTGAAAATAAGTATCGTTTTATGTAATTGTTATCATTGTTCTGATTATGCCACTGAACAAAAGAGAAATTAGACTTACCTGCTACATAAGAACATAAGATATGCCATACTGGGTCAGACCAAGGTCCATCAAGCCCAGTATTCTGTTTCCAACAGTGGCCAATCTAGGTCATATGTACCTAGCAGTTTCCCCAAGGGACACAGGTTCCACAATGCTTGTAATGGTTCAAGCATTGATATCCTGGGTCCCTTCTTAATAATGGCTTATGGACCTTTCCTCCAGGAACTTGTCCAAAACGTTTTTAAACCCAGCTACACTAACAGCCTTTACTACATCCTCCGGTAACAAATTCCAGAGTTTGATTACACGTTGAGTGAAAAAATATTTTCTCTTATTAGTCTTAAATAGTTTACCCTGTAGCTTCATTGCATGTCCCCTAGTCTTTCTATATTCTGATAAGGTAAACAATCGATCTACGTGTACCCGTTCCACTCCGCTCATTAATTTATAGACTTCTATCATATCTCCCCTCAGCCGTCTCTTTTCCAGGTTAAAGAGCCCTAACCTTTTTAGCCTTTCTTCATAGGAGTATCCTTCCATCCCCTTTACCATTTTGGTGGCTCTTCTCTGAACCTGTTCTAAAATCGCTATATCCTTTTTAAGATACGGCGACCAGAATTGCACACAATATTCAAGGTGCGGTCTCACCATGGAACGATATAGAGGCATTATAATATCCTTTGTTTTATTTTCCATTCCTTTCCTTATCATACCTAGCATTCTATTTGCTCTCTTGGCCGCCGCTGCACACTGGGCCGAGGGTTTTAACATGGTATCCACAATGACGCCTAAATCTTTTTCCTGGGTGGTGGTTCCTAATGTGGAACCTTGCATCGTGTAACCATAGTTTGGGTTGTTCTTCCCTAGGTGCATAACCTTGCACTTGTCCACATTAAATTTCATCTGCCATTTTGATGCCCAGTCTTCCAATTTATCAAGATCCTCTTGCAATTTTCCACAATCCTCTTGGGTTTTAACAACTTTAAATAGTTTTGTGTCATCTGCAAATTTGATAACCTGACTCGTTATTCCACTTTCCAGGTCATTTATGAATATGTCAAAAAGCAGCGGACCCAGCACAGATCCCTGGGTTACACCACTATTCACCTTTCTCCATTGGGAAAATTGGCCATTTAGCCCTACCCTCTGCTTTCTATCTTTTAACCAGTTCCTGATCCACAATAGTACACTGCCTCCTATCCCATGACTCTAGTTTTGCCAAAAGTCTCTCATGAGGGACCTTGTCAAAGGCTTTCTGAAAGTCCAGATACACAATATCAACCGACTCACCTTTGTCCACCTGATTATTCACTCCTTCAAAAAAACATAACAGATTAGTAAGACAAGATCTTCCTTGTCTAAAGCCATGTTGGCTGTCTCTCATTAGTTCATGACTATCTACATGCTGAGTAATTTTATTCTTTATGATGGTTTCTATCATTTTTCCCGGTATTGACGTCAGGCTCACCGGTCTGTAGTTTCCCGGATCACCCCTGGAACCCTTTTTAAAAATTGGTGTTACATTGGCGATCCTCCAATCTTCAGGTATTAAAGATGATTTTAATGATAGTTCACAGATTACTAATAGCAGGTCTGCAATCTCATATTTCAGTTCTTTCAATACCCTTGGATGTATACCATCCGGCCCAGGTGATTTGCTACTCTTCAGCTTATCTAATAGTTGTAATACATCTTCTCGATGTATCGATATTTCCTTCAATTCTTCTGCACATTTAAATACCACTTCAGTCATGGGTAACATCCCTACATCTTCCTCAGTAAAGACTGAAGCAAAGAATTCGTTCAGTCTCTCTGCTATCATCGCCTTGTCGCCTCTTAGTGCTCCTTTAACCCCTTTATCATCTAATGGACCAACTGACTCTCTCACAGGTTTTTTGCTACGAATGTACTTGAAAAGGTCTTTACTTCACGTTTTTGCTTCTGCAGCAAGCTTCTTCTCAAATTCTCCCTTTGCCTGCCTTATCAATGCCTTGCATTTGACTTGCCAGTGCTTGTGCTGTTTCCACGTTTCGTTGTTTGGCTCTTTTTTCCATTTCCTGAAAGATGCTTTTTTGGCAACAACAGCCTCTCTGACCTCAACTTTAAACCATGCTGGCAGTTTTTTGGACTTCTTTCCACTTTTCTTAAAGCGTGGAATACAGCTGGTCTGGGCTTCCAAGATAGTATTTTTCAACAACAGCCAAGCCTGATGTACGTCTTTAACCTTTGCAACTGCTCCTTTTAGTTTTTTCTTGACTGTTTTCCTCATTTTATCATAGTCTCCCTTTCAAAAGTTAAAAGGTAGTACTGTGGATTTCCTTACTATCCCTCCTCCACTAATTAAATCAAAGGCGATCATGCTATGATCACTATTGCCAAGTGGCCCCAACAACCTTATCTCTTGCACTAGATCTGGTGTTCCACTAAGGATTAGGTCTAATATGGCTTCCCCTCTGGTCGGTTCATGAACCAGCTGCTCCAAGAAGCAGTCATTTATATCATCTAGGAACTTTATCTCCCTAGCATGTCCTGACGTGACACTGACCCAGTCGATACCGGGGTAGTTGAAATCACCCATTATTATTACTGTGCTGTAACTTTTGTTAGCTTCCTTGATGTCTTTGAGCATTTCATCATCCATTTGGTCATTCTGGCCAGGCGCTCGATAGTACACCCCCACTGCCATTGCCTTCCCCCTTTTACATGGAATTTCAATCCATATAGATTCTACAGCAGATTTTGTTTCCTGCAAAACTTTAATCCTTTCTGACTCAATGCCCTCTCTAACATAGAGAGCAACCCCTCCACCAATTTGATCAGCTCTATCATTACGATATAGTTTGTACCCAGGTATCACAGTGTCCCACTGGTTGTCGTCCTTCCACCATGTCTCTGATATTCCAATCATATCTAACCTTTCATTTAGTACTATATATTCTAACTCTCCCATCTTATTTTTTAGACTTCTAGCATTTGCATACAAGCATTTTAGAGAATGTATTTTATCCATAATAATTTGTCTGTTAGACATGAGTAATTTGGGATCTTTAAGCTCTGTCTGCTCCATACTTGAGGGCTTTTGGGCTACTTTACTCTTTTGTGGAACCTCTCTGCTTTTGGTAGTATCCTTCAAAGATACATTCTTCCGAACCATCTGCTCTTGGGCGACTGTCGGCTTTCCCCTAATATCTAGTTTAAAAGCTGCTCTATCTCCTTTTTAAAGGTTAATGTTGTTCCTTGAGGAACTCCAGTCCAGTCCCACACCTCTGGGTAATGCACCTCCTCTCGCAGCTTGGCGACTGGGCATGTCAGAATTCTGAAGTCACTAGCACATATAGCGCTGGCACCTCCCACCTGCTCCCAGTGACCTACTGACAAAGCAGACTAAGAGGAGCAACAAATAAGTAGCTAAAATATGAATGGAAAGTCATTAATTAAACAATGATACCAACAGGTAAGCATGAACATAACCCTTAAATGTCCTCTCTCAGAACCCGAGAAATTCCTCCTCTGCCGCCCCAGCGGACGCGGATAAAGAAAAAAGGGAATAGATAGAAATCCACAAGGCCTGAGAGAATGAAAGAAAGGAGAAAAGGTATTGAGAAACAAATAGTCAGAGATGCGTAAACTTCGCAACTACAACTCTCACCGATTGAGCTGATGCAAACTAAGAATCTCTACATTACCCGTCTGCACACAGAAAACCCTGGGTGGAATCCGGGACTGGACTGGAGTTCCTCAAGGAACAACAATTAGCAGGTAAGTCTAATTTCTCTTTCCTTATTGTCCCTCCAGTCCAGTCCCGCACCTCTGGGAAGAAATCGTCTTGCAAACCCATTTGGAAATAGAAGACTTGGCTGCCGCTTCTCCCTTAAGCGGTCCTTCAAACAAAATAAACAAACGATCCGTCTTACGAAAAGGCTCCGTCCTTTATAGATAAAGATGAAGGATCCTCTTTATGTCTAGCGAATGCAAACTACACTCCAAACTACTCTCCCCTGAAGGCCTGAATACTGGTAAAGAGACCAATTGGTTCACATGAAAAGGCGACACCACTTTTGGCAGGAAAGACACCACTTTTGGCAGGAAAGGGACGCAACACTACCTTCTCCTTAAATAAGGTTAGAAAGGGCTCCCGACAAGACAAATCCTGCAATTCGGAAATTTGGCGCACCGAGCAGATTGCTACCAAAAAGACAGCCTTTAAGGTCAAATCCTTCAACGAAGCCTGAAGCAAGGGTTCGAAGGGCTCCTTTGTCATGCACTCAGGACCAAATTAAGGTCCCGAGGCGGGATAACCACTCTCTTGGGCGGCCAAAGATGAGACACCACTCTTAAAAAATGTAGGACATCTGGATGAGAGCCCAAAGCAATACCTTGAACCTTTCCGCGATAACAAGAGATAGCTGCCAACTTCACCCTCAACCTGTTCACCGCTAAACCCATGTCAAAACCATCCTGCAGAAAGCTAAAGATTTCAGGAATTGAAACTGCGGATGGACGAGCTTGTCACGCTGTACACCAATCTTCAAATATATGCCAGACGCGAACATAAGCCAGCGAGGTTGACCATTTTCTGGCTAAAAGCAAGGTAGAGATCACCGCTCGAGAGTAACTCTTCTTCCTTAGCCTTGCCCTTTCAAGGGTCAAATCGTAAGCGAGAACCGATCCACTTGCGGCATCCAAAGAGGTCTCTGTTGAAGGAGATCGTCCTGGATCGGAAGACACCAAGGAGGGCACCAAGTATGCACCAGGTCGGCGTACTACGGATGCCGAGGCCAGTCTGGAGCGATCAAAATTATCCGCCCCTGATGGGCCTCTATGCATTGAATCACTCAACCTATGAGCGCCCAAGGTGGGAAGACATATAGGAGACCTTCTGTAGGCCACGGATGCAACATCCTCTCTCGCCTCCTGCCGAAGAAGCGACTTACCTTGACTGAGCTGAACCTGGCCATCATATCCATTATGGGAGTTCCCCATCTGTGAACTATCTGCGCAAAGATTTCCGCGTGAACTTCCCATTCTCCGGGGTCTACGCGAACCCGACTGAGATAGTCTGCTGTCACATTGTTCACTCCCGCAATGTGCGCTGCCGAGAGAGCATGAAGCTGACTTTCCGCCCAGCTGAACAAAGCCACCGCTTCTTCCACCAGAGCCACGCTGCCTGTACCCCCTTGCCTGTTGAGATACGCCATCGCAGAGGCATTGTCCGACAGAACTCGAACCGCTCAGCCCCGAAATTTGGACTCGAATTTGCAGAGTGCTAGAGCCACTGCTCTCAACTCCAGATGGTTGATCGACCGCTGCACTTCCAGCGCATTCCAAACCCCTTGCACAAAGAGCTCCCCGCAATGAGCCACCCACTGCAGCTGCTCGAGAGGCATTCCTGCCGCCAGCTTCTCCGGAAGAAGCCAACACTGAAGAGACTCTCCGACTCCCCTTGGACAAGGAAGCTGCTTGAACAGAGAATCCTCCTGGTGGAACCAGCGGCGCAGCAAAGAGCTCTGCAGAGGATGCATGTGTGCTCTCGCCCATGGTACCACCACTAGAGTTGCTGCCATCACTTTCAGCACTCGCAGATACTGCCAGGCCATCGGTGCAGGACTCTTCAAGAAGGCACTCACCAAGAGATGAAGCCCTTGAGCCCTGTGGTCCGGCAGAAACACCGAACCCAGATGTGTGTCGAAGCGAACTCCCAAATACTCCAGAACCTGCGTGGGTATCAATCGGCTCTTGGCCATGTTGACCACTCACCCGAGGCGCTCAAGGAGCTGAACTACCCTGGAAGTAGCCCATACACTTTCGTCCCTGGACTTCACTCAAATCAACCAATCGTCGAGATAGGGGTGTACCAACACCCCCTCTTTGCAAAGAGCCGCAGCCACCACTACCATCACCTTGGTGAAAGTGTGCGGTGCTGGCGCCAGGCCGAAAGGCAATGCCTGGAACTTAAAATGTCCCCGAGGCACCACAAAACACAGAAAACATTGATGATCTGGCCTGATCGGAATATGCAAGTATGCTTCAGTAAGATCGAGAGTCGTCAGGAATTCGCCCTTTCACAACGCCACGATAACCGAACGCAAGGTTTCCATACGAAAATGAGGCACCCGGAAGCAATGGTTTACCCCTTTTAGATCCAGGATTGGATGAAAGGACCTGTCTTTTTTGGGAACCACAAAATAAATTGAGTATTGACCATATCCGTATTGGTCTGGAGGCACTGGAATCACTGCTCCCAACTGAAGTAAACGAGACAGCATCTCCTCTACAGCTACTGCCTTGGACCGAGTCCTGCAGGGCGAAAGAATGAACGATTCGGACACTGGGCTGACGAATTTGGCATAGCCCTCGCGAATGACCTCCAGCATCCAACAGTTGGACGTTATCTGGGCCCAGGCTGAGAAAAAATCCAGAAGCCGACCCCCCCATGGGATGTACAACAGCCTGGACCCTCCTGGCTTTATTGGGTTTTATGAAATCCCAAGGAAGAGGGGCTAGAGAAACCCCTGCCCGCTCCTTGGAATCCCCTGAACCCTTGACTGCGAGAGGGAAACCGACGTCTTTGGAAACCCCCCAAACGCGAGGTATGAAAACGCCTAAAATCCCGCGTCTGACCCCTAGATGTCGGCGCTGCCCGACCATGCTTTGGCTTAACCTCTGGCAAGCGACCACCTTTGGATTCCCCCAAATCCTTGACTAATTTGTCGAGATTTTCCCCGAACAACAGCTTATTTATTTATTTTAATTCTCTTATATACCGCGCTATTCGGCATCAGTGCGGTTTACATTGAACAAACTGAAATTACATTGAACAGGACATTATAACTTGGAGATAACTATTTTATAGGGAACATGGGCTATGGAAGGTTAAGTGGCTTGCCCAAGACCACAAGGAGCACCTGTGGGACTAGAAACCCAAGTCCTTCCGGCCCAAGGGAAGTTTGCTGAGACGTGACTTGGAAGAACTATCCGCTGCCCAATTCCGTAGCCAAAAATAACTAGCCAACGCTCTAATGAGGTCATAATGCAGATCTGCTAGGTAAGCTGCACCAGATTCCAATCTAGTAACGTCCGCCACCTGGTCCTGCGCCTGCTCCCCGAGACGCTGCAGGAGCGGTGACCAATGAAGGCATGCCCTAGCCACCCATGCTCCACAAATAGATGCTTGTAAGCATTGTGCATTGACCTCAAAAGCTTGTTTCAACAACGAATCTAACCTCCAGTCCTGCCCATCCTTAAGGGCCGCACTGCCCTCCACCGAATGGTAGTCTTTTTGGTAACCACCGACACGGCGGCATCCACGTGTGGAGAACAAAACGCTTCACGCTCCTGATCTGACAAGGGGTAGAGGCGATTGATGGCCCTTACCCCCCGGAGCCCTGCCACAGGCCAATTCCATTCATCTTGAATCATTTGTCTGACCACACGATGAACTAGAAACACCGCCTGAGTCTTCCATACTGCCTGAATGAGCGGGTCTTCCACCGCCTCATCCTCTGCCGGTGGCCCCACCAACAGGTTAAGAGCCTGAAGTGAATTAAGGCAGTCAATTATTCTCTGTGAAAGACATGAATGATTCTAGCCTGGTCTTCCGGCTCTGGAATTTCACCTTCCTCCAAATCCTCTACTCCTGCTTCTGGTTCGATGTCCAAGTCATCCTCCTCCAACCAGTCAGCTTGCATTGGTTGATCTTCTATGGAACGAGCTCTCTTAGCTGGCCTCGCACCCGAAAACTCAGCAGTTTCCGCAGTAGGCCGAACCACCATGGTTCCGACCACCAAAAGTCCCGCAGCGGCCCCCTGCTGACGTAAACAAAACGCCTGGTGCAACAACAGCACAGATTCTGGAGAAAAATCTGCCAGAGCTGCTGCCCTCAACCCTGTTGAGGCAGTGTGACCTAGAACCGACTGAACCAAGTTCAGCAGCGAAGCCGGGGCCTCTAACAGGGGAGTACTACTCAAAGACACTTGGGTCTCCTGCGCAGGCACCTCCTTAGCTTTATCCTGGAGCTCCTGCTCCATGCTTAGCGCCTCCGTTGCGCAACCGTGACAAAACCTCAGCATCAGAGACTGTGCCACGACGGGTACTGCGATGAGACACAGCGGACGCACCCAAAAACAAACTAAAGAGCAAAGATAGCACACCCTCAGCCCATGCGCTGCCTCTTCTCTCTTTATTTTATTTTTTTTTTTAACTCTCAAACCCAAAGGTACTGCCTTAAAACAACCAAAACCTTTACTGAAAACTGAAACCGCAGCGTGAAAAAACAGCAAAAAACTGAGAATAAAACTGTCCCGACGAAGAAAACCGCGCCGAGAAAAATGCGGGAAAAATGGCCCGTTGCATGAGGAGAAAGAAAACATGCAAAACAAACCCCTCATGAGGCTCTAGGCCGCACCGGCAGACTCATCGCGGTTCCCCTGCAGCCGGGCACTCACTCCGATGCAGCAGAACCCAGTGAAAATCTCCCTGCTCTCAGCACAGCTGTGATTACCGGTCTGATGCCTTCCTCCGAGGCACACAGGAACGCCGGCAAACAGCCTGAGAAGCAATGTACTGACTGGCCTGCACTCCCGACGAGATCGGGACCCACAACGGCAGCAGGGAATTTCTCTAAATTTCAGCTCCCCTCTGTGCAGACCAGGAGGGGAGTGAAAGAGGGAAATAACAATGGCAGCAAGAGGCAAGAAATCCCTTTGATGGTTCAAGCCCCGTTCGTGTCTATTTTTTTTTTAACTAACTTTACTACCCAAATATAACCAAATTTAGAAAAGACCATAAAATTAAAATTTAAAATCTAGCTACCTTGATTGATTTGCTCCTTATTCGTTCCTCAGTTAGCCCAGCATCTAGGCTCACCACCGCCAGCTGCATGGAGACTGAGTATGCTGGGAGCTGGTGGGAGGTGCCAGCGCTATATGTGCTAGTGACTTCAGAATTCTGACATACCCAGTCTCCAAACTGCGGGAGGAGGTGCATTACCCAGAGGTGCGGGACTGGACTGGAGGGACGATAAGGAACTATGATTTTTTTTGACTATGTAGGAGTAACCTAATGGTTAAAACAGCAAGCTGAGAACTAGCAAGCCAAGATTCAATTTTTGCTTCTCTCACTGACATCTCTTGTAACCCTGGATAAATCAGTTAACCCTTCATTGCTTGGGATACAACTTAGACTGCAGGCCTTCTTTGTCAGGGAAATGACTACAGTAGTTGAATTGTAACTCCAGTTGATCTTGGATTTGGAAAAAGCAAGCAATCCAAACTATGCAATGGTTTGTGCCCTGGGGATGGCAATACTCAAAGGATTTGTCCGGGTAATAAACAAGTTATCTGGGTAAATCCCAGCAGGTGAAAATTATTCCTCCTCCACCATGGGCAATACAGGTGAAAGAGGTGGAGCTAGGGTGGGGAAGGGAAAATACACACAGGGATTTCACTTTGATGTGTCATTGTTTCAGTCACTGAAAAATGCATACACTTAGGCTATTAGCAAGTCACCAGAGAATCACATTCAATTAGTGGAACCACCCATTGGAGCTACAGTGCTGACTTGCTGAAAAGCCTATGACTTACTTCCATTTCTTAGCATGTAAGACTGTCACTCACCAAAACTTACTACATTTGGCTTCAATGAGCGATACCGCTCTTCTGTAGAACCTATTCATTAGTGGTGATGTAATAACACAACATATTCAAACTTTCAGAGTCACCTTGGGAAGTTTCGAGGAGCTCCCATTTAACTGTATTTTGGGACTGACTGTTTTGAGTTCAGACCATTGTCTTTCTAAGAGGCTTGCATGGTTGCCTCATTTTTTCCAGTACAAATGTTTGGAGAAGGAAACATTTTTTTTAAAAGGCTTGATTCAAAATTGTCATATGCAATAAATATAGCTGGTATGGCTCTAATTTCATGTATTAGAGCTTTTTTTTCAGAAGTTCCATCAAGACTTACGAATAATAAACTTATTTTTATTGAACTAGACTATAAAGCATAGGAAACCTGCCTTAAAAGTCCAAAGTGGGCTAAAAAAAGGCAGCAATGACAACATCTAGTTGACAGATTCTCTGTGAATGTAACATGACAAGAAATTCCTGTTTGCATTATATCTATTTGGCATTTAGTTTAACCCAAAGAAACACAGAAGGTCTATCACACCCCAAAGCCTATTATTACTAGAATTACTTAACCTCTTAACCCCTGTCTCTCCATCCACCCTAAAACAAATAGAAAAAGGAACATCGAGTACAATGCAGGTTAATAATTATGCTTTGATGAGATGTGATATGTTCTTTTTCAGTGTACAGGAATGTGACGTCCCATACTATTGAAAACACCGTCATAACATAATATATACAACAGGGTCATAAGGTTAACCCTAACAAAATATTTTCACACTTAACTTATATTAACAAATCATCGTTTGTATTATCAATAGGGTCAATCTTGCTCAGGTGGATAGTTCAGTTGATTAGAACGAGATTAAGGTAACAATAACACAGTGTCCATCAAGATAACATTTTATCTGAATTGCTATGACCTTCAGTTTCTAATCCTGGCAAAGAAAGATTTCTAAAGTGTATTTCCATGGGGACTTATATCATCAACACTCTGAACTACTTGGTGATCTGCACGAGCTATCTGGTAATTTCAAGGGCACTGTATGTCAGCACAGGCACAATACGGAGGATTATGACATCCCAGGAACAATACGGAGGATTATGACAGCCCCCCTTACCTAACCTTAGAACTCAATTAAAACTGGCGTCCATTGGATTAGGGCACTCTGAGCTTTCACAAGCTACAACCCAGGGTCTTCCTCCTGTTTTATAGGAATGCTCTTACAATGAAAATGAAAGGGAAATCTTAATTTAATTTCCAATTTTGTTTAATTTTTAATTTTGTTTTTAAAACCTCTCAAGCCCTTCTGGATCCTCTACAATCTGGCTTTTGTCCTTTATATTCTACCAAAACGGCTCTTGCCAAAGTCTCCAGTGATCTGTTCCTGGCAAAATCCAAGGGCCTTTACTCGATGCTCATCCTTCTTGACCTTTCTATTGCTTTTGACACTGTTGACCACAACCTTCTCCTAATACCTTGTCCTCTCTTGGTTTTAAGGGCCCTATGCTATCCAGGTTCTCTTCTTATCTCTCCCATTGCTCTTTCAGTGTTTGTTCTGGTGGATCTTTATCTACTGCCATCCCACTCTCAGAGGGTGTGCCCCAAGGGTCTGTCATGGGTCCACTCCTTTTCTCTCTATATACCTAGTCCCTGGTGCACTCATCTCTGCCCATGGCTTTCTGTGCAATTTTTATGCTGATAACTCTCTGATCTACCTCTCTATACCTGAAATCTCTGTGGCAATCCAGGTCGGGATCTCTGCCTACCTTTCTGACTTTGCTGCTTGATGTCTTACCTCCGCTTGAAATTGAATATGGCCACACCAAGCTTCTTATTTTCCCTCCTAAACCTTCCTCTCCCCTTCCTCTGTGGATGATTCTTTACTCCTACCTGTTTCCTCAGCTTGCAACCTTGGGTCGCCTTCGACTCATCTCTCTCCTTCTCCACACACATCCAACTGATAGCTAAAACCTGCCGTTTCTTTCTCTACCAATAACAAAAGGACCCCAAAAAAACAAAGGTCAAAATAACAACAATCATCAAAAGAAAGACCCCGCTGTGTTCCAGAAAATTTTTTTTAAAATTTTTGTCGGATATAGATCATGAGGAGAAGGCACTATAGGCCAACTCGCTTACATGATACATGTCCCTTTTATTCCACCACTTGGGTATGAAACATAAAAGTACTTGAACTAAGGTCTCAAACCTGAATAACACGTGTTACTCAGGTTTGAGACCTTCTTAGTTCAAGTACTTTTATGTTTCATACCCAAGTGGTGGAATAAAAGGGACATGTATCATGTAAGCGAGTTGGCCTATAGTGCCTTCTCCTCATGATCTATATCCGACAAAAATTTTAAAAAAAATTTTCTGGAACACAACGGGGTCTTTCTTTTGATGATTGTTTCTTTCTCTACAACATCACCAACATTCGCCCATTCCTTTCTGAACACACTACTAAGACACTTATCCACTCTTTAGTCACCTTCCATCTTGATTATTGTAACCTTCTCCTTGCTGGTCTCCCTCTGAATCATCCCTCTCCCCTTTAATCTGTTCAACACTTCTGTGTGGCTAATTTTCCACCAGCCTGTCATGCTCATATTACCCCTCATCTCAAGTCACTTCATTGACTCCCTATCCATTTCCACATCCAGTTCAAACTTATCCTGCTGACCTATATGTGCATTCACTCTGCTGCTCCTCACTACCTTTCCTCTCTTATCTCTCCCTACACCCCTCCTCTGAAACTCTGCTCTTCTGGCAAATCACTTCTATGTCTTTCTCTTCTATTTTTTTAGACTTTGCTCCTTTCACCTTGCTGCTCCTTATGCCTAGAACAAACTGCCTGAGTCTGTACATCAGGCTTCATCTCTGGCCCATTTCAAATCCAGGCTGAAAACTCATCTCTTCGCTGCTGCTGCTTTCGGATCTTGATTCGCCTAATCTCTTTATGTTTCTTTAGCATTCCCCCTAGATGTATGCTATGTCTACAAATACTGTGTTGACTGTCTTGATTAGATTGTAAGCTCTGATGAGCAGGGACTGTCTTTTACATGTGTCTATGCAGCACTGCATACACCTTGTAGTGCTATACAAATGTTCAGTAGTAGTAGTAGTAGAAAATAAATACAAATTTGTTTTTTTCTGTTCATTTCATTTCAAAACTGAACAGCATCCCAACACGATATTTCACAGGAACCGTGCCTAACGACCAATATTCTGATTTTTCCCTTCCCATTCTACTTATAACAGTTTCAATAGCGCTTCTTAAAACAGGGCACCCGAGGCATAGTGTCACTCACACTACTCTAGATCTGGTCCTGAATTTGAGGCAAAACCTGCCACAACCTTTCCATTAGGGTAGTTTGCCTACTTACTTTGGGGGGCAAAAGGTAAGGAAGTCATATTTGCGGTGGGGGAAGGGGGACCTGTTCACCATTAGTACCTGTAATATTTGGAAGGAGGGGGCACTGCTCTCCATGCCTTCCAAACTATGCTTATGCCCTTTCCCCCCATATATGCCCATCGGTGATGATACTGGTATCTTCATAAGGCAGGACCAATATCTGGTCAATCCTATCTGGCAGGTGCAGCAATAACACCACCAGAGAACCAAGGTCAAGGTCATTTTTAAATTTTGCCCTACAAAATGGCATCTGCTGGCCTTGGAAGCTAGACTTCATTTTTTATACAGAAGAAATAAACAATGATGCTGGCCTCAGTTTGCTGCATCATTAGTAAGTGCAACATGGGCAGGGAAGGAGAGGCTAAGGATCGCTCCTGCTTTAGAAAGATTCTGCATCAGAAATTGACCTTTAGCAGTATAACTGCAAAACTACAACTAGGGGTTACCCTCATTATTTTGAAACTTCGAGCATCTGGGGTAGGAATGGAAGAGGTCCGTTCTTGCTCTGGCCTCACTAGACACCAGGGAATCCCTCCTGTAAGTCTTGTGGGTGGACTGGGTGGAGGATGGCCCCTGGGAGCGGTCTAATTGGGGGGCTGCTACTTGGGTGGAGTTGAAAGGGAACATCGTGTCGGGGGGGTGGACACTGGAAAGGGTGTGGGATGACGCAGGGTGCTTTGTTACTGATGTGTGTGGCTGTCCAGAGAAAGGCCTTCTCAAAGGGAGGTGTGTGAGAGACTACCGGGACAGGGAATTCATTGTGGAGAGGGTGTAAATGGGGGTCAACTGGGGATAATGGGTGTGGCAACATCAGCACTTGTAGCCTCTGCATTTGTCGCCACACATTTGTGCCGGTGTCATGTTCCTTGCCTTCCATATGAACCCAATTATATCCCACTAACAGGTGTTCACCAAAATGTAAACACGATTGTCGCCTCAGTCCTCTCGCACATTAAATCAATTCACTTATCTATTCAGGAGAATGTCATTTTTTCTTCCAATAACATTATTCTGATTCCTTCTGCGAGCAGTTCAAGCTTCAAACATGACCACGGTGTTTTTCTTATATGATTCAATTTTAAAGCACCCCAACCCAGGAGGAAGGTATCTGTGGTCAGAGTCCTCTGCGACGTGGGTGCCTGGAAGGGCATGCCTGCCTGGAGGTGGTGCAGGTTTTGCCAGCAGTTGAGGGACTCTGCCAGTTGGTGGGTAACCCTGCCCCTGCCCCATACGTTGCCCATGGCCTGAGCCCACTGAGAACATAGGCACCACTGGGCTGTCCGCATGTGTAAGTGGGCTGAAGGCATGATGTGGACCGTCGAGGCAATATGGCCCAGTAGGCAGAGGAAGAGATGAGTTGCACTGACCGGTGGCATTGTACCTCTCCTGCCAGGTGCCTGAGCTGTTCTGCCATTTCTCTTGGGAGGACGGCCTTGACTTGTAACGTGTCCAACTGGGTACTTATGAACTCCAGACTCTGGGCTGGAGAGAGATGGGATTTGGGATAATTGATGATGAACCCCAGGTGCTGAAACAGAAGGGTTGCATGTACTGTGGCCTGACTGACTTCTGAGGCCATACCTCCTCTGATGAACCAGTCATCCAGGTAGGGGAAGACGAAGGCCTCTTGTAGGTGCCAGTACTGGCGCCTACCACCACCAGGCATTTGGTAAAGTCCCTTGGCAAGGAGACCAGGCTGAAGGGTAGCACCTTGTACTGATAGTACCCTCCTCCCACCATGAACCGTAGGTACTGTCTGTGGGAGGGATGGATCAAGATCTGCGTGTACGCATTCTTTAGCTCAAAGGAGCACAGCCAATCTCCCTGGTGGAGGTAAGGCAGCAGTGTTCCAAGGGAGAGCATCTTGAACTTCTCTCTCACCAAAACCTTCTTTAGGTTTCTCAGGTCTAGTATGGGCTTCTCTTTGGGACAAGGAAGTATCTGGAGTAAAAGCCTTTTCCCCTTTGGATGTTCAAATACAGGCTCTACTGTGTTGTCCCTGAGCAGACCTGCAAGCTCTGAGAGCAGAAGGATCTGGTGAAGGAGAGGTTGCACTGGCTCTCCTAGAAAAAACCTGGGCGGCACCTGCTGTAGGTAGAGGAAGTATCCCTCTCTTACCACCTGCAGTACCCAGTGGTTTGAGGTAACACTGGCCCATCTGTGGGGTAAGAGTGCCAGGCAGACCCCTGTGGGCTGGTGAAGGTCTCCTGGGGGAGGGGAGACCCTGCCCTGGGAGTCAAAAGCTCCCCAAGCTGGGTGGGAGCTGGTTCCTGGGGCTTCTGTACTTTTGGCTTCTGGGCCCCATGGTTTTGTCTTTTGGGGTGAGAAACCTGCTGCTGGCCCGAGAAAGGCTCGTAGTGGTGACTCTAGGACCGGGACCTCGACCGGTGCTGAGGGCTTACCCGAGGCCGATAGTGCTCCGAGCTTGGCTCAACGACTAAGGGGGGACCCCCCCCCCCACAGTCGGGGAGCAGGTCGTCAGGGCAGATGATGCGGATGAACCAGCCATTATTGCCTGCTGCAGGGCCAGGATAGCAATGATGTTCTGCTCCAAGGCCGCCATTCTGGTTTCCAAGCCAGAAGGCTCCACAGTTTTCGGCTTGGGCACTGAGGATCTCGTGCCCAGCACCGGCACTGGCACTCTCGCGAGTCAATGAGGACTATGGTCCCAAGGAACCTCGCACTGTCTCCATTGGCCAAGGAATCCTTTTTGAGGACCTTGGTAGGGCGCTTCTTGGAGCCACCCGAATCCCTCCAAGGTGTTTTAGCAGGTTTCTCTGCTGGAACCTCGACGGACTTCAAGGATTATTTCTTCTCTCTCTCAGGGTCCGAGGTCTTCTTGGAGGAGCTGCCGCCGCGGGACTCCGAGGACACTCGGGCCTCATGGGAAGTCTTGCGCTTGGAACTGGGCATCGGGGAAGCCGGAGCCGAGTCGGACCTTGCGAATACATAGGCAGCAGTCATGGGTGTTGGTTATTGACATGGTTTGACTACAGCGGTCACATGTTTTGAACCCACTGGGAGACATGGTGGAAGACACCAGGTAGGGCTCGATGAACCCCAGGCAAAAAAAGGCGTGAACGCTGATCGAGGCAAGCCTTGATTGAAAAAATGGAAAAAGAGCAGAGAACAGCGCCAAGTCCGGCCCGGCTCGAGGCAGGAAGAGTAACCAGTACACAAACTAGGAAAAGCCAACTTTTAAGGATTTAGCAAGGACTTTTTTTCAGGGAAACGGGACAGATGTCCATTGGGCTCCGCGGAAAAAAGGAGACTGAGCAAGATGGAACACTTGCGCGGTAAGGGGGCCACACATGCATGATAGCATGTCACAAAGACTTTCTTTGAAAGCTGGGGAATTGATCCGCTCGGGCTCCATCGGTGCCAACGTCACCCATATGTGAGGACTGACTTCCTGCTTGTTCCTGGAGAAACATGGATGCCATATCCGCATATAAAAAGAAATTTTGCAAAGGCTGCAAGATAGAAGTTTATGTTTCGGGCATACTGATCTCTGTATTTTTTTCTGGAAGGCTTAGGAGTGAGGTTCATGACTGTCATGGTATGTGCCAAATTAATGATTATCCTATAACACTGCACTAAGGAAATTAAATAAATATACACAACCACACCCTTAGATCGGCAAACCCAATGGTCTAGAATTTGGCAGCTGCCAAAAATGTAAGGTCATGCATTTGGGCTGCAGCAATCCAAAGGAGCAATATAGTATAGGGGGTGAAGTACTTTTGTCCACTAAAGAAGAGCGGGACCTAGGCATGATTGTGTCTGATGATCTTAAAGTAGCTAAACAGGTAGAAAAGGCAACGGCAAAAGCTAAAAGGATGCTTGGGTGCATATGGACAGGAATGGCTAGCAGAAAAAAGGAGGTGATAATGCCTCTGTATAAGTCTTTGGTGCGACCTCATTTGGAGTATAGTGTGCAATTCTGGAGACCACACCTTCAAAAGGATGTGAACAGGATGGAGTCGATGCAGAGGGTGGCTACTAAAATGATTAGTGGTCTTCGTTATAAAGCATATGAGGACAGACTGAAGGATCTTAATATGTACACCTTAGAGGAAAGGCGGGATAGAGGTGATATGATTGAGATGTTTAAATACCTCCGTGGCATAAATGTTCAGGGAGAGAGCCTCTTTCAATTGAAAGCAAGTTCTGCTACGAGGGGACATGGGATGAGGGTGAAGGGAGATAGATTCAGGAGTGATATGTGGAAATATTTCTTTACGGAAAGAGTAGTGGATCCATGGAATAGTCTCCCAGTGGAGGTGGTAGAGATGACAGTAACTGAATTCAAAAAAGCATGGAACAAACACAGAGAATCTCTAAAGGTAAAAAGGGGACTGTTGTAGTTGTTGATATGGAAGGACAGACTAGATAGGCCATGTGGTCTTTTTCTGTCATCATGTTTCTATGTTTCAATTTATAACCTAACTCTATGTTTACACATACTCCCTTATAACTACAACTTCTTCCACAATCATTTATATGGGAGAAAAAGACCTCAGGATAACTCACAACCTCCCACTATGTGGCCACTGTTTCCTCTAAGCTGTGCGCGTGTGCGCGCGTACACACCTTGCTGAGTGAGCGCACATACTTTACAACAGAGCGCACAAAAATTACGGTTCTGATTCTGATAGAAAACAACACAGACATTCTTAAAATTGAAAAGTTGTTGTGTATTTATAGTTTTCACAAGTTCTACAATATTTTCTAGTGCAATCAATGTGGTGTACATACTGTATTCTGACGTGTAGTCAAATTTTAAAGTATATAACTCCAAGTGTCGTTATGTGGCGCACAAAAATTTAACCTTCCTTCAAAAGCTGCACAGCTGATATTTTATGCGCACACAGCCTACAGAAAATTAGAGGGAACATTGTATGTGGCAAACTTAATCACCATAGGGGAACATGACTTCACATATCACCAGTCTCAGAAAACTCCCTTCATAAATGACGAAACCATTCGTCAAATTATTTCACACAGAAAAAGTACTTTTTTTGTATTCATTTATCTTTATACTTATTTTTCTTATTTATTAATTTTTTTAAATAACTACAATTATATATATGGAAGAGCTATTGTCAATGCTTCATCTCTCCAATTTGTCATCCCCAACAAGCCATCAGCAATTTTCTTCAGCAAAGTTCTGCAAAAGACAAAAGTTCCAATAGCACACAGCCGTTTAAATGCAAAGCTAAAAGCATCAATTCTACTTATCTCAAGGCTTCAGTCCCAATTTCTTCAAAAATCATCGCCTGTACTTCATACATTAACCCAACAAAGACCCTTGTTTTTCCTTAAAAAAGGCTCCATCAGGGGTTCTCTTTGATCACAGACGACTACAGCACGGGAATACTACGGCGTCTGACGTCGATCATTTTAAACAGTCATCAGCCTACCGGAAATCCCTATGTCATAAGCCTCACATCTTAGGGAGTGTGAAAAACTAATGTAGGAAAAAAAATACACCTAATCCACTACTAACACCATCCAAAAATGGACTTACAACAAAGTGTTAGAGCTCCACAGCACAACCACAGCCAAACAAGTCTGCAAAGACATTCCAAAAAGTCTTCAAAAAATACATTCCATTCAATCTTATCATTAAGTCCTTTTGGCTCTAAAGTCTCCATTCGAAAGATCCAACATTGCTCGCGTTTCAAATGCAATTTACCCCTATCTCCCCGCTGTATATCCTGTTGCACCTGATCAATAACCTGACATCGTAGATCTTCAAACCTATGGCCCAAAGTCATGCAATGCTTCACTAAAAGTGTCTCCACTCGTGTCTTCGAAAGACTATATTTATGCTCTGCCAACGAAACGAGAGCAACGTTGGATCTTTCGATTGGACACTTTGGAACCAAAAATAAATATAGGACAGTGTTACATTCTGGCTCCAAAGCAATAATCACTACAAAATGATCCTCTGAGTAAACACTTCCAATGATGATTCAAGGAATCCAGCTAAATTCATACTCGCTTGGCTCCCTCCTGATGACCAATAGACATACTTCCTTCTCCTCCTGGCAGGGATAGATATTGAGTCCTCACCACCAGCAGTAGAATTTCAGATGGCTTCCCTAAAGTGTCTTTGAAATACTTTCAAAGTATATCAGATGGTAGAATCAGGGGAGATTTAGGGAAATTCAACTAGTTCTCTAAATATTCTACTCTTAGATGTAAAAAAGCTTCAACTCTAATATGGGCCATATTTGAATCCATACTTCACCCACTCAGCACTGCAATTCTAGTGTTCCAGCACATAAGCCTGTTCCTCCATTCTCCTAGAAATACCACATATATCTTCCTTAAACTTGCCAGCAATAGACGATAGGGAAGAGTTCAAACCTTTTATTGCATCCCAGAGTGGCTTTAAGTTCATAATGGCTGGCTTCTTGACAACCTACGATCCCGTTCTGGAAGTGATGTCTCCCTTTCCAAAGAGCAGCATCAGGATGATCTTGTTGGGCTCTCCCTTTTCCTGGTGCCAAAACCAAGAGGGCAAAATTTTGCCATGGGAAACCCCTCAAGAACGGAGTCCTGTGCCAAACTTGCTGCACCAAACATAGCCATTCTTTAACATCACAGCAATCACTTCCAGGTTGTGGTAGAGCTGTTCTTGCTTCAGGTCCCATCAACGCTGCAGTCACTGAAAGCTCCATGATCCTGGCTGAAATGGCAGTCACATCAGAAGTGGAATGAGCATGAAAGGCTTTGAGCATCAACTGAACATCACAGGGACCTGACCCAGCTCAGAGGAAAAAAACAAGTCTTTCCCCTTCCTCTTCCCCATCTAAAACAATGGGAAGGAAAGACAGACCAATGAGCAAGTAATGCCAAACTTCTCTAAGCTCCCCATCCTGCATCTCTCTTGCCAGCCAAGGTATCTAATCTAATTAAGGTATTTTGTAATCCACATGCCTACATGCAAACTCCACCCACATTCTACCAAGACTATTCCCCCAGCTATGCCTACTGGCAAAGTATGCAGCTTCATGCCACAATGCATATTTTTACACTGGTAGATATTTTATGAAAGGTCAGCGAATGTTGACACATACTGTACATGCAAGGATGATTTTATAAAATAACCCCATTGAGACAAGTACACCCTATGACAAGAAAACACATATTTGTATATGACTCAGGTACAGGCACGTTTGGGCTTTTGAGTGAAGCACAGGAAAAGTTGTATTTTAAGCATGTTATTTATAAAACATGCACAGTCACGAGTTCTGTATGCATGCAGATTTAAACCTCATCTCAAATTGGTATAAACCTACACAGATTCAATATAGCCACAGTTTCAACAGGCACCTAGACAATTTTTTTAAATTACTCTCCACACATCTAGTGATATCCTTGCAGTCCTGTCTAGCTCCATGGATTTATGCTTTATGTATGAGTTATTGAGAGTTGGATTTATGACAAACGGATTCCATCTATGCAGATACCGGTGGCATAAATTCCACCCAAGCAGCCCCCGCAATTTGAGAGGCCCACACAGAAATGAGGCCCATGCACCTTAGCAACCCTGCAAAGTGGAGGCCGAGACAAAGAACGACGACTTGCAAACTTACTTTAAAGTGTTTGCCACACTGCCTCCTGCTGCTGCTGTTTTCTGGGAAAAGTCCTTCTCGCGCATCAACCGACACCTCCCACTACCAGGTCAAAATGGAATGTGTGAAATGAGCGACTGAATGACTAAGAGAAAGAAGAAGCTAAGTTGTGAAAGCATGAAAAATATGAGTCTGGTTTGATGGCTCAATATCCGTGTTCTCTGCTGTCATATGGGAGACCTAGGGCTGATTCCTGAAATGATTCTGCTCCATGTATGACTCGATCTGCAGAAGCTGTGTGGGCAGTGTTTACAGCTGCAGGGGACGGAAGAGAGTCTCAGCCAGTTGTGCAGTATTGACATCAATAAACTCAGAGGGCACAACACTGGTTTCCAAAGGAAAGATACTGTCTGTGGACCCTGTCCAAAGGATTGCCCCTGCAATTGTTTGGCTAGATAGCAGTGTACACTTGTATGTGGAAGGGGATATTAAAACTGAGAAAAAGTCTCCGGGCAATTACAGATTAATTTAATTTAAAATAATATTTATAGAATACTTCTAACAACAGATTTGAGGTGGGATACAACAGATTACAGACAATAAAAACAATAAGAACAAGTCAAACAATAAATTTAAAACCGTCTTACTACCTTGAATGTCTATTTATCACCGAAGCCCCAGACATATTTCAGTTTCTTCCATTTTCAGCAATACAAGCCTTCTAAGGGAAAGCTTTGATTCAAATGGACTTTCAAAGAAGCAGTAGGAAATTACTGAGACATACCAGCTAAAAACAAAACATAAATATCACAACTGAGTTGATGCCGACTTTGCATAGATTGCCAGATCTTTCTTCCACATAGTTCCCATCCAGGTACTAACCAGGCTTGACCCTGCTTAGCTTCTAAGATCAGTCTTACTCAGGGCGGCATAGCAGTAACTAGCTATACTTAACCACATTTTTTTAAACATAGATAGACTGATAACTAGATTTATATCTCTTTATTTATTTAGCAGTACTTAACTTTAGCTTTGTCAAACAACCTGAACTAAGTTATAAATTACACACCCATAAAAGTACAATATAAAAGACAATATGAGGCTAATTTTATAAAGGCTTTTTGCACATATATGCCAGTATATGTACTGTACATAAAATTCCACTTATAATATTGCCCCTGCATACAAGTGCAATGACAAGAACACGTCTGATAAGAACACGTCTGGTGTTGACATGTTTAGGGCAGAGTTTGAGTGGAGAGCATGTAGAGTTATGATTTATGTGCAGACTTGATATTTGTACTTGCTCCTGAGCTGGTGTAAAGTTTTGTGAGGCAGACCCTTAGGACTTTTTTTACTGAAGTTAGCATGGGTTTAAGCACATGCTAACCATGTGCTCAAGCCCGTGGTTACTGTTAGAATGGGGGCAGGACAATTTTTGTGCGTTGATTCGCATGGTAACTGCAATGCTTTATGTTGGGGTGTGAATGGAGGGTTGGGGCAGAAAGTGGGCTTGGTCAACGCACTGCAGATAGCATGGGGACACATGTCACATGCTGTCTGTCAATGCTGCAATTAGCGTGGGTGCAATTACCTTCACCTTAAGAAGTAGAATTAAGTGCACCCTAGATATTTGTGCCATGCGTTAAGAGTATGGCACTATGTGATAACTGCTGGGAACATGCTGTCCACGCCCCCAATAGTTAACGCTGAGGTTTTGCACTTAATGTAACTAAATTTTTACATTATGAGGGAGGAGTGGCCTAGTGGTTGGGGCAAGTTACCTCAGGCCAGAGGGCTGTGAGTTCAAATCCCACTGGAGGACAGCAACCTCAGGCTAGAGGGACTGGGGTTTCTAGTCCCACAAGCACTCCTTGTGGCCTTGGGCAAGCCACTTAACCCTCCATTGCCTCTAGTACAAAATATAGATTGTGAGCCCTTCAGAGACAAGGGAAGTATATACCATACCTGAATGTACACCACTTTGACCCAGTGAAAAGCAGCATATAAGCATTGCTAAATAAATTATTTGCACATTAGGTGCAAAACCACTGCACGTTTTAGTAAAAGGGCCCTATAGGCACCTATCTATCTTTATAAAATAGGTCCAAATTAGGTATCTGCTTGCCCTTCACACACTGGTGATCTGTTATCAAATTGCTCTCTATATTAAATGAAACCCCCACCTCCAATCTATTTATATATTCATAAATAAACAGAATAGGAGAAATGGCATGCATGCTAGAGATGTATATTCATTTGAAATGGCATGGGAAATGTCAATGACATTTAATTTTTTCCCTGTATCATCAATGGTGCACATTACCTTTTAAAAATGCACACTATTTATCAGTTGAAGCACTATTGAAGAATAGTACATACATGCATAATAGAATGCTCCATTGAGCAATAGGTACACTACAGAGCAATAATGTATACTACATGAGCAATAAGGTGCACTAGGCATGTTTACTAAGGTGGGCTGTGTTACTGACATGGGGGGTCAACGCCCACTTCAGGACCCATATACTTCCATCTCCCTGCAGTTAGTGCAGGCCCAAGACATGACACCGTGCACGCGAGCATGTGGGCATATTTAACGCTACCCATTGAGACGCTGTTACATGCATGGACCATTAATGAACAAACTAGCTGTGACACATCAGCAATGCTTGTGTTCTACCCCTGTCCCGCCCAGTCCCCTTTCTGACACGTGCTATCAGGATAGCACAGTATTTTTGGCACAAGGCCCCACAATACTTTTTTAGTGCATTGCCCAAACTGTGTGCTAAGCTCCATTTTACTAGGGAGCGTGGTTTATTAAACATGTTCTACTGAGCACTAGAGTGCAGTATTGATGGCATTGCCCCCTGAAATGAAAAGAACATTGAAACCCAAATAAAATGAAAAAATCTTGTAAATGACATGGGAAACCGAACAAACTGAAAATATTTGGCCTGCGCATCCCTAATAGGTTAATGTAGGCAGCAGGGCAGCCTTAGCAGTTTCTGAAAAGTTAGCAAATTGTGCTGCATTGGTAAAGATGTGTAATGAGATGCAAGAAATATAATTAGATAAAAATCTATAAGAAAGGTGATAAAGTGAAAGAAAAAATAAGACATCTAAATAATGGAAAAGACTTAAAGCAAGAAACAAATGAAGAAAACTTCTGTTGTCTAATTGAAAACAATAAGGCAGAATAGCTGCATCGGGAATTCTTAAATGATAGCATCTTAGGCGTTTTCCTTATAGTTTTAGATAGGTGGAATGTAAGTGTTGGAACTAAGGGGGTAGTTACTATGGTAAATTATCATGGTAAATTTATAGCAGGAATGACTAACCTGCTGTAACTCAGGTTACTGACTTCTGCGGCAATTTACTGCACTGAAATTTACCACGGGACTCACTAACCTCCTCCTGTGATAAATTTTGGCTTGCACTGCAGCAGCCAGGAACATCTTCTGTTCTTGCTTACAGCAATGCAAAGAAAGTGGGCTCTAAGTCAAAGGAGCCAGATAGGCACTAACCTTCCCCACCCTTTGATCCCCTGAAACCAAAGAAGATCACCCCCTTCTTCATTACACATCCCACTTTTGCTATTTAGACACTCCCCAATCTCCCCTTATTTGGCAGTTTGACCCCAGATTCCTGCTTGGGATGCATGAGAAACTGAGAATCACTTCTGCCCCACCAGGGAAACCTCCTGTGCAGGGCTGGCGCTACCATTAGTCAAACCAGGCAGTTACCTAGAGTGCTGACCCTCCGGGGTGCCTATTACTGCTGCCGCCGCCCCTCTCTAGGACCTACAATGGTGGCAATGGCTTAAAATAGCCCCATGGCGCTTACCTTAAAGCTTCAGTGCCATTGGGCTGTTTGTTTCCAACCCTATCGATGCTGACTTCCTTTTGTATGAGCGCAGAAACTTCCACCCCTATGCAAACAGAAAGTCGGGGCTGTTTTAGGCCATTGCCGCCGCTGTAGGTCCTGGAGAGGGGCAATAGTGATAGCAATGGGAGTCAGGGGGGCGCACAAGTGATGAGGTTCAGCTAGGGCGCATCATCTCCTTGTACTGGCTCTGCTTATGGGTGTCCCAGGGGGGAGAATGGGGGGAGGGGGGATCTGAATCAGGAGGGTAGGGGCATGTATTGGGGGATGGAGGAATTGCTCTTCGGTTCTGAAGGGGTAAGGGGTTTGTGAATGGTACAATGTATTTAAGAGGCACCCCCCCCCCCCCCCAAGCATCAGCACATGCGTTAGCAGCCTGCTGCTATACGGAAAGGAAATAACACCAGTTCAGACAGGTGATAATTTCCCAGGAATAACACACTTTGAGAAGCCGAACACGAGTTGCGTTATTTGATTTGCATAATAATGAGATGCTTTGCATCATTTGATGCATTGCATCTTATTATGTGGCTTGTGTTACGCTGCTGAAACATATATTAAAGGTAAATAATACATGTTTTTGCCATTTAATAGACATTAAATGACAAAAATCATGTATTATACTCCCCTCTAAATAAATGTGCATTTGACAGCACACATTTGGAGCTAGAGTTACTAAAGTGCACTAGTATGTTAGTATGCTAGCTTCATTGACACTCTTTGGGGGTTATTTTAGAAGCATTCCCACATGTAACTAGTGGCATTTACACTTGTAGATGGGAATACATGTGTAAAAACAATTTTGAAAAGCTACACATGGGAATGCTTACCATGCCTAAACTGCACGAAGGCCTAGTTAGGCATGAAGAGGGGGCAGATTGTGGCAGGCCTACAATATGGAAGTGTATTCCCCATTTTATAAGAGCAATTCACATGGATATTAAAAAATCTAGACAACGGCATATACTGTTTCCCCAAGGCAGAACTAAGTGCCTGCTTGAAGGAACAGGTGAAAAGACTGAGATCAGGCCTCCTCCTAACATTAATCTCCTCATCTCCCTTCCATCGTGACTTATGATCCCCCCTTAAACCAACCCCGATATCCGATTCTCCCTTATGAGATCCCCTCCACTGCATCAAGAATCCCTCAGCCAAATCCCCTGGCAGCAAGCACCCCCTCCCCAATGGCACCCCCAGAAGACCCCAGAACTCTATCTCTAGTTCTTATTGGAGTCTCTGGTGTCACTAATGCTCCTGTGACTCCAGGTTTCAAAATGGCACCTGTGACCTCTGGTGGCAATGATCCTTAAAGGTGATACCAAATATTACTGCTAGGGGGCATATGCACTATTTTGGAACCCAAACTGCAGGAAAAGGAGTGACTGGGCACTGCTCCTGCTCCCAATAGACATTAGAGATCTCCTGATGGTGTCGTCAGGGTGCACCATCAGGAGGGCATTTCCTGCTGCAATAGGGGTTAAGTAAGGGATCCTTGATGCTAGAGGGCAGGTGGGAGGGGATTGGATGTTAGGAAGGTCAAGGGAGGGGGGGGAATGGATGCCACAGGGGAGTCAGGAGATCAATGTTCGGGAAGGTGATCAGAGAGACCTTGTGGTGCTAGATTGGTATGTATGAGGAGACTGGTAGCAGTGACACACATGTGGGGTGAAGCTGCATGTTTTCTTTTTCCCCCATGTGAAGCTTTTTTAAAATTGCTGCTCCTGCTGGACACGAGAAGACATCAACGTGCAGTACTGCACTTCTTTGGAGGGGTTTGGAAGAGCCTTTGTAAAATATGGTGGGAATTTTTCATGTTACAACCTGGATGTCTTAATTCCCCTATTCATGCTGTATCTAAAATTTGTCTTATAATAATTAGTAACTAGGCCCTGAGGTAAAATAATGCAAGATAATAGCAGCAGTGCCTGCTGATTTGTTAATTTTACACATGTAAAAAAGTGCATGCAAAATTGATTTAACCCACATCAATCTACAAATGAATGTACGTAAAGTTAATTTCTGAGATGACAAACATTTTTAGACTCATGATAAAGTTTTTCAACAGGTTAGCTTCCGGGCTGTGCTGTGACCCAGATATTTAATACCAGTGGCTGGATATGGTCTCAGCATTGACTATCTGGGATTAAACTTCAGTGGTGACGGCTATGCACTTTACAAGCACTAGCCACTGCCGTGGAATATCCACCACACCCCCTTGTGATTTAACAACTTTGAATAATTGTGTATTGTCTGCAAATTTGGGACACTTAGCAGGTGCGTTTTATGCATCTTGTACTATGCAAGGCAAGATATGTGCCCTGCACCTCAAGACCTGTTGACAAAGAATTCTGTTAGAAACTATAAACAAAACTCAAAATATTCTAATTGCAAAAATGCCAATCTTTTCAGAGTCCAGGAAAAGGGCTTCTTCAGTGTGGCTGCTTTAATTTTCATTAAGAAAGGGACTTACCAACAGTTTGAACGGATGACTCAACAGCATCCAGCAAATTCAGGGCATGATTTATTAAACGGTTTTCCCATAAACAAAGAATGCCTGAAAAGCCTAGTGAATCAGGCCCTTAATACATTAGCCAGAGTGCATTCCACCCTTTAAATCTGGAGCAAGGAATTACCTTCTGCCAATTTTATGCTCTTCAGGAGGTATCTGAGCTCTAAAAATGTGTATCTCAGTACAATGGCATTTTCAGTAGGTTAGTTGATGGATCTGGCAAAAATTCTTTTTCTAAGAAAAAATAAATAGGAAACCGCCTCAGCTGCAGGGTTAACAATGAGTAAAAGTCCCTGGCAAAGGATACTACTCTTCAAAGGCACCTGCCAGCCGCGGGTGAGTGATTATAAGGAAGCCTTCACTGCAGAATTGGCTCTCCCTGTTTATTAAGGAAAAATTTCTGGGAAACTCCAAAGTCAAGGAGCTGGCAAATGTTCAGCTCATCTAGTGGCTAAAACAAAAAAAATAATAATATAATTTTGTAACAGTGTTAGCATTTTCCATGAGCCCCAGTTACAGTATTAAAAAGCTCACACTTCCACATATAGAACATTACAAATTATTTATTAAAAGGATGTGAGCTAGGCACAGAGGAAGCATCCATGAGCATTCTTGCCAAAAATGACTGTAGTTTCGTATTTGCAGTTTCAGGGACCACAGCTCTCTGTGGAGTCTACTGTATAAACAGAATTTGTTTGCTCAGTTATCTTGCTTTGGAAGTGTGAATAGGCTTTGATATTTTGGCAGCTTGGACCAGCCTGTAGAGTAGTACCAGATCCAGTAACTGAAGTCATTATTAAACATAAGAAAATACAAAAAAGCAGCAGGCCCAGCACAAATCCGTGGGGCACTCCACTATTCACCTTTCTCGATTGAGGAAGCTGGCCATTTAGCCCTACTCTCTGCTTTCTATCTTTTAATCAGTCCCTGATCCATAACACTGGTCAACATTGAAATCGTTACTGACTTTAAAAGGCCCTAATCTGTAGTATCTTGGTGAGCTGAACACGAATAGAACATTAAAAAAATTTTATTGGCTCTTGTTTTGAAGATATTGCATGCAGTTAATTTTTGACGTTTCACCATGTAAATTTATCCAGTAGGACATCAGCAACATCCTAAATAAGCCTTGAATGATGTAATATTGCATCACATTGCATAATACCAGCATGCACACATCATCCAGAGTTGATTGCATCATTTTCTGATGCAATGCAATACTACTGCCAGACCGCAGCTGAAGCCATCTGACGTCAGCAGTGTACTATACGCAGTCGGAAAGGAAAGTAATCTGGTATTCTGTTCCAATATTGAAAGCCTCATGAATGCCTTAAAATCACTCATGACCCACAAGACTGGAGACTATTTATAGACTCTTCGAAACTGAGTCTGAAGGCTGTGCTTTTGAACAATGGAAACCGTCTTCCATCTATTACAGTAGCGCATGCCGTACACATGAAAGAGACATATGATAACTTAAAGCATCTACTGACTTCCATTAACTATAAAAAGTACAGCTGGCACCTCTGTGGTGACTTGAAGGTAGTTGCCCTTTTAATGGGACTGCAGCAGGGATATATAAAATACATGTGTTTCTTATGTGAGTGGGATAGCTGAGCAAGGGATTGGCACTACTTGCGGGAGGAATGGAATCGCAGACAAAATGTAACAGTTGGAGGGAAGAATATCCAGCACACAGCTCTGGTTGAGGCTCACAAAATCCTGCTACCACCCCTCCACATCAAACTAGGTTTGATGAAAAACTTTGTGAAAGCCATGGACCGCACTTCGCTAGCTTTCCGATACCTGCATGAAACATTCCCTCGACTCAGCGAAGCAAAGATTAAAGAGGGAGTTTTTGTGGGTCCTCAGATTCGAGAGCTCTTCAAAGATGACCGGTTCAACAACTTCTTGCAGGGTGATGCAAAACAAGCATGGAATGCTTTTCGCCTAGTGTCAACAAACTTTCTCGGGAATGTTAGGGCAGAAAACTACAAGGAACTAGTAGAAGACATGCTGATGCAGTATCAGAAACTTGGCTGCAATATGTCTCTAAAGATCCATTTCCTTGATTCCCAGCTCGATTTCTTTCCTGACAACTGTGGTATGGTTAGTGATGAAAAGGGTGAACGTTTTCACCAGGATATCGCAACGATGAAGCAAAGATACCAGGGAAAATGGTCCACTACAATGCTGGCTGACTACTGCTGGACACTCCCCAGAGAAGCTCCCGAACAGCTGTACAAGAGACAGGCGAAAAAATCTAAGAAGTAGTCTATGACTTGGTTTTTTACAGGTATTAACCGAAGGCCTATTATATTTACTATTGACATGCATTTCATGATGTAAACATTAATTCTTGTAGTTTACAAAAAACCTAGAGCAAACTTTGCAATTTCACTGTCATATTCATGATCAGCATATAAAAATTGATAAGAAATGACTATTTTTATTTCAGTAACATGACTTTTGTAAAAATTTGTTGACCAGTGTAATAGTACTCTGTCTCCAAATCCATGACTTTTTACTTTCGCCAAGAGTCTCTCATGAGGGACCTTGCCAAAGGCTTTCTGAAAATCCAGATACACTGTATCAACTGGCCCACCCCGGTCTACCTATTTATTCTCCTTATCTTCAAAAAATATAATAGATTAGTAAGACGAGACTTTCCTTGGCTAAATCCATGTTGGCTTTGTTCCATTTAACCAAGACTATCTAAATGTTCAGTCATTTTATTATTTACAATGGTTTCTACCATTTTGCCTGGTACTGATGTCAAGCTTACCAGTCTATAGTTTTCCGGATCAACCCTGGAACCCTTTTTTTAAAATTAGCGTGACATTGGGCATTCTCCATCTTCGGTACTACAGATGATTTTAATGATAGTTCATAGATTACTAATAATAGGTCTTCAATCTCATATTTTATTTTTTTCAACACCTTCAGATGTATACCATCTGGTCCAGGTGATTTGCTTCTTTTCAGTTTATCAAATAGTTGTAATACATCTTTCCAGTTTATCGATATTTCTTTCAATTCTTCTGATACATGGCCTTTAAATACCATTTGAAGCCTGGGTAACTTCCCTACATCTTCTTCAGTAAAGACCAAAGAAAAGAATTCATTCAATCTCTCCACTATGGCCTTGTCCTCTTTTAGCACCCTTTTACCCCTCTGTCATCCAATGGTCCAACTGACTCTGTCATAGGTTTTTTGCTCCAAATGTACTTGAAAACTTTTTTTTATGCATTTTTGCTTTCACAACAAGCTTTTTTTCAAATTATCTCTTTGCCTACCTTATCTATACCTTGCATCTAATTCGCTAATGCTTATATTGTTTCCTGTTTTTATCATTTGGCTCCTTTTTCCATTTCCTGAAAGATGCTTTTTTGGCTACAACAGCCTCTCTGACCATATCTTTAAACCATGCTGGCAGTTTTTTGACCTTCCTTCCACTTTTCTTAAATCATGAAATACATATGGTCTGGGCTTCCAATATAGTATTTTAAAACAATGCTCATGCTTGATGTAAATCTTTAACCTTTGGAGGTGCTCCTTTTAATTATTTTTAACCATTTTCCTCATTTAATCTTAGTGTTCCTTTTGAAAGTTGAAAGGCAATACTGTGGATTTATTTGCCATCCTGCTTTCCTTGATTAAATCAAATGCGATCATACTATGATCACTATTGCCAAGTGGCCCAAACAACCTTATCTCTTGCACCAGATCCTATGTTCCACTAAGGACTAGGTCCAAAATAGCTTCCCTTCTTGTTGGTTCAAAAATCAGCTGCTCCAAGAAGCAGTAATTTATTTCATCTAGAAATTTTATTTCCCAAGCATGCCCTGCTGTGACACTGACCCAGTCGATAATGGGATAATTGAAATCACGCATTATTACTGTGTTGTAACTTTTATTGGCTTCCCTGATTTCTTTCAGCATTTCATCATCCATCTGTTCATTCTTGCCACATGGCCTGTAGTACACAACCCTACTGCCATTGCCTTCCCCTTTATACATGGGATTTCTATCCATAGAGATTCTACAGTGTTTTTTGTTTCCTTCAAAACCTTAATCCAATGTGACTCAATGCCCTCTCTAACATAGAACGCAACCCCTCCACCAATTTGATGTTCCCTATTATTGCGATCTAGTTTGTACCCAGGTATCACAGTGTCCCATTGGTTGTCCTCTTTCTACCAGGTCTCGGAGATGCCAATCATATGTTTATGTTTGCCTTTATTTCATATACTAAGCAACAAAACCCTAAATATTTGGTGAGAAATAAACTACCAAAGAAAATCACCAAAGCAAAACCCCCCAAATTTTCAAAAAAAATAATTTTTTTTGTCGGATGTTTTCAGGAAAGGAACATTGTATCAAAACTATGTCCACCACACTGTGAAAATTTGGGGGGTTTTGCTTTATTTCATATACTGCAATATCTGCATACAAGCACTGCAGTTTACAAAAAATAAAACAAGGAGGAAAGCAATGCCAACTTCAAATGATAAGAAAGACAAGGAGAAACCATGAAATGGAAAAAAGGAAAATAATCCAGTTACAGGGAAGAGGCAACAGAGGAGGAAGGGAGGACTGGTGGTGAGAAGTTGAGGAGTTCAGAAGATGAGAGGTTGGCCCTGCCAGACCTGAGACAGAGAATACCTCATGGGTTAATTAGCAAGGGGCCGAATGCGTTCTCAAACAGGTAAGGTCTCCATTCGGACATGAGGTACCCATAAACAGCGGTTTACCCCCTTGAGATCCAGAATCGGGCAGAAGGTCCCGTCTTTCTTTGGCACCATGAAATAAACTGAGTATCGACCGATACCGTAGTGCTCTCGCGTAACCGAAACCACTGCTCTCAGCTGCAAAAGACGAGCCAGAGTCTCCCGTACTGCAATCGTCCTTTTTTCTCCTCCTGCATGGTGACATGACAAAAGAGTCGACCACCGGACAAGCAAACTCGAGAGAATAACCTTTGTGAATGACCTCCAACACCCACTGATCGGATGTTATCTGCACCCAGGCAGGAAGAAACTCCCAAAGTCAACTGGCTGAATTCCTGCCTGCATCCACCTTGCTTCATTGCGCTTTCTGAAAAAGCAAGGAAGAGGGACTAGCAAATCCTCTACCCGCTCCCCGGAATCCTCTAAAACTTTGTCCTTGAGAGGAAAACCATCCTCTTTGAAAACCTCCCAAACGGGAGGTACGAAAACGCCTGAAATCCTGAGTTTGCCCATGGGAAGGTAACGGGGCTCGGTCCTGCTTCGGTTTAACCTCTGGCAAGCGACCTCCTTTAGAATCCCCCAAATCCTTGATCAGTTTATCAAGATCTTCTCCAAAGAACAGCTTCCCCTTAAAAGGCAGCTTTCTCAGACGCAACTTGGAGGAACTGTCTGCCGCCCAGTTCCTGAGCCAAAGATAGCGGCGTGCGGCTACCAAGGAAGTCATGCTATTTGCCAAACCTCTAATAAGATCATAATGGACATCAGCCAAATATGCAGAACCTGACTATAGTCTTGTCACATGAGCTAGCTGCTCCTGTGTTTGCTGAACTTGCTGCTGCAAACGCTGCGACCAGCAAAGGCATGCTCTCGCAACCCAAGCTCCACAAATAGAGGCCTGCAGAGCCAGAGCATTAAGCTCAAAAGCTTGCTTCAATAAGGTGTCCACCTTCCGATCCTGTACGTCCTTCAAAGCTGCACTGCCTTCAACTGGAATGGTAGTCTTCTTCGTGACCGCTGAAACTGCCGCATCTATATGTGGAGAATGAAACACTTCCTGTTCTTGATCCGCCAAGGGATAGAGACAATTCATGGACCTTACACCATGCAAGCCCTGAATCATCTGCTTAACTACACAGTGAACAGGAAAAACCGCATGGGACTTTTGTACCGCCTGAATGAGAGGATCCTCCAAACCCTCATCCTCCGCTGGTACCACCGACGAAAGGTTGAGAGCCTGAAGGGACGCCGTAATGGGTGCTGTCAGCTCCTCCCTTCGAAATACTCGGAGAATCCTTGCTTGATCTTCAGGTTCCTGAATCTCATCTTCCTCTAAATCCTCCATCCCGGCTTCCGGCTCCAGCTCAAGATTCTCTGCATCTGGCCAGTCCGAACCAAGAGGCTGATCTTCCACTGACCAGGCCCTCTTAACCAGTCTCCCATCACTACCACCAAACCTTTTGGTGGCCACTTGGCCTTCTGCCGCCCCAAGAAGTGAGGCATCTGCGACTACCCCTGCTGCCGCAAGCAGTAAGCCTGATGAAGTGGCGGCACAAAATCTGGTGAGAAACCCTCGAAATCTGCCCTTGACACCATGCGTGGAGTGGCTGGATTACCAGGCAAAGCCAAATTTGAAGTAGGAAGAGTGGACGGAGACTCACGCAGAGACTCCCCTTCCACAGAACTGGCAGCACCCTGCGCCACCAGAGCCGTGCCTTCTTTAGACCAATCCTGCATTTCTTGCTCCATAGTAAGTGCCTCAGATGCACAGCCATGACACACCCCCGCGTCTGAGACCAAGCCCCTACGGGCGCCACAAACTAGGCATTGTGGCCGCATAGGCATTAGCGCTATGGGAAATGAGAGACTGGATAGTAAAGTAAATGGCTTCCGCAGACCACCAAAAAGGGCAAGTAAACAAAAACATGCAGAATCTGCTCTTATTTATTTATTTTTTTACTTTTCTGTACTGGCCCTTTAATAGCTCCAAAACATTGAAAATTAAAAGTAATCAACATTAATTCCAAGTAAGCAGAAAACTTCAAGGATTAATTAAAGAAAGCTGTCAGCAAAGAGAAAGAGCACTGTGAAGAAAAAATGGCAGGAAAAAGGCCCACCAAGATCCTGAGCTCTGCTAACCCACAGAACATGCTTCACACTCGGCAGCAGGCCTCAAAAACTCTCACAGGACACTAGCAGCAAAGATTTAAACACTCACCTCTTCCTCTGAGTCCTTCGGATCATCTCTGCACCCCGATAAGAATAACGGGCTTCCTGTGAGCAGCACAGCTGAGAAAGGCTGTTAGCCGGCAGCAGCAGCACAGAAACAAGGCCCGACGACAGTTTCTGACTGGAAATCTACAGCACAGAAAACTGAGCCGGTAAGGAGATGAAAAGCCTGCTAAAGAACTCCCCTCCGTGTCAACAAGGAGGGGAGAGCAGGCAAAGGGGACAGAAATAAATGGGACGGAGAAAAGAGACTCCTCTAAATCCCTTCTGAACCCCTCTCAGCCCTTGCTTTATTTTTTTTTTACAAGCTTTAATGAGCTTTAAAGCTACAGATCAAAAGAAAAAATGTTATAGGGCGAAAAGAAAAACTAAAAACCCTAGCTAAGCTGCCTAAAGCTCCTTATCTGCTCCTCTAGTAAGCCCAGCACCTAGGCTCACTACCTCCAGCTGCATGGAGACTGGACACACTGGGAGCTGGTGGGAGGTGCCAGCAGGATATCTACAGTGGTGTCACAGTTATGACATGCCCAGTCTCCATGCTGCGAGAAGAGGTGCATAACCCAGAGGTGAGGGACTGAACTGGAGGGACGATAAGGAAAAAGCAGTTAACCTCTTTTAAGTGTGTTTAACAGTGCTGTTCCGAGTCCGTGTGTAGTGAATTGGGAAGTCACCCTATAAATAAGTAGCTGCCCTATAAAGCAAGACTGTTTACATGGGGCTTCAAAGAGCTTGCTGTGAATGGAACAAAAAACAATGAACTCTGACAGAGCTTTTTGCCCAAAAGCGCAAAAAATTCCCCCTTTGCAGTACAGAAAAACAAACAATTGGCTTGTATTGTTCCATGGTGTGACCGCAACTTGAGTATTGTGTGCAGTTCTGGACTCCATATCTCAAAAATCATATAGCAGAATTAGAAAATATACAGAGAAGGATAAACAAAATGATAAAGGGGGATAGAACGACTCTCTGATGAGAAAAGGCTAAAGAGGTTAAGGCTCTTCACCTGGAGAAGGGATGGATGAGGTGTGATATGACAGAGATCTATAAAATCCTGAGTGGAATGAAATGGGTAGACGCAAATTGATTGTTTACTCTTTCAAAAACTACAAGAACCTGGGGATATGCTATGCAGCTACAAAGGGTTACGAAGTGCTGATGTGATCTACTGAGCAAAGTTGATGCTTCAGCAGCCTAAAAGTACACGAAGAGAGACCTGGTAAGGTGATGAGTGTTATACAGTTCTTCAAAGGAAGAAAAGGGATGGAGAAGGAAAATTAGCACGCAGGTCAAAAGGGGGTGACCATTATCATCTATAAATATAGAAATAAAATAGCACACCATGAAATGCTGGAAACAAAGAATATATCATTAACATAACAGAAAACTATGGTTCTCACAGTTATCCAGTAGAACTCTTTATCCAGGATCCCAGGTACACATATAATCATATATATATGGTATGTTGGTAGGACCCAGAAAGCTTGGCCATCATCTCCATCAGTAAGTGATGATTAATAACGACCTGGCTATTCAGACTGTGTTAATGCTTCTGGTTCTGGTACGTAGATTCCTAAGGCAATGTCTCCAAATGGATTTGCTTTCTACATACTGTACCATGATAAAAATGAACCTTGCTCATTAGCCAGGGTATACTGGATATGATTTCACTCTCAGATACTCTAATAGTGCCAAAGATAACCTCATTCTGGAACTCGTAAGGTGCACTATGAAAGGCAATATATCAAGGTGAATAGAGGATATATTTTTTTAATTAGGCCAGTTTTGCTTCATATAATTGGGATTATTTCTGCATTTTATGCCACCTCATCTTGGTCTCTGCATCGCTTGATATTTCAGGGCCTTCTCTTTCTCCATAAGAAATAAAGAATAGTTCAGCCTTGTCCAAGTTCATTTCTCAAGGGCCACAAACAGGCCAAATTTTCAAGATATCCAGAATGCAAATCTATCTCATGCATATTCATTAGGGCTATCCAGAAAATCTGGCCTGTTTGCAGCCCTCAAAATATGAACTTGGACAAGCCTAGAATAGTTGCTTGTTGTTAAAACTTTTATTAGCAATGCTGTTCAGTTTTCCTGTATTAAGATTTTAATTGGTTGGAATAGAATGTTCCAGGTGATCAAAATATCTTTATTCTCTGTTGTTTTGTCAGGGTCATGGTCCCGGTGTGTCTCTGGAACAAAGATGTCACAGTGTTTCTACAATTTCCAGTGAATGAGACAGTTTTGCATGTAGGCCTTCTGATACCAATGTGTCAACCCAGTGAGGACATATGTAAAAGTTCCAGTTTGGGAGAACCATATTCATATGAGTATAATTGATAGCACTGATACCTTAGGAAAGAGAGCTTTGTCAAAGAATCATCTTTATATTTCCTATATCTCCTGCCCAGTAACAAGGATATAGGCAAATACAGTACAGTGTCCAGAAAAAAAAAATTGTCTCGGCCTGAGCAGGATTTCTACTGCTACATCTATTGTTCCATTTAAGGGGGGGGAGGGGAGGAGAGGGACGGTGGGAGAAGGAGGTGGCAAGATGGTGGGCCTTCTTTTCTGAATTGAGCAGGATTGCTAGTGCAACAACTATCATTTTGTTTAGGAAGAATTCTGCCTTAGAGGCATTCAGTCATACTCCCACACATGGTAGCTTCACTGTAGCGGCAGAGCGCAAACGATCCAATAATACCAGGAGTCTGTTCAGAAGGTCCAAATCATTTATTGTGCACAAGACTCAAGCAGAATCACATTCAAAATGGCTGAGCAATGGCTGTTAGTAAAACAACAACTTTTATACTTTTCTTCTCCAGTCTAGACATAGGCAAACTTTTCATTGGTCCCGGTAACCCCTTCTGCCCCATCTATTGGTCCCGGTACCTTTACGTAGTTATCCAATGAGGACCTTTGTCTGGGCTCAGCACCTGTTTCCCCCCCTTACAGCCCTCATTACAATGGTCATTTCTTAGGCTCTTGATACATCTCTTCTCCAAGGTCACTAGCTGGCTGGAATATGTGCGAAAACAGGGCACTGAAACTTTTCTTTCAACAGTGTTAATTAATTCCATAGAAGCTTCTCACATTCTTATCAGTACCAATTAAAGCAGTTTTTCTATTTCTCCTAAGTTTCGATTCTGCTTAGCTATGCTTGATTATGCTTAGTTGAGTTTCGATTCTATGGTGGCAGCATTCAAAGGGTTTTTTCATTCCTCTGGCCTAGCCACAGTCTTCATTTACAGGTCAAGCTGCTTAGGCCTGCCTGCTTAGTTCAAGCAGCATGGATCATAGGCCTTCGCCTACCACATTCCCCCCTTTGATTAATCTCACCCTATGGCTAATAAGGTGTGAGATTTAAATCACTTAATTACACAGGAGTTGGGTTACGACCAAACGTACCAGGATTAGGGTGCCATAAGGCTAAAATCTTAGTGGCAGTCTTTCGTTCTACTGTATTCTCTATAACACTATTAATAGAGCGCATACAATTCATGGGATTATACATGGTAATAACAAAAACAAAGCTACAAATACCAATATTTTCATAGCAAAAGTAGTAAGTCCTCCCAATCCGGAGAAGATAGATTTGAACCAGTTAGGTATCTTAAGACCATGCCAAGTCTGTACTGGCACATAGGCATGCTTCCGCATGTTTTCAGCAATATTTTCAACTACCTGACCTTTGTCATCTATCTTCAAACAACAATTGGTTAGATTCAACTTACCACATACTCCTCCTTCAGCTGCTAATAAGTAATCTAGTGCCAAGCGATTCTGATATATTGCAGTACGCATTTGTGTGCTCTGTCTAGCTAGAAGTGTGAGTGCTTGGCTGGTTTCATTAGTTATTAGTTCGACAACTGCTTGCAAGCGTATAATACGATTTATCATATACACAGGGGTCCAGTATCCCCAGGTGCCATCTTGCTCCCAAGTGGCAGGTCCATAGTAGGAAATAATTCTTTCGGGTGGCCAATCATCACCATCCCATCTCTCCCATTTGCCTATCTGTAAAGCTGCTCTCTTATGTCTCTTAGTATACACTGGGTAACCTAATTGTTCTCCCTGCTCTGTGGGTAACAGAAAGAAAGAAGGTCGGATGGTTCCTAAAACACATGCCCCTCCCCAATGAATAGGGAGTCGAGCATATGCTCGGGTTCCACAGATCCAATACAAACCAGGTGGGGCTGGCCAGGCATGAGGTTGGGCAAGGTTGGTCCAAAGATCGGCAAGCTCAGGGAATTTTGCTAATGGATTGGTTGGTTCAGGTTCATTAACTCCTGACCACCAGGACGTCTGTTTTGTGGTGTCATTATAAAACTTTTGACTAAGACAGACAAGCTGTCCCACTTTCAAATTGAACTGGGGTCCATTTCGAGCATAACACAAACGTCCAACCATTGGGTGTGCTAATACCCATTCACTTGTGGTCTTATGTGGCTCAGTATGATTATAAGCTACTGAGTAATTTAATTCTTGGGCCTCCCAGGGCCACTGGTCACCCATTCTAGTTCCTCCACAAAAGTAACAATCTGAAATGTGGAGACTGGATACTACTGCTCCAGCTAATTCTAAGAACAGATTTTAAGAAGGGTGAGGAATGTCAAACTTATTTACATGCATAGTTTCATAGAAGGTATTATGTATATGGTACCTTGATGAATGATGGGCCTGGGTGTTTAGTCTAATATATACAATAGTTCCTGGATCTGACCCAGAGCCTGCAATACGTAGTCCAAATTTATACCCTCGTGTCCATGCACTAGGATTTATGATATGTAACTCTAATGGATTACAGGCACCCTTCTTACATTTTTCTGGATTCTTTACATATGGCTGATGTAAGGCAGCCATTCGATTATCTTTGGTATTCTCTATCATACCAGTTTTCCATGTGGCATAGAAAACACATTCCCACTTTGGGCAATAGTAATCTTCAACTGGTGCTGTACTATATTCATTTGACAAAACTCGTTTTCCTGTACATGCTCCCCATCCGGTAGTTCCTTCTGGACACATATACTTGTGATCATGATAATATGCCTTTTCCCAGTTAGCACAACTAGAACGACTATCCCTATTTATAGCATCACAAGCATCAAAATACAAAACAGCATTCTTTGTAGGATCAGTAAGTGGGGGTGTAGCATTAAGTAAAGCACCATCTGCATCATTCCATCGTATTTCTAGAGTATAATAGGATGGGTTCTGATGTGGGTTAAAACAAACTTTAGTATTACCCTTAGTACATATGTTCAGTTCAGTGGTATTATAAATACACCGACTTACTGTACCAGTGCAGGTGTAGTAAGAATGATAAAGCAAAGTCTGAGTTACTTTCATTCCAGTCCGAGTAGAAGTAATGCAGGCAGTACATGGGGGTAAGGCAAAAGTGAGTTCAAAGCTCCCCATGCAGGCAACCAGAACAAGATAGAAGCAAGGATGCATGTTGATTGTAGTCACTCTGAATCTCCGCTGGAAAATCTTGACCTCGACGTTCACTGCTTCTTGACACAATGTTGACCCGTCTGCTAATGAAGCAATTCAACGGGTGTCAATGTTGATTGAAGATCCTCAAGTTTCCGCTGTATGCCAACTTACCAATCATAGTTGGCCTGAATAAAGTCTGTAAATGTAAAGTTATTCAGTGTACCACAAACGTACACATTGGGTCCTCTCCAATCCCAATTGAAAGAACAAGTTTTGCTGTATTGGAAACAGCAATCCTCTTCGAAAGACTTGTCAACTGTAGAGCACCGTAGTTCTTGGGTGGCCCAGAGAAGTTCTAGGCCGCTGGTTGCCGCCTCAGGGTGAGTCGCAAAGGAATATCAGGATGCTGCATCACAGTCCACTGATCTGGGTCTGGAACTGCTGCTGGCTTGACTCTGCTATGATGGATCCAGGATTCGACTTCTGCTACCTTTACGGCTGTTGGCGTAGACAGGATGACGGTGTATGGTCCCTTCCAATGGGGTTCCAGCGGTGTCTTCTTCCAATCTTTGATCCACACCGAGGTACCAGGCTTGTAGGGATGCAGGGGTTCCGTCAAGTTGATAGGTAACTGGTCCTGTATCCACACATGAAGAGTCTGCAGAACAGAACTAAGAGCTAGGAGTTCTTGTCTGGTTATCTCTGAACCAATCTGTGTCAAACTACCCTTAACTCCCTGCACTATTGGTGGGGGTTTACCATACATGATTTCAAAGGGAGAAAATCCTGATGATTTCACAGGAGCTGAGCGTATCCTAAGTAAAGCTATTGGGAGAACCTGGGGCCACTTCAGGTGGGTCTCCTGACATAGCTTAGACAACTGAGATTTTAGAGTACGATTCATTCGCTCAACTTTCCCTGAACTTTGGGATCTGTATGCAGTGTGTAACTTCCATTGTATCTGCAGGGCACTTGCTAACTGTTGGGTAATTTGAGATACAAATGAGGGCCCATTGTCCGACCCTGTCACTGCAGGGATTCCAAATCTGGGGATAATTTCCCTCAGCAAAACCTTTGTAACTTCTCTGGCCTTTTCAGTTCTAGTGGGGAAGACTTCCACCCATCCAGAGAAGGTGCAAACTAAGACTAACAAGTAACGATATCCACTGGCTTTTGGCATTTCAGTAAAGTCCACTTGTAGATTGTGCATAGGGGTTACACCACCTGACTGAACTCGGGGTGGTGGTGTGTAGGACCCTGCTTGGCATTGTTCTTGGCACAGGTTAAACACTGGCAAGCTACTGAGGCTGACAGAGCTCCCAACAATGCAATGCAAAAATGTGGTCTGAGTGCTTTTTCCATTGCGTTTTTCCCATAATGTGTAGCTTGATGAAAAGCCTTTACAAAGGCTGGTCCCAATGATTCAGGGATTACTATTCGTCCTGGAGGTTGGCTACCCTCTGGTGGTGGCAGCTCAATCCATCCATCTTTCAGTACCCCTTTTTCTATAGCACAATAATAGTCCAATTCTTTTGTGGTGTATCGTGGTGTCCACAGGTTAAGGGGTACAGGAAACAATACTGCTTGTATTGGTGTTGCTTGTGATGAAATTTGTCCTGTCATGGCTGCTTTGCGTGCTGAGACATCAGCAAATCTGTTTCCTTGGGCAACTTCTCCTCTTCCTGTTTGATGTCCTCGGCAGTGCATGACAGCAACTTGTACAGGGGCCCATACCGCATCTAACAACATTAATATTTCTGGGCCATACTTAATTGATTTGCCTCCGGAGGTAATGAGTCCTCGTTCTTTGTACAGAGCTCCATGAGCATGTAGAGTAGTGAAAGCGTATTTTGAGTCTGTGTATACATTCAACTGAAGTCCAGCACCTAATACCAGTGCCCTTGTAAGTGCTATCAATTCCACTTTCTGTGCTGATGTTCCTGATGCAAGAGCTGACGATTCAATGACTTTTTCCCAGGTAACTACTGCATACCCGGCACAGCGTCGTCCATTGATGATGAGGCTGCTTCCATCCACGAAGTAAGTCTGGTCGGGGTTTTCTAAAGGCACATCAGTTAAATCAGGTCGACTTGAAAACACAGTGTCCATGACTTCTATACAGTCATGTTCTGGTGGGTCCTCGCTGATTGGTATCAAGGTGGCTGGGTTGAAAGCATGGCTCACTTCCAGCTGTATTCAAGGATTTTCGCATAGCATGCTCTGGTATTTCAGCATTCGAGAGTTGGTGAACCAATGATTTCCTTTCTGTTCCACAAGGGTGAGTACTGCGTGTGGTACTGTAACACGTAGGTTCTGTCCTAAGGTGAGTTTGTCTGCTTCACTTACTAACAATGCTGTGGCTGCAACAGCTCTCAGACATTGTGGCCATCCCTTGGCTACAGTGTCCAATTGTTTTGATAAGTATGCTACAGGTCGCTCCCAATGTCCCAATGTCTAAGTTAACATTCCTAGAGCGTTCCCTTGCATTTCATGTACAAATAGATGAAAAGGCTTCTGGACATCTGGTAGTCCAAGTGCTGGTGATGACATTAATGCTTTCTTCAAAGTTTTAAATGCTTCATCCTGATCGGGTCCCCACTCTAGTGGTGACTTCTCCTCTCCTTTGCTGGCTTCATATAGTGGTTTAGCAATCTGAGCAAAGTTAGGTATCCATATTCGGCAGTATCCTGCTGCTCCCAGAAAGGCTCTGACTTGCTTCCTGGTAGTTGGGGTTTGGATACTACACACAGCTTCTTTTCTTTCTGGTCCTAATTGTCGGCTTCCTTTGGTCAGCCGGAAACCCAAATATTTTACTTCTGTTTGGCATAGCTGTGCTTTTGCTCTGGAAACTTTGTATCCAGCTTCATCTAATAGTTGTAAAAGGTCATTTGTGGCTTGTACACACTCACTCTCCGATGTGGTTGCTACCAATAGGTCATCCACATATTGAAGGATCACTCTTTTCCCAGGAGTTACAGGATAGCTTGAGAGATCTTGGTTTAGTGCAGCACTAAAGATGGTGGGTGAGTTCTTGAATCCTTGAGGCAATCGTGTCCAGGTGAGTTGGCCCCGTCTTCCTGAGACAGGGTCCTGCCATTCAAAGGCAAACAGCAATTGGCTACTCGGAGCTAATCGTATGCAGAAGAATGCATCTTTCAAATCCAGAACAGTAAAATGAGTAGCTTCAGCAGGTATCAGTCCTAAGAGTGTATAGGGATTTGGCACAACTGGATGTATGGTTTCAACTGCTTCATTCACTCTTCTTAGATCTTGCACTGAGCGGTAATCACCTGTCCCAGGCTTCTTAACTGGCAGAAGGGGTGTATTCCAAGGTGATTGACATACTTTGAGAAGGCCATACTCCAGTAACCTTAACAAGTGGCGGTGAATGCCTTCAATTGCGGGTCTTGGGAGTGGGTATTGTTTAACATGTACTGGTTCTGCTCCAGGCTTAAGGGTCACAATTACTGGGGCTATGTGCTTAGCTAGACCGGGTGGGTTACCTTCTGCCCATACTCCAGGAGGAGCCATAATGTTCGTTGGTATACTAAAATTGGTATCAGGAACTGGCTTAGTACTGTAATATCTCCACTCTTCTTCTCGGGGAACAGTAAGCACCATTAATCCTGCAGGCTTTGAATTTACAGTCATTTGCATTTCTCCTTTCTCAGTAAAGGATACTTGGGCCTGCAGTTTGGCTAGCATATCTCGTCCCAGTAGTGGCACTGGACACTCAGGCATGTAGAGGAATTGGTGCGCTATTTGCTGTCCTCCTAGTTCACATACGCGGTTTTTCAGAAAAGACTTGGTGGCTCTGGCACCAGTTGCTCCCATAATAGTGACTGCTCTTGTGGACAAAGGAGCTATTTGCTTATCTACTACAGAATGTTCTGCTCCAGTATCAACCATAAAGTCCATGAATTGGTCCCCTATCTTTAAGCAGACCATAGGCTCCTGGGGACCTAAGGCAAATTCGGAGCCCGGTCTGTCCTAATCTGCTTCATCTAAATCATAGTTCGTTGCGGTTGCAACTCCTTCTATGGCCTCCTCTCTTTCCCGTTGGAAATGTACTCGATTTGTTCCTCTGCGATTCTGCGATCGGCCTCTCTCCCTCTCTCCCCAAGGGGCGTTCTCTCCTTCTTCGTGTGAGGCATCTTCGAGTTGCGGGCATGCGTTCCTCCAATGTCCTTCTTCCTTGCAATAGGCGCATTGATTCACGCCCAATGTGGGCTGGCTATCTCCTCGGCCCCTCCCTCTGCCTCTGCTCCTTCGGTTAGGGACACCTCCCCTTCTCCGTTCAACTAAAGCAGCAGCCAAAAGATCGGCTTTCTTCTTCATTTTACAATCACTTTCTTTCTGCCTTTCATTATCACGATTCACATACACCTTTTGAGCGATGTCCATTAGCTGGGATGTATTCATACCCGCAAACCCATCTAATTTCTGTAGTTTACGTCTAATGTCTGGTTGGGACTGGCTGACAAAAGCGGCATTTACCATGCACAGACTCTCTGGTGCAGCTGGGTCATAGGGCGTGTACATTCTGTATGCTTCAGCTAGTCTTTCATAGAATACTGCTGTGCTTTCATCTGCGCCCTGGATAACTTCGGCTATCTTGGAAAGGTTCATGGCTTTCTGACCCCCCTTTCGCAGACCTTGTAAAAGGCCTTGGCGAAACCGAGCTAGGGCTCTGGATCCTATATCAGTGTTTGGATCCCACCGAGGATCTTCATTAGGAAATTCTCTCTTTGCTGCTTCGCGATTATCTATCCCTCCTCCTCCCTCTGCTAGAGGATTTTCTGCTAGCCAATTGACACCTGCTTGCATAATTCTCGTCCGCTCCTCAGTAGTAAATAAAGTAGACAGGAGTTGACGGCAATCTGACCAAGTAGGCTGGTAGGTTTGTATAATTGTATTCATTAGCTCTGTTAATTCTTGGGGCTTGTCAGTGTAAGAGGCATAATGCGTTTTCCAATTCAACAAATCAGTAGTGGAGAAAGGCACATAAACTAAACTTGTGGGTCCCGCTACTATCTGGTTATCATCGTTCCTCACGGGCACTCCCGGGACCTGCCGTAGTGGCAATAATTTCTTAGTAGGGCCTCTCTTCCTCAAATTATGCTTAGTCTGGGAACCCTCGCTTGCAGCAGATGAGCCTGCACTGACAGTTGATTTTACACTGTCAGTCTCATACTGGGAATACGATTCTTCTTCTTCATGTTCTAACTCAAGATTCTCCTCAGTCTCGAGCTGATCGGACTCTTCAGGGGACAAATCATCTGGCTGAGCTACTGGCGGGTCAGGGGGTGGACTTTGCCGGTCCCGGGGGGCTGCCGCGGGACGCAGTGGTACTCTTACTGGGCGCTGAGCTGGAAGCTGTCTAGTTACAACTTCCGGGGACTCGGGATCAACATAAATAGGCTTCTTAGCTATCCCTGTCCTCTGTGTCTGTTCTGTCAGTGCTACCATTATTCTGCACTGTTCTTCATAGCAGCGCCAGGCCCAAGGGGGCGGGCTTTCACAAATACTTAGCCAGGAATCTATATAAGGAAACTGATCGGGGTGCGCTACTCGCACCTTCCGATAAATTAACTTTATAATGCCTATGGCAAATGTTCCATCTCGGGGCCACAGGATCTAATGCAGGCCACTCCCTAGAACACAGAACTTGTAATCGTGACGCAGTCATTTTCACCCCATAATCTCCTGAATATCCTTTATTAAAATACTTAATCATACATTCTAATGGAGTGTGCATAGTAAACCCCGCCCCTCCCATATCGATGTGTGCGCGCAACAACAAACAGAAGGGAAAAGGAGGGCGGACCGTGGGTAAGGGGCCCTCACAGCCCTAGAAACATTCAAGGGAAACAAAAAACAAGACAAGACGACGGTCGCTTCCTCCTTTTTATGACCTGGACGCGGTCGCCCGGCCAGGAACAGCGTTACTCAGGAGTCCGCCTTCGCTTGGTCTATGTTACTAGACCTCTCAATCACACTTCATTCACACAAGCATGCTAGCAACGTATCCCAAAAAGCCCAATCCTGTCTCTTCTGACTAGGCTATACCAAATTCGTACCAAGAAGACGGTAGGTTCACCTCGCGAATACACTATGCAAGGTTAATTGAACCGCCTTGAGAGGTGATCAAGCTCTCTTACCAAAATTCACAAGTTCACAAGTTTCAAGCTGCAGTTCTGACTCATCTGTCTAGACATTCCCCAAATCTATGCTCACCGGATCCGGTCCCCACTCCCGAGCAAGTGCATGAGTTGGACCTTGGACTCCCCTCACGGGTTCGAGGTGTTGGCTCCGACTGGGTCCGGCACCCGCCGAGGCCTGGCCCAGCTCCCTCCGATGCAACGGGACCGGTGGCGCCTGGGAGCCGAGCCCACGTCGGGAGGGCACGAGCCCGGCAGGACCAAACCTATAGAGGCGGAAAGTCGTGGTATATCAGCCCGTATACCCTCTACTAACCACACCTTCCCGGCCAACGCACCAAGAATATGTAGCGGCAGAGTGCAAACGATCCAATAATACCAGGAGTCTGTTCAGAAGGTCCAAATCATTTATTGTGCACAAGACTCAAGCAGAATCACATTCAAAATGGCTGAGCAATGGCTGTTAGTAAAACAACAACTTTTATACTTTTCTTCTCCAGTCTAGACATAGGCAAACTTTTCACTGGTCCCGGTAACCCCTTCTGCCCCATCTATTGGTCCCGGTACCTTTACGTAGTTATCCAATGAGGACCTTTGTCTGGGCTCAGCACCTGTTTCCCCCCCTTACAGCCCTCATTACAATGGTCATTTCTTAGGCTCTTGATACATCTCTTCTCCAAGGTCACTAGCTGGCTGGAATATGTGCGAAAACAGGGCACTGAAACTTTTCTTTCAACAGTGTTAATTAATTCCATAGAAGCTTCTCACATTCTTATCAGTACCAATTAAAGCAGTTTTTCTATTTCTCCTAAGTTTCGATTCTGCTTAGCTATGCTTGATTATGCTTAGTTGAGTTTCGATTCTATGGTGGCAGCATTCAAAGGGTTTTTTCATTCCTCTGGCCTAGCCACAGGCTTCATTTACAGGTCAAGCTGCTTAGGCCTGCCTGCTTAGTTCAAGCAGCATGGATCATAGGCCTTCGCCTACCACATCACCCCATTGACTCCTCAGCCAAGCGCACACACCAAATGTCTGCTCATTATTAGAGGAACTGCAGGTTCAGAAATTTTGTGTATGTGCTTGGCTGAAAAGCCAATGCGGTGAAGCTACCATCTGTGGAAGTATGACTGAACGCCTCTAAGGCAGAATTCTTCCTAAACAAAATGACAGTTGGTGCACTAGCAATCCTGCTCAATTCAGAAAAGAAGGCCCACCATCTTGCCACCCCCCTCTCCCACTGTCCCTCTCTGGGACCTGCAATTGGGGTAATGGCTCAAAAACCACAACACAGTGCTTATCTAAATGCTTCAAGCACTACATCACTGTTCCTCTCTTATCATCTCTCTGATTCAGACTTCCAGTTTATGCAAACTAGAAGTCTGCATCAGAGGGGGCTGGAAGCAACAAATAGGAAGATGAGAGAAACTGTGCAGCAGTTCCAAAGCATTTTAGTAAGCGCTGCTTTGAATTTTCTGAGCTATTGCTGACACTGTCAGCCCCAGAGAGGGGTGCCAGCAGGTGCCCCCAGAGGGCTGGCACTCTAGGCAATGGCCTAGTTTGTCTAATGGCAGCACCAACCTTGGGGTTGAATGACTTGTCCGAGATCACAAGTCGCCACAGTGGCATTCAAACCTGGCTTTCCTGACTCTAGCACACTGCTCTATTAGGCAATGTCTCCATTCCAGAACTGTGTTTCTGCTTGAAAGGCTCCACTAGCCCAATAAGGTAGAATAATTATTACTTTCACCTCAGCACATGAACTGTGTGGATGGTCTATGCAGCGGACTCAAAGATGGCTACTTTGAATCTCATTGGGCCCTCCCTGTTCACCAGGTTCTCAAAATCTGCCCTGGGGTAAAATCTTCTGCAGGATGCTCAGGCTCCCCTGAAATGTGCATAAAAGAGGAGGTGCAGTCTTGGAGCCACTCAGATGTATCTCAGTGTGCAAATGCATATCCATCTTAGGCCAAATGGAAGAGAATGCACCACCCTTTTTGTAACCTTTCTAGACTTGTTTTTATTGTGACAAATGAGCACGGGATGCGTTTTACCTGTGCCAAGTGACCATCTCCCTTCTTCCAGCTAATCCTCTTAGACTAATACTGGAACAGGTACTGCAGCCATCACAATACTGTCTCCTTCAAAGTGCTTAAAACACCTCAAAACCATGTCTTTTCCAACTCTTTCCTGAGATTGTTTTTGTTTTAGATGTCATTATGATAAAATAGTGTGCATAAGCTGACACTCATGCTTTCCTTTGGAAGGAAAATAATATTAAAACAACATTATTCGTTCTGTTAGAAATACATAGGTAAAAAGGAGGCCAACTAGATTTATTCTTGTTCTGAGCAGGGAAATAGATTCATTGTAGAGACTCTGTGTAAGCAAATAAGAGCTGTACATAAAGGGAGGAAAAAAATCCTTTGGTGAGGGGAGATGGAGAACAGCCTGATAATAGACAACAGAGCAAGCTCCACTTCTAGATTGTTCCAAATATCTTGATTTGGCTCTTGCAAAAAACATGTCAAGTGATCAAATATCCACTTTTTGAGGGCAATTTTATAAAAGTCACCAAGGTTAATGCTTGTTCCAATGTGTGCAAAGTTCATCTAATTTTCTTTATAAAAAAGGGTCATAAGATATGCAAGGCAAACCTAGGCATGAGCATGTATGTCTTGGTGTAAATGTGCTTAGATTTATAGAAAACACGTTTCCATATTTTATAACTTACATGGGTAAAAGCTCCCAAGCTCCATCCCCGAAAGTACGCACAATCAGCCTAACGTACTCTTACAGAATAGAGCCTGACTACAGTATGTGCATAAAGGCCCATCCGCATACATAAGTCATAGAAAATACAAGATTTATATGTATGAATGGTGCGTAACTTTACACGGCTCGTTTACAAAACGTATTTCCTTTATGACAACAGATAATTTGGAAAACCCATTATTCAACTATATGCTTTTCCTAGTTCTCCATGGACAAACAGGATGAGTCAGCCACACTTGGTGAGGTCATCCGACAGCACTGTCCAGACAGAAGTGCTCTCCCAGAGTCCAGAAAGGTGAACATGTGCTAGTGATCGCCAACCGCCCCCCCCCCCCCTGGCCCGGCCCTACCTGGGCAAGTCTCTTTCTTCTGCCTTGCCAAGAAGGATGGAACACTAAGCTCTCCAACCAACAACAAAAAAAAAAAGAAAGAAGAATTTTATCACATTCAGCAAAGAGAAGGAAAACGACCAATCCTGGATTCAAGAAATGCCGCAGATGCGACAGGAAGATGAACTCCATGACCGCTGAATCCAATGCCTTGGAGCTGCCTACGGTGTGGAGGATTGCCCTCACTGTGCCCGCATGTCCCCACGGGCCTGGTACTCCTGCAGCCATACCCTGTGAGACTTCCTCTGGTGGTAAATTGATCCCATTGTGATTTACCGGCTATGCAGAGCTGAAGGGGGGAAATAGTGTAGAGATTTACACAAATATTTTTTATCCCGATTTAGTAAAATGCACTACCACATTAGCCATGCTAACACTGCTAACACCATTAATATGCATTATTAGTAAATAGTCGCACTGCATAAAAAGGGACCCGCAATAAATAACACCTTTTAGTATATGTTTGTATATGGCAATGCGATTAGAATCTTTTATTTCACATCATTTTTATTAAAAGTTTTTCAAAATTAAACACTACAACCATAAAAGGAACAGAAATACACAACTAGTCAGCACACTACTACAGCCCCAACTTAGCCCCCCCTCCACTACTCCCACCCTCCCCTCCCCGCACAGCATGGATAACTCAGCATATTTCACAATTCAGAAACCCACCAACAGTCAGCATGTGGAGACCCAGGGCACTGGGCAGCCCTCCCCTCCCGCAGCGTAAGGTATAGTGAATGAAGCTTCTCCCCAGGGAGAAAGGTAGGAAACCATAAGGGAGGAGAGAGTTAGAACTACCCCAAAAGGGACATTACCTAGAACAAGGAGTGGCTATTACAAGACAGCCCTGCAACATGGGCCGCATCATCGTGGCAGGAAACTTCACAAATAGCTCAAGTAGCACATCTCCAGGAACCTCAGCCTCCAACATTGAGCACTGCGCTCCTCTCCTTGGGGGACATCTAAGAGATCACAGGAGACCAAAGTTCCCAAAAATCATCCCAACTCCTACCACCCCTTTGCTGTGCGGTCATTTTTTCCATAAGCAGCAAGTCGAACATGGAGTGTTCCCACAATCCCAAAAGGGGGGGTGAGGAAGAAATCCATCGACTCAGCAACGCCCGCTTGACCATAAGAAATCCCCGTTCAAAAAGTGCTCTACGCCAATACGGGAGGGGAACAAAGCCCAACGCCCAGTTATGGAAAAGGCACACCTCTCTCTGTATGGCACATTCTGACCCAGTCCAGCTCTGCAGTTTAGCACATACTCGCACCCATAAGTCACGCACCTTCGGGCAGCCCCAAAATTTATGGAACAAGGTCCCAACCGCACCATCGCACCATGTACATAGTGTAGTAGATCGTAGCCCTACATAGAAGGTCCATTGATCACTAGCATAGGCTCTCCACAAGAATTTGTATTGCATTTCTTGGAGATAGATCCACTTCACGCCTTTCGGGATCCCCTCAAACGCTATGCGTAAGATTTCTGCCGTCATCTCATCTACACCATCGCTCCTCCACCGATCCGCAAGTGCAACAAGAAACTCATCTCCCCCAGAAGGCCGGAGTACTTGTCGACTGACCGCCTCTCCTGGGAGACGCTCCTCTAACCTCTCCAAGACAAATCGGGGGGGGCGGGACGCCATCCAACTCCCGACTTTCCCACTTATCGAGGCCAAGTAATGGCGCACCTGGAGGTAGCCATAGAACTCTTGGGCACGAAGGTTAAAACGGCGTTGTACTTGTTGGAAACTGTCTAAAATACCAGCATCCCACGAATACAAATCCTCAAAACATACCAGTCCCCTGGCTGCCCAGGCACAAAAGACATTACGCTGTGAGAAACCAGGTCCAAAGTCCGGGTTACCGACCAAAGGTAACAGCGGAGACAGTCGCCTGTCCCAAGCAAATCTCTGACAAAGGGCCTTCCAAGCGGCACGTAAGGTCTCGAGATATCTCCTCCCCACCCCAAGCCGAGACTTCGGTGGCAGCTGGTCCACATGTAAGAGATACAATGCATGATAAGGAGCAAAAGCCGCCGTCAACTGTCTGGTTAGTGCCCCCCCTCCCGGGCCTTCCAGGATCTCCCGGATGTGACGAGTCAAATAGCGAAGATTGTAATTGCGCAGGGAGGGCATTTCCAAACCACCTTCCTCTCGTCTACTCTGCAACGCCCGCAAAGGTATACGCGCACGTCGACCGCCCCATAAAAACGTTCGAATACAAGTCTCCAAACGTCGCCAATCCCTATCCAAAATCCAGAGCGGTAGCATACGTAGAACATAGAGCCACCTAGGAAATTCTACCATGGTAAACAGTGCAATCCGCCCTCGCAAGGACAATGGAAGACCTCTCCAGCCTAGCAACGTCTTCTGGCTTCGGGCTAACAATCTTGGCACATTCGCACAGTACAGATCCGCAGGCCGATCCGGCAACTGTACCCCTAGATAGGTAATCTGGCGATCTGCCCACACCAGTGGAAACTCCCCCTCCCAGCGAGGCCGCACTCTACCCCCAACATCTAAAACCACCGACTTCGTAGTGTTAATTTTGAGACCCGAGAAGTTCCCATATTCCCGTATCAATGTCAGCGCCGTTTGCAGCGACATGCGCGGATTAGTAAGACAAAGCAGCATGTCATCTGCAAAAGCGCAGACCTTCAGTTCATCCTCTCCCCCCATTCGAAGCCCAGTAATGCCAGGGCTAGCGTGCAAGGCCTGGAGTAACGGCTCCAAAGCAAGAACAAAGAGCAGTGGGGAGAGTGGACAGCCCTGTCTAGTACCCCTCTGCAGTTCAAAGGGTTCCGAAAAGATACCATTAATGCCAACACGAGCCATAGGTTGCACATATAGTGCCCGAATCCAGTGCATGTAAGCGCCTTGAAATCCAAAGGCCTCCAATGCATCCCAAAGATAGTGCCATGCCACTCTGTCGAAGGCCTTTTCGGCATCTAGACTAACTAGCAGCAAGTCTTCAGCGTTCTGCAAGCAGTGATCCATACCTAAAAGAAGTCTAGCAATATTCCAAGAGGCCTCCCGGCCCTGTACAAACCCGACTTGCCTCTCATTGATAAGAGACGGTACGATAGGAGCAAGTCTGTTCGCCAGCACAGACGCCAGCAGCTTTAAATCACAATTTATAAGAGAAATCGGACGATAGGAGGCAGGATCCAGCGGATCCTTCCCCGGTTTGGGGATCACCGTAATATCCGCGCATCGCATATCACGTGGAAAAATCCCCGCCTCACGTGCCTCTTCAAACATCACCACCATAGAAGGAGCCAAGCTTTGAGCCAAGATTTTGTAATATTCCATGCTAAAGCCATCCGGGCCCGGAGCTTTATGGGACTTACCTCTGCTGATGCCAGCCAATAGCTCTGCCACCGTCAGCGGAGCATTCAACTGCTCCAAAAATGTCGCCGAGAGGCGCGGCAACGCCAGTTTCTGCAGGAAAGTCGTCCCCTGGACGTAGTCTCTCTCCTCCTCACTATAGAGGTGCATATAAAAGGCACGAAAGATCTTGGCGATTACTTCCGACCGATTGCGCAAATGACCTGTCCCATCCCGTAACACCGGTATAAACCGGGTTCCCCCAGATTGCCGCACAAGTTGTGCTAGCAGTCTCCCAGATCGATTACCAAATAAATGTAGCCGATGTTTACAGTGCTGCATCGAAACCGCCGCACGCTTCTGAAGCAGCTCATTTAGAACTCTCTGCAAGCGAATGTATTCCCTCTGGAGGGCATCATCTCCATGCCTACTGAGTTTACGCTGTAGCATGTTTAAATCACGTTCCAACAGCAACACACTCCGGTCTAAGTGCTTACGCCGACGAGCGGTATACGAGATAATCGCTCCTCGCATCACTGCTTTACTAGTCTCCCAAAACAGCAGGGGAGAACATTGCGGAGTATCGTTAAAGGAAACATATTCTTCCCACTGTTTTACCAGATAACCCCGAAAATCTTCATCTTCCCACAAATATACAGGAAAGCGCCAGCCTGCTCTCGCCGGTCGCGCACAGTCCCAAGTGATCCAGACCATCCCATGGTCCGAAATCATGATCGGTTCGATCTCTGCCTGCAAGACACGCGTAACACCTCTTTCACTAATCAAAATAGAGTCTATGCGAGACCAAGTTAGATGTGCTCTCGACTGATGGGTATACATGCGTTCCCCAGGGTGCAGCATGCGCCACACATCCACCAAGTCTCCGTGCCGACAGAGATAGCTAACTCCCCTACGCGACCAGGCACCCTCCCCCCGATTATGTGATTTATCAAGGCATGGATCATGCGGACAATTAAAGTCCCCTGCCACGACGACGCTAGCCCGCCCAGCACCCTTCAGCAAGCCCAGCAAGTGAACAAAAAAGGCATGGTCGTATACATTTGGGGCATAAACATTCAGTATCCACAAAGGTTCAGCATACAGTGTGCCCTGCAACAAGAGATATCTCCCATGAGGGTCTGCATGAGTTGTGTGTACTTCAAAAGGTACCCCTCTCCTCACTAACACCGCCACCCCTGCCTTTTTTGTACCAGAGGCGGCTCCATAGGAGAGCGTTACCCAATTTCGCCTCAGTTTCTGATGTTCCGTGGCGCTCAAATGTGTCTCTTGTAGCAGAGCAATATGCGTTCCCTTTCTTTTCAACCCCTGCAGAATTTTAGTACGCTTTATCGGGGAGCCTATGCCTCCAACATTCCAAGACACAATCTTTATCTCAGGCATATTTCCAGTGCCATGAACACCCACAGGTCAGACTAGCATATGATCGCCTAGAGACGCCCAGCCTCATCTCCAGGCGCTGTATTCCAAGTCCCTTGATACTTAACTTACCCTGCTGTGCACTCAAAACCCCAACAATTCCCCTTCCCCATGTTACTTCCCTCTTAGTCACCTCCTCCCATATCTTCCCTCCCAAACTCCTCCCACCCAACCCCCCACCCACCCCCAGCCGCATCCCCCTAAGCCCCTCCCCACTATCCCCCCTCCCCCGCTCCAGTACTTTACGATATCGCCCCCTCTTCCCCCCTCCCAAAAACAGTACTCCCAACTCTTCCCTCCCCCCTTCCACCCTAAAAATTTCTACCATTATCCCCAAATACAGAGAATCACAATCCACACTTCTGGACCGTCACCCCTCACTGCCCTCTCACATAAAGAGCCTCAAGTGCAAAAACAACCACTCATAGTAAACCCCCCAGGGGTTGATCTTATGTGCTTAATACTCTAAAGTCGACATGGTGAGTGTACTAGTGCAAGGAACGATGAACAATACTCACATAACTGCAAACAAAATAAGAAGTAGGCTAGCATAGACAGTACACACACATCAAGACTGCATTGTCGCCTCCATCACTCTAGACACAAAGATTCAGTCTAGGTGACCTGCGGTGGACATAACTAGGGGCCAGGCACCCCGAGCCACATGTCCCAATCAAGAAGCAGTGTCCACTACAGGCGTCATCCCCGTACTTCTCACCATCCCGGCTAGGAAAGCCTTGGCCTCTGGGACTCGATGAAAAGTATGAGTCTTTCCTTCATGATACACTCGCAGCACTGCAGGATATATAAGGGCAAAACGAATCCCCTCCTTCGCCAATTGCCCACAGAGCGGGGAGAATTCCTTACGTTTTGCCGCTAAATCGGCAGAGTAGTCCTGGAACATCAAAATCGAGTTATTGTCCAGTTGCAGGGAACGCTTCTTACGGTATGCTTGAAGCAGGGCCATTTTATGCTGGAAGTTTAATAATCTGGCCAATACCGGCCGCGGCCTCTCCCCAGAGCCCCGCTTCGGTCCCAAGCGGTGTGCGCGTTCCACGATGACTCGGCCTATCAAGCTCCCTAGGCCCAGCTCCGTCGGTAGCCACGTGTCAAAAAGTCCTGCGAGTTGCTGATCCGACCAGGCCTCTGGCACCCCCACCAGCCGCAAGTTGTTACGGCGCGATCGATTTTCAAGATCGTCCGTTTTCGCAAGCAGCGCTGCAATGGCCTTTTGGTGGCGGTCTATAAGATTGTCGCGTTTCACCTCGCCCTCCTCCAACGCTGTGATGCGGTGCTCAGCCTCTTCCACTCGCCGGGTAACCTCGCCATATGCCTCAGCCATGGAATCGAGCTTAAGCAGAATAGCATCGAATTGAGGTGCCAATAATTTAGCTACCTCTTGGGCAAGGTCCTCCGCTCCCGATTCTCCAGTTCCGGAGCCCGGGGATGATCCAGGGGAGCCTAGACTCGTTGCAGGCCGCGTGGCCGGCGCCATCTTAGAGTCGCGGGTCCCATGCGCTTTCTCCTTCTCGCGTTTTGCTGCTGACCGCATAAGGATACCGCGTCTCCCACGGAAGCTCGAAGCTCACCGCACACAAGGGGTCACCGGTCTACTTGCCGCACAATATGCACCCCCAATGGCTCTCAATTAGTGCAGGTTTCTTGCCGTTTTAGGGAGACGGTCCAGGAGCGCGCCGAGGACACGTCCTCACTCGCTCATGCGCTCACGTGACCTCTAGAATCTTTTAATAAATAAAAACAGAGAAAAATGACTGCAGATAAAGACCATTAGGCTTATTCAGCCTGTACATCCAACAAATTCCACAGCTTATTTGTATGTTTAGTGAAAAAATACTTTCTTCAGTTTGTTTTAAATGATTTTCTTATTAGTTTCATGGTATATCCCCTCATCTTAGAACTGTTTGAAAGGATAGACTTTTCCTATTCACCATCACATGATACTCATGAATTTTGTCAGACGGCTGCCTAGGGTGAGAACTTACACAATCTTGACGATGCATATATTCATATGATTCTTGCAAGGTATTGTGGGTAATGTAGTTCTTTCACTCCAAACACAGCTGAAGACAATAATTGAGTTGTGAAACCAAGTGGTAAAGCCAATAAAATTCTTCTTTTATTGATGGGGTTTAATTCACCCAGCACAAATATGCTTGGTAGCAATATAAATGAGGTTACTTGCTTGCAGTGTTTAAATGGATAACATAAAGTCTCAAAGCAAACCAGAAAACAACCTTCAGCTTGTCAGGCAATTAGCTAATGTTTTCTTAGCAAATAATTACCAAATAAAAAGGCACAAAGAAATAAATGAACTTTGCTTGTTAGGTTAACTTCTGCTTATTTTCCACACAGATCCTGCAGTGATTCTCTCTTGCTCACACACACAATCAGGTGCAGCTTTAATTACTATCAATTGACCAGCTGAAACCCTTTAGCTGGCTGGCTGCTACTGTGTGAACCCAAATCCTGCTTTAAGAGCTGTTTGCAGTGGAAATAAAGAACAAAGTTAAGTTTCTTTGTGATGGCTGATGTGTTTGCTCACAGAAAGCTAGCAATAGCATTTAGATAGAGAACAGTCCATGTAATTAATAGTTTCATCTGCTGTATCTCCCCCTTCATCAATCAGCATAGGGCCACTATCATACATTGGCACAGACGAGTCTTTCATTAAGGCACTATCATGAGAATGCTTATTCCCTTGCTGCCATTCACTATTATAGATAGGGTCTGGATCAGTGTTCATACCTGAGCCTCTCCTGCTATCATAATTCCTCTCTGTATAGCCTGGCCAGTATGTAATCCAATTCTGATGTCCAGCCTTCCAATCTTGATCCCTGGACACTGGATCTCCTCTCACATACCTTCTGGCCTTGGTCTGAAAGTCCTTTCCACGTGCAGTCTTCTCTCTTCCAGGTAGCCACTGGTGATTCCTATCTCTGCCATTCCATTCCTCTGGCTGACTCCAGTCCAATGGACTCTGCTGGCATTTGGAATACCTCCCAGTATAGGTACTGCCTTGGAATCTCCCAGACCTTCTAATGGCCTTTCTTCTTTTCCTTCCAGAGAGTTTCCTTCTCTCTCTATCCTCTTGGCTTGGCTTCTGTTTCTCCAGGTGATACTGGTGCTTGAGCTTGGAGCTGTTGCTGTCTCCTTTCCTGAAGCTCTTTCTGTAGCTGTTATCTGTAGAATAAGCTCTATTCTTATTCTGTCCTAATGTGTGCTCCTCCCTAACACAGCGCAGCTGTGTTGAATCAGGCCCTGCCCTTTGAGATGAGTGCTTAGGGATTACCTCATAGCTCTCTTGATTGCACACACGTTTTCTCACTTCAGCCCCTCTCATGGCTGCTGGAAACCTGGTGCATTCTGGGACTGGTAGTCTTTTATGTGAAAACTCTGTTTTCTTACTTCTACCAGAACTGACAGGTTGCTTGTTCAGAGTCACATCATCTTTTCTATAGCTCCTACCTGAGCTATGATAAGCTTCCTTATCACATACCCCCCTGCTTAAGTTATTACGGACTGGTTTTACTGGTGAAACTGCTTTCCTACAGTCCGTAATACCTACGAGAGTGTTATCTTCTTGAAGCTCACTTACTTCCTGACTGGGTTCAGGGTCATTATTTACAGGCCTCTCCTTCCAAGACTTAAGTACATTAATATGGTAGGTCTGCCTACGCCCTCTTGTATTTTCTACCATATAAGACACTGGGCTCACTTGTTTAACAACCTCCCATGGCCCTTTCCACTGTACCTCAAATTTTGGAGCAGTTCCTGCTACTTGAACCAAAACCTTTTCACCAATGCTTAATTGGCGGCTTTTGGCCTTTCTATCATACCACCCTTTCTGGCAAACTTGACTGTCCTGCAGGTTCCTCTCAGCAACCTGCGACGTCCTTTTCAAACGTGCTCTCAAATCACGTAGAAACAGTGGCACCTCCTGACTTCCTGGTTCAGGATCAATCCATTGTTCCCTCAAAATATCCAACAAACCCCGTGGAGCCCTACCATACATCAACTCATATGGAGTTACACCTAGGGACACTTGAATTCTTTCCCTGCAGGCATATAAGGCAAAGGGTAATAACATATCCCATTCTTTTACCTCTCCTGCTAACCCCCTTCTCAACATTTGTTTGAGAGTTTGGTTGAATCTCTCCACCAAACCATTTGATTGTGGATGGTAGGCTGAGGTTTTCACGTGACGAATGCCAAAGGCATCCCAGACCTGGGCCAAATATTTGGATACAAAATTGGACCCTCGGTCAGTCAACACCTCTCTTGGGAATCCCACTTCACAAAACAATTTTACTAGCTCTAAAGCTATTGTTTTTGCAGAAACATTCCTCAATGGTATGGCCCAGGGAAACCTTGTTGCCTGATCTACCATAACTAGGATGTATTGGAAACCTCGGGGCGTTTTGACTAATGGGCCTACAATATCCATGGCAATGCGACCAATTGGGTCTGTGATAATTGGCATGGGGATCAATGGCACCACCGGTGGGTGAGCCGCTGTAACTCGCTGACACGCTGGACATGCAGCACAAAACTGGGCAGTTTCTTTGAAGATACCTGGCCAGTAAAAACGCACAAGTATTTGATCCAGCGTTCCTTGCATACCTTTATGACCTCCCACTGGATGATCATGTGCTAGTCTAAGTACTAGCCCTTTGAAAGTTGTGGGTACCACCAATTGTTTACGTATGGCACCATTTCTGGGGTCCTGACTCTCTCTATATAATATGTCATTATCTAGTCTGAATCTGGGCAATTCCTCCCTGACCTCCTGAGCATACTTAAAAGCTCGGGTGAGAGCTTGATCAGCTCGCTGCTCTTGTGGAAAGTTAGGAAACTTTGCCACCAACTCAGCTGGCACCCAGGGTAAACTTTGACCAGCTAACATCTCAGCCCTACCCTGTGCTCTGCAAAGTCTCTCACGCCTCTTTTGTGCTTTCAACTTTCTTACTTTACCAGATGATGGGGTTATTAAATCATCATGAGAGGGTAAGTCTCCTAATAACTCTGCCTGCTCCCCCTCCTCCTTCTGCTGGCTCTCTAACTTAGCCTGCGAGCGGGTAGATACAAGGCCCCTCTTATTACCCATAGCTTGGCCTTCTGGAAGTTTAACCATCTTTTTAGCTAGGGACTGAGGACTTCCAAAGAAAGGCCCGGGAGCTATTTCCATTATTAAACCTTCTCCCTCCTTCTTTCCTAGCCCTTTCACTAGTTCCTGCTTAAATCTTGGCCAGTCCTTCCCTAGAACCAAATCAAAGGGTAGCCTAGGCACCACGGCTAATAGGACTTCCTCTTGTTCCCCCAGGCACTTAACCTTAAGCCTATAGGTGGGATATGATGTTGCAGCACCATGAATGCATCTGATGTGAACTTGGCTTTCAGGGGTTCTAGGCACAAATCTTTCTTGGGCCTCTATCCTCTTCCAAAGCCTTTTTGACATCATACTCTGGTCTGCCCCAGAGTCTAATAATGCATTTGTGGTAATTCCCTGCACATCAACCATCAAAAGAAATCCTTCCTTGGGCTGTTTTAAATCCAGACCCATTACACTAGTGTGTGTCTGGCATCTCTTCTTTAAATGTCCCAATTTCCCACACTTGAAACATTTCTTTCTATTCCACTGTGTCATCTGGTTTGATACAGTACATTCATTTTCAGAAACATTCTTAATTATTCTCTTTTCTGATACAGCACATCTAGCCTCAGCATCCATCTTTAGAGGGCCACCCATTCTATGGCAAGCCTGCGTGGCTTCCAAGAATCTCTCTGCTAGCATGGTTGCCTCTCCAAGATTTTGGCAATTTTGCTGTATAAGAAAAACATTCAAATCTTTAGGTACCCCAAGCATAAATTGTTCCAGCATTATAATATCTAATAACATTTCTACTGTCTTTTGCTCAGGCTCCAACCATTTTACAGCTAAACTTCTGATTCTCTGACTCAGAGCCCTGGGTGTCTCACCCACTTTCAATGTAACAGCTCTAAACATTCGCCTATACTCTGAAATAGACAACCCTAGGCGATCTCTAATAGCTGCCTTTACATCCTTATAATTCAAAGCCTGGGCTGCTGGCATTGCTCTGTAAGCTGCAAGTGCCTCTCCGGTTAATGAGGCTGCCAGCCTTACTGCCCACTGGGTCTCTGGCCATGCTAAAGCCTGTGCCACTCTTTCAAAAGACTCTAGAAAATCATCAACATTATCTTCTGGAGTTAATTTCCCAAAATTAAATGCCCCAATCCCTTGATCGAGTCCCACATTGTCCACATGTGGTGTACCAGTACTAACTGCTGGTCTTGCATCTGTTCCACTTTGGCTCTGCAGCTGAACTAGAGCTTGCACCAGATCAAGCACTGGTTTCTGCTGTTCCATTAAGGCCTTCATAGCAGTGTCCTGGGCCTGCTGTGATAGCTCCTGCTGCTTGCTAAATTGGGCTGCCATCCACTGAGCCATCTCCCTCGGATCCATCTTGACCCCTGCAAGAAATAAAGAAAAAAAAAAAACCAAAGTGCAGCACCTTCCAACCAGGTGTGTTTTTTTTCAACTTTTTTTTTTTTTTCCAATTACCCCCTGTGCTTACACACATCCACCACTAGACATGCCCAGGTACATATTACCTTGTCTCAGTGATGAATCCAGCTTTGCACAGGGTCTTTTCATCTGGGACAGCTTCCTGGAACAACCACTTCTCCTCCAAAGTGCAGATGAGGGAAAAAAAAAATCTTCTTTCAGCTTCAAACTTGAATTTTATTTGTAATCCACAGCAAATAAATCCTCTTGGTGCAAAAGCAATCCGAAAAACTACGCCATTTGTCAGACGGCTGCCTAGGGTGAGAACTTACACAATCTTGACGATGCATATATTCATATGATTCTTGCAAGGTATTGTGGGTAATGTAGTTCTTTCACTCCAAACACAGCTGAAGACAATAATTGAGTTGTGAAACCAAGTGGTAAAGTCAATAAAATTCTTCTTTTATTGATGGGGTTTAATTCACCCAGCACAAATATGCTTGGTAGCAATATAAATGAGATTACTTGCTTGCAGTGTTTAAATGGATAACATAAAGTCTCAAAGCAAACCAGAAAACAACCTTCAGCTTGTCAGGCAATTAGCTAATGTTTTCTTAGCAAATAATTACCAAATAAAAAGGCACAAAGAAATAAATGAACTTTGCTTGTTAGGTTAACTTCTGCTTATTTTCCACACAGATCCTGCAGTGATTCTCTCTTGCTCACACACACAATCAGGTGCAGCTTTAATTACTATCAATTGACCAGCTGAAACCCTTTAGCTGGCTGGCTGCTACTGTGTGAACCCAAATCCTGCTTTAAGAGCTGTTTGCAGTGGAAATAAAGAACAAAGTTAAGTTTCTTTGTGATGGCTGATGTGTTTGCTCACAGAAAGCTAGCAATAGCATTTAGATAGAGAACAGTCCATGTAATTAATAGTTTCATCTGCTGTATCTCCCCCTTCATCAATCAGCATAGGGTCACTATCATACATTGGCACAGACGAGTCTTTCATTAAGGCACTATCATGAGAATGCTTATTCCCTTGCTGCCATTCACTATTATAGATAGGGTCTGGATCAGTGTTCATACCTGAGCCTCTCCTGCTATCATAATTCCTCTCTGTATAGCCTGGCCAGTATGTAATCCAATTCTGATGTCCAGCCTTCCAATCTTGATCCCTGGACACTGGATCTCCTCTCACATACCTTCTGGCCTTGGTCTGAAAGTCCTTTCCACGTGCAGTCTTCTCTCTTCCAGGTAGCCACTGGTGATTCCTATCTCTGCCATTCCATTCCTCTGGCTGACTCCAGTCCAATGGACTCTGCTGGCATTTGGAATACCTCCCAGTATAGGTACTGCCTTGGAATCTCCCAGACCTTCTAATGGCCTTTCTTCTTTTCCTTCCAGAGAGTTTCCTTCTCTCTCTATCCTCTTGGCTTGGCTTCTGTTTCTCCAGGTGATACTGGTGCTTGAGCTTGGAGCTGTTGCTGTCTCCTTTCCTGAAGCTCTTTCTGTAGCTGTTATCTGTAGAATAAGCTCTATTCTTATTCTGTCCTAATGTGTGCTCCTCCCTAACACAGCGCAGCTGTGTTGAATCAGGCCCTGCCCTTTGAGATGAGTGCTTAGGGATTACCTCATAGCTCTCTTGATTGCACACACGTTTTCTCACTTCAGCCCCTCTCATGGCTGCTGGAAACCTGGTGCATTCTGGGACTGGTAGTCTTTTATGTGAAAACTCTGTTTTCTTACTTCTACCAGAACTGACAGGTTGCTTGTTCAGAGTCACATCATCTTTTCTATAGCTCCTACCTGAGCTATGATAAGCTTCCTTATCACAATTTATAAATGCCTCTATCATATCTCATATCTCCTTTTAGCATAGGCAACCAGTGATTCATTTGTTTGAGGAGGCTGAAGCAAAGGAGTACGGGAGAAGGGTGGTGACCCTGGACTGTAGAGATTTTCTCTCTTTTTTCATCCTGCTTCCCCGACCTCCTCCCCCTTCACCCCCGGAAACTCTTATGAGCATCTTTACCAATGTGTGTTAACTGTTAGCATGCGATTTCCTGCACGCTAAGCATGGACCGCCATGCTAAAAATCCCATGCTAACCAGTTAGAGCATGATTGCTTGAAGACTGGGTGAACTGGGGCATAACATAGGCATTGATGGCACATTGCAATTAGCATGGTCATTTTGGGTGTGCGCTAATCATGCCTCTTGCTGTTTGCATGGGTGGACTTTATGCCACCTCGGTGAGTGGCGTTAAGTGCATCTGCATGCAGTTAGCATGGTTAATAACATACTAACAGCAGAGGAAAGGATGCACTCTCCCCCCCCCCCCCCAAATTAGCAGGGGCCTCTGTGCTAATTTCATGCCACAAACACACACTACTGGTAGGACATTATCAAATATGCCACTTAGACTTACACAGTTTCCTGTTTTATGCTCTCTGTGCCCTCTCTCTCACTCACTTGTTCTCTCGCCTTACTGCCTCCTTCACACACTACTCTCGTCTTCTCTCTGTTTTCCCCCATTTTATCACTGCAGGAATTGGAGGAAGTGTTTCTCTACGTCTGGCTACTGGTTGGTTCATTCTGCTCACCTAGACCAATCAGAGGAGAGAGGTGGGAAATTAGCAACTGCAGACCACTTCCTCCAGCTTCGTGCCTCCCTCACCAGTCTAGCACCTATCTTGTTCTTAGTCTAAAGTCACTGCTGCACAATCCAGCTCCTGTTACCTATCTGCTGCCCTGGGTTTTGGAACAGCTTAGCTTCCCCAAGCCTCTTATACTGGCTGTGAATGCCTCCTAGCTATCTCTTATCCATGGTGAATAACTCTAACCTATTTCATCTTTCTTCATAGGGGAGCCCTATTCCATCCTTTTGATTGCTCTATTCTATGTCTTCTCTAGTTCTACTGTAACTTTTTTGAGATGGGGGATCAGACCTGCATATAGTACTCAAGCACTATGGATTAGTAAAGAAGGCTTAAATGTCAGCATTTATTTGATCACTGGGGAAAGGAGCAGAAAGGGAAGGGGGGTTGCACAAAAGTAAATATTAGCTCCCAGATGCTCGAGATCCGTAGTACATCAGTGGTGGAGCAGGTAAACACAAATTGATTGTTGAATCTTTCAGAACGTACAAAGACTAAGTGACACACCAAGAAATTAAAAAGTAGTACATTTAAAACAAATAGAAGAAAATGCCCTGTCCTTAAGTTCTGCTAGACCAGTCCAGACAAGTGGGTTGTGTTCCCCTACTAGCAGATTGGTGGAGACAAAAAAAACAATGAAAAGCCCAGGTTTCAATGGCATCACTCCTATACCTCTATTTACCTCAGCAACCAGAGATCCCTTAAGTATTCATCCGAAAGCATATGGGAGAAACATGGCAAACCTCACACAACCTCAACGTGGGCAACAATGAGTAACGAAACAGTAGAGATCTATGTATAGGAAAGTATAAAAAGAAGACTGTCAGTAGAAGATGAACCTGCAGAGCCAAGTATAAAATCATAGCGGATCCAAGAGTACTGCAGCAGAAGAACAGAGCAATACAGTTCCAGGAACAGGCCCTGGACTGGTCTAGCAGGACTCAAGGAAAGGACATTGACTGGTAAGTAAAATGTCACCTTCCATATCATTCTGCTAGACCAGTCCAGACAAGTGGGATGTACCAAATCTACAACTCCACTGGGCGGGAAGAAGACACAGCAACTCACCAAACCCTTGAGCCAAAGGTCGTGTCCACCAGCATGAGGTCATCCAAGTGGTAATGCTTAACAAAAGTGTAAAGTGATGCCCATGCTGCTGCCTGACAAATATATGCAGGGGTTACAGAATTCTGCTCCGCCCATGAAAACGCTTGTGCTCGGGTAGAATGGGCGCGTAAACCCTCCAGAACCAGCCAGTTCCGCAACAGATATGCCGAGGCAATGGCCTCCTTAATCCAGCACCCGACTCAGCTGCCACTTCACCCTTGCATGGGCTAGCAAAAACCACAAGAAGATGGTTGGACTTAGAAAAGGAATTTGTAAACTCAAAGTACCAGAGAAACCTTTCTCCAGGTCACCCTGTAGAAAGACCAGTAGAGATCGCACCTTGGCTGCAGGGGCGGCTCAAGGCAATCTGCTGCCTGAGGTAAAGAATGAGATGGCGCCCCCACCCTCCCACCTTAGAGGTGGGCGGGCTTTTTCAGAAATCCAATCAGAGACTGAACCAAACCAAAAGGCCGAATAGATTATATGGAGAAAATGCAAGATTTTGCACACAGGGCCGTATCGAGCTGCAATTGCGCCCTGTGCGACTTGCAACTTGGGCGCATGCCCGCCCCCATACCTCCATCCAGCACTGTCTGCTCTTTCCCTGCTGCTGCCACCGCCCTCTGTTTTTTTCACGGTGACACTGGCAGCAGGAAAGAGCAGGCAGCTCTGGACAGAGGTATGGGGAGGAGGGGGCATGCGCCCGATCTGAAAGGTGCCAGCACTTTAAGCAGATCTGTCCCTCCCTGCTCTGACATCGCATCGGAGGAGGGAGGGACAAGACCTGCTTAAAGTCCTGCGAAAAGGCTTGGGGGCGCATTTTGGCTGCCTGCTATTGTCCTGCCAGTGGTGGCAGGGCAACAGCAAACAGCTGAAATGCGCCCCCCCCCCCCAAGCCTTTGCGCCCTGTGCGGCTGCACTGCTTGCACAGGGCTAGGTACGGTCCTGTTTGCACACCAAGGAACTAAAAGACAACAAAAACCAACAGCACAGTTTATAAAACTGAATTATAACTCATGTTTATTTTGTTATAAACTGTGTTATGGTTCTCGCTTTTTCTTTTTTAACATATATTTTCCATCCACAGCAGGTGCAGAGCAGAACCAGGACATTCACCCACAGAACTCAATATTTAAAAAAAATATCTGATTCTGATCATCTCACTAACAACATCAACCACTAATCTCCAGTACCGGGCATATTGTGAACTAATACAAAGCCCTACAACAAAGAGCAAACCTACCATACTATACCATATCAGCACAAACTTCCAAAACTCACATAAGGAGCCCATCCAAAAAAAGCATCACTGCACAGTAAATACTACAGTGGACCCTGGAACATCCATACACCTATTTGTAAAGCTGAACAAGCCAAATTACTACAGTACAGTATAGATCTTTATGTACAAACATCATATTAAGAGAACACCTGACCTCAGTCACACACTCATAACATCGACCCACACCAAGTATAGAATAAGTAATCACAATCTAAAGTAAAAATAAAAATATGTAGACAAACTTTAAACTGAAACTCCAAGAAGCCAGAGTCCACATGCAGTGCAACATCAGATAAATAAGAGACGCAGTTCCCCAATACTGTGTAAAATATAAAAATAGCACAAAGTCCAATCACTAAAATGAAATACAATTATTTTTTCTACCTTTGTTGTCTGACCATTTTTATTCTCTGATCATGCTGGTCCCGATCCGAGGCTTCTGCTTTCCTGTCTTCTCTTAGTTCTCTTTCTGTGGTCTATGGTCTATGGTCCATTTGCCATTTCTTATCTCTTCTTTTGTTTTCTTCACTTTTTTCCATCAGCCCATTTCTGGTTCCAGTAACCCTCCCCAGTATCAGCCCCCTTTCCAGTCCTCCCCTTACAGTACCTTCCAATGTCAACCGCCTTGCATTCCCATGACTGCCACTGGTGTCCATTCCCTTCCAGTCCCCCTCCTTCCCCACTGTCCAGCCCCTTCCAGTCCAAAAACCATCCCAGGTATCAGCTCAGATCCACTCTCAGTGCCACCCCCCAGTCAGCTCCCTTCCAGCCTCCTCCCCATTACCCAGCCACCTACCACGCCCATCCCCAAGTGTCAAATCCCTTCCAGTCCCCCTTCAGTACATCCCAGGTGTCAGCTCCCTTCCTACCCCCTCCTTCCCCTGGCAGACCCTCTCAGTATACGCTCCCTTCTAGTCCTATTCAACCATCCCCCCGCATCAGCCCATTTGTAGCCCTAGCCCCTAGTTTTCCTCCAGGGCCAGCAGCACTCTCCTCCCCTCCCCCATTAGCCCATTTCCTGTTCCAGCCCATTTCCAGTCCTATCCCCTTATCAGCCCACTACAGTCCTAGTCCCCCAATGAGCCCATTACCAGTCCTAACTCATTTCCAGTGCTAGCCCCCCATCTGCTCATTGCCAGTCATAACCCCCCCAATAAGTCCATTTTCAGTCCTAACCCCCTAATCAGCCCATTACCAGGCCTAACCCCACCAATCAGCCCATTACCAGTCCTAGCCCCCCCTCCCGATCAGCCCATTTCCAGGTCTAACCCCCCATCAGCCCATTTCCAGTTCTAGCCCACCCCCATAAACCATTACCAGTCCTAACCTGCCCATCAGCCCAGTTCCAGTCCTAGCCCCCCCGATAGCCCATTACCAGTCCTAGCCCCCCTCCCTATCATCCCATTTCCAGTTCTAACCCCCCCCATCAACCCACTTCCAGTTCTACCCCCCCATAACCCATTACCAGTCCTACCCACCATCCGCCCTTTTCCCGTTCTAACTCACCCTCCCCCACCCGCCCCTTTCCCTTCCAAGCCCCCCCCCCCCCCAGCCCAGGGAAATTGAAAAATTAAAAAAACACCCTCGGGCTGAAGAAGCTGCTGCTGCAGCGGCAGAATGAAAAGTCCCACAGCCGCAGCCCCCCGCCTCCCTGGAGAGCCGTGCCAGGCAACATTTCCCCTCCGCGCCGGCTCAGCTTTTGCAGAGCCGCGCAAAGGGAGAGTGTTTCCCTTTCATGCGGCTCTGCAAAAGCTGAGCCCATGCGGAGGGGAAAAGGGCAAGGCTCTTCCTGGGAGGAGGCGGCGGCCGCGACCAATTCTACCACTGCTGCCGCTGCAGTGGCAGCTGTTTCTTCAACCCGGGGGTTTCTTTTTTAATTTTTATTTTGAAGGCCGAGTGAGGCAGTCCTTTTTGGGGGTAATTTTGCTGCCCCCAAAAGGCTACCGCCTCACTCGGCCTCATTATAGAGCTGCCCCTGCTTGGCTGCCTCAGGAGCCAACTGCCAAGTGCCTCATTATCACTCAAAGAGGCACCACATCCACACATATGCTAGCTTGGTAGACCTCCTCCAGCTTCGAGCAAAGTGGAGACCATTGCCAGAGAGTATTCTTTACATGATACCTGTCCTTTCAAGTGCCAAGCCATAAGCGAGAAGGGATCAGGATCCTCTAGGACAGTGATGGCTAACCTTTTTGAGCCCGAGTGCCCAAACTGCCGCACAAAACCAAAGAATTTCCTCAAAGTGCCAGCACGTCAATTTGCATAAATATTTGCATAATGCTAACATACACTAACTTTTAGTAAACATGTCTCTTAATGAGTGTATGGATAAAGACAGACTAAAAGATTTCTTCATTACTATAATCCAGTGCCAACCGCCAGGCACATTAGGAACTACTACAAACACTGCCCATTTAGAACCAATAGCAAACCCGCCGTATCCTAACAGCACTACCAGGAGTCACAAAGCACCATACCATACCTATCAAAAGGCAACACTGCAAATATTAAACCAATACATTTCAGAGAACAACAATACATGACCTACTGGGGAAAGAGAACAAGTGGCAATGTCAAAAAGGAATTACATAAACAGAATACCTCAGCTCAGTTACACAGTTGCAATTGCTCCAGCCACTTTCTTCTGGTTTCTTCATGTTTTCTGCTAACTCTCCATCATCTGCTGTCCATTTGTCCTTTCTTCTCTCTTCTAGTTTTTTTTTCCATTCTCTCTCTCTACATCCGCTTTAACATACTAATCTTTCTCCTTTTGCTCTTTCCTCATTCCTATTTCATCCACTCAAATTTTACCCCTCCATCCTCAATCCCCGGCCAATTGTACATTTTTCTTCCCTCACACACAAAATATTTTTCCCCTCTCCATTTCATTCTCCCAGCCCTATCCCCTTCTAATCTCCCCCAACATCAGCTCCCTTTTAGTTCCAGCCCCACCCAGTATCCGCTCCCTTCTAGTCCCCTCATCAGTCCATTTCCAGTCCTAGCTCCCCCATCCATTTCCAGTCCTATCCGAGTCCCTTCATCAGCTCATTTCCAATACCAGCCTCCCATCAGCCCATTTCTAGTCCTTTCCTAGCCCCACCATCAGCCCATGTTAAATCCTAGCTCCCCTCCACTCAGCCCATTTCTAATCCAAGCCCCCCATGAGCCTACCTCCAGTTCTAGCCCCTCCATGAGTCCATTTCAATCCAAGCCCCCACCACAGCCCATTTCCAATCTTAGCTCCCCCAACACCCAATTCTCAGTTCTATCCTAGCCCATCCATCAGCCCAGTTCCTGTCCTAGCTCCCTCCCCTAAGAGCCCATTCCAAGCCCCCCTTCCCATCAGTTATTTGCAGTTCAAGCCCCCTTCCACTCAGCCCATTTCCATTCCAAGTCCCCCTCCCCATTAGCTATTTGCAGTTCTAGCCCCCCACTTCCCCTCAGCCATTTTCCATTCCAAGCCCCGTCCCCATCAGCTATTTGCAGTTCAAGCCCCCCACTTCCCCTCAGCCCATTTCCATTCCAAGCCCCATCCCCAACAGCTATTTGCAGTTCAAGCCCCCTTCCACTCAGCCCATTTCCAGTCCTAGCAACCCCAACCCATTACCAGTCCTAGCCCCCCATAGCCCACTCCCAGTCCTAATCCCACCAGCCCATTTCCAGTCCTAATCCCCCATCACCCAATTTTCAGTTTAAGCCCCCCCATAGCCCATTACCAGTCCTAACCTCCCCATCAGCCCACTCCCAGTCCTAATCCCCCATCACCCAATTTTCAGTTTAAGCCCCCCCATAGCCCATTACCAGTCCTAACCCCCCATCAACCCACTTCCAGTCCTAATCCCACCAGCCCATATCCAGTCCTAATCCCCCATCACCCAATTTTCAGTTTAAGACCCCCATAGCCCATTACCAGTCCTAACCCCCCATCAACCCACTTCCAGTCCTAATCCCACCAGCCCATTTCCAGTCCTAATCCCCCATCACACAATTTTTAGTTTAAGCCCCCCCAGTGCCCATCAACACTCCTAACCCCCCCAGCCCAGCGCCCATCACCACTCCTAACCCCCCCAGCCAGCCCAGTGCCCATCACCACTCCTAACCCCCCCCAGCCAGCCCATCACCACTCCTAACCCCCCCCCGCCCGCCCAGTGCCCATCACCACGACTAACCCCCAGCCCAGTGCCCATCACCACTCCTAAATCCCCCCAGCCCAGCCCATCACCCCTCCGAACCCCCCCCAGCCCAGCCCAGCCCAGCCCAGCCCATCACCACTCCTAACCCCCCCAGCCCAGCCCATCACCACTCCTAACCCCCCCCCCAGCCCAGGGAAAATTAAAAAAAAAGAAAACCTGTCTGTTGCCGCTGTCGGGGCCGCCGCGGCAGAATCGAGCGTGCCGCGGGGCCCCCCTGTATACGGCAGAGCCTGCCCACCCCGTAGCATATCTCTCTTTTGTGCTGCAGTCAGACGCGCCGGCTTGCAGATCGCGAGGGAAGAGTTTCTCCCTCACTGCTCTGTTAAACCCGAGGGGGCTGATGGGAAGTTCCCATCAGCCCCCGCGGGCTTAACAGAGTCGCGAAAGGGAAACTCTTCCCTTCGCGCTCTGCAAGCCGGCGCGTCTGACTGCAGCTCCAAAGAGAGAGCTGCCAAAGAGAGAGCTGCTACGGGGAGGGCAGGCTCTGCCGGGTACAGGGGGGCCCCGCGGCACGCTCGATTTTGCCGCGGCGGCCCCGACAGCGGCAGCAGACAAGTAAAATTGAAAAAAAAAAAAAAACCTAATTGCGGACCTTCCCGCGTGCCAGCTGCAAGGCCTTCGCGTGCCACAGCTGGCACGCGTGCCATAGGTTCGCCATCGCTGCTCTAGGACAATTGGTCCCTGCTGCAAGAGACCCCGAGACAGAGGCAACCGAAGAGGAGGCGACCGCAGGAACCACACCAGATCTTTGAACTATGCTCTCCTCAGCCAGTCTGGTGCCACCAGTACAATCTTGCCTGCATGGTGCTCTATAAGCTGAATCACACACCCCACCAGGGGCCACAGAGGAAGCATGTACAGCTGGCGCTTACTTGGCCAAGACTGGGTCAGAGCGTGAACAACCTCGACCCCCTTCTCCATGTGGCGACTGAAGCAGCAAGCTTTAGCATTGCAGCAGGTTGCCATCAGATCCATTTCGGGACGATCCCAATGGCGCAGAATCAACTTGAAACGCCTCATGACTCAACTCCCACTCTCCAGGATCCAGAGTGTGCTGGCTGAGGAAGTCCGCTTTCACATTGTCCACCTCAGCAATGTGCTAAGCTGACAAGGCTTGAAAGTTCTTTTCTGCCCAGGCAAACATGAGAGCCAACTCCAGAGCTACCCCGGCACTCCTCTGCCGCCTTGCTGATTGATATAAGCCACCGTTGTAATATCCGAAAACACACGAACCACCTGGTCCTCGACCAGGGACTGGAAACACAGAACAGACAACCTGATGGAGCCAGCCTCAAGGCGATTGATGGACTACATCACTTCTCAGTGGTTTCAACAGTCCTGGGCCATACAGTCTTGACAATGGGCTCCCCAGCCTGAGAGACTGGCATCTGTCGTCAGGAGGATCCAGGAGAAATCATCCAGTGGTACGCCCTTCCTCAGATGACAGGGCTGCTGCCACCACCACAGACTGGACTTCACCATCAATGGGAGCGGGAGCCTGCATGCTAACTCAGGGACCACTGAACCAGCAAGGACTGCTGGAGAGGTCGCATGTGAGCAGACACAACGGAGAGCAGCGCTCTTGCAAAGACAGCAGATACACAAAGAGCAAGAGACGAGTCGTCAAGGATGATAAGCAATATTTATTGACCAACCCCAACGCATTCCGGCGTTACCGCCTTCCTCAGGGGGTATACAGCTAAAAACATAAAACAATAAAATACAATTTAATAATCAATTAAATGCACAAAAAAACCCAAAAGAGAGTAAAAACAAAAATAGTACATAACAATGAAAGGATAAAAAATACATAGTAAAGAAAAACATATGACATTCAAATCATATAATAAAAAATTAATATAAATATGTACAGGCGCAGGAACAAAGGCATGACGTAAACTCAAATATAAATCAATCATGTTATACACAAAACAGATAATGCAGCACATGTAAGTGCCCTAGTATATTTATAAAAAAGGTCATACCGTCACCCATTAAAAAGAAAGGTGATACCCAATTATACAATAAATTAAATATGGTCAAACATATAGAGAGAACAGACTCCATGAATATCATAATACATACATTGATGATGTACTCACAGAAGAAAACTGTATATGAAGAGCCAATACTGTAGAGACAAAACCTCATAAGTATCTGTAACTATTGCGCTATTGGAGCAGTAAACCAGACTACCAGAAGCCACTAAAAAGCAAAAAAGAGAAGTGAGAAGGGGTGAAAATGAAAATAAATGATAGAGAACTGTATGCTGGTTACGTGGTTAAGCTTAGTGAAATTCTAACAGATCAAGTGAATGAGCCAAACGAAGAATAGACACCGTATTTAAACCGGGTAATGACTCTAACAGACACATCCACTGTGGAGAAAACAAACATAGACCAGCAAAGTAATGAACCTCAGACAAAAAACAAGAGTGAATGCGTGTTATCCCCTGAATGAGATCGATGACATGCAAAACGGATCCCTGCACAGTAGTGGATGGAGCGAGGACCTCCCTTCATCACAACTGTAAGTATTAAAAGCGTGAAACTTCAACTACAAGGATCACAGTGATCAATACGAGAGCTAAATAATGGAGTCCAAACACTAACCAAGTGCAATCAAAACCGCGTCATTCATAATACACTAAAGCTACTCAAGCAGTGAGCTAAAAACGAATAATAGGTGCTTGCTAGGGCCAAGAATCAAAATAGGTAGTATGTACCAGCGGAGGACGTACAAGTGAGTGAGAAAGAGTGCATGTATCTGAAAACACTACCGATGAAACCATGTGAAGCATACCAACCAATAGCGAGCATATGCATAACCACCAAAATCGTGGGAATTATACCATAAATAAGAACTAGACAAAGGGCCAGTGGTAAAGGAGCTGTGAAGTGGGACAGGGCCCTACATAATAGTGGATGGCACGACGATCTTACCTCAAGACTGCAGTAAACAGCAAAACTAATACTAAATCACTCAGCGTGTCGGCCCCGAAGGCAGGCGCAGGCATCTGTGAAATTTAGAGGGCAGGAGCCTTAGAGGAAAGCTTTAATCATCGCTAGACAATCGCGCCAAAACTCAAACCGAGGCTCAGGGGGCGGAGCTAAAGGGAACTAAACATTACCAAAACCACTGTGCGGTTGCACATTTTTTATCATTTTGTTGTGCCCCTGCACCTTGTGGTGTTTGTTTTAGTACAGATGTTATATGACTGTGTTTCTTTGCCATCTTATGAGGTTTCCATTTTGTTAATTATGAGACATGTAGTCAGCTTTTCTACGGGCCCGTTTCCTTTTAATTACATTTTACATCAGTGATTTTGGTATTGTTTAGTTCCCTTTAGCTCCGCCCCCTGAGCCTCGGTTTGAGTTTTGGCGCGATTGTCTAGCGATGATTAAAGCTTTCCTCTAAGGCTCCTGCCCTCTAAATTTCACAGATGCCTGCGGCTGCCTTCGGGGCCAACACGCTGAGTGATTTAGTATTAGTTTTGCTGTTTACTGCAGTCTTGAGGTAAGATCGTCGTGCCATTTTTATTTATTTATTTATTTAGCTGTATTTATATCCCGCTTTTCACCTGGTCAAAGCGGCGTTACATATAAAAGGGTGGGGGGAATTTAAGTATAGGGCAGGGCCATCACCGGGGAGGCGACATTGCTGATTTCAACATAGGATAGACTTTGGACATGGGACAGAGTTTGGACATGGACAGGTTAGTACAGGTTTGCGTTGGGGGGTCATGGTGGGTGAGATCAAAGGTTAGTTCGCTTTTTTGGTGGGGGTCGTGTTAAGGTATTCCTGGAACAGGATAGTTTTCAGCTGTTTCCTGAAAGATAGTAGATTGGCATTATTGCGGAGACAACTCGGTAGAGAGTTCCATAAGGAGGGAGCATAGAGTTCAAAGGCTCGGTTGCAGATCCGTTGTGAGCATTTGGTTCTTTTGTGAGGGACGGTGAGGGAATTGCTGGAGGCTTGTCTGGTAGTTCTGCCGTGGACTGGTTGAGACAGTAGGGTGTGAAGTTGGGAGTTCTGTGTTTGATGGATGGCTTTGTGGGTGAGTAGGATGGCTTTGTATTTAGTCCTTGCTTCGAGGGGGAGTATGTGAAGGTCTTTCAGAATTGGGGTGATGTGGTCGGTTTTCTTTGCTCTCTGGATGATTCTCGCTGTGGTGTTCAGAGCTGTTCGGAGGGGGTTGGTCTGCGTGGCTGGAAGGCTATGGTATATTATGTTACAGTAGTCCAGATGTGGGAGCGTCATGGCTTGCATCACAGTTCGGAAGTCTTGATGTTCTAGAAGGGGTCTGAGACGTTGCACTGTTCTTGCCTTGTGGAATATAGTTCCGGAGGTTTTGGCAATTTGCTGCTTTAATGAGAGGGCTTGGTTTATAATAATGCCCAGGTATCTTATTTGTGGTTGTATTTGGATGCTTGTGGTACCTATGTTGAGGTGTGTAGGTGGTGTGAAGTCCGGGTCTTTTGTGACTATGAGGGCTTCTGTTTTCTTTATGTTGATGGATAGGTTGTTTGCTTGTAGCCAGTTGGACACCTCGGTGAAGCATGATGATAGATGGGTGTTTGTTGGGTTCGTGGTTGTGATGGGAGCATAGAGCATGATATCATCAGCGTATATGTGGAAGCTGATGTTGTGAGTGCGTATGACTGAGCAGAGTGGTTGAAGGTAAATGTTGAAGAGCATGGCTGACAGTGTGGATCCTTGGGGAACTCCTTGGTGTTGCTGGAATGGGGGGGATGTCAAGGTGCTGGTAAGGATTAATTGCTCTCTGTTAGTTAGGTATGATTGGAACCACTTTAGTACAGTGTCTTTGATTCCATCCACTATTATGTAGGGCCCTGTCCCACTTCACAGCTCCTTTACCACTGGCCCTTTGTCTAGTTCTTATTTATGGTATAATTCCCACGATTTTGGTGGTTATGCATATGCTCGCTATTGGTTGGTATGCTTCACATGGTTTCATCGGTAGTGTTTTCAGATACATGCACTCTTTCTCACTCACTTGTACGTCCTCCGCTGGCACATACTACCTATTTTGATTCTTGGCACTAGCAAGCACCTATTATTCGTTTTTAGCTCACTGCTTGAGTAGCTTTAGTGTATTATGAATGACGCGGTTTTGATTGCACTTGGTTAGTGTTTGGACTCCATTATTTAGCTCTCGTATTGATCACTGTGATCCTTGTAGTTGAAGTTTCACGCTTTTAATACTTACAGTTGTGATGAAGGGAGGTCCTCGCTCCATCCACTACTGTGCAGGGATCCATTTTGCATGTCATCGATCTCATTCAGGGGATAACACGCATTCACTCTTGTTTTTTGTCTGAGGTTCATTACTTTGCTGGTCTATGTTTGTTTTCTCCACAGTGGATGTGTCTGTTAGAGTCATTACCCGGTTTAAATACGGTGTCTATTCTTCGTTTGGCTCATTCACTTGATCTGTTAGAATTTCACTAAGCTTAACCACGTAACCAGCATACAGTTCTCTATCATTTATTTTCATTTTCACCCCTTCTCACTTCTCTTTTTTGCTTTTTAGTGGCTTCTGGTAGTCTGGTTTACTGCTCCAATAGCGCAATAGTTACAGATACTTATGAGGTTTTGTCTCTACAGTATTGGCTCTTCATATACAGTTTTCTTCTGTGAGTACATCATCAATGTATGTATTATGATATTCATGGAGTCTGATCTCTCTATACGTTTGACCATATTTAATTTATTGTATAATTGGGTATCACCTTTCTTTTTAATGGGTGACGGTATGACCTTTTTTATAAATATACTAGGGCACTTACATGTGCTGCATTATCTGTTTTGTGTATAACATGATTGATTTATATTTGAGTTTACGTCATGCCTTTGTTCCTGCGCCTGTACATATTTATATTAATTTTTTATTATATGATTTGAATGTCATATGTTTTTCTTTACTATGTATTTTTTATCCTTTCATTGTTATGTACTATTTTTGTTTTTACTCTCTTTTGGGGTTTTTTGTGCATTTAATTGATTATTAAATTGTATTTTATTGTTTTATATGTTTTTAGCTGTATACCCCCTGAGGAAGGAGGTAACGCCGAAACGCGTTGGGGTTGGTCAATAAATATTGCTTATCATCCTTGACGACTCGAGGTCGCATGTCAGCACATGCCCACAGTGCCATCTCTATGGCATAGAACAGCTCCAGGCAATCCAACAATCTTTTGAATTTCTCCTCTGACAGGAAAACTCTGCCCACTCGAGCATCAAAATGTGCTCCCAGAAACTCCAGAGACTCGGAAGGCTGCAGCTGGCTTTTTCCCCGATTGATCACCGAGCCGAGGTTTTCCAAAAAGGATGCCACCTGAAATGCTTCTGAAAGGGAATGGCCCCAGATGAGCCAGTCATCCAGATATGGATGGACACAGATCCCTTGGCACATACACTGCAGCTGCCACCACCATGACCTTGGAGAAAGTCCTTGGGGCAGTGGATAGCCCAAAGGGGAGGATGGCGAACTGTTAGTGAGAGCCAATCTTGGTAAAATGCAGATAACCTCTGATGATCCACCCGGATTAGGATGTAAAAAGTAGGCCTCGGTCAGATCTAGAGAAGCCAAGAACTCCCCTCGGTGCACCGCTTGAATTACATCCCTTGCAGAAGTGGGTCCAAGGCAGATGAAACCCTGACGGTCAACACCGCAAGTTCCTCCTTCCAGAATAGGCGTATCACCCCAGTCTCATCACAGTCCTCTGAAGGAGACAGCATTTCCTTGTCCACATCAGAGCCCAGTCACAGTCCAAATCTTGAACCAGCCTGAGATGATCCCTATCTTCATGGTACACCCCTCGTCAGAGACACTTAGCCAAAGGCAGTCAAATAGGGTTTTCACTTTCAGCCCGCTCCCCACGAAACTGCGTCTGGTGGTACCCAAAGGCTGCATGGTCTGAATTTCCATGCTAGAAGGATGAGACCAGCTGCAAAAAGAAAAAGAATTCTGTGGATCCCCTAGAGGACGAAGAGAGGTTCATGGCCCAGTTGCCAGATGTTCTGGCTAGCTGGATATCCTTACCCATAGCGCCATCCATCACCTCCTGCTTTAAGGCAGGCAGGGCCGGACTAACTGGCAGACAAGGCCGGACTAACATACCTTGATCAGAGATGGCAGTACGTGACCTCAGGGACCGCAACATCCACACCTTACCACCAAAAGCAAGGCGTACCACAAGGACCATCCCTATCTTCACTCTTTTTCAATATATACATACAGCCAGTCTGCAATATCATCAGGTCCTTCAAGGTTGAATGCTTGATATACGCAGACAACATCCTTCTATACATGCCTTTCTCCACAGTCCATATGGACCTTTCCCCGCTAGCCAAATGTTTTGATGCAGTATCTGAATGGCTTCAATCCCAGAACCTACGAATTCAACACAAAAAAACTGAGGTTCTCTTCATCACTAGGGACCCACTTTTCACCCCCCCATCCCATATAAAGGTGAAAGAAGCCGAGCTCCAATCAAAACCTTCCATTTGTTACCTTGGGATCACTTTGGACCAACGCATGGATTTGAAACTACATATAACTAACGTAGTCAGAGCAATCTACCTCAAGATCCGGACACTCCGCCATCTTCGCCCCCTGCTTGATCCTGATGACTTCCGAACTATATTTCAAGCCTTAACCCTACCACACCTTGACTATGCTAATGCCATTCTCCAAGGCCTCCCACACTCCACATTAAACCCTTTGCAACTCGCCATGAATACCGCTGCTAGAGTCCTCTACGGAGCATCAAGAAGGGACCATGTAACACCCATCCTAGAGCAACTCCACTGGCTCCCCATACATGGCAGAATATTGTTCAAAACATTATTACTAACCTTCAAGGCCACTAAAAGCATCACCTCCTCCTCTCTAATAGACCTCATTCAGGCCGTTCCACCCAACAGATCCAGGAGAACGATATCAACTAATGTTCTAATTATCCCTAAAGCAGCGACAAAATGCCTATCAGCGACATCTAACAGGGCCTTCAGATTCTATGCCCCTAAGTGCTGGAACGCCCTACCTCCAGAGATTCGGGCTATCACTGATCTATCCCTTTTCAGAAAGGCACTCAAATCCCACCTTTTCCCCCAATATTACTAGACCAGCTAACCAATCTCGATCACTACCCAAACTAAGAACAAATCCTGTTATGTATATACATGTAAATACTCATGTAAATAGTTGCAGTAATGACGTCCCATGTTTTATCCAAGTTCTCTGACCTGTTCTCTGTAAAACCAAACAGTTTGTTGTTCTGGTCTGTTGTTATATTGTGAACCGCGCTGATGCTGAATAGAGCGGTATATAAGAGCCTGTAATAAATAAATAAAACTGCATCCACTGACAGAGAGGGGGAGCAGGCCCTCTAGGAATGAATCAAAGGCTGCCATGCAAGAAGAACAGAGTCCAGAATCTGGAGAAGAGGTCCCTTGCTTGCCACAGGTCAAACAAAGTTTCCTGGAAGAAAACATAGAAAGTTAAGGCAAGTATCACAACAGCATACGCTAAGGCCACGGCAGCCCGAAGGCATGTGATAACTGCATGATAACTGTGCTTTTATAGAGTAATGTGCGTTACAGGCACTAGGGAAGGAACGCCTTTTGGAGCCACTTGGGCAGAATGCACGTTAGTACTGTGCAACCACCAGGTGCACAATAAGTAAAAACACTGTTAATGTGTGCTGAAAATGGCAGGAAACCCCCACACTATGCCAGTGGTTGCCAGCAGTCCACCCAGGAAGATGGAATCAGGAGCTCCCAACAAAGTCAGTGATGAGGTCAAGCCTTGGTACTCACCCCCTGAGAGTCCCGGGCCAAAAGCCTGTGCCGGGCTCAGTTCTACGCACCAGGAACTGTTTCTCTGGCTTTGCAGCACTGTGTTTAAGGTGGCTGGCAGGCAGATCCCTCTGAGAGCCTTCTGCGATCTTCAAGAGAGAGCGATGGGGGGGGGGGGGGGACAGAAGAGGAGGGAAGGGGGCGTTGAGGTTGTGTGAGGCATTTGCAGATCCTTACAAATCCTTCCAGTTTCTGACTGCTCAGCAGGCTCTTATCCAGGGTAAGAGCACAGAGCTGAACCAATTTTCCCTCCTCCTATGGCTACTAAAAAGACCGTAGTCTAGTGGAGCCTCCCACGTCACGCTGTAGTGAGAAATCAACCTGCAGGCTGTCGTTCACGAGCATTTTAAAGCAATCTTTTTATCTCAACTCCTCAGAATTTTCTTCAGAGAGGAGAAAATCCATCCACCATCTCCTGGAGACACTGAAGGGACTCTGGTAGCTGAGGCAAGTAGATGCATAGGGTTATGTCATTGAAACCTGGACTTTTCATTGTTTCTCTGTCTCCACCAATCTGCTGGTAGGGGAACACAATCCACTTGTCTGAGCTGGTCTAGCAGGACGATATGGAATATCTTTTAACTCAGTGCATAGTTAAGCTTTGAAACTTGTTGTTGAAGGATATAGTAAAAGCAGTTAGTACAGCTGAGTTAAGAAAGGTTTAGATAAGTTCCTGGAGAAAAAGTCAACAGGTTGCTATTAAGGGAAACCTGGGGAAAGCCAGTGCTTATTCCTGAGGAAAAGTAGCATGGAATCTAGCCAGGCATTTGTGACCTGGATTGACCACTGCTGGAAGCAGGATACATGTCTAGATGGACCTTTGATCTGACATAATATGGCCATTTTTATGTTCCCAGTAATTCCTCCCCCCCCCCCTTAGTTATTTCTTTTACCACATCACTTTAAAATGAACACTATTCATAGGGCCTGATTCTGTGAGGCGGATAGCGGGGCTGTACATCCCAGTGGGACGTGCAGCCCCAACATCCGTCCCAGGTGTATTCTACAACACACTCCCCCCACACGTTCAGAGCAGCAGTGCGGGATGACCCTGAGGGGAGCGGGAGGGGCAGAATGTGGGCAGAGGGGGAAGGCCATGGCGGCAGGACATACAGGGCAGATTCCTGTCATGGCCCTGTAAGTCCTGCATGGGGGTCAGACTTGCTGCTTGTTCCACCGCGGAGGTGGAATAAGCAGCTGAAAAGTCACTGATCGGACCCGGGAACCCCCCTTAAGGCCAGGAGCAACTGCCAGTAGATCCCTGCCACCCAATCCAGGCCACGGCTGCCCTATCGAGGGTTGGGCAGTGGGAAAATAGGGGTCAGCGCTGCGACAGCCTGAACGGCATGAGGGGACGACGTTCCCACAGGGATGCAGGGGCTGTCTCAGAGCCCGGTCCTGCACCCGCAAGACCGTCTGGCTCCCGCGGTGCAGAATCAGGTTCTAACGTGCCCATCCTGCTCGGGGGCATCCAGACAGCCTGAATGTGCCCCTTCTGGGATCAGGCTCCACGTGATTAAAATCAGGATTTTAAAGGGGCTGTGCAGAAGAATCCACAGCTGCTGCCTAGTTTACAATCATGTGATTCCCCATCCTTACCACAATCTGTGATTTTTATGAAATTTACTATGGAAAGTTACAGTCTGTAAGAATGAATAAATACTATAGGATCAATAAGAAAACTCAACAATGCTTAAATGTTGTTTTATGATGTCTTTTTCATGGTTAATAATATTAACTGCATGCCGAGATTGGGTGAAATTATGATTGATAGATACTGATTCTGGAATTGATAGTATTTGCCTTACGGTCAGACGATACTTTTATTTATTAATTTTTTTGTTAGCTGAGTGAACATAATTGTATCTTTTCAGACTCTCTGCCTCAGCACAATTACTTGCCCAAACACGCACGTTGAAAGAAAAATTGAACTCAATTGACTGTCTTCTTTAGATCAAATGCTAACATATTGTGCCTTTTATATTACTGAGATTTCTGAAGCTACAAATTCCTCCCGCCAACTTTTCACAATCCTGTGTAGGCTTTCTTCTACCGGCTCTAATCATACCTCAGCAACTAGGACTCCAGATCCCCATCTGTTGGCCACTTTCTTTTCTGAAAAAATTCTGAACTTGCGTTCTTCTTTTTCGAATCCCCCCCCCCCCACCTCCTCCGTTATACCCTGTCTCCCCTTGTGAGCTGCCTGCTGCTGACCCTTCGTCATTGCCCTTTTCCTCTCCGCCTAACCGGGCTCTCGTCCATACCTGGTCCTCTTTCCACCCTGTTCTCTCCGCAGAGTTACTTCAGATGCTGCCCAAATCCTGGAAGACCACCTGCAACTTGGACCCAATCCCATCTCGCTGGCTGTCTGAGTCTTCTTTACAACTTATTCCTATCATCACTACCATCATCAACACCAGTTTATCTTCTGGCCATTTTCCCTCTCCATGGAAATCAGCTGTTGTCCATCCTCTCCTGAAGCAGTCTTCCCTTGATCCCTCCGTTCTGTCCCATTGGCGCCCTGTCTCAAACCTCCCCTTCCTGGCTAAGCTCTTGGAATGTTTTGTTTTCGAACAATTAACCGCTCACGTTGAGACCACTAATACTCTCCACCCCCGTCAAGCCGGTTTCTGGCAAGGACATAGTACTGAGACTGTTCTTGCATTGTTAAACGAATTACATGTCGCCCATGACTGCGGATATGTCACTCTTCTTGTCTCCCTTGATCTCTCCGCAGCATTCGACTTGATTGACCACCGGACCCTCCTCTCTCGCCTCTTTGATGTTGGGCTACGTGGCACGGTTCTGCAGTGGTTTCGCTCCTTTCTCACAGCTCGCTCTTTTACTGTCCTCTCGAATGGTCAATCTTCCTCTTCTCTTCCCCTCACCTGTGGTGTGCCCCAGGGCTCTGTCCTCTCCCCTCTGTTATTCAATATTTTCCTCTCCCCCTTATCCCTTCTAATCCAGCAGTATCCAGTTTCTTCGTATATTTATGCGGATGATATCATTCTTCTTTTCCATACTTCTCCGCTCTCCTTAGATATCTCCCAATTTAACCTCTGTCTCTCCCATATTGCCTCTTGGCTCTCTCAGCATTTCTTACACTTGAACCTTTCAAAATCCATGGCTATGTGGGTGTCCCTGAGCGGCTCTTGTCCTTCCGTTGCCCCCATGATTGATTCGACTTCCATTCCACTCGTTTCTTCCTTCCGTTATTTGGGAGTAACCCTTGACGCCTCGCTTTCCTTCCATGGCCATATTTCTTCCCTTACCAGGCGTTCATTTGCAATCCTGCATCATATCAGGGCTGTCCGCTCCCTTCTTCCCTCTGGTTCCTTGGTTACCCTTGTTCTAGCTTTGATTACCAGTAGACTTGATTATTGCAATATCCTTTTGGCTAATCTCCCCAATTATCAGCTTCAACGCCTACAGTTTATTCAAAACACTGCAGCTTGCCTTATTACTTTTGCCCATCGTCTTGATCACGTTACTCCCATTCTCTTTCGTTTGCATTGGTTGCCCCTCCGTTTTCGCTTCCGTTATAGAATTCTCATTCTAACTCATCGTGCCATTAATACTAACAATCCTCTGTATCTTGCTGATCTCATTTCCCTTCATACCCCCTATAGTCAATTTCGCTCACTCCATGCTAATCGTCTGTCCTTACCCTCCCCATCGCAAGCACATCTGGAAAAAACTTGTCACCTTTCTTTTTCCTTAGTCCCCTGTTGTGGAATGCATTACCACCCTTTCTCCGGTTGGAAACCTCTTATCCCCAGTTCAAAGTCTTACTCAAAACCCATCTATTCCAACAATCCTTTGATCTCCCTCCCGATACGCCTCCCTGAAGCTGCCGTAGGTTGTTTGTTCTATTCCAATCATATCTTGTCCTGTCTTCCCTCTGTCTGTTCTCCCCCTGTTTTGTCTTTTTTTATGTCCGATTGAAGTCCTTGGTTTTAGGTGTATAGTCTTTAATTATTCTGTCCTGTCTTTCTTTCTTTCCTGTCATCTCATGGCATTCCTTTTCTATAGTTTGCAGTGTTGACCTTTGATTCTATTGTAAACCGCTTTAATGTCTTGGCAAAAGCGGTCTATCAAGTGTAAAGATAAAGATATTCATTACAATTCCTGTAAAATAAAACTTTTTGATTAAGAGTAATGAATGTTATTCACATGAAGGGTAATTTTATAACAAGCCACCTAAGATGTAGCTGGCATGCATTTAAGATATACAAATATTAAGTAGTAGTAGTAATTTAAAATTTGTGTATCGCTACAAGGTGTGCGTAGCACTGTACGTATGGATGTAAGACACAGCCCCGGTTCATCAGAGCTTATAATTTAATCAAGATGAAGAATATCACAAAACTGGGGACTAGAGTATGGTAGGATACACGTAAGTAGCAAACAAGAGAGTGAGGAGCATCAGTATCCAAAAACAGCTTAAGGTTTTAGCCTGGATTTGAATAGGGCTAGAGAAGGAGCCCAAAAAGTGTGAGCATACTTTCCTTTTAAAAGTAGTCCATGGGACGTACACATGCACTTTTACACTCGATCTGAGGCACACATCAATTTCCAGCTTTATTTTACACACATAAGCCTGTATTTTAGAAATTATGTGCCCGATATTCAGAGGCCGGCATCTAGCTGATCACCGATGAATTTTAAACCCAGATATTCAATGTGGGGGCCATATCTGGCCACTGGCATTGAATATATGAGTCAGCTGGATAACAGCAAAACTAACCGGGCAGCTGTGATAGCCAGCTGCTGCCTGGTTAGCTTTGGTTGCAAAGGTTAGGACAGCTTTTATGGTGCCTAACGTTTGCCGCCACATGATAACTGGGCAATGGCTGAATATCGCTGCTGCCAGGTTATCCCCCGGTGCTGCATCCGCTCCGCCCCAGAACACCCCGATGTTAGCCGGCTAGCATCTGGCATTCTGTGGCAGTACTTGCAGATATTCAGTGCTCAGTCACCGCAATTAACACCTCAAATATAGGGCCCTATGTGCATAAGTTCAAACTCTGCTTCAACCCCACCCTCAGAAATACCTCTACTTGGTTTGATAAAATATATATTTACGTAAGTTTACAAACATATAGCCTCATCAGTTTTATAAAGACCTGCCAGTTGTGCATGTAAAACACTCTCTTCCATGCAGAAATGTCTTATTAAAATGCTCTCTAAAGTAACAGTAAACCATGACTGATTAGGGACAAATGTGTTTTGTAGCCTTGCATAACCTAGATTGTATATGCTTCCAGAATTGCATCATACAGTCTAGTATTTCTAAGCTCTCATTTTGCCAACCAGTTTTTCTTTAATGTATCAAAGCTGTTTTTGGTTTGTGTATTAAAGATTGTATGTTTGCTTTAGTATATCTGACTAGCAGCTGGAATCCATCAACCTCTATCAATAGTTAACAAAATATAAACACCCCCCCCCCCCCCAAAAAAAAACCCCCAAAAAAACACTAGGAAAAAATACTGCATAAAAAGAGAAAAGGTTAAACACTTGAAACCTGAAACTGTACTTTTCAAACAAACTTAATTGCTGAGCAATGCACTGTTAATTCATGAATACAAACATTTTGAAGGCAGCTGTTGCAATGCACATTGTGAAAATAAGATGATTACCTGGAGAGAAGTTAAGGGCAAGGCGGAGGCTGGGGCAGATGGTATAAATTCCACTGGATTCTCAGTATGGGTTGTCAAGCAGGAGCTCATGAGGCTTAATACCATATTCCCCATCCTACTGTTATGGATCATAGGTGATGAGATGTTCTTTTTAAATTCACATCAAAATACCAATGGTATTTGTTGTATTTCTCATTCAAAATGCCACATAAAATGTAACTAAATCACTCATGTTGTTTTCTTTCAAATAAAAATCAATGGGCGAAGCACTGGCTGTTATAGTTTTGCATCTAGCATCAGTTTTCCATCAATTTTTTATGGAATAGGCAAGCAGCAGCAACAGATATAAAACTACCATAAGGAATCAGAGGAACCAGGGAGCAACAGCTGTATCAACACCCCAAAGCAGAGAAGGGCAGGGTAACAGCAGCTGTGCCATTAGTTCCCCAAGACACCCTGAGGGCTGCAGAGGCTACTGCATCCAAGGCATAAGCACAGGTTTTGTGGGAGCTTCAAGCACTTTTGGTATTTTCTCCTATATTTTTCTGCCTAAAGAAAAGAGAGCTCCCCTACTTCAGAGCTATAGAATGCAGGAAAGAAGAGCTTTTATCTCTTAGGCTGCTGCTCTGGCCTCACTCTGTAGCCTATTGGCTGGTTAAGAAATGCTGCTTGGCCAATGAGCTGCAAGGGGATCAGAGAGTTGCTTTTGTGTAGGACAGACCGGCTTCCTGCCTTTGGGCTTCAATAGAAAAGGGAAGAAGTGCTGAGAGAGGGGACTGGGAAAGGGAAGGAAGATTTGATATAGAAGAAGGAGAAGGAAAGGGAAGGAAGGACTAAGGACCTATGAGGGGGCTAGAAGAGCTGCTGGCAGAAGATTTAATAGAGGGACTAGGGGAGAGGGAAGTAAAATGGGGTACTGGTTGGGACATATAATATTGTTTTGAAGGTGTGGTAAAAGGAAACAATGAGAATCCTGGCTGGGAGAGAAGAAAAAAAACTGAGGGCAAGGGGATAGAGAAGGGGCTAGTAGTGAGGAGGGCAGGCTTAGAAAAGGGAGATGAACTTAGAGTTGCCAAGCAACCAGTTTTAGGCTGGCCCAGCTGGTTTTGCAAGTGGCTGGCAGGATGGTAAAACCAGCCAATGAAAGGCTGGTTTTCTGCTGATTGCCGGCCTGGGCTGCCCCCCCCCCCCCCCCACCTCCCTGTGCTGCCAGAGCTGGCATAACAAGGGTCGGCCTGTCCACTAGGCGATCTGCCTGGGTGGGTGGCGGCGGCGGAATGTCACACATGGGCGTGCTGTGCCATCCAACCCCCCCCCCCCCCCCACCAATTCTGTTTGGAAATGAAGCTTTGGAAATACTGCCACTGAATCGGCATCTGAGACAGAATCGGCAGCAGCTGGGGGGAAGCAGTGAGGCCGGGGCTTCTGCCTAGGGTGGCAGAAACCTTGGGGCCAGCCCTGGGTACAACCCACTCTGCAAACAGTGTGCTTGCATAGGGCGGCGGCTCTAAGGGGGCAGCAAGGGTTAGAGTGCCGAGGCAGGCAGAGAAAAACATTCAGCATCAGCACTATCTCTGGCCCTGGCAGCGGCAGCAGTAAGATGCACAGCCCAGGCCCGGCAGCAGCAGGTATCGCATATGGCTCCAGAAACTGCAAGTACTGCACAGCCCCAGCTCCATGTAATTAGGCCTCCTCAGGGGCGGCTTTCCCTATCACTGGGCTGATTAGATGGACGCTGGAGCAGGGGGTGGCCACCTCACTTCAAACCCAGAACTCCTTCCCCTCCACATAACTCAAATCCCACTGAGCTTCCCTCTACATCCGTGTACCCCCTAATTGCTGATGCAAGCAAGCCCATGTGACTCAAATCCAGCCGAGCTTCCTTCTACATCTACAAGGAGTGGCCTAGTGGTTGGGGCAAGGTACTTCAGGCCGGAAGGTCGGGGGTTCAAATCCCACTAGAGGACAGCAACCTTGGGCCGGAAGGATGGGTTTCTAGTCCCACAGGTGCTCCTTGTGGTCTTGCGCAAGCCACTTAACCCTCCATAGCCCATGTTCCCTGTAAAATAGTTATCTCCAAGTTATAATGCCCTGTTCAATGTAATTTCAGTTTGTTCAATGTAAACCGCACTGATGCAGAATAGCACGGTATATAAGAATATGTAAATAAATAAATACCCTTAATTGCTGCATGCAAGCAAGCCCACACAGCTTCCTGGGCTGTTAGTCTGTTCCCAGTATTACTGTATGATTGTATTGTGATTTGCTTTACCCACTATTGTTGTCCTGCTCTTATCTCCCCTGCAGAATCCAGTCAATCTTCCCTCTACATCCGGGTACCCCTAATTGCTGATGTAAGCAAGCCCACGTGACTCAGTAGGTGCCCTGGAGTCCTGCATAAATATCCCACTGGCAGCTTCCCATGCCGTAGGAGCGCATGCTGCAGAAGCATACCCAAGGAGCAGATCCTGCTTCTTGGGCAAGCTCCTTGGTGTGGCTTCAGTGGTTCCATGACTCGCCTCGGGCAGTGGCATTTCCTCACTGATCATCAGATGTTGCGCTGCCACTCCTGTACACTCATATTTTTGCAGGTACTAGGTTCACTTTTCCTTTTATATAGCATTGCAGATCCCTGTTCTCTGGGGCAATCGCCCCCTTCCTCTCTCAAGGGACCTCCTTTACCGTCATCCTCGTTTTCTTGTGCCTTGTGCATTGCAATCTGACCCTAAATCTGCCTCTTGTGCACTTTTTAACTGCCACTCTTTGTGGTCTAAAGCAGCTTTAATCCATGATCTCATGTTACAACACTCTTTTGATCTCCTGTCCCTCTCTGAAACATGGCTTAAGGATGGGGAAAAGCCATCTTATGCCGCTGCTTGCCTCCTAGCTTTTCAGCTGTGTCAACATCCCATTCCTCCAGGTCTGGGGAAGGAATAGCAGTCTTGTACCGTGAGTCTCTGAACATCTCTGAAGTATCCTTACCCTCTATTCACTATCCAGAGTCCCTTCTTATCCAGTTGTCTTCTCCATATGCTTTTCATGCTCTGCTAGTCTATGTTCCCTCTTCTCTTTTCCCCCATCTCTGGGACTCCCTTTTGACCACTCTGATTGAGACATCCACTACATACTTAGATTTGTTCTTGGTGATTTCATTGTTTATGCGGATTCACTTACCCGTCTGTGGGATAAGATTTTTCTTTCACATGTATCAGATCTCTCCTTATCTGAACATATCCCTTTTCCCACGCATGCCACAGGCCACACACCTGATCTTCTTCTAACCACTGTCACTTTTTGTGCACAACTCTCTGATCTTCAAAGTCTGTCTCTTCCTTGGACAGACCATTATGCCATCTTCTTCAAGCTCTTCTATCCTACATCTTCTGATGTGCCAGTTTCCTTGTCCCCTTCCTCTCTTCCGCAACGCTATATCTTGGCTTCTACCCTTCAGGCTTTCCCATCATCAGACTCCCTGTTTCCATCAGACTTTCATTCCTTTTCGGTTGATGAACAGGCATCCACTTTAAACTCTGTCCTAGGTGCTGCAATTGACTCTCTTGTGCCCTTCATATTCAAACCTCACCCACGTCATCCTTATCATCACTCCTGGTTTCACCCCAGTCTTCACATCCCCATATGTCAGATGCGAAAGGCAGAGCATATCTGGTGTTGCCATCATACCCCATCAGCTCTTGCCTCTTTCCAACAGGTACATTTCACCTATCGCCAGGCCATTCTGTCAGCCAAGAAGGAGTACTACAGCCATTGTATCTCCACAGCCAGCAATCAGCCTATGAAGATTTATTCCATGGTCTCCCATCTTCTCTGCCCACCTTCTTCAATCTCTCCTGCGAAAGCTCCCACAGTTGACCAGCTCACTCAGTTCTTCTTTGACACGGTCCATCAGGTACAACGTGATTTTGCTCCCCCGGATGTCCCTTCGCGGAGGACCCCCCCTCTTCTCTCAGGAACCGCCGGCTGCTATCCCTGATGACCTTAATACTGAGTTCATTAGTCCCACCCTCCCTCATACTTACTCCTGGTTCAACCCAATTACAATGTCATCATTCACTAAAGCCATCCAATCCTTCTCCAAAACCACTTGCGCCACTAATTCCGTTCCTTTGGCATGGGTTCCCGAGGTTTCATTAGCACTCCTACCACTAGTCCTTTCTCTTTTTAATAATAGCCTTTCCTCCGGTATTTTCCCCCAGTGCTGGAAAACCGCCATTTGAAGAATCCCACACTTGACCCTTCTCTTCCTGTCCACTATCATCCTGTTTCTAATCTCCCTTTCCTCTCAAAAATTCTGGAAAAATTGGTATTCTTTAAACTTTCTTGCCACCTGGAGCACACTAATTTCTTGCACCCATGTCAGTCAGGGTTCGGGCTGGTCACAGCACTCAAACTGTACTGTTGTTGGTTCTTAACAAAACATTGGCTTCCTTGGATAGGGGTAACATTTCACTGGCTGTCTCTCTAGATCTCTCTTGTGCCTTCGATCTTGTTAACCACTCTCTTCTCCTCTCACATCTGTCTTTCGTTGGTCTGGGGGCAACCATTCTATGCTGGTTTCATTCTTTTCTCGCCTCTTGAGCATATTATGTATCTTTCCAGGCCTATCTTCCTCGCCCATTCTTCTTTCTTGTGGCGTCCCTCAAGGTTCTGTTCTGGCCCCCCTCATCTTTAACGTATTTCTGGCCCTCCTCGCTACTCTTATTCAGCAGCAGGGTGTGTCTGCATACTATTACTCAGATGACATCCTGCTGCTATTCCACACTCACCGTACAGCCCCTGATCTTGCCTCTGTCAATTTATGTTTATCTCTGGCTGCCTCTTAGCGTCTTTCTAATTGCCTGCAACTCAGTCTTTCTAAAACCTTTGCAATCTGGCTCACTGGGTCTTCCACCCCACCTCCAGCATCACCTTCTCTTGGTGGTGTCCCTGTTTCTGTTGTTCCCTTTCTCAGATACCTTGGAGTTACACTGAATTTATCTCTCACCTTTCATACGAATATCAGTAATGTTGTAAAGCATTCCTTTTTTACATTCTGCCAGATAGGTTAGTCCAATCTTTTCTCCCCTCTTCTTCCATTTTCACTCTCCTTCTCTCCCTGGTTAGCTCAAGACTCATAACGTTATCTATTCTGATCTATTGCATTACCAACTCAAACACCTTTAATTTGTTCAAAATACCGCCATCCGCCTACTCCACCATTCTACCAGATATGATCATGTCACCCCGCTTCTAATAAAATCCCATTGGCTCTATCTAACCTATTGTATCCAATATAAGCTATTTACCCTTGTTCACAGGATCTTGCACTCTGTTACTGCCACTGATCTTTCCTCCTGTCTTATCCCCTATGACCCTTCCTGGGTTCTTCGATCTGTTCAGACAAATTGAGTCTACTTTCCTTCCCCATCGCATGTGCATCTCAAATCTAACCGACACTTGGCTTTCTTTTTCCTTGGCCCCAGCCTTTGAAACTCCCTCCCCACTGACCTCTGGCTTGAGCCTTCTCTCCCTAAGTTTAAGGCTTCTTTGAAGACCTATTTGTTTCAACTTACAGATGGTCTTCCCCCATAGCTCACTCGGAATTCTGCTCCCCTTTTGCCTTCCCAACCCTCTCTTGCTCTTACCTCTCTTTCCTGCTCTGTCAGTTTTAATGGCATTCCTTTCCTTTTCTAAATTTGATTGGTTTTAATTGAACACTGCTCTGATGTTTCAAAGGGCGGTATATCAAGTTTTAATAAACCACAGGCATAACAATGCCGCTGATAATCAAAGAGCACGGGTGCGAGGCCTTTCTGACCTAGGCTTTGCCTCTCAGGCCCTCCGTGCCCCGCCCCTCTGACCCGTATTGGAAAGGTCCTGCACTTGTGCTATCTTTGATTACCGGTCATGGGGAGAGGGAGGAGGGCTCAGTTTGGAAAGAAAACGCTGGTATGAGGATTGGGGGGTTGGAGGATTAATGCAGGGGAAGAAAGAGGATCAGGATATTCAAGACACAGGGATGGAGGGAGACTGAGAAGATGCTAGACATGGGGATGGGGGGGTATGGTGGGTGACAGAAGGGTGATGCTGGACGTGGGGGGAAATAGAGAAACAGGCGTGATGCTGAACATGGGGGGGATATAGGGAGACAGAAGTGTAGAAACGGCCGCTGACTGCCTGCGGGGATCCCAACCCCCACGGGCAGAAGCGCAAAAGATTCCTGCACAGACGGCTGAATAAATTAATTCATTCAGCTGTCTGTGCAGCAAACTTGGTAACCTTTTATTTTTGTCAAGCTGTGCAGCCATCTGCTCTCCTGGCAGCGATAGCAGTTGCTTCTACTCTTCTGCCCGCAGGGCTTGGGATCTCCGCAGACAGTCACTGGCTTTCTGGGCCATGGAGGCTGTTAGGCTGTGCAGTCGGCCCATCCATTGTGCGAGAATGTTGTTCACACAGGGCCCTGCGCTTTAGGGGGCCCCGTGTAAACTTCATTCCCACATGGTGAATCCTGGCTTTGCAATGCTGGCTTCAGAGGGAGCCAGGGAGACCTGCCTGAGGCCACGGCTCACCTCTACACAGCTGCCAGCGTGAAGAGTGGCATGTTCTCTCACGCTGGTTGCTATGTTCTCGTGAAGCGCGTGAGTGCCGGGAAACAGAAAATGCACTTTAACCTTTTCCAGCACTTAACATGCTTCACGAGAACACAGCTGCCAGCGTGAGGAAAAAGTACAGAGAAGAGCCACCAAAATGGTAAAGGGGATGGAAGGATACCCCTATGAAGGGAGGCTGTAAAGATTAGTGCTCTTCAACCTGGAAAAGAGACGGCTGAAGGGAGATATGATAGAGGTCTATAAATTAATGAATGGAGTGGAACGGGTAAACGTAGATCAATTATTTACACAATCAAAATATAGAAAGACTAGTGGACATGCAATGAAGCTACAGGGTAACCTGTTTCAGACTAATAAGAGAAAATATTTTTTTACTCAACATGTAATCAAACTCTGGAATTCATTACCGGAGGATGTAATAAAAGCTGTTAGTGTTGCCGGGTTTAAAAAAGGTTTGGACAAGTTCCTGGAGGAAAGGTCCATAAACCATTATTAAAGGGGACCCGGGATATCCACTGCTTGCCCCAGTACAAGCATTGTGGAACCTGTGTCTTTTAGGGAAACTGCTAAGTACTTGTGACCTAGATTGGCCACTGTTGGAAACAAGATACTGGTCTTGATGGACCTTGGTCTGACCCAGTATGGCATATCTTATGTTCTTATGACTGGGGGGAGGCATGGACTGAAAATGGGCTGATGGGGGGCTAGAATAGGCCTGGAAATGTGCCTGGTAATTGGCACTGGAATATAGTAATGTGGAAATCCAGTAGGCTTTCTTTATCCAGACGCTCATTAAGAGGCATGTTTACTAAAAATATTATGCAAATATGTATGCAAATGAGGCCCCACAATGAGTCTCCTCACATAGCCCCGCACCTGCCCTTGGGCCACACCTGTGTTCAGGAAGAATGGAAAATAACACTAAAAATTGTGCTTGATTGGTTTCCTGGTTTGGTTCTTCAATCCTGCTTAGCTACTGTATCCCTGTTTCCCTCCTTGCTCTTGGTAAAGTTCTGCAGCCACCTCCCAACTCTTGACTCAGTTTCCCAAGCTAGATGCTTATTCCTCGGCCATTGAGCCAGTATTAGGTAGGCAGGCCAGAATGCAGTGGATTAGTATGAATGCATGCTCCTATGTTCAGGGTTGCTGGAATATATCAGGCTTCCCACCCAGCATGCAGTCTCTGAGATTTCAAGCTGAGAACAGGAAGCATCACATACAACTGTGACCCTTGTTGACCTGCCAGAGTTCAAAGCCTGCAGGTGATGGAGCATCTCAAGTGGACTCTTCCACTGGCTTGGAATACATGAGTACTAGGAGAAGTGCTGCAGAGCATAGCGAAGCAAGACCAGTCCCAGACAACAGGGGTATGCTGGGTGTAGACACATGGAGGCACATTCAGGTTTGTGCATCCCCAGGCTGTCCGGACGTTTAGACATCTGGACAGCCAGGGGATGCACACGATTCGGCTCCTGTGGGGGCTAGACATCCTCGCAGGAGCAGAATTACATCACAGTGGCTGGACATCTGGGAGGTGCCCCAAGTCAGGTACCCCGGACGTCCAGCTGTATGCCCGGCTAACTCAGTCAGGCTCTTCATGGAGCCGCAATCACTGGCGGCATCGGTTGTAGGTCTGTTTCCCGCAGCCCGACCCCCGATCAGACCTTTTACGGCTGGGGTCGGGCTGCGGGGAACCCCTGCACTCCCTCACCTCAAGCATGGCCCTTTGCACCGCTGTTCCCTGACATCGAGGTGGACTTGTTCCACTTCCGAGGTGTAATAAGTCCCCTGTCTAACTGTGCGACTCCGGACGTACAGGGCTGACCTCAGAATCGGCCCTGTACGTACAGGGTCGCATCCCCGCCTACCGCCCGCCCTCGTTCCTCTTCCGGCACAACCCCTCCCGCCCATGAACAAGTGGCCTGTACGTGCAGTGAGCTGTGCGGCCATCGGAGAGATCTAACCATATAGCGGGTCTGGATCGGATGTCCAGACCTGCTAAACGGTGATAGGAATGACCTCCATAAGGTTTACAGTATGTGTAGAACCCACAATGGCACATTCTTTACAAATATGCATTGATCCATAAGTCTTTTTAAATATAGGGCCCAATGATGAAAATCCTATGTTTGATTGGTTGCATGACCTGGCTAGTTCTTCTTTGAAGCAGGATCTTGTCCCGGTGCATTTGAAGGAGGCAGTGCTGTCATAATTATAGACCCATTTCGAATTTGCCAATGTTGGCAAAACTTGTGGAAAAAGAGGTAGTAGCGCAAATGGGCAGTTATGTGGAAGATTTTTCTCTTTTGGATATGAGTTGGGGAGGTTTCCACACTGGTAGTGGTGTGGAGACTCTGCTTTTGGTGTTGCTGGATCAAACGTATGTTTGGTTGGACAAGGGTGTTTCAGTTTTGTTGATCTCCTTAGATTTATCTGCGTCATTTGACTTGGTGGAAAGGAGGTTGCTGTTGGAATGGTGTAGGATTAGGTATTGGGGGAAAGGTATTGGATTGGATATGCTCCTTTATGAGTGACCGGCGGTTCAGAGTATGGGGGATGGCTGGGAAGCTGTGGATCTATAATTGGGAGTGGGAAGTGCCTTAAGGTGCCTTATCCTCACTATTGTTTAATATCTATTTGCAGCCCCTGGATAATATGATCCAATCTTTTGGATTTACATTTTACGCTTATGCAGATGACCTACAGATTTTGGTCCCTTTACAGGGTGATTTGGAGGGGACAGTAGGGCAGTTTAGTAGATGTTACGGACAGTGCAGATATGGTTGGTGAATAGTGGATTAGTTCTAAATGTGGATAAAACTGTTTACAGTTTGGAACAGCAGAACGAGAGGACCTGTGCTCTTTGCCTATTGTGGTAGGTTTTGTAATCTCCTGGAGGGAGGAGTTGAAATCTTTGTGGGTAATTTTGGAAAGGGAGGGGATAAGGGATAAGCAGATTACTCAAGTAGTTTGAACCGTGTGGCTGAAATTGGTGTTGGTCCATCAACTGAGACCGTTTTTAGATGATAGGGCCTTAAGGCTGGTGGTTCAGTTGTTTGTTCAGGGGACATTAGATTATTGTAATACACTTTCCTGTTCGTGTTCCCAGCCTAGTCCCGGAACCTCTGGGTTCCCAATCTTATCCAGCAGCTTGAAGACTGAGAAACTCCTCTTTTTCTGTGACATCACCAGTATATCTCCTCGGTGTCCGCCCCCTGTCACCAGTTACCTCAGTCTTCAAGCAGCTAGATAGATGGGAGCCCAGGGGGTCTGGGCTCATGTGAGAAACTATTAAGAATCACCAGGATTAGTGTACTTTTAATTTTGGGATAGTGTTTTGCTGTTCAGTGTCCTGTACCTTTAAGCCTCTTCAGACTGTCAGATTCTGCTAGACCGGTTTTGTTTTCCTCTCTTCCTTACGTTTTTGCTCACCTTCTCTTCCTCTCTCCCTCCCCCTCTGCTCTTTCCATCTTTTGGGGGTTTCCTGACAGACAGGGGCTTTGGGGGACTGTGGGGACTGGCTTCGGCGTCCCTTTCCCGCTCCGAGGCTGCCGGTGCCACGCAGATGCGTTGCCTGCAAGCGCACCTGGCTATGCCTTCGCCGCGACGGCTCTGCTTATCTCATTGGTCCTGTTAGGAAGGCCTTTATAGGAGCCGCTCCTGCTCTCCTGGCCTGCGGCGTGACCGGACACTGCGGACATACCAGATAGCGTTTGTCATAGCCGGAGGTAAGACAGTCGCGCGGCCTCTCTTTTTTCTAGCCGCGAGGCATTTTGGCGCGCTTTTCTCCGGCGGCCCGGCCGCATGGTGGCCTTGCTGCGCGGGGGCCGCGTGCGCATCAGTTTGTTGTTTTTTTTCTTCTTTTTTCGCCTTCTGTTTTGCCTCTGGCTCCCCTTTTTGCTGCGTTGTTTGCCCTGAATTCAGCATACCAAAGGCAGCAGAGATCCGGGGAAAGCTAGGCCGCCTTTCCCTCCCAATTTTTGCAGGAGGGGATAAGGTGGCTCTGCCTGCTTTGCTGTTCAGCTAAGCAGGGCCTAGGGGGCCTGGTCTGCGTTCTTGGATTTCTGACGGCAGGCATCCGTTTTGTTAAGAGCTCGCAATGCCCTCCAAACCACAATGTGTGGTTTGCGGTTCAAAGAAGTTTTCCAGCGCGGGGGTTTGCAAAGCCTGCGCTGGGGAGGCTGACGGTTCCCGTCTTGAGGCAGGGCTCCTCCCGGGCGCCGCAGAGGGCGCGCCCGACCCTGCTATCTCTACGGCTCCGGAGTTGCCCCAGGAGGATCCGGCGCCGGGTCCTTCTTCGGTAGGACTCTCTACCCCTGCGCCTGCGGCGTTCCCTGCGGACCTCTCCGCCATTTTTTCCCCGCAGTTTGTGACACTCCTGCAGCAGGCGGTGTTGGGTGGCCCTGCGCAGCCGGGTACTTCTCAGGAGGGCAGTGGCGCTAGGAAGCGTACGGCCCCCTCCCTCTCGGTTACTGCGTTCGGGGCGGATAAGCGGCCTCGCTTGGAGGGTACCTTGCAGGACCCTTCGGAGGTCTCGGACGCGCCTCTTTCCGATGAGGAGGAGCGCAGTATGCTCCTGGAGGAAGAGCTGGAGGAGGGGAGATATCAGAGCGGGAGGAACAGGCTAGGGTCGTTCGGGTCTTCCGGAGGGAAGAACTTCCTGCCCTTATTGCCGAAACGCTCAAGGCACTCAACATGCCTGTACCGGGGGCGGCCGTGGATGAGCCCCTGGAAGATCCCCTCTTACAGGTGTTCCGTAAGACCCAAACGGCGTTTCCCGTGCACAGGGTTTTTCAAGAGATGATTCAGGAAGAATGGAACCTCCCGGAAGCGCCCTTGAAGGGGGCTCGGATAATGGGTCGGCTGTACCCATTGTTGGACAAGGATAAGGAGGTCTTCAAGTCACCTAAGGTGGACGCTGCTGTTTCGGCCGTGACTAAGAAGACGACTATTCCTGTTGAGGGCAGTACGGCCCTCAAGGATGTCCAGGATCGGAAGCTGGATGTTTTACTACGACAAGTCTTCGACATCAATGCGATTTCGCTTCAAGCGGCCGTTTGTGGAGCGTGGGTTGCTAGGGCCTGTCTTCGTTGGGCGCAGCAGCAGGTTCAGCAGGATCAGCCCAGTACGCTGGCAGGGGAGGCGGCCCGCTTGGAGTCAGGGTCGGCCTACCTGGCGGATATTCACTATGATCTTATGCGGGGCCTTTCCAAGAGTATGGCTTCGGCGGTCGCTGCTCGACGCTACCTGTGGCTTCGCAACTGGTCGGCGGATAGTTCCTCCAAGGCTAGACTGAGTAAACTCCCCTTTAAGGGGCGTCTACTCTTTGGAGAGGATCTGGAGAAGCTTGTGAAGGACCTCGGGGAGACCAAGGGTGGTCGTCTGCCCGAGGATAAGCCTAAGCCGGCCCGGGGCGCTCCTGGGGGGCGCGGGCAGACCCGGGATTTTCGGCGGTTTCGCTCACAGCGCTTCGGGTCCTCGGCGCGGGGGCGTCTCTCGTATCGCGCCCCGCCGTTTCGGGGCTTCCGGGGAGAAGGCAAGGGTTTTGGTCCCTCCTCCGCCGGCTCCTCTAATTTCAAGAAGCAACAATGAGATAAGGGGGGCCCAGGCGCCTCCACTACCTGTAGGGGGGCGGCTCCGGGAGTTTTTTCCTGCCTGGGCCCGCATCACCACCGATCAGTGGGTACTGGAAATTATTCGAGAGGGCTACGCTGTGGAGTTCGCGAGACCTGTGCGGGACTCGTTTGTGCTGTCTCCTGGCAAGTCTGTCGCGAAGCGTGCGGCTCTGCAGTCGACGGTGCAACGGCTCCTGGACCTCCGGGCCATCGTTCCTGTTCCCAAAGACCAACTCGGCTGCGGTCGGTACTCCATTTACTTCGTCGTCCCCAAAAAGGGCGGCGGCATCCGTCCGATTCTCGATCTCAAGGGCGTCAACCGTTGTCTGAAGATCTCGCATTTTCACATGGAAACTCTTCGGTCCGTTATCGTGGCGGTGCAGAAGGGCGAGTTCCTCTCGGCCCTAGACCTGTCAGAGGCATATCTGCATATCCCGGTCAGGGCGGAACACCACAGGTTCCTGAGGTTCGCCGTTCCGTGCGGGCATTTTCAGTTCCAAGCCCTTCCGTTCGGGTTGGCGACAGCGCCGCGGGTTTTCACCAAGGTGATGGTGGTGGTCGCGGCGGCTCTGCGCAAAGAAGGGATACTGGTACATCCTTATTTGGACGATTGGCTGATTCGAGCAAAGTCCAAGATTGAGAGCGAGCGAGTTACGGCTCGGGTGATAGCGTTCTTAGAGAGCCTCGGTTGGGTCATCAACCTGAACAAGAGTCACCTGGTCCCTTCCCAAAGTCTCGAGTACCTGGGAGCGCGCTTCGACACTCAGGCGGGGAGGGTGTTCCTGACCACCCAAAGGGCGCAAACCCTTCGCAGGCTCGTTCGGAGTTTTCTGGAACTCAAGGCCCCCTCCGCCTGGCGGTACCTTCAGTTGCTGGGAACCATGGCGGCTGCGATCGAGACAGTGCCGTGGGCCAGAGCGCATATGCGTCCACTGCAAAGGGCGTTACTCCGGCGCTGGTCGCATCAGCGGGACCCTTTGTCCCGTCAGCTGGTTTGTCCCGAGGAAACTAGAAATGCTCTGCGTTGGTGGCTCCTTCCCGCTTCACTGGAGCGGGGGAGGTCGCTGGAAGTTCCGGAGTGGCTGGCGGTGATGACGGATGCCAGCCTGTTGGGCTGGGGCGCTCACTGCCAGGGCACGTTTGTGCAGGGGCGCTGGAGTCTGCTGGAGCAGTCCTGGCCCATCAACAGGTTGGAGCTTCGGGCGGTGACCCTGGCCTTGCAGGAGCTGGGGCCGCTCCTCGAGGGGAAGGCGATCCGGGTGTTGTCCGACAACGCGACAGCGGTCGCCTACATCAACAAGCAGGGGGGAACGAGCAGCGTGGCGCTCGAGGCCGAAGCCGAATCCCTGTGCGCTTGGGCGGAAGCTCACCTCTCGGATCTCTCGGCAGCGCATGTGGCCGGGGTAGACAATACTCAGGCCGACTTTCTCAGCAGGGTGCTGGTGGACCCGGGCGAGTGGGTCCTGAACCCCGAGGTGTTCGAAATGGTGACTCGCAGGTGGGGCTGCCCGATCATGGACCTTATGACGACCTTTGCCTCTGCAAAAGCAAGCCGCTTTTTCAGCAGGCGGCGGGAACGGATGTCGGAGGGTCTCGATGCCCTGATACAAGTCTGGCCAGCGGGTCAGCTGTTGTATGTGTTTCCCCCCTGGGTTCTGATCGGGAGGGTGCTACAGCGCATAGCGCGGTTCCCCGGACGCGTGATTCTCATAGCGCCGGACTGGCCGCGGCATCCCTGGTACGGGGATCTGGTACGCTTGCTGGTAGCAAAACCTTGGCGTCTCCCCTGCCGGCCGGATCTTCTGACGCAGGGTCCCCTCGTGATGCCGCACGTGGACAGATTCTCGCTTACGGCCTGGCTCTTGAGCGGGCTCGATTGAGAGCTAGGGGTTATTCGTCGTCGGTGATTGCAACACTGTTGAAGTCCCGGAAGCGGTCCACGTCCTTGGCGTACGTGCGCGTGTGGCGCATTTTTGAAGCATGGTGTGGGACCCGGAAGTGCACGGCTTTGTCTGCTTCTCTTTCCCAAATCCTAGATTTCCTTCAGGATGGCTTCGACAAAGGTCTCGCTGCGGCGTCGTTACGCGTTCAGGTGGCGGCGCTGGCCTGTTATCGGGGCCGGATTTCCGGACAGTCTTTAGGGTCCCTGCGGGATGTCAAGCGTTTTCTCAGAGCGGTATCTCTTCTTCGACCGCCTTCCCGCCAGATTGTCCCCAAGTGGCATCTTCCTTCAGTCTTGGATGCTTTGCGGCTGCCTCCCTTTGAGCCGCTGTCTCAGGCGACTCTCAAGGACCTTACCCTGAAGGTGGTTTTTCTAGTGGCGATCAGTTCGGCGAGGCGCGTGTCTGAGCTTCAGGCTCTTTCCTGCAGGGAACCTTATCTTTCCTTTTTCCGTCTAAGGTGGTTTTGCGGACCGTTCCGGCTTTTCTACCTAAGGTGGTCTCGGCTTTCCATGTGAGCCAGGAAATCTCTCTTCCGGTGTTCTCCGAGGATAGAGGGGCGGCATCCAGGGGTTTATACCTGTTAGATGTCCGTCGAGCTTTGAAAAAGTACTTACGCCGGACTGAGTCGTTTCGGAAATCGGATCGGCTCTTTGTTCTCTTTGCAGGGTCGCGCCGCGGAGAGAAGCGGCGTCGAAGGCGTCCATTGCGCGCTGGATCAAGGAAGCTATCTCGTCGGCCTATGTGCTTTCCGGTAAGACGGTCCCGGAGGGGTTGCGAGCCCATTCTACCAGGGCTCAGGCTGCTTCCTGGGCGGAATTCAGGTCGGTTTCGCCTGAAGAGATATGCAAGGCGGCGACATGGTCGACGTTGCACTCATTTGTGCGGCACTATCGGTTGGATGTGCAGAGGACAGAGGAGTCCTCTTTTGGATCGGCAGTACTTCAGGCTGTTCTGCCAGGTCCCTCCCGTGTATAGGTGTTTCTTCACTGCTCTGGTACTGACCCAGAGGTTCCGGGACTAGGCTGGGAACACGAACAGGAAGGTGAAATTAGTCTTACCTGCTAATTGTAGTTCCTGGAGTGGAACCAGCCTAGTCCCGTATCCCTCCCGCTGTGGGGCTGGCGATAGCCTGAAGTGCCCATGTCCTAACAGGTGAGTCAGCTTTACCGTTTGGGGCTGTGCCCGTTCTTTTGCAAAGGGAAGCGGACTAGTACCGCGCTACGTTTTCTTTGTTCTTTGGGGGTCTTTTCCTCTTTTCCCTTCTGTGTTTCTGGGGGGTGGAGGAATGGCCTCTACAAGTCTTACAGTCTCGGAGTTGCCTTGGGGGGGGTTCTCCAGGGATCTTTTCCTTTCAGCATAGATAAGTGGCTTGGTGTTTCTTTGATATGCTTAATTGTTTCTCCGGGGAGTCTGCTTTGTCAATAGGTCACTGGTGACAGGGGGCGGACACCGAGGAGATATACTGGTGATGTCACAGAAAAAGAGGAGTTTCTCAGTCTTCAAGCTGCTGGATAAGATTGGGAACCCAGAGGTTCCGGGACTAGGCTGGTTCCACTCCAGGAACTACAATTAGCAGGTAAGACTAATTTCACCTTATGTTGGGCTGCCGAGGAAATTTATACTAAGGCTTCAGAGGGCCTGTATTCTGTTGGGAGCACACAGGTGGGACAGTACATGGCCTTTACTGATGAGTCTGCACTAGCTCCCAATTTGGGAGCGTTGTTTGTTTAAGTTACTGGTTATTGCCTTTAGGGTTTTACATGACTTGCATCCAGAGTATTTGCATGGGCTTATGTGCTGGTTTGAGCCCCTTTGGCCTCTGCGTTCATCGCTGTCCCCAGCCTGGATGATGTATGAAAGGCATATTGATGGCCTCATGCGTTTTGAGTGGTGGCATCTGAGAAGTGGAATGAGTTGCTTGGGGAGTTGTGGGCATTGTTCTGTTTATTGGACTTTTGTAAGGTTTTGAAAATATTTTTATTTTGGGGGGTAGTACTGATCATGGCGTGATAGAGGAATTGTGTTTCCCGAGACTGGATGGATAAGTCACTCGGGAGATTCTATCTGGCTTTGGAGTAAAACAAGTTGGTTGGCTTATGATTCCCTGAAGCAGCTGAGGTGAAACGCTGTAGGGATGTCCCAGCGGGCGTCTTTCATATCTGCTAAGTAATGATATTATAACAAGGTTAAGTAGTGGAGTCAATGTGTCTTTATATGAAGTATCATAATTTGGCTCTGTTAATGACCCTACTGTTTATAGTTTTCAGTTGGTGACATCACCATATTAAGCACTGACAAATGGTACAAACCAATGGTGGATGTGGAGTCACAAATTCAGAGATGAGTTAAGCCTGCCAATGAAAGGAAGTCTCACCTACAGAGGAGAGTGTGAAGTGCAAAGTAGTAACAAGATGAGTGAACCCAACCTGCATGGAAGGGGAGCTGACTGGGAAAGAGTGCATTGGAACCTGCTTGGGAGCGGAGGGAAACAGAAGGCTGTGTTTAGGAGAACTGAAAGCAGGCTAAGGAGATGTAAGAAAGTGAACCAAGCAGAGAACTAATAAACACCCACCCCCAAATATAAAAAATCAAACTGTGCTTGTGCAGGACAGGAAGAATTAAAAAGTACAGAGGGAGTAAGGAAGGAGAGAAGAAGATAATGACCAGAGAGGAAGAAGAAGAGATTAGGTGAATGGGAGAAAATGGGAGAAGAGAGAGTGTGTGGATAGGATGAGGGGAGACAGCGACTAGTAAGAACTAGCATGTGGGGAAGTGTGTTGTGGATAGATTGAAGGAAGGGTAGGGGGGAGTATGGAGTGGACCAACTCAGGGAGTGAGGGGGAAGGAGATACTGGTAGGACTTTGAGTAATTCCCTAGCTTTTGATTTAGCTATGTAAGTGTAACTTCCTTTCTGTGTGGTCCTCACAGTTACTTCACCAACTGTTTGGCAAAGGAGTCTTTCTCTGCAGCTCATGGATTTTAAAATATCAGGGTTCTCTTGGTGTGACTGGCAAAGGCCAGGATGCCCTTGGTATGTGACACTCTCATGCACTCCCTTCTCAAATAAATAAGTCCAGGCCATGAACTGTGTTCTGTACCAGGGTTTCACTTAGGGCCTGATATTCATCTCGGCATGGCTAAGCACCGACGGAAGTGAATATCTGGGTCTAGCCGCACTGCCCAGTAGCCACAGAGGCTAACTGTGCAGCATCAATATTGGATGCTGCACGGTTAGCACTTGGCGCCTGTAAGATAGGCGAGGTTTTTCCTCTCCTATCTTATAGACGTCGAGCACTAACCCTGCAGCTTCCAATATCAGTGCTGCACGGTTAGTTACGGACCCCGCTTCCACCCCGGAACACCCTCAGCACTCCCCGATGCTAGCCGGCTAGCATCGGGATTCCTAGGGGACTTAGTTGGGGATATTCAATGGCACTACCCATGTAAGTGCCATCGAATATCTGGTTAGCAGGCATTTACACTGTTAACTGGCTGTTAACTGTGTAAATGCCCTTTCGGGTCCTTAAACTTTAGGATCACTGAGAGAAAAACAGCATTAACAATTAGCATGAACAATGAACATGAACTATGTTATAAAAGCAAACTAATCTCCTTTCTTTTTGGTTAGGGTGCTTTATACCCCCTTCCTTCACATTTCTCTACACCTTTATCTTGAGCACTTGGTTTCTTCCCCGCAACTCATTCCTTTTTAGTATATCTTCCTTTGATACCTTTATCCACCATTTAAATATTTTGACCAGTCCAGTTATTTTCTATGGGAGAATTCCCTATCTCTTCTAGCAATGTCCTTCCCCAGAGAACCTGAGTCTGAAAGTGCTGCATTCACAGTTCTCAAGTCCTCTCATGGATAACACCCTTTGTTCTGGCCCTCCTAAAATGTGGCATCATTTGGGTTTGTTCTCTTCCTGGATGGGCAGTTGCTGAATATGCAATTCTCCCCAGTGCTGCTCTATTTGGCCCTGGCTCCTGTGATCTTGAAGGATGGGTGCAGGCACACTCCTGGAACCTCTTACCAGGCTGAGCTACTACTGCTACTACTAATCATTTGTATAGCACTACAAGGTGCAGCAGTGCTTTACAGACATGTAAGAGACAGCAGCTTCAAGCCTGCTCAGTTTCTTCCATGGTCATAGTGGCTGGGTGCAGATAATCTTCTTTGCAAGATGATTGCTCTGGGCGAGTGCCAGAGGCACCTGCCCATTAAGGGTGGATCCTATTACAATCTTACAATGGCTAGGGGCCAAAGACAATCTGAAATGATTAGCAGCAAGAACCTCCTCTATTCTGGAAAATGTCAGACCTTTCTCTCTCCCCTCTTGCAATATTTAGTAGGGACACTGGATGGTGCCACTGTTCTTAATGCAGCATCCAAATAGTCTCTACATTACCTGTTCCACTCTTGACATTTAGATGCAGTCTGGTAAGTTACATTTACAACCAATCATATTTGGTTTTCTTTTTCTTTTTTTTTTGTTGCGGGGGGAATGGGAGGGGGAGGGTTTATGGTTTATTATTTGATAGACTGTCCCTCAGCAGAACGGTGTACAACAGTGTCTAAAATAAACATAATAAAATAGAAAATAATTCCAGTAAGAACAGGAAAGTGGAGAGTCATTCAAACCGCACATGTTCAGTACCTCCAATCATTTTCAGAAGTTGGGTGTTATGCCTCAAGGCACTCAGAGAGAAGTGGGGCAGTGACCTCAGTAAAATCAATTCCCCAAGGCACTGAAAAAGGGTCACTTTCTCCAAATGGATTAATTTTGCACATACTATGACAGTCATGAACCTCACTCCTAAGCCAGGGTATGTACTGCAATTCCCGTAACACTGTGGTGACCTAAGTCACCCTGATGAATTCCCATGGACAGAGTACTGATATGAGAAAGCTCACTCAGCTGACAGAGGCCCTACGGGCAAGGAAGTCAAACCTCTGGAATCCTACTGATAGACACTATTATGAAGAAGCTTACACTTCTGACAGGGTCACTACTGGGAGGAATCTGTCACTGGCAACTGAAGGGATAATGCCATAAAATGTTCTAAGAGATAGGGATGCACCATAATAATATCATCACACTGGCTTCCACTAAGGCTGAGGGCCTAATACTAAAAGCGAGTTATAGATTCACCAGTGAGTGATGAACGCATAATTTGCCTATCTGAATAATTGCTTAAGTTGTCTAGATAAAACTGCAGTGACCAAATTGCCAAATGGCCAGATATTATCCAGATAATAAGAGGTCGGAGTTTGGGTAGGAGGAGCGGAGGCAGAGCTGGCATCCATTTAGTGGCTTAATATCACCACTCAAAAGGATAAGTTCTTTGGACTGATTTAGACCTACTCAATAGTAGAACTAAATCTATCTGGATGGTACCAGTGTGTTCACCGCTGAATATATGTATGAAATTACGTGTCCTAACTTTAGGCATTTTAGCTATCCAGCCAGTGACTGAAAATTGCTGCTGACCAGGCAGCGAAAAATGTTATCCGGGCAAACAGGATATTCAGTGCCAACCTCCAGATATGGCCCAGCACTGGCAATCCAGTTCTAAATTAAAGCAGCGATGTCCAGCTATTTTTAACAACGCTGCCCACCACTGCTGAATATGCCCCCCTCCCCATTGATTATAATTTCAACTTAGTTCAAAATTGCATACCTGTAAGACAATGTAATTCTTTTAACACCTAAATATAAATGTAAAACTTACATGTAAAATAAGGCCTAGTATTTATGTGTCTTATAATGTGTGTAAATAATTCAACTTAGAATACTAAAACATTGTATAGAGGGATTATTCATCAAGTTGCCCCTTCATGAAATCTCGCAGATGCAGGGTGATAAATAGGTCCATGTGCCATCATGTGATATAATCTAAGAATCCGTCTCTGTTGGAAAATGGAAATTAGAAAATATATGGTGCAGAAGATCGCAAAGAAAGGAATGGCAATGGTCAGAACAAAATTAGTCTGTAAAATGTCCTCATGGCAAAAATTATAATTGTAGTTTGCAATCTGCACAACCTTTTTTGTCAACAGGAAGTTCAACTGTATGGGAGTCTTTATATTCCAGTAGGTCATAGTAACATATACATAGTAACATAGTAAATGACGGCAGATAAAGACCAGCATGGTCCATCTAGTCTGCCCAGCAAGATGGCAAGAGTAGGTGCACCTGTCACTCTGTGCAGGCCACCCCTCCCCATGTCTTTGTTTAGGGGTAAACCCACCACTCCATGTAGGACACCCCTATTTGTTGAGACGTTATATGGTTCAGAAGTTAGATGGTACCGTTTATTTTGTTTTTATCCTATTGCTGTAAAGGGATCCACTGTGTTTGTCCCATGCTGTTTTGAGGTCACCCAGTTTATAAGTGAAGCTGGATCTCATGTCCATGAAAATCATTCAGGATCTGGATCTCTACAAAACAAGATCTGGTTCAAGTATAATTGGGTTTAAAAAAGATTTAAACAAGTTCCTGGAGGAAAGTCCATAAACCATTATTAAAATGGACTGGAGAAATCCATTGCTTACCTCGGGGTTAAGCAGCATGGAGTCTGTCTACCTTTTGGGAAACTGACAGATACTTGTAACCTGGATTGGCCACTGTTGGAAATGGGATGCTTGCCTTGATGGACCTTTGGCCTGACCCAGTATGGCATATCTTTTTTTTTTTTTGTGCCATCAAGTCAGTGTTGACTCATAGCGACCCAGCTACCTCTGGGTTTTCTTGGCAATGTATCACTGGAAGTAGATTGCCAGCCTTTTCTTCTGAGGCAATGGAGGGTAAAGCGACTTTCCCAAAGTCACAAGGAGTGCCAGTGGGAATTGAACCCTTGATCTTCTGGGTACTAGGCATATCATATCTTATGGGGAGGATATTCAGCAGCAGCGGTTAGCCGATCTAACACAGCTAGCCGCTGTTGCTGAACACTAAACCTGGATATTCAATGTGCTGGGACCCTTTCTGGGCCCCGAAATTGAATATCCCAGTTGGTTGGATTGCCAGGAAGCTAACTGGGCAGCGGCGATATTCAGCCACTTCTTGGTTAGCTACTGCGGCAAAAATTAGACCCGCTTTTGCTGTGCCTGACCTTCACCATGTGTCAGTAACCAAGCAGTGGCTCAATATTGCTGCTGCCTGGTTTTCGATAGGTGCCACCCTGGAATGTCTCCAGCATGACGCAATGCTAACTGGTTAGCACTGGGGCGAGCAGCTCTGGCACCTGCAGATATTCAGCGGGACTAACTATGTTAGTGCCACTGAATATCCCACTGAGCAGCATTTACATGGTTTGCATGTAAATGCCTTTGATTACGCCCCCCCCCTCCCCCATGTTCTTATAAAACAAAGACAGGCCACCAACATTTATAACAGAGTCTTTTGGAATAATAATCAAACAAACGTTACTAGGAAGAGGAACTCTGTCATTAATATCATCTTTGTTTATGATAAGAATAGCTTCATTCAGTGGAGTGCTAACCAACCAAACATTACAACAGCAACTTTTGTTCCAAGAAACCATCAATCTTAATCAAGGTAATTTTGTATTTCTCTTTCACATTCCAAGTTGTCAAACCACAAAGAGTTTAGTAGTGTCCTTCAGGAAAGGTTTACCTGGGCACATCTAATGAATATCTTTGGTGAACATAAGAACATAAGATATGCCATACTGGGTCAGACCAAGGTCCATCAAGCCCAGCATTCTGTTTCCAACAGTGGCCAATCTAGGTCATACGTACCTAGCAGTTTCCCCAAGGGACACAGGTTCCACAATGCTTGTACTGGTTCAAGCATTGATATCCTGGGTCCCTTCTTAATAATGGTTTATGGACCTTTCCTCCAGGAACTTGTCCAAACCTTTTTTAAACCCAGCTACACTAACAGCCTTTACTACATCCTCCGGTAACAAATTCCAGAGTTTGATTACACGTTGAGTGAAAAAATATTTTCTTTTATTAGTCTTAAATAGTTTACCCTGTAGCTTCATTGCATGTCCCCTAGTCTTTCCATATTCTGATAAGGTAAACAATCGATCTACGTTTACCCGTTCCACTCCGTTCATTAATTTATAGACTTCTATCATATCTCCCCTCAGCCGTCTCTTCTCCAGGCTAAAGAGCCCCAACCTTTTTAGCCTTTCTTCATAGGAGTAGCCTTCCATCCCCTTTACCATTTTGGTGGCTCTTCTCTGAACCTTTTCTAAAATCGCTATATCCTTTTTAAGATACGGCGACCAGAATTGCATACAATATTCAAGGTGCGGTCTCACCATGGAACGATATAGAGGCATTATAATATCTTTTGTTTTATTTTCCATTCCTTTCCTTATCATACCTAGCATTCTATTTGCTCTCTTGGCCGCCGCTGAACACTGGGCCGAGGGTTTTAACAAGGTATCCACAATGACGCCTAAATCTTTTTCCTGGGTGGTGGTTCCTAATGTGGAACCTTGCATCGTGTAACCATAGTTTGGGTTGTTCTTCCCTAGGTGCATAACCTTGCACTTCTCCACATTAAATTTCATCTGCCATTTTGATGCCCAGTCTTCCAATTTATCAAGATCCTCTTGCAATTTTCCACAATCCTCCTGGGTTTTAACAACTTTAAATAGTTTTGTGTCATCTGCAAATTTGATAACCTCACTTGTTATTCCACTTTCCAGGTCATTTATGAATATGTCAAAAAGCAGCGGACCCAGCACAGATCCCTGGGGTACACCACTATTCACCTTTCTCCATTGGGAAAATTGGCCATTTAGCCCTACCCTCTGCTTTCTATCTTTTAACCAGTTCCTGATCCACAGTAGTACACTGCCTCCTATCCCATGACTCTTTAGTTTTGCCAAAAGTTTCTCATGAGGGACTTTGTCAAAGGCTTTCTGAAAGTCCAGATACACAATATCAACCGACTCACCTTTGTCCACCTGTTTATTCACTCCTTCAAAAAAACATAACAGATTAGTAAGACAAGATCTTCCTTGTCTAAAGCCATGTTGGCTGTCTCCCATTAGGTCGTGACTATCTACATGCTGAGTAATTTTATTCTTTATGATGGTTTCTACCATTTTTCCCGGTACTGATGTCAGGCTCACTGGTCTGTAGTTTCCCGGATCACCCCTCGAACCCTTTTTAAAAATTGGTGTTACATTGGCGATCCTCCAATCCTCAGGTATTAGAGATGATGTTAATGATAGTTCACAGATTACTGATAGCAGGTCTGCAATCTCAAATTTCAGTTCTTTCAACACCCTTGGATGTATACCATCCGGCCCAGGTGATTTGCTACTCTTCAGTTTATCTAATAGTTGTAAGACATCTTCCCGATGTATCGATATTTCCTTCAATTCTTCCACACCTTTAAATACCACTTCAGTCATGGGTAACATCCCTACATCTTCCTCAGTAAAGACCGAAGCAAAGAATTCATTCAGTCTCTCCGCTATCGCCTTGTCGCCTCTTAGTGCTCCTTTAACCCCTTTATCATCTAATGGTCCAACTGACTCTCTCACAGGTTTTTTGCTACGAATGTACTTGAAAAGGTCTTTATTTCGCGTTTTTGCTTCCGCAGCAAGCTTCTTCTCAAATTCTCTCTTTGCCTGCCTTATCAATGCCTTGCATTTGACTTGCCAGTGCTTGTGCTGTTTCCAGGTTTCATCGTTTGGCTCTTTTTTCCATTTCCTGAAAGATGCTTTTTTGGCAACAACAGCCTCTCTGACCTCACCTTTAAACCATGCTGGCAGTTTTTTGGACTTCCTTCCACTTTTCTTAAAGCGTGGAATACAGCTGGTCTGGGCTTCCAAGATAGTATTTTTCAACAACACCCAAGCTTGATGTACGTCTTTAACCTTTGCAACTGCTCCTTTTAGTTTTTTCTTAACTATTTTCCTCATTTTATCATAGTCTCCCTTTCGAAAGTTAAAGGGTAGTACTGTGGATTTCCTTACTATCCCTCCTCCACTAATTAAATCAAAGGTGATCATGCTATGATCACTATTGCCAAGTGGCCCCAACACCCTTATCTCTTGCACTACATCTGGTGTTCCACTAAGGACTAGGTCTAATATTGCTTCCCCTCTGGTTGGTTCATGAACCAGCTGCTCCAAGAAGCAGTCATTTATTTCATCTAGGAACTTTATCTCCCTAGCATGTCCTGTTGTGACACTGACATATCCCTAAATTAGGTACTAAATATTGTTTCAGTTCATGTTTATTGACACACACATAAAGATTATCAGTCCGGGAGCTGACATTAAGTACTTGTTTCAATTGATAAATATTTTTAGGTAAGATAAAAGTTCTGAAGATGAGCAGTTTTCATTCTATGCACATCTACATATACAGGAATAGTACTTCTCATATGAAAAGCTATCGAATTTAAACAGGTTCAATGTTATTTATGGTTATCTTAGCAAAGGCTTGAGTAAAAAGGTCCGATGACACCAGATAGGTGGGAATCTGTCTTTGCATCAAGTCTGCTATTGTCAAGTTCTCTAAACAAATCATAAGTAAGTTCATGTACTGGTCACATAAAAGTATTTTCTTCCTTCAGTATACTTTGTACAATAAACAGTTCACCTCTGTTTTGTTCAATGTCTTTGGCCTGAAAGTTAACCACAGTTGCCATATCAAGCAGGTTCTTACCTTGTGCGGTTAATTGACTTTGCTGTGAGTGAATCTAAGCCCTGATATTCTTCATATCAGCTTGTAACTCTTGGCTGAAAATGTTCTGTACATTGGCAATGATGTAATAATGCATGTGTGCTTTTAACCACGTTTGTGTGTCAGGCGAGTGCATGCTAGAAGGTTTAAAGTGTTTTTGTGGAACATGATGTGGGTCCACAGACACAAAGACTTTCTGTGTGATGATCTGCAACTGTGTGTTCAGATATCCAGATGTATTCCGTAGCTAGATGGTGGGCCAGATTTGATTAGTTGGTCAGTTTCAGATGCCAGTAACAGTAGGATCAGGAATAGGAACCTCATGGTATAGTTCTCCATCTGCAAAATAGAACAAACAACTCTATTTTATCTGTAAGATCATCAGGGACTGGAGTACTGTGATGGCACAGTCGAAACTGGTTAATATGACCCATTTAAGGACATCCCCACTGTCAATACGTCTTTTAATTGGATTTGATAAGATATGGACCATTCCAACTAGACAAAATTTACCTTCTTTGACTTTATTCTTACCAAAATTGTAGTAGAATATCTTATTACTAATCTGGTATTCTTTAGAGGTAGCCTTCAGATCATAGTGGGTTGTTCTACCTGTAGCAGTTGCTTCCAAATTCTTTTGGGCAAAGGAACTTTGCAGGTGTTGTCTCAGATGGGCAACATATTCATGGACATTTATAGCACAGGCCAGGTTTACATCATTGGACTTATAAAGGAGATGAAAGCATAGAATCATATCTCTGCCTGTCATTTCAAAAGGGGACAAACAGCCAGGACTTTTTTTTTTTTAATTGCCATCAAGTCAATGCTGATTTCCAGAAACCCAATAGCCCTGGATTTTCTTGGCAAGGTATCACTGGAAGTAGATTGCCAGGCCTTTTCTTCTGAGGCACTGGAGGGTAAAGTGACTTTCCCAAGGCCACAAGAAGTGCCAGTGGGAATCAAACCCAGATCTCTTGGGTTATAGGCTGTTGTTCTAATCACTAGGCTACTCCTTCATACCAACCAGGATTGTACTAAGCTAGAAATATGCCCCGTGTGACTAATGAACCTGGTGCCCCCCTCCCCCCCTCATCCAGCACATTCAGTAACTCGCTCTAGTGAGCTTCCTTTTGGCCTGCACACTGCTCTCATAGCCCTTAGTACGGTCCTGCAAGTGGCTGTGATAGCAGATTTTCAATGAAGGAGTAAAAATGTCCAAGAGTAGAATTTGTGTCTGAGCTTTCACTAAAGCAAGATCTGGAATCTCACAACACCACTATACCACGGGAAGAGCAGATAGCTGTTTAGCCTGCTTTTTGGTGACAGCTTTGACAGCTACCATCAGAGAGCGCTATTTGCCAGAGTTGATCAACAAGATCATTTCCTATCTTATCAGGATTGTCAGTAGAGGAATGACCCTTCACCTTCTTTCAGTAGATAGTTACACTATTTTCTCTTACTAACTGATCTAAAGCAAGGATCAGTTCACCATGTTAAGGAGGTTTACCTTTGGATTTCAAAATGTTGTTGGCTTTCCAAATGGGCAAGTGAGATATAAAATTCTGGCGGACATAGTCTGAATCTGTGCAGATGGTTTAGGTATGAATCCCCCTTTGATAAAAGATTAGAGTGCTGCCAAAGCCTCAGCACTCTAATCTTTTATCCCAAACAGACCTTCAGGGGTTCACAGGGATGGTTCTGGTCCAGGCCACACCTATTCCTGTCATTAATTCACAATCATTTTCTTAACGAAAGGCACATCCCTCCACATAAACTCTTGGGAAATCCTTGCAGATGTTCTCATTATAGATATGATGGTGAGAGGGCTCTTGCACTACTGACTTTGTATCTGAATCACAGTCTCACCTGCAGGGAAGTCACTGGCCGTGTAGGATACAACTCAGCCAAACCTTGGGCTAAAGCACTCCTGTGGTTTTGTGCATATCTCACTTTCAGGGGCTAATCCTGGAGGACTAAAGTCCAGGAAATGATGCAGCTGTTAGAAACTCAGTAAGACTTAATTTGGTCAGTGCCCAAGAAGCTGATAGGCTGATGGTGGATTTCAGCAATTAATCTTTCCCCTTGGATATAATTACGGAAATGTTGGAGAGCCCAAACAGTGGATAGTAAGGACTTTCCTCCATCCAAACATTTCTTTTCCATGTCGGTTAAGCTTTGCTGGCATAGACAGACTATGGGGCATGTTTACTAAACACCGTTGCTGTGCGGGTTCCCGTTAGTGTGCTGGTGCCATATAAGGAGTGGGCTGGCCAGGCAGAAAAAAGGAAAAAACCGGACCGTACGTGTGTGCGTTGCGCTAATGTGCGGGGCCCACATTATTGCGTGGAAAGGCTAAGTGGGGCGCTGCTGCATAACCAAACAATAGAGCCGTAGTACAAGGGTGAAGACACTGACCTATGGTGCAGGGGCCAAGGGTTCAAACCCCTATTGCGCTCAATGAAAAAGACCAGCTGAGGCATCAACTTTTATGGGCAAAAGTGGTGTAGGAGGCATACTGCTTATGGGCGGCAGAAGGCGGTGCACTCTTTTTTTATACGGCATGAGGCGGCGCACTGTTCATTGTGGGCGGCAGATGGCGGCGCGCTGTTAAGGTTGGGCGGCAGAGGGCGGCGCGCTGATAAAATCGGGCAACAGAAGGCGGCGAGCCGGTGGGCAGAAGGCGGCGCGCTGATGTGTGAGGGGGCAACGCAATAGTGGGAGGGATAAGTGGCGCGCTGATGTGCAAATAACAGGAATGGAGCCATAGCACAATGGTTAAGACACTGACCACTCGTGCAGGCATCATGGGTTCAATTCCCCACAGTGCCCATTAAAGACAGCTGGCTGAGGCATTATTTTAGGAGGCATGCCCATGTTGGGCAGCATAAGGCGGCACGCTGTTAATGTTATGCGGCAGAAGGCAGCGCGCTGTTAGTTTTGTGCGCCACAAGACGGTGCGCCGATGGCTACAAGGCTGCGCGCTGCTGCTCAAACACAGGAACAGAGCCACAGCACAATGGTGAAGACACTGACCAATGGTGCAAGTGTCAGGGGTTCAACCCCTCACAGTGCCCAGTGAACAAGGCTGGCTGGGGCAATATGTATTATGGTGAGGAGTGCTGTAGGAGGCCTTCAAGGTTTAATTTATTTCCCACTACTAGTAAACCTGCTCTCACAGTGTGTTAACATATGGATGCCCGTAAGGCACATGTTACAGTGCACTGTCCGCCAAGGCACCCTAGAATGTCCCCTATAGGGCACCATGTATGTTGCGACACAGGACAATGTATAGTGCACCCAATATGGATGGCACCCATAAGGTGGCCTATAGGGCGCCCTAAAGAGCACCCTCAGAGGCACCTTATGGGTACAGTATGCCAAGGGTGTGTTTGCTGTCATAAAAATATGTACAGTAAACAAAGATAATGCTCTGGACAACCCTATCACAGAACCCCACAGTGGGCTTGAACCCATGACCTCTAGCTGCAAAGGTAGTGACGTAACCATTGGGCTACAGCCCTATAACTGTCAGCAAGCCCCTGGCTGGCTGCAGAGAGCCTGCATGTCACCTCACAGACAGTCTGCTGTTGTAAACAAGATAGGGTTAGGCCACCCGTACCCATGATGCACTGCACATGCAAATCAGCTGTCCACAGATGCACACAAGATGGGGAATGCACCCCAACAGCTACCCGGCCTGGTAGGGGGAATTGTCCGTGTGCACCCACACAGCACCTCGGCCTGATAGGGGGTCCTGAGCAGGTGGACTACCAGCAAAGAGTAGCTACACACCGTCACATTGTGCGGGTACTGTGCTCACCCTGAGGGTGTGATGTGGCGCCCAGGACCAGGTCCACAACACCAGCCATTGCTGAATGAGGCCATGACAGAGCTCCAAAACAGTACTAACCTGTGAGATAGGAAGGTGCTGCAGAAACATCTTGGATATCTCTGTCTGTCTCAGTTAGTGGAGACCCCCAGGTGGTCAAGGTTTTTCTCCCCCCCCCCCAGGGCAGTAGAGTGGACCATCAAACCCCAGTCCTGCTGGGGAACAGACACCCTACAGGCAGTCCAAGCAGTTCCACACACATCCATAACACAATATCAGACAGACTTTAGGCCTGGATATCCAAAGATGCACCCCAGCACTATCTGATATTCTCCTGCAGCAAGCCATCAGCCGCTGCACCCTGCAAGGCACTCCATCAAGACACATACCAGCTGTGAACAGTCTGCTGGTTAGCCCTGATGGAAATGCATGCACCCAAAACTGGGGTGGCAGCACACACAAGCAGAGAGTTCTGTGAGGAGGCCCCAACAGGAAACCCATATATATCACAAGAGAGAAACACAATACAGCACTATGGGGGTGCCTAGCCATGCTGTCATCACTGCACACTCAGGGTGAGAGTGCTCCCCCAGCAGCACATACGGAGGTCACCCTGTCTGTGTAGGTGTTGGCCGGGCACTACAATGTCACAGCCAGTGCCCTATGCCCTGTGCAGATGCATCCTGGCCAGCCCACGATGTCTGACCTATACCCATGGTACCTTGCTGCTCATTATGCACATTGGCAGGCCAATACTGGCAGTAGTGCTGGCAGTGTGGGTTGGGGAAGGTGTTTGCAGCCAACACACTGTATAGACAGACACACACTCCCACACCTATGCCAGCATTGTGCTACTATTGAGGGGGTGATTAGCCTTGCCCACCACACCGGTCCTGGGCATGGCACAGGCATGGATATGGTACGCAGTACTGCTGGGGGTCACTCCCCAGGGTGGTGAACACCGTCAGAGGCCAGGCCTGGAGCACGCACCGCAGATACCAAACAGATTGTTCGGATGGGGTCAACTAGCAGTATGTGCGTAACATAGGGATATCTATCAGCCTGTACTCTTAGCAAACATTTCAGAGCTGTGAACCTCAGGTGTAGGGTGACATTGCTAAGGTATGCAGGTGCTAGTATTGGGAGATGCACGCAGGGTCCAATGTTCTGCCTCTACAGGAGACATTGGCCAATGGGGCCTGTGGGTGTGGGTGTGGGTGTGTCTGCCCCTGCCCCTGTTGGCTGCTGCTTTACGGCAGCGCTTCCCAAATCCGGTCCAGTTTTGCATCACACTGTTCGGGTCTTCCTGCTGTCCCTCATGAATATGCATGAGCTACATCTACATGCCGTGGGGGTGGTGCATAGATATACAGCACAGGCATTTGTATGAGTGGCAGCATGGAACCTGACTGGTGTGTGGCACACCAGGACTGCATTTGGGGGATTCTGCTGTAGGTTCTGCCCCTGTTCATGGTGTCTGTGCTCAGTGGGGTAAAAGATAGACGTATTAACGTTGCATATGTCCTCGTCACAAAAGGTGTGTCCTTACTGTCACTGTTTATTTGTGGGGAAAACATGTGGGCAGGATTGGTGGTAGCCCCAGCTGGTCTTTGAACCTGTGACCTTCTGTTCTCGCATGCACTGTCTGTGTGCACTGCACCACCGTGTAGCCACAGATTGGCTGAGTTCCCTGGATAGTCCATGACTGTGGATCCGGCAGGGCCTGTCTGTTGCTGTGGCCTGTGCCAGCCTGCACATGGCTAGGCCTCTGTCTTCCGTGGCTAGCGGCCACTGCCCCCTGCACCACATGTACTCGTCCGCCAACATGCTGGCATGAGCTTCTCTCAGAGAAAGCAGATGACCTGATTGCAATGTGTCATTACGGGACTGCATTTGGGCGACTTGGCTGTAGGTATTGCCCATTGTTGTGGTGTGTGTGTGGTGTTGGGTAAAATATGGGTGATCTCCCCATGCCTATGTTCCCTGCAAGACAGGGGTGTGTGTGCTATCGTTGTTCAGTGGTGGGTAAAATATATGGCCAGGGCTGGAAGGTGCCCCAGCTGGGATTTGAACCTCTGACTCTAGAGGTACTGGCTCTGTCCGCTGCACCACACTGTGGCCACAGGGACAGTGCAGTCCCTGGAGATAGTAACATGGCAGGATGGAGTCGCAAAGCTGCTGTGTACATTTCTACTGTGGGCTCCTTCACCCTGTCTGGTGACAAACGTGCACGTAAAGCCCACAGATGACCATGGGAAAAGGGGGATAACATATAACCAAGCTGGGCTACAGTGATATTAATGGGCAAACATGGAAAACACTCCCAGGACAGCTCCAGAAAAAGGGAAATGTTTTTTGGACGAGTCTCCGCTCCGTACACCTTTCCATAAATCATTTTTTTTTGGAGCTTTCCTGGGTGTGTTTTCTAGTTTTGCCCATCACTATAACTGTTCCCCAACTGAATTACTATTTTTAATATTTTTGTGGTGGTCATTTTCTATTTTTAATTGCACTTTTGTGCTGTGCACATGTATCACACTGCTCACGTTTTGCAGGTTTCCCCGGTTGTGCTGTACATTGCTGACGGAAATGGTTTCTCTTCCCTTTAAATCCCCTCTACCGCGAGTGGTTCACTCGCGCTATTTTTGCAATGGAAATTCGGCCCCGCAACTGTGCGAGGGGCCTCTCCCCTCCCCTTCCCCGCCCATTAACCCCGTCTCTCCGCCCCTCCGGGGCCTTCCTCCGCCCTCCGTAGGCCTTTCCACGCCTCTATCGGACATTTACGGGCCTGTACTTGTACGGGGCTCGTTAGTGTGACGCGCACGTGTGCGGGGGTTCGACGCACGTTTGCGGGGCACTTAAGAGCACTTAAGTGCTGCTTTTAGTGCGCTATTTTGCGCCACGCAAAATAGCGGTTTTTAGTAAACATGCCCCTATGACTTTTTGGTCTGTGTCATGCCTTTGATACAAGACAGCACAGAATTCTGGGTGAATCTTAGTTCTGCAAAGAACCGCTTGCCACTCTCTGCTCAGAGCACTTTGTTCTTTTATTGCTAGCACTTGCTTGGGGACCCCACACCCAAGGTTCATCCTTTTTGAGGACTTTGACCAAGGGTTGGGAAATCGCTGCATACTGGTCCACAAATTGATGTGAATAATTTCAGATTCCCACAAATGACCACGATTCTGTCAGAATCCAGTGCCATACCTAACCCTGTGTGAGCGGTGCAGCCGCACAGGGTGCAAAGTCTTAAGGGGCGTATTTTGACTGCCTGCTGTTGCCCTGCCGCCGCCACTATTCTCTCAGCAGTGGCAGTACCAGTAGCAGCTGAGCAGACCTAAAATAAAAATCCCCAACCCACGCAGGTCTTTCCGCAGATTTGGTCCCTCCCTCCTCTGATACACTGTCAGAACAGGGAGGGATCAGTTCTGTTTAAAGTGTGGAGTCGAAAGACCCATGTGTTTTTTTTGTTTTTTTCCCATTTTAAAGTTAGGTCTGCTCTGCTGCTGCAGGCGCCGCCACAGAGAAAACAGAGGGTGGCAGCAGCAGGGCAACAGTAGGCAGCGGCTAGATGGAGGTATGGAGGTGCGCGCGCCCGATGTGCAAGTCTTACAGGGTGCCATTCTAATTCGGTACAACCCTGCTAGAATCCTTGTTTTTTTTGTGGTCTCAGCCCATTTACAGAAACTTCATACCCCGGATAGCTGAGGGACGTTCCACACCACTGTCCTTTGGACAGGGATAGCTTGGTCCTTGCTGCTTTGAACTGTTGGAAAGCATATTAGTTTTCCTTAAGATGGTTGGAGAACCTAGAATGTTTCACCAAAATATCATCCACATACACAAGATACAGTTGTGTTCAACATTATCGGCACTCTTGCATTTTAGGAATATTGTGTACAATATCTTGAAAAATAAGTGGACATACTCCAACTGTATGTCATCATAATATTTTAATAATATGTTCAAAGGTATACAACAACAAAAAATATGTTTTCAATATGACCTGTACAGAATTAATGGCACCCTTCACTAATATTTGGTTGCACAACCTTTGGCAGTGATGTCAGCCTCCAAATGTTTCTTGTAGCCATCTATAAGTTTCGGACATCTGTCTGCAGGTAATTTCTCCCACTCTTCAACTGTGATTTGTTCTAGCTCATGAATGTTTCCAAGATTCCTTTTGCCAATGGCTGATTTCAGCTCTTCCCAAAGGCTCTCGATTGGATTGAGATCAGGACTCATTGCTGGCCAGTTTAAAACAATTCATTTTTTTCTTCTTAACCATTCGTATGTACTTTTGGATGTGTGTTTTGGGTCATTGTCCTGCTGGAGGACCCATGACCTTTGACCCAGACCTAGCTGTTTGACACTAGGTAGCACATTTCGCTCTATAATACCTTAGTAGTTCTCTGACTTCATGATTCCTTTAATACCTTCTAGGCCTCCAGTTCCTGAAGCAGCAAAACAGCCCCACAACATTTATGGAACCTCCTCCATATTTAACTATAGTGTTTTTTTTCCTTGTAAGTTTCATTTCTTCACCTGTAAATGTATTGCTAGTCTGCATTCCAAGAGCTCAAGATTTTGGTTTCATCTGTCCACAGAACATTTTCCCAGATGGATTGTGGTTTCTCAAGGTGGGTTTGGACAAAGATCAGGCATGCCTTTTTACAGTTGTGGTCAACATTATTGGCTGCCATGCATTTTACAATATCTTGAGAAATAATTGAACTGTATGTCATCATAATATTTTGATAGCATGTTCAAAGGTATATAACAAAAAAAAAGATGTGCAACCTAAATGTAGTAATTTCTGCAGAAAAAAAACAAAATATGACCTGGACAGGATTAATGGCACCCTTCACTAATATTTGGTTGTACAGCCCTTGATAATGATGATAACCTCCAAATATTTCTTGTAGCCTCTATATATATGTTTTGTACATCTGTCTGCTGGTAGTTTCTCCCCCTCTTCAACTGCAGTTTGTTCCAGCTCAAGAATGTTTCCAGGATTCCTTTTACCAATGGCTGATTTCAGCTGTTCCCAAAGATTCTCGATTGGATTGAGATCAGGGCTCATTGCTGGCCAGTTTTAAAAAAATCCATTTGTTCCTTTTTAATCATTCATATGTACTTTTGGATCATTGTCCTGCTGGAGGATCCATGACCTTTGACCCAGACATAGCTTTCTGACACTAGGTAGCACATTTTGTTCCAAAATAACTTAGTAGTTTTCTGATTTCATTAATACCTTCCAGGCCTCCAGTTCTTGAGGCAGCAAAACAGCCCCACAACATTATGGAAACTCCACCATATTTAATTGTAGAAAGGGTGTTTTTTTCCTTATAAGCTTCATTTCTTCACCTGGAAATGAATCGCTGGTCTGCATTGCCAAAGAGCTCAAGTCTGGTTTCATTTGCCCACAGAACATTTTCCAAGGACTGTGGTTTCTCAGAGTGGGTTTGGGCAAAGATCAGGCATGCCTTTTTATGTCTGTCTTTGAGCGGTGAAGTCCTCCTTGGCCTTTGCCCATGAAGTCCTTTGTTTAGCGCATGGTGTATGGTGCGGGTTGAAACCACTACTCCAGATTGCTCCAGGTCAGCCTTAAGCTCTTTGGATGTTGTATGTGGTGTTTTTCCAACAGTTCGCACTAACCATTGAAGACTTTTCTAATTAATTTTCCCCTTCCCACCACATCCTGGGAGGTTCTTGACAGTTCCATGAGCAGAAAATGTCTTAATAACATTATGAACTGTAGGCACAGGAATCCCAAGGTCTTTGGAGATGGCCTTGTGCCCCTTTGAAGTTTGATGTTTGGTGATAATGACTTTTCTGATGGTCTCACACAGCTCTCTTGTCTTCACTATTGTGAAAATGGAACAGGGAGTGACTATGGCATTTTAAATATTGGAGCCATCATTCATTGGTTGATTCAAGTCATGTGAGTATTGACAATTGATTACAGGTGCATCTAATTTTACTGCAACGGGAATGTGGTTCTTCTGTTAAAACTGATTTGAATTGTTTATAAGGGTGCCAATAATCATGTCTTAATACTAATTTTAAAGCCCAAGCAATGTCACCGCAAAAGTGTTCCAAAACCAAGGTGAACATTCACTTATCTCCCACACTACAGCACTAATTCCCCAAAATCCAATAAACAGTCTTAATATTTTTGTCAGATCACCTACCATGAGAATGGGAAACCCTATCCTGAAGTAGGTCCTCCTTTTTGATCATATAATGAAACGGCTGAAACCAGCCTGATTATAGGAGACAAACACTCACCAGAGCGCATCTCCAAATAGTTAAATAGTAGCAAAAACTGCAAACCCGGCTAATTCCTTGCCGTTAGAGAAAACACAATTGTACTGGTCGGAAAGACAGACAACACAGAAAGCCCGTTCAACGGAAAACGGTGTACAATTTCTGCCACTTCATCAAAAGGTTTCCAGCTCAAAAAGAATAGAATTACATCATTGTACTTAGCTGATATCGAGTGTAATTATGGCAGCAATAAACAGTCTATTGGGTACTGCAACACAACGCTGTGTTTCAAGCCTGTCTTGTTCCCGGCTCTTCTTCAAGCACAGCTTGAAGCACAGCGTTGTGTTGCAGTACCCAACAGACTGTTTATTGCTGCCATAATTACACTCAATATCAGCTAAGTACAATGGTGTAATTCTCTGGGGCTGGCCCTACATATAGGTCAGTGAGATCGCAGTCACAGCTGATGTGAGAAAAAAAGCCTTTTGGGGTTTTTATTTGCCTAAAATCCCTAATAACCTTTCAGCTACATTTTTTGTTTGGGCAACAGCCACAGCCATCTCATTAACAAAACTGCCTTGAAATAGAAATTTATAAAAGCAAAATGATACAAAACAAAAATGTATCAAAACAAGCTTGAAAATGAAACAGGAAACTAAACAAAACAACATTTTATTCCCTTATACTCCCCTAGAAATCAACTGCTCAGGGAGAAAATGAAGGCTCAGCTCAATGGCTGATTGGGCCAGGCTTGGAAACACTCATAACAGCACAATGTCAAAATACTCATGAGCCTGAAAGCAGATTTTCAAAATGGAACTCCTTATGGAACTATACGAGGTGTGACAAAAAAGAAATGAGGCTGTCCCATAAATGTTTTATTACAAAATGCACAGAGAAAATATGCATTGTCTCCTTCACAGTAATCTCCCTCAGAGTTAATGCACTTCTGCATTTGCTTCTGCCACGTATGGAAGCACTCAGTAAAATCCTCCTCCTTGAGGTCCCTCAGCTCCCTTGTCACAGTGGCCTTGATCTCTTCTACAGAGGCAAAATGAGTTTGTTTGAGCACAGTCTTCAGCTTGAGGAAGAGCCAGAAGCCGCACGGTGCGAGATCTGGGGAATAAGGATGGTGGTCAAGAGCTGTGATCTGTTTGTTGGCCAAGAACTGCCTCACACTGAGAGCGGTGTGTGTGGGTGCATTGTCGTGGTGGAGCAGCCACGACTTGTCTCTCCACAGAGCCTGCCTGCTGTGCCGAACCCGGTCATGGAGGTGATTGAGGACCTGCTGGTAAAGTGCTGGTTGACTGTCTGACCCTCAGGCACAAACTCATGATGGACCACTCCATCATGTGATCAACATGACCTTGATCCTTGATTTGGACATGCATGCCTTCTTGGGTCTGGGTGACAGTCGAGTCTTCCACTTCAGGCTCTGTCTCTTGCTTTCAGGGTCATACTGGAAGACCCAAGTCTCATCTCCTGTGATGAATCAGTCAATGAACTCTGGATCTTCTCCAGTCTTCTCTAGCAAGTCTCGACAAACATTGACCCGGTTCTCCTTCTGGTCATCCAATAAAAGCTTGGGCACCATCTTGGTGCACACCTTCCGCATCCCCAGCTCCTGCACCAAGATGGTCCACACTGACTCCCTGTTTAGACTGAGCTCATCATCCGCACCGTCAATCTGCGATCGCTCCGCACCAGCTGGTTCACTCTGTCAGTGTTCTCAACGGTCTTTGTCGTGGAAGGCCGTCCTGACTTGGGGTCATCCTCCACCTCTTCGCAGCCAGTCTTGAAGCGTATGTGTCACTCGAAGACTCGCGGCCTTGACATTGCATCTTCTCCATAAGCTTTTTGGCCCTTCTCCAACTTAACCAGAAATTTCAACTTGATTCTTTGCTCCATATTTCTGCCACCTCCAGTTCCGTGACAAAGCAATGGAGCAGTGTGCTACAAAAAAACCTGAAAAAGAAAAACAAAGTGAGAGATGAAAAATATTATAGCAGAATAGTGGTGAGATGTTGCACAACATAAGCGGTTAGCCAATTGGCATTGAGTCATGGGTGTGGCTGCCACAGTCTCATTTCTTTTTTGTCACACCTCGTATGACACCTATACATAAATGGAATAACTTTTAGACTGTACGCACTGGGACAAGGTCTGTCATTATCTTTCATCTGTGATTTTTGCAGCAGATGTCAAAGTACCCAGGAAGATTTGCGACTGTTTTTTGTGAGGGTAGATTTTCTTTACAAAATAAGATGCTTGTAATTGACACGGTCGAGTCAAGGCCACTGCTTAGTGGTTCCTGGTACGGATGAAATAATGGCAAAAAAGGTGCTTTTCAGTGGCTGCCCCATTCTGGTGGAATAGGTTACCATAGTCTTTGTGGCAGGAAGAAGATTTGCTGGTTTTTAGGAAGGCCTTGAAAACCTTTCTGTTTCCTCAGTCTGGATAAAGGTGGTGGCAGGACTGATAGATGGCAGGTAGGCAGGCAGTCAGATAGCACGATAGGGGGATGTAAGGGGTTTTTAGAGTTATGTTAGATCTACTTTGGGGTTTTTAACTGTGCACCACTTTGAATGCCTTAAGGTATATAGCAGGATACAAATATTTTAAATAAATAAATGTTATTTGCTGAGAGAAGGGAAGAACAAGGTATAAGGGGGCCAAAGAACACTAGCTTGTACTATTTATGTATTTTTTTAATTTTGTATGTATACATTATCCTTTATGTATACATGTTTAATTTGTATATGCATATGTTTTTAGTTTTATGATGTGTATTCTCGCATTTCTACTCTTGAGTATTTTTATGTACATACTCCTGAAACATGGCCATGTTGAGTCACTTATGAAGTGGTATTTTAGAAAGGATGTCCATGTCAAATCAGGAACATCCAGGGAAGAATGTGCCAAGAAATCAGCGACATCCAGGGCAGAATGTGCCAAGAAATGCCAAGGACTTCTATATCTCCACCCAATTTTACTAACATAGACGTTCCCAACATGGACATCCATCCTGGCAGCCACATAGATGTGCTCTTAGGAAAGCGTGGGATGAGGACATCCATCTCATGCCTTGCAAACTAGCGTAAGGGGTCAATCCAGTGGCATAACAAAACAAAAACATGAGCCCTCATTCCCCATCAGTGTTCATTATCGGCATGACAAGGGACATGAGCATACCTCCTTCTCCACAGCCTCCAGATATCTGTTTGACAAAATGAGCATTTTTCTGATGCCTATTCGTGTCTTGAGCAGGTTATACGCTTGCACACGGCTCGGGACTACTACTACTACTCGGGACTACTACTACTACTCGGGACTACTACTACTACTATTTATCATTTTGTATAGCACTACAAGGCATATACAGCACTGTACAGAGACATGTAAGAGACAATCCATGTTCATAAGAGCTTACAGTCTAGTCAAAACAGACAGCACAACAGCTGGGTACCAGGATATCCAGGGCACTTCTGAAATCGGGCAAGGATCTCCAAATTCTGGGAACACCTTGGACACATCTTCTCCTCGTTCCTATTCAAGCTTGGATGTCCTTCACACAGAGTCAGCTTCTAATATGGCCTGTTTTCAAATTTCAAAGCATGAATACAGCTTCTAAAATAGCCTTAATTTATGGTCTTTCTTTATCTATTTATTGGTATAATAAATGTTTACTATTTTTATCAGCTTTTCTTTTTTGTACAAGTTATTATTCTTTCCTTACCCTCTGCTCTTCCTTTCATTTGGTTCTGCTATTATTTATTTATTTAGACAGTTTTGTATACCACCTTATCCTTCAATCAAAGGGCTTCTCTTTTTTGTTCATTTCTCATGTTATTATTAAGCTGGCTACAACACGCAACTGTATGTGCGTCATCATCAAATATACTTTTAGCTGTAATGAGGGATGATTTTTCAGACTGATAATCTACACATGTAAGTTGTTGTTTCCCTGTGTAAATTAATTGAAAACTCCTTCCCAGACATTTTAACCTTTTCAAAATCAAATTTAATCATTTTTTTAAACATCAAAAGTTAAATACAGCTTCCAGACATCTACTATTTCACAGAGGCCGTACAATATACGAAGCAGAAGTCCAAACTGCTGTTTACATTTCAGTTTGTGATCTGAGAAGAATCATTAGTTGACTGCTTGTTTCTTTTGCTAGTCATTTTAATTTTTGAGAAATCCCATAGTGCCATCTATTGGTGGGCAAGCATTTTTTCTTGGATATGTACAACACAGCTTTTATTTGGTCTTGTGTATTTAACATTCTGTTATTTTTGCATTTCCTCCTGCTGCATTGTGGTACCCGGCGAACCATTTGTGGATAGTAAAAAGCAGGACTACAGATTTTATAGTGCATTGGGATGGATGTTCAGAAATCAAGATTAATCAGACATTTCCTTCTAGAACCTTTATCACATCACACATTTGCTAGCACATCATTGGATAAAACTCAGCAAGAGTCTTTACTTTTTATGGGGTTTAGAATTTATTGAAGAGGGAATGTGAATTATTGGTGGTGCATTATTCAGCTGCTGACTAATACATTTCTAATGAAATAAACACCAGAATGGGATAGAAATATAATGTAATCAAACATATAGCAGACTTTCTAATTATTTATCTTCAGCAATGTACAGTTTTAAAGTTCTAGGTCCATGCATGCAAAACTGTGATAGTATTTTATAAAGTGCTTGCTAAATGCAGAGCTCTTTTTAAAATACATTTAATGCTGTTAAAAAAATCCATGTATTGGGCACGATGCACATCAGAAGAAGACATATGATGAGAGATTGTATAAAAATGAGTAATATCACTTGCGATATTGCACATTAAGGGGCCCTTTTATTAAACGCTACTAAGTGGTTAATGTACATTTTAGCATGTGATATCTGGTTGCGGTGAACACTAATGCACGGATATACCAACTACTGGCTGCCAAAACATGTTAATGGGCAATCATGTGCTAATGCAGAGTGGGTGTGTTAGGGGCAAAGTGAGGGTGTGGAGAGCAAATTTAGCATGCACCCGAATTCACACGTTAACTGTTGGGAACAGTCTGATCACCAATGGTTAACGCAGAGACTTGGCACTTACTGTGCATACAAATGCATGTTAATTGCAAAAACGTAGTGGGATTTAGTTAAAGGACCTCTAAGTACTGTGACTTACACATATAAGAGATGATTTTCTTACTTATACAGACTATTCTAAAATCAGCTCCTTTATCTTCAGAAGTTGGGCGTGATGTTGCAAACCACAGTTCTGCTCCTGCTAAGAATCTGATTAGAAAGAAAATATATAATCTTGCCTTTTGAGCAGATGAAGCTGTTTAGGAACACTGGCGCAGCCCTCTTTTTCTGACTTCAAGCAGGGGGATGCAGGCACACTCTGTGGTGCTGTCCAGGTGACAGCATCAGTGCCAGCTCTCCCTTAGCTCATAGAAGTCCAAAGGACTTCTGAGCCTGCGTGCACCTTCCTGACATCATCCTTAGTCTTCACTGACTGCGGCAGCCAGCAGTCACATCTCTCCCTCACTCCTCTCATGCGTGTCGTTTTTCTTATTTTCTTTATTTTTCCTTTTGTTTTGACACATTTTCACATGAATTGTTTAAAAAAAAAAAGCAGGTGTGCTTCTAGGCTGCTCCCTGCCACCGCAGTTTCGTTTTCATTTTCCCATGAAGTTTCCTCACAGGAAAACCGGCAAAAAAAAAAAAAAAGACGCAGTGGAGAGACACTCCAAGGGAGAGGACCCTGCAGGTCTTTTCCTTTCTACATCACTCTATAGCAATGTCTCTGAGGCTGGAGCCTCAGGTAGGTGGCAAACATAGATCTAAATCAAAGCATTGCTGCAAGGATGACTCTGCAAGTACACAGAGCTCCCAGTACCCATGCCTGCACATGCGGAAGTCTGACGGAGACTCATCTGAAACTTCCTTATAGCTCCAAAAAGACCAACAGCATATGAACCATACACCGATCTTGTCTCCTTCGGCTCCCCTGACAGGGATAGAGCCCTCTCTAGTGATTCCCTTCTGCAACTGTTTCGCTGTTTCATCCAGGAAAGTGCAGCCCTACTAGGAGCTGCGACTATCATCTGTGGATGTCCCCTCTTACCAGTCTTCTCCGGTTACTGTGCAGGAACCCCCTTCTCTTATAGAATGGGGAGCCCCTGTAACCTCGGAAGTGGATGTTTCTCCAGCAAGTCTCCCTTACTCCCAATAGTGGAATTCAGAGCCCTCCCTTTTGGGAGAGACGGAACCAGCATCTCCCTCAGATCACCCACTGGGGAAAGTAGCACTGGAAGATTTCTCCTACCTGAGGTTTCTCCAGAAAGTTTCCAGAGCACTTGCTCTTAGTGATATTTAGACTCCCACTGACAAAAAAGGATTTTCAGTCTATTCTGGGAGCCTATACCGTGCCTACAGAAGTCCTGGCCATTCCAAATCCCCAAATCTTACAGGATCTCCTTCTATTGATTTGGAAGACGCCAGCATCAGTCTATGCCACAGTTCACCATCTCGACCTTAAATACAAAGTACTACCTGCACCTGGTTTCTAGCATCAGCAGCTGCCTCATCAATCGGTAATCTCCAGGAACAAGCAGGAATGAGTCTTCACATATGGGTACGTCGGTACCGACGGAGTCTGCGTGGGAACGCTTCCCAGCGTCCAATCAGAATGCTTTTGGAAGCATCCCAACATGCCTGCGTGCTGCCTTCCCGCCTTTCCCAACTGCCTCTCCTCAGTTTTCGTTTTTCTGTGGAGCCGGCAGGACGTCCTCCTGTCACCGCAGAAAATTCTTCTTTTATTTTTTGGTTTTCTTGTGGTCGCAGCTGCCTTCCCCGACGCCACCAGTACCGCCGGTGTTTCTTTTCTTTTTCCTTGTAAAATTTTTCCTTTTTAAGGAATATTTTTCCTTGTTAGTGCCTCACGGTTTTTCTTAGGCCTGCTAGGCCTACTCACTTTCCTTATGGAACCACCAGCCACTATTCCCAAGAAATGTGCAAACTGTGGCGGTACAAATTTTTAATTTTAGACACTCTCAATTGGTGTCTAACCTGTTTGGGTCCTGACCATTTTCCTCCGGAATGTCCCTCCTGCAATAGTATTGTGGGAAGAAGTCTTCAGCATCGAGTTCCCCTCGATAAGCGGTCCCCATCCAACTTCAGGGCACCGATTATCTCTTCTTCTACACGGGATCAGGTAACCCAAAAACAGTCTTTTATTTATTTATTTATTTATTTATTTAACATTTCTTCTATACCGCGCTATTAAAATCAGCGCGGTGTACAATGAACAAAACATACTGCAATGCATACAGGCAACATTGAGTTTACAAAGAACAGGGAAAATAACACATGGGATAACCGGGATAACTATGTACAGTTTAACTTTAAACTATATACTTTAACTATATGCAATATTCTAAACTCGTTTGTATATTGTAAGAGATTTCATATGGATGGTGCAGGTAAATGGAGGTAAATGGTTATCATGTGGGCTATCGTGTGGGCTAACCATTTTCTGGTTGTATTAGGGTGCTAAGGTGTCTGGGGTATGTGGGAAGCTTGCTAGATGTGTGAGTGTCCGGGATGACCTCTGGGTAACATTTTGTGAACAGATGGTGTTTCAAGGCTTTTCGGAATAGTATTAGGCTTTTGATGCCACGGATTTCATGGGGAAGTGTATTCCAGTTTAGAGGAGCGAATATTGAGAAAGCTCTGTTTGAAGTAGCCTTAATACACGATGTCATCATCCTAGGAACTATTAAGGTGTTCATAGCAGTAGGCCTCCTGTTTCTATTTTCGAGGGTGCTGTGAATTAGCTTGCTGATTGGTGTAGGTGGGTAGTTATTCAAGGCTTTGAAAGTTAAGTACTAGTGACTTATAGTGGAGTCTGGCTTGTAGAGGTAGCCAGTGCAGATCTTTCATGATAGGCGTTATGTGTGCAGATCTTGGTGACCCAGAGAGGACTCTTGCAGCTGCATTCATAGCCAGGCGAAGCGGATTTAAAGTTGATTGAGAGATCCCATGGAGGATGATGTTCGCAAAATCTAGGTGTGGGAGGACTAATGCCTGGAAGGTTGATCAGTAGTCAGTATAATCAAGTAGGGGGCGGAGGTGGCGTAGTGTTCTGATCTTATGATATATAGTCTTTGTTACATTCTTCATGTGCGTTGTCATATCCAGGTGCTGGTCCAGTGTGATGCCGAGATATCGGATTGTGGGTTTGGACTTCAATTCTATGTTGTTGACCAGTAGCGATGGAGGAGGTATGAACTTACGATTCCTTGTAACAAAAAGAACGTCACTTTTGCTGTGATTGATTCATAGGTTTTGTGTCAGCAGCCATTCAGCTACTGCTCCGAAACAATTGATTATTGGGGAGAACACTGGTTGGTCAATTTTGAACGGCATGTATAGGAGGATGTCATCTGCGTATGCCAGGCATTGTACGTTGAAAGATCGGATCAATTCACATATCGGCTGCATATATATATTGAACATCAGTGCCGATAAGGAAGATCCTTGAGGTACACCTTGGGACTGTAGGAATGGTTCAGAGGATTCATGGCCTGTTTTGACTTGTTGCCACCTATTGGAAAGGTAGGATTTACACCATTCTAGTGCTGTGCTTCGAATCCCCTTTTCTATCAGGCGTTGCAGAAGTATATCATGATTCACAGAGTCGAAGGCGGTGGAGATGTCTAGGAAGATGAGGACAAATCCTTGTTGGATGCTGTTTATTCCAGTGACCAGATCATTGAATAATATTGTAAGGATTGTGTCGACTCCATGTGCTTCCCTGAAGCCATGTTGTGATTGGTCAAGTGGTGCTTCCATGTCGATATGATGCTGGATCTGTTGTTGAGCAGCTTTCTCGATGATTTTTGCGAGCTGGGGGATGCTCGAGATTGGTCTAAATGATTCAACTTTGGATGGGTCAAGTTTACTGTTTTTCAGTAGGGGCCTGATAGAGGTGTGTTTCAGACTCTGGGGGAATGAGCCTGTTAGAAAGGACTTTTAAGACTAGCCAGTCCTCGAGTGGTAAATCTCATGCACAGCATAGATATGCCTCTGGCCTTGCCCTCAAGAACACACTATCTTTAAAACCCCGGTGGGAGTCTTCGGCCTCCAAAGCCTATGTGGGGTTTCAGGTTGTTCCTGAGGTTCACCCCTCACAGAACATACTTGAGCCATGCTCGGTGGTGGTATCCGCTTCGAGCGGTACCGATACCCCGGCATCCGCAATGGTGTTGGATGAAACATTCCTCACCAAGGATCGTAGTCTGGCGTCTTCGGTACCTTCGGGGCCGTTGGATAGGCTGCAGACCGACCTTCCAGTATCAGTATCGAACCCGGTACCGATACTAGTACCGATGTTGGTACCCTCCAGATGTGCATTGATAGACTCGCTTCCTTCGATGCCGAGTCTGGAATCGATCTCCAGTCTGGAGGACTGGGTACCGACTCGCCTTGGTACCGACACCAGACGGTACCGAAGGCACGGTTACGATGATCCAGGTCTGGCACTCTTGGTTTCTTCGATACCGTTAGAGTTGTCACTGGCTGGCCTTCATCCACCGGTATCAGATACGGTGCCGAAGTCGGTAACGGTATCCACGTTACCATTGTTGTCGGTGCCTTCCATGCTTCTCTCATCAGGCTCGCTTCCCTCGATACCGAGTTTGGAATCGATCCCTAGCATGGACGATGTGCTACCGACTGTTGCGGGTCCCGACCTCCTGTGGTACCGGCGACCATCCTCTAAGGACCACCATTCAGGATCTTATATTCCTATAAATTTGGATAGATCCCGCGGTGCCAATGCTAGTTCTTCAACAGATCTAGCCTGTCCAAAAGATTTTCCCTCTGAGGATTATTCTTTTCCAGCTTTTCTCCTGAATATGGAAAAATCACTTGCCATTTCTATACCTGGACAGGATCCTACACAAGGGAATACAGAATCCCTATATATTTCTGGAAGAGCAAAGGAGAACATCATGCTTCCTTTGCATCATTCCTTGCAGGATCTCCTTCTACGAATGTGGGAAGCTCCTTTAACGGTACCCCCCACCTTCCAGGGCAACTGATCTTCTATATCAGGTGCCCCCCTTTCCAGGTTTTCAGAAGACTCAACTTCCTCATCATCCCATTGTTGTAGAATCAGCAGTGAGGCAGGTGAAGAGTACTAAAAAGCATTCTTCTTATCCGCCAGGTCGTGAGTCTAAGACTTTAGATGCCTTTGGACGCCATACCTTCCAGGCATCCATGCTTTCAGCAAGAATTCTCTCATATATCTTCTATATGGGTTTATCTCTTGAGGAGGTCACAAACAAATTACTATTTTTGACTCCTTTTCTTCAAGAGCCCAAAAGTGCAGACTATTCCTCACTGGTTAGTCATGCTCAAAATATCTCTAGGTTCCTTACTCGTGCCTCCCTAGATTCCTTTGAGTCTGTTAGCAGAACTTCTGCTATAGCTATAGGGGCACGACATAAAGCCTGGCTCCAAGCTTCAGACTTGGACAAATGGGCACAAGAAAGACTGGGAAATACTCCTTGCACTGGAGAAAATCTCTTTAACAAGGAGTCTCTACTCCAAGTTGCTCAGTTAACCACTGACTTCCCTGTTTCCAGAGGCTGTTCTACGCCTTCCTCTTTCCCAGTTGGTAGGAAATGTCCTACCAAACTTTCTTCCCCTAGGGGGAAAAAGTTTTATCCATCTTCTGCCCATCATACCGATGTTCCCAAACAGGGGAAACATCGCCCTGGTCTGAAGAAACCACAACCTCAACAGGGTCAGCAAACCCAGCAGTCGCAGGGTTTCAAATAGATCATATTTTCCCCTTTTGGTTGGTGGTTAAAGTGACAGTCTGCTTCTTTTCACTTGAAGTATCTGCACTAATTTTATCCTAATTTTTCTAGATATCTCTTCATGAGACATCTTTTCTTTTACTCTAAGCGTCTTTATGATGATCATGCCCATATTTAACAGGTTTCTCTTCCTCTTTGTGGAAAAGAGAAGTGACAACTATCAATAAGACAGTTTTTCCCTGTACTGGCATGTATCATCTTACTTTTCAGAGACTTTCTGCATAGTCAGTCTCTTTCAACTCTGTCTTACCTCCCTCTTACTACAACATTCGGTTTGTAAGAGTGGCTCTTTTATACTGGTAAGCCCCTATGGTCCTCTACCTATTCCACAGGGGGATTTCTCCCTTCCAGAGTTGTCTCCCCCTTTATTACCTTAGGGCAGCTCATCAGACAATAGGAAGTCTGTCGTTTCTTTTCCCAATCTAAAAAAGGAAGGAGAAAATAAATTTTCTTCCGCTGCCCTAGTAGTTGCTGCAGATACAGCAATTCCTAGTGGTTAAGCCACTGGTTCTGTTCACCACACAACCAGGGTTTCCCCTCCACTAGCAATCCTTCTAGCCTCAGTGCTAAACCCCAAACAGGTTATTAGCCTTGTTTGGAAACCCTATTAGCACAGACTGGTTGGTTAACTTTTATTCTCTGCCCTTGTCCTTGGCGGAATAGTCAAGTTGCCCACTGGCTTAAAACAGTCAGTTTTTTCTTCTAACCAACCTGCAGTATGCTCTCTACAACTCTACAGAGTAGCTTTGCACTATGGGCCCTTGCTAGAGAGCATTAGTATTCTGCCTAGCAGATGACCCTAGATGGTTAGGAGGGGTTCCCCCAGTCATGTTCTCATGGCTGGTAGGTGTTCCCTACCCTTACCATCTCATCTAAAATCTCTTTTGAGACATAAGACACAGGCCTTTCATCACGTGAAAACCTAAAGAAGGCCAATTCCATGCCTTGGCCCATATCTCCTTTGGACTCTCGCCAGAGATACTTTTCTTTCAGTAGCAGCTGAAGGACGCCTGATACCCATCTTGCCCTTTTAGGCAGGTCACTATGGTATCTTATTCCACTGGCGCCCTCCATCCAATCACCATACTGCAGTTCTGGAGAGATCTGGACTTGCTGCCTGCAGACTGAAGTTATCCTGTGCATTTTTCACGTAGGCCATCCTGGTTATTCAGGAGCTCGAATTCTTAAGGGAATCTAGACTCCTTCTTGTCAGGAAAACCATTCCTCTGACTCTGTCAGTCATAACCAGGGAAAGAAGATTCTCTATGCATCTATTCAAGCAGGTATCACCCTTCTTGCTATTACATGAATCTTTCTCTCTCCCCATATTCCTAGGGGGATCTAGTTCTTTAGGCATCTCTCCATCCACGTACCTGGAGACATGTGTCTATATACCTACATGTGTCTATATGCCGACATGTGTCTATATGCCTACATATTCATATATAAATAAATAAATAAATAAATAAATATATATATATATATATGTGTGTGTGTATCTTCTGCCCATACATATCTCTCTCTATATATATATGCATATATACCCTATATGTGTATATATTTCGGAATGCATATATATATATATATATATGTCTCCATATATCTATATATTTATTTATTTTTATTTATTTATTGAACGGTTTTATATACCGCCTTTCAGAAAAATCAAAGCGGTTTACATAGAACAAAACTTGAACATTACATTGAAACTTATTCAAACAATTGAAATTACAGTGAACATTAAATTGTATATAATTTTAAAAAATGGTAATTTGAGGGTTACAATGCTGAGTAAATGCTAATTAGGTATATAGATAGTTTAAACATATATACAGATTTAAATATTTACAAATTTCAAAAATCTTATCATCTTATCTGAGCATGGAAAAATGTATTGTAGTTCACTAGAATAATTAGTGTAAAGAGTAAATGTGATAATGTGTAAAATTGGGTATTGTAAGATAGAGTAAGAAAAAGGACAAAGTAAGTTGTGAATTAATGAATATGAGTATATATGAGTTTAAGTGGGAAATATTTCATCTATTGGGAATGAGTCTCCAAAGTACTCTATAAATAAGTGAGTTTTAAGATCTTTTCGAAATGCTGAAAGATCTGTGATATCTCTGAGTTTATCCGGCAGAGCGTTCCATATTAAAGGAGCATTGAAGCTGAATGCCCTATTTGTTGTAATTTTATTGAGTTTTGAAAAGTTGTTTGGAACAAGTAGTGTGTTCAGGTTCCTTTGTCTCACTGTTCTGGTCCTTGAATGAATTGTCAGTAGATCAGTTAGATATGATCGGGCTATATCTCTTATCAGTTTGAACGTTGTTATGATAACTTTATATTTTATCCTACTTTGTATAGGTAACCAGTGAAGTTTGTACAGTATAGGGGTTATGTGTTCAGTTGGACCTGCATTTATAAGCATTCTTGGAGTAACATGTTGTGCTACTTTTAGTTGGTGTAAAGCAGGGGTCTCAAACTCAAATTGCTTTGAGGGCCGAATGAGGACTTGTAAAGTAACCCGGGGGCCGCATAAGACACGGGGCCTCATTTGCATAAATATTTGCATAATGTTGCATAATGAGTGCATGGATAAAGAAAGACTAGAAAATTTCTATATTACTATAATCCAGTGCCAACCGCCAGGCACATTAGGAACTACTACTAACACTGCCCATTTGGAACCCATAGCAAACCCCCCGTATCATAACAGCACTACCAGGACTCACAAAGCACCAGACCCTACCTATCAAAAGGCAACACTGCAAATATTAAATCAATACATTTCAGAGAACAATACATGACCTACTGGGAAAAGAGAACAAGTAGCAATGTCAAATAGGAATTACACAGAATACCTCAGCACTGTAGAAATAAAACTATAAATTAATTTCTTGTACTAAAGCACAGACATTAATGATGCACATTTCCCAGAGCTGACATATTCCAGTTAATAAATTCAAAATAAAGAGATATTTTTCTACCTTTTGTGCATTTTTTTTTCAGTTGCAATTGCTCCAGCCACTTCTGGTTTCTTCGTGTCTTCTGCTATCTCCATCGTCTGCTGTCCATTTGTCCTTTCTTCTCTCTTCTAGTTTTTTTCCATTCTCTCTCTCTACATCTGCTTTAACATACTAATCTTTCTCCTTTTGCTCTTTTCCTCATTCCTATTTCATCCACTCAAATTTTACCCCTCCATCCTCAATCCCCACTTACTCTCCCAATACCTGGCCAATTGTAGATTTATCTTCTCTGCCAGACAAAATATTTTTCCCCTCTCCATTTCACTTTCCCAGCTCCATCCCATTCTAATCCTCCCCCAACATCAGCTCCCTTCTAGTTCCAGCCCCACCCAGCATCTGCTCCTTTCTAGTCCCTGCATCAGTCCATTTCCAGTCCTATCCTAGCCTCACCATCAGCCCATTTCCAATCCTAGCCCCCCATCAGCCCATTTCCAATCCTAGCTCCCTCCCCTCACAGCCCATTTCCATTCCAAGCCCCCCTCCCCATCAGCCATTTGCAGTTCAAGCCCCCCTTCCACTCAGCCTATTTCCAGTCCTAGCAACCCCCCCAGCCCATTACCTGTCCTAGACCCCCCCAGCCCATTACCAGTCCTAGACCCCCCATAGCCCATTACCAGTCCTAACTCCCCATAGCGCACTTCCAGTCTTACCCCCCCATCACCCCATTTTCAGTCTTACCTCCCCTCATAGGCCATTACCAGTCCTAACCCCCCAATCAGCCCACCTCCAGTCCTAACCCCCATCTGCCCATTTCCAGTCCTAGCCCCCACCATAGCCCATTACCAGTCATAACCCCCCCCTGCCGATAGCCCACGTCCAGTCCTAACCCCCATCTGCCCATTTCCAGTCCTAGCCCCCACCATAGCCCATTACCAGTCATAACCCCCACCCCTGCCAATAGCCCACTTCCAGTCATAACCCCCATCTGCCCATTTCCAGTCCTAGCCCCCACCATAGACCATTACAAGTAATAACCCCCCCCTGCCTATAGCCCACTTCCAGTCCTAACCCCCATCACCCCATTTTCAGTACTACCCCCCCCAGCCCACATCAAGACCTGCTCCCCCCCTACATCAAGTCCTGCTCCCCCCCCCACATCAAGTCCTGCTCCTCCCCCCCATCAAGTCCTGCTCCCCCCCACATCAAGTCCTGCTCCCCCCCAGCCACACATCAAGTCCTGCTCCCTCCCTCCCTCCCCCCCCCCCCCCCGGGAAAATTAAACTTTAAAAAAAAACCCGGCTTCTGCTGCTGCTGCCGCCGCTGCCGTGGACGGCAATAGCAGCAATATCGCAAGTCCCGCGGGCTCCTCCCCCACCCGGCAGATCCCTTCCTGCTTGCCTGCCAGTTCTCCGCTTCGGCTTTCAGAGCCGCGAAGGGAGAGCTTCTCCCTCGTGACTCTGTTAAGCCCGCTGGGGCAGATGGGAAATTTCCCATCTGCCCCGGCGAGCTTAACAGAGTCGCGAGGGAGAAGTTCTCCCTTCGCGGCTCTGAAAGCCGAAGCGGAGAACTGGCAGCATTGGCAGGCAAGCAGGAAGGGATCTGCCGGGTGGGGGGGAGCCCGCGGGACTTGCGATATTGCTGCTATTGCCGGCCACGGCAGCGGCGGCTGCAGCAGCAGAAGCCGGTTTTTTTTTTCCCCCCCCAATGCTTCGCGGGCCGCACAAGGGCCGCGTGTTTGAGACCCCTGGTGTAAAGCATGTTTTGGAATACCTTGAAGAATTATGTTACTAAAATCTAAGTGAGGCAGGATCAGGGCTTGAAGGACTGATCTGAAGTCCAGAGTTGTTGATAATAGTTTTAGATTTTTAAGATATCTTAATTTATTATATATTGTGTTTGTTGTATTCCTGATGTGTGTTGTTAGACTTAACGTTCTGTCTATGATAACGCCAAGGTATCTTATTTCATCTTTTATGGGGATGCTTATGTTTTAAATTTTTATTTCTGTTGGAGGGGTAAATTTTTTGATTTCTAGAAACAAATAATGCTTCTTTTTCTTGAAGTTAATGTGTAGATTGTGTTCATTTAGCCATTGCATCATTTTAGTGAAGCATGATTTGATATTGGAGAAGTCCAGGGAGTCTATGTCCATAGGGAGATAAATCATAACATCATCAGCATAAATTGCATATTTTAATTTGCACTGTTGAATGATGTGGCATATAGGTTGTAAATATATGTTAAAGAGTAGAGCTGACAATGCAGAACCTTGTGGGATTCCTTGTTATTGCGTATAGGTTTTAGATGTATGGTTTCCTATTTTTACCTGTTGCGATCGATCAGTTAGATATGATTGGAACCATGCAAGAATAGTGCCATGTATATCAATCTGTTTGAGTCTTTCAAAAAGGATACGATGGTTAATTGAATCAAAGGCAGCCGATATATCCAAAAATATAAGTAATACTGCTTGTTTTGATTTGTCAATGTATTTTAGAATATCATCAAAGATAACTGCAAGAAGTGTTTCTACACTATGGTATGGTCTAAAGCCATATTGGTGTGAATCTAAGGGGGCATGAAGTTCAATGTGATCCTGAAGTTGATTATATACTATTTTTTCTATAATCTTTGCCATAAATGGAAGGCTAGAGATAGGTCTATATGAAGAGTGATCAAGATTGTCTAGTTTTTTGTTTTTCAGAATAGGTCATAAGAACATAAGAACATAAGATATGCCATACTGGGTCAGACCAAGGTCCATCAAGCCCAGTATTCTGTTTCCAACAGTGGCCAATCTAGGTCATACGTACCTAGCAGTTTCCCCAAGGGACACAGGTTCCACAATGCTTGTATTGGTTCAAGCATTGATATCCTGGGTCCCTTCTTAATAATGGTTTATGGACCTTTCCTCCAGGAACTTGTCCAAACCTTTTTTAAACCCAGCTACACTAAAAGCCTTTACTACATCCTCCGGTAACAAATTCCAGAGTTTGATTACACGTTGAGTGAAAAAATATTTTCTTTTATTAGTCTTAAATAGTTTACCCTGTAGCTTCATTGCATGTCCCCTAGTCTTTCTATATTCTGATAAGGTAAACAATCGATCTACGTTTACCCGTTCCACTCCGTTCATTAATTTATAGACTTCTATCATATCTCCCCTCAGCCGTCTCTTTTCCAGGTTAAAGAGCCCCAACCTTTTTAGCCTTTCTTCATAGGAGTATCCTTCCATTCCCTTTACCATTTTGGTGGCTCTTCTCTGAACCTTTTCTAAAATCGCTATATCCTTTTTAAGATACGGCGACCAGAATTGCACACAATATTCAAGGTGCGGTCTCACCATGGAACGATATAGAGGCATTACAATATCTTTTGTTTTATTTTCCATTCCTTTCCTTATCATACCTAGCATTCTATTTGCTCTCTTGCCGCTGCTGCACACTGGGCCGAGGGTTTTAACATGGTATCCACAATGACGCCTAAATCTTTTTCCTGGGTGGTGGTTCCTAATGTGGAGCCTTGCATCGTGTAACCATAGTTCGGGTTGTTCTTCCCTAGGTGCATAACCTTGCACTTGTCCACATTAAATTTCATCTGCCATTTTGATGCCCAGTCTTCCAATTTATCAAGATCCTCTTGCAATTTTCCACAATCCTCTTTGGTTTTAACAACTTTAAATAGTTTTGTGTCATCTGCAAATTTGATAACCTCACTCGTTATTCCACTTTCCAGGTCATTTATGAATATGTCAAAAAGCAGCGGACCCAGCACAGATCCCTTGGGTACACCACTATTCACCTTTCTCCATTGGGAAAATTGGCCATTTAGCCCTACCCTCTGCTTTCTATCTTTTAACCAGTTCCTGATCCACAATAGTACACTGCCTCCTATCCCATGACTCTTTAGTTTTGCCAAATGTCTCAAATGTCAAAGGCTTTCTGAAAGTCCAGATACACAATATCAACCGACTCACCTTTGTCCACCTGATTATTCACTCCTTCAAAAAAACATAACAGATTAGTAAGACAAGATCTTCCTTGTCTAAAGCCATGTTGGCTGTCTCCCATTAGGTCATGATAATCTACATGCTGAGTAATTTTATTCTTTATGATGGTTTCTACCATTTTTCCCGGTACTGATGTCAGGCTCACCGGTCTGTAGTTTCCCGGATCACCCCTGTAACCCTTTTTAAAAATTGGTGTTACATTGGCGATCCTCCAATCTTCAGGTATTAGAGATGATTTTAATGATAGTTCACAGATTACTAATAGCAGGTCTGAAATCTCGTATTTCAGTTCTTTCAACACCCTTGGATGTATACCATCCGGCCCAGGTGATTTGCTACTCTTCAGTTTATCTAATAGTTGTAATATATCTTCCCGATGTATCGATATTTCCTTCAATTCTTCCACACCTTTAAATACCACTTCAGTCATGGGTAACATCCCTACATCTTCCTCAGTAAAGACTGAAGCAAAGAATTCATTCAATCTCTACGCTATCGCCTTGTCGCCTCTTAGTGCTCCTTTAACCCCTTTATCATCTAATGGACCAACTGACTCTCTCACAGGTTTTTGCTATGAATGTACTTGAAAAGGTCTTTACTTTGCGTTTTTGCTTCCGCAGCAAGCTTCTTCTCAAATTCTCCCTTTGCCTGCCTTATCAATGCCTTGCATTTGACTTGCCAGTGCTTGTGCTGTTTCCAGGTTTCGTCGTTTGGCTCTTTTTTCCATTTCCTGAAAGATGCTTTTTTGGCAACAACAGCCTCTCTGACCTCACCTTTAAACCATGCTGGCAGTTTTTTTGACTCTCGAGGCTCTCTTTAGGATGGTTGGCATAGTACCATGTGCGAGAGAAAAATTTGCTATATTTAGAATGTAGGGCGCTAGGAGTGGTTTAGTATTTTTGATCCAGCTAACTGGGCAGGGATCAAGACTAGAAGTGGTTGTGTTAATATCTGAGATCAACTTATCCAGTTCTTTTAGTGTTACAGTATGAAATTTATCCCATATGTGATCAGGCTTTGGGTTGGAGTAAATTAGTGGAATTGGAGGGTCTGATAGTGGAGAGAGCTTAGTTATGTAATAGTCAGCAAGAGTTTGTGTGTTAATAGGGGTGACATCTGTATTAGGAGGGTTTGATACTTTTTTAACTATTTCAAATAATTCTCTGGGACGATTGAGGGAATTTGTTAGTAATTTTGTATGAAAGGCTTTTTTAGATGCATTTATTGTTTTTCTGTAGTAGTCTAGTTTCTCATTGTATAAATGTCTGTCATTATTTGAGTTAGTTTTCCACCATCTTTTTTCAATCTTTCTAAATTCCCTCTTTATTTGTCTAATTTCTTGCGAGTGCCAAGGTTGGGAGTCTCTCTGTTTGGATCTGGATTTGTTTGTTTTAGAGCTAGGAAGCATAGCTGCTTTTTTATAGTCTTATTCCAGTTAGCAATACTGATATTGATGTCTGTTACTGTTTCAGTAATATGTGGTAATATCTGTCCTAAAAATGTTTCCCTGTCAAATTTCCTGAACATTGTAGTTAGTCTTTGTTTCGGCTGTTGGGTTGTGATTCTATTGAAATGTGGGAGATTGAATCTAATTAAATGGTGTTCGGACCATGGAATGGGAATAGCCTGGGGTTGTGAAACATTGAGATTATAATCTGGAGATCTTTGAAGAAAGATTAGGTCAAGGGTGTTTCCTTTTATGTGAGTCGGAAAATCTATGATTTGCTCAAAGTCAAGTTCAGACATGGTTTCAATGAATGCTTTTGAGTGTGATGGTGTAGTTGAGGGGAGGTTTAAGTCTCCAATGATTACTAGCTGTTTTTTTCTTGTGTTGAGGGAACATATCATATCTAATATGGAGGATAAAGATTTTGTATCTGTGGATGGAGGTCTGTATATGAGACCAAATGAATGTGAAGTTGTTTCAAACATAAGAACATCCATGTTCTCAATATTGTTAGTGGAAATGAGGGAAGCTTTAAGATTATTATTTAATAGCGATGACACCACCACCCTTTTTAAAGCCCTAGAGCAGTGAAGTAGCTCATATCCATCAGTTTGTAATTGATTTAGGAGAATGTTATCATGCACCGTGAGCCATGTGTCTGTTAAGAATACTCTGTCAGGTTTATAATCGGTGAGGATATCAGTTATGATCGGTATTTTATTCCTAATTGATCTCACGTTTATAAGCAAACAAAGAAGGTCTTTAGATAAGGATTTGTGTTGTTGGACATGGTGATGGTAAGATTTCCCAGGTGTGATATATATTAGACGATTTCTTTGACCTTGTGCATGAGGTGTTTTGTGATATGGTGCTATATCTATATCTATATATCTAGTGAGATATATCTTTTAGGTAGATATGTATCCACATACTTATCTGTCTGTTTAGGTTCAGATATCCATACATTCCTATATGATCCTGACAGATGGGCACTACCCCTATCAATGCTGTGCCAGCATACTTTGGGGTTCTACACATATAACCACTTCCTGTGGTAATTAACAAACTTTTTCTTTACCTTAACCTTTCAGGGTTAGGTACCTCTGAAGCTCTCCATGTACCTTTTTCTTTCCTAATTGACCCCATTTAGGAAAGACATTGCGGAACTTCAGTTAATCTAAAGCTTAGTGCTTCCTAAGTCTGTCCATACTTCCTTATCAGATACAGGGGTCTCCATACCCTTTCTCTCCTACATGGACTAATTCCATTGCCAGTTCAGGAGGGTCAGACTCATTTTTCTTTTGGTCCTAGGATTGTACTACTCTTGGACCAAAACAGCTTAAGCTTTGTCTAATAGTACCTTCTGCGTCTCCGCTGAAGCCTTACCTCTTATACTACCCCAGTTCCCCTGGGGCTATTCTCACCCTGAAGGGTTCTGACCTCCACTTGTTTTTTCTACTTTATTACCTCTACTTCCCAGTGAGGTACTCCTTGAGGTTTTTCACTGGCTCTTCTAGCAGATCCATATGAACCTCAGTAGACTTTTGCAGTGCCAACAAGGGAGGCCCATATTACAATATTTTACTACTAAATGCCCTCTATACAGGGTCTTCCTCTATAGAAGTCCTGTTCTAGTCCAGCTGTTCCACAGCACCTTTTCTGTATTCAACTCCTACCCTCCATCCCCAGGATGCCTGAGATTCTGAGGAGTAGCATGGCTCTTTCTAGATTCGCAACATGCTAGGACTCCCTCTGGGCATCTCAGCTTGGGAGTCCCCATATGTGAAGACTCATTCCTGCTTGTTCCTGAAGATAGCACAGTTACTTACCTGTAACAGGTGATCTCTGGGAACAGCAGGAATAAGTCTTCACAACCCACCCACCTCCCTAGGAGTTGCATTTCTCTATCTCTATCTTTCCTTTCCTTGCTCTCTCTCTCTCTTTGCCTCAGCTTTAAAACTTAACTGAGGAGAGGCAGTTGGGAAAGGCGGGAAGGCAGCACGCAGGCATGTTGAGATGCTTCCAAAAGCGTTCTGATTGGACGCTGGGAAGCGTTCCCGCGCAGACTCCGTCGGTACCGACGTACCCATATGTGAAGACTTATTCCTGCTGTTCCCAGAGATCACCTGTTACAGGTAAGTAACTGTGCTGTCTCTGAAGCTGTACTTAAAAAAGCCAAGTCTTCCAAGTCTCATGTTCAGACACTGCCAGGGAAAGAACAGCGCAATCTGGATTCAGTGGGTAGGAGGACTTTTCAAAGTGGGATTCTGGCCATGAAAATCTTAATGAAAACTAAAAATAACATGTCTCCTTACAAGGAGTCAAAATCACAGAAAATGGTACAAACTATATGCACAATGTTCCAGCTATAGGCAAGGTGTAGAGAGGAAAAGACCTCAGATACCCTCATAGAAAAGGGGAAAGGCAGCCAAAACAATACTAGATTAACTCACTACATCAATGGTCTGAAAAACCTCTCAAAAATACAGCAGACTGGTGAAGTAAGACACCACCAACAACAAATTGCAACAGCATCAACTCAATGATAGAAAGACACATAGCTTTTAAAAGTATCTAAACCCCGACATTGGGTATTTCGCCGGTCTGGCTGCATCAGGGAGTTAGACGATCTTCCCAGCCAAAAACCTGAAAACAAATATGTTTTTTTCTCAGTGTTGGGGTTCAGACGCTTTTGAAATCTAAGGGCCTGATTATGAGTCGAAAAGGTGGAATAAGCAGCACTAAGTGGGCAATCAGGGCTGGATCCCCCCTCCCCAGTGCTGGGGCCAGGTGTGGGTAGGTTCCCGCCATCCGATCCAGGCCCCGGCTGCTCAGCCATGGGTTGGGCGGCGGGGAAGGAGAGGGTCGGTGCCAGGGGAGCCTGTGGGGAGGACGTTCCCACAGGCATTCTGGGGCATGCTGGGCCATCCTCAGGCTTGATTCTCTATGCTGTGGGAATGTTTTGCTCACATGGTACAGAACTGGATCCTAATGGACCCATCCTGCTCAGGGCTGTCTGGACGGCCTGGATGTGCCCCTTTCGGAATCGGGATCCACATGTCTTTCTGTCATTGAGTTGATGCTGTTGCGATTTGTTGGTGGTTGTGTCTTAATTCACCAGCCTGCTATATTTTTGAGAGGTTTTTCAGACCGTTGATGTAGTGAGTCAGCCTAGTATTGTTTTGGTTGCCTTTCCCTTTTTTTATGAGTTGAATGTGTTTTGACTCAAGGGTATCTGAGGTCTTTTCCTCTCAACACCTTGCCTATAGCTGGTACATTGTGCATATAGTTTGTGCCATTAATATATGGTTTGGCCCGATTGAATGGGTTAGTGAGAAGTTATTCTACTTTATTTTTCCATGAAAATCTTAGGCCATCAGCTCCAACTGCTTCAATGCCATCATAGAAACATAATGGCAGAAAAAAAAACATGGCCTATCTAGTCTGCCCTGCCATATCAACCACTACAACAGTCACCTTTTTTCCTTTAGAGATCCTCTGTGTTTGTCCCATGCCTTTTTGAATTCAGACACTATCCTCATCTCTACCACTTCCACTGGGAGACTATTCCACAGATCTACCACTCTTTCTGTAAAAAACGTTTTCTGCATATTACTGCTGAGTCTATCCCCTTTAACTCTCATCCTATGTCCCCTCATAGCAGAGCTTGTTATCAATAGAAAGAGGTTGTCCTGTGCATTTATGCCATGGAGTTATTTAAACATCTCAATCATATCACCTCTATCCCGCCTTTCCTCTAAAGTATACATATTAAGATCCTTAAGTCTGTCCTCGTATGCTTTATAATGAAGGCCACTAACCAATTTAGTAGCCACCCTCTGTACTGACTCCAATCTGTTAATATCCTTTTGAACGTGCGGTCTCCAGAATTGCACACAATACTCAAAATGAGGTTGCACCAAAGACTTATACAGAGGCACTATCACCTCCTTTCTTCTGCTGGCCATTCCTCTCCCTATGCACCCAAGCATCCTTCTAGATTTTGCCGTTGCCTTTTCTACCCGTTTAGTTACTTTAAGATCATCAAACACAATCATGCCTAGGTCCCGCTCTTCTTTAGTGGACAGAAATGACTTCACCCCCTATACTATATCACTCCCTTGGATTGCTGCAGCCCAAATGCATGACCTTGCATTTTTTAACATTAAATCCCAGCTGCCAAATTATAGACCATTCTTCAAGCTTAGCTAGATCATGATATATACACCTTCCTGGGTATCTACTCTATTGCAGATTTTGGTATCGTCCGCAAAGAGGCAAACTTTACCTGACAGCCCTTCCGCTACAAAGATGTTAAAAAGAATCGGACCAAGGACAGGTCCCTGGGGCACACCACTGGTAACCTCCTTCTCCTCAAGTAAACTTGATTTACCTGTACCCTTTGTCGCTTCCCACTCAACCAATTTCTAACCCAAGCAGTAACGTTAGGGTCCATCCATAGGGTGCTTAGTTTGCTTATAAATCGCCTGTGAGGAACGGTGTCAAAGGCTTTACTGAAATTTAAATACACCACATCTAGTGCTCTCCCTCAGTCCAACTCCCTAGTCACCCAGTCAAAGAAATCAGATTTGTCTGACCCAACCTGCCTATGGTGAATCCATGCTGCCTCAGATCCGGCCATCCGTTGGACTCCAGAAACCTCACTATTTTCTCTTTCAGCAGCGCTTCCAATAATTTACTCACCATCGAGGTTAAACTAACTAGCTTGTAGTTTTCAACCACATCCTTACTTCTGCTTTTTTGTAAAGAGACCACATGTGCCTCTCTCCAGTCCTCTGGCACCACTCCCAACTCCAAAGACGCATTGAAAAGGTCAGTCAATGGAGCTGCTAGAATGTCCCCAAGTTCCCTCGGTATTCTTGGGTGTGTCCCTTCTGGTCCCATCGCTTTGTCTAATTTGTTTAGCTAGATTCTCAATAACACAGTCTTCTGAAAATTGTTCAAGATGCCCCTCACTTTTCTTCCTATTTGTGAGCATTTTCTGAGGTCCTGCTCCTGGTTCTTCATCTGTGAACACAGAACAGAAATATTTGTTAAGCAATTCCTCTTTATTCTCATCAGCTTCTACATATTCCTCCCCTTCACCTTTGTGACTGACAATACCACTTTTGCCCTTCCTCTTCTCACTAACATATCTGAAAAATTCCCCCCATTTTATTGCACTGGCTATTTCCTCCTTTTTTTACATATTTGCTTTCCTGATTACTTTGCTAGTTTCTCTAAGTTTTTCCAAATATAAATGCCTGTCTTCTTCTCTCTGTGATCTCTTGTATTTCATGAAGGTCTCCCTCTTTTTCTTTACGTTTTCAGCTACTTTTTTTGAAAACCATAGTGGTCTCCTTTTCCTTTTACCTTAATTTACCATTTTAACTAAAAGTTTGGTTGCCTTTAAAATATCCCCTTTCAGTTTTGCCCACTGTTTTTCTGCATCCCCCAGCTGTCCTCATCCCGCCAACGACTCCCTGAGGTATTGGCCCATCTTGGCAAAGTTAGTTTTCCTAAATTCTAAGACCCTCGCTTTTGAATGGATTTTAGCAGCCCTAGTCCTAATACTGAACCACACCATCTGATGATCACTGGATGCAAAATGATCCCCCACTATAACACCAGAAACACTTTCACCATTGGTAAGCACCAAGTCCAGCATGGCCCCTTCATGTGTGGGTCTTGTTACTAGTTGCCTGAATAGTTCTCCCTGTAGAGAATCCAGGATCTCCTTACTTCTAGATGATACTGCAGCAGGGATGTGCCAAACAACATCTGGCATATTGAAATCCCCTATCAGTAGCACTTCCCCTTTCCTGGCAATGCTGCGTATATCTTCAATTAACTCTCTGTCCACCTCTTCTCCTGGTGAGGAAGGTGTATATATCACACCATTGCAAATAGATTCCTCTTTCCCTCTTTCTATTTTAACCCACAGTGCCTCCTCTCTCCCTTTTAAGCCCTGTAGTTCCATAGCTTTAATGTTATTTTTTACATATAGCGCCACTCCTCCTCCCCTTCTTCCTAAAAGTATAGCCTGGTATAGTTACATCTATCTTTTTTCTGGGACCCTCACTTTGGAATTCACTACCATCCTCTCTCCGGTTAGAACCCTCCTATCACAATTTCAAAAACCTACTGAAAACCCATTTATTCCAACAGGCATTTGACCTCCTTCCTAGTAGTCCTGTGTAGTCATTTGTTTGTCTGTCCTTTGTGATTTGCAGTTCTGTCTAATTATTGTTTATGATTTACTGTTTGTCTCTAGTGGCCCCTTCGGCCCTTCTTTCCTTTATTTTAATGGAGTTCCTTTCTTTTTTCTGACGCTAGCATTTATATTTTATTGTAAACCGCCCTCATGTCTTGACAAGGGCGGTATATAAAGTGTTAAATAAAGATAAAGATAAAGATCTCAATCATGGTTGTCCGTGAACCATGTCTCTATTACTGCCACTAAATCCAAGTCAGCCTCTCCCATTAAAGCCTCAATATCTGGGATCTTATTTCCCGTGCTCCGGGCATTTATACACATTGTTTTCCATATGTTGTCCCTTTTACTCATTCCATGAAGGTATTTAATATTTCACTTACCTGGGGGCTTTCACTTACTTTGGGCTTTCTTCACCCATCCCCAATGAATCTAGTTTAAAGCCCTCTTCAGTAGGTTAGCCAGTCTTCTACTGAAGACACGTTGACCCTTCTTGAACAGATGGATGCCATCTCTGCCCTGCAACCTTTGGAATAGCATCCCATGGTCCAGGAAACCAAAATGCCTCGATGACACCATCCACACAGCCATGCATTTATCTCTAGGATACGAGCTTCTCTGCCTTGGCTTTTACCCTCAACAGGGAGGATTGAAGAGAAGACCATTTGTGCCCCTATATGCTTCACCCTCTGTCCCAGAGCCATGAAGTCACTTTTGATATGCTCAGAGGGATACCTGGCAGTATCATTTGTGCCGACATAGATGAGTAACATCGGGTAATAGTCAGTGGGCTTGATAACTCTCGGCAAACTCTCCGTAACATATTGGATTTTGGCACTTGGCAGACAGCATACCTTTCTGGACATCTAGACTGGTCAGCAGATGGATGTCTCAGTACCCCTCAACCACCACTACTCTTCACTTCCTTGTGGTCACTGATTCTGCAACTTTGGGGTAACCGAGCTCTGGTTCTTCCCTTTCCAGGGATGCTTTGACCTCCTCCACTTTCAGGGCTACATAATGGTTCTTAAAGAACTAGAGGAGTTGTATTGGTGATTCTGCAGGCCCTGGTAACTCATGTCTATCCTTTGTCATTCCGTAGGCTCCCATCTTCTCCTCTGCTGTAGAGCTTGGATATTTCAAGAAGCATCTCATCAATATACTTCTCACTGTCTTGAGTTTCACAAAATGTCTGGTGGTAGCTGCTATGCACCTGGAGAAACAAGGCCTGTGTGTTTATCCTTATCTGGATGATTGGCTTATCCCAGGGCCCAATAAAGCCTCAACCCAGCTGTCAGTCAGCAGGACATCCTTACTTCTGCAACAGTTCAGCTTCATCATCAACTTCCAAAAATCAGTGCGAACCTCGTCAAGTTCTGGAGCTCATAGAGGCTTGCTTGGACACAAGAGTGCCTCATGTGTTTTTGCCACCCAACAGTGTAATCATTCTACAGCAGCTCAGTTCCCAACTGTTCAATCTGCACAGTGCATTGGCTTGCACCATACTACATCTCTTAGTCCATATGGCAGCCTCAGTACATGTGCTTCTGTTCACACTTCTCTACATGAGGCTGCTCCAGTGGCATTTCAAACTCAACTGGAATCAGCATACCCAATCACTTCTTCATCCGGTCCCTCTCTCAAGACTCAACCTTTTCATGTTGTGGACTCTTCCATCCAGCCTAATTGAAGGGCGGCTCTTCCTGGAACAGCTGCATCAGCTCACATTGACAAAAGATGCCTCCCATATGGGCTGGAGAGCCCATCTTTTGCATCTTACGACTCAAGGTCATTGGACCAACAGAGAGGCCTCTCTGCATATCAACCTGCTGGAGATGCATGCTGTATACTATGTCCTGCATGTTTTCCATCATTGGATCAGCACAAATCCCTTCTGGTGCAAACCGACAATCAAGTCACCATGTTTTACATCAGCAAATGGGGCAGCTCAGTGTCCCTCTGCCTTTACCGCAAAACCATCCATCTATGGCTGTGTGCCCAATCCATTAGAGTCTTCCTATGGGCAGTCTACTTCCTGGTATTCAGAACCAGTTAGCAGACTTCTGGACCCACATAAATGTTCATTGGACCCTGTGGTCCTAACGCCCATCTTTCAAGCCTGGGGGCCCCCAAAAGTGGATCTTTTCACCACAGATTACAGTGACAAGTGTCCACTCTTCTGTTCCCTTCATCCCAGTTCAGTAGATGGCAGTAGATACCTTTCTCATCTTTTGGACAGATTGCCTCCTCTATGCATTTCTGCCATTCCCGCTAATTCCTTAGACCCTCCTCAAGGTCCACACAGACAAGGTGACCCTAATCCTCATTGATTCTCAGTGGCCCAGGCACGTCTGGTACCCATATCTCCTTCTCATGGCACAACACGGCCCCTAGCCATTACCACTTCATCCCTTCCTTCTCACACAGCAGGAAGGTCATCTCCTATATCCTAACCTGCAGTCACTAGCTCTAGCTGCTTGGAAGCTGATTGGCTGATTACTGAGGTTCCCCCATACCAGCTGATGTTCAAGCTATACTTCAAACATCTTGCTGACCTTCTACACAGTGCTCCTATCAACATAAATGGACTCGCTTCTCCAATTGGGCTGCACAGTGGGGACTGGACCCAGCCTCATGCTCCCTCAGCCATATTCTCACCTATCTCCTTCACCTTTCAGACTCCGGTCTTCAGACTTCATCAGTTTGCCCCCACTCTTATTGTTGTTGTTGTTTGTTTATTCTTGATATACCGCCCTTTATTACATCAGGGCAGTTCACAATCATTGATAACATTCAGAAATTGGCACACTCTGATCCTTATGCTTTAAAGCTCCTTTCCCTTACTTCCTCATTTGACTCCAGTTTTGCTGTACTGCCCCCACTGCCTTGCCCTTGTTTTTTTCTGCTAAGCCTCACTCTTCATCACCCACCAAATCAACCTGGTCCTGTCTCCTCCAACCTCTTTAGAAATCTTCATGCTATTGACCCTTTGACTCTCTCCTACACTGTTTCATCACCTCTTTCCTCCACTATGTCATCTGAGTCTGTTGCTGAGGAAGTAGCTTCATATAACTCTGCACTCTCTTCTCCTCTGGATGCTCTCACTCTGCCCTGCCATGTCCTGTCAGACGTACTATACCCAGCCCTGGCTTTCATCCACTACCCACTATCTACGTTCCTGTGCCCATTCAGCTGAGTGTGCTTGGCTCAAATTCTGCTCCCTTGCAGACTTTCTACTTCAAATTCATGATTGTCTCTTTCCAGTCAGCCATAGCACTTGCCAAACAAGACTATTATGTCCATCTAACTAACTCTCTTGCCTCTGACCCTTGCCGTCTCTTTACTACTCTCAACTCTCTCCTCAATGTGCCTCCGCCTCTGATCTCTTCCTCCCTTTCTGCCCAAACCCTGGCTATTACCATGGCAAAATCCACAAGATCACCCTCCAATTCCCCACAAAATCAGCTATTTCCCCTCCTTCCCCTCCTCCTCCTCTGCACTCCCAAATGTTCCCCTCTACTTCTGCTACCCTTTCTTCCTTTTCTATGATCTCTGAGGAGGAAACTGCACACCCTCTTTCCTCCTCCAAACTTACTATCTGCTCCTCTGATCCTATTCCCACCCATCTCCTTAGCCCCATCTCCTCCACTGTTGTCCCTCCCATCTCTCATATTCTCAACCTATCGCTCTCCACTACAATTGTCCCTGCAAACTTCAAGCATGCTATAGTTACACCTCACTTGATCCTACCTGTCCTTCTAACTATTGACCCATCTCCCTCCTCTCCTTTGTTTCTAAACTACTTGAACGTGTAGTTTACCACCGTTGCTTTGACTTTCCTCTCAAGCTGTCCTGGATCCTTTACAGTCTGGCTTTTGTCCTTTACATTCTTCTGAAACAGCTCTTGCCAAAGTCTCCAGTGACGTGTTTCTGGCAAAATCCAAGGGCCTTTATTCAGTCCTCATCCTTCTTGACCTTTTGACACTGTTGATCACAATTTTCTCCTTGATACCCTGTCCTCACTTGGTTTTAAGGGCTCTATGCTACCCTGGTTCTCCTCTTCTCTCTCCCATCACTCTTTCAGTGTTTGTTCTGGTGGATCCTCCTCTGCTGCTATCCCGCTGTCAGTTGGTGTACCCCAAGGATCTGTCTTGGGTCCACTCCTTTTCTTTCTCTATACCCAGTCCCTTGATGCACTCTTCTCTTCCCATGGCATTCAGTACCATTTTTATGCTGACGGCTACCAGATCTACCTCTCTTCACCTGAGATTTCTCCGGCAATCCAGACCCAGATCGCTGTCTGCCTTTCTGACATTGCTGCTTGGGTGTCTCACCGTCATTTGAAATTGAACATGGCCAACACTGAGCTTCTTATTTTTCCCCCTAAAACCTCCTCTCCCCTTCCTCCTTTCTCAGTCTCTGTGGATAACTCTCTACACCTCACTGTTAGCTTGTCTTGCAACCTTGGGGTCTTCTTTTACTCCTCTCTCTCCTTTTCCACACTCATCCATCTGATAGCTAAGACCTACCATTTCTTTCTCTATAACATCAACAAAATCTTCCCATTCCTTTCTGAACACACTACTAAGACACTTATCCATTCCTTAAATACCTCCCATCTTGACTATTGTAACCTACTGCTTGCTGGTCTCCCTCTGAATCATCTCTCTCCCCTTCAATTTGTTCATCACTCTGCTGCACATCTAATCTTCCGCCAGCCTCGTCATGCTCATATTACCATTCTTCACAAGTCACTTCATTGGCTCCCTATCCGTTTCTGCATCCAGTTCAAACTTCTCCTGCTGACCTATAAGTGCATTCACTCTGCAGCTCCTCACTATTTTTCCTCTCTTATACCTCCCTATACCCCTCCCCAGAAACTCTGTTCTTCTGGCAATTTGCTTCTATGTGTGCCCTTCTCTTCTATTGCTAACTCCAGACTTCATTCCTTTCATTTTGCTGCTCCTTATGCCTGGAACAGACTACCTGAGTTTGTATGTCAGGTGTCTTCTCTGGCCCTTTTCAAATCTCAGCTGAAAACTCACCTCTTCGCTGCTGCTTTCTGATCTTGACTCACCTGATCTGATTTGTGTTTCCTTACCATTCCCCCTATATGTATCCCTGTCTGTACCTACTGTGTTGACTAGACTGTAAGCTCTGATGAGCAGGGACTGTCTCTTACATCTATGTGCAGCGCTGCATACATCTTGTAACACTATACAAATGCTCAGTAGTTGTAGTAGTACTATTGCTGCATTCCATCATCATGAGGATGGCAAACCCATTTCCATGCATCCACTAGTTTCTCACTTCATGAAAGGCTTATTGAAAACCAAACCTCCAATAAAACCACCTCCTCCAGCATGAGATCTTAATGTCATTCTTTCAGAGCTCATGAAGAGCCCCTTCAAACCCGTGTGATCTGCTTCATTGAAACACCTCACTTAGAAACATATCTTCCTAGTTGCTGTCACTTTTGCAAGACGTGTCAGTGAGCTCTAGACTCTTGTCCATTATCTTCCATATACCCAATTTCTTCATGATAAGGTACTCTTGCGTACCCATCTTAAGTTCCTTCCAGAGATTGTATCCAGTTTTCATTTGAGCCAGTACATTGTACTTCCTACGTTTTTTCCAGATGCTCCACTGGATTGTCCGGAAGGAGCTTTACACTCTCTGGATTGCCACTGAACTTTGCACTACTACTTGCAAGCTACAAAATGGCTAAGTCAATCTTCCCAGCTTTTTGTCACTTTCAATCCGAACAACCCAGGGAAACCTGCATCCAAGCAGGCTCTTTCCTCATGGATTTCAGACTGTATATCTTTTTGTTATGTTCAGGCAGGTCACACCCCTCCCGAATGGATGAGCCCCACTATCTCCAAGCTACAGCAACCACTGTTGCCATTTAGCTGCTATTCCTTCTCAAGATATCTGCAAAGCACTACAGCCTGGGTCGCTCTTCAGCAACTGACCTTGCCTTTGGTCAGGCTGACCTGTGGAACCTCTTTGCTTAAATTTTCCACATCCGTTTTCACTGGGCCTCACTCCTTATCAGATTTTCAGGTGGCCCTCACCATAGAGTGTGCCTGCATCCCCCTGCTTGAGGACAGAGAAAGCGTAGTTGCTTACCTGTAATAGGGGGGTTCTCCGTATTCAGCAGGGGTATGCAGCCACATTCATCTGCCCTCCGTCCCCAAATTTAAAAAAAGAAAGAAAGAAAGAAAGAAACCGATCAGGATGAAGCCTGAAGTACAGAACATACATGGAATGTACTTGATAATCAAACTGCAGTTCAAACACTGGACAGTTCATCACATCCTTAACCAGCTCTGTCAGTTCCATTCTGTTATCCCTAGTTACCTTGTCTACTTCTGCAGCCTTCAGCGCCAGGCTAACCTGCTATGTGATTGACTGAAGATGACATACGCTGTACTGGTGAAGTGCGAAGGTGCTCACAGGCTCAGAGAACTCTGAAGGACTTCTCTGAACTAAGGGAGAGCCATCACTGGCGCTGTCACTTGGACAGCACCATAGAGTGTGGTTGCATACCACTGCAGAATACAGAGAACCCCCATTACAGATAAGCAACTACACTTTATTAATTTCTCAAAAATGAACTTTTTTTCAATTAGGTAAGCTATATCTCATGGCTCAATATGTGAAAATAGGCAAAACACACTTCAGAGTGTGTCAAAGTGACTCGCAGCCAAACAGTGAAGGTTATTTTCTAAACAGATCTCTTTACTGGAGAATTATTGAGTTAATATTTAAATATCATGGTTGGCATTTTCTTTAAATGCTAGTCATGGCGCTAAAATATTTTGGGCCCGATTTTTTAAGGCATTACACGGTTAACAGCCCATGTTAACTGTGTAAATGTCTTAATTGGGGATTTTCTAAGGCACCTACATGACTATTGCCTTTGAAAATCCCCCATTAAGTCCCCTATGTGCCCCAATGTTATCCAGTTAGAATCGGGACATGCTGGGGGTGTTCCAGGGTGGAGCAGAGGTGGGGAATGGCGCTAACCGGGTAGCAGAGATTTTGGATGTTGCCCAATTAGTGTTCTGTGCCTTAAAGATAGGCAAGAAAAACCCTTGTCTATCTTTAAGGCGCATAGAGATAACCATGTAGCATCCAAAATTGCTGCTGCCTGGTTAGGCTTGGCAGCTTTCCAGCTGTGTGGCAAACCCTGGATGTTCACTTCCCTCGCCGCAGAAGTGAAAATCTGGGATTAAGGGATCGCGGGCAGGTTACGCAGCTATGGCGCTTAGCCCTGCCCAACTGAAAATCAAGCACTTTATGTATATTCCTAAACATAGAACATAGAAACATGATGGCAGAAAAAGACCATATGGCCTTACTAGTCTGCCCTTCCATATCCACTACTATAGTCCCTTTTTTTCCTTTAGAGATCTTCCCATGCTTTCTTGAATTGAGAAACTGTCCTTGTCTCTCCTATCTCTACTGGGAGAGTATTCCATGCATCCACCACTCTGTCCATAAAGCAATATTTCCACGTATTACTCCTGAGTTTAACATCTTTCACCTTCATCCTATGTCTCCTCAATGCAGAGCTTTCTTTCAATTGAAAGAAGGCTCTCCTCCTGTGCATTTATGCTACGGAGGTATTTAAACATTCCTATCATATGTCCTCTCTCCTGCCTTTCCTCTAAAGTATACATATTAAGATCTTTAAGCTGTCCCCACATGGCTTTTAGCTAAACCCACTGACCTGTTTATATCCTTTTGACGGTGTGGTCTCCAGAATTGCACACAGCATTAGAAATGAGTTCTCACCAAAGTCTGATACAGAAGCACTGTCATCTCCTTTTTACTGCTGGCCATTCCTCTTCCTATGCACACAGTCATCCTTCTGGCTTTTGCCGTTGCCTTTCTACCTGTTTAGCCACTTTAACATCATCAGAAACAATCACGCCCAGGTCCTGTTCTACTTTTGTGGACAGAAGTACTTCACCCCCTATACTGTACCGCTCTCTTGGATTGCTGCAGCCCAAATGCATGACCTTGCATTTTTTATCGTTAAATCTCAGCCACCAAATTCTTGAACATTTTTCCAGCTTAGCTAGATCCCTCTTCATGTTATCTACTCCTTCCTGGGTGTCTACTGTATTGTAGATTTTGATATCATCCGCAAAGAGGCAAACCTTACCTGACAACCCTTCCACAATATCACTAACAAAAATGTTCAAAAGAAATAATCCAAGGACAGATCCCTTCTGCACACCACTGGTAACATCCTTCTCCTCAGAGTGAGCTCCATTTACTGTACCCTTTGTCGCCTTCCACTCAACCAATTTCTATCCCATTCTGTCACTTTAGTGTCCATCCTTAGGGTGCTCAATTTATTTATAAATTGTGCAGAACAATGTCAAAGACTTTACTAAAATCTAAGTACACCATATCTAGGGCTCTCCCTCTGTCCAACTCTCTGGTCACCCAGTCAAAGAAATGAATCAGATTTGTCTGATAAGACTTGCATCTCGTAAACCCTTGCTGCCTCAGATCCTGCAATCCACTGGACTTCATAAACCTCACTAGTCTCTATTTTAGCAGCATTTCACCACAGAGGTCAGACTAACCGGCCTGTAGTTCTCAACCACATCCTTACTTTTTTATTTATTTATTTATACATCTTTTCTATACCGCCACTTCCAGAGATCAGTGGCGGTTTACAGGTAACAAACATTAATAATAGAGCACTATTATTTTACATAGAACAGATTTAGAACAAAGAACATTCAACTATTAAGTGTCACTTAAAAATACAATGAGATAACAGGAGGGGTAGGAACATTTGAACTGGGTATGAATTAGATAATGTTTCAAAACATACTACCAACAGTATATCAACAGTAAAGTCAAATATTTACATTAAATTACAGTTATTCACATTAGCGACAAGCAATTGCTTTCTAAGGGTAAGCTTAATCTAGGTGAGCAATGTGAATGTGTGGGAAAGGTTTATGTCTTGTCTAAGTAGGGTCAGTGAGTGATTGATGATCGGTGTTTTTTTCTGTGTTAGGATTATCTTCAATGTGGAGGTTATTGTAGTGCAGAGTAAATAGATGGGTTTTTAGATTTTTTCTAAATAATTGAAGATCTTTGATTTCTCTGATTTCAATCGGGAGGTTGTTCCATAGCGTAGGGGCGAAGTATGAGAAAGCTGTGTTACTTGTCTTCTGACTTGTCTTTCGAATAGAATCAGGGACTTGTATCGTGTGAAGGTTTATTCTTCGTCTTGATCTATTATCATGTGGAATGGTGATGAGCGTAGATGAGAAAGATGGTGCTATATTATTAAAGATCTTAAACGTATTGACTAAGGACTTGTAGATGATTCTGCATGAGACGGGTAGCCAATGGAGAGCGTAGAGAATCGGAGATATATGATCTGAAAGTTTCGCTTTGTAGATAATCCTTGCGGTGACATTTTGGGCTAATTGAAGAGTGTGAATATTTTTCTTAGAGGTCCCTTGAAGAATACCATTACAGTAGTCTAAATGTGGTGTAATAAGTGTTTGTACTATGGTTCTGAAATTAGTGTTATCTATCAATGGTCTAAGTTGTTGGATTGTCCTCAGTTTGAAATATATTGTTCTTACAGATTGTTTTATATGTTTGGTGAGGCTGAGGGTTTTATCCAGAGTGACTCCCAAGTATTTGATCTCATCTTTGACTGGGAGAGAGTTTTTTCCAATCTTGATTTCCAGTGGGGGAGTGAAGCTTGTGTTTCTTGTTATGAATAGAACTTCTGTTTTTTTAAAATTAATATTCATATTCCTTGATTTCAGCCACAGTTCAGCTTCAGAGAGGCAACGACATATGTTACTATAATCCGGGTTGGACACATCAAATGGCGAGTATAACATGATGTCGTCCGCGTAGATGTGGTAGTTGATTTTGAAGCGTTTAAATATGGAACAGATGGGTTGAAGATAGAGATTAAACAAAAGTGCCGAAAGGGCAGAGCCTTGAGGGATGCCCTGTTCTTGTGGAAATGGGGATGAGGCATTTCGATCTATTTGAACATATTGGGTCCGGTTAGTAAAATAGGATATGAACCATTCAAGGGTTTTATCCTTGTTGCCTATTTAAGAGAGCCTTGAAATGAGCGTGATATGGTTTACAGTGTCAAAGGCCGAGGAAATATCAATGAATATGAGAATGAAGGCTCACTTGGCATTATCGATACCTCTGATGATTGTATCAAATAGTGCTGTTGGAGTGTTTCTACACCATGATATGGGCGAAATCCATATTGATGCTCATCTAATGGGGCTGATGAGTCTATATAATCTTGCAGCTGTGTTTGCACAATCTTTTCAATAATCTTGGCAAGAAATGGAATACTTGCAATGGGACGATATGAAGTTGGGTCATTGTCGTCTAGTGCTTTGTTTTTTAACAGCGGTCGAATTGCTGACCTTTTGAGGACATCTGCTATACGTCCTTGTTGAAGAGATTGGTTGACTATGTTCAGTAAGTCTGAGGCAAGTTCTGTTTTTGTTGATTTTATCCAAGTCACTGGACACAGATCAAGAAGAGAGGTTGGTGTATTTAGGTTGGAGATTGTCTGAAGTAGGAGTTTGTTGGTAATAGTGTGGAAGGTTTTCCATTCCAGGTTATTATCTGAAAGAGTTAGGCTAGGTGGGGTGAAATGGCTGTTAAGTTTGAGTTTATTTGCAAAATGATCTTACTTCTGCTTTTGTGTAAAGAGGCCACATGTGCCTTTTTCCAGTCCTTTGGGAACACTCCCGATTTAAAGAAGCATTGAAAAGATCAGACAGTAGAGTCACTAGAACTTCCCCAAGTTCCTTCAATACTCTCGAATGTATCCCATCCGGCCCCATCACTTTGTTATTTTAATTTAGCTAGTTCCTCATGAACACAGTCTTCTGAAAGTCATTCAAGATCCCCTTTACTTCTGTTCCTATTTCTGGATGTTTTCTGAGGTCCTATTCCTGACCCTTCATCTGTGAACACAGAACAAAAATATTTGTTAAGCAATCTTGCTTAATCCTCATTAGCTTCTATATGTTCCTCCCCTTCACCCTTGAGTCTGACAGTACCATTTCTGCACTTCCTCTTCTCCCTAATATATCTGAAAAATGTCTTATCCCCCCATTTTATTGCATTAGCTATTTCTTCTTCTTTTCCTATCTTTGCTTTCCTGACTACTTTAATAGCTTCTCAAAGTTTTCCCAAATATTGATGCTTGTCTTCCTTTTTCTGTGATCTCTTGTATTTTATGAAGGCCACTCTCTTTTTCTTCACCTTTTCAGCTACTTCTTTTGCAAACCATAGCAACCTTCTTTTCCTTTTACATTTATAGTATTTATCTTATCAACAAAAAGGTTTGTTGCCCTTAAAACATCCCCTTTTAGTTTTGCCCATTGGTTTTCTAGGACCCCCAGCTGTTCCCAACCCACTAACATCTCCTTGAGGTATTGTCCCATCTTGGCAAAGTTATTTTTCCTAAAGTCTAAGACCTTCACTTTTGAATGGACTTTATCAGCTCTAGTCCTAATACTGAACCACACCATCTGGTGGTCACTGGATGCAAAATGATCTCCTACTATAACATCAGAAACACTTTCCCTATTGGTCTAGCATGGCCCCTTCATGTGTGCATTCTGTTATCAGTTGCTGGAACAGTTTTCCCTGTAGAGAATGCAGAATCTCCTTACTTCCAGATGACACTGCAGAAGAAATGTATCAGTCAACATCCGGCATATTGAAATCACCTATCAGTAAACTTCTCCTTTCATGGCAATACTGCATATGTCTTCTATTGAATCTCTGTCCACTTCTGCTGCCTATGAAGGAGTTCTGTATATCACACAGTTCAAATGGAGTTCCCGTTCCCTCTTTCTAGTTTAACCCACAGGGCTCCCTTGTAAGCCCTGTAATTCTATAGTCTTAATATGATTTTTTTCATATAGTGCTACTCCCCCTCCCCTTTGTTCTAGCCTGTCCTTCCTGAATAAAGTATAACCTGGTATTTTATTTATTTATTAACATTTCTTTTATACCGCACTCTTTTCCATGAGTGCGGTTTACAGATAACAAAACGACTCAGTGACAGCTATGGCAATCAGAGTTTACATAAAACATGTAATGAACTGGGGAAACTATGTACAATTTACATATTGCTATGTTATTTCTTATGTTATTCATAGGATTATTCGATTAATATTGGCAAGTGTAGAACAGCAGGGTGTAAGCTAGTGGAAACTGTATTACATGATCTGTCAGTTGCCTCTTGTGAATCATGTATAATTATATCCCAGTCATGATTGTCTGTGAACCATGTCTCTGTAAACGACACTAAATCCAAATCAACCTTTACATTAAAGCCTCAACTTCTGGGATCTTTTACTCGCTTCTGTCAGAGAGCGTGGATGTTTCAAAAAGCATCTCATCAATGTACTTCTCGCTGTCTCGAGCGCCTCTCAGCCTTGCCTCCTCTTCTCTGAGCTCCTCCACTTGTTTCATGAGGACTTCAGCCTTCAGGCATCCTGCACATGAAACCATCCTTCAACTGGCATCAATCAGGCTCTCTGGACAGAGGCAGAAGCTGTAATGGGATCAACAGCTTTGGCAATATGATTTTTCCCAGCCATCATTCAGTTGGTGGAGCTTTGGTATCGTTGAAGTAAATGAGCGAGACCTATCAAAATCCCTAACTTTTCCTCAGATGTCCTTTAAGGGAAAAAGCAGTTAACCTCTTATGTGTGTTCTAATAGCGCTGTTCTATGTCCCTGTGTGTAGCCTCACTTTCTTGCAAGTCAGTTATTACTTTACGTTACTAAATTTTGATATTATGTGTCTGAAGAATACAGATTAATGTATTCTCTTTGTAAAATTATCTAATCAAAGCACCTTGATTTTCAATAAACTAATTGGGGAGTTGCCCTATATAGCAAGAATTCTCACAAGGGGTGGGGGTAGCTGGGGTGGGTAGGGAAGTATCTAATACCCGATGAGATCAGTGACTTCAAAGACCTTGTTTTGAATGGAAAGCTGGAAAAAAGAAAACAATTAACTCTAACAGCAGAACTTTACCCAACACCACAAAAAATTCCCCTTTTTCAATACAGCACCAGAAAAAAATTAGCTATTAAAATTGAAGACCCAAGACCCCTTTAAGAGCTCTCAGGCAGAGAGCTTGTATTTAAAAGCCACACAGTATTATCTTGCTTTCAATGGTGACCCTGCTAGGAATGCCAGTACTCTCAAGGCACTGTAGACGTTTATACAGCACTCAGCTTCTTTGCAGGCTGATCAAGAACCACTAACACCTGATGAGGTCAGTGGCTTCAAATTGCTTGTTTTGAATGGAAAGCTGGAAAAAAACATATAAAATTCTAGTGAAAACAGCAGAGACAGAGTTAGAATAGGTATTGAATTAAATGTTAACTTGGCCTCCACAAACAGACCAGATAATAGAAAGAAAGTTACAATTAGTTATGAGGATGAGCAAGAGACAACTAAAAATAGGAGGAAGCTGTACAATATTACAAAAAAACCCCACAGATAAGAGCACACTGATAAAAAAAAAATATATATATATCAATATCAAGCACGTTTTTGATCAAGTATTGTAAATGGAGTAAGACTGCCCTGATGGAACTCTCCAGTGACATGAAAAGAAGTTTGAATAAGGGGCATGATTATGTAGTAGTGTTGTGTGACCTCTCCTCAGCCTTCGACACTGTTGATTATTCCATAATATTGGATCAACTAGAACTGCTGGGTTGCCGAGTTAGACTATGATTCATTTTCTTCTTGAATAATAGGCTGCAGTAAGTAATTACAAATAAGGGAAAATCAACTCCCTGGGAATCTGCAAGTGGGCTTCCACAGGGTTTTGTACATTTTCCACTTTTGTTTAATGTTTACATTAAAACTCTAGCTCATCTGATTACCAGATTAGGGCAAAAATGTTTCTTATGCAGATGACATACTGCTTTTTTAAAAATTGGATTCACTGAGAGGAAAGTTTAGCAGCCTCAACCATATATCTGACTCAAGCATGGGAATGCCTAACCAGTCATAAGCTTCCAATTGGAGAAAGCCTCAGATTTTTTGAATAACTAAAGTTTGGTTTTTTTGCCCCTAATTTGGCCCTAGATAATATGAGCTGCGTGCATCAGAAATGAACATTTTTAGAGTGCTATTTGACTCTAAGCTGACAGTGCACCCCAAGATCGCTGAGTTAAAGAAGGTAGCCTTTTGGCAATTATATCTTATTTGGATTTAAGAGTATCCATGTCCAGGTATGAATACTGGGCCATATTACTACTCTAATAAATTCTGGAGGTCCTACAGCAGACTGGTTAACTTACTGAAGAGGGCTTGTGTTTGTGTGTGTTTGCATGTGTGCATGTATTTGTGTTTGTGATGTTCTTGTGTGTGTGTGTGCATGTGTGTGTGGTGTTCATGGGCTATGGGCAGTAGGTGGGGTGGTGGGGCAATTGTGAAGGGAGCAGTTTTTGGTTGTAAGAACATATGATATGCCATACTGGGTCAGACCAAGGTCCATCAAACCCAGTATCCTGTTTCCAATAGTGGCCAATCTAGGTCACAAGTACCTAGCAGTTTCCCCAAAAGACACAGGTTCCACAATGCTTGTATTGGGTCAAGCAGTGATATCCAGGGTCCCTTTTAATAATGGTTTATGGACTTTTCCTCCAGGAACTTGTCCAAACCTTTTTTAAACCCAGCTATACTAACAGTGTTTACTACATCCTCCGGTAACAAATTCCAGAGTTTGATTACACATTGAGTGAAAAAATACTTTCTCTTATTAGTCTTAAATAGTTTAACCTGTAGCTTCAATGCATGCCCCCTAGTCTTTTTATATTCTGATAACGTAAACAATCAGTTTACATTTACCTGTTCCACTCCATTCATTAATTTAAAGACCTCTATCATATCTCCCCTCAGCTGTCTCTTTTCCAGGTTGAAGATCCCTAACCTTTTTAGCCTCTCTTCATAGGGGTATCCTTCCATCCCCTTTACCATTTTCGTGGCTCTTCTCTGTACATGTGGTGGGGGGATTTTGGGAGAATAGAGAACAGGGAAAGGGTGTTTTAAAGGGAAAATTCCCTAACTGCTGTATTTCACTATATGAAAGTTTCAATGCTATAAATGCCGGAAATCCTTCTCCCATAGAAATACACTGGGCTATATTTTGTGGGGCTTATTTCTCTAGAACCCCTACTACATTATGACCCATTTTTACTGGTTTTACCACATGCGATGTTTCATCCTTTTCTATTAATTTTTTGTAGGGTTACTTTGCACCCAAATAGACAGACGGTAAGACAGACAGGCAGAAAAGCAGACATTCTCAACCCCTTTTATATAATTCCTTCCAATATTTGTGAGGTTGGAAAGAATAACAATAATACTCAAAGAATGTGATACTCAGTAAAACATCACCTATCTCATACTTACATTGTAAACCTGATAATCATACATCCAGGATATATTATCCCAAATAACCATGTCTTATTTTTTTTTTTGGATCAGCAAGCAATATTTGTGCAGTTGCTTGTTCCGAGGCATGGAATTCCAGAGCTTCAGTGCTGTATAAGAGAAAGCATGTCAACATAGATCCTTTAAACAGACTTTTGTCAGTGAGTGGATAATGTCACAGCCCCTCCTAGTGGCAGCGTGCAGAAAGGAGAGGGTGGACACTTATTGTTGGTTGAAGCAGGAAAAACTTTTCTAGACCAGGTGTAGCATGGTCTTTGTAGTCCCACTTCATAAAGAAATAGTTGTGAGCCTTGTGCAGTGTTAAACTTAAATGATTTTTATTCCCTTTGTTGCGCAAAGGTTCTCCAGGAAGACAAAAAACAGAATGTACCTTACTTCAGGGTTTATGCCAAAATATTTACAAAGTAAGTAACTGTTACAGGCGCTTCCCAGTTCTTTGCATTCAAACAGGTTTTCAACACCAAGAGGAAAAACAAATACAAAACTTCTTCTTTCAACTTAGAAAAAGCAAAAAGATATGTTTAAAGCATGTCCTGCCGGTTACAATTCTGTGAGAGACTCTAGATTCTTGGAAACACAGAGTGAGCAGTCCATCGGATGCTCTAACTGCAATGGCTCTGGTTCTATCACCTCTATTTGCATAGGTTCCTGTTCAGCCGTGTTGTCAGCTTGTCCTGAGCTTTCCCTGGATAAGGTAGGTTGTAGTTCAATAGATCTCTCCAATATTCCCCAGCCTTGCTGGTCTTGGTTTGGCAAATAACTGTTATGGCTTTTTACTATGCCTCTCTGTAAAGGTTTCACAAGCCTTTCCCAGCTTTGTTTCCTATCAGTACGGCTCTCTGGGTTATAAGCTTTTCTAGGAGCTGGCTCACATCTTGGAAAGGAAATATAACTGTACCTTGGATCTTTGAGACGTGCTCTGCTGGTATTTGCTCTACCTGGCAGTCTCCTTCTATCACTGTCTTCCCTGAAGACTGGCTCCTGGAGCTTTCTGGAACGGGCTTGTCCTCCCTGGAATTTAGCTCTTCCTTGTAAGTACTCCAAGCTTCTCTGCCTTTCAGTATGTGAGGTTCCTCTCTCAGGTCCCCTCTCAGTTCCTCTCTGAGCTTGTGTTCCTCTCCAAACTTGTGGTCCTCTCTGAGCTCCTCTCTCAGCTCGTAGTCCTCTCTCAGTTCCTCTCTCAGCTCGAGGTCCTCTTCCAGTTCCTCTCTCAGCTCAAGGTCCTCTCTCAGTTCCTCTCTCAGCTCGAGGTCCTCTCTCAGTTCCTCTCTCAGCTCGAGGTCCTCTCTGCTTTCTTCCTTCTGAGCACTGTTTATAAAGCCGTTTCTCCACTGAGCTTCCTGGCTCTCTACTCAGGTGTACCTGATTAGCTCCTGCATTCTCAAAAACTGGGTGTGTCAGCTTAGCTTCTGCAGCCTTGTGCCTGCTCCCTCTAGCTGCACTTTTAGGTAACTGCACCTTCTGTGAGTCAGTTGCTTTATAATAAACAGTGTTTTTTTCTAAGTCTATAGCTTCAATGGCTTCAGCTTCATCACAATAATCAATAGAAAATCTTGGGAGGATTGCTAGTCCTTTTGCCGAGGAATAGATTAACAATCTCTCTCTTAAATAATCATACAGGGTTCAAAAAATAAAGGCTAAATTTAAATGATGCACTGGGGAAATGTGGGCTGATTATTTAAGATCCTCTAGTACACTGACAGTCATATTTGTACAAATAGCTTAGGAAGCCTTCTTTTACATGCCCCCACATATTAAGAGAATTTTATAACAGGGTTTCTAATAAAAAATATGAATAGTGTAACTATTTTATGCTTTTATTTTATTTATTTATTTAGACAGTTTTGTATACCGCCTTACCTTCAATCAAAGCGGTCACAACACAATTGGGGGATACATTCAACATGCAGGGATATGAGACACATACACTAATACTTACAGGGAACATGGGCAATGGAGGGTTAAGTGGCTTGCCCAAGACCACAAGGAGCATCTGTGGGACTAGAAACCCCAGTCCTTCCGGCCCAAGGTTGCTGTCCTCTAGTGGGATTTGAACCCCCGACCTTCCGGCCTGAAGTACCTTGCCCCAACCACTAGGCTACTCCTCCCTTTATAACATAAGCACTCAGAAGGCATGCAAAGACAAACCCACAAATTAATATCGCTTTGACCCAATGAAAGCATAGTTAAATACATAAATAAATAAAAATACCTGCTCCCAAGCAGGAATAAATGTGATGTGTGCACATACTCTATCCATATATGCATCTGTTTTATAAGGTGTATGCCTACATCACAACTCTACCCCTAGGAACATGCAGCATGCATATAAATATGCACGGTTTTGTCAGTGCACGTATACAGCCATGCAATTTTAGAAAAATTATTTTTCTGCAAATAAATTGAGTCTTTACAAGTGCAATCTCCAGTCTCTCCTGCCCTATTAAGTGTCTGAGTTCAACATGAGGCTTCTGATCCCTTATGGTAGTATTGTGGTACAAGCTGCCCACAAGAACAAGTCCCATAGTTTATATTTATTGAGTTACTTGCATTGATAATTGGTAAGGTTTCATATGGGTTTGGTAAAGGCCCTTTACTAAAGTGTATTAGGTTTTTGCACTTAATGCATGTTTAGCATGAAAACTAATGTACGTTAAGTGCAAAACTGTTACCATGGGCCCAAGGTGCCAAATCATGCATTAACTGTATAGTGTGCTTTAGTAAAAGAGCCCTTAGTGTTAACATGTCTAGAATCCTTCAGTATGCATACTATCTTACCAATTTCAAGTCTGTATGCAGCAGTTAACCTAGTTTTGGAATGTGATGGAGAGAGGTAATAGTGGAGGTGTTTACATGAAACTCGAAGCGGAGACAGAAATTTCAAATATGCTGTGGGAACTGGCAAGTTGCTTTCAGCAGGCATGTAGACTTGAATTGTGTGCTATTAGAAAAGTGATGAAGTGGTAGAACAGGAAAATAGCCTGAAGAACTTTGAACGTCAGTATTGAGAGGGAGAGTTAACTAACCGAAGAGCAATGGAATATGTATCAAATGTTCTAGTTCTAAGAGCAATTTTAAATTTTGTAAGCCAGGTCTCAAACCTCAAATCAAGTGGCAGATTCTTTCAAGCCATAGATGCCAGCCTGTGATTTATAAAACAGGATTATTCTTTCAAGCATAACAGAAGTTGCAAAGAATTATATAAAAAGGGGTCAAGAATGTCTGTCTCTCTAGGGACAAAATAACTCTCCAAAAATCTAATGGAATAGAATGAAAATTTGTATAAGGGAAAAACTGGTAGAAAGACGCATTGAGTTTGAAAATGGACCAAATTGGGCAATGAGTTCCAGAGATATAAGCTCCCCCAAAAAACTAGCCTTATTTATTTCTATGGGAAAAGGAGTTTCAGCTTCTATAGCATAGTAATTTACACACACTCAGACATAGCAGTTAGGAATTGCTTCTATTAAACACCCTCTCCCTGTTCTCTACGCCCCCAACCCCCTAAACTGCCCCACCACCAAAATCTCCCCCCCCCACACACACACAATTGCCTCACCACCAAAATCTGCCCTACCAACTGCCCAAATGCTGCTATCATGAAAACAATTCTCCCCAAAAACTGTCTCACTACCCTGCTAACTGCCCATTTCCTAAAAATAAACACACACAACTGCCCCACTACAATGCTAATTACTCTACCCCAAATAACTACACACTCCCAATTGCCCCACCAAATCACAAACTGCCCTCTCTCCTAAAAAGCATCCCCACAAAGTATTCCACCCCAAAAACCCGTTGCACCGGAAAAACCTAACCCCTCCTGCAATTGGCTTAACACCCAGTTCGCTACCCCCATTCCCAAGAACTATCCTTCAAACTGGCACACTACCTTGAAAACTGCCCCACCCTCATAAACTACCCCACTTCATCTGTCTCACTGCTCTGCTAACCTCCCTACTCTGAAAAACAAACAATCTCCTGCAAGTACCTCCCCACCCCACCCTTCCAATCACCTTCCTCCATAAATACCCCCCACTATAAACTGCTCGGCTGGGAAAAACCTATCTCCTTCTGCAACTACCCCAACACTCTGTCAACCACCCCCACCCTCCAAAACTACCCCCACCACCCTACAAAATATCCCATCTCCTAAAAGTTCCCCATTCCAACTATCTCATTGCCCCACAAAATACCATCACCCCATAAAACTACACTACCCCAACTGTCCCACTGACCGCATGCATGCATACACAATAACATAAACATACAAAATAGAGCTATGCACACACACATACACTCATACAAATACATCACATACACAAGACACACACACACGTGTGCATCCACATACACATAAAGAGGAGTTGGAAAGAATTACATGAGCCAGGCCCAGATTAAGGCATGGCCAAACTCATGAACATACCCCCTTCACCCTGGGAGGTGACATCAGATGGCCTAGATTCCAGTTGCATCCTAGAGCTATTTTTTGTGCCATCAGTGTGCACCGAAGGACAGGCCTGCTGCATGGGCAAATTCCTCAGATCGGCTCTTGGCTGCTTTCTGCGGGTGGCTGTGTATCATCTTTTGTCATCATTGTTTCTTTTTTTGATGTGGCACATTCATCTCATCAAGTATCTTCTTTGTTTTGATTTTTCCTGAATAATATCACCATCTTTTCCTATTCTGTGAGGCCTCTGAGGACCAGCTGCCATCCCATTTCTTTTGCCTTAACAGGTGAAATAGCTTTCTTACTGCACTACATCTTTCTGTGGATTCTGCTTGTTCTCCTTCCCCCAATACCCTGGTTTTTCACTAACATTTGGATTTATAACTTGCACTGCTTAATTCCATCACTGCACACCAAAACTGCCTTTCTCCACAACCTCCTCCTAGACCACCATCTTGATCATTTTTGTATCACTGAGACATGAATGAAGGATAATGATAGTGCATATTTATTACAATACCCACTCCATGGCTTTTCCTCGCTTTCAGTAAATAAGCCATCTAGGTTAGGGGGAGTCCTAGCCTTCATCTTTTCCAAATCCTTTTCAGTCACCATGCTCAGCTATGACTCATAAAGGTACCTTGAGGCTCTGCTGGTCTGAATACACTTGCTCCTATACTATGGTTCACTTTTTTTGAACACTACTTTTTGGGATTCCCTCTGCTCTACCATATCAGAATTGCAGCATATTTTCCTAATCTCTTCATTTTAGGAGACTTTACTATCCATCACTATTTATAATCCAAGTGTCAAATCAATTAAAGTAATTCTTAATCCAAATAAATCACAAGCATTATAGATCTTGTGCCTAGGGAGGCCATCTTCCTTCCAAACTTATATCAGTGGTTTTATAATTTCAGTTATGGAATCTACATTAGCACTGGTAGCAAATTGCAGTATTCCAAACGGTTGATATCCACAGCATGAAGTAGGATCTTTAGTGCTTTAGAATCGACATAAGGTTTCATAGATCTTATCTAAGAGCAGAGGAATTCTTAACTATGAGATATGAGGAATAAAAGAAAGCTTCCACACCTGTTTCAAAGCAGATGTAAATTTACGCATGTACTCTTATAGTTCATAAAATGCGCAAGTACATCTTGAGTCCACCCTGCTCTGCCCATACTAAGCCTCCAGGAATACCTACACATGGTGCGTATAAAACTACAAGCCTTGTTGACATGCATACTTATCTGTCCATATAGTATGAAAAATTGCTAGTCAGAGGAGATATACCACCCAATTAAATATCTAGGTGGTTTTCAGCTATAAAATAAACATAAAATTGTATAAAATTAAAACAGATGAAAATAAATAAAGTTACAATAACCATTCATATATATCAAATAAAATTAAAATTATCAATACAGCCCTATAAAAACAAGTCGTAGATTCTTCCAAGTCATAAGTGCAACAATGCTATATACTGATTGTTGTATGTGAGCTACCCTAAATGAGGGAATAACCAAATGATTTTGCTGTGATGATCTTAAAGTTTGAGAAGTAATATAAGGAATTAATAAGTTTGGCAGAAATATTGGTAGGCCAGTTTTATGAATTAGTATGAATATTTTGTAGTGAATACTATAGGAAAAAGGAAGTCGATGTTCTTCTTTAACCCTTTGAAGGCCTACTTTAAATTTTTAATCCACATTCTGCAGCCGGGTTAATTTTTGCATATTTCAGGAAAATTGTACCCGTCTTATTCAATATGTTCTAATAGTGATTTTCCTTCTGCTATAGTCACGTATTATATACCATTTGATAGGAATATTTAGTCAGAATTTTGGATCCCGAGAGTTTTGGGCTCGGCTTGGAAAGGGTTTTAAGGAAAGATGTGTCCCAGTTGTATTTATTGGCTCCGGAAATAAGTTTGACTGCAATGTTTTGAATCAGTTGAATATGATGTATGTTAGATATTGCAAATCCTTCAAGAAGAACCTTGTAATAGATCAGTTGACAAGTTATAAATGCACAGACAAGAGTCCGTAAAACTTTGGTGTCCATTAATGCAGTAACTCTGGTAACCCGGAAGCCCTCCTCGCCTCCGTCCACATCATTAACACAGCCCCACGAGTACCTCGCCCCCCCCCCCCCCAACAAAATCACAAACAACTGTATTTGGTACAAACATTTTGGTCGCAGCTTTATTTACAACTTGTAAACCGCCCAAAGGGCCTGAATAACAATTAACATAACCCAGCCCCGCACCCCTTTACCGGAGGATGCCCCCCCACCCGCCATCTTAGTAGCAAGGCGGAGCATCCTCCTCCCCCCCAAACCCCGCCGCCTGCCTCGCCATCCTAGTAGCAAAGGCCGGCTCCCACCCCCCCGCTACCGGGTCGAGACCCCCAACCGGGCTGTCTCGCCCCACCCCAAGGAGCATTTCGCCCCCACTGCTCATAACCAGGTCAAGCCCGCGCCGCTCCTGCGAGCGCAGGCTCTGTACCCCCCCCCCCCCCAGCGGACAAAACCTCACCACCCCCCAACCAAAAGGGGCGGGTGGGCGGGAACACGACCGGTTTCCCGAGGAGCCGCGGCCAGAAGAAGACGGCCACGCGGCTCCTCGCCGACACAGCGCCGCCCCCCCGCCGACCGCCGGCCAATGAAATCGCTCCGACGTTGTGACGGAGTGATTTCAAACGCCGCGCTCACCGTTCCCTCTCAACCCTCCCCCTCCCCCCCCCCAGCAACCAGCACGCTGGAGGCCGAGGCCGGGCCCGGGCCCAGGTTACTGACGGCCGCGGGACCCGGCCCGCGGCCTCGAGCATTAACTCTGGTAACCCGGAAGCCCTCCTCGCCTCCGTCCACATCATTAACACAGCCCCACGAGTACCTCGCCCCCCGCCCAACAAAATCACAAACAACTGTATTTGGTACAAACATTTTGGTCGCAGCTTTATTTACAACTTGTAAACCGCCCAAAGGGCCTGAATAACAATTAACATAACCCAGCCCCGCACCCCTTTACCGGAGGATGCCCCCCCCACCCGCCATCTTAGTAGCAAGGCGGAGCATCCTCCTCCCCCCCAAACCCCGCCGCCTGCCTCGCCATCCTAGTAGCAAAGGCCGGCTCCCACCCCCCGCTACCGGGTCGAGACCCCCAACCGGGCTGTCTCGCCCCACCCCAAGGAGCATTTCGCCCCCACTGCTCATAACCAGGTCAAGCCCGCGCCGCTCCTGCGAGCGCAGGCTCTGTACCCCGCCACCGGTGCGAGGTATGAACTATCCTCGCACCGCCCCCCCCATAAAGCTGCGACCAATCAGTTCCAAAGCTTCTTGCCAATCATTGAGCAATAAGTCCTGGCCAACCGGGGACAAGTGTACCCCGTTGGTACGATACAGTCCAGCGCACCGGGGGTCCGCCCAAGGGTGCTGGACCTGCCACCCGCCAGCCTGCTGCAACCACCGGCCGATCTGCCTGTTGATCTTGGCTAGCCCTCTCGACCACCGCCGCTGCGACAAGCAGGCCGGCCGCGGGATGATGTCCGACCACACAATCGCCAAGTCCGGCCACTGCTCCTGCAGCGCCCGCAGATCCCGTTGTACAGCACGAATAAGTTGCCGGCACGTCCAACCGGAAAGATCATTGCCTCCCAGGTGTATCAGAAGTCCCAACGGCAGCTGCCGCCTCTCCGCGTGCTCTCGAACCACTGGAAGTAGCTGCCACCAACGCATGCCCCGCTGGCCGAGCCACACCAGCCGGAAATTACAGGACACCAAGCCCAGGTGTAGACCCAGCGGACGAGTTGATGCTCTGCGTTCCACCCAATAGACGAAGGAATGTCCCAGAAGCCACCATACGCCTGGCGGGCCCCGTGCAGCACTCCATGTCGGCACGCTTGGCTGAACACCTGGAAAAGAAACACAGCATTAATACCCCCCCCACGCCCCCCCCCCCGACACCCCTGCAGTTCACAACTGTTCTGGGCGCACATAGCCCGTGTAGGCCCTGGAGCTCCAACGCCCGATGCGTTGAATCACCTCACCCCCGAGGCCCGCGGCCGCAGCACTGGTCGCCGCACCGATCCGAAAGGAATGAGAAGCGTACCCGCGCTCGTCCACGCCCAACCGCCTCAAGGCCAGGCGGAAGACCGCCGTGAATTGAAACTGGGTGACGGCCGAACCGTCCTCATGACAAAAGAAACAGCCAGCCCCAACCCGACGCTGACGCCGGTACATCAACAAGTTCTGCACCGGACAAGATTCCAGACCAGGGATGGCCCGCAACAGCACCCACCGACCCCGCCCCTGCGGGTCAGTTTTCGAGCGATCCAGAAATATCCGAACCAACTGCTCCTGCAGGTCCACCTGATGCTCCTGCAACCCTCCCCGGGGGCCCCCCGCCCGCCTGGGGGACCAGTTCACTAACTCGAAAGGCCCCAAAGAATGCTGTGACAAACAACGCCCGGAACAGGACGGCCTCCAACGCGGAAGCCGCGACCTCGGGCAGGACACCCCAAATACGCAGCAGCAAGTCATGCGACACGGGACGGCGCCAATCTGAGGCAGGGGGCTGCACTCGAGCCCAACCGGCTAGGAGCCGCTTCACTACGTACGAAGTGCCCGGATTGCCCCAACCCGCCACCCTGCAAAAGAAGGAGAAACCGACCAAAGCCGCCCGTGCCGCTGACCGGGACCAACCAGACTCCTTCGCCCAGACTATGAAAGACCCTGCCAAGAGGTCCCCAACGCTGCCACCCACCCCTCCAGCCCCTTCCCCACAGAAACTCACGAACCCGTGTATACCCCCGCAGATAGGCTTTCCACGTACCTGGAGCCAGGGAAGAACGCAGCAACGAGATCATTCCGGCGTCCCAAGCTGCCAAAGGTGCTCCGGCACTACCACCGCGGTCTCGTCCGCCCCCGGTGCCAATTCCAGAAACCGCTCCCACTGGAAACGAGACAAAGCATCAGCAATCCCATTCTGAACGCCCGGCACATGACGAGCCCGAGCCGTGATATTAAGACGAAGACAAGCCAGCACAAACACCCGCATCAACGCTGCTACCCGTGGACACTTGGGAGAATGGCGATTAATGACTTGCACCACCGCAGCGTTATCACACCAGAAAACAACCCGCCTATCCCGTAACCTCTCCGGCCACAACCATAAGGCCACCACAATCGGAAATAATTCGAGGAACGTCACGTTGCGCGTCAAACCACCTGAACACCACGATGCGGGCCACGGCACCGCACACCACGCGCCCTGGAAGTACAATCCCATGCCCGAACCACCGGCTGCATCTGAAAACAATTCCAGATCCCGGTTGGAAATCTCCCTGGACTGTAACAACGAGCAACCATTGTTGTCCACCAGGAACGCATCCCACACGCGCAGATCGGCTCGCATCCCCGCATTGACTCGGATGCGATGATGCCCACATCGGACCCCGGCCATCGCCAAAGATAATCTTCGCGCAAAGGGCCGCCCCATAGCAATGACCCGACATGCAAAATTCAGGTGACCAACTAAACTTTGAAGCTCGGTCAAAGTCACCTTCGCAGCGGAACCAACCGCCGCCACCAAGAGCCGCAGCCGCTCTACCTTATCCGCAGGCAACCGGACCACAAACTCAATCGAATCAATCTCTATCCCCAGAAAGGAGATACGAGTCACCGGTCCGACCGTCTTGCCCTCTGCCAACGGGATGCCAAAATCCGCCGCCAAGCCCAGGAAAAGCCCCAGCAAAGATCCGCACACGTCGGACTGGGCTGGCCCGATGAACAAGAAGTCATCAAGATAATGCACTATAGTCCGCCGCCCAGACATCCGCACCAGCACCCAGTGCAAGAAAGAGCTAAAGGCTTCAAAGTAGGCGCACGAAATCGCACAGCCCATGGGCATGCATTTGTCATAGTAGTACTGATTGTCAAAACGAAATCCCAGCAAGGGGAAGGCGGACGGGTGCACCGGCAGGAGACGAAAGGCTGACTCAATGTCCACCTTCGCCAACAGAGCCCCTTTCCCACATTGTCGCACCAGCTCCAATGCCTCATCAAAGGACGCATATCGCACAGAGCACAGCTCACGCGGGATATGGTCGTTCACCGAAGCACCGAGGGGGCAAGAAAGATTATGGATCAGCCGATACCGCCCCGGCTCCTTCTTCGGGATGACCCCCAGCGGCGATACGATAAAAGGCGAGAAGGGGGGCCGTTCAAACGGCCCAGCCACTCTGCCCAGAGCACGCTCCGCCGCAATCTTTCCCCGGGCCACCTCCCCCAACCGCATCACCGATACCGCATTCCCCCTTTCCAACCCCTGAACCGCTCCCCGCACTGGGATACGAAAGCCCTCGGAAAACCCTGCCCATAACATCGTCCCCGCCTTGCCATGTCTGGTAGCCGCATAAAGCTCCAGCCACGGCTGCAGCGCCAGCCTCTTAATGGGGGTAGGCGCTAGCCCCTCCGCATTCCCGTCACTTACTGGCAGCCGCCGCCCCAGGCACCGCTCTGCGGCTGCACTTGACGGCCGAGTGACCGGCGCCGCAAAGCGAACAGGCGTGCCGGAACTTACAGTCCGGGAAGGGGCAGGACGTTTTATTGAAGCGCCAGCACAGGTCCCTGCCGGGACCGCTCGCCCCCGTTCTGCTCGTCTCGAGCCCCAGGCCCGCTGACCGAAAGGGCCGCAGGCCGACCGGAGCCGCCGTACCCGCCGCCTTACCCGGACCCGTACCCCCCCCCATACCGCCCCTTTTTGCCGACATTTGCGTGAGCCAAAGGTTGATATCCTTCATTTCCCACGACAACTGCCTGTTCTCCTCCATCCTGTCGCGGAACTCCTCATCATAATTGAGCCAGGCCCAACCTTCGTGCACCTGGGAAGCCGACAAGATGGCATCGGCGTAAGCTAGAAGCTCGCCGTAACAACTCGGGTCCTCATGGCCCCATACACTCGCCAGCCGCAAAAAAGCCCGCGTCCAATTCAACGTGTTCCGTGACACCTTCCGTACCCTCCCCGCTTTCTCGTCCTCTTTACGCTTCTTGCGACTCTCCCCTGAACGTTTTCTCCCCTCCAACAACCGGAAAATATCCAGGTAACGCCGCTTCACGATCCGCCTCCGCAACTTGCGCGGAACACTCTCCCACAATTCCGTGCAACGGACCACCGCGGACCCCGCCCCCTCGGACCCCGCCCCCGCTTGCAGGACGACCGTGGAGTCAGCCGAGGAAGTGGCTGAGGACCCGGACGACGAGGAGGAAGACGACGTGCTCCTCCGCCGACGCCGTCGGTGCTTCCGCTTCGCCTTGGCTTTCCGTGCCGGCGGAGCACACTCGCTCGGCACCCCCACCGCCCCCCCACCCCCCCCCCCGACCCCCGAGAACTCACCTGCTGTCAACTGCGCCGCCGTCGTCTGCGCCTCCGAAGTGGACTCCGTCTGCTCCACCGAAGACTGGCCCAGCTGGCTAGCAGTCGAAGACATCACAGTGGATCCCACAGCCGCCGCTGAGGACCCACTCGGAGGAACCGGAGCAGACCCCGACACCTGCAACGGGAGAGGAGAGCCAACACACGGGGAGCCAACACCCGGGGAAGGCGGAAAGCCCGTCCCCGGAGGCGCCCACCCATACGGCCCCATCCCCCACCCAACACCCCATCCCTGCGCCCCTCCAGAGGATCCTAACCCCCCGGCCGCCCAGTCTGCCGCCCCCCAGGGGGGCTGCCCAACAGCCGGAAGCCCGGCACCCCAATGGTTCCCACCCCACCCCACCCCCCAGGCCGGAGCTTGCCCAGGTACCAGGGACCAAGCCGGCCACCCTCCCCCATGCAATCCGGCCCCCCCCCAACCCATAGATAGGGGCCCATAAGCCCCAGCCGCTGCCTGCCCCCACCCAGGCCCCCCCCCTCCTGTACCATCCACCCCATCCCCAACCCCCCCGTGAGACAAGCTCGCAGCAACCACCCCCCCTTCAGTCACTCCCCCCCCAACAACCCATCAACCTCCACCATTCCTGGCCCAGCGCCCACCCCCAGGGGGCTCCCCACCTCCCCAGGACCATTGAGACCACCTGCAGGGGCAGGGAGAGCTCCCGCTTCCCGGCCCCGACCCGCCGCTTAGCCGCCTTCCTACTACCCCCCCGCACTACTCCTCGACCAGCTCCGGCGCCTGGTGCTGCCCCTGCCCCGCGGGATCCCCGCGGAGTACCCCCATCCCGTGCCCCCGACGTCCTCCTGGCTCTGCTGGAGCCAGCCATGTTAGGGCTGCCCTACTCAGTGCCACCCCCCAACTGGTATTCTTCCTTTTCCTCTTATTTTATATTTCTGAGTTGTTTTTTTTTGGTTTTTTTTTAAACAGCCCCCTTCCTCGATGCACCCCCCCTCACCGAAGGCCCCCACCCCGCGACCCCAAAATCCCCCCCCAACGAACCCAACTCACCGGGACCCTCACCAGCCCGAAGAACACGACCGGTTTCCCGAGGAGCCGCGGCCAGAAGAAGACGGCCACGCGGCTCCTCGCCGACACAGCGCCGCCCCCCCGCCGACTGCCGGCCAATGAAATCGCTCCGACGTTGTGACGGAGCGATTTCAAACGCCGTGCTCGCCGTTCCCTCTCAACCCTCCCCCTCCCCCCCCCCAGCAACCAGCACGCTGGAGGCCGAGGCCGGGCCCGGGCCCAGGTTACTGACAGCCGCGGGACCCGGCCCGCGGCCTCGAGCATAAATAGAATGAATCAGATGCAAAATGCAGAAGCACTTCTTAACCGTGCTGGAAATCAGACATTGAAAATGTGATTCCTTGTCCAAGATGACATCCAAGATTTTAATAGAGAGATGGACAGGTATAGTGACACCAAGAATGGAAAGAATGGTAAAGCCAGTTTTAGGACATTTCTTGGAAAAAGTAATAGCTTCAGATTTATCTGGGTTACATTTTCATTTATTATTTGAAAGCCAATCAGCTAGTATGCTAAGTTTCTTTTAAAGATTGGTAAGATCTAATAGTGAAAAGGAACCAAAAGTAGTCAAAACCTGTATATCATCAGCATATATGAACATACCGAGCCCCACGGACTGCATTAAAAGTGCAAGTGGGGCCAAGAAAATATTAAACAAGATGGCTCCCAAAATAGAGCACTGGGGTACTCCACAATAAAGCGGATGCACAGTTGAAAAGGCATTCTGCCAACAAGACATCAAATCTGGGCTAAATAAGAGTGAAACTGATCAAAAACATTATCTTGCATATCTAAATCAAGAAGGCTGGATAAAAGTATTGAATTTAAATCTATAAGTGCTGTATAGATTTAAATTCAATACTTTTATCCGGCCTTCTTGATTTAGATATGCAAGATAATGTCTTTGATTGATTTCATTCTTATTTATTTTGGAGTACCCCAGGGCTTTATTTTGGGAGCCATCTTGTTTAATATTTTCTTGGCCCCATTGGCATGTTTAATCCAGTTCATGGGGCTTGGTATGTTTATGTTTATGCAATTTCTTGATATACCGCCCAGGCTGAAGGGCATCAGAGTGGTTTACAATCACTATAAGCAGGTACTGGATACATTCCCTTGACCCCAAAGGGCTCACAATCTATGTGTACCTGAGGCAATGGAGGGTTAAGTGGCTTTCCCAAGGCCACAAGGAGTGCCTATAGGACTAGAAACCCCAGTCCCTCTGGCCTGAGATTGCTGTCCCCAGGTGGGAATTGAACCCCTGGCCCTCCGGCCTGAGGTACCTTGTCCTAACCACTAGGCCACTCCTCCCTACATGTTCATATATGCTGATGATATACAGCTTTTTTATGTCTTTGAGCAGAGGGGCCCACCCGTGAAGTTCTTTGTTTAGTGCACAGCATATGGTGCGGTTAGAAACCACCACTCCAGATTGCCTCAGGTCAGCCCTAAGCTCTTTGGATGTGGTACATGGTGTTTTTCCAGCAGTTCACACTAACCTTTGAAGACTTCTTGGATTAATTTTCCTCTTCCTACTACATCCTAGGAGGGTTCTTGATAGTTCCATGAGCAGAAAACCTCTTAATAACATTGCAAATCTTAGACACAGGAATTCCAAGGTCTTACATGCAAACCAGATTTTTGCGCATATATATGGAGTATAGTATTTTTACAATCATCTCCATTACCTGAATATGAATCAACATTTACATAGATTCATTATAGGATATGTTTACTTTGTTAAGCCTAAGACTGCATACACTAATTTAATAACAGTTTATACCCTATAAATATTAAAAATTAGTCTTAGTCATCATACTTACTTTCACAGTAACTCACCATAAAATACAATAAAATGCTACGTGATTAGACCCATTACTTCTTTATCCATTCACTTTTCTCTGTGTGCTGACACTAAAACCTCTTAATACCCTGCATCTTTCGCTGGCAGTTCAAGGGATTACACAGGTCCCTATCCACTAACAAAGTCCTTCTCTCACTTTAATATTTTCTACTTACAGGGCCTAGTTACTAAACTGTGTTAAAACAATGTATTCTAGGTTAAGATAATTCCTATGGGATTTATTAAACTATAATATACAGTTGTGGTCAACATTATTGGCACCTTGCAGTTCAATCCCTTAATGTCCAATATCTCCTAAAAAAAAGTGGCCAGTGAAATGGCTTTGGACTATATAGGCACACATATTTGACACATAAAAGAATCAAATAAAACAAGACCAATTGAAAAAGGAAATAGTAGGATATAGTATAAAAACTGGGACATTGCCAGGACATGATTTGCACCCTTGTAAACAATTCAAATCAGTATGAACAGAAGAACCACATTCCCACTGCAGTAAAATTAGACACACCTGTGATCAATCTGCAGCACTCACATGACTTGAATCAACCAATGAATGATGACTTTAATATTTAAAAGGGCCACATTCACTCCCTGTTCCATTTTCACAATGGTGAAGACAAGAAAGCTGCCTGAGACCATCAGAAAAAACATTATCACCAAACATCAAACTTCAAAGAGGTACAAGGCCATCTTCAAAGACCTTGGGATTCCTGTGTCTAAGGTTTGCAATGTTATTAAGAAGTTTTCTGCTCATGGAACTGTCAAGAACCTCCCAGGATATAGTGGGAAGAGGAAAATTAATCCAAGAAGTCTTCAAAGGTTAGTGCGAACTGTTGGAAAAACACCATGTACAGCATCCAAAGAGGTTAAGGCTGACCTGAGGCAATCTGGAGTGGTGGTTTCTAACCGCACCATATGCTGTGCACTAAACAAAGAACTTCACGGGTGAAGGCCAAGAAGGACCCAACTGCTCAAAGACAGACATAAAAAGGCAGACCTGATCTTTGCCCATACCCACCTTGAGAAACCATAATCCTTCTGGGAAAATGTTCTGTGGACATATAAAACAAAACTTGAGCTCTTGGTAATGCAGACCTGCAATAGATTTACAGGCAAATAAATGAAGCTTATAAGGAAAAAAACACTCTTCCTACAGTTAAATATGATAGAGGTTCCATAAATGTTGTGGGGTTGTTTTGCTGACCCAGAAAATGGAGGCCTGGAATGTATTAAAGGAATCAAGTAGTCAGAGGACTGCCAAGGTATTTTGTGCTACCCAGTATCAGAAAGCTAGGTCTGGGTTGAAGGTCGTGGGTCTTCCAGAAGGACAATGACCCAAAATGTACGTCCAAAAGTACAAAAGAATGGTTAAAAAGGAAAAAATGGACCATTTTAAAACTGGCCAGCAATGAGTCCTGATCTCAATCCAATTGAGAACCTTTGGGAAGAGCTGAAATCTGCTCCTGGTAAAAGGAATCCTGGAAATATTCATAAGCTGGAACAAATCTCAGTTGAAGAGTTGGAGAAACTACCAGCAGACATATGTACGAAACTTATGGATGGCTATAAGAAATATCTGTAAGCTGTCATTACTGCCATGGGTTGTGCAACCAAATATTAGTGAAGGCTGCCATTAATCTTGTACAGGTCATATTTTGTTTTGTTTCTCAGAAATTGCTACATCTAAAATGCACAGACATCTTTTTATTGTTGTATACCTTTGAACATACTATTAAAATATTATGATGACATACAGTTGGAATATTTCCAATTATTTCTCAAGATATTGTACATAACATACCTAAAATGCAAGGGTGCCAATAATGTTGACTACAACTGTATGGGCAGCAGAGATTATAATCTCATGTTCCCACAGTTTGGAAAGCATGTTCTTAGCTGCCTTGGAACAAGATCCTTAAACAGGCCGACAGCTCCAAGTTCTGAACCCTCAGCAAAGACAACCCTTCCTTCCTAAATAAAAAGAAGTCCCCTGGGAGGAGGTCTCTTTTTTTGGAATTTACATGGGGCAGAGCTTGTGAACTGCATGTGCAGGAAGACAGCACATCCTATCTATCCTCTTATTACTTTCTGACTACCTTGATTCCATCATTCACATTCATCACTGAAACACATTCATTTTGGCCTCATAATTTGGTTTTGTCTATGGAAATATATGCATCATTCCCCCATGATAGACCCTGAAGTGTTGCCTTTTCTCAGGATCCTGATACAAGGCAATTGGACACCCTAGATGAATCTTCAACCTTAGGCCCCCTCCCTTGAAATTTTGATAGTTGAACTCAATACTTCACAGGTCTGCGACTAAAAAACTGGTTGATTATTTTCATCTAATTTCCATGCATTTTGGTGTGCTGAAATCAAATAAAATATTGAAAAAACTCCTAGACGTCATGATTTGCCACAACATGCAAAATTGTCTTCAAATTTATCAAATTTTTTCAAATTACTATTAATTAATTCAAATTACTATTAATTCACATAAGTGCATTTAAGATATAAAATGCCAAAAAAACCTTAAAGGGGTTGTACGAGTTATGTAAAAAAAAATATAGCACTGTAAATCTGATGGTCAGCAATATATACATAAGCTAAGCAAGTTTTAAGTCCGTGCTTCTAATGGTAGAAGGGGTTAATCTTTCCTGAAGAATCCAGTAGGAGGGAGACACAGGGCAGAAAGCAGCAGCTCCGGTCAGTGCAGGGGGGCGTGGCCAGCACTGTGACGTCTACTGTACAGACACAGAGCTGCTCTCTCCTGCATGCCACACTTGTGCACGAATCATCATCAGGTTCTTGGTTCTAGGCTGTTCATACTTTTTCATCGCAATTCGTGTTAGCTCGTCATTCTTCAACCGTTATGTTATGGCTCCGCGAAAGTGTATTAATTCGCCAGACAGTTTCTGTTTCATCTCTGGTGAATATACAGTGTTGAAGCAACAGCAGAATATTACAGACTTTGTGAAAAAAGTATACTTTGCCTACTTTGGACTAAAAATTGGAGATCAAGATAAAGTCTGGGCGCCTCATAAAGTGTGCAAACGGTGTGTTGAGGACCTCAAACTGGTTCAAGGGTAAGAAAAAATCGTTCTGTTATGGGATTCCTATGGTATGGCGAGAGCTAAAGAACCATAGTGATGACTGTTACTTTTGTTCATGCGATGTGAAAGGGTTTAATTCCAAATGGAAGCATTCCATTTCATACCCCAATCTTCACTCGGCAATTCGTCCCATCCCCCATGGCACAGATATACTAGTACCCGAGCCCCCTGCTACCTTGGAAGAGATACCTAGCTCCGATGAAGGTGAAGTCATACCTGAACCAGATGACGAATCAAGTTCTGACTTTGAAGATGATACAAGACCAAAATTGTTTTCTCAGGAGGAGATGAATGATTTGGTAAGAGACTTGAATCTTCCCAAAGATGCCGCTGAGTTACTTGGATCAAGGCTGAAAAGCAGGAATTTATTGTTGCCAGGAGTGTCATCTTCATGGTTCAGACATCGTGAAAAGGAGTTCGTTCCTTACTTCGCCCTGGAAGACAAGCTGGTTTATTACATCAATGTCGAAGGTTTGATGGGTCAATTTAAAATCCAATATGATTCAGAGCAATGACGTCTTTTTATAGATTCTTCAAAAAGAAGTCTCAAAGCAGTTTTACTCCACAATGGTTTTTACGCTTCCATATCTGTAGGTCATTCCGTACACTTGAAGGAAACCTACGAGAACTTGGAATTGGTTCTTCGTAAACTTAAATATGAAGACCATGGTTGGCAAGTGTGTGGGGACTTGAAGGTCTTGTGCATGCTGCTCGGGCAACAAGCTGGGTATACCAAATATCCTTGTTTTCTGGGTCTATGGGACAGTCGAGACCGACAAAATCACTGGACCAAGAAGAGTTGGCAGCCGAGGGTGCTAACAGTCGGTGAAAAAAATGTCCTCTGAGAAACTTTGGTACCTTCCCATAAAGTTCTTCTACCACCTCTCCACATAAAATTGGGATTGATGAAGCAATTCGTAAAATCACTTCCAAGAGACGGAGAATGCTTCAAATACTTGGTCACCAAGTTTCCAGGCCTGTCGGAGGCAAAGTTGAAGGAAGGTGTGTTCATTGGACCAGACATTAGAAGGCTTATAGTTGATCAAGAGTTTGTCAATACCATGACGGATCCTCAAAAAGAAGGGTGGATTGCATTTAAAGAAGCGCAGAACTAGAACCTTCCCCATAAAAATCTTATGATACAAGAAAAAATCCCTCTCATAAGAACATAAGATATGCCATACTGGGTCAGACCAAGGTCCATCAAGCCCAGTATCCTGTTTCCAACAGTGGCCAATCTAGATCATACGTACCTAGAAGTTTCCCCAAAAGACACAGGTTCCACAATTCTTGTACTGGGTCAAACATTGATATCCTGGGTCCTTTCTTAATAATGGCTTATGGACCTTACCTCCAGGAACTGGTTCAAACCTTTTTTAAACCCAGCTACACTAACAGCCTTTACTACATCCTCCGGTAACAAATTCCAGAGTTTGATTACATGTTGAGTGAAAAAAATATTTTCTTTTATTAGTCTTAAATAGTTTACCCTGTAGCTTCATTGCATGTCCCCTAGTCTTTCTATATTCTGATAACGTAAACAATCAATTTACATTTACCCGTTCCACCCCGTTCATTAATTTTTATACTTCTATCATATCTCCCCTCAGCCGTCTCTTTTCCACGTTAAAGAGCCCTAACCTTTTTAGCCTTTCTTCATAGGAGTATCCTTCCATCCCCTTTACCATTTTGGTGGCTCTTCTCTGAACCTTTTCTAATAATGCTATATCCTTTTTAAGATATGGCGAACAGAATTGCACACAATATTCAAGGTGCGGTCTCACCATGGAACGATATAGAGGCATTATAATATCTTTTGTTTTATTTTCCATTCCTTTCCTTATGATACCTAGCATTCTATTTGCTCTCTTGGCCGCCGCTGCACACTGGGCCGAGGGTTTTAACATGTTATCCACAATGACGCCTAAATCTTTTTCCTGGGTGATGGTTCCTAATGTGGAACCTTGCATCGTGTAATCATAGTTTGGGTTGTTCTTCCCTAGGTGCATAACTTTGCACTTGTCCACATTAAATTTCATCTGCCATTTTGATGCCCAGTCTTCCAATTTATCAAGATCATCTTGTAATTTTCCACAATCCTCTTGGGTTTTAACAGCTTTAAATAGTTTTGTGTCATCTGCAAATTTGATAACCTCACTCGTTATTCCACTTTCTAGGTCATTTAGGAATATGTCAAAAAGCAGCGGACCCAGCACAGATCCCTGGGGTACACCACTATTCACCTTTCTCCACTGGGAAAATTGGCCATTTAGCCCTACCCTCTGCTTTCTATCTTTTAACCAGTTCCTGATCCACAGTAGTACACTGCCTCCTATCCCATGACTCTTTAATTTTGCCAAAAGTCTCTGATGAGGGACCTTGCCAAAGGCTTTCTGAAAGTCCAGATACACTATATCAACCGACTCACCTTTGTCCACCTGTTTATTCACACCTTCAAAAAAACATAACGGATTAGTAAGACAAGATCTTCCTTGTCAAAAGCCATGTTGGCTGTCTCCCATTAGGCCATGACTATCTACATGCTGAGTAATTTTATTCTTTATGAAGGTTTCTACCATTTTTCGCGGTACTGATGTCAGGCTCTCTGGTCTGTATTTTTGCGGATCACCCCTGGAGCCATTTTTAAAAATTGGTGTTACATTGGCGATCCTCCAATCTTCAGGTATTAGAGATGATTTTAATGATAGTTCACAGATTACTAATAGCAGGTCTGCAATCTCATATTTCAGTTCTTTCAACACCCTTGGATGTATACCATCTGGCCCAGGTGAGTTGCTACTCTTCAGTTTATCTAATAGTTGTAATACATCTTCCCGATATATTGATATTTCCTTCAATTCTTCTGCACCTTTAAATACCACTTCAGTCATGGGTAACATCCCTACATCTTCCTCAGTAAAGACCGAAGCAAAGAATTCATTCAGTCTCTCCGCTATCGCCTTGTCGCCTCTTAGTGCCCCTTTAACCCCTCTATCATCATCTCAATACCAAATGTATTGTGAATTCATCAGGGAGAGCCCAAGAGTTGATTTAAAGTGTTGTCCCCTAAGGAAATCTTAACCCGTATGTACTCCCTGGCTGTCAGAATTTATTGTTTAGCTTTGAATGTTCTACTCTCTGCCGATCCCCAGAAGCGATTGACTGATGGTTGTACCAGCCCTGGAATTTAGACAAAAAAGTCATTCAGTTTCAAGATCAAATCTACCATGCGAGTTCTAACTTCCAAAACTCACACAAGGACCCTACCTAGAAAAAGGCAGCACCATAAATATTGCAGGGTCCTAAAACGTCAGTAAATCTATTAGGAAAGCTGAACAGGCCTGATTACTACACATTCTTAAACAGAAATCCCATGCTAACAGTCTTGGTCACACACATACACATATTACAGATAGACCTTCATCAATAAGTGACCACAAAATGAAAATAGAAATATATTTACAAAAATTAAACTAAAACCTCAGAAAGCCAGAAGCTGCATGCAGTGGAACACCAGAGAAACAGAAAGAAATGTATTTCCCCCTATATTGTACAAAACAAAAGACAGCAGATGTCAAGATTGGCATTAAGAGAGAAACAACTAGGGCAATTGCTCTGGGCCTCCAAGCCAAAGAGGGCCTTAGATCTGTCTCAGACTGAAAAAAGCATAGCTTGCTGGTGAGCTTTAGGGTCCTTTCTCAAACTTTTGCCTTGGGTTAGACCCCAGCCATGTCTGACACCAGTCCTAACACCTGGCAGATGTACTTTCCAAATACATTTTCTAGTTTCAAAATAGAAAATAAAATTACTTTTTCTATCTTTGTTGTTGGGTCATTGTATTTTGCTAGTGGTGTTGGTCACAGTCTCTGGCTTTTATTTTCCTCTCTCTTCTCATAGCTCTCTTTTCATTGTCTCTTCTCCATTTGCCATTTCTTCTCTCTCCTCCTGTCTTCACTTCCTCCCTTATATCAACTTTTAACACTGATCTCTTCTTTTCAGTTTTCTTCCATTTATATTTCTGCTTCTCTATTCAGATTTTACTCCTTCTTACCAACTACTCAGTTTCACCCTTTATACTGTATCTAGCTATAACTTTCCATCTCTTTTCCTCACCCCAACCCTCCCATTTCCCAACTCTCACTTCTTCCCCAGCCTCTTATTTCCTAATCTTTCACTAACTCTCCTCCTCTCTCCATGTCTAGTATCAACCCTTCTCCCTATCCTGCTTCCCTTCCTCCATGTCAACCATCTTCTCTCTGTGTCCCTATCCCCCATGTCCAACATCTCCCCACTTTGTCCCTTCTTCCTCCCCTCATGTCCATCATCCCCCCTTTGTACCTATCCTCCCATGTCCAGCATCTCCTCATGTGTATTTCTAACCTCATGTCCAGCATACCCCTTCTGCCCCATCCCCCTGATGGCCAGCACCCCCTTCTGTCCCTATACCCTCATATCCAGCATCTTCTCACACCACCTCATGTCCAGGTCCAGCTGGCTTCCCCTCCCATGCTGCCTGCCCTTGCCCCACCAACACTGCTTTTCCTGTTTCATTGGCAGCAGCAGCAGACTTCCAATAGAAAAGAAAAATCAGCGTGTCTTTGTGACTCCGGGCTTGGATTGATGGTCTGGTCCCGCCCCCTCTGACGTGAGCATATATTAGAGGAGTAGAGGAGGGAAGGACCAGACCAGCCTTCCAAGTGCGGTGTCACAAAGACCCATGCTTTTTTTTTTCAATTGGAGTTCTGCTGGTGCCGTCGCCAATGTCAACGGAAGAGGAAAAGCAGTGGTGGGGCAAGGACAGGACAGGCAGACAGCGTGTGGTGGGGGGAGATCGGCAGAAACCTGCCTTTCATTGGCAGATTTTACAGTCCTGCCAGCTGCTGGCCTCCAGCCCTCAGCCCCTAAACCTGGCCAGGCTGGCCTAAAACCAGTCGTTTGGCAACCCTACCTGTGTCAACCCGAAGCATCAGACCCTTCTGACATGCTTCCCCCTTCTCCTACCATCTGCCACTACCAACATTGTTTCTTCCCCCTCCAATCCAGTATATTCCCACTGCCTCCTTATTTCCACTTCCCTCTCTCTGTGTCCTACACACCCTCTACCCTTCCATGATCCAGCATCTCCCCATCCCTCTTCTCTACTCCCCATCCAGAATCTCCTCCTGACCTCCTCTCTTCCCTACCTCCCACTGATCCACCATAGCCCCGTTCTCCCTTCCCCTTCCCCCACATTCAGTAGCAAAGGCTGCAATAGAAAATGTAGAAAACACAAAACTGTCATCCTCTCTTCTGCTCCAGCCACGGCTCCTGCATCTTACAGTCGCAGCAGTGATAGCAATAATAATTAGAACAAAATAACAACAGGTGCACAACCACTGCTACTGTGTCCCGCTTGCTCTAGTTTTGGGAGCGGAACACCGCAGCAGAGGTTTAATAGTGCACCTGTTTTGTTTTGTTTTTAATTATTATTGCTATCGCAGTTGCAGCTCTGCAGTATGCAGGAACTACAGCTGGATTGGAGGAGAGGGTGGCTGCGGTGGGGGGGGGGGGGGGGGAGGCGACAAGGAGAGAGAGATAAAGCCTCTCCCGGTCCCACCAGAGCAAAACGCTGGTTTTTCAACTGCTGGTTTTAGTTCTCTGCCGGCAGCCATATAAAAAGCATCCAGGACAGTTGAAAACGGGTCAGTTGGCAACCTTCTCTCAACACCTCTTGTAAAAATTCAGATTTGGACATCATACTTTTAATAAATATTAAACTCTGCTTTGTATGTATGTGTGTGCCTGCTCTCCCTGAAGGTGGAAGAGTCTGCTGATGGTTCTTTGAGTTTGTGTAGCTGTCAGGATCTGTTATGTTGCTTTGACTTCTGCTCTTTGCTGTCCCTCAGAGGCTGCTGCCCTGGGCTAGCCCTGCCTTTCCTTCTGGCATATTTGTGCTGGTTCACCTGCTGTAAGTGCCAATTTCCTGAAAACAGAAATTGCTCTGTATAAGGCAGGGAGATATCAGAAATAATTTTGTATGTCTGGAAAAAGTTGTGCCTCTGTCATTTTATTTAACTGCATTCACTGGATCATTTACACATTTGCTAAGTGGATCCGGGTATTTTTCTTTTAGGTACTAATGTTCCTGGTGCTCGGACTCCTCAGTTGGCTTTGATTCATTATGGTTTGAATGCGGCTCGATTGGCCTTGGCTGCTGCTTGGAAGCGGATTTTGCCCCCAACCTTTTCTAGCTGGTTGGAACGGATGTGGGATACATATACTATGGAGCATGGGGTGGCAGTTGGAAGAATGTGGTTGCCACAATTTGAGCAAGTGTGGGAAGCTTTTGTTTTGAAGTATGGTTCGTAACCCCTAGGGTACTCTATGTTTTTATTGGAGGCGCTGGCCCTATGGTTTTTTTTTTTTGTGTGTTGTAGAGTCCCTGGTTTCTTCCTTTTCCCCGTGTGGTCTGGTCCGTTAGTATGTCCCCCTTACTTTTAGAGGGTATAGAGGTTATTAGTGGGGATGTCGGGGGGAGGGGGGAGGGTACTGGGTGATGCTAGGTGGCTGGGGGGGAAATGGGGGGGTTATGAGGGGAGAGGGGGTTGGAGTGTGGAGGGAGTTGGTAGGGTGAACATAAGAACATAAGAACATAAGATATGCCATACTGGGTCAGACCAAGGTCCATCAAGCCCAGTATTCTGTTTCCAACAGTGGCCAATCTAGGTCATACGTACCTAGCAGTTTCCCCAAGGGACACAGGTTCCACAATGCTTGTATTGGTTCAAGCATTGATATCCTGGGTCCCTTCTTAATAATGGTTTATGGACCTTTCCTCCAGGAACTTGTCCAAACCTTTTTTAAACCCAGCTACACTAACAGCCTTTACTACATCCTCCGGTAACAAATTCCAGAGTTTGATTACACGTTGAGTGAAAAAATATTTTCTTTTATTAGTCTTAAATAGTTTACCCTGTAGCTTCATTGCATGTCCCCTAGTCTTTCTATATTCTGATAAGGTAAACAATCAATCTACGTTTACCCGTTCCACTCCGTTCATTAATTTATAGACTTCTATCATATCTCCCCTCAGCCGTCTCTTTTCCAGGTTAAAGAGCCCCAACCTTTTTAGCCTTTCTTCATAGGAGTAGCCTTCCATCCCCTTTACCATTTTGGTGGCTCTTCTCTGAACCTTTTCTAAAATTGCTATATCCTTTTTAAGATATGGCGACCAGAATTGCACACAATATTCAAGGTGCGGTCTCACCATGGAACGATATAGAGGCATTATAATATCTTTTGTTTTATTTTCCATTCCTTTCCTTATCATACCTAGCATTCTATTTGCTCTCTTGGCCGCCGCTGCACACTGGGCCGAGGGTTTTAACATGGTATCCACAAGGACGCCTAAATCTTTTTCTTGGGTGGTGGTTCCTAATGTGGAACCTTGCATCGTGTAACCATAGTTTGGGTTGTTCTTCCCTAGGTGCATAACCTTGCACTTCTCCACATTAAATTTCATCTGCCATTTTGATGCCCAGTCTTCCAATTTATCAAGATCCTCTTGCAATTTTCCACAATCCTCCTGGGTTTTAACAACTTTAAATAGTTTTGTGTCATCAGCAAATTTGATAACCTCACTCGTTATTCCACTTTCCAGGTCATTTATGAATATGTCAAAAAGCAGCGGACCCAGCACAGATCCCTGGGGTACACCACTATTCACCTTTCTCCATTGGGAAAATTGGCCATTTAGCCCTACCCTCTGCTTTCTATCTTTTAACCAGTTCCTGATCCACAGTAGTACACTGCCTCCTATCCCATGACTCTTTAGTTTTGCCAAAAGTCTCTCATGAGGGACCTTGTCAAAGGCTTTCTGAAAGTCCAGATACACAATATCAACCGACTCACCTTTGTCCACCTGTTTATTCACTCCTTCAAAAAACATAACAGATTAGTAAGACAAGATCTTCCTTGTCTAAAGCCATGTTGGCTGTCTCCCATTAGGTCATGACTATCTATATGCTGAGTAATTTTATTCTTTATGATGGTTTCTACCATTTTTCCCGGTACTGATGTCAGGCTCACCGGTCTGTAGTTTCCCGGATCACCCCTCGAACCCTTTTTAAAAATTGGTGTTACATTGGCGATCCTCCAATCCTCAGGTATTAGAGATGATTTTAATGATAGTTCACAGATTACTGATAGCAGGTCTGCAATCTCAAATTTCAGTTCTTTCAACACCCTTGGATGTATACCATCCGGCCCAGGTGATTTGCTACTCTTCAGTTTATCTAATAGTTGTAGGACATCTTCCTGATGTATCGATATTTCCTTCAATTCTTCCACACCTTTAAATACCACTTCAGTCGTGGGTAACATCCCTACATCTTCCTCAGTAAAGACCGAAGCAAAGAATTCATTCAGTCTCTCCGCTATCGCCTTGTCGCCTCTTAGTGCTCCTTTAACCCCTTTATCATCTAATGGACCAACTGACTCTCTCACGGGTTTTTTGCTACGAATGTACTTGAAAAGGTCTTTATTTCGCGTTTTTGCTTCCGCAGCAAGCTTCTTCTCAAATTCTCTCTTTGCCTGCCTTATCAATGCCTTGCATTTGACTTGCCAGTGCTTGTGCTGTTTCCAGGTTTCATCATTTGGCTCTTTTTTCCATTTCTTGAAAGATGCTTTTTTGGCAACAACAGCCTCTCTGACCTCACCTTTAAACCATGCTGGCAATTTTTTGGACTTCCTTCCACTTTTCTTAAAGCGTGGAATACAGCTGGTCTGGGCTTCCAAGATAGTATTTTTCAACAACACCCAAGCTTGATGTACGTCTTTAACCTTTGCAACTGCTCCTTTTAGTTTTTTCTTAACTGTTTTCCTCATTCTATCATAGTCTCCCTTTCGAAAGTTAAAGGGTAGTACTGTGGATTTCCTTACTATCCCTCCTCCACTAATTAAATCAAAGGCGATCATGCTATGATCACTATTGCCAAGTGGCCCCAACACCCTTATCTCTTGCACTACATCTAGGAGACTTTTGGGTAATAGGATGGGGAGGGGAGGGGAGGGGAGGGGGAAGAAGGGGAAAAAAAAGAGGCTTTGTTGATATCATTCTTTTGATTGTGGTTTCTGCATTGGTTTTCTTGTTTCTGTACTCTGTATGTAGCATATCTGGCTATCACTTGTACTTGTACGCTGCCTTTAAATAAATACAAAAAAAAAATTCCTGTGACTCTATTCTCCCACTGCTGTGGTGGTGGCATGAGGTGCACAGAGAAAAGAACCTGATGAAAGCTTCACTAGACTATAGCAAGGAGAATCTCATCTCTTTCTTTCACAGTTTCTGGAATGCCTGAAGCAACAACATTTTGCTACAGAGCCTGAGACTGAGAAAGGCAAAATTCAGATAGTACGTGGAGATCAGGATCAAGGTGCTGAGACTGGGATGTACACAATTTCGCTGGTTTGTTAGAAAAGGTTCTGCCAAATGTGAAGCCTTTTGTAGGTCATGCCGTCGTACACATGCATCTGCCACGTACAACCGGAGGAGTCGTCTTATCAACCAACATGTGGTAAAAATCAACAGAGGCAATTCAGCAACTTACGCTTGTAAGTGCTGCACTTGCACGCATAAGGATGTATTTTACAACCTACACAAGTGAATTGGTATTGTGAAAACCTGTACATTTAAATGCTGCCAATAAACTACAGAGACGAGAGACCATTATCTTTTTTTCATTTCAATTTGTAGGGCTAAGTAAACAATAGGAATAAAGAGGTCAACCCCTCAATCCCTCCTATAAATGCTGACTGAAATGAGCACTTTTTAAAAACATGTGCCAGGGAGCAGCTGCAAATCCCAACATGGACGATTTTGGTCATACATGTGCATTCCAAATAGAAAGTGGGGAACACTCTTGTAGAATTTTTACCTACCCAGGTCATGTCCAAAACTTGCCCTTGTTGTGTGCCAAGGCAGAGAAGCTCGCCTCCTGGTGATGAATGCATGGCTGCGTGGATGGTGTCATCTAGAGCATTTCGGTTTTCTGGACCATGGGATGCTGTTCCAAGGTTTGCAGAGCAGAGATGTTGTCCATCTTTCCAAGAAAGGTTGATGTGTCTTCAGTAGCAGACTGGCTAATCGTCCCGCAATCTGGGGGTTGTCTTTGATTCCTCTCTCTCTTTCTCCACACATATCACCCTCATAGCTAAGACATGCCGTTTCTTTCTCTATAACATCAGCAAGATCTGCCCTTTCCTTTCTGAACACACTACTAAAACACTTGTCCACACCTTGATCACCTCCCGTCTCGACTATTGTAACCTACTCCTTGCTGGTCTCCCTTTGAATCATCTCTCTCCCCTTCAATCTGTTCAACACTGCTGCGAGACTAATCTTCCACCAACCTCGTCATGCCCATATTACTCCCCTTCTCAAGTCATTGGCTCCCTATCCGTTTCCGCATCCAGTTCAAGCTTCTTCTGTTGACCTATAAATGCATTCACTCTGCGGCTCCTCAGTACCTTTCTTCTCTTATCTCTCCCTACAACCCCCCTTGGGAACTCTGCTCTTCTAGCAAACTACTTTTATCTGTGCCCTTCTCTTTTACTGCTAACTCCAGACTTTACTCCTTTCACCTTGCTGCACCTTACATCTGGCAAGAATTGTGTTGGTCCTTCTGGAGTAATAAAACTAATGTTAAAATACCAGCAATTTACTCCACTTTAACATGCAGCTGTACTCGGGGCGTCTGTGGTGTGTGAATTCATCGAGCTCTCATTCACCCATTTGTAGTCTCAGACCAACACAGCACTGCTAGTCACCAAAATATAGTGAAAAACAAAAAGCGCTTTGCTAGCATCAATGACTACTGGGGATTTGTCTCTTTTTGTGTATAGTAAACTATTTTTCTTCGCTGTCCACACCACTAGTGTTTGTTCCCCTTCACATATTAAAACATATTTAAGTCCATTAGATTGTTATTGAACTAGCTTATCTTTTGTCGTATATCCACCGATTCTTGGTGGGTCTCCCCTTTCACCGAATTTTCTCTCTCAACGCCTCACTCGGCGCCCTTGCGTTTCACTCCTTTATGGAGTTTCCTCAGGAGATCTATTGTTAACTAATGCTCACGTCTCTCTGCTCTTTTCCTCAGTCATCTGATGCGCGGCGTTCTTGTTGAGGAAAAGAGCAGAGAGACGTGAGCAGCAGTTAACAATAGATCTCCTGAGGAAACTCCATAAAGGAGTGAAATGCAAGGGCGCCGAGTGAGGCGTTGAGAGAGAAAATTCGGTGAAAGGGGAGACCCACCAAGAATCGGTGGATATACAACAAAAGATATGCTAGTTCAATAACAATCTAATGGACTTAAATATGTTTTAATATGTGAAGGGGAACAAACACTAGTGGTGTGGACAGCGAAGAAAAATAGTTTACTATACACAAAAAGAGACAAATCCCCAGTAGTCATTGATGCTAGTAAAGCGCTTTTTGTTTTTCACTATATTTTGGTGACTAGCAGCGCTGTGTTGGTCTGAGACTACAAATGGGTGAATGAGAGCTCGATTAATTCACACACCACAGACGCCCCGAGTACAGCTGCATGTTAAAGTGGAGTAAATTGCTGGTATTTTAGCACCTTACATCTGGAACAAACTACCAATGTCTGTACGCCAGGCACCCTCTCTAACCCTCTTCAAATCCAGGTTGAAAACTCACCTCTTCGCTGCTGCTTTTGGATCTTGGCTCATCTGATCCCCTTTTCTTTCCCCTTTTTCCCCCCTAGTTCTATCCCTGCTTACACCTTCTGTGTCTTGTCTTGTGTTCTGTCTTGACTAGATTTCTTACACCATCTGTATTTTGTCCTGACTAGATTTCTTTCCCCTTTTCTTTCCCCTAGTTCTATCCCTTCGTACACCTTCTGTGTTTTATGTCTTGTGTTTTGTCGTGACTAGATTGTAAGCTCTGATGGGCAGGGACTGTCTCTTACATGTCTGTACAGCGCTGCATACAACTGGTAGCACTTTATAAATGCTCGGTAGTAGTAGTAGTACTAAATATGAAGAAAAACTCACCAAACAGAAAATTACTACTACTTGGAGATTCCATCAATAGAGACACCAACTTGGGAACACAGTTCAAAGGAGAGAAGAAATTCAAATGCCTCCCAGGACCTTAGCGAGCAGGAATACAAACCAAATTATTAATGTACTTAGCGCAGAAAGCAAACATTCCAAACTTGATGTTGTCATCCACTTGGGTACAAATGACCTCGCTAGAAATAGTGCCTTTACAGTCCAAAAGGACTTCCAATCTCTGGGAGAAAAACTCAAGCCCATTGTTAACACTGTAGCATTCTCAGAAGTTCTACCTGTTCTAGGTAAGGGGGCAAAAAGGCTAAATCATATTAACAGCTTTAATACATGGCTCCAGACCTGGTGCAAACAAGAAGGATTCAGATTTATTGGCGACTGGGAAAACACATGGACCAACAAGTGACTATACTGTGCTGATGGACTATACCTCTCTGTCGCAGGGAAAAGAATCCTACGTGAAAAATTCAGGCAGTATGTCGATTTGCATTTAAACTAGAAGAAGGGGGTGATGGACGGGGAAGGTCAAGTTCTGGACGTCACCCCCTGCAAAAGCAGAATAACAGAAACAACCACACTTTTAAACAACACATCAAAAGCAACTGGGAAGAAGTGGGTAGAATAAAATTGATGCAAAATACACACAAGTCAGTTAAATGCTGGAAAGCAATGAGCACAAATGCTCAAAGCTTAGCCAACAAACTTCCAGACCTGGAAGCCCTAATGGTGGAAAAGGACTTGGACATTGTGGCCATTACAGAAACATGGTTTAATAAATCACATGATTGGGATATAGCCACATCTGGCAATAATCTATTCAGAAGAGACAGAGAAAATGGAAAAGGGGGAGAAGTATCTTTGTATGTCAAAAGCAATATCAAAGCTACTGAAATGCAGGGTGCATGGGGAAAAGAAGAAGCACTCTGGATCATGTTGGAAAGAGGAGATGGCACTGTCATCCATACTGCTGTAATCTACAGACCTCCGACTCAAATTGAAGAGAGAGATAACACATTGCTTATAGATATTGCCAAGATAGCAACAAAGGGGGAAACAATCATATTGGGTGAATTTAATCTACCCAATGTGGATTGGATTGCTTCTTCTACAAATCTGGAAAGAAGCAAAAAAATTGTGGACGCTATCCAAGATGCGTTACTTAGACAAATGGTGATGGAACCAACCAGGGAAAGCTCAACGCTGGATTTGGTGCTCACCAACAGTGATAGTGTGTCTAATGTCTGGGTGAGTGTCCCTGTGAGCAACAATTGCTTTTCATCGAATATTATGGTCCTATCACTTAATCGTTTGATCTACGTACTCACAACTTCAAAATCTATTAAGTACTTTAAATTGACCCATGATATTTTTAATGTATATAACTTTATAGTTTTGCTCACGTTGTGATATAATGATTAATGTGCTGTGTTTTAATGATTAATCTTTATACTTCGTTACATTTAATAATTTATACTTTTACTTACAAATATATTAACTTCTTTCACTGTATATCTATCACTCTCACTAATTTTGTCTGTTTTGTTGTTTACACCGCCTTGATTGTATGATAAGGCGGTATAGAAATACAGTTAAATAAATAAATAAATGATCATCACACGGTGTGGTTTGAGATAAAAGCCAAGGTGCAATCCAATCATAGCAAGCTCAAAGTCCTAAACTTCAAAAACACTGACTTCAATAAAATGGCAGAGTACCTAAAGGAGGAGCTGACAGGGTGGAAGGGGATAAGGGAAGTGGAATTGCAATGGGCTAAACTAAAAGGGGCAATAAAAGGGGCAACAGATAAATATGTAAGAAAAGTAAATAAAAACAAGAGGAGAAGGAAACCTATTTGGTTTTCCAAAGAAGTGGCTGCTCAAATAAGGGCAAAAAAACACAGCTTTCACAAAATTCAAAAGCTTGCCAACAGAAGAACACAGAAATGAATACAGGATCAAACTCAAGGAGACATAAAGAGAAATAAGGATAGCAAAATCAAAGGCAGAGGAAAAGATGGCTAAAGATGTTAAATGCAGCGACAACACTTTCTTCAGGTATATTCGGGAAAGGAAGAAGATCAGAGGTGGAATTGCAGGACTCAGAAGTGCTGGAAACGGACTCGTGGAAAATGACATTGATAAAGCGAAATTACTAAACACATACTTCTGCTCTGTTTTTACTAAAGAAAATCCTGGAGAAGGACCACCTGTGACTCCCAAATATAAAAATGGGAATGAGGTAGATACCACACCATTCATAGAAGATGAGGTTTTAGAACAACTTGCAAAACTGAAAGTGGACATGGCCATGGGACCGGGTGGGATACATCCCAGGATACTGAAAGAGCTCAGAGAGGTTCTTGCAGGGCCATTAAAGGATGTTTTCAACAGATCTTTGGAAACAGGAGAGGTTCCTCAGGACTGGAGAATGGCTGATGTCGTACCTCTACACAAAAGTGGTGACAGGGAAGAAGTGTCAAACTACATGCCCGTGAGCCTTACCTCGGTGGTGGGAAAAGTAATGGAGATGCTCCTGAAAGAGCGAATAGTGAACTTTCTCAAAACCAGCGGGTTACAGGATCCGAGGCAACATGGTTTTACCGAGGGACGATCTTGCCAGACAAATCTCATTGAGTTCTTTGACTAGGTGACCAGAGAACTGGATCAAGGACACGCGATGGATGTCATCTACCTGGATTTCAGCAAAGCCTTTGATACTGTCCCTCATAGGAGGCTTATCAATAAACTCAGTAGTTTGGGGATGGGTCCCAAGGTGGTAAACTGGATCAGAAATTGGTTGACTGACAGACGACAGAAGGTGATGATAAATGGAGCTCACTCGGATGAAAGGAAGGTGATTAGCGGGGTGCCTCAGGGTTCGGTCCTAGGCCCGGCACTGTTCAATGTATTTGTGAGTGATATTGTTGAAGGACTGAATGGAAAAGTCTGTCTTTTTGCAGATGACACGAAAATTTGCAACAGAGTGGACTCCCCCGAGGGAGTGCTTAATTAACATGAGGAGGGATCTGAAAAAGCTGGAGGAATGGTCTGATGCTTGGCAATTAAGATTTAATGCGAAGAAGTGCAGTGTCATGCACTTGGGTAGCAGAAATCCAAGGGAAATGTATGCGATAGGGGGCGAGAGGTTGGTGTGCACGGAGCAGGAGAAAGACTGTGATTATTTCTGTAGATCTCAAGGTGGAAAAACAGTGTGACAAGGCAGTGGCAAAAGCCAGAAGGATGTTGGACTGCATTCGAAGAGGCATTACCAGCAGAACGGAAGGGGTCCTATTACCACCGTATAAGTCTCTGGTGAGGCCTCGCTTGGAATACTGTGTTCAGTTTTGGAGACCGTATCTTGCAAAGGATGTAAAAAGAATGGAAGCTGTTCAGAGGAAGGTGACCAAAATAATTTGGAGCCTGCGTCAGACGCCTTATGAGGAGAGACTTGAAGACCTAAATATGTACACTTTGGAGGAGAGGAGGGATAGGGGAGATATGATTCAGACCTTTAAATACTTAAAGAGAAATAATGAACAAACAAACCTCTTACAGAGACGGGGAAGCTGTAAAACTAGAGGGCATGACATGAAGCTGCAAGGTGGTAAATTGAAAGGCAATGTCATGAAATACATTTTTACTAAAAGGGTGATGGAGGCTTGGAATGCCCTCCCAATGGAGGTGGTGGGGACAAACACAGTGACGGAATTCAAAGTGGCCTGGGACAGACACAATGGATCACTTTACAGCAATAAGATTAAATCAAAATAAACTGAACCATAATTTCTTAATAAATAGGGGTGTCCTACATGGAGCAATGGGGGGAGGAACGGTGGGTTCACCCCTAAACAAACAAAGAAACAAAGATATGAGGAGGGGTGAAGACATGGGGAGGGGTGCACTTGCTCCTGGTGGGTGCACCACTAAGCAAATACATGGGTAGGGGTGCACCTACTCTCTAAAAGACATGGGAAGTGGTGCACCTACTCCTGTCATATTGCTGGGCAGACTAGATGGACCATACTGGTCTTTATCTGCCATCATTTACTATGTTGCTATGTTACTGAGGAGGGCTTTCAACTAGATTCATTGAGGATGAGTGAAGAAAGCCCCCAGGTAAGTGAAAGCCCCCAGGTATGTGAAACATTAAATACCTTTATGGAATGGGTAAAGGGGCAACATATGGAAAGCAGTATGTATAAATGACCGTAGCATGGACATAAGATCCCAGATGTTGAAGCTTTAATGGGAGTGACTGACCTGGATTTTGTGGCAGTTACAGAAACATGGTTCACAGAAAACCATGACTATGATGTAACTATACCAGGCTATACTTTATTCAGAAAGGACAGGGTAGGAAGAAAGGGAGGAGGAGTGGCACTGTATGTAAAAAATAATATTGAAGCTTTGGAATTACAGAGCTTAAAAAGGAGAGAGAAGGCACTGTGGGTTAAACTAGAAAGAGGGAAAAAGAAATCTATTTGCATTGGCGTGATATACAGACCTCCCTCTCAAGAAGAAGAGGTTGATGGGGAGTTAATTGAAGATATACGCAGCATTGCTAGGAATGGGGAATTGCTACTGATAGGGGTTTCTAATATGCCAGATGTTGATTGGCACATTCCTGCTGCAGTATCATCTAGAAGTAAGGAGATCCTGGATTCTCTACAGGGAGAACTATTCAGGCAATTGGTAACAGACCACACACATGAAGGGGCCATTCTGGGCTTGGTGCTTACCAATGGTGAAAGTGTTTCTGATGTTATAGTGGGAAATCATTTTGCATCTAGTGATCACCAGATGGTGTGATTCAGTATTAGGACTAGGGCTGATAGAATCCATTTCAAAAGCGAGGGTCTTAGACTTTGCCAAGATGAGCCAATACCTCAGGGAATCGTTAGCGGGATGGGAACAGCTGGGAGATGTAGAAAAACAGTGGGCAAAAGTAAAAGGGGATATTTTGAAGGCAATCAACCTTTTTGTTAAAATGGTAAATAAAGGTAAAAGGAAAAGGAAACCGCTATGGTTTATGAAAGAAGTAGCTGAAAAAGTTAAGAAAAAGAGGGAGGCCTTCATGAAATACAAGAGATCACAGAGAGAGGAAGACAGGCATCTATATTTGGAAAAACTTAGATAAGCTAGCAAAGTAGTCAGGAAAGCAAAGATTCAAAAAGAGGAAATAGCCATTGCAATAAAGGGGGGGAGGGGTTAAGACATTTTTCAGATATGATAGTGAAAAGAGGAAGGGCAAAAGTGGTATTGTCAGACTCAAGAGTGAAGGAGAAGAATATGTAAAAGCTGAGGAGGATAAAGCGGAATTGCTTAACAAATATTTCTGTTCTGTGTTCACAGATGAAGAACCAGGAACAGGACCTCAGAAAACACCCACATACAGGAACAGAAGTGAAGGGCATCTTGAAGAATTTTCAGAAGACTGTGTTTGTGAGAAACTAGCTAAACTTAAAGTAGACAAAGCGATGGGACCAGATGGGATACACCCTAGAATACTGAGGGAACTTGTGGACATTCTAGCAGCTCCACTGACTGACCTTTTCAATGCCTCGTTGCAGTCAGGAGTGGTGCCAAAGGACTGGAGAGAGGCTCATGTGATCCCTTTACACAAAAGCGGAAGTAAGGATGTAGTTGAAAACTACAGGCCGGTTAGTTTAACTTTGGTGGTGAATAAATTATTGGAAACGCTGCTGAAAGAGAAAATTGTAAGTCCAGTGGATTACAGGATCCGAGGCAACATGGATTCACCAGAGGCAGGTCTTGTCAGACAAATCAGATTTATTTCTTTGACTGGGTGACCAGGGATTAGGACCGAGGGAGAGCCCTAGATGTCGTATATTTAGATTTCAGTAAAGCCTTTGACACTGTTCCTCACAGGCGACTTATAAACAAACTGAACACCCTAGGGATGGACTCTAAAGTTTCTGCTTGGGTTAGAAATTGGTTGAGTGGGAGGCGACAAAGGGTACAGGTAAATGGAGCTCACTCTGAGGAGAAGGAAGTTACCAGTGGTGTTCCCCAGGGATCTGTCCGTGGTCCGATTCTTTTTAACATCTTTGTTAGTGATATAGCAGAAGGGCTGTCGGGTAAGGTTTGCCTCTTTGCGGATGATATCAAAATGTGCTATAAAGTAGACACCCAGGAAGGTGTAGATAACATGAAGAGGGATCTAGCTAAGCTTGAAGAATGGTCTAGAATTTGGCAGCTGGGATTTAATGTTAAAAAATGCAAAGTCATGCATTTGGGCTGCAGCAATCCAAGGAAGCAATATAGTATAATGGGTGAAGTACTTTTGTCCACTAAAGAAGAGTGGGACCTAGGTGTGGTTGTGTCTGATGATGTTAAAGTAGCTAAAGAGATAGAAAAGGAGACAGCAAAAGCTAGAAGGATGCTTGGGTGCATAGGGACAGGAATGGCTAGCAGAAAAAAGGAGGTTATAGTGCCTCTGTATAAGTCTTTGATGCGACCTCATTTGGAGTATTGTGTGCAATTCTGGAGGCCACACCTTCAAAAGGATATAAACAGGATGGAGTCAGTACAGAGGGTGGCTACTAAAATGGTTAGTGGTCTTATTTATTTATTTAACAGTTTTTTTATACCGTCTTTCTACGATTCAAGACGGTTTACATTATAAAGCATATGCCTATGCTTCATTATAAAGCATATGCGTTTCCATTCAGGAGCCTGACTGAGGTAGCCAGGCATGTGGCTGGGTGTGCAGGCCAATCGGAATCGGGGCCCAGCCTGCACGTTCAAGCTGTAGACCCGATTCTGATACCACGGGCACGTCTAGCCCCCATGGGATCAGAATTGGGTCTATCTCTGGGAGTCCCGGTTTCGATCAGCCACACAGGGACCTGGATGGCTACATTGGAATGTGCCTCTAAACATTTATAGGGAAATCATAGGTGATACGAGGCTCCAAGGTTTTAAAAGTATAAATTGCTTTCGCCTTTCTTGGGTTTCACGAGCAATATCTGGGAAGACAGAAATCGTTATTCCATAAAATGGGAGAGAACGTTTCTTATAATTCAGATTCAATAACCAGTCTCTGTCTAATACTGACGTGCAGGTATCAAGAAGCATGGAGACTTGCAAAGATTCTGAAGCAGAAGAGCTCAAAAAATTAGAAACATTGAGAACATCCAACATTGGAGTGGAGGAGTGGCCTAGTGGTTGGGGCAAGGTACTTCAGGCTGGGAGGTCAGGGTTTCAAATCCCACTAGAGGACAGCAACCTTGGGCCGGAAGGACTGGGGTTTCTAGACCCACAGGTGCTCCTTGTGGTCTTGGGCAAGCCACTTAACCCTCCATAGCCCATGTTCCCTGTAAAATAGTTATCTCCAAGTTATAATGCCCTGTTCAATGTAATTTCAGTTTGCTCAATGTAAACTGCCTTGATATCATGAAAGGCGGTATATAAGAAATGTTAAATAAATAAATGTTGATATCTGGAACTGTAGCTCCAGACTCTTTTTTTCCCTGAGGCAAATAAAATGCCTTAGAAATTGGTGGTATCAATTCATGTGGAACAGAAGGAGTCTCAGTGAGATATTTCTTAAACATGTCAAAAGCAGATCCTCACTTGGTTTGCAACTTGTCATGCTGTGAGGACTTGTGTGCATCAGTGATGGTGAGGGCTAAGCTATTGGTAGTTTAACTTCTGGCAAGGTCTCCCAAGATGGACAGGTCTCAACTGTGGTGCCAGACCAAGATAAACCACCAATCTGGGCAGCAGAAGAATGGGACAGTGTTGGCGGCGGAGGATCACATTTCTGTGACAACAGCAACAAAACTAAACTTAAACTGCACGGAAGAAAGGCCCAGCAATCTACTTCCGAATCTTGCCACAAAAACCCAATGGATAGTCACAACAAAGAAAATGTCACTATAGTGCTGGAAGATGAGACCCTCAGATCGGAAGACACTCAACTGGCTACTGGGGAGGAGCCGAAGCCTTTTCAGAGTAATGCCAGTATTTATGATGTGGTTGGATCAAAGCCCTCGGGACGTCTGACTGCTGATGTAGCTGCGCATGACATGAGAGTCAGAAGCTGCAAAGATGTCTTACATATTGGGACATGGAATGCATGAAGCATGAACCAAGGGAAGTTGGAGGTGGTCAAGAATGAAATGGAACGTGTACAACTTGATCTGTTGAGTGTCAGCGAAATTGACTGGCATCAGGCACTTTGCAGCAGATGATCACATGGTCTTTTATGCTGGAAATGAAAGACAAAGAAGAAATGGTGTAGCATTTATAATTAAGAAGAAACTTGCAAGAACTGTAATACAATTCATTGCAGTCAGTGAATGCTTAATTTCTATTCATCTACAAGGAATGCCTATCAGCACAACTATAATTCAACAACTGCAGAAGAGGATGAAATTGATGAGTTCTATGAACAACTACAAGCTGAAATTGACAGCATATGCAAACAGGATATACTCATAGTCATGGGTGACTGGAATGCAAAGGTTGGCAACAAAAAAGAAGGCAAAATGGTTGAAAAATATGGACTTGGCAACAGAAATGAAGCTGGAGAAAGACTTATAGAACTTTGTAAAACCAACGATCTATTCATCTCAAACACCTTCTTCCAGCAACACAAGCGGCGACTGTACACACGGACTTCACCCAATGGATTGTACAAAAATCAAATTGGCTACATCTGTAGAAGTCAATGATGGAAAAGCTCTATAACATCAACAAAGACAAAACCTGGAGCTGACTGTGGTACAGATCACCAACTACTAGTATGCAAACTCAAGCTAAAGTTGAAAAAGAGCAAGCCACTCATGAATGTAGCAAAATATGACCTGTGAATATACCACTGGAATTTAAAGACTGCCTGCAAAATGGATTTGCTACTTTAGATACAAATTACAGAGCTCCAGAAGAGTTATGGTATGACATCAAGAAGGTTGTGTTGGAAGAAAGTGAGAAGTCTCTACAAAAGGTGAAAAAGCAAAAACGACCAAAATGAATAATCAAAGAAACTCTGAAAATTGCCCAGAAACACAGAGAAGCTAAAGCCAGAGGAAAACAAAGAGTCAATCGCAGAACTCAACAGAGATTTCCAACATGCAGCAAGATAAGAAATGGAGAGGTACTGCAATTACAAATGCAAGGAAATAGAAACAGAAACTATTAGAGGAAGAACAAGATTGGCTTTCCTAAAGCTATGAGAGTAAAAGAAAAAATTCCAGCTTTGAATTGGAATGTTATAAGACGCTCAAGGATCTACTGTATGTTGAATGATGCTGAGAAGATCAAGAAAAGGTGGAAAGAATATACAGAGTTTTTATATAATAAAGCTCAAGTGGGCCAACAGCCGTTTCAACCTGTACTTTATGATCTGGAACCATTGGTGATGAAAGAAGTTGAAGCAGCATTGAAAGCCTTATCAAAGAACAAAGCACCAGGCATTAATGGCATTTCCATAGCAGTATTACAGCAATCTGATGCAGCTGTTACCATACTTATAAGGCTCTGCCAGGAAATTTGGAAGACAACATCATGACCAACTGACTGGAAAAGATCTGTGTTTATACCAATATTAAAGCAAGATGATCCAACTGACTGTGGAAATTATCACACAATTGTTCTGATCCCACATGCCAACAAGATTCTACTGAAGATTATTTAATAGAGACTATAACCATACCTGGAATGAGAATTACCTGAAGTGCAAGCAGGGCTCAGGAAAGGGCGAGGAACGAGAGACATCATTGCAGATGTGAAATGGATCCTTGAAAAGACTAAAGAATACCAAAAGGATATCTATTTGTGCTTTATTGACTACAGCAAGACTTTTGACTGTGTAAACCGTGAGAAACTCTGGGCCACATTCAGAAGCATGGGTATACCAGAACATCTGATTGTTCTCTTGCACAACCTTTACATTGATCACGAAGCAACAGTTTGAACAGAACAAGGAAAAACAGAATGGTTTAAAATCAGCAAAGGTGTACAACAAGGCTGCATACTTCCCCCCTACCTGTTTAATTTATATACAGAACAAATCATCAGAGAAGCAGGATTGTATGAAGAGCAACAGAGGTGTGAAGATTGGTGGAATACTCATCAACAACCTTCGCTATGCTGATGATACCACATTATTGGCTGAAAGTGAAGACGATCTGAAACATTTGCTTCTCAAGATCAAGGAATATAGTCGTAAAATGGGCCTGCATCCTAATGTAAAGAAGACAAAGATCATGACAACTGGAAAATCAATAAGTTCATCGTTGATGGAGAAGAAATTGAAATAGTGGACAACTTTAACCTACTTGGATCAACTATCAATAAAGAAGCAACAAGCAGTCAAGAAAGCTGATGACGCATTGCTCTTGGCAGAATGGCTATGAAGGACATAGACAAGATTTTCAAGAGCAGAGATGTCTCTCTCTATACAAAGATTTGAGTTGTTCAAGCCATGGCATTTTCAATAACGTCATATGGATGTGAAAATTGGACAGTGAAAAAGATAGACAGGAAGAAAATTGATGCCTTTAAATTATGGTGCTGGCAATGAATACTGTGTATACCATGGACTGCCCAAAGAACAAACAAGTCAGTACTAGAGGAGATCAAACCTAAGCTCAGATGACAAGACTTCAACTTTGATACTTGGGTTACATCATGCAAAGAGAGAGATCATTAGAAAAAGACATCATGCTTGGCAAGGTAGAAGGTCAACACAAAAGAGAAAGACCAGCAATCAGATGGTTCGATACAATAACAGCAGCTATGGATGCCAGTCTGTCAACAATGAACCGCCTGACTGAAGACCGAACGCAATTTAGGACAACTATCCAAAGGGTCGCTGACCCAACGGCACTCAACAACAACAACAACAAAGCAGATATACTGGCAAATCTAGATGTATCCTGTGTCTACAGCTACTGTATTGTCTGTCTTGACTAGATTGTGAGCTCCAATGAGCAGGGACCGTGTTTTATATGTGTCTGTGCAGTGCTGAGTACATCTTGTAGTACAATACATATGTTCAGTAGTAGTACTAATAGTAGAATAAGGGAGGCCGCAGGGCCCGTACCTGGCCGGCCGGGTTTAACCGGGCCGGCGGCTCGTGGCACCCTCATCGGGCCGCGGAGGCCGGAAGAATGCTGGTGGCTGGCAGCATTTTTTGAAGCGATTGGCTCCCGCGGCTAAGTGACAGCGGCGGGAGCCAATCAGCTCGGCTTGACTGGGGGGAGGGATAGCCAGCATCTGGGTCTGTGCTCGGGGCGCGCATTCGTGGATGCGGGCCCCGAGACAACGGACGTCCCTCCCTCCCACCCAAGGGGCAGGGTGTGGGGGTGGTTTGGGTTGTTGCAGCTGGGGGTGGCGAGTGGCGGGATCCCGGAGGTTTCCGGGGTCCGGAGCCATGGGTATTAGTTGGGCGGGGGTGGGGTACCCCCGACCCGGATAACCCCGGTGAGGCTTTTGCTAGTAGTATGGCGAAGCCGGAGAAAGGGGTGGTAGGATGAGCAGTAGCCTCGCTGCTGTGGCAACAGTGATGACCTCACTTTGCTACCCACATGGCGGGTGAGGCATTACTGTTGGGGTGGAGGCGGAATGGTGTTGTTGGAATTGTTGTTCAAGTTGTTAAGGTCAATAAAGCTGCGACCGGTGTTTGATGCCAATACTGGAGTAGTGTGTTTTATTGGGGCATGGGGGGGGGGGTAAGGGAGGGTGCGCCGAGTCCGCCGTGCCTCGGTTAAATTTAACACCCGCAAATTCGCAGCCTGGGCTGAGTTTTCAAGTACTTCCACTTTAGCTCTAAGAGCTATATTATCTTTAGTAAGAGCCATAGTTATATCAGAAACTGAAACCAACTTTTGGGTGCTCTCCTATATTTTAAGCTTTAAATCATTAGTTACACTCACATAAGATTCCAATTTCAGCATATTCTGCTCCATTTTAGTTGATATCATAGCAGTCTGTTGAAAAATAACCTCAGACAAATTAGTAATCCCATCCCAAATATTATCCAAAGTAATCTTCGGCTGAGGCAGCATAAAGGAAATAGGCAATGAAGCGGTTGAAGGAGCTTCTAGAACTTTACCCTTGCCAGGACCACTGGCCTGGGGTACTTCCAACACTGACTCCTCTTCAAAGGGACTTCCGGGCAATCTAGGAGTAACTGCTCCAGTCTCAGCCTTTAACTCCTCCAGCACTAATGCTGTCAAATCACCAGCCACTGATGCTTCAGGCGCATGAGCAGACGGACAGGGAACAAAAACCCCTGGAGGTAGTGGTGGATGCTGTGCTTCAGGAGACAGAGTACTATCCAAGTCACCAGGCTGCAAAAGGTCCTCCTCCCTTTCCACAACAGAACCTGAGCGAATCTCCTGCATGACAGCCTCAGTAACTTCAACATATCGGCCCATGGGACCAGAAATGGTAGGCTGTGGTTCGGCAAGGTAAACCTTTGCCTTTCCGTTCCTTTTCGGCATGCATCAGTTAAGAGCATTCAAACCTCATGTGGCCATCTTGAATGAAACCACACCCCCAATTTCTACATTTTATGGGCAATCACATGTAAATTTAACCCTTTATAAAATCACCATTTTCATGTGGATGTCATTTCCATGTGTAAATGCTGGATTTTCCATATCGAAATTGTGACTAAGGCTTTTAAAGTAAACCCCAGAGTGTGTGCGCTTCCTCACTCAACCATTCCACAATGGCCCTTTTGTAGGCGACCCCAGTAGGATGTAACCAAAAAATGATTCCATTATTCTCTTCCACTAGGTACATGATTTTTTGGCATGTCTGCCAGCTTCAGGAGTGATGAAATACTGATCAGAATAACATTTTTAATATATTCTCAAGCATAACTACAAGAAAATAATACACAAAATTGTTCTGCCACTTTGGTCCCTCATTTTTTATTATTGAATGTATACTATCTTCCTAGCTTTGCTTTCTTATTCCTAAACACCTCGTTGATGGAAGGCATGCTGTGTCCACTTAAAATAATTAAAAATGACATTATAATGCAAAGTGGGATGAGGCGTGTCCAATATGACTGCGTGAGGAGAGTGCTGTGTTTTCCTGTTGTGATGCCAAAACATAAAGGGAAGGCTCAGGCTTACCTTGCTGAGCCCCAGCCGGCCAGTTCAGGCTCTATGGACCGTTTTATCACAGTCACCGAAGCTGAGCATCGGGAGATTTGTGCGGGTTTTGAAGGGGAATTGTTGGAGAAATCTGATTCCCTGCCCACCCATGAGGTTTCCCTCTCTCTCGAGACACAGAGCCCTCCACCGCTTCTTGCTGCTGTAACCCTGAGCCCGCTGGTTGGCATGAGTGTGGAGTCGGATGGCGTCTCCCTAGTCAAGCTATTGCAAGGAGCTGGGACGGAAGGAGGAGAAGCAGCTACCCTGTTACCTTCTGGGATTCTTGGAGGAGGCTAGTTGGAAGGTGTGCCTGCCCCGATTGGAAGGGAGTGTGTAGGGGAAGTCTTCTCGGCTGATTCCTCTAATTTACCTGTTCCTTTTGTGTTGGTGCGCCATAAAACTATTAACTTGGATAACATCTGGGAGGCTATTTCAACTTTATCAGAGGCTTTAATTCGATACAATGCTAGACTTTTGTCTCAGGTAAACACCATTTCTCAGAAGCTGGATTTGTATGTAATCATAACAGATTCGGTCAAAAAGAAGTTGGAAGAACATGAGACAATCTTAAATTCTGTTGGTGACACGAATATAGATCTGATTAAAGATAATACCTTATTAAGGGTTAAGGTGGAAAATTTGGAGAATGTTGCTCGGGCCTTGAACCTCCGAATTTTGAATTTTCCAATAATTAAGGGAACTTTGCCAGCTGATCTCTTTAAAAGATATATGGTGGAGACTCTAGCTGTGTCAGCAAACTTAATGCTGCTGATTGTTAAGGCTTTTTTACTTGCCAACTGGTAAAAGGGATATTGAAGTTTCGGAAGAACTATCTAATATGGATGTTATAAATGTTTCTGAGATTCTGCAGTCTCCTGAACCACCTGTATTGAAAACTTCTACCTTATTACTAACGTTTGCATTATTGTCAGATAGAGACTGGTTGCTTAGATTATATTATACCAAATGGTCTCATTTTTTTATGGGCAAAAAAATTGCAATTTTCCCAGATGTTTCTAAGGATACGCAAAAATGCTGGAAGCAATTTTTGCAATTAAGACCAGGTGTTTTGGAGTTAGGTGCTACATTTTTTTTGAGCCTATACACCACTATACATGTAAATGTATAGTGGTGTATAGGCTACAAAGATTTATTTTCTTCCAGCCGGCAGACCTCTCCACATTTATTAATGCTAGGTTACCTATTACCTTCTCATCTTCAGCTAGGGGTGGTGAGTAGATATGATCACGCATCAAGTAATGTGTAGCTTTGGATCCTATGCAGCTCTTTTGTTTGCTTTTTTATATTATTTCTTGTATAAATTGGAGGGGTTCCTCCAAGCCCTTTAGTTATTTTCCTTCGATACTGAAGTGTACGTCCCATTGTGGACTATAGGTCTTAGCATCTTTTGAATGTTTTCTGCTTGTAACAACTTTGTATTTCTTTTTTTTCTTGGTGTTAAAACCTTTTATGTACAAGTTTGTTCTTAATACGCTTATGAAAATTTTATAAATAAATATATAAAAAAATCAATAAATTAACAAATTTTTGTTTATCTCATTTTAATATTAGGACAAACCTGCCTCAAAAGAGTAAACCTAAGAGCCCTCCGATAAACCTTCCTGGATATTCTTCCTCCAGCCTCTGTTATCTGGTGTTAGTTTAAACATTAGTCAGACAAGATAGTCATCTAAGGCAACAGTTTCTGGGGGATGATAAAGAACAGCTGCATTCAAAGCAGAAGAATAGGTTCTGACAACCAGACAAACACAAAGCAGCCCTTTTATTAAAGTGTGCTAGGGTTTAGCAACTACTGCACATTTAGCGCTAAAAGTAACACACAGTGGTTGCAACTCCTGTGTGCTAACGCCTGGTAGCATGGCCAGTATGTTCCTAGCAGTTACCACACAGAATGATACTCTAGTATTCAGTGATAGCATGCACTATTACTGCGAGTGCACTGAACGCCATCTATTGCGATGCCCTTAGGTGACCCACGCTAATCACACGTGGTGCAGGTAGCGTGTGGTGTGTACCTATGCACTAACTGCACAGTTCTCACCATGCCCACTCTCCACCCCTAATCCTCCCTTTTACCACCCCAATGCACAACCCGCTGTTAACATGGAAATCAGCCCCCACCGTTTTGCCCCTGTGTGGTTGGTTGCCATGGGCTTCAGAATGCACTTAACCCATGCCAAAACCCATGCCGGCTGCTCAGCCCCCTTTAGTAAATAGGTCCCAAAGAATCATAAGTGCATACTTGCAAGAAGGATGGATAATTTTGCTGGGTAAATTATTTGGCAATTGCCCTCAGTGGGAGTAATTATATAAACAACTTCAGCATGTAGAAGTGTTTTTCGTGCTCAAATAGGTAATTATAAAATTGTCCCAGCGTATACATGCATCAAAGCAGATAGTGTATTGAGGAGAGGGTGGATGGGTTCTGGTGGTAGTGGTGATCCAACAATTTTTGAGTTCTTTTGTTTCCTTTTTTTAAAATATCTGATTTTTTAAATAAAATATTTGAATAAATGAACAAAATAAGAAAAAAAGAAACAAAAATGAAATGTGAGAAAGTCTGCACACCACTCTAGTGATTTGCTTCTGCATGAAGCTGGGTTCTAATCTGAATGAGAGCCCTGAAGTGTGAACACTTCATGGCTTTTTCATGTTAGATCATAAGAAAGTCAACCCTAGAAACAAAAGTCTGTACTTTGAAATTTAAAGGCCTTTTTATTAAGCATGCTATGCGGTTAACTCACTTTTCTGCATGCATTAACTGCTCCTGTGGGCCTGCAGTGATTGTTACCATGCAGGTGGGATAATTACTGCTTGCTGAAATGTGCATTAAATGTGCATCATGCAATACTGTAGAATGGAGTCTGGGAGGGGTTGTATTGGAGAGTGGGCATAGACTGTGGTCTTCATTTTCATCAGTAGTGCACGCTAATCACCCATGTTGTAGTTTGCATGGGTGCACCTACCATCACATCAGTTGGTGGCGGTAGGTGTACCCGTGATAATTGTCAGCAGCCAAAATACACACTGAAGTGTTTGCCTGCATAGTTACTGTCAGGCACATGCTGGCCATGCCCTCGAAAATTACCATGGTGCGGTGGCAGCTAATGCACATTGATTTTGACTTAAAATGTATTAATTTATCAACTGCAGTAATTCTGGACAGTCTCGCACATGGCTTTGTGTCTAATTTGTATTATATTGTAGACAGAATGTGTGGCTGGCCTGAACTTGAATATGAGGACAGAGACAGCCTTCCTTTTAGTCACACTGTTGTTACTAAAACCTTGTAGGTCTCGTTTCTAATCCCACCCTCTGAGGCAATTTCTCTGGCATTATGATTATTTTTATGTACTAAGACTGATAACTTCAGTTACCATGAACTTGTAGAGGAGCACAACAGTTTGAAAAAGATGGAGCTAGATGCCGTAACTGGACTGCATATCAAGTCCAAGCAAACCGTAAGCTGCAGGTGAGCAGAATAACACACTTCAAAAAGCAGAGCCGAAAAACAAACACTCCTCCCAAAATCAAATTTATAATGATAATAAAGAATTTTTCAAGTTATAAGTAATACATGAAATATATAATAAGTAGTGGGGGTATCAAAGCTTGAAGATGGGCATACCAAACAGGTTAATTATGTGCTATCAACTGCATCAAGCAACCCTTAATGCCTGATAGATGTTGCTTCATCATTTACCTCCACTAGTTTTATAAACCGGCACCATACTGACAACTCAAACCCATAAATAGTTCAAAATGATTAAATCTACTTAGCTTAATGTTCTGAACACCAAGACAGTCAGGAATCAAAATCTATTCAATTTTGTAAACCGGGATGTCCAGTCACTGGATCCAAAGTTTCAAACCTTCCTGTTATGCACTCTTCGGTTGAAAAATGCCGAACAATGCCTGACATCTTACAATGCTGGCGCCATGGCGTTTCAGCAGTCTAACTGCCTCCTTTGGGGGCTTTAAGCTGTAAATAACCACAGATGTAATCAATGATAGTCCATATCAGGTGATCTTAAGCTTTTACTTTGACACATTCAATTAACACTCCAGCGTTAGTCCAAAAATACACCATATTTAAAGACACACTTAGCCAGTCAAGTTTTCAAGATAACCACAAAGAATTGGTGAGGAGTGGCCTAGTGGTTGGGGCACGGTGCCACAGGCTGGAAGGTTGGTGGTTCAAATCCCACTAGAGGACAGCAACCTTGGGCTGGAAGGACTGGGGTTTCTAGTCCCAAAGGTGCACCTTGTGGTCTTAGGCAAACCACTTAACCCTCCATTGCTCATGTTCCCTGTAAGTATTAGTGTATATGTCTCATATCCCCTTGTGTTAAATGTATCCCCCAATTGTGTTGTGACCACTTTGATTGAAGGATAAAGTGGTATACAGAACTGTATAAATAAAGAATATGTATCAGAGGGATCTACATGCACTGCCTCCCTTGTATGCAAATCTTTCCATGTATATTCATGGAGGTTATCCATGAACCCCCTGGATTAAAGTGTAAAAGTATGCTTCCTTTCAGTTGTTTGGGCACCTTACAAATGTTAGTGTGCAGAAAATTGATTGTATGCCTGTTCTGTCTATCGTTCTGCACACTGTACTTTATTGCCAGAAGGGTGACAGCAATCAATATTCAGACCTGCTGGTCCTTTCATTCAAAGGGCTATGATGAAAAGATCAGGGCTGGCCCAAGGGTTTCTGCCACCCCAGGCAGAAGCCCCAGCCATGCCCACTCTGCGCTGAGCCATGCTGTGAATTGGCAGCAAGGGAGGGGAGGGTAGGGGAGGGGTGGGGGGGTGGCTCGGCTTGGCATAGCAGCCTATGGCAGACCATGCATATCGGCATACATTGCCTGCCATTTCTGACCTCCCTCCAGTACAACTTCCTGTTGGAGGGGATCCAGAAATGGCAGGTGATGTGTGTCAAAGCACATGGCCTGATGCGGGCACTGTGCCGTACCACACACAGAGGTCTGCCACCCTAGGCGGTTGTCTAGATGCATTCGTTTTCTCTGAGATGTATTTGGTTTAATATTTGCAGTGTTGCCTTTTGATAGGTAGGGTTTGGTGCTTTGTGAATCCTGGTAGTGCTGTTATGATACGGCGGGTTTGCTATGGGTTCTAAATGTGCAGTGTTTATAGTTCTTCCTAATGTGCTTGGCGGTTGGCACTGGAGTATAGTAATGTAGAAATCTGGTAGTCTTTCTTTATCCAGACCTCATTAAGAGGCATGTTTACTAAAAATTAGTGCATGTTAACATTATGCAAATATTTATGCAAATGAGACCCCACAATGAGTCTCTGCACATGGCCTGCACCCCCCTTAGACTGCCCCTGTGTGCCACATATGATTATGAACTTTATGAGATTTTGTAAGCACAAGAATTATTTTGCATTGAAAACACTGATCATCACTGATCATCACCTCCTCCTCTCTAATAGACCTCATTCAGACCGTTCCACCCAACAGATCCAGGAGAACTATATCAACAAATGTTCTAATTATCCCTAAAGCAGCGACAAAATGCCTATCAGTGACATCTAACAGGGCTTTCAGATTCTATGCCCCTAAGTGCTGGAACGCTCTACCTCCAGAGATTCGGGCTATCACTGATCTATCCCTTTTCAGAAAGGCACTCAAATTCCACCTTTTCCCCCAATATTACTTGACCAGCTAACCAATCTTGATCACTACTCAAACTAAGAACAAACCCTGTTATGTATACTTGTAAATACTCATGTAAATAGTTGCAGTAATGACGTCCCATGTTTCATCCAAGTTCTCTGACCTTGTTCTCTGTAAAACCAAACAGTTTGTTGTTCTGGTATGTTGTTATATTGTGAACCGCGCTGATGCTGAATAGAGCGGTATATAAGAGCCTGTAATAAATAAATAAATAAATAAATATAAACAGTAATATAAACGTGCAATTATCATTGCTTTATTTTCTGTATTTGATATGAAATCCAGGATTAATTGTATATGTTCCACGGTGGCAGCAAATACAAGGTGGGACTGATAAGTCTCTGGCCTTGTAACAAAACAGAAAGCTACAGGCACACTGTGGATCCATATAAAACAAAACTGCAGAGAGATCATTCAGACTCCAGAACCAAAGTGTGCCCGTAGCTTTCTGTTTCGTTATAAGGCCAGAGACTTATCAGCCCCTCCTTGTATACTGCCATAACTGTCTGAATAATAATAATTAAAATAATTAATTGAGGCTGAATTGCTTAATTTTTCCAGAGCCTACAAGGGTTCAGAAAAAGTCTAGGCAGGCCTTTGCTGGGAAAGTAAATGATGACATTCAGGGTTAACTAAGCCAGATAATACCTTGCGAGAAATCACTTTTGTCCCAGATACTCTATTTCTGTAAATGCATTTTAATTGCTTGAACCTTGCAGGCAGATTTCAAACTTCTGTTTACTGCCTTGAAGCCCCAATGCACGTTGGAACAGTAGATTTTTAATTGGCGGGCGAATGATGAGAATTTGGCAGGTTGCTTCAAATCCCTTCCATTTATCAGCTTTAACATCAAAGGCAAGTGACACCAGTGTGTTTTCAAGCCAGGCTCAGATGTAAGCTTCTGTTTCACATTTAATTACTGAGCTACATGTAATTGCCACCGTACATTATTCTTGACACAAATGCTTCTGCTGGGGGACATTCCACCCAACTTTCACTTGTGGCTTAATCTTTTTCATGAGGCTTTTTCCCCTCTTGTCAAAATCTTGGTGCAACTACTGGAAACAAAAGACTCTTAAGCATCATGCATTTTGGTAGATAGGAAAATTATTCTACACATACTTTTATGTGTAAAATATGGGAAAGAATCTATAAGTTACTCTTTACTTCTTTCAATGCCAGTCTAATCACTGGAGATTAAGCATTTTGCCAAAATTTTGATTCTGCTGTTGCCTCCACCCCCTCTGCAAATAGGGAGGATGTAACCCTTGAATTTTGTACAGATTGTGTGTACCATTGTTCACAATTTTTGCAAGTAAGTGAGTGGGAAGGAGCTGAAAAGATCAAGGTGGAAGACTGTCTCTACCATTCTGCTACCAGTTATCGCTCCTGCTAGCCCACAATCAGGGATCTAAGCTTTCTCTTTCTACTTCCTTCTCCCCCCCCCCCTTTCTATTCTCAGTTTCCATATTTTCTCTTCATTACCATCTCATATGTTAAAGAGGGTACTGAGTCTAAATGGATGAAAGTTTTGCAGGAAACAAAATACACTGTAGAATCTCTATGAATAGAAATCCCATGTAAAAAGGAAATGTGAATGAAAATAGGGGTGTGCTACCGTATACCTGATCAGAAGGAACAGACGGATGATGAAATACCCCAGTATCAACTGGGTCTGTGATACATCAGGACATGCTAAGGAGATAAAGGGTCCAATTCGGGGACGCGGATTGTGGGGCTGCATGTCCCACCGCTTTTGGAAATACAGCTGCTGCCCACCTCCCCCCCAAACAAAATCAGCGACAGCTGGGGGGGGCAGTGTGGCCACTCATGTGTGCCACTGCCGCCACCACCACTGCTGCCCACCCATACTGCTGCTGATTCCCACCCAGGCCGGCTGCCGTAAGCGACCGCCTAGCTCGCCTAGTGGACAGGCCAGCCCTTGAGAGGAAGCTTGGATAAAAGGTAGCCCCTGAAGCATCCACCTTTGGCTTTAGCTGGAGAAAAGCCTTCCTCCTTACTTGAAAAGCTTTAACCACATCCAGGAATAGCATTCTCCTTTGTCCACATCATTCTTAAATTTCAAATAATTTTTAAAAATAAAGGACAGAGTCAGAACACAGAACAACAACTAAAGTAGCTCTAGGTGGTATATTATCACAGGAGGACTCCAAAAAGGCAAAAAAGTAAAAACTATATACAGATGTCAGAGAAATCTTACTCATTCTTCTCTTTCTTCCTTCCTGATGCAAAGATGCCAAGTTACCCAGTTTTAGGAGTGAGATTTCAGGCCAGTCCTGGATTTCTGACCATCTTATCCTGATGCATTATGGAAACTGCAGCACTGATTCAAATGGGTAAAATCAGGGACTACAAATACCATAATGCATTGCAATATCAATTTAAAACCAGAACTGGCAAAAAAAAATCTCACTCTTGGAACTGTGTAAGTTGGCAACTCTACATTTTTAAGTAAACTAGTTGAAAGAGCTCTGGCAGAAAATAGATTGGTCAGCAGATACTGGAAAAAAAATTGTTTCACCTGTGTCCAGAGGTGCCAAGTTATGCAATTCCAGGAGTGAGATTTTAAGCTAGCCCAAGATTTCTGACTATCTCATTCTGATCCATTATGGTAATTGCAGCACTGAATCCAATGAATCCAATCAGGGACTACAAATACCATACTGCATTGTAATGCAAATTTAAAACCAGAACTGCAAAAAAATCTCACTCCTTGAACTGAATATCTTGGCAACTCTGCATGTCAGGCTGGGTTCTGTTACTGACATGGGATGGAAATGGGCTCAGTGGCCTTAAAAGATGAATAAAGAAACAATCTAGATATTGGGGTTGCCTCAGTAGTGGTAGTGCTTGGCTTTTGACACTGCGGACTATACCATTCTGTTGAGGGGAAGGTCCAAGTAAAGGAGTAGTTTGATTCCTTCTTGAAGCATTTGCAGTAGTGAGTTTAGAGAGGGGGGAGGGGGGATTTTAGAACCTTGGGTATTGTCTAGTGGATTGCCATGAAACTCTATGTGGGGAATTTTAGAAGGGACGTCCAAGTGCAATCTGTGACATCTAAGCTAGAACATCTGAAAAAAAGCAAGCACATCCAGTTGCAGACATGATTTCACAAATGTAGACATGCACGATGAAGACTTGCATAATATGGACGTCTGCAGGGGAGTCTACATAGACATTCCTAGAGCTGCATTTCAGAAGCAGAATGTCTAGGATAGCCTAATGGTTAGAGTAGTGGGCTAGAAACTTGGTAGAAATTGCTGCTATCTTTGACTTTGTACTGGGGATGATTGAGTGCAATCTTTTCTACATCCTCTGGATGTTTTTCAGCCAATGTGAGCAGTTTTCAAATGCCTGTTCCTGACATCCATAACATTTCTGAGATCAGGCAGGAATGCCCATATTTCTGGGAATGCCTGGGCCAGACTTCCACCATGCCCCCATTCAGACTTGGACACCCCCAGACCCAGTTTCCAAAATATTTTTGGAGATGTCTCAGTGCTTTGGACATCTCTATGCTCATTTTTGGGTGTCCAATGCATGAATAGGGCTTCCAAAATGACCCACCTATGTTGTCTCCACTCCTGTTAGATTTGTATTGTATTATTGGCAAACATGATTATTGATTGAGGGTTAAAATGTTTTTCTTTAAAGAGATAATATACAATATTCCTGCCACTAAAGGGACATAGGGAGATGAGAATTTGAGAGCAACGATAGTGTATTTTACCCAGTTGTAAAAAAGGCTGGATATAAATAAAGGGGTGGGGGAGATATTCAAAGGCATTTGCCGACTGAACGGAGGTGTGGTGGAGAGGTGACTGAGGCATTCTCTGGGAACAAGCAGGAAGTCAGTCCTCACATATGGGTGACATCGGCACCGACGGAGCCCTCGCGGAAGCATCACCCCAGCTTTCAAAGAAAGCCTCTGGGAGATGCCACCACGCATGCGTGGTCCCCTTCCTGCCCAAGGGTGCCATCCTGCTCAGTCTCCTTTTTTCCGCGGAGCCCTTCAGACGTTGTCTGACTTTCCTCCAGAAAAAGTTGATATTTTGGTACCTTTTGTAACTACACTTTCCCAGGAACCTAGACATCTCCGCCTTATTTCAGAAATGTCAGGGAAATCCAGTCTCACCTCTAAGTTCAAAACTGCTCCCAGGCACCTGAAAAGTGCTCAGTTTGGCTGAAAAACATTCAGAGGGTATAGAGAAGAAGTGTCAGTTCCAAGCGATTATTTTGTGAATTGGGTGGAGAGATTGAAGAACCTGAAGTACCAAAAAATGCAGTCAGAGACCAAGAACACGTGGCAGAAATATACTGAAATATTTTCCATTCTATTGGGTGCTACAAGCCTGATTAAAAAGACATTTCAAGCAGAACCTGATAAGTCGCCCATTCACGATACATGATATGAACTCTAGAAGGAAACACTTTTCAGTAGGATACGGGTACTTTCCAAATGTTAGCAATAGATTTGAAAGATTGAGATCATACTCCACATACCCTAGTTAAAAAGTGAGATTAATTACTGTCATGGTATGCACAAAGCAAAGCAATTTGGAAACATTGCCTCCTAGAATAGTGTCTTTTGACAAATTCATGTATAGCAGTGCAAAATGTATCTATTTGTTTAATTTAATATTGTCTCAATGGAAGGAAACAGAGAGCACAACATAGAATTTGATGGGTCACTGTGCATCGCTAAGCGGGAGAGAATAAATCACTCTCCCGCAGTTTTGTGTAAGTGTGTGTTGAGCCCTTTAATGCTGGGAATCTTAATGGCAAGTAAAACCTTGTGGAAAGGGTGTATTTGGAGGGGAGAGAGCCTTTTTAAATGTGTGCAATGTGATGCAAAGACAGGGGAGCTCAAGATGGTGATAGTAGTGCTCCATTAGCAGCAACAGCATAGTGCCCATGTATGAAAGGGCACCATGCTGATGGTGCAAATGGAGCAAAGGAGGTGGCATGTTAGTCATGCAGTGGGAGTTGCTAGTGCATGAGGCCAAGCAGTCAGCTGCCTAAGTGGCGCATCTGTAATGTTCATCATGATCCCACATTGACAGAGGCGGCACACAGACATGCTGCTGCTGTGAAAAGGTGGTGCGCCACATGGGGCAGTCCAAGGGTTCCTGGCACCCTAAGCAGAGACCCCGGTTGGCCCCCCTGCTGCTGAAGCCAGCTCCAGAGGAAGAGGTCGATAGGGCCAGCAGCTCTAGTGCTACAGGTATGTGAAAAATGCAGGCACCCCGGGAAATACGACAGCTGCGGCTGTCCGTGTCTGTCTGAGATGTATCGGCAGCATGGGGTCCCAGCAGTGGCAGTTAATTTGGGGGTCACATGGCTGTCAATGTGTGCCTTTGCTCCCCCCCCCCCCACTGATCCAGACCTGGAGCCCTAGGCATCCGCCAAAGCCACATGGTGGATGACATGGTGGATGGGTCGGGACTGCACACCACCTCCACTGACAGCATGCTGACATGTCAGCATGGTGTGTGGGTGTTGGCGGTGGGTGTAGCGGCACCTGCCTGCAGCAGACAAAACCCATCTTCTGGTCCTATGTGCCATTCGCATCGCAACATGTGCCAAGGTCTGTCTGATGGGGAACATGTCAGTCCCAGGGATTGCTGTATCCAAATGGCAGCTTTGTGGCTCAACATACAAAGCCAGTATGTATATGAACAGAAACTGGGAGAACTGTGGAGAATGAAAAGTTCTGATCACCTAGGATATTTATGTTTCAGTTGATGAAAAGCATGATGCAAGAGAAATGGAATATCGTAGTAAAGGAGAAAAACATGAGAATGACATTGATAACCAAAGGTCTACTGCAAAGCGATTATTATGTGCATCATGAGGAGAGAAACAGGGTCAGAGACTATGCAAATGTGGCAGAAAGACACTGAACCATTTTGACACCACAGCAATTTCCAAACACTCCTTGATAAGTTGCCTACAGGAGCCTATAGGTTTAGGTAGGACTGCAGAATATGTAATCCTAAACCTAAATGAACAACCCATGGAGATTATTTGAGAATGGCTGTGTAGCAACTGCATTTATAAATTTAAATAGCATACATATGTAAATATGATTTTTGCAATGAATAGGTGCAGTTTACATGTACAGATGCCCGGAACACATAGGGTTTGTTTGTTTACTAAGCCGGGCTAACAGTTAAGGTGTGCTATTTTTAATCCACTGGGACCTAGTTACAAATAGCATGCCTTAACCATTGGCCTAGCTTATTAAATATACCCCATAGATTTAAGGTAGTGTAATATGGGCATCCCAGAAAACTATACGTCTCTTTCCCATTATAAAATGGCAATACGCTTCCAGTTTAAAAAATATCTCCATTAGTATTTATAGCTGTTCTGAGGCATGCATAAGTGCCAGCTACCTGCTCATTTGAACCTCAGCTGTCCACCAGTAATGCAGAGCTCGATCCCATAACGTGCACGTCTGGCCCGCGAACATGTCTAAATTAAAAATGGGCCTCTTTTGAGCCTAATTCTACATCCACGGGTCTGAACATGCCCACAGGTCTGGAATCGGGGAGATAGATGCATTCGGCGCAGCACGGGCAAGCACTATTCAGCTGGCACATGCACACATCTGGGGTGTGGCCCTTGCACTGGTGCAAGCACGGGTCATGCAATATAATGAAGAAACACATCCCTGTGCCCACTGTATTCTGAAAAGTTATGTTTCGGATCCTGCCCATTCCTGTGATGTACTTGCGGGCGCCATGCCACGTGGGAAAAACGTGCATCTCCTAAGCTGTTCATCACAGACAGTAGTTTGCTGATGCACACTAGACATAAATACCAATGAGAAATGACAGCTGCTGCAACCTAGACCATATTCCAGTCCTTTTCATGCCGTGAAAAGTGGTAGATAAGCACAGTGCAACCCAATATGGTATATAAGAATGCAAATGTGAACTCTGCTGCTCCTCACTTCTCTTATCTCTCCCTACACCCCTCCCCACAAACTCCATTCTACTGTCAGGGCTTCTATCTGTGCCCTTCTCTTCTACTGCTAAATCTGGACTTCGTTCCTTTCACCTTGCTGCTCCTTATGCCAACAACAAAATACCTGACTCTGTATGTCAGGATTCTTCTCTGGCCCCTCTCAAATCCAAGCTGAGCACTCATCTCTTCGTTGCCACTGTTGGATCTCATTTGCCTAAGCTCCCTTGTATTTCCTTACCATTCTCCCTGGATGTATCCTGTCCACAGCTACTGTTTTGTCTGTCTTGACTAGATTGTAAGCTCCACTGAGCAGGGACCATCTTTTACATGTACTGTGTAGCGCTGCATCTGCCTTGTAGCACTATACAAATCAGTAGTAGTAGTAGTAATTAGAGCTTTCTGGCTATTGTATCTGAGGCTCACCTTTCTGGGTAATGGCATTTCTCACAGCAGCTACACCTGTCCTATCATGGCGTATGTTGGTATGTGTGCATCTGCTATCTGTGGAGCCTGTCTGCCTTTCCACAGTCTGCTTTGTGCCACTGCTTCCCTGGTCAAGCATGTGTGTGCATGGGAGGGGAGATCCCTCTGCCATCACACCAAGTAGCCAAACTCCAGATATATCACCACCTCGCAGCTCTCATAGATTCTGGCCTGGGCAGGGATATAGGCTGCATTTTACAATCTGGGGGATGCTGGCACAACATCAGTCATATCTCCCAGTGCCCGGCACAGTGGATGTATGGCTGCTCTATCACACTGCCAACAATCTCTGATCTTATTAGAGTACCCTATGAAAAATAATCCAGAATGAATCTGCATAGATTTCCTATGGCTAAATGTCAAAATATATCCCTGTCAATATTAAGGGACCCTCAGAATATAAGAGCATTCTTATTTATTTATTTTATTTATTCATTAGCAAGGCTTTATATACCGCCCATACCGAAGTGTCAGAGCGGTGTACAAAAAACCTCATAGTGGCTACTAGAAAATAAAAGGAGGAAAGGAACGCCAATGGGTTGATAGGAAAGAAGTAGTGAGAGAATAAGACAGAAAAGGAGCGAAGTTGAACACATAAACAGGCTAAACTGCTGAGAGGATGGAAGGGATAGAGGAAGGGGGGAGAATGGAGGCAGTGTGTAGCATCGAGACCATCACATGGCAACAGGGAGATCAAAGGCCTGGGAAAAAAGATTTTAAGTAAGGCTTTAAAATGAGGAAAAGAGGGTTCGGTGTGGAGAGAGTGTGGGAGAGAATTTCATAGGGCAGGGCTTAGAAAGAAGAATGCAAAGTGATGAGTGAGTTTGAGGTGTGTTTGGGATGGGGAGGGGAGAAAAAGACGGTTGCTATGAGTAGAACGGAGGAGGTGAGGAGCAGGCTGGTGGTAGATAAGATCGGACAAATACTGGGGGATACCCGTGTGAAGAACCTTGTGTGTGGTGATGAGGTACTTATAAACATATCTGAATTTAATGGGGAGCCAGTGGCGGGTGAGAAGACAAGGGGTGATATGATTGAAAGGGGAGGAATGGGTGACAAGACGGGCGGCGGTGTTTTGGATAAGTTGAAGACGACGGAGCTGGTAATTGGGAAGACCGGAAAAAAATTTAATTACAGTAATCCAAGTGGGAGATCACGAGAGAGAGAACCAGGGTGATGAGGGAGGGAGCGGAGAGGTAGGGCCGGAGGGATCGAATCCTACGTAGATGGAAAAAACAGCTACGTACGAGGGAGGAAATATGTGGGTGGAAAGACATTGAAAAGTCAAGGGTGACACCAAGATAGCAGAGCATGGGGACAAGTGGGATGGGAAGAGAGGACATTGTGGGAGCTAGCGTGGGAGGAGTGGCAGCGAAGGAGAGCCAAATAGCAGAGGACTTAGTAGGATTGGCACAGAGAAAATTATCAGAGAACCAGCCGGCAATGAGAGTAAGACAAGCATTGAGGGCAGAGAGGTCCGGGGTTGAATAGCTGGTGTGATGAATGAGAAGAATATCGTCAGCGTAGAAGTAAGATGATAAAACCGGTCTGTTGAATGAGTAGGGCGAGAGGGGCAAGAAAGATGTTGAACAGAAGGGGGGTGAGAATGGAACCCTGAGGGACACCACAGTGCAGGGGGAAAGAGGAGGAAATGTTGGGGCCTGAGTGGACAGCAAAGGTGTGGGATGAGAGAAAAGAGCGAAACCAATGAAGAACAGTTCCTCGGATACCAAAGTCAGACAGGCGAGTGAGGAGAGTACGGTGTTCGACGACATCAAAGGCGGCAGAAAGATCCAGGGAGAGAGTGATAGAGAGATCACCACGATTGTGAGAGGGGTGGAGTTCACTGAGAAGGGCTAGAAGAATAGTTTCAGTGCTGTGACCGGTCCTGAAGTTCAGATTGACGGGGGTGGAGAGAGAGGGTAGTGTCAAGATGTGCAGAAAGTTGCGTGAATACCAATTTCTCAAGAACCTTAGAGAGAAAAGGAAGATTTGAAATGTGCCGCCAATTAGCGTGGAGAGTGGGGTCGAGAGAGGGTTTCTTCAAGAGTGGACGAACCATGGCATGTTTCCAATATGTAGGAAAACTGCTGGAAGTAAAACTAGAATTAATTATAGCCAGAGCGTACGGGAGAAGCATGAGGGAGGGATCGAGGAGCCAGGTGGAGGGGAGGGGATCCAGTGGACAGGTAGTTTTATGAGACGAGGAAATTGCCTTAGCGAGTTCAGAGGAGGTAACAGGCTGGAAGGAGTGCCAAGTGTGGGGGAAAATACTGGAAGGAGGAGGAGAGCATATAGTGGTGGGAACAGGAGGGGGAGGGGGAGAGGGGAGGGGGCAGAGGTGAAAAGAAGAGTGGAGAGACTGGATCTTGTCAACAAAAAAGGAAACAAGGCTTGTTGGGCTAGGGGCGGCAGGAGGAAGCATTGACAAGGGAGGGAGAGTAGAGGGGGAAGACAGAGAATGGAATACCTGATACAGACGACGGCAGGAGTTAGAGGAAGAAGTAATACATTGGTCAATCGAAGATGGTGCTTTTAGTTGATGCATCTGAGGACGCTCTATGCTCTTCTCTAGTGTGTCAGCAGTTTTGGTGGTTCCCTCTTGTCTGTTTGTTATGGGTAAGAGGAAGGGAAAAGGCAAACCTGGTCTCCTGGAAGGTGCTGGTTCTCTATCCCTTTGCCAGACTTGGACAGCTTTGGAGTTTCCTCAGTTTCTCTGGTGACTCTTCCTTTGGGCAAGCCCAGAAGACATGTAGTTGGCAGCAGTGAGGAAGGGGCCTTGCTTAGCCCCATAGTGCATACACCACCTCTGAACCCCGGAAGTGCAAGTGCTGCTGGTAAGGTGGTGTCCCCGTAGACCGAAGTGGTTCATAGTGAATTCCTGCAGAAAGTTGGTCGTTAGTGATGTTGTTCTCCTAGCTGGATGGGGCTATGAGGGTTTCCTCAGATGCTGCGCGTAGAACTGTGAATTCCATTGCACAGGAGTTGGGAGAGGAAGCCTCTGGGAGTTTGTTTCGTGAGGTTTTGAGACCAAAGGCTGTGACTATGCAGTCACTGTGGGATGAAATACAAGGACTTAATGCCTACTTGCTGACTTTGTCTACCAGACTTGTTGGAGATTTATCTGTTATTTCACAGGAGCTGGTCAAACACTTGCAAGTTTTGGATCATCTTTCAGTGAGAGTTGATGCACTTGATGCAAAGGTTAGTGCTGTTCAGGTCATAGGAGATGCCCTGGTTAAAGACAGTAGCATTGGTTGCCAACGGATGGAGCACCTAGAAAATATGGTGTGCAGGAACAGTCTTCATCTATTGAGCTTTCCCAGGTCCCCCTTTATACTGCCTATTGAAATGATAAAGAATTATCTGGTTGAGGTGCTGGATATGGAGCCTGGGAACCTGCCTCCTTTAGTTAGGGCTTAGTATCTGTCCCAGAGTGGTGTTAAATCTCCTAGGGTCAGACAGACTCTGTTGCTCTCATTCTCATGGAGTTCCTTGAGTCCTCTTTGGAGGTAGTTACCTAGTGGTCTACTTTAATTCTTACGTTCGCCTTAGATATTGACCATCATTCTGTGTTTAAACTTTATTTCCGATCAACGAATAAGCCTATTCTAGGTTCGAAGATTCGTATATTTCCTGATCTTTCTAGGTTTACACTAAAGCAGTATCAAGAATTCATGGCCCTATACTCTAGAGCATCTGCTCTGGGGTTAAACTTTGTACTAGGTTTTCCTTGTATTTGTATGATTCAGTGTGAGAAAAAAATATGGTTTTTCGAGCCTAGACAGCTGTCTGAACTTATAGTGGCAAGAGAGAAGATTAGAGTTCAAATAGTCAAATAGACCAGCAATGAGATGGATTGATACAATAATAGCAGCTGTGGATACCACTCTGTTAATAATGAGCCTCTTGGCTGAAGACCGAACAAAGTTTGGGTCAACTATACAGAGGGTTACCAGGAGTCGACACTGATTCAATGGCACTTAACAACAGTCATCCCTCAGGCACTACTGTAGGGTCTGTTTGGGATGGTTTCACTGGGGAATACGCTCTCTGTTTTTTTGGTTTTTTTTTTCTTTTTTCCTCGTACAGTTTATGTTTTCTTGGATCCCTTTACCTTTATTTGTGGGTTAACGTTTGTATAGAAGTGAATGAAACTTTGTTTCCGGGGGGTTTTCCTATAATGTAATTATTTTTCCTTTTCACTTTGTTTCATGAAGTGTACTGTAAGTTTGTAAATGCAAAAATAAAACTGGAATAAGAGCATTCAGCAGTGCAAACAGCACAAGTATATACTTAACAGCAACACCATTGGTCTCACAAAATATGCATTATAGGCATGCATTAGACTGTTTTCACTGTTGAGTGCCCTTTTTCTAAAGATCCCTCATTATTGACAGGGATATTGACTCTGGGACAGCTTTCTTTAGAAGCTCAGATGACAAGACTTCGACTTTCATACTTTGGACACATCATGCGAAGAGAGAGATCATTAGAGAAAGACATCATGCTTGGCAAGATAGAAGGTCAACGCAAAAGAGGAAGGCCAGCAATGAGATGGATCAATACAATAACAGCAGCTACAGGTACCAGTCTGTCAACAATGAGCCGCCTGACTCAAGACCGAACACAATTTAGGATAGCTATCCAGAGGGTCGCCATGAGTCGACTCCGACTCGACGGCACTTAACAACAACAACATGTTTTGACATTTAGCTATAGTGAACTCTCTCTGATATTGACTGCCCGATCAAACTGGCACCTGATGATGCTGCGGTCATCCATATAGTCAAGATACTGGCCAGGCTTTCATGTCCCCCCTGAATTTCAGATAAGCACACCAGATCCTCCTATGCACCCCTCAAACCACACACGCACACATTCTCACTTTCTGTCACAAAAACATAATTCTGCCAAAAAGATGCCCTGAACCTATCCTTAATAATAGCATGAAATACCAGGACTGAACATATGAATTCCATTTCTCACCTAAACAAGAATCCTTTCTATGTTCACACCCATGCTATCCCTACATTAGCAGTCCCATTTTTCAGAACCTGGGAATTGTTAGATTTACTTAGATTGGCTCCTTTAGCACAAACAGCACGTTAGTGCATAACCTGAATAAACACTACGGCCCTCATTCTCGAATGCAGGTTGTGGGGCTGCATGTCCTGCCTAGATCCTATTCCCCACCAGCTCCCCCATATGTCCTGTGCTTCAGAACGGGAAGAGCTGTTGGGGGTGGGAGGGGCGGAGCGGGGGTGGGCCGCCCGGCAGCATGTACAGGACCAATTCAGGTCACAGCCCTGTCCGTGCTGCTGGGCCTGCTGGGATATGCTGCTTATGCTACTTAATACGTACATTGGCCTTTCTTGAATACAATTTATAGGTCTCCGTGGCTGACCACGCCCCTGTTCCGCCCCTTCTGGCATGTTCTGAGATCCTCGTGTAAGCGCCATGGACGTGTATGACAGTAGTGCTTCAGAATATGGTCGGGGACGTTTTCGGCACATAAATGTCCCCACCACACATACAAACCCCTTATTGCGTGTTCTAGAATGACTCCCTGAGGGGACACTTGGGCTTATCTCTGTTGTGTCTCATCTTGAAAATTATTTTAAAAAAAGAGTTATTTCATTTGCTTCTTTAATTGGCCCCTCTTGTGCATGTAGTCTTGTGAAATTTGGTACTTAGACCGACGTGTAGGTGCTGGCAAGTACATGTCTATGTTGCTAGATCAGCACTTACACATGTAATAAGCAGTGCTTAAATGAGTAAAGCTCCAGGTGATGCCACTTATTTTCTGAACGTCTGAAATCAGTGCTATTGCTGGACATGCCAGTAAATACAAACGTATTTGACAATGTCCTTACACATATTTTACAAAAGGCTCCACATAAGAACATAAGACATGCCATACTGAGTCAGACCAGGACAGGTTTAGACATAATGGGGCCCTGGGCAGAAACTGAGGGGATTCCAAAGCCCATCTTCATGCTATTCCTCCTTCAAATAAAAGCAGGCTTTGGGCCCCTTGTGGTACGGGGTCCTACGGCACTTGCCCTGTTTGCCACCCCCTAATGCCCACCCCGGGTCAGTCCAAAGGTCCATAAAGCCCAGTATCCTGTTTCCAGCAGTGGCCAATCCAGGTCACAAGTACCTGCCAGCAGAGCCTTTTGTAAAATACTCAGGGAACTGTAAATCTCCCCACCTGGACATCCCAATTCATACCCATACATCCTAGGCAAAATTGGGCATCACATATTTAACGTTAGGATTGATATTTAGGTGCTCCCCTAAAAGGATAGATTTATTTGGATAGAATATTGCCACTATCTGGATATATTTTGGCCACATGGCTATGATGTCCCTGGCGCTTCTTTTTCTAAGAGGATACATTTTGGTTGTACATCATAGACATTTTTGTCCAAAACGTATCCACTTGCTCACATTGATTTTTTGTAAAGTACTTATGCTTTTAGCATCAGGTGCTGACTGCAGAAATATGTTTAAATATTGACCTGAGGAAGTATTAGTCCCCAGAGCTGTCAGAAAGAGGTGGGCCACAGGGACTCTGGCCCCACCAAAACCTTGCAGCCATGATCATCGGTGTTCCTCCTCCTGTCTGTCTGCAGGGATCCAGTCTCCCATGGCCAGACAGGAAGGGGAAGACCATGATTATGAACCAGCAGGCTGCCTACAGGGATCCCATCCCCCACAGGCAGAAGAGCGACAAATACCCCCTCTGTCTGACCGTGGGGGATCAGATCCCCGCAGGCAGACAGGAGAGGAATGTTGGAGATCACAGCCACACTCAATGTGGCTGACTGAGGGGCAGAACTTGGCCCTTCCCAATGAAAACAGCATTCTACCGCCCTATTAGTCCCATAGAAGGTACTAATCAAAGACATTTCCATGGGTAAAATGCTGTTTTATCCATAGAGATGAACTACATGATTATTGCCTACCCTTTATGTACGTAGAGAAAAGTATATGTATATTAAGAATGCACATACATTAATCCATATAGTTTTAAGTCATTCAGTAGGTGGAATTAGGCATAGTGGAGGGAGGGTGAGTGAGTGGGGGAGCTACAGCATGTTTTTCGAAATTAGATGCATTGTTTTGCCTTAAAAAGTTACCCACTCAAAAACAATTGCAAATTCTGTGGGCAGCAATAGTGAAAGTAAACTACCTGTGCAATTTTGATTTCATTATTGTAGGAGACTCTGAGGATAAAAGCTACATGTAGTTTGCCATGGAATTTGCATGACTAGAGGCTGTTTTATTATCTACCCCATAGTGTCCCAAATCAGCTCAGGTTCTGCTAAATCCATGCCACATCCCAGTCCCCTGACCCTAAAACAGTTCAGATTCATCAAACATTTTGACTATCGCTATTTATTGCACAAGTTTGTCTTTCAGGGTCTTTTACTAATGGGTGCTAGCTTGCAGCATGTGTTCTGGTGCGCACTGAAGGCACGCTAGGACACATTGCCAGCTGGCATGGGACCATGGCTGTTAGCATGGGACAGTTCCTGCACTAACTGTACAACCTGCGTTCAGCTCATGAGTGGGCAAATTAGTGGCAGAGAGTGATGTGCTGAGCTCAGCACATTTACCGCTGGGTTCACAATGTGCGCCAACTGCATTAGCACAGGTTCACTGAACACAATCTCAGTAGGTGGAATTCCATGCTCCTGCGCTAATGCAGAATACATTAGGGGACAGCGCTCTGTGTTAACTGCCAGAGAAATTCATTCCACACCCCTGACTGCTAACATGGTGGTGTTGCACCTAATGCGTCATCATTTTGGCACTTTTGGCATATTAAGTGCACAACTTAGCACCCTTTACTAAAAGATCCCCTTTGATTTATTATTTTATTGACAATTTTTCATTATATTTCTTTTTTTTTAATATTTTGAAGTCCATATAGTCAAGTTAGAAAAAAAATCATACGGTCCCTAAGCTTTCTTTATCAGCCCAGAAATATCAGCTTCATACTCACATGTTTTGCTGAGACTGCTTTGTTAGGTACAAAAACTGAATAACCTTTTAATACATCTAATGCTTAACTCATTAAGTGGAGGGTCCAAAAAACGAGAAATGAACTATTGTCCGACTAAATTAAAAGAGGCCTACATTCTGATGGCCTGACACAGCCCTTATTTGCATTTGGTTCTATGCCGTACTTCTTTCAATTTTAATGATGTCAGCTTTCCTTTCTGCCCCCTGTGAAATAATAGCGTACTTGTTCTTGAATGAAACCCATCACTGTTGTAAGGGGACATCCAGGGAGCCTTGGAGTAGCCAGATGCTCAGTGACCTAAACAAACCAAATGGATCTGTATTGTGAATTAAAAAATGAGGTTTGACACCATAGTTCAAATGCTGGGGTGCTGCCCTTGCATTTTAAAGTCTATTCTGGGCACGACACCTAAAAACAAATGCTACAAGGAATTGGAAATGGTTATTGTTATGATAAATTTATTTGATATACAGCAACAGTGCACACAATCTATGTGGCTTACAATACATTAAAATTAGGAAAATCAGAAAAGAACTCCACTTTTCAGATAGGATAGCAATGAGAGCCGTGAGGAAAGAGAAATAAAACACACACAGACAAATGGTCCAATAAAGACAGCTTTAGCTAAACCCAACGCAAAGTGGCAACTACCTCAAGGTTGAGTGGGCTGGATGTTGAAGGCAGATTCAAAGAGGTGAGCTTTAAGTGCCCTTTTGAAATTCCTAAAACTAAGCTCAGTGAGAAAGGGGGCGGGTAGACTATTCCAAAATGCTGGAGTTGCGATGGAGAAAACAGTTTTTTGTGTGAACTCATATTTTATCAGTGCTGGGGTAGGGAAATGAAGGCGGAAACCGTGAAGGGAACGGAGGGACCTTGCAGGGGCATAGACAGCAATTAAGGAAGAGAAAGAGCAAGTTGGTAAGAGGCAGTTGTTTCTGAGATTTGACCAACTTCTTAGCATGGAATTTACATTTTAGATATTAGAGAAGACGCTTCTACTGCATTCATCTGCAGGGGCCTATGTGCTCTATAAAAACTAGAAGAAATCCTGAAGCAATCGTGCAATTGAAGGTGTGGAGATTATGCCTGCTTGAAAGCAGACATGAATGTTAGCACATAGGCATGTATGTGTGCCAGCCTGCACTATGAGTACTTTTAGGCAGAACCAAATTTTATAAGAGTCCATTTACATTTGTTAAAGAGCATTTTGGGACTGATTCTATATAGTGCTCATGACAAGGATTTATGGGTGTGAATGGGCACTTACCCATGTGCTTTGGGCTGTCACTGTTCTGCAAGCATGCACCTAAGTCCCATCATGTGTACTTTCCATAAAGGTATGCATGGGGGGATGCTTAGGTGGAACATAGGCGGGCCTATATTCACATGCATATGTTATAGAGCAGGCATGTTCAACAGGTAGATCTGATCTACCTGTAGATGGCGGAGGGGTGAAGGGTAGATCGCCAGCCCCACTTGGCTCCATCTCTCCAGCAGCTCGCCCCGTCGCTAGGAGAGAGCTTGTGCCGGCAGGTCGCCTGCCGAGGGCTTGCCGCTGCTGCTGATTCTTTGCCTGTCTTTTTTCCCTGCCTGTGGGAATCTTGCCTGCAGGTGTATTGGGGGCGCTTGTTGTTTTCGTGCCAATAGTTTGTTGGTACCCCAGGGGGCCACCGCCTGCATCCTGTGACGAGACGCCACAGACCCGACATCATACCTGGTCTTCTGCCTCTCAGAATCACCCATTCCTGCCCCCGCCCCAACACCCCTTAGAAGTGTGTTATATACCGGGCGATATCCATTCGCCCGGGCTTTACCTGAATACACTTACCGTATTAGTTGTGTCGTGTGCTGGTCGTTGGTCGCTTTATTGTTCGCTTTCATTAAACATTTTCAGGCAGACACAACAAAGTGTCAAAAATTTGGTGATTTTGGCGGGCTTTTCCAATTTTGTTCTAACTTGCCTATGCCTTACCTTCGAATTGGTTCAAACCACTGTGACTTTTACTTGCCTCTGCAATTTTATTTTGCCTAGCCTTTGTGTTGATTCTACACTGTGTGCAGAATTTATTAAATCGCATGTGGTGGTATTTGAACTCGTTTGGCGGTATTTGATTTTATCTGGTTTGCTGGACAAGTGTTTGAGTGTTTTTGATGATTGTTTGGTGGAATTTGATTATTGGTGCCAGTATGATGAATTCTTATGTTTACTTTTAGAACTGCATGTGTGGTTTTGGCATCTACAGTCCTTGTATTGCACATCATCCAGAGGTCTTCAGTTCCTGTTGATCTTTAATACTTTGGGACAGTGACAGTTTTGGACCAGATTCAGCCAGTGTTTATACTAACTTAGCAGATTTGGCCTTCTTACATCCAGCCACCCCAGTATAACAAAGATGAGTGTTCCAAAGAAGAGCAAAACCTACCACTTTCATGATGAATGGGAAATGGAATACTTCTTCATCATGGTGAAAGACAAGTGTTGTTGTCTAATTTGTAACGCCCCAGTATCCTTGCCCAAAAAGGGTAATCTGGAACGTCATTATAAGGCTCTGCATAGCAATAAGTTTGATGCTGATTTTCCACCCAAAAGTGAAATTCGTAAACTGAAGCTCAAAGAACTTAAATCTAAATTGGCTACTCAGCAACAGTTAATGGCGAAGCCAAGGTCACATTCAGTCAATGCAACCATAGCATCCTTCAAGGTCAGCAACCTGATCACAAAGAAATGCAAACCTTTCACTGAAGGGGAATTTGTAAAAGATTGTTTTCTTGAAGCAGTTGACAATCTTTTTGAAGGATTTAAAAATAAGAAAGAGATCATAGCTGCTATTCAAGATGTACAATTGTCAAGAAACACCATCGTGCGGCGAATAGAAAAGATGTGTGGAGACACAACTGAACAATTGTTGGAGGATATTTCAAAATGTGTTGCTTTCTCAATCCACCTGGATGAATCTACAGACATAAGAGACATAGCCCAGTTACTAGTTTTTCTCCGGATGGTTTTTGAAGACTTCAGTGTTAAAGAAATACTATTTGGAATGATTTATTTAAAAGGGAGAACTACCGGTCAGGAAATATTCTGTTCTTTCCATTCTTTTGTGGCAAAGTGTAATCTTCCATTGCATAAACTTGTTTCCATCATTACTGATGGAGCAAGAGCAATGACAGGTGAGGTTAACGGTTTCATAGCCCTCTGTAGACAGCATGACGACTTCCCAGATTTCCTTTCTTACCACGGCATCATTCACCAGCAAGTTTTGGCAAGCAAGAGACTCAATACAAAGACTGTCATGGACATCACTTTCAAAACTGTAAATTCAGTTCGTGGAAGACCATTTCAAAGATGGCTTTTCAGTCTTACTCTTGATGAAGGGGCAGCGGAAATCATTTTCACACAGATGTAAGGTGGCTAATTAGGCACAAATTTCTTCAAAGATTTTGTGATTTGCTGAATGAAATAAGTTTTTTGAAGGAGAGGGGAGATGACCAAGCAGAGTTGGAAGATGAGGAGTGGTTTAACACAAATTACTCAATAAAGGTTAAAGAAAGTTATTAAGAAAGTTAAAGAAAGTTATTACTCAATAAAACTTTAAGAAAAAATGTACTTTCCATTTCCCCTCGCAGTTCTTATTGGATCTTCGTCGCTCTGTTTTGTTTTTGCTTAATTTGCTTAACAGCTGATCACATCCAAGTAAATGACAGAAGGTTCATTAAAAATGGGGGGGGGGGGGGATTTGAAACTAATTTGAAAATTAATTTTCATGGTGGTAGATCACCGGCACTTTTGGCCGGAAAAAGTAGATCATGACCTGTTCGAAGTTGGACATGCCTGTTATAGAGCATGCACATTTCCTCATCAATCTAGCCGCATGCAGTTGCATGACTGCTTCTGGCGCCCTATTAAGCACCTATTCTATAAAGTAAAGGACACATGTACATTGTTTTATAGATCTGACCCCAAATACATGCATGGCAATATGCAGACACTGTGCAGGAGTTTATAAAATTACCCTCCACAAGTGTGAATTTAGTTGTTAAAATTAGCCTCCATGCATTTGTAAAGCATGGCTTGATTGGAAGGTCTTTATTGGGCCCAATGCATTCAAAAAGACATTTTCAAAGAAACAGATTAACCCTTTAGACTCTATTATTGCATTTTTGCTACGAAACCAACACTGTAATTTAGCCATGCCAGAAGGTGGGTGTGTTGAATTGGCCATTGCAGTTACTATTTTGTTTTAAGTGCCTTCAAGTCAATGCTGACTGCTGGCGAACCAGCAGACCCTGGGGTTTTATGGCAAGGTATGACCGTAAGTAGATTGCCAGTTACTGTACATGGTACCAATATAAAATGGTACCCATCTGTGGGTAGATAAAAGTATACACATATCTTCATGATATGGAACTTGGCATGCAACAAAAATGACTACATTCCTTTCAAGGCAGTGAGCTCCCTGCTACCACCTCCCTGTGACCTCCCACTGAGCTTTCTCATAGCACCTGGAAAGAAAGCCCCACAATTTTATTCAGGCAAGACCTCTTTTTTATATAATTAAATAGTAATTTTCTTCTTCAAAGAGTTTATTTTACTGCTATGTCTGTGGGGCATATTTCAGTTTACCCATCTTATGAAAAAGCTCACTTTAAGCTGTAAAAGCTGGTTTAAACTTAAATAGTGTAATAAACAGTGGCATTTTCAATGGGAGATTATCACACATTTTCACTTTCTTATGATTCATATGGAATCTAGGTTTTGCTAAGCGTTAGGTGTTGAGGATTCTCTGTTAGCAGAATGTTTTCCTTTAGCACCTTTAGTTACCTTAAGGCATTTCAGGCATTTGTGTTATGATCTAGGTCCCTTTTATCCAAGGAGTTTACTAGATTTCAAACCATTTGAAAAGAATCCTTCATTTTCACTTATCTTGTCCCGTCTATATACTTTTTGTACTTGCTAACTTCTATCATATGTTATGCATTTATGGTGATTGGTGGCACAAGTAGACATGATCCATACTGTACAAAAAGGAAGTACAGAATATAGCAGCCCCTTTGACCACTGCGTACCAGTGACTGCATTTACCAGTGTCCTTCCGGCCAATTATGTCTTTTCTTCCTTTCTTTTCACTTACTTTAGAGAAGTTAGCTGCATGCTTGTTTGGTGGGGGGTGCTTAGGGTGTATTAAGTTATGATGGGTTTACTTTTAGTAAGAAAGATTCTGTTAGAGGAATAGTGATTGCCTTGGGGGGAGGGTGCTCTTTGTTTTTTGTGGTGAATCCTTCAATAGTAATTACCCCCTGCAGCACCCTAGTATACGCGCTGTTCTGTCTGTTCTAGGATTATATGTAGCTGACGCTTTTACAGGTCAAAAGGTTATGGAGGGTCTTATGGTTTCACAACTGAATTTATAAGTAACAACCACTGATTATTTCAACTGGCCATTTTGCTTGTAATCCCCAGATAAAACACAACTGCCATCTAGTGGATTTAAAAAAAAAATGATGAAAGCCGTATCATTTTTGCATACAGCTACTGTAAATATAACCATCTTGTTTTACTAGGTGGATATATTTTAGTTTCAAAAATTGGGGGTAAGTTTATAAAAGGGTACCTATGTCAAAGTCCCCAAAAGGCAATAATTTTATAAAGACAACATAGACACCTATGTGCTTTCATTAAATGCATACCGAGAATCAGCCCCTGCAGTACAACAAATGCTCTAGCCCAAATTTACACCTGCTCTGAAGGTGTAAATGTTTGCATGCACTATATACCTGTACATGTTTATTTTATAAGCTATCTACATACATTTCAATTCCGCACTATCCCCCAAAGAATGCCTGAGCATGATGTGTATAGAAGCATGCACCATCTTGTCAGAGCACGTGCATTCAGCTGCACAACTTTCCACATGTAAGCTCTGTACATGAACATGCTTTAGAAATTTACCTGTGATATGCAATCCAGGGGAGGGGTTGGGTAAATGGAAGAACTTCCATGGAGGAGAGAGGTCACGTGACAGGAGAGCATCACCCTGGTGTGGCAGGAAGTGATCCTATAACTAGGACTTGTCCTCCAGGTGATGTAAAACCCTCTAGCACTGAGAAAGTTTCTCCAGGGCCATGTGCCCATGAGGGAAGGCTTAGGACAGCCTTTATAGTTGGTGATTTGATCATAGGCATGTAGATAGCTGGGTGGCTGGTGGACGTGAGGATCGCCTGGTAACATGCCTGCCTGGTACGAAGGTAGCGGACCTCACGCGACACCTAGATAAGGTCTTAGATAGTGCTGGGGAGGAGTCTGCTGTCTTGGCACATGTCGGTACCAATGACATAGAACAATGTGGTAGGGAGATTCTGGAGGCTAGGCTTTTAGGTAGGAAGTTGAAATCCAGAACTTCCAGGGTAGCGTTCTCTGAAATACTTCCCGTTCCACGCTCAGGACCCAAAAGGCAGGCAGAGCTCCAGACTCTCAATGCGTGGATGAGACGATGGTGCAAGGATGAGGGTTTTGGATTTGTTAGGAACTGGGGAACATTCTGGGGAAAAGAGGGGCTCTTCCGAAGAGATGGGCTTCACCTTAAACGGGATGGAACCAGGCTGCTGGCATTAACTTTTAAAAAGGAGATAGAGCAGTTTTTAAACTAGATAATAGAGGAAAGCCGACAGTCGCACAAGAGCGCATGGTTCGGAAGAATGTATCTTTGAAGGATACTACCAAAAGCAGAGAGGTTCAAAAAAAGAGTAAAGTAGCCCAAATGCCCTCGAGTATGGAGCAGGCAGAGCTTAAAGATCCCAAATTACCCATGCCTACCAATAGCCAAATTAATATGAATAAAATACAGTCTCTAAAATGCTTGTGTGCAAATGCTAGAAGTCTAAAAAATAAGATGGGAGAGTTAGAATATATAGCACTAAATGAGAGGTTAGATGTGATTGGAATCTCAGAGACATGGTGGAAGAAGGACAACCAGTGGGACACTGTGATACCTGGGTATAAAAAATATCATAATGATAGAGCTGATCAAATTGGTGGAGGGGTTGCACTCTATCTTAGAGAGGACATTGAGTCAGAAAGGATTAAAGTTTTGCAGGAAACAAAATTTGCTGTAGAATCTCTATGGATTGAAATTCCATGTAAAAAGGGGAAGGCGATGGCAGTGGGGGTGTACTACCGACCGCCTGGCCAGAATGAACAAATGGATGATGAAATGCTCAAAGAAATCAAGGAAGCTAACAAAAGTTACAGCACAGTAATAATAATGGGTGATTTCAATTACCCCGGTATCGACTGGGTAAGTGTCAAGGCAGGACATGCTAGGGAGATAAAGTTCCTAGATGAAATAAATGACTGCTGCTTGGAGCAGCTGGTTCATGAACCGACCAGAGGGGAAGCCAAATTGTACCTAGTCCTTAGTGGAAAACCAGATCTGGTGCAAGAGATAAGGGTGTTGGGGTCATTTAGCAATAGTGATCATAGCATGATCACATTTGATTTAATTAGTGGAGGAGGGATAGTAAGGATATCCACAGTACCACCTTTTAACTTTCAAAAGGGAGACTATGATAAAATGAGGAAAATAGTTAAGAAAAAACTAAAAGGAGCAGTTGCAAAGGTTAAAGACTTACATCAGGCTTGGGTGTTGTTGAAAAATACTATCTTGGAAGCCCAGACCACCTGTATTCCACGCTTTAAGAAAAGTGGAAGGAAGTCCAAAAAACTGCCAGCATGGTTTAAAGGTGAGGTCAGAGAGGCTGTTGTTGCCAAAAAAGCATCTTTCAGGAAATGGAAAAAAGAGCCAAACGATGAAACCTGGAAACAGCACAAGCACTGGCAAGTTAAATGCAAGGCATTGATAAGGCAGGCAAAGGGAGAATTTGAGAAGAACTTGCTGCGAAGCAAAAGTGCGTAAGAAAGACTTTTTCAAGTACATTCGTAGCAAAAAACCTTGTGAGAGAGTCAGTTGGTCCATTAGATGATAATGGGTTAAAGGGGCACTATGAGGTGACAAGGAGACAGGGGAGAGACTGAATGAATTCTTTGCTTCGGTCTTTACTGAGGAAGATGTAGGGATGTTACCCATGACTGAAGTGGTATTTAAAGGTGTGGAAGAAATGAAGGAAATATCGATACATCGGGAAGATGTATTACAATTATTAGATAAAGTGAAGAGTAGCAAATCACCTGGGCCGGATGATATACATCCAAGGGTGTTGAAAGAACTGAAATATGAGATTGCAGACCTGCTATTAGTAATCTGTGAACTATTATTAAAATCATCTGTAATACCTGAAGATTGGAGGATGGCGAACGTAACACCAATTTTTAAAAGGGTTCCAGGGTTGATCCGGGAAACTACAGACCGGTGAACCTGACATCAGAACAGGGAAACATGGTAGAAACCATCATAAAGAACAAAATTGCTGAACATGTAGATAGTCATGGCTTAATGGGAGATAGCCAACATGGCTTTAGACAAAGATCTTGTCTTACTAATCTGTTATGTCTTTTTGAAGGTGTGAATAAACAGGTAGACAAAGGTGAGTCGGTTGATATAGTGTATTTGGACTTTCAGGAAGCCTTTGACAAGGTCCCTCATCAGAGACTTTTGGCAAAACTAAAGAGTCATGGGATAGGAGGCAGTGTACTATTGTGGATCAGGAACTGGTTAAAAGATAGAAAGCAGAGAGTAGGGCTAAATGGCCAATTTTCCCAATGGAGAAAGGTGAATAGTGGTATACCCCAGAGATCTGTGCTGGGCCCGCTGCTTTTTGACATATTCATAAATGACCTGTAAAAAGGAATAACGAGTGAGGTTATCAAGTTTGCAGATGACACAAAACTATTTAAAGTTGTTAAAACCCAAGAGGATTGTGGAAAATTGCAAGAGGATCTTGATAAATTGGAAGCCGGCATCAAAATGGCAGATGAAATTTAATGTGGACAAGTGCAATGTTATGCACCTAGGGAAGAACAACCCAAACTATGGTTACACGATGCAAGGTTCCACATTAGGAACCATCACCAGGAAAAAGATTTAGGCGTCATTGTGGATAACCCTCAGCCAAGTGTGCAGCGGTGGCCAAGAGAGCAAATAGAATGCTAGATATCATAAGGAAAGGAATGGAAAATAAAACAAAGGATATTATAATGCCTCTATATCTTTCCATGGTGAGACCTCACCTTGAATATTGTGTGCAATTCTGGTCACCATATCTTAAAAAGGATATAGCATTATTAGAAAAGGTTCACAGAAGAGCGACCAATAGTTTACCTTGCTATCCCTTCACTCGTAATTACCTTGTTATCCAAGTTTTATGATCCTTATTATGAAAATTACCTTGTTATCCAAGTTTTATGACCCTGTTTACTTTAACTCAGACGCTTGTTTTGGTGCTGAATTTTATGTTCGATGTAAACTGCGCTGATGTCAAATAGTGCGGTATATAAGAAATGTAAATAAATAATATTGCTGACCATCAGATTTACAGTGCTATTTCTTTTTTACATAACTCGGACAACCCCTTTAAGGTTTTTTTGGTATTTTATATCTTAAATGCACTTATGTGAATTAATTAATAGTAATTTGAATTAATTAATAGTAATTTGAAAAAATTTGATAAATTTGAAGACAATTTTGCATGTTGTGGCAAATCATGACGTCTAGGAGTTTTTTCAATATTTTATTTGTTTTCAGCACACCAAAATACATGGAAATTAGATGAAAATAATCAAACAGCTTTTTAGTCACAGACCTGTGTTAATGGTTTATGGACCTTTCCTCCAGGAACTTGTCCAAACCTTTTTTAAAACCAGCCAAACTAAGAACTTTTATTACATCCTCCGGTAGCGAATTCCAGAATTTGATTATGCGTTGAGTGAAAAAATATTTTCTCTTATTACTCTTAAATAGGTTACATTGTAGCTTCATTGCATGTCCCCTAGTCTTTCTACTTTTTGATGGAGTATACAACCTATCTACGTTTACCCGTTCTACTCCATTCATTAATTTATACAACTCTATCATATTTCTTTTCCAAGTTGAAAAGCCCTAAACATTTAAGCCTTTCCTCACAGGGGTGTCCTTTACCATTTGGGTTGCTCTTCTCTGTACCTTTTCTAATTCTTCTCTATCCTTTTTAAGATATGGCGACCAGAAATCTGCACAATAGTCAAGGTGCGGTCACACCATGGAACGATACAGAGGAATTTTAATATCCTTAGTTTTATTCTCCATTCCTTTCCTTATGATTCCTTGCATTTGATTTTTGGCTGCTGCTGCACATTGGGCAGATGGTTCCTGTGTATTCTCCACAATGATGCTTAAATGCTTTTCTGGGTGGTGGCTCCTAATATGGAACCTTGCATTGTGTAACATAGTTTGGGTTGTTCTTTCCTAGGTACACAACTTTTTACTTGTCCACATTAAATTTCATCTGCCATTTGGACATCCAGTTTTCCAATTTATGAAGGTCCTCTTGCAATTTTTCACAATCCTCTTGGTTTTAATAACTTTGAATAATTTTTTGTCATCTGCAAATTTGATCACTTCACTCGTTATTCCCATTTCCAGGTCATTTATGAAGATGTTAAAAAGCAGCGGGCCCAGCACAGATCCATGGGGCACACCAGTATTCACCTTTCTCCAATGAGAAAATTGGCCATTTGTCCCTACATTCTACTTTCAATCTTTTAACCAGTTCTTAATCCACAATACTACACTGTCTCCTATCTTATCTAATTTCGCCAAGAGTCTCTCATGAAGGACCTTGTCAAAGGCTTTCAGAAAATCTAGATACACCATATCAACTGTCTCACCTTTATGTACCTGTTTATTTACACCTTGAAAAATACAACAGATTAGTAAGACAAAACTTTCCTTGACTAAAAGGATATAGCATTATTAGAAAAGGTTCACAGAAGAGCCACCAAAATGGTAAAGGGGATGGAAGGATACCCCTTTGAAGAAAGGCTAAAAAGGTTAGGGCTCTTTAACATGGAAAAGAGACGGCTGAGGGGAGATATGATAGAAGTCTATAAAGTATTGAATGGAGTGGATCGTGTAAACATAGATCGATTGTTTACGTTATCAGAATATAGAAAGACTAGGGGACATGCAATGAAGCTACAGGGTAAACTATTTAAGACTAATAAAAGAAAATATTTTTTCACTCAACGTGTAATCAAACTCTGGAATTTGTTACCGGAGGATGTAGTAAAGGCTGTTAGTGTTGCTGGGTTTAAAAAAGGTTTGGACAAGTTCCTGGAGGAAAGGTCCATAAACCATTATTAAGAAGGGACCCAGGATATCAATGCTTGAACCAATACAAGCATTGTGGAACCTGTGTCTTTTGGGGAAACTGCTAGGTACATATGGCCTAGATTGGCCACTGTTGGAAACAGGATACCGGGCTTGATGGACCTTGGTCTGACCCAGTATGGCATATCTTATGTTCTTATGTTAACTTAGCCAACTAATCTTGAGTACAAAAATAGGTTTAAATCTAGATGTTGTTTTTGTTCTCTAGGGCAGTTATCTTCCTATTCCTGAAGCCCCTTCTTAAATAGGACCCTTCAAACCCCAGGCTTCCTCCCCCCCCCCCTTTCTCTTTTTCACTACAGCAAATAGTGATGTCTTGTACTTAGTCTTGAACCCAGTGTTTCTCTCCTTCTCTGTTCTTTAGTCACTATCCTGAATTCACCTTTGAAGCCAGTGCTTCACTCTCCCCTAATCTAGTAGCCCGATAATGTTTTGAGATTGAATGTAAATCCTATGTTTCCCTCTTTGGCATCCTGCTGATTAACAAAAATTTACCCCACTGTGTCTTCCCTCCATCCATTTCTGGCAACCATTGCATTTCTTGAAACATAGAAACATAACCGCAGAAAAAGACTACATGGCCTATCTAGTTTGCCTTTCCATATCAAATACAATAGTTCCCTTCTTACCTTTAGAGATCCTCTGTGTTTGTCCCATGCTTTTTTGAATTCAGATACTGTCCTTGCACCATATACAGAGGCACTATCACCTCCTTTTTTCTGTTGGCCATTCCTCTCCCTATACACATCCTTTTGGCTTTCACCGTCGCCTTTTCTGCCTGTTTAGCTACTTTAAGAACATCAGACACAATCACGCCCAGATCTTGCTCTTTTTTTGTGGACAGAAATACTTCATTCCATATACAGTACCGCTCCCTTGGATTTTTGAGCCCAAATGCATGACCCTACATTTTTTAGCATTAAATAGCTGCCAAATTCTCAACCATTCTTCAAGCTCAGCTAGATCCTTCTTCATGTTATCTACTCCTTCCTGGGTGTCTGCTCTGCTGCAGATTTTGATTTAATCTGCAAATAGGCAAACCAAACATGACAGCCCTTCTGCAATATCACTAACAAAGATGCTAAAAAGAATCGGACTGAGGACAGATCACAGTGGCACACCACTGGTAACCCCCATCTCCTCAGAGTGATCTCCATTTACCTGTATCCTTTGTTGCCTCTCACTCAACCAATTTCTAACCCAGTCAGTAACTTTAGGTCCATCACTAGGGTGCTCAGTTTGTTTATAAGTCACCTGTGTGGAACGGTGTCAAAGGCTGTACTGAAATCTAAGTACAACACATTTAGGGTTTTCCCTTGATCTAATTCCCTGGTCACCCAGTCAAAAACATCATTCAGATTTGTCTGACAAGACCTGCCTCTGGTAAACCCATGCTGCCTTGGATCCTGCAGTCCATTGGACTCCAAAAACCTCACTATTCTCTCTCTTAGCAACGTTTCCAATAATTTACTCACCACAGAGGTTAGATTAACTGGCCTGTAATTTTAACCTCATCCTTACTTTCACTTTTGTGTAAAGGGACCATATATGCCTTTCTCCAGTCCTCTGGGTCCACTCCTGACTCCAATGTAGCATTGAAAAGGTCACTCAGTGGACCCACTAGAATGTCTCCAAGTTCCTTCAGGTTACTCGGATGTATCCCATCTGGTCCCATCACTTTATCCACTTTTAATTTAGCTAGTTCTTCATGAACACAGTCTTCTGGAAATTGTTCAAGCTCCCAGTCACTTTTGTTCCTATTTGTGTGTGTTTTCTGAGGTCCTGCTCCTTGCCCTTCATTTGTGAACACAGAACAGAAATATTTGTTAAACAATTCCGCTTTATCCTCATCAGCTTCCACATATTCCTTCCCTTCACCCTTGAGTCTGAAATCATCCAAAACCCTGTGCTTTCCTCCCTCCATCTCCAACAGTGAATTGATGTCCTGAAATCATTCCCAAACCTCTTGCTTCCCTCCTCTCCTAAATTCCTGGTAGACTGCTACTGATGAGACACACCCTCTGGAGAGAAGAGAGAGGGAGAGAGATTGTTATTTGTATCTAAAGAGCTGCATGGAGAGATAGGAGAGAAACAAAGTCAGAGGAGGAGTCCAGAGAGGACCTGGGATAGAACAAGTTCAGCAACTATAATATATGGGAGCATGAGAACGCAACTGCAGCCATGGATCTTTGCAATCTTTTTTCAAATGAGACTTTTTAATTTCTTGATATAACATTTCAATTATTTTATTTTCCTGTGTGTGACCTCAAAACTACTGTCATGGGAACATAAGAAATGCCATGCTGGGTCTGACCAAGATCCATCAAGCACAGTATCCTGTTTTCAACAGTGGCCAATCCAGGTCACAAGAACCTGGCAGGTTCCCAAAAAGATAAACATAGGTTTCACAATGCTTGTCTGGGGGCAAGCAGTGAATTTCCTGAGTCTTCTCACAGGTCTGCAAAAACATTTTTTTCGAGAGCTGTTTTGGTTATTCCACGTAATCTTTGTTTTTTGGTGCGCTGAATCTGAAAATGACCTCCATTTTGTCATAGGACATCATGTTTCCTGACAATTTAGGTAACTATGTTAAATAAGGCAATACCTCAAAATAATTGGAAATAGACTTATAAAATTAAAGTTTTATTACAATATTTTCATGAAAATCCTTTTTTGAACTGAAATGAGCACACCTACACACACTAAACTTGATTCTTCTTCCTTGTGAGGCTCCTCTTGGTGCATTTATGCTTGTGAGTAGCATCTGGAATGTCTCTCTGAAGCATCCAACAGTAGTCTGCCATCATTGTAATGCTCCATTTTCCCTGGTATCTCCTTTCCATCTCTTTAATGTCTTGGTGGAATCATTCACCTTGTTCCTCACTCACAGCTCCCAAATTTTCAGGAAAGTAGTCAAGGTGGGACTGGAAGAAGTGCACTTTCAAACTCATCAGGCAACCTAAAGCTTGAAATGCTTTCAGCATTCGTCCGACGATCTTTTTGTAGTGAGGATCTTTGTTATTGCCTAAAAATTTCTGTACGACTTCTTTAAATGCAAGCCACCCTTCTTTTTGAGGATCCGTCATGGTATTGACAAACTCTTGATCAACTATAAACCTTCTAATGTCTGGTCTGACAAACACACCTTCCTTCAATTTTGCCTCCGACAGGCCTGGAAACTTGGTGACCAAGTATTTGAAGCATTCTCCATCTCTTGGAAGTGATTTTACGAATTGCTTCATCAATCCCAATTTTATGTGGAGAGGTGGTAGAAGAACTTTATGGGAAGGTACCAAAGTTTCTCGGAGGACATTTTTTTCACAGACTGTTAGCGCCCTTGGCTGCCAACTCTTCTTGGTCCAGTGATTTTGTTGGTCTCGACTGTCCCATAGACACAGAAAACAAGGATATTTGGTATACCCAGCTTGTTGCCCGAGCAGCATGCACAAGACCTTCAAGTCCCCACACACTTGCCAACCATGGTCTTCATATTTAAGTTTACGAAGAACCAATTCCAAGTTCTCGTAGGTTTCCTTCAAGTGTATGGAATGACCTACAGGTATGGAAGCGTAAAAACTGTTGTGGAGTAAAACTGCTTTGAGACTTCTTTTTGAAGAATCTATAAAAAGACGCCATTGCTCTGAATCATATTGGATTTTAAATTGACCCATCAGACCTTCGACATCAATGCAATAAACCAACTTGTCTTCCTGGGCGAAGTAAGGAACAAACTCCTTTTCACGATGTCTGAAACATGAAGATGACACTCCTGGCAACAATAAATTCCTGCTTTTCAGCCTTGATCCGAGTAACTCAGCGGCATCTTTGGGAAGATTCAAGTCTCTTACCAAATCATTCATCTCCTCCTGAGAAAACAATTTTGGTCTTGTATCATCTTCAAAGTCAGAACTTGATTCGTCATCTGGTTCAGGTATGACTTCACCTTCATCGGAGCTAGGTATCTATTCCAAGGTAGCAGGGGGCTTGGGTACTGGTATATCTGTGCCATGGGGGATGGGACGAATTGCTGAGTGAAGATTGGGGTATGAAATGGAATGCTTCCATTTGGAATTAAACCCTTTCACATCGCATGAACAAAAGTAACAATCGTCACTATGGTTCTTTTGCTCTCGCCATACCATAGGAATCCCATAACGGAAAGATTTTTTCTTACCCTTGAACCAGTTTCAGAGGTCCTCAAAACACCGTTTGCACACTTTATGAGGCGCCCAGACTTTATCTTGATCTCCAATTTTTAGTCCAAAGTATGCAAAGTATACTTTTTTCACAAAGTCTGTAATATTCTGCTGTTGCTTCAACACTGTATATTCACCAGAGATGAAACAGAAACTGTCTGGCGAATTAATACACTTTCACGGAGCCATAACATAATGGTTGAAGAATGACGAGCTAACACGAATTGTGATGAAAAAGTGTGAACAGCCTAGAACCAAGAACCTGATGATGATTCGTGCACAAGTGTGGCATGCAGGAGAGAGCAGCTCTGTGTCTGTACACGAGACGTCACAGTGCTGGCCACGCCCCCCTGCACTGACCGGAGCTGCTGCTATCTGCCCTGTATCTCCTTCCCACTGGATTCTTCAGGAAAAATTAACCCCTTCTACCATTAGAAGCACGGACTTAAAACTTGCTTAGCTTATGTATATATCACTATCCCAACTTAGCTTATGTATATATCACTATCCCAACTACGGAGCCTCGAGAAGCGCTGGCGTCGGTCTCGCTCCACGGTAGACCAGATAGCCTACCTCAATCAGCTATCCATCCACCGCAAGGCCATCTCAGATAAAATGAGGCAGTACCACATGGACACCTTGAAGCGTGCCTTAAACAAACCTCATGATTTGTTTAACCTAGTCAAGACCTTATCTAAAGAACCAACCCCTGAAAAGCAATGTGAGATCCATCCCCAGGACTTTGCGGTCTACCTACAATCCAAGCTTACACAAACAAATAAACCTCCATTAGAATTTGCCCCCACAGCCCAAGAGTGCCCAACAGCTCTAACCATTTTCTCTACTCCTGCCAAGAAGCGAATTGAAGATCTGATCATGTCTCTCAATTCCACCACTGTTCAAACTGACCCATGCCCAGCTTTCTGGATAAAGGAACTGCGTTGTGAATTCAGCCCAATAAGAACTAAAATAATAAACCTGTCTTTCAATTCTGGTATGTTCCCCTCTGCCCTCAAACAAACTTCTATCAGACCACTCCTAAAAAATTGTAAGTTAGATCCTCAAAAGGTAGACTCCTACAGACCCATCTCAAGTATTCCTTTCCTCGCGAAGTTAATAGAAAAGGAGGTTCAATGCCAATTGCAAGACCACATCGATGCCGCTGCTCCGCTGGATCCTTGCCAACATGGCTTCAGAGAGTCACACGGTGTAGAAACACTCCTTACATCTCTCCTCAATAACATAATTTCTAGTATCAACAACATCCGACAGGGTTTTGCACTTGTGTTCCTGGACATAGCCACAGCTTTCGACTCTGTGAGCCATGACCTCCTCCTAATACGGCTAAAAGAGAAAGGAGTTGGCGGAACTGCCCTGGAATGGTGCAGATCGTACTTATCCGAAAGATGGCAACACGTTCGGGCTGGTGGAGCGATGTCTGATCCATTTCACCAAGGGCAGGGGGTCCCACAAGGTTCCTCCCTCTCTGCTTTGTTGTTCAATATTTATATGCAACCTATTTGCAAGATCATCCGGTCGTTCAATGTGAGTTGCATGGTATATGCGGATGGTGTCCTGCTTTATATGCCTTTCAACATAGACAAATTAGACCTATCTCCTCTGAGCAACTGTTTTGATGCCATATCGGAATGGCTCTTGTCACAAAACCTAAGGATTCAGCATAAGAAGACAGAAGTGCTCTTCATGTCAAAGAACCCGAACTTTAGCCCTCCACAATTCCTGAAGGTGAAAGATGCTGAGCTACAATCAAAACCAAAAATACATTATCTGGGTGTTACACTCGACCAGAACCTGGACATGAAAGCACATATAGCCAACACTGTAAGAGCCATATACTACAAAATCCGGTCACTAAGACATCTTCGCCCCCTGCTTGAACCTGAGGATTTCCGTACCATCTACCAGGCTCTGATCATGCCTCACTTTGACTATGCTAATGTCATTTTGCTAGGCCTCCCTCAATCCACCTTGAACCCCTTACAGCTTGCAATGAATAGCGCTGCGAGGGTTCTCTATGGGGCATCTAGGTGTGAGCATGTTTCGCCCCTTCTGAAGCAGTTACACTGGCTTCCTATACATGCCAGGATCATCTTCAAGACATTACTACTTACCTTCAAAGGGTTAAATAGTCTCTCCTCCGCATCATTAACTGAACTCATCAAACCCATAACCCCGAATAGATCAAGAAGATCAATTGCATTAAATATGCTAATGGTTCCTCGTGAACTTACTAGAAGCACCTCATCCACAGCAAACAGGGCTTTCAGTCTCCGTGCCCCTAAACTCTGGAATGCATTGCCGCCAGATATTAGAGCAATCAACAACCTACTTCAATTTAGAAAGGCCCTCAAGCATTACTTATTCCTTAAATACTTCCCGGTGGGTGCAGAAGCACGTCCCCTCTCCTTGAGTTATAGGAACTCCGAACCACCTAGTGAACCAGAATTCCCCACTTAGTAAGGTTCCATTGACCTTTAAGTATAAGGTTCCACTGTCCTTTAATTACGTCTCATCTGTGCTATAATTTAAGATGTCAATAGTTTACCTTGCTATCCCTTCACTCGTAATTACCTTGTTATCCAAGTTTTATGATCCTTATTACGAAAATTACCTTGTTATCCAAGTTTTATGACCCTGTTTACTGTAACTCAGATGCTTGTTTTGGTGCTGAATTTTATGTTCGATGTAAACTGCGCTGATGTCAAATAGTGCGGTATATAAGAAATGTAAATAAATAATATTGCTGACCATCAGATTTACAGTGCTATATTTTTTTTACATAACTCGGACAACCCCTTTAAGGTTCTTTTGGTATTTTATATCTTAAATGCACTTATGTGAATTAATTAATAGTAATTTGAATTAATTAATAGTAATTTGAAAAAATTTGATAAATTTGAAGACAATTTTGCATGTTGTGGCAAATCATGACGTCTAGGAGTTTTTTCAATATTTTATTTGTTTTCAGCACACCAAAATACATGGAAATTAGATGAAAATTAATCAAACAGCTTTTTAGTCACAGACCTGTGTTAATGGTTTATGGACCTTTCCTCCAGGAACTTGTCCAGACCTTTTTTAAAGCCAGCCAAACTAAGAACTTTTATTACATCCTCCGGTAGCAAATTCCAGAATTTGATTATGCGTTGAGTGAAAAAATATTTTCTCGTATTACTCTTAAATAGGTTACATTGTAGCTTCATTGCATGTCCCCTAGTCTTTCTACTTTTTGATGGAGTATACAACCTATCTTCGTTTACCCGTTCTACTCCATTCATTAATTTATACAACTCTATCATATTTCTTTTCCAAGTTGAAAAGCCCTAAACATTTAAGCCTTTCCTCACAGGGGTGTCCTTTACCATTTGGGTTGCTCTTCTCTGTACCTTTTCTAATTCTGCTCTATCCTTTTTAAGATATGGCGACCAGAAATCTGCACAATAGTCAAGGTGCGGTCACACCATGGAACGATACAGAGGAATTTTAATATCCTTAGTTTTATTCTCCATTCCTTTCCTTATGATTCCTTGCATTTGATTTTTTGGCTGCTGCTGCACATTGGGCAGATGGTTCCAGTGTATTCTCCACAATGATGCTTAAATGCTTTTCTGGGTGGTGGCTCCTAATATGGAACCTTGCATTGTGTAACATAGTTTGGGTTGTTCTTTCCTAGGTACACAACTTTTTACTTGTCCACATTAAATTTCATCTGCCATTTGGACATCCAGTTTTCCAATTTATGAAGGTCCTCTTGCAATTTTTCACAATCCTCTTGGTTTTAATAACTTTGAATAATTTTTTGTCATCTGCAAATTTGATCACTTCACTCATTATTCCCATTTCCAGGTCATTTATGAAGATGTTAAAAAGCAGCGGGCCCAGCACAGATCCATGGGGCACACCAGTATTCACCTTTCTCCAATGAGAAAATTGGCCATTTGTCCCTACATTCTACTTTCAATCTTTTAACCAGTTCTTAATCCACAATACTACACTGTCTCCTATCTTATCTAATTTCGCCAAGAGTCTCTCATGAAGGACCTTGTCAAAGGCTTTCAGAAAATCTAGATACACCATATCAACTGTCTCACCTTTATGTACCTGTTTATTTACACCTTGAAAAATACAACAGATTAGTAAGACAAAACTTTCCTTGACTAAATCCATTTTGGTTTTCTCCCATTAAACCATGACTATGTACATGTTCAATGATTTTATTCTTTATAATTGTTTCTACCATTTTGCCCATTACAGATATCAGTCTCACCAGTCTGTAGCTTCCCAGATCACCCCTTGAACCCTTTCTAAAAATTGTTGTTACATTGGCCATTCTCCATTATTCAGGTACTACAGATGATTTTAATGATAATTCACAGATTACTAATAGCAGGTCTGCACTCTCATATTTCAGTTCTTTCAATACTCTTGGATGTATTCCATCCGGTCCAGGTGATTTACTATTCTTCAGTTTATCAAATAATTGTAATACATCTTCTTGGTTTGTTGATAGTGTTTTCAATTCTTCTGATACATCACCTTTAAATACCATTTCAGGCATGGGTGACTTCCCTATATCTTCCTCACTAAAGACCGAAGCAAAGAATTAATTCAGTCTCTCCGCTATGGCCTTGTCCTCCCTTAGCACTCTTTTCACCCCTCTATCATTCAATGGTCCAACTGACTCTCTCACAGATTTTTTGCTATGAATGTACTTGAAAAAGTTTTTATTATGTATTTTTGCTTCCACAGCAAGCTTTTTTTCAAATTCTCTCTTTGCTTGCCTTGTCTAGTTCCCATTGCTTATATTGTTTCCCATTTTCTTCATTTGGCTTCTTTTTCCATTTCCTGAAAGATGCTTTTTTGGCTACAACAGTCTCTCTGACCTCACCTTTTGTATTCTTCTACAAAATCAGGTCCATGGTTCTTTCAACCCTGGTCCTTCTAACAGTGAAGAAAGAGAGAGTTGCAAACAAAAACATAAAGGCACACATTTCAAAGTTTCTTTTCTGTGAGCTCCCAGAGAAGCAACCGGTAAGTCTGTGAATGGGTACAGTTCCTCTTTCGGTTGTTTCATAGATATTATCTCCAGGACCCACTTTTATTATGATTTTTGGGAAGTAACTGAGTCATAATCATAAACATAAGATAACACAAGGTGTCGCTAGAATTCTTTTACAGAACAATAACTGATTACAATGTATTAAACAAGCATTGTTTAATTATGATAAAATTAGTTTAAATTGCAGAATTTCAGAAATTATGCAGAGCTTGCAGTGATGCACGATTAATTGTACAATGACCTATAGTTGTACCATGACCTATGTTTACATTTATGCTTTAGTCAGCAATGTTCTCTATTTTTTTAGAACAATTGCACGGTTCCTATGTCTAATTTTATTTAAAGCAATAGGTGAAAAGCTAAACACATGAGTGCCTGTCATTGACACCAAAGTACATCTTATCAACACATATTTAGAAATCTGTATCAAGAAAAGCATAAGCTTCTTCAATTACAAATTGAAGTTTTTCATACCTCTCTACCAGTTCATTCTCATAGTTCCCTCTATGGTACTGAAAAGAACCATTCTCAGATAAGGGTAGTTTACTCCTCAGTAGGTGAGAATGCATGCTTGAGATGGATTATGGCAGCAGCATCAGAGGTTTTAATCAAGGTGGATGCACATTTCATAATACAGCAACAAATTAAGCCTGACAGAAAAAGGGCTGCTAAAATTCCAAATAGGCCAGATAAAAGTCACCAAAGGGGAGCAGAAAGACCATGCCAGATATTAGTAAACCAAGTAAAAGCAGAATCAGCGGTACCCTCTATGTTAACTTTATCAACGTGAGTTTCTTTCCTTACTTGTTCTAATAAGTTATTTACAGTTTGCTGGTTAGTCTCTACAAAAGTACAGGAGTGCTTTTACAATTCCACAGATGCCTCCATCTGTAGCAAGGAGGTAGTCTAGGACCATACGGTTTTGGGCTGAATAAGCAGTGAATTTATCCATAGTACCTTGTGTAACAGTAAGGGCTCTAATTAAGTCTTGTGCAGTAACTTCAATCAAAGCATATAATCTTAAAATTTGTTCTCCATACCGCTCAATGGGGCAGATGGTCCCAAAAGTGGTAATCCACACCATCCCAGTAAATTTATTAACTTCATCCTGAGTTAACATACTAGTATCATTCAGCAATTTACCAACAGCTGCTATATCTGTTATCAATATAATTATTAGTAGACCTTCTGGTTCTCGAAGTAGAGGTGGAGTTATCAGTGTTAGGATTAAGAGTAGTAGAATTATCAGAGCCAAGCAAGGCTTGATATGGGACACTTCTTCAAGGGAGTTCTAGGGTAGCCAAATAGCACGTTGCTGATCAATCAGGAGGCAGCTTTGCATATTCCAAGTTGCCACAAATAAAATAATGTCTCTGAAGGGCTATTATACCATTATCCCAGTTTGTGACAGCACTCTCATCTGGGATTATAGTATATTCCAATGCTTCCCTTAGCCACGGATGATAGTGGCTCTGATGTGGGTGTTGGCTAGGACCCTTAGAGATTTCAAATGGAGCTCCTTCAAAGAGAAATTTTTATAAGGCTTTCTGAGTTGGGCATCAAGAGAGGATCAAAGCACTCTTATTATATGCCAAGCAAAGCAAGTATGAGAGTTGCTACGAGTTGAATAGGAGTGGTTGTTGGTCATAACAGTTTGACATATTACTAAGGGGGTTTCACATATTGCATACGTGTCTTCTTGACGGAAACAAATAGGAGGCTTCAGTATAGGTTGTGGGCTTACAATATGAGGTACAGTGGTGGTATTATCCCATAGCATACTATGGTTAAGCCGGGCAAAGTTTAAGGCCAAATCTTTTAATGCTGCAAGAGCCAAGGGTCGAGGTTTAGGCAGAAATCCATATTGCGTGGCTGTAAGTTGAGGAAGACAAACAGCACAATTGGACAAATAAAAGTGGTTAGTTAAGGAGTAGATATGGGAATGAAAGACATTATAGTACTCATCATAACCTTCCCAAGGGGCATATTCATGATACAGTGGGGAAGCCCTATAATGTGGACACTACCCATATAAGAAAAAAGAAGAGCAAAAATACTACTGACACTGCACAGCATACTAGTATGCCACTGAAAGTTAAATGAGATGAAGAATACAATTATCCAGTAATCGTGGTGTTATTCTGATGCTGAGATATAGAGACTTTTGGCTAAACTAAAAAGTCATGGGATAGGAGGCAGTGTACTATAGTGCAATGGTTCTCAAACCCAATCCTGGGGGCCCACCAGTCAGTCAGGTTTTCAGGATATCCACAATGAATATGCATGAGAGAGATTTGCATGCCTTCTACTTCCAGTATATGCAAATCCCTCTCATGCATATTCATTGTGGATATCTGGAAAATCCAACTGGCTGGTGGGCCCCCAGGACTGGGTTTGAGAACCACTGCTATAGTGGATCAGGAACTGGTTAAAAGATAGAAAGCAAAGGATAGGGCTAAATGGCCAATTTCCCAATGGAGAAAGGTGAAAAGTGGAGTACCCCAGTGATCTATGCTGGGTCTGCTGCTTTTTAACATATTCATAAATGACCTGGAAATGGGAATAATGAGTGAGATTATCAGATTTGCAGATGACACAAAACTATTCAAAGTTGTTAAAACCTATGAGGATTGTGGAAAATTGCAAGAGGATCTTGATAAATTGGAAGACTGGGCATCCAAATGGCAGATGAAATTTAATGTGGACAAGTGCAATGTTATGCACCTAGGAAAGAAAAAACTAAACTATGGTTATATGATGCAAGGTTCCACATTTGGAACCACCACCCCAAAAAAAGATTTAGGCATCATCGTGGATAACATGTTAAAATCCTCCAACCAATGTGTAGCGGCGGCCAAGAGAGCAAATAGAATGCTAGGTATCATAAGGAAAAGAATGGAAAATAAAACAAAAGATATTATAATGCCCTTATATCGTTCCATGGTGCTACTGCAGCTTGAATATTGTGTGCAATTCTGGTTGCCATATCTTAAAAAGGATATAGTGTTATTAGAAAAGATACAGAGAAGAACCACCAAAATGCTAAAGGGGATGGAAGGATACCCCTATGAAGAGAGGCTAAAAAGATTAGGGCTCTTCAACCTGGAAAAGTAACGGCTGAGAGGAGATATAACAGAGGTCTATAAATTAATGAATAGATTGGAATGGGTAAACGTAGATTGATTGTTTACGTCATCAGAATATAGAAAGGCTAAGGGACATGCAATGAAGCTATAGGATAAGACTAATAAGAGAAAATATTTTTTTCACTCAATGTGTAATCAAACTCTGGAATTTCTTATCGGGGGATGTAGTAAAAGCTGTTAGTGTACCTGGGTTTAAAAAAGGCTTGGACAAGTTCCTGGAGGAAAGGTCCTAAACCATTATTAAAAGGGACCCAGGATATCACCGCTTCACCCAATACAAGCATTGCGGAACCTGTGTCTTTTGGGGAAACTGCTAGGTACTTATGACCTAGATTGGCCACTGTTGGAAACAGGATACTGGGCTTGATGGACCTTGGTCTGACCCAGTATGACATATCTTGTGTTCTTAATATTCATGGTGTAGGTCTGTCAAAAGAGTAGCACTTCACTCAGAAGGTGAAGGAACCTTGTTGCACTGGTCCAGATGAATCCACAACCCACCAATAGAACACGAAAGGGTCGAACTAATCTCAGTGCTAAAGCTGACTTTGGAGCAGGATCCTTGATCAGTACTTAATCACCTAGTTCAACATGCAATATCACTGCTGCCTGGTTAGCTTCAGCGGCTTCCGGGTTGTGCAGCGATACCCAGATATTCAATGCCAGAGCCACATATGACCCCGGCATTGAATATCTGGGTTTAAGGGTCGACAGGCAGGGCTATGCACCAACACAGGGCATAGCCTGCCCAGAAGGCCCCAAGTGATGTTTCCTACCCCTTTTTGCATAAGGCAAGTCAGTGAAGTCCACCTGCAGAAACAGGAAAGGTCCTTGTGTTTGGGGGAGAGAGTTAGAAACCATCTGTTGCAGGGCACACCCTGAGCAACCTGCTTGCAGACAAGAAAGACAAGAGACATAGATAGCATGAGCAACAGGAAGAAAATCAAGATTATACCATAACTGAGCAAAGGCATGTATCATAGCTGCAGCACTTAAAAGCAAAAAGAAGGCAAGAGGAAATAACAAGGAAGCAGGGCACACAAACAAATTGTCTTTTTTCCAGAGGCCAGTGTCATCACTCAAAGCCCCTCACATGAGCCACGTTAGCAGAAATATAATGTTCACGAAGAAGGTCCAATGAGAGAGATGGGAATGATTGCCCAGAGAATCAAGATAAAGTTAGCAACTGATGAGCAGGAGCCGTGGTCCAGAGGCCACACAAGGAGTGACTTGATATACAAACTGATTGCTTTGTGAAACAAATGAGAGTAACCGCTCTTGCCCTTTACATTTTAAAGCAACTTGAGCAGGTTTTAGTACAGCCTTAAGTAATTGTTCAATGTAACATGCATGTTTTATGGGTTTATGTTCAGCAGTGAGAAACCCACGCTGAGCCCAAATGTTCCCTGAATTCCATAATATTTCCAAAGCATAAGCACTGTCAGTATAAATATTCACAACCAAGTGAGCAGATAACTCCAGAGCTCTAGTAAGGGCAAACACTTCAGCTAATTGAGCACTAGCAAAAGGTGAAGCTGCAGACTCTATCACAGAATCAACAGTTGTAATGGCATACCCGACATTCAAGTTACCTTTTTCATTTCAGAAAACAGTCCATCAGTAAACAGAACCCAGTCGGGATTTGGCAAAGGCAGAGGGGAAAGATCTGGTCGGGCCTTGGAATAACCAGTTACAGAAGTGAGACAGTCATGAGAGCCATCGGGTTCAGATAAGCCTGATAGAGGTTCAAACGAAGCCAGGATTTGTGCTGGTGCAAAACGGAAAAGTCATGCAACATGACATGTTGTTAAGAAATAGTGAGGTCAACCTGTAACAACCTAGACCTAGAAAGTGGCTGAGCTTTTGCCAAGCGCAGAAGACGTGTAACAGAATGAGAAGTAAAGACGTGCAGAGAATGCTGCAGTACAAGGAAATCAGTAACTTGTATTGCAAAAACTACTGCTGCCAGGGACTGTAAACATGGTGGCATTCCAGTGGCTTGAGTCCAGTGGTAAATTTTTGAGCAAGAACACAAATAGCAGCAATTGAAGAGGTATACAAGGAAAAAGGAAGTTTGTAGCCTGGGAAAGAAAGGCAAGGTGTAGCTTGTCACAGAGACAGAAATGCATTGTACTGTTCTGGAGTTGGGTTTATTTCTCCCTCAGGAGCATCCTTACCTAGAAGAGCATACGGTGGCGCTGCCTGTGTAGCAAAGTCAGAATCTACTGGAAACAAAACATTAAAAGACCCAGAAAGTGACAAATATGTGGAACAGTAGCAGGAAAAGGTAGAGACATAATAGGAGCAATACGCTGGGAAGTGACAGAACGACCAGAAGAAGTAAGACAGACTCCTAGAAAAACAACTTTAGTGAGGGCAAACTGCAACTTTGACTGATTAACCTAAGTCCCAACTGTACAATGTGGGTGAGAGTTAATACAGTAACATGCACACAAATTTCATAGGTAGGTGAATAAATAAATAAATCATCCATATACTGAAACAAAAAAGCCTTCCTTAGACAAGTTTGTCCTGACTAATTACCGTCCAGTCTTGAACCTATCATTCCTCTCTAAACTGCTTGAGAAGCTCGTCTCACAACAACTAGCCACCCAACTTCAACTCTCCAAATGCTTTGCACCCCCTTCAGTCTGGATTTCATACAGGTCACTCCACTGATACTAATCCTTTCCCTTCTTAGTGAAGTTCATGCGTGTCAGTGCTACCCTGTCATATAAGGAAAGGGGCAGGTCCACCCACCTTCCACACAGATATTTATTTGCTTCAGTTTATCTTGGATATTGCATAGGTACACTTTCCTTAAGTCCTTATGAAGGAATATACCCAAATATTTTAAGGCTGCCTGGACCATTGAAAAGCTGCACTTTCTCCCCCTGCTGGCCTTCCCTCTCCCAAAAGATGCACCTTTGATTTATCCATATTAAGATGCAGTCCTGGCCAAGATAATAGAGAAGGATGCACAACAACAAATCCAGCACCACATTGATACTACTGCCCCACTCGACCCAAGTCAACACGAATTTAGAGAATCCCATGGCGTAGAGACCCTCCTCACTACACTACTCAGCACCCTAATCACAGGGATCAATAACAGCAGTAAAGGGTACGCGTTAATCTTCATGGACATTGCCACCACTTTTGACTCGGTTAATCATGAGACTCTTCTGTCACGGCTACAAGAGAAGGGAATCTATGACTCAGCCTTGAGCTGCTGCAGATCATACCTCACATACAGATGGCAGCAGGTAAGAGCTGGCTCATGGACCTCCAAGCCCTTCAAACAAACACAGGGAGTCCCCCAAGGATCATCACTCTCAGCCCTCCTTTTCAACATATACATGCAACCCATCTGCTCAATCATCCACTCCTGCTTTGTGTACGCCGATGATGTGCTACTCTTCTCTCCATTCTCAATCAACCAACCTGACTTTTCGACCCTGACAAAGTGTTTTGAGGCTGTCACAGACTGGCTCCACACACAGAGCCTCAAAATTAATTTCAAGAAAACTGATGTCCTATTCATCACCAAGAACCACTCTTTCACCCCACCAACCTCAATAAGAGTAAGAGACGCAGAGCTCTTGAGCAAGCCCACCATCCACTACCTGGGCATCACCCTCGACCAGCATCTTGACATGAAGGCACACATAAGCAATACAGTCCGAGCAATCTATCATAAAATATGAACCATCCGCCACCTGTGCCCCTTATTGGAATCAGATGACTTTCGGATGATCTTCCAAGCATTGGTAACCCTGCACTTCGACTATGCCAATGCTATTCTACAAGGACTTCCCAAGAGCACCCTGAACCCCCTGCAACTGGCAATGAACAAGTCCACCAGAGTCCTGCATGGAGCATCCAAAAGGGACCACATAACCCCCATCCTAAAAAACCTCCACTGGTTATCAATCCACTGCAGACTCACTTTCAAAGTCTTACTAATGACTTTCAAGGCCATCAGCAACTTATCCTCCATTTCCCTAACAGACCTTATTCTCCCCACACCCGCAAACAGGACCAGAAGGTCATTTGCTGTGAACACCCTCGTAATCCCCAGTGTAATAACAAAGTGTTCCCAGTCAGCAAGGAACAGAGCATTTGTATACTATGCGCCTACGCTCTGGAATGCCCTCCCACACCCCATCTGGGCAATAACCGACCTTGCCCAATTTTGAAAGGCACTGAAGCACCACTTATTCCTCCAATACTACTCCCTAACCAGCGAAACAATACAACCAAGCCTACCCCCCTCCTACCCCAATGACATCAGGGCATGACACATACCAACAATCTGAAATGAATGCCCAAAGTCCGAGAGTGCCGTTAGTCCATAGCAACATTTGTGGCATACCTTGTCGACAAATAGCGCAAATGTATATAGTTGTTTATAGTTGTATATAGTTACCCCTGTTAAATCCAGGTTCTAAAAACCTGTTATCTATAATGTACACTGCATTGTTCTGCTGTGTTGTACAATTTATTGTTACCTGTAAACTGCGCTGATTGTAAAAAGTGTGGTATAGAAATAATATAAATAAATAAATTTGCCAAACTCTGTTAACATTAGGTTCAGTGCTATCTAACCTTTCTGTGTATGTTGCATGCTGATCATATCGTCTGCAAACAAGCTGATTTTGTATTCTGAATGCCCCACCTGAATCCCTCTAAGATCTGCCGCATCCTGTACTTTCATTGCCAGAGGTTCAAATGACAATATAAACAGCAATGGAGATAGCAGGCACCCCTGCCATGTGCCCCATGCTAACATAAATGGTGTTGTGAGTTGTCCATTTATTTATCTGTTTTTATATTCTGCTTTTCACTGGGTTAAGGTGGTTGGGGGATGTGTTTAACATGGGGGGATATGAGACACATATACTAATACTTACAGGGAACATGGGTGATGGAGGGTTGGGTGGCTTGCCCAAGGCCACAGGGAGCACCTGTGGGACTGGAGGCCCCAGCCCTTCTGGCCTAAGGTTGCTATCCTCTAGTGGGATTTGAACCACTGACCTTCTGGCCTGTGGTACCTTGCCCCAACCACTAGACCACTCCTCCCTCCCATGGCACAAATACTAGTCCATTCACTAGTATTTGTGCCATGGGCCCATTATATAACATTTGGATCGATTGCACAAAATATTCATCCATGCCATATCGCGGCAACAACCAGAATATGTATTCCCACGGCACCCTGTAAAAGGCCTTCTCGGCATCTAGGCTCACCACTGCTGCTGGTTTCCCGTTAGGTCGTTCTTGGCGGACATAGTCAAAGCTCTCATTAGGTGCCTCACCGCGCTTTGACCCTTAATAAATCTGACTTGATCTGGATGGATAAGCCCTGGAAGTACCGTGCTCAACTACCTGTCCAGCACTGTTGCCAAAATCTTTAATTCTTGATTTAATAAAGAGATCAGTTGGTAGGAGGCTACCCTCTCCAAGTCACACCTGGGTTTGGGTAGAAGAACCACCACCGCACTGGTTGCTTATTCACCCAGCCTCCCCTTCTCCACTGCTGCTTCCTCCATAGCAAGCAGGGATGGTGTCACCAGGTCCTAAATAAATCAATCATGTGGTTATGTGCATGATGCCCACTGAGGTCGCCCAGCTCGACCCTCGCATGTGGACTACCAAACCATGTCCCCATTTAACAGTATTGACTCCTAATATCATCCCAGGCAGCATTCAGGCTAGTAGTGTTTTCTCTAAGATGGTATCTCTTTGTTCCCCAGTCTTCCCCTGCCCCCTTCCTCCCTTCCCCCCTGCCCAACCCTTATGCTAATCCATTCACGTTCACACTCCCACCAGTCATTATCATCCTTTTCTCTATCCTGTTCCCACCCTTTTCCCACACAGATGTTCCCACACACCTCCCGAGCCTCCCTGCCAGTCCCCAATAATTCTCCCTCATTCCACCACTACTCCAAATACTCCCCGGCTTGTTTTCCCTATATGGCCATTCTCACCAGCATTCTTTATCTTCATTCTTACGTTCCATCCCCCCCCCCCCTCGACGTATTTTAACATCTTTAACCATGTCTGCCAGTTTCCCTTCTTAAATCAGTGTCTCTCCAGTTCTCTCCATCCTCTCCAAGTCTCTGGCCTTCTGACTGTAGATCCTTCATCACCCCCCCCCCCCCACCCTTCATGTGAGTCTATCCAGCCGAACAAGTTCATCTCTGTGGTGACTCTCATCCTTTAAGTTTCATCCAGCCCTCCCTCCAGCCTACAAGTGATGCCTCATGTCCCAGTCCATCATCACCACTAATTAAGAAAAATGGGAGGGGTCGCTCACTGCTGAAAAGGGGAGGGAGGGGGTGATGACTGGGGAGGGGGCTAGCACTCAAAATTATTGACATCCATAGGCAATTCTCTGAACCAGCATTGATGTTATTTCTTTCCTCCCCCATTATTTCTCCACACCATTCTGGGGTGGGGGGGGGGGGTCTCCTCCGCAGTGTGGCACTCCCTCCCCACTTGTCAGCTGGTCTAAAAACTTGTTCCCTTTTGCTACAGTGGTCAAAATAAGGGTTTTCCCCTCATACATTACTTTCAGCTTATATGGAAGCATCAGGGCAAAGCACACACCCTGCTGATACAGTTTAGTGCACGCTGGCGCAAATTCCCATCGCTTCATTGCTACCCAGCTAGAACAGTCATTAAAGATCATCAACCTCTGGTTATCATATTATAAACTTTTGAGGTGGTAGTAAGCTTTCAATATCTGCTCTTTCTCGGACCATATTAAATAAAGGCTGATGGCCGCCGTTGGCCTCCGCTGGTCATCATTTTTTGGATTGAGCCTATGTGCCTGCTCATACCGCCATGCCCCTGCCATTACCTGCAGGCCTAATTGGGCTGGGAGCCACTCCTGGTAAAACTTGTAGAGTTCAACCTCCGATATTTTCTATGGTAACCCGATCACCCAAAGGTTATTATGATGGGACCAGTTCTCCTGTTCCTCTAATCTGTCCAGTCTCTGAGTTTGCTCACTTTTAAGGCATCCCTCACTGGTCTCTAGCCTATCAGTTTTCTCTCATTTATTTATTTAGCTATACAGTCAAACCTCGGTTTTCATTTGCCCCGGTTTTCATACGCTTCGGTTTTCAACGTCTTTTCTGACTGAGATTTTGTCCCGGTTTTCATGCATTGCTTTGGTTTTCAACGTCTTTTGACTGAGATTTTGTCCCGGTAGCAGGGAAGAAAAGCTGTCAACGTAAGCAGGAGATGTTGCATGAATGTGGGAGGCAGTTCTTTCTCTTGCAGGGTACGTCTGAAGCTATATCATTAAGATTTTCTGCCATTCTGAAGCATTGAGCAGATAATGTAAAGGTATTTTAATGGACTGAATTCAATGTGATTCCGAAGAGAGCTGGGCACAGCAGCTTGTCAGGGGTGGCTAAGGCCAGATGTTAACATACTGTACTGTACAGTACTGTACTTAGCTTGCTTTCAGTGATGTTAAATGTTCATTTATCCATTTCATTAGTCATTTATATTTATTTCTCATTGTTTTCTGTATGTAAAAATATAGTTATTCTCTATAAAATGTATTTTTTGTGAATATTTTTGGGTGTCTGGAACGGATTAATTGGATTTACATTATTTCTTATGGGAAATATTGCTTCAGTTTTCATACGTTTCGGTTTTAGTCAGACTTTTTCGAACGGATTAATCATGAAAACCGAGGTTTGACTGTATTTATATTCCGCCTTTCACCTCGTTACCGTTCTCTGCTGCATTTCTGTTATTCTTTGTATTTGTTCCTCAAATTTCTTCTTTATGTTGTTCACTGTGGATTGTAAGTTATTGAGCCTATCCTCCAGTGCCACAGGTATTACCCAGAAGATCTCTGCAGCTAGGTCCCCGGCTTCAGCCAGCACAGGCTTGTGTGCACCGGAGGCCATCTTTGATTCCTCTCAGCTTTTCTGCTTCTGGTTCTTTTTAAGGATTTTATGGGGCATGCCCCTCTTTTTGTCTCTCTGCTTGGTCCCAGGCTTTTGGGATTTTTGTTTCTTGTTTTTGGCCCAGTCTTAGTGGCAGTCAAGGGAGGTTGTTTAGCAAGTTTTTAAGCCCTCAAGATGGGAGCTCTACGCTCATGTGGCTTTCCTCCTACCACTCATCACCGGAAACCCCATCCTAGCAGGTTAATAGGAAGAGTTGAACCTACTAAAAAGTCAGTATAGTAAACTTTACCACCCAATGTCACTGATACATTGGTCAATTTTCGATGCATAAAAATCTTTCCTTTGATCCCCTCACAAGGGATTTGCAATACTGAAGATAGGCAGTGGAGCAAGGGAGGTGGAAAGTTAGACAGTGCAATAGCAGAGATGGATTTATTTATTTATTTAACTGGTTTTAATATACTGTTTTTCTACCAGTCAAAACGGTTTACATTGAACAATTAAAAACGTAATGAAACAGAAAACTTGATAAAGTGGAACAGCATATAACATCATATGACAAGGGGAGGGGGGAAACAGGAACAAATTAACTTTAGAACCTACATTACATTAATGCTGCGAACCAATGGGGATTCAAAAATCCTGTGAACAGGCATGCGGTGAGATAGGTTTATGATGTAGTGGTGCTTTTACAGATGGAGTTGCGGTTAAGTGAAAATGAGGTGGATCTAGTAGTGAGGGGGTGAAGTGCCATAGTGTTTTTCAAAGAGGTGTGTATTGAGATGCTTTTTGAATACTTTGTGAAATTGAATGCTTCGTAATGTAGGAGGAAGTTGGTTCCAAAGAATGGGAGCATAGAATTCACAGGCCCTCATGCATGTGTGTTGTGAGCTTTTGTGTATCTGAAGTGGTGGGAGAAGAAGATTGAGCATACTCTGTCTACGCAGTCTGTTGGTAATTGGACATCTAATAAGTGCTTGGAGATGTTCAGAAGAGGAGTTGGTGAGTGCTTTATGAGTGATAGTGAGGACCTTGAATTTGATTCTGGATGCGATAGGGAGCCAGTGGAGGGATTTCAGTATAAGAGTGTTATGGGAGTATCTGGAGACTCTAGATATGGTATATGCCGCTGTGTTTTGGGCAAGCTGTAGAGGGGTGATGGTAGCTTTAGGAAGTTCTTGAAGGATGGAATTGCAGTAATCGAGCAAGAGTGTGATGGAAGATTGGCAGACTGCTCAGAAGCTGTCAGGTAGAGGAGAGAGCATAAGTTGCAGAGGACTCGGAGTTTAAAGTAAATGTTCTTGGTGGTATTTGTTATGTGGGGTTGGAAATTGAGTTGGTTATCCAGGATGACTCCAAGGTACTTGACTTGAGACTTTACTTGTATTTCGGTTTCCTCAATTTTGATGATGGAAGGTGGTTTGAAGTTAGGGTCTTTTGTCACGTGAAGGACCTCAGTCTTAGTAAAGTTGACCGAGAGGTTGTGAAGCTGTAGCCAGGAGACGATCTCTTTAAAACAGGTGGTTAAGTGGTGTAGTCAGGAGCGGTGGTTTGGAATTGCATGAATATCATTATATCATCTGCATAAAGTTTGTAACCGATGTTAAATCTTTGTATGATGTGGCAGAGGGGCCTGACGTAAATGTTAAAAAGTAGGGAGGAGAGTGCAGAACCCTGAGGGACTCCTTGGGGAAGGGTGTAGGGTGCTGAGGATTGGTGTCCAATTCTTGTCAGTTGGGCGTGCTGGGAAAGGTAGGAGTGGATCCATTTGAGTGGTTTGTCTTGAACCCCAATATTATTGAGCTGGTCTAGTAGGATCTGGTGTAAAACAGAGTTGAATGATGCAGAGATGTCTAGGAAAAGCAGCACATAGCCAGAGAAGGGTTTCTCAGTTCCGGAAATGAGTGTTGTTATGAAGGAGGTGAGCAGTGACTCAGCGCTATGAAAGGGGCAGAAGCCATGTTGGTTGTGGTCTGGGGGGCATGTCTATTGATATGTTCCTGGAGTTGAAGTTAAACTGCTTTGTCTATTATTTTGGTGAGGAAGGGTACGATAGCTATGGGTCTGTATGAGGCAGGTGAACTGGGATCTAGGCTGGATTTCTTCAGGAGGGGTCTCAAGCACTGTTCCCTCTAAGCTGTGCACGTGTGTGCACGCACACACCTCGCCAAGCGAGCGCACATACTTTATAACAGAGCGCACAAAAATTACAGTTCTGATTCTGATAGAAAACAACACAGACGTCTTAAAATTTAAAAGTTGTTGAGTATTTACGATTTTCACAAGTTCTATAATATTTTCTAGTGCAATCAATGTGGTGTACATACTGTATTCTGACGTGTAGTCAAATTTTAAAGTATATAACTCCGAATGTCGTTATGTGGCGCACAAAAATTTAACCTTCCTTCCAAAGCTGCACAGCTGATATTTTATGCGCACACAGCCTACAGAAAATTAGAGGGAACATTGGTCTCAAGAAGTATTTTTAAGAGAAAATGGGAGATAGGCTTGGGTGAGTGAGGTTTGAAGGCTGGTAGAGATGAAATGTAGTAGCTGTGTCTTTGCTAGTTTGATCCAGGATACCAGGCAGGGGTCTAGTGGAGAGGTGCTGGCACCGATATGTGAGATGATGTCCAGGAGTTCGTCAGGGGGGACATTTCTGAAAGTGGTCCATGAAAGATTTGTGGCTGTAACGCTGGAAGGTGGAGGTATGATGAGAGTAGTAGAGCAGTGTTGTTTGTGTTTAGCTATAAGGAAGTTGGCCATTAATTGGGGGGTCAAGGTTCTGGTTCTGATGGGGCTGGGACAGATCTCTGGTGAGGGTTCTGACAATGCTGAACAGTTCCCTTGGTGTGTTAAGAGCACGGAGGAGGATGTTATCATGGTGTTCTTGTTTGTCCTTGATGGTGTTGGTGCAGTAGGCTGTGTGTTGGACAAGGTAGATGGATTGTAACTGCAGATCCTTGGTCTTTCTCCATCTATGTTCAAGTCTTCTGAGGGCGTGTTTCTATTCTTAGAGGAGCCTTAGAGGCTTTGGCGATAGTAGAGATCCAGGTATCAACCACTGCATCGAGGTCTGAGTGAAGTAGTGCATCTTCAAGGGTAGGGATGGTAATTTGGATGAAGGAGGGTTCATTGAAGGTGAGGAATCTTCTTGCTGTGGGGAGACTGGGAAGAGGAGGGTAGGTGCGATGGAAGGATGGTAGATTGAAGGTTATTAAGTTATGACCAAAGGACTGGAATGGAGGTGGGAGAGATAAGGTGGGATGAGAAGAGTAGGTCAGTGGGGAGGAAGAGCATGTCAAGGGTATCTCCTTTTGAATGTGTTGAGCTGTTGATGATCTGTGTAAAATGCAGGTCATCCATGGCTTGAAGGAAGGCATTGCCTTGACTGATGTTAGTTGAGGGAAGATTAAAATTGCTAAGGAGAATGATGTGCTGTTGGTGGGAGGCCTGGGAGCATACTGTCTCCTGGAGCATGTCAAGCTGGTCTGCATTGTAAACAAGCCAGATGATGAAGTGTTTGTTCATTATGATAAGGGTATCTAGGCCTTGAGAGGATGTTGAGCTGGCTGTTGTGAATTGGAGGTGCTTGTTTGAGAGTATACAGACTCCTCCACCTCTAATGATACTGCAAGGGCAGTTGTGGATATTGTGGGTGCCAGTGTTTAGCTGGTTGAGCAAGACATTGTCGGTGTCTGTGAACCATGTCTCAGTAATGCATAATAGGTTGATTTCATCATCAATGATATAGGTGGAAAGGGTCTGTATTTTATTCCGGGCGGAGCATGCATTGATTAGACTGCATTTGATTGTGTGATCTGGGTGATCATTGTGAGTGGGTAGAGCCTCAGTGAGAGGGCATGTAGAAATGCAGAGTAGACGGGAGGGTCTTTTGTAGTGGTGGGCACCTTGTGAGAGCCATGGAAATAGTGAGATGAGCCTTGGCGAGTAAATAATGGATATGAGGGAGAGAAGGGTTGTGTGGGCCGAGAGGTGACATATGAATAGGGAGGAGAGATATATGAGGGCAAGCCACTCGTGGAAGTGAATCCCTAAAAGAATTCCGATCGATTAAAGGAACAATCCCTCATGTATACCCATTTACTTTTTGTTGGAGCTACCGGCCCAGTGAAAAGAACCAATCAATTCACCACTGTGGCTTCTCCGTTTTAATTAGAAAAATTATTTTAAAAAACAGCTTATCATTGTACTTAGCTGAATAATGAAATCCTTCAGGCTGTTCAGGATGCCACATAAACCAATGACGTGTCACGTTTCGGGTTCAAAATTTAGCAACCCTGCTTCAGGTCAAGCTCAATGCGGTCAGTCTTCAGCCAAAATGAAGTTTTACTAGGAACGCCTTAAGTATTCCGGTTCGGCGTCTGATCTCACAACTGACATAAGCAACCCCCAACCTATCAGGGAGGTTGAAAAAATGCGCCAATCAAATAAGGGGGAGGTCCCACCACTCAGAAACCCCTCCCTAAATGAAAGGCTATAGTAGACAAGGCATCCTAAATGACAGTATACCAATCAATCTGTGTGTTTAAGCCTTTGGGGTAGACTGTGTCTAAGGAGTAGATCCACCGCTGCTCCAAATTTTGCAGATGTTGAACCCGATCACCACCACGCGGATTCAGCAGTACATAATCCAACACTCGCCAATGAAGGGACTCAAATGTATGTGCATGTTCATTACAATGATCAACCATTGGTGCCGCAAGATTTCTTGTCTGCAGACGTGATGCATGCTCACTCAGTCTTATTCGTAAGGGTCTAGTGGTGCGCCGGCAGACAATCAAATAGACAACAAATGTTGAAGAACAACTGGTATGCATCTGGAGCGGTAGATCCTAGAAGTATGCAGATCCGTCCAATCTGATCCAGGTATTTTGTTCAAACAAAAGTTACAAGTCTCACAAGGGTAATGTCCCGTCATTGCATGCAAAATAAGGGGTCGATCCTGCTGCGTTGTGGAAGTGAAACATGGCTAACGGTTATTTCTGGTAGCAGTAGGGAAAGAGGAATATAGTGTGTGGTCTAGTTGGTCTGGGTAGGTGGCTGTATGGTCGGTACATTATGAGGTAGCATAGGCATAAGGAGGAGTGTAATTAATGAGATACATGAGGTGGCTAGTGAGTGGGTGCTGAATCACTGGAAAAGAGTGGCGGTTGAAATGAGTGGAGGAGTGGCCTAGTGGTTGGGGCAAGGTACTTCAGGCCGGAAGGTCGGGGGTTCAAATCCCACTAGAGGACAGCAATCTTGGGCCGGAAGGACTGGGGTTTCTAGTCCCACAGGTGCTCCTTGTGGTCTTGGGCAAGCCACTTAACCCTCCATAGCCCATGTTCCCTGTAAAATAGTTATCTCCAAGTTATAATGCCCTGTTCAATGTAATTTCAGTTTGTTCAATGTAAACCGCACTGATGCAGAATAGCGCGGTATATAAGAGAATGTAAATAAATAAATAAATAAATGTCACAGAAATAGTGAAGCAGTGCAGTGGTATTCTCAATTAAATGGAATGGAAAGTGCATAAAAAATACGGAGCAGTATAAAAGTGCAGTGGAGCAGGGCAGTACATGAGAACTGATACAATAGAGCAAGGCAATGCAGAGTATCTGTAAAGCTGAGCTTAAAGGCGTTCTTAAAGGCAATATGATGTTAACAAGCTGTGTGATAGAAAAGCAAACTTACGTGGGCTGCAAGAAATTGTGGAACTGCAGACAAGTTTTAAAGCAGATGGAAGGTATTTGGTGTGCTTCAGGTCCACGCCTAAGGGCCATGCCAAAGGGCCCTCTGGCGAAGTCCTCAGGCGTGAGTGCGCCCAATCCTGCGCTATTTTTAAAGTCCTGGCGTGCTTTGCTGCAGGAGCCTGATTGGCCTTGTTCGAAGGGGGCAGGGAGGGGCTTCCTAACCCGCTCCTCTCGCCTAACACCAATCGGAGCTGCGATGGAGGGCTGAAGTGGTTTTCCTGCCGATCTGGCGCTGTTTTTCAAGTCCTGGTGTGCTTTGCTGCAGGGGCTCGATTGGCCTTGGTCTAGGGGGGCAGGGAGGGGCTTTCTAATCTGCTCCTCTTGCCCAACACCGATCAGAGCTGCGATCAAGGGCTAAAGTAGTTTTCCCACCGTTTCGGCACAGTTTTTCAAGTCCTAGTGTGCTCTGCTGCAGGGCCCGATTGGCCTTGGTTGAGGGGGGTGGGGAGGGGCTTCCTAACCCGCTCCTCTCTCCTGACGCCGATCAGAGCTGTGATGGAGGGCTGAAGTTGTTTTCCTGTCAATCCGGTGCTGTTTTTCAAGTCCTTGTGTGCTCTGCTGCAGGGGCCCGATAGCCTTGGTTGAGGAGGGCTTCCTAACCCGCTCTTCTCGCCCGATGCTGATTGGAGCTGTGATGGAGGGCTGAAATGGATGCCCCAGTATCAAGTAGAAATGTTAATTCACAGCCCATAATATTTGTTGTTACTTCTCTTTGTGCATTGGGCTGCAAAAGCAGGCATAGTCAGTCCTGAATAAAGTCAACATCATCTTACAGATAGTAGAGCGTTGATTTGAGGGATATGCAGGATAGTGGCCCCCTGGGGTTCTGCCAGTCATTGAGGGCCCTTGCATATTATTCATGGAACAATTATGAAGCAAGTGTCCATACTGCCCACACCTATATCAGGTGTGTGCAATCTCTGGAGAGCCAACTACTATCTGCCCTCGCCTTCTCCTTCGAGCAGGTAATCCACCCCTTCCTTCTCTTCCCCTGCCTTGATTATGGAGGCCTGTTTCAAAACTGGCCATCTGAAGATTCAAAAGTTTATTTCTTTGTTTTTCTATGTTATTTTTGTCAGCATCCTTATCTTTCTGTATTCTTTTTTTTTCAGCATGTAGAGCCGCTTCAAGAATTTCTTGAGTTGACTTAGATGACCAACCAAGCAAAGTGTTCTCTAAAATATTCTTAACCTCTGGGAGTAAGCCATTTACAAAAACTGCGGAAAGACCTTCCACTTCCTCACTCTGAGGAGAAAAATCACGGAAAGCTAGACAACAATGAGTATGAAACTAGGAAATAGTTTCATCCCTGTTCTGCTTCAAAGATATTAACTTAGACAAATTCTTTACAGGAGTACATTTCTTTTCAATAGCCCTAAGCAGTTTGTTATGGTCTTACTGGAATGTGGTTATCTGATTAGAATTGTTAGGATCTTTGATAGGAAGTTTTTGAGGCCATATCCATTGTGCATCATCATGAAAATTAGGATGTCTTACTGCATGCAAATCTATTGGGTTTAAAAATACAGCTTTTAATAAGCTCTGCAAATCTACCCACGTGAGATCATAAGTACCTATCAACTGGTGCCAGTAATCGGTGAATTGACCAGGTTTTTCATGAGGGTCGGGACAGGACCGTGCCAATTGGAAAATCTCAGCAGGAGACTAGTTTGTAGCAAGGATGACCAGTCCACCTGCCTGAGGAAATGCCCCAAAAGGATCATTTCTCACGGGCTTGGTCTTTTCTATAGAAATTTTGGTTATCACTCTTTGTAAATTCTCAAGCATCCATAACACTTGCAGGCAGTGATCTATATCAACTGAAAGCCAAAACTTTATTCCTTTCTGTATAGCACCCCTGGCTTCATCTGTCTTCTCTTCTGCCTCTTCTCTTTGCACTCCTTCGACTTCTGCTTGAATCACCTTTTTAGTAATGTAATTAAAAACTTGGTTTATTGACTCTTTTTGTCATAGAGCAATGATCTAAGTTCATCCCTGTAACATTCTATCTCTTCTATACTTGCACATCCTTCCAACCACTTACAATAATCCCTAATCTGAACTCAAAATCTTCTATCTCTGCCTTCAGCCATAGATGATGTTGTGTATGGGTCTCCATTTGTTTCACCCTGGTCTCTGGCTTTTCACTTTAAAATATATCTGATAAATTTGGATGTGATGGTGACCAATCTTCCTCAGAGGCATATCTTTCTGGTGAAATGACTCCAAGCTTTACTTTGGAATAATCTTTCCTTGGCCCCTTGCTGGGAGACTGCCCTCTCTACTGTGGACCCCACTGTTAATGCCAATACATGGAAATCAACCTCATAGGTAGAAGGGGCTGTGAGGAGATTACAGGGCTGCTCCTTTCTCCATATCTTTTTCTTTTTGCACAGACATTTGTTCCTCCATTCTAAAAACCTGATTTCATAATTCTTTTAAAGCAGAGGCTTCTGTATGTTGTCTTTTTTCTGCAACCTTAGTCTGTCACCAGCTAAATACTAAGTGCCCGATATTCATTTGGGCAGGCTATGCGCCTCATTGGTGCATAGCCCTGCCTACCAACCCTTAGACCTTGATATTCAATGCTGCAGTGATGGCATTGAATATCTGGGTTTGGCACCAAGTGCATTCAGCCGCAGAGCCTAACTGGATAGTGGCAATATTGGACTGCTACCTGGCTAGCGATCCACTGCTAAAACTAGGCAAGCCAAAAGCTGGCCTAGTTTTAACCACAGATCACTAACTGGGTAGTGGTCTAATATCGCTGCTACCCAGTTAGTGGCAGTCTTTGCCTCTGCTCCGTCCCATAACACTCCCAACATGCCCCGATGCTAACCAGATAGCATTGGGGCATGTAGGGAGCCTTAGATGTGGATATTCAATGTCACTAACTGTGTATGTGCCGTTGAATATCCTCATCTAAGGCATTTACACAGTTTATTAGGCTGCAAACCATGTAAATGCCCTTTGAATATCAGGCCCGAAATATTCATGACTGGCGTGAGACTGCCCAAGGTCCTTAAGGGCCATCTCATACTCTAACAACCTCAGTTTATCCTCCTGATCAAGTGGGAACTGTAAACCAGGATTACTGGCAGTCATGGTGTGCCATTTTCCATTCTAATCAAGAGCACTTTTACCATATTTACAAGGCATCTTATAGTTGGGACTGCTTTTCTTTTGCCCAATCTCTACAGCTTTTGCATTCCATTCATCCAATTTAGTAATCTGCTTTCACTTACAAACAAGATTACTCATGATAATTTACTCACCTGTGGCCCTCTCACTTGTCTGCTGTTTCACTACTGTTGAAGGACGCAGCAATATTTATTTATTTATTTATTTAACAGGTTTTTTATACCGCCTTTTCCTTCAATCAAAGCGGTTACAAGACTACATCAGGTTAGACATATCAGACTACAAAGACAAAACAATGCATCCAGTTTTATATCACCTTATCCAAATATCAAAGTGATAAGCAATGGATCTATAGGTAACAGGGAAGGACAAGACTAAATCAGGTTAACATGTAATACAGACATACAAAGGAAGAGACAGACAGAGGAAATTATGATGAGAACGCCTACTCATATTAATAGGTCTTATACACATTTGCTGTTCTTAAACTTTTTGCCAAACTGTAATCTTCTACAAAATCAGGTCAAGGTTTTCCTCGGTTCTTTAAACCTGGTCCTTCTAACAGTGAAGAAAGAGAGAGTTTCAAACAAAAACACAAAGGCACAAAAGGTCTGTGAATGGGCACAGTTCATCTTTTGGTTTGTTCAGAGATGTTATCTCCAGGACCTGCTTTTATTATGATTTTTAAGGAAGTAACTGAGTCATAATCATAAATATAAAATAACACAAGGTGTCGCTAGAATTCTTTTATAGATCAATAGCCGATTGATTATAAATGTATTAATTATGATAAAATTAGTTTAAACTGCAGAATTGCAGAAATTATGATGAGCTCACAGTGGCACATGATTAATTGTACAATGACCTAGGGGTAAGTTTACTAAACAGCGGTAGCGGCTTCCCTTCAATATCGGAGCCACGGCCCCATTAAAATCACAGGGAAGCCACTACCGCTGTTTAGTAAACATACCCCTAGAGTTCATGGCCTATGTTTATATCTATGCTTTAGTCAGCAATGTTCTCTATTTCTTTTAGAACAATTACACAGTTCCTATGTCTAATTATATTTAAAGCAGTAGGTTTAAAAGCTAAGCACATGAGTGCCTGTCATTGTCACCAAAGTACATCTTATCAGCACATATTTAGAGATCTGTATCAAGAAAAGCATATGTTTCTTAAATTACTAATTGGAGTTTTTCATACCTCTCTACCTGTTCATTCTCACACCTTTAAACCATGCTATCAGTTTTTTGGCCTTCTTTCCACTTTTCTTAAAGCGTGGAAGACATCTGGTCTGGGCTTCCAAGATAGTATTTTTAAACAACGCCTATAATTGAAGTAAATCTTTAACCTTTGCACCTGCTCCTTTTAGATTTTTCTTAACTATTTTCCTTATTTTATCATTGTCTCCCTTTTGATAATTAAAATATAGTACTGTGGATTTCCCTGACATCCTTCTTCCATTTATGGCTCCTAATCACTTTCTTTTCCTATTCCTCATACTCCCTAATTGTCTCCCTTCCTACCAACACCTTCAATCCTCCCCTCCTTATCTCCCATTTACCATCCTCACTTCCCCCACCATCCTGTCCTCTACTCTGTCATCAGCTCTTGAGCTTCACCACTTTCTCCCTCTCATTCAGCCCTCTCCTCTCTCTCTAAAACAACCTCACCTTTGTTACTGTCATGCTGTCTCCTCTCTGCCCCATACTCTTCTACTCCTTCTCTCAACCAGAGATATTAACCCCAACCCTGGCCCTCCTAGACTTTTGTCACACTCCAAGAACAGATCTTCCTGCAACACCTCAAATCTTATTCATATCCCTCCCCTTTCCCCTTCCTCTCTCTCTTTCCAATGTGCCTTGTGGAACTCACACTCCATCTCAAATAAACTTGCCTTTACTCATGATCTCTTTATCTTTAATGCTCTCCATCTTCTTGCTCTAACTGAGAACTGGATCCTCCCAGAAGACTCAGCATCAGTCATTGCTCTCTGTCATGGCAGTTATTACTTCTCCAACACGCTTCGCCCCACTGGCCATGGTGGTAGTGTTGGGCTTCTACTCTCTTCCTACCAATTTCAATCCCTCCTGCTGCCTCTCTCTCACTCCTTTCCGTCCTTTGAAGTCCACTCTATCCGCCTTTTTACTCCACTACCTCTCCGGTTAGCTGATATTTATTGACCTCCTGACAAGTCCACCTCTACCTTTTTCACTGACTAACTCATGGCTTTCCTTCTTTCTGGATTCCTCTTCCCCCTCTCTTATTCTGATGGATTTTGACATTCATGTTGATAACCCCTCTGACCCTTATGCTTTAAAGTTCCTTTCCCTTACCTCCTCATTCGATCTCCAGCTTTGTTCTACTGCCCCAACTCACCAGCACGGCCACTGCCTCAACCTTGTATTCTTCTCTAATTGCTTACCCTCAAACCTCTGTACCTCAGTTCTTCCCTTATCTGACCATCACCTGCTAAGCATCACTTTTCATCCTCCGCCGCCTCAACCTCGCCCTGTCTCCTCCAACCTTTTTAGAAATCTTCATGCCTTTGACTCTCTCCTCCACTGTCTCATCACCTCTTTCCTCCACTTTGTCATCTGAATCTGTTGATGAGGCAGTAGCTTCCTACAATGCTGCACTCTTCACTGCTTTGGATGCCCTTGTTTCTCCCATACTACATCCTGTGAGGCATACTATACCCCAGCCCTAGCTGTCTTCCACTACTCACTATCTACGTTCTTGTGCCCATTCAGCTGAGCGCGCTTGACTCAAATCCCGCACCCTTGCAGACTTTCTACACTTCAAATTCATGCTTGTCTTTTTCCAGTCAGCCATAGCACTCATCAAACAAGACTATTATGCCCATCTTACTAACTCTTTTGCCTCTAACCCTCGCCGTCTCCTTACAACTCTCAGCTCTCTCCTCAAGGTGCCTCCACCTCTGACCTCTTCTTCCCTTTCTGCCCAAACCCTGGCTGACTATTTCCACAAGATCCACAAGATCATCCACCAATTCTCCATGATGTCAGCTATTTCCCCTTCTCCCTCTCTTCACTCCAAACTCCACTCCCCCCCTAACTCATAGACACATAGAAACATGATGGCAGAAAAAGTCCACGTGGCCTATATAATCTGCCCTTCCATATCACCCCTTTTTTCCTTTAGAGATCCTCTGTGTTTGTTCCATGCTTTTTGGAATTGAGATACTGCCCTCATCTCTACCACCTCCACTGGGAGACTATTCTACGCATCTACCACTCTTTCTGTAAAGAAATATTTGTGCATATTACTCCTGAGTCTATTCCCTTTCACCCTAATCCTATGTCTCCTTGTAGCAGAGCTCTCCTCCTGTGCATATGTGCCATGGAGGTATTTATTTTATATTTATGCAATTTTACAATACATACAAGAAGGTTTAAACAAAACCCTTCTTTGAGAAACAGGGAAACACATGAAAGCCCTTAAACAAGGTACTTAATACAATAATTAAATATACAAGAAAAATTAAATCTAAAGTGCCTACCCTCCCTAGTCCACTACCAAAGGAGGTTACATGACAGAAAAAAAAACCCCCATCCAAAATATGAAAGAAAAGTAGCAGTCAAATCCAGGACAAATCTAATATGAGCTCTAGGAGGAATCAATAGAGGATTCTAATCGCCGAGCACTTATAAAAGCTGTCAATTGGGAGGGCTAAAAAAACCCATAAAAAACAGATTGATACTTGATCAAACATTTACATGGATGTTTCAGGAAAAACAGCCCACCCAATTGTAAAACCCCAGGACGGAGCAGTAAAAACTCTCTGCGCCGTTTCTGGGTATCCCTCGCCCGATCCGGACACATGCGAACAGCTAAACCCCGAAACAAAAGCTTCCTTTTCTGAAAGAAAAGTTTCAATATCCACTCTTTATCTGATAGTAAAGCAAATGTGAGTAATGGAGTGGAAGGTTCCTGAGAATCAAGACCTGAATTTTCCAATAAATCTGTAACATTGAGAGTGTCTCCTTGCTCCACCCCACCTACTAAATTTCCCCGAAGAGGAACTCGCTTAGCCTTCGGAAGATAATATATTTTTACCAAAGGTGGCATTAGATCGGGAGAAACTCCCAGTATCTCTACTAAATATTCTTTAAACATATCTCTAGCTGAAACAGAGACCACCTTAGGGAAATTAACAATTCTTAAATTATTCATACGAGAGCAATTATCCAACTGTTCTAATTTAAACTGTATCAATATAAAGTTCTTTTTAAGAATGTCCACTTGATCTTCCAGGATAGTAGTTCTGCTCCGTTCTACTTCCATCTCCATAGTAACTCCGGATATCTTCCTTTCCAACTCAATTACAGTCTCCGTTGTTAACCTCACCGCTGAAGACAGGGATGTCATTTGAGGGAGTAAAACTTCTCCGAGTGAAACGATAGCGTTCCAAATTGACGCCAGTGTAAAGTTTGCTGGGTGCTGAAGAGCAAAAGCCCCTTCCGATTTAGACGCTGTCGCACCTTCCATCACCAGCGATGGCGATACCTCCTCTAGACGCACAGGGGAAGAAATTTTCCCCGTGTATTCAGCTCCAACCAGCGCCAACAATGTAGAAGAGAGAAGAGCACTACTAACTACACTCACAGGCTCTAACGGCACAACTTTTCCCGGCCCTCGCGAGGTAAATACCTCTCTCATTGCTACGGGAGAGGAAACCTCCAGGAAGCCTTCTGGCAACGTGCAACCATGAAGAACCTTAGACGCGGGGCTCATAATTGGGGAGGAAGATGTTACCGAGGCTGCTACCAAGCTTTCCAACTCTGATAACCCAGCCAATCAGTTTTCTCCACCAATATCTCCTGGACCACGAGGGGCACACAACAAGTAAGAGTCCAGAGGGCCCAAAACAGAAGCAACCGGCGTCGAGGTAGGGGTGGGCTGCGAAGGCACCTACCCAGCCTTTCCCTTATGCTTCTTCCCCATAGAGAAACAGCGTGCTCACTCGGACATGACTACAACCGCCATCTTAAAAAACCTCACCGCCATGGAGGTATTTAAGCGTCTCAATTATAATCACCTCTGTCCCACCTTTCCTCTATACATATTAAGTATACATACTAAGGTTCTTAGGTCTGTTCTCATATGCTTTATAATGAAGACCATTAACCATTTTAGTAGCCACCCTCTGTACCCACTCCAACCTGTTTATATCCTTTTGAAGGTATGATCTCCAGAATTGCACACAATACTCCAAATGAGGTTGCACCAAAGACATACAGAGGAACAATCACCTCCTTTTTTCTGCTGGCCATTCCTTTCCATATGCACCCAACCATCCTCTAGCTTTTGCCATCACCTTTTCTACCTGTTTATTTACTTTGAGATTGTGAGACACAATCATGCCTAGGTTCTGTTCTTCTTTCATCGACAGAAGTACGTCACTCTCTATACTGTACCACTCCCTTGGATTGCTGCAGTCCAAATGCATGACCCTACATTTTTAGCATTACATTTCAGCTGCCAAATTCTAGACCATTCTTCAAGCTTAGCTAGATCCCTCTTGATGTTATCTACACCTTCCTGGGTGTCTACTGTGTTGCAGATTTTGGTATTATCCACAAAGAGGCAAACCTTACCCAACAGCCCTTCCGCAATGTCACTAACAAAGATGTTAAAAAGAATTGGACCAAGAACAGATCCCTGCGGCACTCCAATGGTAACCTCCTCAGAGTGAACTCCATTCACCTGTACCCTTTGTTGCCTCCTACTCAACCAATTTCTAACCCAAGCAGTAACTTTAGGGTCCATCCCAAGGTGCTTAATTTGTTTATAAGTCGCCTGTGCGGAACAGTGTCAAATGCTTTACTGAAATCTAAATATATCACATCTAAGGCTCTCCATCTGTCCAACTCTCTGGTCACCCAGTAAAAGAAATCAATCAGAATCCATACTGCCTTGGATCCTGCAAAATCGTTGTACTCCAGAAACCCCACTATTTTCTTTTTCAGCAGCGTTTCCAATAATTTACTTATCACCGAGATTAAACTAACCAGCCTATAGTTTTCAATCACATCGTTACTTCCACTTTTGTGTAAAGGGACTACATGTGCCTCTCTCCAGTCCTCTGGCACTACCCCTGACTCCAAAGAGGCATTGAAAAAGTCAGTCAGTGGAGCTTGTAAACGGGGGTGCTTGTTGTGAAAGTTCCACAATCTTGGCAAAGACAGGAATTTACTTGACTTGCAAAGGATTGTGGGTCTTGTAGTTCAATCACACAAAACCAGCTGTTCAACAAGAATAAAGAATTGTAGTTGCTCGAGTGTAAAGCAGAAAACAGATTTTATTTATGGGGAGTTATTCCCTCGCACAGATATGCTTGGTAACATCAACAGGATAATTTCTTCAGGAATTGTATTCAGGAAACAAAACCAATAAAGCAACTGAATTTTTTATGCAACAACTTAGTAAAGACCTTGATGGAACAGAAAAGGTCTTTCTTCTAGCCCCTGCTAATAAACTTTCTTAGCAGCGCTGGAATGAAAAATAAACCCAAAAGAAAAATTCTCTTTATAAAAAAAAAACAGCTTTCTTCCTTTCACACAGTGAAGAAGGTTTTTTCCAAAGTCCCACGTGCACTTGTGCCTTGCTTTAATCACAGGTGCTTAACCAGCTGCAAACCATTGCTGGTCCACTCTCGACATGGCTCCAACTTTCCCCAAAGCTTTCTCTCAAAGAAACATTTCTGGAAAGCTAAAAAACACAGTACAGTTCCTTTTGGTGTTTGATGCTTAACTGAGGATTACTTTAGAACAGCAGCCTAGAAAGAGAGCAATCCATGCATTCCACTTTCTCATTTGATATTTCCCCTTGCTCTTGAAATATCATAGGATCACTTTCATACACTGGCTCAGAGGAATTCTCTAACTGATCTCTACCAGGATAGAAACTGTCTCCCTGCTGTCTTCCTTGTGCAAAGCTAGGGAACAGATCAGAGTTCATACCTGAGATCACGTTGCCATTAGGTTTCCTCTCTGGGTATTTTGGCCAGTAGGTAGCAAAGCTTCTGTGCCCAGCTCTCCAGTCAGAATCTCTGGACTTTAGGTCTCTTTTCCCATACCTCCTTAAATAGGTATTAGAGCTCCTTCTTTCTATAGATGCAGCCATCTCCTTTACAGGTGCTGTCCGAGGGTTCCTGGCTGTATATCTCCAAGCCTCTGGTTTCTGCCAGTCCAATGAAGAATGCTTGCCCCAAGAATCTCTCCCAGCATACGTACTGCCTTGGGCTCCTTTCTTAGACCTCCTAGAGGCTTGCTGTTCTTCCTTCTGTTCAGGCTCCGTCTATCCTTCTCTTGCCGTCTTTGCCACCATTGCTCTCTGTGTTCTCTTTGCTGTCTTTGCCAGCCTTGCTCTCTGTGTTCTCTTTGCTGTCTTTGCCAGCCTTGCTGTTGCTCCTGGTGTCTGTCTGAAGAATTTCTTCTAGCTTTAAAGTGCCTAGATGGACACTCCACCCTAGCACAGTCCAGGTGTTCTGAATCAAGCCCTGCCCTAGGAGATGGGTGATTAGGGATTACATCATTGCTTCTCTGATTAGGCACACGTTTCCCTATTCCAGCTCTCCTAGAGGCTTTCTGTAAACCAATGCATTCTGGGTCTGGTAGTCTTTTAGGTAAACACTCTGTTTTAGTGCTTTTACCAGCCAGCACAGGTTGCTTATTCAGAGCCAATTCACCTCTTGTATTATTTCTTCCTGAACTATGATAAGCTTCCTTATCACAAGCTGCTAGAACGTCCCCAAGTTCCTTTAGTATTCTTGGATGTATCCCATCTAGTCCCATCTCTTTGTCCATTTTTAGTTTAGCTAGTTCCTTATGAACACAATCCTATGAAAATCGTTGGAGATGTCCTTACTTGTGTTCTTGTTTGTGGGTGTTGTCTGAGGTCCTGCTCCCTGCCCTTCATCTGTGAACACAGAACGGAAATATTTGTTAGGCAATTCTGCTTTATCCTCATCAGCTTCTTCATATTCCTTCCCTTTACCCTTGAGTCTGACAATACCACATTTGCCCTTCCTCCTCTCACTAACATATGTGAAAAATGTCTTATCCCCCCTTTTTACTGCATTGGCTATTTCTTCTTCTTTTTGTACCTTTGCTTTTCTGACTACTTTGCCAGGCAATACCCTTTAACCTTTCCCAGCAATCGCGGCTTCACAGAAACAGCCGCCAGCGTGAAGGAAAAGGATCTTCATGCTGGCGGTTGTACAGAGGGAGCCGGGGCCTCGCGCGGGCTTCCCCGGCTCCCTCTGAAGTCCCTCAGACAGCCGTGGCGCTGGTCAGAGGGGAGGCCAAGGACTACAAATGGGCTGTGATGAGGGGGGGGGGAACCTGGACTAGAAATGGGCTGTGATGGGGGGGAACTTTGACTAGAAATGGGCTATGGGGGGGGGGACTTGGACTGGAAATGGGCTGTGATTAGGGGGGCTAGGACTGCAAATGGGCTGTGATTGGGGTGGGGGCTAGGACTGGAAATGGCCTGTGATGTGAGGGCTAGCACTGGAAATGGGCTGATAGGGGCTAGAATAGGACTGGAAGTGGGCTGACGAGTGGGCTAGGATTGGAAATTGGCTGATGGGGGAACCTTGGAGTGGAAATTGGCTGATGGGGGGCTGGAATAGGACTGGAAATGGGCCAGTGGGGGCTGGAATAGGACTGGAAGTGGGCTGACGAGGGGGCTAGGATTGGAAATTGGCTGATGGGGGAGCTTGGAGTGGAAATTGGCTGATGGGGGGGCTAGAATGGAACTGTAAAAGAGCATATGTGGGGCTAGGACGGGAAATGGGCTGATGAGGAGCTGGAATAGGACTTGAAATGGGCTGATGTGGGGCATGGGAAAATGGGACTAGAAGGAAGCGGATGCTGGGTAGGTCCAGAACTATAAGGGAGCTGATTTTGGGGGAGGACTAGAAAGGATGGGGATGGGGAATGAGAATGGAGAGGGGAAAAGATATTTTGTGTGGAAGAAAAGTCTATGATGGGCCGGGTATTGGGAGAGTAAGAGGGGACTGAGAATGGAAGGGTGAAATTTAAGTGGATGATAAAGGAATAAGGAAAGAATTAGGGGAAAGAGCAAAAGGAAAATGATCAATATGTTAAAGCAGATATAGAGAGAGAATGGAAAACATCTAAAAGAGAAGAAAGGACAAATGGATAGCTCGCAGAAGACGCTAAGAAATCAGAAGAAAGTGATTGGAGCAATTGCAACTGAAAAATAAAATGCCCAAACAGAAGGTAGAAAATACTTTTTATTTTGAATTTATTAACTGGAATATGTCTGGTCTGGGAAGTGTGTATTGCTAACATCTTTGCGTTTTTGTTTAGTGCAAGAGGAAATTACTTTATTGTTTTATTTCTCCAGTGTTGTACATTTCATGTTTGGCTTTTGGGGTTCCCAGTTTATTTATTATCTGACCAAGGGAGTTAGCCTACATGTATCATCTGTCATTTTTGTGGGTGGGGCTGGGGGCGTGGTGGGACTAGGGGTGGAGAATGGGTAGAGCATGGCAAGCCACAGGTGTCGGGTTTTTCTCGGTGAAAAAGTTTGCAACCCTAGCTCTGAATCATCTATCTCCCCTTCAATCTGTTCAACACTCTGCTGTGCAGCTAATCTTCTGCCAACCTCGTCATGCTCATATTACCTCTTGCTCAAGTCACTTCATAGGCTCCCAATCTGCTTTCGCATCCAGTTCAAACTTCTCCTGCTGACCCATAAGTGCACTCATTCTACAGCTGCTCACTACCTTTCCTCTCTTATCACTCCCTACACCCCTCCTCAGGAACTCCACTCTTCTGGCAAATCACTTCTATTTGTGCCCTTCCCTTCTATTGCTAACTCCAGACTTCGCTCCTTTCACCTTGCTGCTTCTTATGCCTGGAACAAACTACATGAGTCTGTATGTCAGGCACCTTCTCTGGCTCTTTTCAAATCCAGGCTGAAAACTAACCTCTTTGCTGTTACTTTTGGATCTTGACTCACCTAATCTCCTTTGTGTTTCCTTACCATTCCCCCTAGATGTTTCTCATGTCTGCAGCCACTATGTTGTCTGTCTTGATTAGATTGTAAGCTCTGATGAGCAGGGACCATCTTTTACATATGTCTGTGCAGCGCTGCATATAACTTGTAGTGCTATACAAATGCTCAGTAATAGTAGTAGTAGTAGTAAATGCAATCATGCTATAATCACTGTTGTCAAGTGGTCCCAACACCTTCCTGTGTTCCACTAAGGACTAAGTCCAAAATAGCTTCCCCTCTTGTTGGCTCATGAACCAGCTGCTCCAAGAAGCAGTCATTTATCTCACACCAGGGAGGTTTCTCAACACACTAGATCCAAGACCACACTGTGATGAACCCATTTCACGTAGATTCACAAACTTAGAGAAAAAAGATCTTCTTGAGAAAATCCCGCCTAATCTACAGTCAGCTTTTGAAGACCTCAATGCCCTCATACAAACCTGCAATAAAATCATATCCGAAGCAGCAACAAGACCACCACGCCCAAACATCACAAAAGACACAAAGCTGTAATATAGTACTCAGCACAAGTAAAGGAGATGAAACACACCCTCAGAGCGATTGAGAGGAAGTGGAGAAACTACAGAACACCCAGCAGCCTTACCTCCTACAAAATCAAACTTAACCAATATCAGACAGCCACATACCAAGCAAAAAAGGAATATTACACAAAACTGATCCAAGGCTCAATTAATCGCCCCCATGAACTCTTCGAGGTAGTTAAATACCTTACAAAAGATACATCCCAATGAACAGAAGAAACAAACCTAACCTCACAAGTGATGGCAGAATACTTCCAGACCCTAACCTCTCCATGCAACAGCAATACAAGCACCCTCATAGACACAACAAATCAACAATGGTCAAAACCTGAACACACTTGGAAAGCATTCTCATCAGTCACACCCAGACTTCTAGAAGATATAATCACCAGCTTAACACAACCACATCCCCACTTGACCCATGCCCAGTCAGCTGGATTAAGGTAGCCAGACAAACACTCACACCAACAAACCTCAAGGTTACCCAACTATCACTGCAACAAGGTTACATTCCCCCAGAACTCAAAATGGCCTCCATCCATGCAATAAGAAAGGGAATAACAAACAACATCAACCAACTGACCTCCTACAGGCCCATAGCCAGCCTCCCATTCATGGCCAAGATACTAGAAAAGATCATACACCACCAACTCCAGGATCACATAGACACACACTCACCCCTCAATCCCCAGCAACATGGATTTAGACCTCACCATGGAATAGAATCACTCATGGCTACACTCTTGGATAACTTAATAAAGGGTACTGACGAGCCCAACACAGGATACTTACTCATCTTCCTAGATATCAAGACATCAAGGCGGCATTTGATTCAATACCTCACAAGCTAATCATCCCGCAAATTCAAGCAATTAGACTAGCAGACACTCCACTAAATTGGTTCAAGTCCTACCTATCAAACAGACAACTTCAAGTAAAAACAGGCTCCACATAATCTGCATCATACATCCAAAGTTAAGGAGTCCTCCAGGGCTCTGCCCTCTCTGCACTAATATTCAATATCTTCATCCAACTGATCTGCACAATCATACAACATACCATTTCCTATACCACATATACACTGACAACATTATGATTTATGCACCCATCAATGCACTTAGCCCAGACATAACAAACATAAGGAATTGCTTCACCTCCATAAGTAAATGGCTCATCCCCCACAACATCATCATAAACCTCAAGAAAACTGAAGTCCTTTACATCTCCAGGAAGAACAACTTCACCCCACCAGACACCATAAACATCGATGGAACCCAGCTACAAATAAAACAAGAAGTACGATACCTAGGAGTCACCCTTTATCAGTGCTTAACCTTCTCCACCCACATCAAAACATCACCAAGAACATCTACTACAAACTGCAGACAATACAACACCTCAAACCTTTCCTAACCTATCAAGACTTTCACGTAGTTCTCTAAGTTCTCGCCTTCCCACACCTGCAATATTATCCTCCAAGGCTTACCAAAGAAAACCATACACCCACTCCAACTTGCCCTCAACATAGCAGCTTGTACCCTCTGTAATGCACACTCAGCTGAACACATAACGCCTTTGCTCAAACAACTAAACTGGCTACCCATCATCAAACGAATAACATATAAATCCATCCTCACAACCTTTAAAGTCATCAAAGGCTTGTCCTCCACCCATATTCAAACCCTAATATACAAAACTCAAGACAACCAAACAAGGAGAACTGGATCCCAGAATACACTAAACATCCCAGCACTCTACACTAGAACCAACTCCACCACATCCAAGAGAGCTTTTTCCCTATTCGCACTGTCCCTCTGGAATTCAATCCCTTTCAAGCTGCGGGCCACAAAGGACATAGTAACATTCAGAAAGGCCCTTAAGACTCACCTGTTCACAGACTGCTTCATTGAAGACAAGACATAACCGTCCACCATGCAACAACTTCAGTCCCCTACCCCTCCCTCCTCTACCTTAATCCACTTGTTAACCTCCCCTAATGCTTCCCCTGATAACTTGCACCCCAAATTTTAAGTTCTGTCCAATTTGACTACCCTGTTCTGTTTAATGTAAATTGCTTTGAGCACAGAATAAAGCGGTATAGAAAAGCTTTTAATAAATAAATAAAATTGCCCCTTTGATATGTCACTTGGCTTTAACACCTATTTAAAACAATGTCACAGTTATTTTGCCTCCTAACTAGAAAGCCTCTTTAGAAAGGTCTCTAGAAACAATTTCTTTCTACTCAAAGAATATTTACCCTCTTCTACCTTCTATGCTAAGCTATACTCTGATCTGATTTAAATGAAAAGCTCTCTAGTAGTACTAAGCCCCATCATCTGATTGTCAGGGATTTTCTTACAGAGTATCTCTCAAAGAGAACACTATAGGCCTAGTCATATGCCTGTTTCAAAAATGTTTGGTCCAGCATCCAGCTCTCTTCACAGCTTTTCACATGCATAGGAGATCTCTCCCTTCTATGCTCCATTCTCTCACAAACTATGTCCTCTTATTTGGTGTTTTCTCAACCTGGTCCTAGTGTACCTCTAGCCATTTTGTTGTCAGGATATCCAACATGAATATGCATGAGATAGATGTGCACATACGAAAATGCACACCCCCTTTTCTCTATTGTCTTCTCTTCCTGGGGATGCGCTTTGCCCTGGCATTATCACTTCCTACCTTCTCATTGCTTAGTGTGCTAACAACTAATTTTTCCAGACCTCTCTCTGTTAGGATATGTTCAAAATCTGATGATTCTAGAAATGCCTCATGTGGTAATTTATCAGATGCTTCCACAATCCACTCCATACACTTTTCAGTGAGTTTCAGAACTCCTGTATCTGCTCTCCCAAACTCTGCACTGCCTCTGCCTTATTTTGGCCTTCTGTAGAGATGGGAGCAGACAACTTGGGTATGCATTAGTGATTGCGCATTTAGTTCTTTTGGGTCTCTAAAAAATTTAAGTGCATGCAAATCACTTTGTATATGCATATAACTATAATTAATATATATTCAATCGATTTACATGTGCAAAATTGTCTTAGCATGCATTCATGGAGGGTAGTTGTATAAGTAGGTGCCTAAAAGCAGTGTCTTTTAATTTTTCTAAGTATTGAAAGCATAAATGAGCTTGCTTACACTTTGCAAGTATGTGCATAAATTATTATATTTTATAATCAACATGCATATCACCCACACTCCATCTTAACTCCACCCATGTGCATACCCACAGTGAAGTACATGCTATCAAATAAATGAACGTGCTTCTATGCTGGTAATTTATAAGAGGACATTTATGTATGCATGAGACCACTTATGCATGCAAATAAGCACCTCCTTATAAAATTACCCCAGTGTGTGCATAATTAAAATGAATGGGAAAACCCCCCAAATGTCCACACAAAAAATAAGAAATAATTAGAAAATCTGCAAGTAAAACAAATTTTTATTTGCTCATGCACATCTCTATAGACTACTGGTCTTTCACATTGTCACTAGAAGCTGCAGCCATTGACATCCTCCTGTTAAAGAAATCTCTCTTCAGCTTGGCTGATAGACTGTAGGGGATTGGAGACTAGCTTCTCTGTCCTTCTCCATTACTGCTGCTGTTGGTCTCAGATCTCTCAGGGAGCATCACCCACTTCTCTTCTCTGTTTCTGCCACTATTTCTATGCTTAGCCCTTCCAAACATTGTGATTTATCAGACTACATTGTGAGCTCAATTGAGAAGGGACTGTTTCTCTTATGGTCTGTTGACCATGTTAATCCTTGAAAATCTCCACCAATGTTTTTTTTTTCCATTGTCAATTATAGTTGTCATGGGCTGGCTTTCAACAGGTGCCCCTTTGGCAGAAAGGCAACATTTTTCCAGGAGCTTTTCATCTTCCTGGGGATCTGGCTCCAGCCAGCCTATTCTTAGTTATGCCTTATGTTGCTGGTAATCTTTTGTCTGTTTCCAGTCTGGTCTTATGAATCTATTGATTCCTGCTATAGAAATTTACTCCAAAGGCTTTTCTTGTTCTATGTTCACAGCCCTGTAAGTTCTGGGAAAAATATCCAGGAACCCTTGTTATTTTTTTTCCTTGTTTATTTCTTGGACTTGCAATCCTGAATCCTTGTTTAAAATTCCCAGCTACTATTATTTTTTATGATACATTTACCAAGCCTGCTCTAGAACCTAATTGTCCAATTTGTGATCCAGTTCAGAAATTCTGCAACCATGTCTAAGAAAGTAAAAACTGCAATTGGCCACTGTGCCTGGAAATCTCTAATAACCTTTCTGGAACTTTCTGAGCAGTTCCCTGACAAGCATTATGGCACTCAAGAAGCATTAGTCGAACTTCCAAGTTACCCAGTTCCAAGAGAAGGATGTCAGGCATTCCTGACTTTCTGCCAACACTTTTCATGATGCATTATGGGACCTGTATAATCGATTCAATGGGTAGAATCATGAACTATAAATCCCACACTGATTTGGGATATAAGCTAATACCAGGATTGTCAAAAAATCTTTCTCTTGAAAAGGACTGGAGGAAGAATGGTGCTATATGTAAAAAAAAAAATTATAATAGAGCAACAATACCCCTGGTAAGTACCAAATGAAATGAGAAGGATGATCAGCTGTCGCTTCAGTAGGGGGAAGGGGTGATACATTGTCGGTACCAATGACATAGGAAAATGTGGTAGGGAGGTTCTGGAGGCTAAATTTAGGCTTTTAGGTAAGAAGTTGAAATCCAGAACTTCCAGGGTAGCGTTCTCCGAAATGCTTCCCGTTCCACGTGCAGGACCCAAAAGGCAGGCAGAGCTCCGGAGTCTCAATGCGTGGATGAGACAATGGTGCAGAGATGAGGGTTTTGGATTTGTTAGGAACTGGGGAACATTCTGGGGAAAGGAGGGGCTTTTCCGAAGGGATGGGCTTCACCTTAACCGGGATGGAACCAGGCTGCTGGCATTAACCTTTAAAAAGGAGATAGAGCAGCTTTTAAACTAGATAATAGGGGAAAGCCGACAGTCGCCCAAGAGCAGATGGTTTGGAAGAATGTATCCTTGAAGGATACTACCAAAAGCAGAGAGGTTCCAAAAAAGAGTAAAGTAGCCCAAATGCCCTCAAGTATGGAGCAGACAGAGCTTAAAGATCCCAAATTACCCATGTCTACCAATAGCCAAATTAATATGAATAAAATACAGTCTCTAAAATGCTTGTATGCAAATGATAGAAGTCTAAAAAATAAGATGGGAGAGTTAGAATATATAGCACTAAATGAGAGGTTAGATATGATTGGATTATCAGAAACATGGTGGAAGGAGGACAACCAGTGGGACACTGTGATACCTGGGTACAAACTATATCGTAATGATAGAGCTGATCAAATTGGTGGAGGGGTTGCGCTCTATGTTAGAGAGGGCATTGAGTCAGAAAGGATTAAAGTTTTGCAGGAAACAAAATTTGCTGTAAAATCTCTATGGATTGAAATTCCATGTAAAAAGGGGAAGGCGATGGCAGTGGGGGTGTACTATCGACCACCTAGCCAGAATGAACAAATGGATGATGTAATGCTCAAAGAAATCAAGGAAGCTAACAAAAGTTACAGTGCAGTAATAATAATGGGTGATTTCAATTACCCCGGTATCGACTGGGTCAGTGTCACGGCAGGACATGCTAGGGAGATAAAGTTCCTAGATGACATAAATGACTGCTTCTTGGAGCAGCTGGTTCATGAACTGACCAGAGGGGAAGCCATATTAGACCTGGTCCTTAGTGGAACACCAGATCTAGTGCAAGAGATAAGGGTGTTGGGGCCACTTGGCAATAGTGATCATAGCATGATCGCCTTTGATTTAATTAGTGGAGGAGGGATAGTACGGAAATCTACAGTACTACCTTTTAACTTTCGAAAGGGAGACTATGATAAAATGAGGAACATAGTTAAGAAAAAACTAAAAGGAGCAGTTGCAAATGTTAAAGACTTACATCAAGCTTGGGTGTTTTTGAAAAATACTATCTTTGCAGCCCAGACCAGCTGTATTCCACGCGTTAAGAAAAGTGCAAGGAAGTCCAAAAAACTGCTAGCATGATTTAAAGGTGAGGTCAAAGAGGCTGTTGTTGCCAAAAGAGCATCTTTCAGGAAATGGAAAAAAGAGCCAAATGACGAAACCTGGAAACAGTACAAGCACTGGCAAATCAAATGCAAGGCATTGATAAAGCAAGCAAAGGGAGAATTTGAGAAGAAGCTTGCTGTGGAAGCAAAAACGCAAAATAAAGATTTTTTCAAGTACATTCACAGCAAAAAACCTGTGAGAGAGTCAGTTGGTCCATTAAATGATAAGGGAGTTAAAGGGGCACTAAGAGGCGACAAGGCGATAGCGGAGAGACTGAATGAATTCTTTGCTTCAGTCTTTACTGAGGAAGATGTAGGGATGTTACCCATGACTGAAGTGGTATTTAAAGGTGCGGAAGAATTAAAGGAAATATCGATATATCGGGAAGATGTATTACAACTATTAGATAAACTGAAGAGTAGCAAATCACCTGGGCCGGATGGTTTACATCCAAGGGTGTTGAAAGAACTGAAATATGAGATTGCAGACCTGCTATTAGTAATCTGTGAACTATCATTAAAATCATCTCTAATACCTGAAGATTGGAGGATCGCCAATGTAACACCAATTTTTAAAAAGGGTTCCAGAGGTGATCTGGGAAACTACAGACCGGTGAGCCTCACGTCAGTACCGGGAAAAATGGTAGAAATCATCATAAAGAATAAAGTTACTCAGCATGTAGATAGTCATGGCCTAATGGGAGACAGCCAACATGGCTATAGACAAGGAAGATCTTGTCTTACTAACCTGTTATGTTTTTTTGAAGGTGTGAATAAACAGGTGGACAAAGGTGAGTCGGTTGATATAGGGTATCTGGACTTTCAGAAAGCCTTTGACAAGGTCCCTCATCAGAGACTTTTGGCAAAACTAAAGAGTCATGGGATAGGAGGCAGTGTACTACTGTGGATCAAGAACTGGTTAAAAGATAGAAAGCAGAGGGTTGGGCTAAATGGCCAATTTTCCCAATGGAGAACGGTGAATAGTGGTGTACCCCTGGGATCTGTGCTGGGTCCGCTGCTTTTTGACATATTCATAAATGACCTGGAAAGTGGAATAACGAGTGAGGTTATCAAATTTTCAGATGACACAAAACTATTTAAAGTTGTTAAAACCCAAGAGGATTGTGGAAAATTGCAAGAGGATCTTGATAAATTAGAAGACTGGGCATCAAAATGGCAGATGAAATTTAATGTGGACAAGTGCAAAGTTATGCACCTAGGGAAGAACAATCCAAGCTATGGTTCCACATTCGGAACCACCACCCAGGAAAAAGATTTAGGCGTCATTGTGGATAACATGTTAAAACCCTCGGCCCAGTGTGCAGCGGCAGCCAAGAGAGCAAATAGAATGCTAGGTATCATAAGGAAAGGAATGGAATATAAAACAAAAGATATTATAATGCCTCTATATCGTTCCATGGTGAGACCGCACCTTGAATATTGTGTGCAATTCAGGTCGCCATATCTTAAAAAGGATATAGAGTTATTAGAAAAGGTTCAGAGAAGAGCCACCAAAATGGTAAAGGGGGATGGAAGGATACTCCTATGAAGAAAGGCTAAAAATGTTAGGGCTCTTTAACCTGGAAAAGAGACGGCTGAGGGGAGATATGATAGAAGTCTATAAATTAATGAATGGAGTGGAACGGGTAAACGTAGATCGATTGTTTACATTATCAGAATATAGAAAGACTAGGGGACATGCAATGAAGCTACAGGGTAAACTATTTAAGACTAATAAAAGAAAATATTTTTTCACTCAACGTGTAATCAAACTTTGGAATTTGTTACTGGAGGATGTAGTAATGGCTGTTAGTTTAGCTGGGTTTAAAAAAGGTTTGGGCAAGTTCCTGGAGGAAAGGTCCATAAACCATTATTAAGGAGGGACCCAGGATATCAATGCTTGACCCAGTACAAGCATTGTGGAACCTGTGTCTTTTGGGGAAACTGCTAGGTACGTATGACCTAGATTGGCCACTGTTGGAAACAGGATACTGGGCTTGATGGACCTTGTTCTGACCCAGTATGGCATATCTAATGTCTAATGTTGGTTCTAGGGGGGTGGATCATAGGATATTGGATGATGCTCTTGGGGGAGTGGGATGCAGGTTGTCATTAGCAGTTTGGGTGTGATCGGGAGGGTTGGGTTGGTTTTAGCCATTAGTGTGTTTTTTTTATGTTTGGGCAGCAGTTGCAGCAAGTTCTTAATTAACAAAATTGCCCTGAATTGAAATGTATAAAAATAAAATGAAACATAATGAAAAAAAAGTGTAAAAAGGCAGGAAAGTAAACAAAATGATTTATATTTTGCCTGCATAACCCTACATCAGGATTGTCCCCTGATGTGGTATACTTGGTTTTTAACAAGGTCTTTGGCATAGTTCTGCATAGGTGACTAATAAATAAATTGAATGTACTTGGCATTGGTTTAAATGCGGCTGAATGTGAGATGACAAAGGGAATGGTAAATGGAGTTTACTCCAAGGAAAACAATGTTACCAGTGGTTTATCACAAGGAACAATCCATGGTCCAGTTCTTTTCAATAATTTAGGTGTCCTTGTGGACGAACTGGCAGGAATGGTTTGCCTTTTGGAGATGGTAGCATAATCTGGAAGAGGACAGATATCTGAAAGATATTGAAATCATGAGGAGGGATCTGGTGAAGCTTAAGGAGTAGCCTAGACTTTGACAGCTAAGACTTAATACTAAAAAATGTAGAGTCATGAATTTGAGATATAAAAAGAGAGCGATATATTACAGGGGTGATCGTATCTGATGATCTTAAGATGGACAAACTGGATAATGTCAGAAAAATGCTTGGGTACATTTGGAGAGGTATATTGATATTTTTTTTTAATTTGAGATGTACAGTGATTGATTGTATTGCATTTAATATACATGGTGGGGATAGGGAAAGGCTGCTTTTGCAACAGGAATAATAGTGGATTTTTGAATTAAAGACCTTAGAGCCCAATAGTTTGAATAGTTCCATTGAATGGGGAGTCTGTGTGAAATGATATGTAACTCTGTCTTCGAGAGTATGGTGCATTTTGGGTTACACCCCCTTCTCTCCACTTGGTTCAGGAATATTATTTAAAGCGTCTGGTGACATCAAATGCCATAGCTAGAGTTTTACTGGTCCTCGGAAAGAAATTTTGGAAATGGCGCCCGATAAAGCAGTCTTCCGAAATAAAGATCTCTGTAAGGCTCATCATTAATAAGGAGTCTTCAGAGGATGTCGTTAACTTCTTGAAGCTAAGTGACCACTTTGTTAAAATCATTTCAGAATCGGCTCTAGCTTTGCTCATTATGTTTTACATTATAGGAATGTTACATCGCAAGTCTTGCAAGCAGCAGTAGCCCCGAGAGTGTTACAAGGGAGGTTATTGAGTCAATCTTGCCATATACTAAATATTAGGGTGGCAGCACTTTTCTTAAGTTTGAAATTAAAATGTATTCAATATAATTTCAAATGAATTCATTACAAAGTATTTTAGAATTTTGGAGTAATAAATGGTTAATTATACATTATAAATTAAAATTCAATAAAAATAAAAATAGAAATTTAGTAATAAGGATGGTTAGAGGAGTTTTTTAGACCTATGATGGTTATTGATGGCACTCCCCTTTGGGCAAATTCTTTATTGCCATGTAGCGGGACATCATATTATACTGAGGTCTTTTCTCCTCTATTTTAATAGTTTGATTTCAATATTGTAGGTATTCTTTGGGTGTATTTGAATAAGAGATTTGCATCTCTCTGAGACTGATTTACATTGTGAACTATAGGAGCTTAAGATTATTTTGAATACAGATAATATAATTATTAGAAATTGTTGATACCTGCATTTATTAAATAATCAGTTTTATGCAAGGGCTTTTTCTTTTGATTATTTTGTCTTCAAGCCCTTGTTGCGTTTTTTTTTTTTGGGGGGGGGGTTGTGATATATTGCCCACCAGGCCATTTTCCTTCCCAGTTTCTACAACCGCTAACCCACAAAAAAGCTGCCAGTCACTTCCCAGATTGTCTCCAACCTCAAAGATCTCCTTAAATCTTTTTTGCACCCTGTTTGTACAGATGGATAGTCTACTTATCTTTATAGTTTCAGTTTGATTGAACAGAAAGCTCATTTTTTCTTTTATTAAGTTCTAGTTTCTTTATTTGTTTGAACAGTAAAGAAAAGAAGTATGTTAACAAAGAATGGCAACATCATGGAATCCACCATTTACTTCTTAATTCAAGGAGGCAAAATTAACTTGGCCCATCCTATTACTCTAGTACCCCTCCCTCATCATATTTTCTATATAAACTCAACAAATTACACCATTGACTAATTTTGACGGAGGCAGCATTCTTCCATTTTTAATAGGTTTCAAGGCAAGAGGAAGCATAAAATCAAATAATTGAGCTTCCTTGGCAGGGAGCTTTATTTCCAAAGATAAATCATGTGTGATAAAGTACTAAGTTCCATCTTACAAGAACAATATTGCTTATCTCCCCCATTGGTCAATTTACATTTTTTTAACAGGAGTCCAATATATTCTGTATAAAAAGCTACTGATCTAGAAACATATATCATGATAGCCTATAAAACAGTCTAATCAGCAGGTCTCTCTCAATTCTCTCTCCCAGATTTTTTCTACAACTAAACATTCAGTTTGTCCCAATGCACGTAAAATTTTATAAAATTTGGATCCCACCCTGGGGACTACATGCACCCTTCCCAATATCACAAAGGGTCCAGTTCTCCTTAAGCTCTATTAACTCCATCATACTATGAAGTAAAGCGCACTAAAGCTGGAGCCTTTTAAAATGTTGTGTAGGAGGAAGGAAAATTCTTGTAATACATTGAAGGGCTTAAGCCTTTCAAATTCCATTAATTGTCCTATCATCCATATGTCTCTAATTTGCCACATCCTCCAGTTTAAGCAGTTATTTTCTACCTTAACCCTTCAATTATACCATAAAGGTAATTTTTTTAGAAGCTTGTAATGAGATATCAATATTCTGCTTCTAAACTATGGAAGGCTTTAACCATCTCCACCAATGGCATAAGCTCTTCAAATTGGGGATGCAATGACATACCAGGCAATAGATGCAAGGGCAGTGATTTCAGCAATTTTAACTCTGAAACCAACTAGGTAGAGACTGCTCCTCGTGCTGTAAAAGCTAGTATCCTTCCTGTCGCAGAAGAAAGGCAATATATGGTAAAATGCAAAATCTGGAAAGTTATTCCCTCCTCAATCTTTGGGTAACTTTAATCAACACAACACAATTCTGAGTGGCTTATCCTTCCACAAGCATTGCATTAGCAGTGTTTCTAGCTGCCTATAAAACCACCATGGAAACCTAACCGGGAGCATCTGTAAGACATAAAGGGCCTGATTTTCAAAAGTCATTTGCATACTTTGCAGTCCAGTAAACCATGTAAATGCCTTAAATCAGGATATTCAATGGTACTTACATGGTTAGTGCTGTTGAATATCCCCTTCTAAATCTCCTTTGTGCCCCGATGCTATCTGGTTAGCATTGGGCCATGTTGGGGACATTCCGGGGTGGAGCGGAAGCGGCAATATATGATAACTGGGCAGCAGCAATATTGCATGCTACACAGTTAGTGATCTGCGCTGAAAAGATAGGCGAGGAAAACCCTCGCCTATTTTTAAGGTGCAGAAGCTAACCAGGTTTGTTGCTGCCTGGTTAACTTTGGCAGCTTCCTGTGTGTGCGGTGATCCCCGGATATTCAATGCCGTCACTGCAGCATTGAATATCCGGGTTAGAGATCAGCAGGGAGGGCTATGTTTAAATGAGGCGCATAGCCCTTTGAAAATGAGTCTAGCTCAATATTGGGCCCAAAGGACCTGTCATTGGAAGCCTCAAGCATCCCTAATGCACCTGAAAAGCAGCCTTACCATTGTATGTCAGTCATAACTGTGTATTTGTGATTTTCACTTCTATGGATATCACTGAAATTCCCGTCACTGTGCCCAGCAGTAACCAGATATCCACGAGGGCTTAACTGGGTGTTAGAGGGGCGTGGCTCCGACTCACCTGCTTTACGGCAATATTCAATGGCGCAGTGCAGCGGCCCAAAATGTCATAAACTGCGTAAGCTTAGGCCAGAGTTTTAGGCACATTGGACAAAGTGACCAGCCATCGGCAAACCTGGGCAGCTGAAATACCTGAGAACAGACACCGTCCATGCAATGTGGGATCTGAAAAAGCTGCTATTAAGAAAGAGATGCCACCAATGTGCCAGGGCACAGAGGAGGAGGCGGCACAATGTGCAGTAACAGCAGTGGCCAGTGACCCAGTGCCACAGGTGCACCTACCCTACTGCATGGATCTACAGACCTAGGGTGACATAACTTCAGCTGTTGGAGGAGGAGGTGTGCTAATGCTGTTAGTTGGACAGTGCCACCATAACAGAGCTGTGTGGAATTCTGTACTGGGATTTGGAGCCGGTCACTGCCCGAAACCAGGCACTGCCACTGGCTCTGAAACTGACCACTGCACTGGGGTTCTTGGCCACAGGAAGCCTCCAGCATGTTGTCGGTGCCACTACAGTCTGCAAAAGGCACAATCAATATGCCCATCAGCCCATACTGCTAGTCCTGACACATCTTGCACATTTCCTTTTTAATGTGCGCCTGCCCCTCTGCTCCCACAGGTGACTGTGGATACCCACTCACGTCCTGGTTACCAACATCTAGGCACCACCTGCAGAACCCACAGGAAGAGCGATAAAACCAGACTCACCAGAGGACCAGGGCAGTGGTGGAATGGGCTTTTGGGGTACTCAAAAGCCACTTCAGATGCCTACACCACAGTAGGATTAAGCTGCTGTATAACCCGGAACGTGTGTGCAGGTTATTCACAGCCTGCTACATCCTTCATAATCCTGTCATGCAGCATGGCATCTTGAATCCTGAGGCTGAATTGACAGAGGGGATAGATGCTGCAGAGGCTATGAATGAGGAAAGGATGTAGCATCTAAGTAATGTTCACTGATATTCAATAAATGTACTCATTTGCACTAGATGGTTTCACAGATGAGTCTGTTCCTTATTTGATATTTTTTTTAACCTTTTTCAATGAATATTTAAGACTTTGGCAAAATGGCACAATTTACAGCTTTCTTAACACTAAATAAGTAGAAACCACACCCAAACTGAGCTCTTCAACCTTCAAACACCCCACCAGGGACTGGGCAGTGGGGTAGGTGCTAGGGCACTGCAGGCATGCATTGGCCTGTGGGGTGGACATCCTGCAGGCCATGCTGGGGCATGATGGGCCGTCCTCGTGCCCAATTCTGTATGTCACGGGAACATTTTGCTCCCGATTTACAGAATAGGGTCCTAACAGGTCCATCCTGCTTGGGGTGATCCAAACGGCCCGGACATGGTCCTTCCTGAATTGGGCTCCACATCTCTTTTCGATTCTGCCCAATGCTTTGACAAGGTCCTGTAAAACAGGAATCATTCCTTCCGTTCCCGTTGCTGTAGTCCTCACTGGAAGTTCACTCCTGGATCGTGATAACACTCGTACAGGAGACACTTCACCAAATCTGTAAGGGACTTGTTCTTCAGCCCATATTATTGCTGCCTACATGAGGTTTGGGAATGATATCTGTGGATTCTCTTCCAATCTTTGCCTCATATCATGTCTTAACATATGATCTTTTAAGACCAGTATGAACTGTTCTTTTAGCATTTCTTGGGGATCTCCCAGCCTAGTGTCAATATTGCTGTGAGCTTTTCTTGCAACTGATAGGCATATGTTCTTGTTGATTCACCAGTCTTCTGTCTTCTGTCATAAAACTCTTTTATACATAATCCCAAGGGGATCTTGTCTCCATAAACCTATAGCAATCAGTCAAAAATACATTTGACTGACTGCCCTTGCCATGGTGCCTGATATTTGACAGTCTCCTGAGCTTGTCCTTTTAAGTGGTCCTTTATAGTCTCCAGCTGATCTTCTGGTGGGACTCTTAAACTTCCATGTCTTTGTTCTTCTGAAGCCAGAAACTGGGTACTTATGCAGAAAGAGGAAATCCCCCCCTCTATTCAGAATAAGTTAGACTCACACCACACAGTTTCTTTATTACCCTCAGGAGGTATGTAAAAATTCAGCTTTTGCAAAATTTTCAAAATATCTATCACTTCCAATAGACCCAGTTTACCCAGTAAAACTCAATATCATCACTCTCACTGTCTATCCTGACCATGATGCCAACTGTGACCCCCCAACCCTCACCCCTGGGTAAGAAAGGTAAGAAAGTACTGGGTCTTCCCTATGAGACTGTATCACAGTCACTGAGATGATGTTTCACTTTTCTAACTCTCTTGGGGTGTGGTAAGTGCCTCAGAACACTATGAACCAATTGGAATAACCCTTTAGGGAAACACAAAGAAAAAATAGAATGGATAGAAACTACAATGAGTTTTCAGGTGGTAAACAATTCAACCATCCCTAGGTAAGTACACCATAGGTAAGTAGTGTAACCAGTTATGAAAGGAACATGATGCTGGTAATGTAAATGCAGAATTATACGTTTAATCCACATGTAAACAATAAATATTTAATTACAATGTCTCATATTACTTTTTACTTATTAAAAATTCAGCTCCATAAACATATGTATGTGATATACGTTGAACCCCAGTCCCTGTGAGCTCAAATATGTCAAACTGTGCATACATTCAACAGTACTTATCTTTTCCGTTGGGGCCCAGTTCAAGTTGATGCTCTCTCTCTTCCTTGCAATGTTGGTTAAAGAAGACGTTTGTCAGCAACTCTGATGAAGTCTGATGTCTTTGGCTCAAAAAACTTTTGAGGGGATGTCCTTATCTAGCCCTAAACTCTCTCTGTTGCTATAATCACTTACACTAAAAAAAACTATCTAAAAAATATATATGAAGGTAACTGGCAACATATTAATCTTGTCACCTAAGCAAGTTTGCCTAGATCTTTTATCTTGGTTAGACACTTCTTACCTTCCAGCACATTCTTATTCTGACCATCACTTACCTTCCACCCAAACAGTTTTCTCACTCTCCCCTATTCACAGGCATGCAGACAAATACCTCGCCTTCCTTCTCAGATTCCTAAATGTTTAGAGATACCCTTTTGCCCAGTCTTTCCCTTCAGTTTAGGGTTGTCCCCAGGGCCGGATTTACCTTGAGTGAGGCCCTACGCCAACAAAAATTGTGGGCCCCCAGCAGGGGCGGCCCAAGGGGGGTGCGGGGCCTCATTTGCATAAGGGGCCTCATTTGCATAAATATTTGCATAATGTTACCATATACTAACTTTTAGTAAACGTGCCTCTTAATGAGTGTATGGATAAAGAAAGACTAAAAGATTTCTACATTACTATAATCTAATGCCAACCGCCAGGCACATTAGGAACTACTACAAAAACTGCCCATTTAGAACCCATAGCAAACCCGCCGTATCCTAACAGCACTACCAGGACTCACAAAGCACCATACCCTACCAATCAAAAGGCAACACTGCAAATATTAAACCAATACATTTCAGAGAACAACAATACATGACCTACTGGGGAAAGAGAACAAGTGGCAATGTCAAATAGGAATTATATAAACAGAACACCTCAGCTCAGTTACACATGCAGAACATAGACCATCAAACAAGTAATCACAATTTAGAAACAGGAAGACAATAATTAAACTGGGAATCCCAAAAGCCAAACTTGGAAAGTACAACACTGTAGAAATAAAACTATACATTAATTTGCTCTTGTACTAAACAAAGCGCAGACGTTAATGATGCACATTTACCAGAGCTGACATATTCCAATTAATAAATTCAAAATAAAGAAATATTTTTCTACCTTTTGTGCATTTTTTTCAGCTGCAATTGTCCCAGCCACTTTCTTCTGGTTTCTTCGTGTCTTCTGCTAACTCTCCATCGTCTGCTGTCCATTTGTCCTTTCTTCTCTCTTCTAGATTTTTTTCCATTCTCTCTCTACATCTGCTTTAACATACTAATCTTTCTCCTTTTGCTCTTTCCTCATTCCTATTTCATCCACTCAAATTTTACCCCTCCATCCTCAATCCCCACTTACTCTCCCAATACCCGGCCAATTGTAGATTTTTTATCCCTCCCACACAAAATATTTTTCCCTTCTCCATTTTACTCTTCCAGCCCCATCCCATTCTAATCCTCCCCCAACATCAGCTCCCTTCTAGTTCCAGCCTCACCCAGCATCCATTCCCTTCTAGTCCCTGCATCAGCCCATTTCCAGTCCTAGCCACCCATCAGCCCATTTCCAGTCCTAGCAACCCCCCAACCCAATACCAGTCCTAGCCCCCCATCAACCCACTTACAGTCCTAACCTCCCATCAACCCATTTTCAGTTTAAGCCCCCCCTATAACCCATTACCAGTCCTAACCCCCATCAGCCCACTTCCAGTCCTAACCCCATCAACCCATTTCCAGTCAGCCCCCCCATAGCCCATTGCCAGTCCTAACCCCCCATCAGCCCACAGCCCATTACCAGTCCTAACCCCATCAGCCCACCTCCAGTTTTAACCCCCCCAGCCCATTTCCAGTCCTAGCCCCCCCATAGCCCATTACCAGACAGCCCCCATCAGCCCACAGCCCATTACCAGTCTTAACCCCCCGCAAAGCCCATTAGCAGTTCTAAACCCCTCCAACAGCCCATTACCAGTCCTAACCCCATCAGCCCACCTCCAGTCTTAACCCCCCCAGCCATTTTCCAGTCCTAGGCCCCCATTGCCCATTTCCAGAAAGCCCCCATCAGCCCACAGCCCATTACCCGTCTTAACCCCCCCCCAAAGCCCATTGCCAGTTCTAAGCCCCCCAACAGCCCACAGTCCATTACCATTCCTATCCCAATCAACCCAACTATTGCCTTAACCCCCCCAGCCCCAGCCCCCGCCCCCCCCCCAATAGCCCATTACCAGTCCTACCCCCCCCCCCACCCCCATCGGCCTAAAGTAAAATTTAATTTTAAAAAAAAAAACCTGCTGGCTGCCGCTGCGGGGCCCCCTCTGCTGCCGCGGCAGCACCAACTGACCCGCGGGGGCCCCCTCTACAAGCTGAATCCGTCGGTTCGTTCCTTCCTCCCTCCCTCCGTGCACGCTGTGAGAGGCGCGAAGGAAAAGTGTCTCCCTTGCGTCTCTGATAAGCACGAAGGGGCTGATGGGCAATTTACCAACAGCCCCTGCGGGCTTAACAGAGACGCGAGGAGACACTCTCCTTTTGCGTCTCTCACAGCCTGCACGGAGGGAGGGAGGGAGGGAGGAAGGAACGAACCGACGGATTCAGCTTGTAGAGGGGGCCCCCGCGGGTCAGTCGGTGCTGCCGCGGCAGCAGAGGGGGCCCCGCAGCGGCAGCCAGCAGGTTTTTTTTAAAATTTTATTAAAAAAAAAAATTAACTTGTTCTTTTTTTGTGGGCCCCTGCCAGCTGTGGGCCCTACGCCATGGCGTACATGGCGTATAGGTAAATCCGGCCCTGGTTGTCTCAACTTAAAGGAGTTTTTAAACACTCCTGGTTTTTTTTTCAAAAGATTTCTTAACTTCTTACTTGATTTGACTCTGGATCCTGTCTTCTTCCCTCTCACCTCTTTCTCCCAGTTTCAGAATACCTCCTATAAACTCAGCGTATCAAACGTGGAAACAAATCATAAACCCTTCTATCCTTTAACCTCCTGTCCTAGCACTCACTTCCTTCTTTAACCACTAGCCGCCCAAACACACTTTCTCTCAGACTTTCATAAACCCAGTCAGTCTCTACACTAGAACATAAGAACATAAGATATGCCATACTGGGTCAGACCAAGTTCCATCAAGCCCAGTATTCTGTTTCCAACAGTGGCCAATCTAGGTCATATGTACCTAGCAGTTTCCCCAAGAGACACAAGTTCCACAATGCTTGTACTGGGTCAAGCATTGATATCTTCGGTCACTTCTTAATAATGGTTTATGGACCTTTCCTCCAGGAACTTGTCCAAACCTTTTTTAAACCCAGCTACACTAACAGCCTTTACTACATCCTCCGGCAACAAATTCCAGAGTTTGATTACACATTGAGTGAAAAAATATTTTCTTTTATTAGTCTTAAATAGTTTACCCTGTAGCTTCATTGCATGTCCCCTAGTCTTTCTATAATCTGATAAGGTAAACAATCGATCTACGTTTACCCGTTCCACTCCGTTCATTAATTTATAGACTTCTATCATATCTCCCCTCAGCCGTCTCTTTTCCAGGTTAAAGAGCCCTAACCTTTTTAGCCTTTCTTCATAGGAGTATCCTTCCATCCCCTTTACCATTTTGGTGGCACTTCTCTGTACCTTTTCTAAAATCGCTATATCCTTTTTAAGATACGGCGACCAGAACTGCACACAATATTCAAGGTGCGGTCTCACCATGGAACGATATAGAGGCATTATAATATCTTTTGTTTTATTTTCCATTTCTTTCCTTATCATACCTAGCATTCAATTTGCTCTCTTGGCCGCCGCTGCACACTGGGCCGAGGGTTTTAACATGGTATCCACAATGACGCCTAAATCTTTTTCCTGGGTGGTGGTTCCTAATGTGAAACCTTGCATCGTGTAACCATAGTTTGGGTTGTTCTTCCCTAGGTGCATAACCTTGCACTTGTCCACATTAAATTTCATCTGCCATTTTGATGCCCAGTCTTCCAATTTATCAAGATCCTCTTGCAATTTTTCACAATCCTCTTGGGTTTTAACAACTTTAAATAGTTTTGTGTCATCTGCAAATTTGATAACCTCACTCGTTATTCCACTTTCCAGGTCATTTATGAATATGTCAAAAAGCAGCGGACCCAGCACAGATCCCTGGGGTACACTACTATTCACCTTTCTCCATTGAGAAAATTGGCCATTTAGCCCTACCCTCTGCTTTCTATCTTTTAACCAGTTCCTGATCCACAGTAGTACACTGCCTCCAATCCCATGACTCTTTAGTTTTGCCAAAAAGTCTCTGATGAGGGACCTTGTCAAAGGCTTTCTGAAAGTCCAGATACACAATATCAACCGACTCACCTTTGTCCACCTGTTTATTCACTCCTTCAAAAGAACATAACAGATTAGTGAGACAAGATCTTCCTTGTCTAAAGCCATGTTGGCTGTCTCCCATTAGGTTGTGACTATCTACATGCTGAGTAATTTTATTCTTTATGATGGTTTCTACCATTTTTCCCGGTACTGATGTTAGGCTCACCGGTCTGTAGTTTCCCGGATCACCCCTGGAACCCTTTTTAAAAATTGGTGTTACATTGGTGATCCTCCAATCTTCAGGTATTAGAGATGATTTTAATGATAGTTCACAGATTACTGATAGCAGTTCTGCAATCTCATATTTCAGTTCTTTCAACACCCTTGGATGTATACCATCTGGCCCAGGTGATTTGCTACTCTTCAGTTTATCTAATAGTTGTAAGACATCTTCCCGATGTATCGATATTTCCTTCAATTCTTCCGCACCTTTAAATACCACTTCAGTCATGGGTAACATCCCTACATCTTCCTCAGTAAAGACCGAAGCAAAGAATTCATTCAGTCTCTCTGCTATCGCCTTGTCGCCTCTTAGTGCTCCTTTAACCCCTTTATCATCTAATGGACCAACTGACTCTCTCACAGGTTTTTTGCTACGAAGGAACTTGAAAAGGTCTTTATTTTGCGTTTTTGCTTCCGCAGCAATCTTCTTCTCAAATTCTCTCTTTGCCTGCCTTATCAATGTCTTGCATTTGACTTGCCAGTGCTTGTGCTGTTTCCAGGTTTCGTCGTTTGGCTCTTTTTTCCATTTCCTGAAAGATGCTTTTTTGGCAACAACAGCCTCTCTGACTTCACCTTTAAACCATGCTGGCAGTTTTTTGGACTTCCTTCCATTTTTCTTTAAGCGTGGAATACAGCTGGTCTGGGCTTCCAAGCTTGATGTACGTCTTTAACCTTCGCAACTGCTCCTTTTAGTTTTTTCTTAACTGTTTTCCTCATTTTATCATAGTCTCCCTTTCGAAAGTTAAAAGGTAGTACTGTGGATTTCCTTACTATCACTCCTCCACTAATTAAATCAAAGGCGATCATGCTATGATCGCTATTGCCAAGTGGCCCCAACACCCTTATCTCTTGCACTAGATCTGGTGTTCCACTAAGGACTAGGTCTAATATGGCTTCCCCTCTGGTCAATTCATGAACCAGCTGCTCCAAGAAACAGTCATTTATTTCATCTAGGAACTTTATCTCCCTAGCATGTCCTGACGTGACACTGACCCAGTCGATACCGGGGTAATTGAAATCACCCATTATTATTACTGTGCTGTAACTTTTGTTAGCTTCCTTGATTTCTTTGAGCATTTCATCATCCATTTGGTCATTCTGGCCAGGTGCTCGATAGTACACCCCCACTGCCATCGCCTTCCCCCTTTTATATGGAATTTCAATCCATATAGATTCTACAGCAGATTTTGTTTCCTGCAAAACTTTAATGCTTTCTGAGTCAATGCCCTCTCTAACATAGAGCACAACCCCTCCACCTATTTGATCAGCTCTATCATTACGATATAGTTTGTACCCAGGTATCACAGTGTCCCACTGGTTGTCCTCCTTCCACCATGTCTCTGATATTCCAATCATATGTAACCTTTCATTTAGTGCTATATATTCTAACTCTCCCATCTTATTCTTTAGACTTCTAGCATTTGCATACAAGCATTTTAGAGAATGTATTTTATTCATGTTAATTTGGCTATTGTTAGACACTGACAGTTGTTCCCATTCAATCCCACTCTCTTCCTCATGCAGGCACTCAAAACATCCATCTCAGCTCTATTTCCAAGGTAAAATCACCCAAAACCAGGGTCCGGTTCTCAGACACACTGATTCATTTCCACTCACTTCACCAAATATACTCCAACTGCCAACTTTCAGCTCACCTTACTCCCATTCCAAATTGCATTCCAAAACATCCCTACTTGACCTGATGCCATCAAATATCCCTTTCTATATTCTTCTGATACCCTTAAATCTTTCCTATCTTCAAAAATCCTATAGCAGTCTTGCTATGCAGCTAAAAAAAAAAATCCTCAGCTGTCATTTTCTTTCTCACAGTGTCTAGGCTGGAGTCAGCTGGTCAGGTTGCAATAGTGTTGCTAGAAGGATTCTTACTCAAACCCACCTGCATCTGTGATTTTTTTCAAGGTTTAAAGCTACATTTTTAAGCTAATACAAACTTTTACAATAAAATCTTTACATGTGTACAGATCCCCAGAGCTTTACCTTTTATATGACATTTTTTAACCTTTTTCAATTAATATTTAAGACTCTGGTGAAATGGCAGAATTTACAGCTTTCCTGAGGCTTAAAAAATTCAAACCACACCCAAATTGGGCTCTCCAACCACCCCCCTCCCCTCCCCAAACACCCCTCCTGTGCACTTTTTAACTCTTGAAAATTCAAAATGTGGGTTTTATGTTTGGAACATTTTTGGCTTAAAACTCAGCGATTTTATCTATGGAAATTAAAATGACCACTTTCCTGAAGTCCCCAGACCTTCCCAATCCTGATGTCACACTTCTAAACTTTCAGTTTTAACATTTAAATTTCACTAGTTTCCAGACATTTTAAGAGGTTCTGGCTGTTTTAAAGTTGGCTCTGACATCACACAGCAACCAGCTTAGATTTCCCATTTGCCTCAGCAGCTCTCCAAACAAAAAGAAAAACAGCATTGCAGCACAAAGCAATCACTGACAATTTTTATTTTTATTAATTGGTGGCATTTTTTTTGGCTTCCCCTTTCACTATTACACCTGCCTGCTCCTCAACACAACAAGCAGCCTGGAGCTCTATTTGTTTTCCTTTTTTTAAACATCTGACTTATTACTGCTCCTCCTGCAGCCTCAGGAAAGGAAAAATAATCACTTGCTGCTTGTTGCAGCCCTCAGGATGTTAACCTACCCTCCTGACAAGCTATTTCTTTATTATTTATTTAATTGAAACCCTCTGGTTACTCTAACAACTGGTGACATGTGCCTCCTGGTGGTCGAAAATGATCTGATTAGTGATTTGCAGCTCCTGCTGGATGACGTGTAGCTTAGACTGGATGCCGTCAGTGCAGTGCAGCATACATGCCCCCTCCCATAACTTTTCCTATCCACATCATCTGGGTCACTGTCGCCAGGGTCTTCCAAGATCGGGAAGGTGAGTCCTGCAGCAGCCAGCTTGGCAGGGGCTTGCTCATCATCCCTGGCAGCCACGGTGCCAAGCTGTACTGTGCTGCATCCTGGGCTTCCTGGGGGGTTGTCAGTTGCAGGATTAGGAGTGCCATCTCCTTGAGCACCCACAGGCTGTGAAGGTCCAGCCACTGGCTGGTCTATAGGAGAGCAAGAATGATACAGGTCAGGCCTTGGCAGTATTCACAGGATTTGGAGAAATTCTGCATTGAGTGTTCACTAGCCTGATAGGACAGGGACAGGTGGACCCAGTGAGGCTCGCTCTCACTTCAAATGTCTCCCAACACCAGATAGATGTCCGAGGTACAGGCTCAATGTGCTTCAAACAGTGGAGAGCTGATGCACATCACCAGTTTGTCAATCAGATCTTCACACATTGCAGGTTTCTGCAGGCTTGTAATGTGGCCTGCAGAAAGTTACAAAGGGTGGATGTGCACATCAGAAAACAGAGCACCTGCCTGCCCCATATCCCCCAATAAAAAGCTCATGGTGGTAGCCAATCATCAACCGGGTACACCCCTACGAGCAGGACCCATGTGAGAAGAGATACAGTACACTGTAGGCTCACCTCTGTGTACATGACAGGTATAGAGAGCACGGTGAGCAGACAATGTAAATAACCCTGCTGTCTCTTACACCTGTGGATACAGAAACATGCCATGATATCTAATGTGGGAGTATAACCCTCTAGCATAATTCTCTACAACTCTACTTTGCAGGTATGAGTCACATTGCCTATGAGTGAATACCCTGATGTGCTTCTTGGTGCCAGGAACAGAGTCACAGAAACTGCAGGAGGAAATGCCATCATTGGACAAGGGACAGCAGTGGCATCCTTAGGCTAAACAGTGTCATGATGCATGCTACAATATAGCACCCCCATAACCCACAATTGTACTGTAGTCCATGCATATGAGTCTCTGTCAATGGAAATAGGGATGAGGGAGGGGAAGGGGTATGGGAAGCACACAAAGCAGCATGCTAGGGCCTGGAGTGAGGGAGAGGGAAGATTGTGATGGGAGAAAGACTGCACAGTCAACAGAAGTAGGGCTGACAAATCGGCAACATGTGCTACTTGTCAGAACGTTTGAGCCTGTCACACATCAACCAGTGAGCAAGAGCTGTTCACTCTCCAGAGTGACAGGAGCAGACATAACATAGCCTGTAACCCCTGTGATGATGACATCATCCATGAATTGGAGGACCTGTTCTTCCAGGGGACTCAATTGCACCTGGCGTTTGGGTAGCAGCTTGTTGTTGACTGCCCTCTTTTCCTTGGCACCCTGCAGAACCACCCCCCATTACTTTTTTATGTCCTCAGCATCTCTGTTGTTGTGGTGCATCACATTGACCCTCCTTGCTATTTGCTGCCAGCCCTGTTGTTGACTGCTTGCATCCTCGACTCCAAACAAGGTGCCGTGCTCCCTTATGATTAGCTCCAGGGCCATGGAGGTCTTGGAGGGAGTGAAGTTAGCTTTTCATGTGCGCTTCATTATCTTAGTTGCTGAGTTAGACATCCTCGCTGGTTAAGGACAATGGAGATGGAAAGCTATGCATGGTAAGCTTAAAAGTATTTTAAGCTATGCAGTTATGACGCCTTATCCAGGGAACACCCCACGTAAAAGCTTGAGAGAAACCCATGTAACATTTCTCCGCAGGAAATTTGAATATTGACACCAATGCACACTGCCAGAAGCCTCCATAGCCATGTAGGATGATAAGCGGAGATATTCAGAGGGCCAAACTGGTTATCCACAATATGTGGGTAAGTGAAATATCAGCTACAGCACCCAGTTTCATGCTAAACGGGTAAATGGGAAAATCAGGCTTGGCGGCAGTTTAGTGCTTGCAGTCAGGTAAATGGATTATCATGCTTGCTACACAGTGCTTGTAACAGGGGAAATGGATATCATGCTGCTACACAGGACTACTGGAGTGCTCTATGACATGCTACAGGCCCAATACCACAGCCACCCAAGGGTTACAGTATACAATGCTGTGGAAAGGTGCATGTATGTGGAAGTTGCACTCTGCTCCATGACACTGGTGTACACTGGCCAGTGGACCTATATTGTCAGGCCATCATATCTTTGGCTAATGATGTGTGTGCCTGCTGCTATGGGCACAGTGGTGTATGGCTAGAACTGCAGTCTGGAGTGAGGGAACAGGGAGGGTAAGTGCCATGTGTCCTCACAGCACAGTACAGCACAGGTGTGCACTGCAGTGTTGTGTGTAGATGGATAAGAGATGCGGTTGGTGGGGAGACTGCCAATATGATGGATGTGATATGTTGTGATGTGATGGATAGCCCTTTACCCATCACATGCATCACTGCTGAAAGAACACATAGCACTATGGTAACATTAAACCAAGAAGGGATGAATGTCTGTCACCACAAAAGTCGGATGCTGGAATACCAACTGTATATAAGTTACCCTGCATGCCGATATACCATGTACGATCCCTGTTACATTTTGTTTTGATTATTAACCTGCACTAGTTATTTATTTATTTAACAGGTTTTCTATACCACCTTATCATTAATTCAAAGCTGTTTAAATAGAACATATAGCAACTAGCTTTTACATAGAACAGTGTATTAAACTTGGAAGATTAAGAGGGATACAAGGGTTACATTTAACAATTGTTAACTATATACAGATACATTGTTGCAATAAGGGTTGTGTGTTACATGATTGTGTTTATTATATAGGGAGAGGTCCATGAGGTTAACCAGAAAATTATATCAGAATGTTCATGGGGTGGCTCTAATGAGTTCCATAATTTGATTCTTATTCTTATAGGGTGGGACCATAGTATTCCAAGAAGAGGTGAGTCTTTATGGCTTTTCTAAAATCTGATAGATCTTTAATTGCATGTACTGAGATGGGTAGATCATCCCATAGCTGGAGAGCGTACAAAGAGAAGGTTGTACTGCAAGTGGATTGTTTTGCTGTTCTGATGCTCATTGGGGTTTCCAGGATATTGTTGTCTGCTCCTCTTCTTGTTCTGGTTTGACGTATTTTCTTGATCAGTGGTTGAAGAATCGGAGGAGATAGGTTGTTTAATATTTTGAAGATTATTATTAAGTTCTTGTATTTAGTGTGTACTGTGACCGGGAGCCAGTGTAGTTGGTGGAATGTAGGGGTTATATGGCTGTACCTTGCTGTTCCAGTAATGATTCTTGCTGCAGTGTTTTGCACCAGTTGCAGAGGAAGCATTGTTCTCTTAGGAAGGCCATGGTAAATTACGTTGCAATAATCTATTATGTGTGTTACTATGGCTTGACATACTGTTCGGAAGTCACTGTCACTGAGTAGTGGTTTGAGCTTGTGTATTGTTCTAAGCTTGTGGTAGTCTCTTCTGGTTGTTCTTTTTATGTGTGGTTGGAAGCTGAGATTCTGGTCGAAGGTGATTCTGAGGTATCTGACTTCTTGTTTCTTAGTTAGGGTGTAGTCTAGGATCTTTATCGAGTTTGGTGGAACAAATATCATATTTCTGGTGATATGTAGCAATTCAGATTTTTTGACGTTTATGGATAGATTCTTTCCTTTGAACCAATTTGTCATAGTTTCAAGGCATGCAGTGATTTGTGAGTAGTCCAGATGCTTGATGTTTATGGGGGTAAAAATCATGATATCGTCTGCGTATATTCTATAATGAGTGTTGTGTTGTCTTATGATGTTGTATATTGGTTGAATGTATATATTGAATAGCAGTGCTGATAGGGCTGAGCCTTGTGGAACACCTTGATGTTGGGTGAAAGGTTTGGACTATTGGTTTTTGGTTCTCACTTGCTAGTTACTGTGGGACAGGTATGAGATAAATCAATCTAGTATTGTACCATTTATTCCAATATCTAATATAAGTCTTAGTAATAGAGTGTTGCGGTTAATGGAACTAAAAGCAGCAGTGATATCTATGAATCATAGAACGAAGCCTTCGTGTATGTTGTCTGTGCCCATTACAAGGGTGTCCATAAGTGATGTGATAAGTGTTTCTACACTGTGATTTTGTTTAAATCCATACTGGTGGGGTTCCAGTGACACTTTGGTGTCTATGTGGTCCTGTAGTTGATACTGCACTATTTTTTTCAATTATCTTGGTTACAAAAGGAAAGTTTGATATTGGTCGGAAGGAACTTGGGTCCTTATTATTGAGGTTCTTGTTTTTGAGGATTGGTCTAATGGATGCTTGTTTGAGTTGCGTGGGGAGGTATCCTTGAATGAGTGAAGATTCGACAATCTTTTGTAGACGTGGTGTAAGGTATTCTCTTGTTTGCTTAATCCGGTTAACTAGACATGGGTCAATAGGTGAGGTGGTTGTATTAAGATTAGCTATAATAGAGTCAAGTTGTTTTTTTGTTGGGATGTGGAATTTCTCCCATGTTTCTTCATTGGTGCGTTGTAAATTGGATTGGGTCAGTTTGTTGAGTGTTTTTTGTGTATATTTTAGCTGAATGAAATCTGCCAGGTCTTGTGGGGATATGGAGTTTGGATCATCTGGTTCCACTGGCTCTTTTGTTAGACTGTTCACTATGGCGAATAGTTCTTTTGGTTTATTAATAGATTTCATTATTAGGTTTTAGTGATATTTCTTCTTGTATTTATTTATCATATTGTGGTATATGGTTTGCATTTCATTGTATCTTGTTAGATGATGTTGGCTTTTAGTTTGACACCATAGTCTTTCCATTGTTCTTACTTGTTTCTTCTGTTAATTGGCTTCACTCAAGAACCAAGGGACATTGTAATTCCATCTGTTATTATGGATCGGTTTGTGTGGTGCAATTGACACATTATGGAGAGTTTTGTTCCAGTTGGCAATGGTGGTGTTGAGATCTGTTGTGCTTTGCTCCAGTTCTGGTAGTACTTCTTCTAGGAATTTATCTTTGTTGAAGATCCCTCAGTGGTTTCCCCCATCAAATGCGTCCTAAACAACACAAGATCTATCAGAAATAAACCAGACATCATCTATGACTACATGCAAACCCATAAAATAGTCATCATTTGCATCACGGAGACGTGGCTAACAAACACTGAACAGGTTATCCTCAATCAAATAACACCAACTGACTTCATAGCATTCAACTGCCCTCAGTCGCATAAAAGAGGAGGTGGTGTTCTGATACTGGCAAGAAAGGACTACAGATTCAATACCTCATCCACCTCAGATTCTACAGAGATCAACTCTATTACCATCTCCAACAAATACCTGAGCATTTGCCTTATCTACAGACCATCAAATACCAAATACAAGAATCTTTCTCCTATCCTGGACACAATCTGCTCACATAGCTCACATCACAAGCCACTTGTTATCCTCGGAGACTTTAACCTATGCTCCTCACCTGGTAAAGAAGTCAACTCATTCCTTAGGGCAATGGAGGCCCTCAAATACACCCAAATAATAGGCACACCCACGCATCAGAACGGAACAAAACCAGACCTAGTCTTCATACCAAATCAAATCATGGGGCAACATCAGGTTTCAACACCAATAATCACCTCTGTTCCCTGGTCTGACCACCACATTATAACATTTTCAATGACCATTAAGGACCATGAACAACTTCAGGGACCATGGCATCCAAAACAAAAATTCAGGTCCTTCCACAAGGAATCATTCCTACAGGACATAACTTCGAAGCTCCAGCAGAACACCCAGGACCTGAGCAATATCATTGAAAACTGGGACACTACCATCTCAACAGCTGCAGCAATGACAAACCCAAGACGCACACACACACCAATGCATCTAGGTTCTCAGATAACATCAGAGAAGCTAAAAGAGCTCTAAGGAGACTTGAAAGAAAATGGAGGCGTGACAAGACACAGGACTCACTTCTGCAATACAGACACAAACAACAGGAATACAACAATATAATCAATGAAAGTAAACAACAATACTACACCAACACCATCATGAAGGCAACAAATACTACTACTACTGAGCATTTGTATAGCGCTACAAGTCATACGCAGCGCTGCACAGACATGTAAGAGACAGTCTCTGCTCATCAGAGCTTACAATCTAGTCAAGACAGACAACACAGAAGGTGTAGGCAGGGACAAAACAAGGGGGAAAGGAAAAGAAAAAGGATATCAGTTGAGTCAAGATCCAAAAGTGAAGAGGTGAGTTTTCAGCCTGGATTTGAAGAGGGTCAGAGAAGGTGCCTGGCATACCGACACAGGTAATTTGTTCCAGGCGTAAGGTGCAGCAAAGGTGAAAGGAGTAAAGTCTGGAGTTAGCAGTAGAAGAGAAGGGCACAGATAGAAGCAGTTTGCTAGAAGAGCGGAGTTCCTGAGGGGAATTTTAAGGAGAGATAAGAGAAGAAAGGTAGTGAGGAGCTGCAGAGTGAATGCACTTATAGGTCAGCAGGAGAAGTTTGAACTGGATGTGGAAATGGATAGGGAGCCAATGAAGTGACTTGAGAAGAGGGGTAATATGGGCATGACGAGGCTGGTGGAAGATTAGCCATGCAGCAGAGTGTTGAACAGATTGAAGGGGAGAGAGATGATACGAAGGGAGACCAGCAAGAAGTAGATTACAGTAGTCAAGATGGGAGGTGATTAAGGAGTGGATAGGCATCTTAGTAGTGTGTTCAGAAAGGAAAGGGCGGATTTTGCTGATGTTATAGAGAAAGGAATGGCAGGTTTTAGCTATCAGATGGATGTGTGTGGAGAAAGAGAGAGAGGAGTCAAAGTCAACCCCAAGATTGTGGGCCGAGGAAACAGGAAGGAGTACACAGTTATCCACAGAGACTGAGAAAGGAGGAAGAGGAGGGGAGGTTTTAGGGGGAAGGATAAGAAGTTCAGTCTTGGCCATGTTCAAATTCAGATTTTTCTCACCTGCTTTGTCACAGGCCAGGCTGGCCTCAAACCCATAAACTTTGGGTTGGAAAGCAGGTATTTTGCTGAAGAGCCACCAGACTTGTATAGGGGAGTGGATCTAGCAAGCACTGCAGTATTGCTAATGATTTTACTTCTTGGTTTCCTGATTAGTCCAAACTTTGTCTGGTCTGCAGCTCTATGTAAAATGATAACTAGATTTTGACTCCTGCTGTAGAAGATTTACTCCAAATATGTTTCTTTTCCCATGCTCTTGTGCCAGAAATTCTGTCTCTGATAGTATACTTAGACATGGTTTCACAGAATTTCTGGCACAAGAAAAAGGCAAAAGAAATATCTTTAGAGTAAATCTCTACAGCAGGGCTTCACTCATATGTATTTTTAATCGTTCCCCTAAGAATTCATTAGTCCTCTGTTGGTCTGTTTGCCTATCTTAGCAGATTGTAAGCTTGGTAGAGCAGGGACTGTCTTTTATGTGTATTTCCACAGCACTGTGTATATCTAGTAACGCTATACAAATGATAGGTAGTAGTAATAGCAGTAGTCAATAGATTCACAAGGCAAAAAATCCAGTTAGCATTTGCGCAGAACTGCAGACCAAACTTTGTGACAATCAAGAAAAGGGAAGGGAATATACCACTAATACAGAATCGCTTGCTAGGAGAGGCACACATGGAGATGTGATGGCTTATTTGTAAGCTTTTTTTTTTTTTTTGCTTTGTAACCAGAAGGTCACTAGTTTGAGACCAGCCTCTGACTGTGAGAAAAAAAGTCAGTTGGGTTTTTATTTTCCTGAAACGTCTAGTAACCTTTCAGCTATGTTTTTCATTTGGGCATTAGCCATAACTACACCTCTTTAATTAACAAAATTGGCCTGGAATGAAATTTTATGAAAATAAAACAAAAATGTATTAAAATAAAACAAACATATTTTTGGTTGGTTGATTCATCTACTTTGGAAGAGTAGTGACCTTCATGTATCTTGTGACTGTGTAATATATTTGAGTAAGTTCAGTACATTTTTCATTTTGGTTTAGAACAAACATTTTGAGCCTGGACTGAATGTTGTTAATTCTGAAAGAGGAGTGAGCACTCTCTGAGGGAAATAGACTTCCCAGGATTTACCTGGTCCCACATAAGAACCTCTTACAAAACCAAGAAGTTAGACTTTGTGGGGTTGGTCTGGCCTTTGGAGCAGGTGTCCACAGACTGTCTTGTAGCACTGCACACAGCTGAAAGAGGCATACAGCTGGTGAGGCATTGCCCATATAACAAATACCTCATGAAGGGCCTGATGCAGAGTCGCGGGTTGCTGGGCTGCATGTGGTCAATGGGGCAGAAGCAGTCCCCCTTTGTTCTTGTCCCAGCTCTGGCAGCCCGAAAATGATGTTGGAAATCTCATATGGTAATCTCATGGTACTACTCCTAGGGTCTCAAGACCATCAAATAAGGTTTCCAGCACCATTTTGAGGGCTGCCGGAGCTTGGGCAGGAGCACCACCAGGGAGCCCTTGGAAAGACCCAGCAAGGGCAATAGGCGATAGAGTGGGAGAAGAATCTGGGTAGGACCTAGTGGGAGGAGTCTAATTGGGGGTGGAGAGCCTCATGTGAGGCCCTCTAAAGTTGGATTGCATTCTGGCAGGATGGTACTGAATGGGGGGACATGAACTGGAGGGAGTAGGATTGGGGGTTGAGTTGGGTTGGGTTGGGATCCAGGGGGAGGGATTGCCAAAGTTCTTTATCATTCATGGGCAGCAGCCATGCTAACAGGCTGCCCGTAGTGTAGCTGATTTTACCTCTACCTCTTGAGGAGGACGAAAGTGCAGTTGTGCTCTTAGCTGTCATGACAACTAGCGTGCAGCAATATCTCATATATTAGTTGACATGTTCACTTTCCACTTTGATCCTTGCCTGATCCCGCCCTATAGCTGCAGACAAGTAGCTTGGAATTTACCCCTCACTGTCTGCTCTTGATGTGAGGTAGAAGTTATAGTGGGATGTTTAGCGCATGCTGAACTTCATGGTAACTCCTTAGTGCACTTTAGCAAAAGGGCCTCTTAGTGTCTCAGAATCTCCTCTCAAATGCAAAGGCTGCTAAGATTCACAAAATCTCTATTTCATATTCTACCACTGTGTCTATTGATACAGCAGTGGCTTTAGTGAATAGTTTTGGGAAGAATTGGAAATTTAATGCATGGCAATTCTTTTCTGATTAAGCAGAAGAAAATTTCAGGAATAATGATATGGGTCAATTTCCAGCACATACTGTATTTGGTAGAATCCATAAGGGCCACAGTATGGGGCACTATCATTAGGAAAGCTAAAGAGAGGAAGAGGAAGCTGCACAATATGGAAGAGGAGATTAAAAGGTTAGAGGAACCACATAATTGACAAAAATGGGCTAAAGTGTTGTTGTGCTTAAAAAACACACCTCAGATATACATATAATATGAGTTGCCACTCTGAATGAGCCTGATCTTGTCTGATCTCAGAAGCTAAGCCGCATTGAGTCTGGTTAGTACTTGGATAGGAGACAACCTTGGAATGCCAAGCATGGAAGAAAGGCCTGGCCGTTTATGTCTGGTCACACTTTGACACGAAAACGCAAGGGCTAGATTGTCAGGAGACAGCATTAACTTGATGACATACAACACACACATGATTTTGAGTTGCAAGGCCAATGATTCCATCTTTAGGCAAAATGCTTTGTATTATGCAAAAAAACAGACTGGATGAGAATCATAGTATAGTAGCTAAATGTAAGTGGGTTTACTTTGTGCTCTATTCTTCAGAAGATGACACTTCAGATGAAAATTTTGATGACTTTTTGGATAATTTGGAGCATCCTCTGCTGATCAAGGCAAAATTTACTTTTCTGGTGCAACATTTGAGGGAGGAAGAGACTCTTTTTGTCATGAAATCTCTTTCCAAGAGGAAATTTCTCAGTCAAAATAGGTTCACTATAGAATTTTACTTGCTATTTGCTTGACATGTTGATCCCTAGTTTATTGCAAGTATATAATGTTTTTTTTGTTGAAGGGAGAGGTCAAAGGCAGTTTTTCCAAACCCAAGATTATTGTAATTCCCAAGCTGGGAAAAATAATAGATCATGTTTGGAATTATAGACCAATTTCACTCAATGTTCATAGCAAAATCTATGTCAAATTACTAGCTATCCGATTAAGTAACGTTCTGCCTTTTCTTGTACATACAGAGCAAAATGGATTTGTAAGAGGCAGAATGCGAGGATGTTTTGCAATATTTCAAATATTGCTAGTCTTCACAACACACTGTAAATGGCACTCTCAGAAGATATTAAGAAGGCTTTTCATAGGTTAAAATAGAAGTGGAGTAGTAGCCTATGATTAGCGCAGCGACTAGGGTTCAAATCCCACTAGTATGCTTTGGGCAAGTCATTTAACCCCTCAATGCCTCAGGTACAAACTTAGGGGCTCTTTTACTAAAGGGTGTAAGGTGTTGAATTTAACATAACAAAAGCACTGAAACAATGGTATGTTAGGTGCAATACCACTATGTTAACTGTCATGGACATGGAAAACATTTCCCCAGAAGTTAACATGGAGTCCTGTCCCTTAGCACATGCCCCATTAGCATGGGTGCACGTAACTCCACCTATTGAGGTTGGCATTAGGTGATTTGTAAACTGCTATGATGTACCAGACCATTAGCAGTATTATCAAATCTTTGCAAACAAATAAATAGATCCTGTGCTACTGCAGATAGTGTGTGGTGTGAGCACAGTGCTAACTGCACAGAGCTCACCATGCTCACTCCTCGTCTCCAACCCACCCACTCAGGACTCTACCACAAGTTACACAGTTAGTCCGAGAATCATCCTATGCTAACTGTCATGGCTCTGCACTAGCTGGCAATGCATGCCCCAACACACATTCAGAGGCAACATCTGGAAAGCAGTGTGTTAATGTTTGTAGTTTGGGAAATACGATTTCAGATGTTGAAGCTTTAATGAAAGATGATGACTTGGATTTAGTGGTAGTTACAGAGACATAGTTCATAGAGAACCATGACTGGGATGTAATTATACAGTACGAGTATGCCAACACTGGGATACTCCAAAGATCTGATATCAAATTCACAACAAAATAATCTCTGAGTAAGCAAGACTTCTAAATAAAGGAGAAAAAGGACCTCAGTGTGTCAGCCAAACTTTATAATATAATAATATTTGGCATCCCAAACAACATCATTGATCTAGAAAAAATTCCTTTATATGGAATTCTTTTATCTCAAAGCAGCTCTTTTTCATACAAAATTTCTTCTATTGTTTCTTATTTATAATTTTAGAATAAAAATCATTCCACATATCACTTATCTGAATCTTGACGAAGAACAAAAGACTGCCTGACAAAGGCCTGCTTCAGGGGCTTAAATTTAAGTCCATGCCTCCATTTACACGGCCGAGCTTCTGCTCTTCTCAAGTGACTGCAATTTTTTGGCATCCTGGTTTTAAAGATGCTCATTACTTTCAGAAAAAACGTGGTTTATTTCTCTCAATAACCAATATTGTGACACATCACTCTATCATTACAGGACATCACAATCAGTTGTAGCTGTTCACTACATTGAAAAAATCTTTCTACCAGCTGTAGCTTATTTTTTCATTAAAAAAAGCTTTCCACTCTACACATGAGTTTAACCCATTCGGTTCTAATGCATTCAACCTGTATATCCAACGCTGTCTTCATTGGATTAATATTTTGACCCAATCTCCTCTTGCATTCTCTGCTACTTGATCAATTACCATACATCGTAGCATGGAAAAATCATGTTGCTTTTGTAAACAGCTGGAGACCAAAGGGGCTTCCTCTCTCTGATGTAGTATACTGGGTTTAAGTTTAGTTAAACGTACCTGCAAAGAATGGGGAGTTTTTCCCACATAGATTTTATCGCAAGGGCATATGATAACATAAACAACATGTTGAAAACCATGACGTTCGCTGTAATAAATAATATATTTTTTATCTGCTGGATTTACAAATTTTTACCTTCCATTGTTACAGTGGTGGCAATAGTAATGACCCCAGTTATCTGACTCTGCCACATTTATTGTTGTTGGCAACACCGCCGGGCATAAATAACCTTTTAAATTCCGACACCAGCTATATGAAATCATCAGCCTTCACTCTTCAAAAATCGAGTGACCATGCAGCACATTCCAATATTTCTTTACAATAGTCACAATTTGAAACACATATGGAGAAAATTGCATAATAAAGAGAACATCACCATCACTTTCGTTTCGTGCTTCCCTAAAGTAGACCCTGCCAAAATAATTTCCTTATGATTATGTAGGGCCCTTTTCCAAGCCCGATAAACCACTATTTTAGGGTAACCTCATTATATAAATCTATTTACAATATTTGTGCTTTTTGATGATATTCTTCAATTGTTGAACATATTTGATGATAATGTAAAAATTGAGAAAAGGGAAGGCTCTGTTTAAGGGCTTTAGGATGCAAAATGTCAAAATGCAGAAATGTATTCCGATCTGATTTCTTCACATAGGCAGTAGTGCAAATCCATCTCCAGTTAAAGATACTTCCACAACCAAAAAACGTTATATTAGATGTACTGTAAGTCATTTTTTAAAAAAATTTATATTCATGGAATTTTTACAAAACAACCAAGAATATATATCTTGTACAGAAATTGGGAAATGATATAAAAAAGAAAAATGCAGGAAAAAAAGGTAATAACCTAACACAGGATAAATATAACAACCCTTTCATCCAGCCCACAACCGGAAAGATCCAAGAAAAGGAAAAACCAAAAACATCTTAACCATTACAGGTAATCAAGATAGGCAAACAGCCAACTTAATTAATTTCATGGGGGATCAGCAGAAGGAACCGCCAAAGTCTCAAAACGGTGAGAGTTTAGGAAGGCCAGCAGCTGGGATGGCTCAAAAAAAAACCATACACAGCCGACTGAAATTTTAGCATGCATTTGCATAGATATTTTAGGAAAAAGAACGCTTCCTGCTGCTGGACTCCAGAACGAAGAAGGAGAAACTCCTGTCACCTCTGCTGTGTATTGGAGATCCTTTGGATTTAGCCCTATGTAAATATCATTCTCCCAGTACATGGTTCTACCTTGCCACCCCCCTGAAATATTCACCCCCCACCCCTAATCCCCTATTTCTTGTACTACGTTCTATATTCACTGTTTCATGTATAATAGGTTTACCGATCAATGTAAATCTCCTTGATAATCTGAAAGGCGGTATAAAAGAAAAGTTAAATAAATAAATGCATACCAGGAGCCCCTTGAACAACAGTTTTATTTTCCTGAAAAACAACTTGATTAACCATTCCCTATCAGAAAGCAAGGCACAAGTAATTAATGATGCGGAGGGAAACTTCTGAGTGTTTTCCAACATAGCTGATATATTAAGAACATTGGCTTGTTGCAACCTAGCTGCTTCCCCAGAACTAGTATTTTCACAGTGGGAAGGTAATAAACCTTAACCATTGGTGGGTGCGACTCGGGAGGTACACCTAGGGTATCAGTTAAATAAGCATGAAACATGTCCCTGGCAGAAACAGTAGAAACCCTGGGAAAATTAGCCAGTCTCAGATTTTCTTTTCAGCAGTAAAAATCTTCATAAAGGAATTTGAGTGACCCTCCAATGCTGCAACCTTAATGTGAACCTTAGATATAGAACTTTGAACAGATAAAACCTTAGCAGCGTTCTGTTAATGGCTACACAGTTACCTTGAACTTGCTGTGATAGGGTAGAAATATGGGGTACAAGGGCTTGCCCTAGCTGTATGATCGCTGACCAGATGGATTCCAATGTAAATGTCTCCAGGCGCACAAGTGAGAAGGAGAGGGAACCCTTGTTGCTGGAGCTGCACCTTCCATTCCTCCCACAGCTTGACTCGAGCCGTGCTGAACAGCCAAACCTGCTGTCTGACCTCCTGCCATCAACTCTGGCATTACGGCATGCAGAAGCTGTTCCTGGGGAGCCAAAACTCCGTCCAGTCGAGATCTCGGATCTGACCCTCGACGGCTGACAGTCCCAACGGGGAGGACTTCCTTCCTCTTCAGTAGCAACTTTTCCCCTCAACCTCTTTCACCATTTCATCCTGTTTTAAATCTCTGATGATGAAATCTCTCTTCTCCTTTCTTCCTCTAAACCTACTACTTGCTCTTCCCCACTCACCTCCTCAATTCACATACCATCCCCACTCTCCTCCTCAACTCTGTCTGCTCCTCCATCATCCCTTCCATCTCACATATTCTTAACCTTTCGCTCTCCACTGCAACCTTACTCACAACCTTCAAACATGCTGTAATCACTCCTCTCCTAATAAAACACTCACTAGACCCATCTTGCACTTCTAATTATTGACTCATCTCCCTTCTCCCATTCATCTCCAAACTTCTTGAACATGCGGTTTCATACCGCTGTCTCGAATGTCTCTCCTCTCATGACCTTCTTGATCCACTTCAGTCTGGTTTTCGTCCTTTTTATTCTACTGAAACAGCTCTTGCCAAAGGCTCTAGTGACTTATTTCTTGCCAAATCCAAAGGCCTTTACTCAGTTCTCATTCTTCTGGACTTTCTGCTGCTTTTGATACTGTTGACTACCTCCTCCTCCTCGACACCCTCTTCTCTCTTGGTTTTACGGACTCTGTGCTGTCTTGGTTCTTTTCATATCTCTCCAATTGCTTTTTCAGTGTCTGTTCTGGTAGTTCCTCCTCTACTGCCATCCCTCTCTCAGATGGTGTACCCCAAGAGTCTGTTCTAGGCCCTATCCTTTTCTCTCTCTATACAGTCCCTTAGTGCTCTTATTTCTTTCCATGGCTTTCATTTTTATGCTGATGACTCTCAAATCTATCTATCCACTCCTGACATCTCTCCTTCTCTCCAAGATTGTATCTATGCCTGCTTATCTGACATCACTACCTGGAAGTCTAACCGCTGGCTAAAATGAAACATATCTAAAACTGAACTCCTTATTTTACCCCCTAAACCTTCCTTCCCCCTTCCTCCATTCTCTATCACTGTTGACAACACTCATCTTCTGCCTGTTTCCTCAGCCTGTAACCACGGCGTCATCTTCGACTCCTCTCTTTCCTTCTCCACTCATATACAACAGATATCTAAAACCTGTCGCTTCTTCCTCTACAACATTAACAAAATACAACCCTTTCTCTCTGAACACACTACCAAAACTCTTGTTCATTCTTTAGTCACCTCCCATCTGGACTATTGTATCCTCCTCCTTGCTGGTCTACCTCAGTGTTATCTTTCTCCTCGTCTATCTATTCAGTACTCTGCTGCGTGGCTAATCTTCCACCAGCCCCAATGTACTCATATTATCCCTCTTCTAAAATCTCTTCACTGACTTCCCTTCCACTTCCTTATCCAATTCAAACTTCTTCTAACTCATAATTGCATTCACTCCACTGCCCCTTATTGCCGTCCTCTCTCCTTTCTTCCTACTCCCCTCTCGTGAACTCTGCCCCTCAGCTGGCTTTCTTCTCTTGATGCCCTTTTCTTCTACTGCCAACTCCAGACTTCCATCTTTTCATCTTGCTGCTCCTTTTGCCTGGAGTGAACTTCCTCTTTCTTTACATCAAGTATCTTCCCTCCCCCTCTTCAAAGACGCTTTTTATTCCTAATCCCTTATTCTCCTTGTGTTTCCTTCCCCTTTTACGACTTGCTTCTTCTGTCTTGTACTGTTCGTCTTGACTAGATTGTAAGCTCTTTGAACAGGGACCATCTTCTTTATGTATTTATGCAGCATTACGTATTTTTTTATTTTTTTATTTATTACAGGCTCTTATATACCGCACTATTTAGTATCAGCGCGGTTTACAGTATAACAAAAGACCATAGCAACAAGCTGTTTGGTTTTACATAGAACAGGTTTTACATAGAACAGGTATGAGCAACTTGGATATACATGGGGGACATTGTTAACTGAAACTATTTACATGCTGTATATACATGTATGTACATGTATGCCTTGAAATGCTATGTAAATGATCAATAGTAGTAAGTAGTAGTAGCAGTACACCAGGGATCAGTTGTAGGCATGCTGACTTCGGAGAATGCCATGAATCAGGGGAGAAAGAATTGATGCCTGATGCAGATGTTCAACCACCCATCTTTGATGAAAGCACATCCGGGCTAACCTCCTCTGAAGCAGTTGGCTGCTGTGGTGGCTGGGAGAAGTAAGAGTCCAATGGACCAAAAGCCATTGTAGGTAAAGGCAAAGAGGTTGCAGGGGCCAGGGAGGGTTACTTAACCCCTTTGGCCTTCTGCTTTTTTCCCATTAGGAAATCCATGCCGCACGCAAACGCTTGCCCTGTGCCATCTTGGCTCTCTCCAATTATCCATACTGTAAGTCATTTCAAACTGTATAATTGAATCACAGCTATTGAGCCATTCATAAAAAGGATTACGCTCTAGCTCTGAACCTGACCATAAAATAAAAATATAATTTATGAATCTTTATTACATGCTAATCTTATGCATATATACAAATGAATAAATCCATGTAGTTTCATATTAATTCATGAACAGGTTTGCCAAAGAACTTGCAGGAGTCACCACCATAACTGTTCCAGATGTTTGTAGATAATGTTTTTTTTTCAGAGAGGTTATCCTACTAAAATAATTAATAAAGCTTACAAGAGAGCATTGTTTATCAATCACGATTTATTAATACATCCACTAGCAAAAGCATGTTTGGAAGACGATGATCAACAAGTTAATTTAGTGACATCATTTTCTCCGTACAGTTCTCATTTAAAACATAGCATTAAACGTCATATGAATGTATTGAATAGTATTTCAGGTCTCGAACATTATAAGGTGCGATGTGTTTGGTGGAGACAAAATAATTTTAAAGAGATCTTGAGTCCGGCAGTTCTGCGGCCATTGGCATCTACTGGTGAAACGGTAGTGGAAGGACACACTAAATGTGGGACATGTAGTACTTGTCCCGTTACTCAGGAATTAACAGAGTTTAGTTATCATGATAAAAAATATCGATTGAAGAGTCAAACATCCTGTATGTACACACACGTAGTGTATTGTATACGCTGCCCATGTGATTTATTATATGTTGGTAAAACGAATAGACCATTCAAAATTTGCATGAACGAACACAAAAGTAAACTGAATTGCCAACGTCAAGAAGCACCTATAGTGGATCACTGTTTACAATTCCACCATACTTATGAAGAGTTGAAATGATTTTGCATCGAACAGATATCTACAGCACGATATGGTAGGACAAGAGAACAGGCTTTGCTTTATAGTGAACAACGTTGGATACACAGGTTACAAACAGTGACCCCTGAAGGGTTGAATGCACGGATAGAATGGGAAGCCTGCTTCTGAGTTGATATTGCTGCACAGGTGCTGGCTAATGAAGCCTCTATATAACCAACCCGCATGCGCGGCGTTTTGTAACAGTTGGTGAATGCTAAGTGAGAGAGCTTTTGAGAAGAAGTACCAGTAAGACCACAGGTATAAGATTTTTGAATGTCCTCGGAACAAAGAAAATTGTTGAAAGTTTGTACCTAATGAACTTGTTTAAATTGCAGTGCTTAAAACAATTCCCCTGATGAAACAGCAAGGGTGAAACGCAGAAAATAGCGCGCCTGACAGCGTCGGGATATGCACTGGAAGCTGGGATCTCCTTCAAAAGCTAAGCACTGAATTATTTCTAATTCTAATTAAAATGGTATAAAAAGTAGCTATTTAAAATAAGGTCGTTGATGTATGGGAGGCATTTAGTCCATTTGACGGTGCATTACAAGTCAATGGCAGCCCGAGTTTCTGAGACCTTATAGCTACTGAATAGAAGATCAAAATGTATATTGTTTCAAGTCCATAGAAGGATACAAATTATACTTTCTAGTTATATTGTGGAGTGTTAGACATAATAATCGAATAATCAAATGTAGATAATGTTGACCAAACATGGAGAAATATTTCTTGAAGGCAATCTCATTAAAGTTAACAAAAATCTGTACTAACCTCATGAGGTCTAGGATGACTATTTAAGACAGATTCTACCACAGTCAATGCTGCATCTTGAGGATTAGAAGTATACAAAAAACGAATGTCCATTGTCACTAATATCACATCTTTTGTATTGCCCTTAAACTCATCCAAAATCTGCAAAAAGTGAGTTGTATCTTTAATATATGAACAGCCCAGTGGCACAAAAGGCTACAAAAAAAAATCAAGATAAATCCCCATATGATCATTCAGACAATCATTTCTTGAAATAATCTGGTGTCCCAGATGATTTTGCATATTTTTATGTATCTTGAGTAGGGTATATATCACAGGTGTTTTTGGGAAAGGAGGATTCAAGAACTTCTTCTGACGCAAAGTCGGGAATCCATTTTTTACTGCTTCATCAGTTAATTGGCATATATAACATATGAGGTGTGACAAAAAAGAAACGAGATTGTGGCAGTCATGCCCATGACTCAATGCCAATTGGCTAACTGCTTATGTCACTGTGTTGTGCAACATCTCGCCACTATTCTGCTATAATATTTTTCATCTCTCTCACTCTGTTTTTATTTTTCAGTTTTTTTGTAGCACACTGCTCCATCACTTTATTTATTTTATTTATTTATTATACATTTGTATACTGCTACTTCCAGCGATCAGCAGCGTTTTTTGATTACAGATTGGAAATTGTCAAATCATGACAGGAAATCTTTGAGGTATAAACACATTGATTAGACAGGAAAGCACAGCACACAGAGAACTATTTTACAGGGAACATGGGCTATGGAGGGTTAAGTGGCTTGCCCAAGACCACAAGGAGCACCTGTGGGACTAGAAACCCCAGTCCTTCCGGCCCAAGGTTGCTGTCCTCTAGTGGGATTTGAACTCCCAACCTTCCGGCCTGAAGTACCTTGACCCAACCACTAGGCTACTCCTCCACTCCACTTTGTCACGCAACTGGAGGTGGCAGAAATATGGAGCAAAGAATCAAGTTGAAATTTCTGGTTAAGTTAGAGAAGGGCCCATCTGAGTGTCTCCAACTTCTCCAAAAGGCTTATGGAGAAGATGCAATGTCAAGGCTGCGAGTCTTCGAGTGGCACAAACGCTTCAAGACTGGCCGTGAGGAGGTGGAGGATGACCCCAAGTCAGGACGGCCTTCCACGACAAAGACAGCTGAGAACATTGACAGAGTGAACCAGCTGGTGCAGAGTGATCACAGATTGATGGTACGGATGATAGCTGAGGAGCTCAGCCTGAACAGGGAGCCAGTGCAAACCATCTTGGTGCAGGAGCTGGGGATGTGCGCCTAGATGGTTCCCAAGCTTTCATCAGATGACCAGAAGGAGCACCAGGTCAATGTTTGTCAAGACTTGCTAGAGAAGATTGGAGAAGATCCAGAGTTCATTGTCCGAGTCATCACAGGAGTCGAGATTTGGGTCTTCCAGTACGACCCTGAAAGAAAGAGACAGAGCCTGCAGCGGAAGACTCGACTGTCACCCAGAACCAAGAAGGCGCACATGTCCAAATCAAGGATCAAGGTCATGCTGATCGCATTCTTCGGCCAGAAGGGAGTGGTCCATTATGAGTTTGTGCCTGAGGGTCAGACAGTCAACCAGCACTTCTACCAGCAGGTCCTCAAACAACTCCATGACCGGGTTCGGCGCAGCAGGCAGGCTCTGTGGAAAGACAAGTTGTGGCTGCTCCACCACAACAACACACCCAAATACACCGAGCTCAGTGTGAGGCAGTTCTTGGCGAACAAACTGATCACAGCTCTCGACCACCCTCCTTATTCCCCAGATCTCACACTGTGTGACTTCTGGCTCTTCCCAAGGCTGAAAACTGTGCTCAAAGGAACTCATTTCACCTCTGAAGAAGAGATCAAGGCCACTGTTATGAGGGAGCTGAAGGACCTCAAGGAGGAGGACTTTACCAAGTGCTTCCATATGTGGCAGAAGCAAATGCAGTAGTGCATAAAACTCTGGGGAGGATTACTTTGAAGGGGACAATGTGTAATTTCTCTGTAGATTTTGTAAGAAAACATTTGTGGGACAGTCTCATTTCTTTTTTGTCACACCTCGTAAAAGTTCTTAAGTCGGATTTATTGATGACAATCAGTACCTGCTAGTTGTTGAACTTCTGCCTCATATTTATCCTGATCCTGGAGGACAATAGCCCCTCCCTTGTCAGCTCTTTTTATAACTACAGATTTATTTCAACGAAGTTCATCTAGAGCCTATTTTTCTTCTTTACTCAAATTAGACTCTCTCCTATACAATCGACCTTCCAAACATTGAACATGCTACAACACCAAATTTTTGAAGGTCATAATTGCTGGATCCACCAGCTAGGTGGGGTCCAAGCTGATGTTACTCTAATTTTGGACACCTCTCCTTCAAATATTCCAATCCCAAAATAAAATAACAACAGCAACTTCTGAATGAACTTCTCTGAATGAGAAGGAATCGAAGGGGGACCATGGAACAAATGAAAGACCTTTTGATAGTAATGACCTTTGGAAAGGGGTGAGGACGCGTGAAGACAGATTGATAATTAATGATGCATCCTCCTCTGTGACCTGGTGAACAGTCCTTGTTGGACTAGGGGAGTGTCTCGCTCTATCACCCCCATCCACATCGTCCCTATCCTCTGGCTAAAAAGGATTCCACTGAAAGATCTCATCACCAGATACAAAGCTATCTGTAGGTATGTCAAAGTCAACTCATTTCTTGAAGCAAGATCCAGTCTGTTTACTATTGAAATGCCGCTAAATGCTACCCCCTTCTTTGAATTCCTTCTCATCTCACTGTAACCTAGGAGTGGCCTAGTGGTTAGGACACGGTAGGGCTGGGTGTTGAAGTCCCACCTGGGGACAGCAATCTCAGGCCCGAGGGACTGGGGTTTCTAGTCCTATAGGCACTCCTTGTGGCCTTGGGCAAGCCACTTAACCCTCCATTGCCTCAGGTACACATAGATTGCGAGCCCTTTGGGGACAAGGGAATGTATCCCAGTACCTGTTTGTAGTGATTACATAATGTAAATGGCTTTGATTGAAGGATAAGGCGGTATAGAAAACTGGTTAAATAAAATAAATAAATCTTCAAACTTCTAAGGTCTGCACGGTATTTTTCAATTTGAGAACACGCATCTATTTTCTTTTGCTCAAATGCTTCAGTTTCTGATAATTTTTTAAAATCATCTTTGACTTCCTTTTTTACCAAATGAGTTTGACCTTTTGTTGTTTCTATTAATAATAACATTGAATCAAGCAAACATTTTCTTAAAATACTGTTCCATTTCTTCAAAAACTCTTCATCATCTGTAAATAGAATAGGATCTTTAATCACTTGTAACTATAGCAGGCTATAATTTATTCAGAAAGGATAGGGTAGGAAGAAAGGGAGGAGGAGTGGTACCTTATGTAAAAAATAATATTAAAGATTATGAGACACCGTGGGTTAAACTGGAAAGAAAAATAGAAACATAGAAACATGATGACAGAAAAAGACCACATGGCCTATCTAGTCTGTCCTTCCATATCAACCACTACAACATTCCCCTTTTTTCCTTTAGAGATCCTGTGTGTTTGTCCCATGCTTCTTTGAATTCAGATACTGTCATCATCTCTACCACCTGCACTGGAAGACTATTCCAAGGATCCACCACTCTTTCCATAAAGAAATATTTCCACATATCACTCCTGAATCTATCCCCTTTCACCCTCATACCATGTCCCCTCATAGCAGAGCTTGCTTTCAATTGAAAGAGGCTCTCCTCCTGTGCATTTATGCCATGGAGGTATTTAAATGTCTCAATCATATTTTCTCTATTCCGCCTTTCCTCTACTGTGTACATATTAAGATCCTTGTCTGTCTTCATATGCTTTATAGTGAAGATCACTAACCATTTTAGTAGCCACCCTCTGTAAGGACTCCAGCCTGTTTATATCATTTTGAAGGTGTGGTCTCCAGAATTGCACACAATGCTCCAAATGAGGTCGCACCAAAGACTTATACAGAGGCACTATCACCTCCTTTCTTCTGCTGGCCATTCCTCTTCCTATGCACCCAAATATCCTTCTAGCTTTTGCCGTTGCCTTTTCTACCTGTTTAGCTACTTTAAGATCATCAGACACAATCACGCCTAGGTCCCGCTTTTCTTTAGGGGACAGAAGTACTTCTCCCCCTATACTATATTGCTCCCTTGGATTGCTGCATCCCAAATGCATGACCTTGCATTTTTTAACATTAAATCTCAGCTTTCAAATTCTAGACCATTCTTCAAGCTTACTTAGATCCCTCCTCATGTTATCTATACCTTCCTGGGTGTCTACCCTATTGCAGATTTTGGTATCATCCGCAAAGAGGCAAACCTTACCTAGCAGCCCTTCCGCTATTTCACAAACAAAGATGTTAAAAAGAATCGGACCAAGGACAGATCCCTGGGGCACATCACTGGTAAAGAGGGAATGGACAGATCCCTGGTAAAGAGGGAATGGAGCATCCATTTGCATTGATGTGATATACAGACCTCCTTCACAGGCAGTAGAACTGGACAGATATTTAATTGAAAACATTTGCAGCATTGCTATAAAAGTAGAAGTGTTGCTGATAGAAGATTTCAATATGCTGGATAATGATTGCTATGGCCCTGCAATTGTCATCTAGAAGTAAGGAGATTCTGGCTTCTCTTCAGGGAGAACTATTCTGGCAACTGGTTGCAGAACCCACATGTAACAGGGTCATACCGGACCTGGTACTTACCAGTGGGGAAAGTGTTCCTGATCTTATAGTGGCAGATCATCTCGCATCCAGTGATCACCAGATGATATTTATTTATTTAATTTATTTATTTAAAAGCTTTTTTATACCGCACTCTTTAATATCAGTGCGGTTTACAATTAACAATTCTTGCACAATTCTTAATATGGTTCACTATTAGGACTAGAACTTTTATTCAAAAGTGAGGGTCCCAGACTTCAGGAAAACTAACTTTGCCAAGATGGGACAATGCCTCAAGGAATCATTAGTGGGATGGGAACAGCTGGGGGGATGTAGAAAAGCAGTGTGCGAAACTGAAAAGGGATATTTGAAGGGCAACAAACATTTTTTGGTAAGAAATTAAATGCATGTAAAAGGTCATGGTTCTCAAAAGAAGTAGCTGAAAATGTGAACAAAACAAGGATGGCCTTCATAGAATACAAGAGATCACAGAAATATGAAGACAAGTATCAATATCTGGAAAAGCTAAGAGAAGCTAGGAAAGGAGTCAGGAAACCAATCATACATGTGAAAGAAAAAATAGCCAATGCAATAAAGGGGGTGGGGGATTTTTCAGATATGTTATTGAGAGGAAGAAGTGCAAAATTGGTATCGTCAGAGTGAAGGTGAAGGGGAGGAATATGTGGAAGCTGATAAGGATAAAACAGAATTATTTAACAATTTTTTTTGTTCTGTGTTCACTGATGAAGGGCCAGGGGAAGGATCTCAGAAAACACCCACAAATAGGAACAGAAGTGAGGGGGATTTTGAATGATTTTCAGAAGACTGTTGTTCGTGAGGAACTAGCTAACCTAAATGTAGACAAAGCGAAGGGGACAGATGGGATATATTGGAGAGTATTGAGGGAACTTAGGGAAGCTCTAGTGGCTCTACTGTCTGACCTTTTCAGTGCTTCTTTAGAATTGGGAGTGGTCCCAGAGGACTGGAGAAGAACACATGTGGTTCCTTTACAAAAAAGCAGAAATAAGGATGAGGTTGGGAACTACAGGGCAGTTAGTCTGACCTCTATAATGAGAAAATTAATGGAAATACTGCTAAAAAAGAGGATAGTGAGGTTTCTATAGTTCAGTGGATTGCAGGATCTGAGGCAGCATGGCTTTACCAGAGGAAGATCTTGTCAAACAAATATAATTAATTGACCAGAGATTTGGACTGAGGCAGAGCTCTAGATGTGGTATATTTAGATGTTCTTCACAGGGAACTTATTAATAAATTGAGCACCCTAGGGATGAACCCTAAAGTGACTGACTGGGTTAGAAATTGGTTGACTGGAAGGCGATAAAGTATAAGGTAAGTAGAGCTCTCTGTGAGGAGAAGGATGTTACCAGTGGTGTGCTGCAGGGATCTGTCTTTGGTCCAATTCTTTTTAACATTTTTGTTAATGATATTGCAGACAGGCTGTCAAGTAAAGTTTGCCTCTTTGCAGATAATACCAACATTTGAAATAGAGTAATCTTTGGTGATACTCCATTTGGATTATTGTGTGTAATTCTGTAGACCACACCTTGGGAAGGATATAAACAGGATGGAGTCCGTGCAGAGATTGGCTACCAAAATGGTTAGTGGGCTTCATTGTAAGGCATATGGAGACAGACTTAAAGATCTTGATATGTATACTTTGGAGGAAAGGGAGGAGAGTGGCGATATGATAGAGATGTTTAAATACCTCTGTGGCATACATGCACAAGGGGAAAGCCTCTTTCTATTGAAAGAGAACTCTGCAACCAGGGGGGCATTGGATAAATGGTAAAAAGGGGTAGAAATATTTCTTTATGGAAAGAGTGGTAGATGTGTGGAATAGCCTCTCAGTGGAGGTAGTAGAGACGAGGACAGTATCTGAATTCTCGAAAGCATGGGACAAGCACAGAAGATCTCTAAAGGAACAAAAGGGATTGTGGTAGTTGGTATGGAAGGGCTGACTGGATAGGCTGTATGGTCTTAATCTGCCATTATGTTTCTATTAATTTGAGAGAATCCCTTTTTAAGATTCTAGGAGCCCCTATTAATTGGCAGCGATAGCAAAAAAAGCGGATCTGGGTATTGGCTTAGCCTAGATTGAAGATGGTAAATTAAAAACCTACAGAGACTTGCTGGATGAATATGCTTTTTCAAATTATTTTTACCATCAGTAGTTGCAGTTAAAGCACGGCATCTCCAGCAGTTTGGTGAAGACAAACTCTTTAGATAGAGTCAGAGCTGGAAGCTATTTGTACTTTCTTTCTTTCAGGAAAAATGTGATCTCAAAATTTTAAAAGATTTTGAAGGCTGTAAAAGAAAAATCATGTGTTGGTGTAGAAAAAGTATGGGAACATGGTTTCCAATAAGTTTAAGGGCACGGGCAGGGTCCCGGCGCCCGCACGTAACCGGGTGCCCGGCCCAGCGTGGGACCTTGCTCGAGGCCGTGGAATGAAGGGGGGGTGGTGGCGGCGCGTCAGCGGGTGAGTGCGCATCGCATCATTTGAAATGATTGGCTCCGTTGGTAAGAGAGGGGCAAGTGGAGCTAATCAGGAGAAGGGCTCACATGTGCTTCGGCATTCCCGAGTGTCGCCGAGCACATGTGAGGAGGCTGGAAGGCTAGCAGGTTGCCATTGCCGGTGTTCAAGCGCAAAAGAAACCGAAGAAACATAAACCTTTTGTTCGGTGCAGCATTCTGTGTCCCAGTGGAGTGGTGCAGGAGCCGGTGAGCATGGAGGAACTACCGGGGAGCAGTTTTGGATGCGGCGTGCGCCGATTCGGGCTGTGATGGTTCTGGACGGTGCAGAATTGGTGCGGAACAGCAGCGGAGGTGGCAGTGTGGTGAGCGGGGTGATCCGCGGGGTTATAGGTGTTAGGCTCGCTTGTTTGAGTTGTTGAAAGCGGGGAGGGCCTGGGGGGCCTTTGGACAGGATCAAGCAACCACTGATTTCAATTGTTCCAGTGCTTTGCAGCTGGGGGTGGCTGGCAGTGCGAGCATGGCGGGCAAGCAGGCTGCTCAGGGGCATGGAGACGGCAGGGCTGGTGTGGGCAGACAGTTAAGGTGGCAAGGTGGGCAGGGGTTAGACAGTGGGTGTCGGGGTTTTGAAAGGGGGAGTGGAGGATCTCCTGCTTCGGTGAGTAGGGCCCGGGGACGTAGTGCTGCCTGGGGCCGGAGTTCACGATCCCAAGTGTTGGCAGGAGGTCCTTTAGAGGTGCCCGTAGAGCCTTCCTCGGGGGGGGGGGGGGGTTGGAACTAGGGGGAGGGGCTGCTGTGAGGGAGTCCGGGGTGGCGACAGCCAGCAGGCGGCAGCAGGAGCAGGGGCTGGGGTTGGGAGATAGCTCTTGGGCATGGTGGGGGGCTGGCAATAGTTCTGGACTGAGCACAGGGGGAATGGGGGGCAGTGGCTGGTTTTTGCCGGGGGAGGTGTCAGCTATACCTGGGGGATTTGGGATGTCTGGTCAGCGGGCAGGTTGGGAGCAGTGGTTGGATGGTGGGCAGGGCCCATCGCGGGCAGACTGGGCAGGGGCTTGGCAGCCGTCCTGGCAGCTGGGTTTCCCTCCTGTGGGTTTCCCCTTTTTGTCTTCACAGGTGCCGCTGATGTCCACGCCTAGTCAAGTGTCAGCTCCTGTTGAGTCATCAGGCATGCGGAGCTTTGCTACCGATACCACTGTCACGAGGGGAGCGGTGAGCGTAGATGAGCATGGGCAAGGAGCAAGTGCGCAGCGGAGGCTGGAAGATGCTGGATCAGGAGTGCCATCCTTGTTGGAGAGCAGAGCCGCAGGAGACGGGATGGGTGAGTTACTGATCAGGGAGGGTGGGGTGGGGTGTGGGGAGTGGGCCGCAGGCTGAACGGTCCGGGAAGGTTCGTAGAAAACGGAAGCACGCATGTCGGCACAAACATAGTTCGGAATCGTCTTCTTCCTCTGCTTCGGAATCATCATCGGCCTCTTCAGGAGCGGTTGCGGGGGGGGGGGTCGGCGTTGGGGCTGGGGCTGGGCGCTTCTGGAGGACAGACAGGTGCTGGTGCAGCTTCAGTGTCGGCATTATCGGAATTTTGGGAAGGTGTTCCCAAAATGTTGCGTAAAAAAATTTGCAAAAGGAGGTATATTGATATTTTTCGCTTGATGGAAGGTCGTAAGCGTTCCGGTGAGAGTAGGAAGAAGCGTAGAGAGGACGAGAAGGCTGGGCGTTTTTAAAAAGTTTCCCGTAATGTTGTCAATTGGATAAGGTCGTTCTTGCGGTTGGCGAGTGTGTGGGGCCGGAGATTTCAGGAGCAGTATGGGATGTTGCTGTCCTATGCTGATTCCATCCTGGAAGCGTCGCAAGCACACGAAGGTTGGGCGTAGCTTAATTACGACGAGAAGTTCCGGGATAAAATGGAGGAGAATAAGAATCTTAATTGGGGTACGCAGGACATCAACCTCTGGTTGACTCAGATGGCGGTCAGGTCTGGGGCGGGAGGGGGGGGCGGAGTGAAGGCGGGGCCAGTGGGGGTGGCGGGGGTTGGTCGTTCCTTTCGTGGTGGAGTCTCTCCAATGCAGCCAAGAGCGGCTTCGGGAGGAGTTGGCGACGTGTGTTGGCGGTTTAACCGGGCCACCTGTCTATTCTTGTACTGCAAGTTCCGGCATGCGTGCTCGGTTTGCGGAGGGCCCCATTTGGCAGCAAAGTGCGTTAAAGTGGGTAGCTCACCCGGGGGGCCGGGGGCAAAGTAACAGGACGCTGTGGGAGCTTGCTCCTTCGCCGATACAGGTGCCAGTGTTGAGCAGCTGGCTTCTTCGTTACCCGAGGAAAAAGGATAAGTTAACGTTGCAGTTCGGCTTTAAATTTGGCTTTGTCATTCCTGTGCAGGGTAGGGCTGTTGGCGGATCAGCGCGGAATTCTCCTAGTGTGCGGCGCTGGGCGTCAATGGCAAGAAAGAAGTTAGCTGTGGAGTTGCGGTTAGGTAAGATAGCGGGGCCTTTTCGGCATCCTCCTTTCCGGGATTTCGTAGTGTTTCCTTTGGGCATCGTCCCTAAGAAAGAACCTGGGAAGTTTTGGCTTATCCACAATTTGTCTTTGCCACTGGGGTCCTCTGTGAACAATTTTATCCTGCGCGAGTGTAGCATGGTGCGGTATGCCTCTTTTGACAGGGCGGTGGAATTGGTCAAGGGAGCGGGTCAAGGGGGAATGTTGGCGAAGGTGGATATCGAATCGGCATTTCGTCTGTTGCCAGTCCACCCTTCCGTTTTTAAGCTGTTGGGCTTCCAATTTGAGGGTGCATTCTATTTTGACAAGTGTATGCCGATGGGCTGTGCCGTATCATGCGCTTACTTCGAGAAATTTAGCACCTTCTTGCATTGGATGGTGGTGCAGAGAGTGGGAAGTTCGGAGGTGGTGCATTATCTTGATAACTTCTTGTTTGTCGGTGCAGCTGCGTCATCAGTTTACAGTAAGCTGTTGGAGGGTTTTGTGCGGTTGGCGGAAGAGTTGGGCGTGCCATTGGCTGCGGGCAAGACGGTGGGCCCGACGACAAAGCTTACCCTCCTAGGAATTGAATTGGATTCACTAGACATGGTTGCACGGCTTCCATGGGAGAAGGTGGTGAAACTGCGGGTGTTGGTGGCCAGGGCCGGCCCGTCCATTGAGCGAGAATGTTTTTTGCACAGGGCCCCGCGTTTCAGGGGGCCCCGCGCAAAAAACATTCTGATCTAAAAGTAAAATAAAAAAAAAAAAAAGCTGTCTGCTGCCGCTGCCGGGGCCGCCGCGGCAGAATCGAGTGTGCCGCGGGGCCCCCCCCTGCCCAGCAGAGCCTGCCCTCCCCTGTATCACCTCTCTCTTTACAGCTGCAGTCACACGCGCCGGCTTTCAGAGCGCGAGGGGAGAGTTTCTCCCTCGCTGCTCTGTTAAACCCACGGGGGCTGATGGGAAGTTCTCATCAGCCCCCGCGGGCTTAACAGAACCGCGAAAGGGAAACTAGTTCCTTCGCGCTCTGAAAGCCGGCGCGTGTGACTGCAACTGTAAAGAGAGAGGTGATACAGGGGAGGGCAGGCTCTGCTGGGCAGGGGGGGCCCCGCGGCACACTTGATTCTGCCGCGGAGGCCCTGGCAGCGGCAGCAGACAGCTTTTAAAAAAAAAAATTTCCCTAGGCTGGGCTGGGCTGGGGGGGGGGGCTAGGAGTGGTGATGGGCTGGGGGGGGGGGTAGGAGTGGTAATGGGCTATGGGGGGGCTGGGGGGTTAGGAGTGGTGATGGGCTATGGGGGAGCTAAGTCTGTATATGGGCTGATGGGATTAGGACTGGAAGTGGGTTGATGGGGGGTTAGGACTGGTAATGGGCTATGGGGGTCTTAAACTAAAAGTTGGGTGATGGGGATTAGGACTGGAAATGGGCTGGTGGGATTAGGACTGGGAGTGGGCTGATGGGGAGGTTAGGACTGGTAATGGGGTATGGGGAGGGGGTTAAAATGAAAATTGGGTGATGGGGGATTAGGACTGGAAATGGGCTTGTGGGATTAGGACTGGGAGTGGGCTATGGGGGGATAGGACTGGTAATGGGTTGGGGGGGCTAGGACTGGAAATGGGCTGGGGGGATTAAGACTGGAGGTGGGCTGATGGGGTTAGGACTGGTAATGGGCTGTGGGCTGTTGGGGGGGTTAGGACTGGTAATGGGCTATGGGGGGCTAGGACAGGAAATGGGCTGATGGGGAGGGGTTAGGACTTGAGGTGGGCTGTTGGGTGGGGTTAGGATTGGTAATGGGCTATGGGGGGCTAGGACTGGAAATGGGCTGATGGGGGGGTTAAGACTGGAGGTGGGCTGATGGGGTTAGGACTGGTAATGGGCTGTGGGCTGTTGGGGGGATTAGGACTGGTAATGGGCTATGGGGGGGCTAGTACTGGAAATGGGCTGATGGGGGGTTTAACACTCGAGGTGGGCAGAGGGGGTACGCACTGTTAATGGGCTGTGGGCTGATGGGGGGTTAGGACTGGTAATGGGCTAGGGGGGGGGTAGGACTGATAATGGGCTATGGGGGGCTAGGACAGGAAATGGGCTGATGGGGAGGGGTTAGGACTTGAGGTGGGCTGATGGGGATAGGACTGGAAATGGGCTGTGGGCTGTTGGGGGGGTTAGAACTGGTAATGGGCTATGGGGGGGGGGTTAAGACTGGTAATGGGCTGTTGGCTGATGGGGGCTGTCTGGTAATGGGCTATGGGGGGGTTAGGACTGATAATGGGCTATGGGGGGCTAGGACAGGAAAGGGGCTGATGGGGAGGGGTTAGGACTTGAGGTGGGCTGATGGGGTTAGGACTGGTAATGGGCTGTGGGCTGATGGGAGGGTTAGGACTGGCAATAGGCTATGGGGGGCTGACTGGAAATGGGTTGATGGGGGTTAGGACTGGAAGTGGGCTGATGGGGGGGTTAGGACTGGTAATGGGTTATAGGGGGGTCTTAAACTGAAAATGGGGTCATGGGCACTGTTCCCTCTAAGCTGTGCGCGTGTGCGCGCGCACACACCTCGCCAAGCGAGCGCACATACTTTATAACAGAGCGCACAAAAATTACGGTTCTGATTCTGATAGAAAACAACACAGACATCTTAAAATTTAAAAGTTGTTGTGTATTTACGGTTTTCACAAGTTCTACAATATTATCTAGTGCAATCAATGTGGTGTACATACTGTATTCTGACGTGTAGTCAAATTTTAAAGTATAGAACTTCAAGTGTCGTTATGTTCCGCACAAAAATTTAACCTTCCTACAAAAGCTGCACAGCTGATATTTTATGCGCACACAGCCTACAGAAAATTAGAGGGAACATTGGTCATGGGGGTTAGGACTGGAAGTGGGTTGATGGGGGGGGCTAGGACTGGTATTGGGTTGGGGGGTTGCTAGGACTGGAAATGGGCTGATGGGGGGCTAGGACTGGAAATGGGCTGATGCAGGGACTAGAAGGGAATGGATGCTGGGTGAGGCTGGAACTAGAAGGGAGCTGATGTTGGGGGAGGATTAGAATGGGATGGGGCTGGGAGAGTAAAGTGGAGAGGGGAAAAATATTTTGTGTGGTAGGGATAAAAAATCTACAATTGGCCGGGTATTGGGAGAGTAAGTGGGGATTGAGGATGGAGGGGTAAAATTTGAGTGGATGAAATAGGAATGAGGAAAGAGCAAAAGGAGAAAGATTAGTATGTTAAAGCAGATGTAGAGAGAGAATGGAAAAAAACTAGAAGAGAGAAGAAAGGACAAATGGACAGCAGACGATGGAGAGTTAGCAGAAGACACGAAGAAACCAGAAGAAAGTGGCTGGAGCAATTGCAGCTGAAAAAAATGCACAAAAGGTAGAAAAATATCTCTTTATTTTGAATTTATTAATTGGAATATGTCAGCTCTGGTAAATGTGCATCATTAACGTCTGCGCTTTGTTTAGTACAAGAGCAAATTAATGTATAGTTTTATTTCTACAGTGTTGTACATTCCAAGTTTGGCTTTTGGGATTCCCAGTTTAATTATTGTCTTCCTGTTTCTAAATTGTGATTCCTTGTTTGGTGATGGTCTATGTTCTGCATATGTCACTGAGCTGAGGTATTCTGTTTATGTAATTCCTATTTGACATTGCCACTTGTTCTCTTTCCCCAGTAGGTCATGTATTGTTGTTCTCTGAAATGTATTGGTTTAATATTTGCATGTTTCCTTTTGATGGGTAGGGTATGGTGCTTTGTGAGTCCTGGTAGTGCTGTTAGGATACGGCGGGTTTGCTATGGGTTCTAAATGGGCAGTGTTTGTAGTAGTTCCTAATGTGTCTGGTGGTTGGCACTGGATTATAGTAATGTAGAAATCTTTTAGTCTTTCTTTATCCATACACTCATTAAGAGGCATGTTTACTAAAAGTTAGTATATGGTAACATTATGCAAATATTTATGCAAATGAGGCCCCTTATGCAAATGAGGCCCCGCACCGAGTCTCCGCACATGGCCCCGCACCCCCCTTGGGCCGCCCCTGTTGGTGGCTAATGTCTTGGCCTCGTCTACGCTAACCTTAAAGGAGTTGCAGGCTCTTATGGGATCTCTTAATTTTGCGTGTAAGGTCATTCCTATGGGGCGGGTGTTCCTCAGGCAGTTGGCAGCATCGACATCTGGGGTGTGGAAGCCGCATCACCGCATTCAAGTCTCTAAAGGAATGAGAGACGATTTGAAGGTGTGGGATGTCTTTTTGCGTGATTTCAATGGGACATCTCTTTTGCGAGAAGCTGAGATTTCGAGTGAGGACTTGCAGTTGCACACGGATGCGGCAGGGGAATGGGGCTGGGAATTTATTTTGATGGAGCGTGGTGCGCGGACAGATGGCCGCCGGCTTGGGTGGATGGGGGCCTAGTTTCCAACATTACGTTCTTGGAGCTCTTTCCAGTGTTGGTGGCGTTGGAGTTATGGCCGGACAGGTTGAGCAACCGCAAGGTGGTGTGGTGGTGTGATAACGAGGCGGTGGTGCATGTCATCAATCGTTTTTCTCCACGTTGTGCTTTGGTGGCGTCCATGATGCGACGGGTCCTACTGGCCTGTTTGCATCTGAATATCGACTTGAGGGCGCGGCACGTACCTGGGCATTCTAATGAAATTGCTGATGCTCTTTCCTGTTTGCAGTGGGAGCGGTTTCGGAGGTTGGCGCCGGAATCAGACAAGGAAGGGTGCATGGTCCCTTGGAGCTTGTGGAGCTGTGGCCTGCCGAGATGAGGACCATCCTGCGCAAGTCGGTGGCTGAGCATACCTGGATGGCTTATCGGCGGGGCTGTGAGAGAGTCATGGAGTTTCTGCATGAGAATGGGTGGGAAAGTGGGGTGGTGTCGGATCATTTATTGGGCGGGTAGGTCAGCTGGGCGAAGGAGAGGGGAGTAGCGAGATCAGCTGTGCGGAGTCATTTAGCGGGGTTCGGGGTTTTTGCTAGGGCGGCGGGTTGCGAATTGTCCGGTTCGGGGTTCTTGGCGCGGAGGCTTTTACGGGGGTGGGAACATGACCAACCGCAGTGACGGGATCAGCGGCTACCGATTACGCACGACTTACTGTGGCGGTTGTGCCAGGAGCTGCCGGAAGTGGCGGAGTCGCCGTATGAGAATCTGCTATTTCGGGCAGTTTTTTGTTTGGCATTTTTTGGGGCCTTTCGGATGGGTGAATTGGCAGTTGATTCAAAAAGATCAGGCTGGGGTAGTTGTTTGCGGTGTCAGCATGTGTGGTTCGAAGCGGGGTTGCTTCGTGTGTTGTTGGCTAAGTCTAAAACCGACCAAAAAGGAAAGGGCCTATGGGTGGTCTTGAGAGAGATTGGTGGGTTGACATGCCCCGTGTCCGCCATGAGAGAGTATGTGGGGATGCGCCCGTTGGGGGAGGGAGGGTTTTTTGTGCATAAGGATGCCAGGGCTCTTACGCATTTTCAGATTACGGCGGTTATGTGCAAGGTGTTATGGCAGTTGGGTGAGGACCGCTAATTTTTTCTGCACACTCGTTTCGCATCGGGGCGGCGACCAGTGCAGCGGCGCTGGGTTGGTCAGGGGAGCAGATACAGAGTATAGGCAGATGGTGGTCTAGAGCGTTTATGGGTTATGTAAGATTGTAAGGCGCCTACCTTGGGCGGCTTGGGGGGGGTACTACTAACGCTGTTATATTTCTTTCAGATGGGGGCCTGAGTCTTCGGGAGTGTTGGATATTTGGGCACTCCTTCGTGTTCTGGGCGGGGCAGCATGCAGCGGAGCGTCCTATTGGGCAGAATTTAGGACTGGATCCAACAGTGGCGGCGATTTCATGGCTGGGCGAGCGGGGGCTGCGGTGGACGCAGTTTATGCCTTTGCTTCGTCACCATGGGTGCATCCGGGATCATCCAGCAATCTTACTGGTGCATCTGGGCGGCAATGATCTGGCGGCTTGGTCCTGTAAGCAGTTGATCAGGGCTGTTAAGAAGGACTTTGCTGCAGTGCTTCATTTGTTTGAGGGTGTTATCTTAATATGGTCTGATATTATTCCCAGACCGGCGTGTTGGGGCCAGAGGAGATGGTCCCGGGGACTCACAAAAATTAATCGTCAGATTGGGCGGTGGGTAAGCGAGAAAGGGGGGTATCAGGTCCAGCATGATTGGGTGGAGGTGGCCTGTGCTGGGTTATATAGAGTGGATGGTGTGCACCTCTCTCCGGTCGGCATGGATTTACTCCTGAACGACTGGCAGGAGGCGGTGGAGCGAGTGTGCATAGCAAGGTAGGCTGGTCGCAGCTTGCAGTTGGGGGGGGGCGGCACAGGTAAAGGGGGGTCTGCCTGTGCCGGTGGTGGGATCCTGGAGGTTTCCAGGGTCCGGAGCATTAGGCAACTTGGGATGGGGGCGGGGTGCCCTCGACCTGGACATCCCCTGGAAGACTTTTGCTAGTAATATGACGAAGTCGGATAGGGGTGGTTGCAACTTTACCGGTGGTGTGACCTTGGCTGGAGCGGAGGCGGGTCGCTTTGCTAATTGCATGGCTGGTGACACGTGGCTCCGATGGGGGGTTTGGTTTGACCATTATCACTGTTTAAGGTTCAAGTTGTTGTTTGGAAATAAAGCTGCGACCAGTTGGTACCATGCAATGTTCCCTCTAATTTTCTGTAGGCTGTGTGCGCATAAAATATCAGCTGTGTGCAGCTTTGAAGGAAGGTTAAATTTTTGTGCGCCACATAATGACACTCGGAGTTATATACTTTAAAATTTGACTACACGTCAGAATACAGTATGTACACCACATTGATTTTAATCAAATTAAATGAAAATAGACGATTACTAAATGAAGTGGGAAATTTCTAGTAATTACAATCATAACTTTTAAATTTTAAGACGTCTGTGTTGTTTTCTATCAGAATCAGAGCTGTAATTTTTGTGCGCTCTGTTGTAAAGTATGTGTGCTTGCTCGGCGAGGTGTGTGCGCGCGCACACGCGCACAGCTTAGAGGGAACAGTACCATGATTGGCTGTCGGTGTATTATTGGGAATTGGGGAAATGAGGGTTGGAAGTAAGAGGAGCTATGAGATGTGGAATGGGGAGCGCTGGGTCCAGCTATCCGGTTACTATTAATTAGGAAAGACTGGGAATGTTTATGGTCTAAACCTTTACACTTTCAGTACCTGTTACACAGCCTTCTTTATTGCACATATGGCTCTGTGGGCTCCCTTCAGAATTGCCAAATTGTCTCATAAGTCATCAGCTCAGTGTTGATCATGCCACTTTACAATCAGCACTTTATTTCATACAGTATGTTGTTAGGAATGCATTTCTAATAGTTTTGGCTTCATGGAGGAGCTGTCCTATAAAATAGTTATTTGGAAATATTTTGTTTTGATATACACACTTTTATCATGGAAGACCAAGCATTTTTATATTTTAATTGCTCTTGTTTTAATGTTTTGTCTGCCTGGAAAGATAATACAGAAATATTGATGTATATCAGAAATAGATAGTTAACTGTGCCATGGTTTAAGCAGCAGAATAATCTTAATTATAGGAATAAGAGTGAAATATACAATCTTGCCCCTAGGTGGCATTCAAGTAATGTTCATAATTACTTCCTTATGTATATTGACATATGAATTAAAACATTCCTTTCTATGGAGAAATAAATAAACAATTAAGCAAAGGTGTCTATGGATTTCTTATTTCTTACTTTAGTTAGGAGAAACTAATCCTTTAACTTAGGCACAAATAGATGATTTTTATACAACGTTCAAGATTGTTTGGAAACGAGATACTGTATAGGTATAGGGTATGTAGTTCCATTATTGGACTTATATGCATTTAAACAAAGAGTTTCTGTGTCCTGTAGGGAGTATTTAAAAAATGCCATATCCAGAGGTAGATGTACATTTCTGCACTGCAAAATCTGACCAGTTCTCACAGTAAACTTTCACTCACAGGGGCATGTTCACTAAAGTGAGTTACCTGGTAGCATGGGGTTCAGTATATACCAAGTGCACTGCAGTAAAAGTACCATATGCTGAAAATGCATCATACTAAAAATTCTGTGCTACCCAAGTGTAAGCATAGACACATGATGGCAAAAAATGACCACATGGCCTATCTAGTCTGTCCTTCCATATCAACTACTACAATAGTCCCCTCTTTTCCCTTAGAGATCCTCTGTGTTCATCCCATGCATTTTTTAAATTCAGATACCGTCTTCATCTCTACCATCTCTACTGAGAGACTATTTCACGCATCTACCACTCTTTCCGTAAAGAAATATTTCTGCATATTACTCCCGAGTCTATCCCCTTTCACTCTCATCCTATGTCCCCTCGTAGCAGAACTTGTTTTCAGTCGAAAGAAGCTCTACTCCTGTGCATTTATGCTATGGAGATATTTAAACATCTCTATCATATCTCCTCTATCCCACCTTTCCTCTAAAGTATACATATTAAGATCCTTAAGTCTGTCCTCATATGCTTTTTAACGAAGAACACTAACCATTTTAGTAGCCACAATCTGCACCAACTCTGTTTATATGCTTTTGAAGGTGCAGTCTCCAGAACTGCACACAATACTCCAAATGAGGTCACACCAAAGACCTATACAGAGGCACTTTTACCTCCTTTTTTCTGCTGGCCATTCCTCTCCCTATGCATCCAATTATCCTTCTAGCATTCGTCATCACCTTTTCTATCTGTTTAACTATGTTAACATCATCGGATACAATCACGCCCAGGTCCCGCTCATCTTTTATAAACTGAAGTATTTCCCCCCCCCCCCCCTACATTATGCTACTCCTTGGGATTTTTGCAGCCCAAATGCATGACCCTGCTTTTTTAGCATTAAATCTCAGCTGTCAAATTCTAGACCATTCTCCAAGCTTAGCTAGATCCCTCCTCATGTTATTTACTCCTTCCTGGGTGTCTACTCTATTGCAGATTTTGGTATCATCTGCAGAGGTAAACCTTACCCAACAGCCCTTCCACAATATCACTAACAAAGATGTTAAAAAGAATCAGACCACGGACAGATTCCTGCGGCACACCACTGGTAACCTCCTCAGAGTGAGCTCCATTTACCTGTACCCTTTGTCGCCTTCCACTCAACCAATTTCTAACCCAATCAGTAACTTTAGGATCCATCCCTTGGATGCTCAGTTTGTTAGTCGCCTGTGCGGAACAGTATCGAAGGCTTTATTGAAATCCAAGTACACCATATCTAGGGCTCTCCCTTGGTCCAACTTCCTAGTCATCCAGTCAAAAAAATCAATCAGATTTGTCTGACAAGACCTGCCCTTGGTGAATCCATGCTGCCTCCGATCCTGTAATCAATTGGACTCCAGAAACCTCACTATTTTCTCTTTGAGCAGTGTTTCCAATAATTTACTCACCACAGAGGTTAGACTAACAGTTGGGCTGTTCTTGGGTGTAGTGTCCATGTCATGGGTAGTATGGACGATGTTGACACCTGTTCCCCATCAGTGTAGCACTTAGCGTTGGTCCACTTATAGCCACCTCAATGGGTGGTATTAGCAGCACCTGCGCTGAACACGCCACAGGTAACAAGCACAAAGCCAGAGCAATAGCCATGCTACCAACATTGTGACATGCCAGGCAAGCCTCCATTTGCTAGAATTGGTTGAGTACCACCCTCACACTCATTTTCAGGGCTCATCAAGTACTACTGGTGTGAATCTTAGTAAACATGTTTCTTCATGTAGTATGTGTGAAGGTTTATATAAATTCATTAATAACTAGGTCTGCTATGATAGAATAGTATGCAAAGCAGCTAATTATTTATGAAAAGTAACAGTTATATTTTGTTTTACAAAGTTGCCCGTAGGAAAATTATGTTTCAGTTTTCTTGTGGGCTTGTTTGCATACACACTCTGGTAAACAACTGAGGTGTACAAAATCACAACTTAGTATATTGCATCCTGGTGATTTCATGCTTGGTTTCTTCGGGTCTTCATTACAGAGATGGCTCTGGGACCGGCTCTATATTCTTAAATAAAGATCATTTCTAACCCAATAGTGTTCAACAATGTGTAAACACAAAATACAGCAAAATAATAGAACACTCAATTATCAAATAAATGCAACAGGCCTCGGGGCAGGGTTTCCTCCCCAGCCGACCATAAATGGGCACACGGCTGGGGTTTCATGTCAAACTACTGCCCCATGGTCTTCTGACTGGTCCCTAATGAAAGGCTCAGTATCGGGCTGGCTTGTTGTGATATGGGCCGTTTGGGGGGGGGTGGGATGTCGCTGGAATGTCTGGGGTGATTCCTGACTTGCAATGTTTAAATTAATTGGCTCGCTTCAAGTTGAAGGAGTCAATTGGCTGGTCCTTGTTGGCTTCAAAAGAGGAGGGAGAGGCTGGTAGGGGAGTATTTTCTCACCTGCTCAGTTACCTCCCTCCTCTCCCGTGTTGGCAGCTGGCTCGAGTAGCGATGTGTTCTTTCTCTGCTTTTACAGGGCGGCTTCCTCCAAAAGCAAAGCATATTCTTAGCTGGCTGTCTGCTGCCTTCAAGATGCCGAAGCAGTCCGCTAAGTCGGCTCCTCCTTCCTCAGCTGACCCAGATCTCCTGACATCGACTGCTGTCGAGCCATCACTCCAAAGCTCCAGCAATTCCATATGTTCCCGCGGGGCCTGCAGGTGCTGCAGCTATCTTGGCGAGTGTGGGGTGTGAGCAGGTATTGTGCATGTCCAGAGAGGCTTCTGGGGCATCGGACATGCTTTCCTTAGAACAGTCTCCAGCTTTGGCTGTCTGCGGGGAGAGGGAGGGTGTGGAGAGCTGCTACTAGGCCAGCGCATGGAAAGGGTAGAGATAGGGTATGTGGTTTGTCCAACTCTAGGGACATGGTTGGACTGCCAGTTGGGCTGGGGCCTGGTGTTAGGGGCCGGTGGTCTGATAGGGGTCTTGAGCATGCAGGGGTTTTTCCCCATGGAGTACTGGAACTTGGTACTGAGGCAGGACCTGGTCTTGATGGGGTTGTTGTGGATCCTGTTTTGGATTGCAGTGGAGCAGCAGGAATTGGAGGCCGTGTTGAGCAGCCAAGTATGCCTGGCCTTCCTTTGGAGGCAGGCTTTCGGTTGAGTCTGGGAGGAGGCTTCATGCCTGGTTCCCCTTACCAGGTGGCAGACCCCGATTCCAGCTGGAGTCATATGGCCCCTTTGGTTCTGTAGGCAGGATAGTGGAGTGTCCCTGGTAGCTCCCATTCACAGGGAAGGAGTGCACTGTGGGGGTCATTGGGTTTGGGGGGCCAGGTAATCTCTAGGCTTGCTTGCAATGGATGTTCGGCAGTTGTGCCTACAGCTTGGCTGGCTGCTCCTCCCCTTGCCCTTTCTCTCCTTTTGTATCTTCAGCGGTGCAGTGCCATCAGACTCCTCTAGCAGTAGGCGAGAGGGGCTTTCCAGCGGGGACACTCAGGGCTAGCTTGGACTGCAACCGGCTGCAGTTGGTCAGGGCACGAATGGTGAAATGGCCCGCAGCATGAACTGGAGGTACCTGCTACTGGGCCACCATTGGCTGATTCCCCTGCTGCTTCAGGTGAGTCTGTATTAGGACCAGGGGAAGTTTCTGTGATGTCTTGGACTCATGGTCCAGTTCGCGACTTGTTGGGTAAGGGTTGCAAAGAAATGCAAGCATTCATGGTGCTGTCAGTGGGGGTCAAATTCTTCTTCTTCTTCGTCTGAGTTGTCCTCTTCATCTTCTAGTTCACAGGCTATACGGCAGCATGGAGCTGCTGAGGTGACCCTGGTAGGACAGCTGGCAGCAGTGCCCCAACACTGGTGACTTTTTCTGAGCTGTGGGGGGGAGGGGGGTTCCACGAGCTCTTCGCCATAAGATTCAGAAGAGATACTATATAGATATTTTTCATTTACTCGAGGGAAGGAAGTGTTCCGGGGAGAGTAGGAAGAGAAGGAAGGAGGAGACAAGGCAGGGAGACTGAAGAAAGTTTCCCGGAATGTGGTAAATTGGACCAGGCATTCCTGCGCTTAGCCAGCATATGGGATCATTACATGCCTGGATAATATTGCCTTCTGCTAGTGTATGCAGATTCTATCCTTGAGGCTTTACAGACATATGAAGGGTGGGCCTGGATGAATTATGACAAAACATTTAGGGATAAGATGGAGGAGAATGCCCATTTGTTTATGGTTGACATTAGTTTATGGTTGACCCAGATGTCAATACAACTGGATGTGTCAAGCAGCTCCGTGGGGCAGGGTATGACTGCCCCTTCTCCTGCAACTGGTTTCTCCTTTTGCTGGGAGGTTTGGAGGACTGCAGCAGAGGGCAGGCATGGTTTCATCAGGGGACATCTGCTGGATGTTCAATAGGTCCTCCTGCCCTTTCCCAGATTGCAAATTCCATCATGTCTGTTCTTTGCATGGGGGAGGGCATTCAGCACTCAAGTGCTTCAAAAAAGGGATCTCTGGAGCCCCAGTGCAGCTGGTAAGTGATCCCACAGTCTTCAGCCTGGCCCTTACTCCTGTTTGGGTTAAGGTCATGTGGCCGTGGTTACTCCATTACCTGTATCAAAAAGATGGCGCTCTTCTCAAGGAGGGTTTTAGTTTTGGTTTTGTTATTCCATTTCAGGGATTTTCTGTTAGTTATATAGCACGTAATGCCCCTTCGATGCAGCATTTCATGTCTGTTGTCCAGGACAAGTTGGAAGGGGAGCTTGGGCCAGGCAGAATTGCGTGCTCATTCAACGAGCTGCCTTTCCTTGTTTTTGTGGTGTCTCCACTAGGGATCATTCCTAAAAAGGAACCCAAAAAATTTAGTTTAATCTACAATATTTCTTTTCCACAGGGCACCTCAGTTAATGACTATAGGCCTGATTTTTTTAAGGCATTTACAGGGGTAGTGCCCTTCGAAAATCCTAGGTAAGTCCCTAACGTGCCCAGATGCTATGTGGTTAGCATCGGGGCATGTTAGGGGTGTCTTGGGATGGAGTGGAGGCGGAGAAAAAGGCTAACTGGTTAGCACCAATTTTCGATGCTACCCGCTTAGCCCACCTATTTTTCAGATGCAGGGGCTAAGCAGGTAGCACCAAAAATCAGTGCTACCCAGCTAGCTCCTCTGGTTTACGGGTTGTGCTGTATATGATCCCAGCATTGAAAATCCAGGTTAGGAGGAAGGGGGGGGGGGTGGGCTATGCGCCGATGTGGTGCATAACACTGCCTTTGTGGTTCAGTATGCATCTTGGACAGCGTGATCGTGTTGGTACGCCAGTGTGGTGCTGGGACTCTCCTTGCTAAGGTGAATATTGAGTCAGCCTTTTGCTTTTTGCTCGTTCATCCGTCGGCCTTTCATTTATTGAGTCTCTCATTTCAGGGTTTGATTTACTTTGACAAATGCATGCCAATGGGGTGCTTGTTATCCTGTGCTTATTTTGAGAAATTCAGTACTTTTTTGCACTGGACTTTGGTCCAGCAGATGGGTATCCCCAATGTGGTGCCTTGCTTAGATGATATTTTGTTTGTTGGACTGTCCCACTCTGATGCTTGTAGTCTGCCTCTTAAGGATTTCCTCAGTTTGGCTTGCGAAATTTGTATCCCCCTGGCTGAGGATAAGATGGAGAGTCCCATGACTAAGCTGGCATTTTTGAGAATTGAGTTAGATTCTGAGGCAATGGTGGCTCAGCTCCTACTAGACAAGGTTTCCAAGTTTCAGGTCCTGGTGGTGGCTGTCGGTTCGACCTCAAGAGTCACGTTACATGAAATGCAGTTTTTTGTGGGTTCTTTGAATTTTGCATGTAGGACAATCCCCATGGGTCCAGTATTCTTTCTTCAGCTAGGGGTATCTCAACTGCACCACTGCTGTATATTCGTGTGACCAAGCCGATACGTGAGGACCTGCGTATTTGGGATTCCTTCTTATTTGACTTTAATGGGACTCTGTCATACAGTCTGCCGAGGTTTCGAGCGTGGATTTGCAGCTTTTCATGGATGAGGCTGGGGGTGTGGGCTTTGGGATTTATTTTCAAGGTTCCTGGTGTGCAAAGCAGTGGCCAGTGGATTGGCATGAGTCCGGGCTCACTCATAACATCATTTTTGGAGCCCTTTTTGATTGTGGTGGTATTATAGTTGTGGCCTGACCAATTGCAACCATAGTTATCTTCTGGTGCGACAGTGCAGGGGTAGTGGAAGTGATCAATCACTATTCCCCACATGTGTCTGTGTTATTGCTCTTATGCGTGCCTTTATTTTAACTTGTCTCCATCTAAACTTGACAGTCAAGGCTCGACACGCACCTGGTTCTGTTAACAGAATTGCTGATTCTCTCTCCCCTTTCATGTGGTCGCTCTTCCTGACATTGGCACCTGGAGCAGGCATGGAGGGGTTGACAGTCCCTGCGCACCTTTGGTGAATTGGCCATCAGAGCTATTGAGTCTACTGCAAAGGTCAGTGGCTCCTGCAACCTGATATGTTTATTGTAGGGGTTATGTCAGAGTTGTGTTGTTTTTGATAGTGCATGGTTGGCATATAGGCAAGGTCGCAGACCAGTTGCTGGGCCAATATCTTGATTTTGCTAAAGGAGAGAGTGTCCAAATCCACAGTCTTCTTTTATTTGGCTAGATTTTTGTTTTTCTTCAAAGCGGCTGGTTGGAGCAACCTCATGGGAGTTTTGTCGCACAGATTGTTGCAACTTGGGAGCATGTCTCTCTGACTCCACAGGACCTCAGGTGCCCAATTACTCATGACATACTAGTGAGCTTGTGTTGTAGGCTTCCTGAGGTGGCAGTGTCTGCTTCTGAGGTGACGCTTTTTCAGGTGCTGTTCTCCTTGGCCTTCTTCGGAGCCTTTCAAGTTAGTGAGCTCGTGGCATGATCTGTGCACTCACCTTCCCTTTCAGGGATGCTGCTGAAACATGTGCAGATTGTGGGCGGTCGACTGCATGTTTGGATATCCAGATCCAAGACAGATAAGTTTGGTAAAGGTTTGTGGGTGGTCCTTCAGGCTATTGTTGGCTCTGTCACTTGCCCTGTGGCTGGTCTGCAATGTTACTTGACCTTGCGACCAGCAGTCAGTGGGATTTTCTCCCTGTTATGCGCTTTCAGTTTACAGCAGTCCTGAGGATGGTCTTGTGGTACACAGGTGTGGAGGCTTGGGACTTCGCCCCTCATTCATTCTGCATCAGGGTGGCGAAGAGTGCGGTGGTGGCAGGTCTGGAGGAACCAGTTATCCAGAGAATTGGATGTTGGCATTCCAAAGCATTTGCAGGTTATGTCAGATTGTGAAAGGGCAGGGGATCTGCCTTCTGGTGGGTGCTAATTCTGTTTTCTTTTTTCAGATGCCCGAAGGCACTCTGCATTACTGGCTAATTGGCCATTCCTTTGTTCACTGGGCTGGTCAATGTGCGTCTACCCGTCCTATTTATTTATTTATTTATTTATTTATTTATTTAACATCTCTTATATACCGCACTATTGTCATCAGCGCGGTTTACATGGAACAAATATATACATACAGAGAACTGTAATGCATTTTACAAATAACAGGGGTTTTTGAACTTGGGATTAAAGGTAAACTATATAGACTAAGTAACTATTTACAAAAAAAACTCTATTCACATTAGTCATATTTGGTTATCATTTGGGATTATCTTGGTCAGAAACGTGTAGGTAGTATTTTCCTATGGGTTCCAATCTGGGTCTGGCATTGGCTGATGTGTCATGCTGTGGTTGGGTGAGCAGGACTTGCATTGGAGTCTGTTGCTGCCCTTGTTATGGTATTATGCACAGGTCTGGAGTCACCCCATTGGGATTCTTCTGCATCTTGGGGACAACAATATGTGTGCATGGATTTCTAAGCAGTTAATCCATGCTGCAAAGAAGGACTTTGCTGAAGTGCTGTTGTTATTTCCAGGAGTTGTGTTATTCTGGTTGCACATCATTCGAAGACCTTCTTGCAGGGATCAATAGTGTTGGTCGCGGGGTTTAGCTAAGATCTACTGCCATTGGGCTTGTGAGAATAGTGGCTATCAGATTCAGCATCATTGGGTGGAGATGGAATGCACAGTCTTGTTTTGACATGAGGGGGTCCATTTGTCCGCTGTGGGTCAGAGACCTATGCCAGAGATTTCTGGCCTGAGTTTTGGGCAGATTTTCAGTTTGACCGGTGGGCCAGTGATCATGTGTGGGATTTTCAGAGAGGTGTACCTTGGGTTGAGGTATTCACCGGAAACTTGTCGACCTTTGCTAGTAGCATGGCAAGGTTGGCGGTGGATCAACTGTGGTGGAAATGACGGAGGTGTATTGCCTAGGATTCTATTAAATTCAAGATCATTCAACCACACATGCATAGTATTTAATAAGCTATTTAATATGACAATTAGCTTGACAACAAGTTAGTGACATTACAATAGAACAATAAGTTAGTGATATTACAATTAAAATAAGACAATTGATATTGCATCTCCAAACTCCTGTCCCTTACAAGAACAGAACAATGCATCACCAAACTGCCATCATCGCAGCCCTTTAACATCAGCTCGGAGAGCCTCAGCGAAGGATGGAGAAAAGTCTAGGATTCTTCACGCGTTGGCCTGCGCCTGGCCAAGCAAATATCTATCTACTCTCTGTTCTGGATTTTCTCTCTCTTTATATAGGCTGTAACAAGTGTGTCACAATTGGATCACATGACACACATGAGCTTTTCCCTACAGATATTCTCCAGCCCATTCACCTTTGTTCAACAGTAATGTGACCATTCTCTGAAGATATTCTCCAGCCTCTGTTTGTTCTCTGAGTTAATACAAGTCTGGTCAGTCACTCCCCACAGCTTCTGTCTCCTGGCTAGTAAGCTAGTAAACAGCTGGTTCAGCATGATTCCTCACAGGATGGCTCAAAGTTCTGGCTCAGCATGATTTCTCACATACAGGATGGCTCAAAAAGTTCAATATTCCTTGCTGATCCAAATAAATTTTTAATTAGTAATACAGGAGGTCTTACCTTGCTAGTAGTACGGCAGGTGAGATACCAGATCCAGTTTGGGGCAATTGATCATTTGTTGAATTCTCGTTCCATGTTAGACATGGAGGTTGTTAAGTTCTAATTGTTAATAAAGCTGTGACCAGTTTTGTTTCAAGTACATGTCTGATGGTTTTGTTTTGCAGAATAGGAGGGGGATTCTTGGGGAGGGGTGGGGGTGGGGGGAGGGGTGGGGGTGGGGGGAGCCCACCCGGGTCTGTGCTGCCCCAGTTATTGAAACTCATTAAAAATTGCTGTGAATGCAGCCATTTATTATTTACTTACAAGTTCTTTCACCATCTTCCATTTTATGCTTTATTAAAAATGAAAATGTTCAAAAAGTGGCTAAATGGCCTATATGATGTTCACTTCAAAATGATTTTTTTTTACTTATCTTTAAATTGTGATGCCTTTTCATGCCAAAATTTGTAGAGGATTGATGTTTTGGCAGGTGCCTGCATTTGAGGACAAAAGAAGGGGCCTCTTGTCTTGAAGAATACATCTGAAAAGGCAAAATTCTCTCACAAGTTCTCTGACAAGTGTGCTGGAAAATATCACAGACAACTGCCTTTAAAAAGGAAGTAATTCCATCCCTTTGAATCTGTAAATATTTCTCCAATTAAATTGTTAGGAAATGCTAGATTAGCACTTATCCATGATTAGAGTCAAATGCATCTTGATTTTAAACTAAGACCATAAGCCTTAAAATAAACATCATTGCAAATGTCCTTGAAAAGAAAAAAAAATATGCCTCCAATCCATTCTACAAACTCAGTCATATAGCCACTCTCAATTAATCACAGAGAACTTGATGTTTACCTCACTTCAGTAAGGAGGAGGAAATAAACTTCTGGAGATTAAGGGGGATATCCCTACTGTAGAGGTCTTGTCCAAATCAGCACTTTTTAACTTTCTGTTTGTATCAGGGAGCAGGTATAATTTCGGACATGGGTGATTTCAAACTTAAACGTGCATCACCTATATGAAATAAGGGATACATGTGTACCTTTTTGTCCCACCCAAACCACACACTTGATATGCCCTCACATGCCCTCATGTAACTTGGACATGATCAGGCAGACATTCAAAATCAGACCTTTCTAAAAAGGCTAGTTATACATGGATGTAGTTTTCATCTGTGTGTGCTAGTACATCTACATACAGAGTCAGGGTCATTCTGAGCCATGAATAGCGGGGATGGATGTGCCCTTTTCCGTCCCTATCCTCCATCCCCGCTCGTTTTACGGGGAGGTTAGACGGGGATGGGGAAGGGACGGATCGGATCGGGGGGAAGTGTTAGGGAGAGCGGTGGGCGGTGGGCAGTTGTTGGCCCCGGACGTATAGGGCCGATTCCAATGTCGGCCCTGTATGTCCGGGGCTGACTGCTTAGATGGGGAACTTATTCCACATCTGAGGTGGCATAAGTTCCCTGATCAGGCAGAGGACGGCGGCCCAGGGCATGGCAGCGGTGGGAGGGGGCGGAGAGCATTTCCCGCAACTCGATCCTGGCCTAGGGAGGCCGGATTGGGGGTCAGACTGTGGGGAAAACATTGTAAGAGTCAGTGGCTGGGGATCGCGGCTTTACAATGGAGCCATGGTGCCATGGCAATGGATGCTGAAGCTCTATTGTAAAGTCCAGACTGAGATAGTCAGGCATGGCCTGTACGTGCAGGCCTGGCTGAATTGCGATCCCGACCTGCACATACAAGCCTGTTTGTGATTCCGATCCCGTAGGACTAGATGTGCCCTGCAGGATCGGAATTGAGACTCCCTTTGTTTGTCTGGATCTGGCTGGCCGCATGGAGGGCTTCTGCAGTATGTCTTGGATGGAATTCGGCCTAGTGTAAATAAGGCTTCTAAAATAGCCCTCTTAGAGGTATATTTACTAAGCAGTGCTAGCAGTATACGTGCTGTATGTGTGCCGAGGTCCATTGAATGACATGGGACCTCAGCACACATACTGTGCATACACCACTAGCACTGCTTAGTAAACCTACCCCATAGTCTCTTGCACCATCGAGTATGCTGAATTGCACAAGTTGACAAGAACTCAGAAATACTAAATTTGCATTTACTTATAAAATATTTTATAGGCACGATTACCTGCCAAAACCTTTTATAACAAAAATATATCTCCATAGAAATGATCAGAAATTGTGATCTTAAAAAAATTTCTACATGGGATTTGAACTTCTGTTGGCAGTCACAAAAGAATGGCATTAGATATGTTTACTTAAGGGTGGAAAGGGAGCAGATGTGTTGTTAGCACACATTATTGGCACTCGTGAGTGGTTAATGCCACGGAAAATGCCGATAACGATAGAATAACATTCAGAAGCGGAGCCCTCAGCGTTAAGGGAAAAGAAGGTGGAGCGGGGGCATTAACAGGGGATAGAGTGTGCTCCCTTACCGCAGGGCTGTATTCCCGTGCACTAGAAGTCCCAGCTGAAAGCTCATGGAAAGGGATCTTTCTGAGGGGAGATAGCCTATTTAAATGTATGCAATGTGCTCCACCCACCGGAGATCCCAAAATTATGATAGTAGTGCTCCATTGGCAGCAAAGGTATGGTGCCCTATAAAGAAAGGGCACTATATTGATGTTGTCAAATTGGCAAAAGGTGTCACATGACTGATGCTGGGGGCTGGCGTGTCCACTAAGCTGACAAGGCTGCTACCTAGGGCGTACATCTGTTATGCCCGGTATGACTCCACTGTGACAGTGGCAGCACATATACATGCTGCCGCAGTCAAAAAGGAGTTGCGCCACTCCCACTGCCACCATGCTGCCATGTCAGCATTGTGTGAGGGTGGGGGTGGTGGGCACAACGGATGCAGCCTGCTGCAGACAGAACATTTCCTGACACTGCGTGTCCGGTGCAACACTGCAGTTTCCATGGTAAGTGGGATGGCAAGCATGTCAGCAGCAGGTAGAGTGGAGCACAGGGCACCCCTTCCTACTGAGTCTAAAGGCAGCAGCACACATGCCCACAGCCCCGGTAGAGGGGGGCAGGAGCAGCAAGGTGTGCCAAGCTGCATGTGTGAAATGTCAATGAGGCCGCCTGTAGCATTGAAGCAGCGGAAGTGCCACGATAACAGGGAGGGAGGGATTGGCTGGCATGCTGTCCACTCAGATCATTGGACCCTGGCACCTGGCTAATTTTCCTAGTGGATGGGCTGTTACTGGTATCAGGATGCCCCCCACCTGCACATATTGAGTGGATATGTGCAGTTGGGGGAAAAATAGGCCACTGAGACAGGAACATTAGGCAATTTCATAACACCCTATCTCAGATGAAAAATAAACACACTGCTTACTCAATGATAACCATGACCTGTGTGTGAACCTATGATCAATACTTGAGTAAGCACTCATATAAGTTGTCACAACCATATTTGCCACATGGGTGTCCAAACTACTGAGTGTGGCCTGTCAACCATGGTATCATTCTACGAGTGGCCCACAAGCACACTCCATGAAATGGTTAAGTTGATCACTCTGCTAGGTCACCAAGGGTCTTGCATGTGTGTGTTCATTATCATGCCCTGCCCCTCTGGCAGAACAGATCCCATATGTAAGACATGCACGTCATATCTATCAGCAGTATATCGATGCAGTTCTACATACTAACTGAACAAGATGTTCCTCTCCCACTGCAGCCTGACATGCCTTTCAGACAAGTAAGACAGAGAGACTGCAGAGATCCAAGCAGACATAGGCACACCCCGACCCATGCCCGCAGGCATCCAAACACTGACCACAGATATATCCATGGATTGATGAACCCACATGGTTGCTCTGTGACTTCAAATACAAGGCTATTGTGTGCATGAGAGAAGAGTTACATGTTCAAGACCAGCCTGTGGATAAGGAATGGTATGTCCAGATGTGTTAACTTTATCTTACCTTCCAAGGCATGGATCAGCATGTGCTACCCTCAATATTTCGTCCAGTAAGAGTCCACATACTCAGCTGCCAGAACTGAGAAACTGCACCACCCACATCTGAATGGCAGAGGATGCTAATAGCACCAGCACACTGAGTGGGCATTGACAGCGCCGAGCATAGCAGAGTGTGCTAATAGTGCCTGCATACTGGGCAGGGGTTGACAATGGTGGAGAATCAAAGGACGCCTAAGGGGCAGGTAGGAATGTCAATTTGCACCACTTTTTGACAACAGGGTCGTGTGTGTGTGTGTATATGTCTTTGGGTCTCCAGTTGTGTGACCCTCATTGATAGACTGTGCATGCTTGTGGTGCCCAGACGTAATGGCTATGCATACAATATGCTGCAGGTCGGCTATACAGCAACCCTGTGTGAGACACCATTTATAAGCCGAACGGTAGTTTGCAGTACATAGCTGCAACCTGTGGCTGCCATAACGCATTCCCAGTTACACCATTGACAGGGCCAATCCCCACAGCATTCCCCTACACTTAACCTCCCAACATGGCACTGTTTTGCAGCTTCCAAACCATCTGCTGGCTTGATTAGGGTGAGCAGGGGGGGCATATGTGTGTGTGTTGCAACCCTCACCTCTGACTCAGCCTCCAGGCCTCAGGACACAACCATTTGCACAGGTGAAAGGCCAGAATAATGCCCACTGCCATAACAGCTGAATCTGTGGCAAGTGTCAGCCCTCCTGGCACAGCTTCAGCCTATAGGGTCCTAGGCTCAGGGGGAAGGCTGGCCTCTATGAATGTGCAATCCATTCACTTAGTAGGTGACCCAGGCAGGAATCTGCTATTTCCCTGCATGCACAAAGCTTTTGTCCCTTGCAGCATTCATAGAGTGCAAGCGAGGGGAATCTGTGCTCCATGCATTGTATGCCGATACAGGGAGATACGTATCAGGCAGATTCATTGTCAGGGATACCCTGAGTAGAGCCTCTGTGCACCCAGTAGGCCAATGCCTAGGGTATTGTGGTTTTAATAAACTGCTTCTCTCCTTTAAACAGTCAGTCAGTCAAGTGATTAAAGCAAAAATTAGGGTTTTATTCCCTTTCCCGGACAGAAAACATTCTTTGCAAAAGCACACAGGACAAAAACAGCAACTGAACGAAAATAGCTAGAACATCTCTTCTTCTTTCCTTGTTCACGTCAAAAGATCACATTGGCTGAAGTTAACACAAAGAGGTTATGTCATCTGATAGACAAATCGTGCAGTCCATTGGCTCAGGGTCTGTACAACTGTTAACACTCTCCCACTGCCTTAAGCCTGGACCACTCCCAATATTCTCCGTATCACATTCCTTACATGTGCTGGAGCATGGCTTATTCTCTTGTGGCTGATAAACCCCTTTTCTTCCAAGGTACTTATCAAAGTCAGGGTTATAGAAACCTGGTACAGATAATGTCGCTTTCTGGTTTGCCTCTCTTGGCTCTCTTAGTAGGAAGTCTGAGTATCTTTCTGAGTTAAAACCCTGCTCAGGGCTGTGCCCATTAAAGCTTCCAGCCTCTTCTCTATAAAAATAAGGCTTCGAGCTTGTTACCTTATTGCAGGCTTTGAAGTCAGCCTTGGGGTTTCTTTCCCCTGGTCCAGTTCCTCCAGCTTGAGCTAGGTTCCTCCGTGGCTCATGCAATCCCTCAGAGACACTGCCCCACTTCCTGCTTGTGTGGGAAACCTCCCTAGGACTGTTGTTCAAGAGACCAGCTGCTCTACTGCTCCCTTGGTCTCTCCTGGAACTTCCTCTGAGAGCTTTGGGTCCTCCCAGACCTCCAAGACCTCCCCTGGAACTGGAACTGGAACTTCCTCTGGGACTCTCAGCTCTTCTCCAAGTCTTTCTCTCGTACTCCTTGCTCTTGCTGTTCTCCCCTCTTCCTGGTTATGACCAGGAACTTATATACCTCCTCTCTCTGCACGTTACGTCAGATTCTGAGGCCAGGTGATCCTGATGAGTTTCTCTAATTCTATCTGCGTCACTACTAGAGAAGGGAAACTTCATTTTAAACCCTTTCTGCTTTACTTGTGCTGACGGCACTGGCTGCTCAGCTGTTTTCACACACGCTGAGTCTTCCTGTCCAGCCAAGTTTGAGGTAAGCTCTTCCTTTTTACTAGCCCCTACAGGCTTTCTATAGTCCACTGCATCACATCATACACAAGAAAACCACCTTGACACTGTCTACTAATCACTAGGCAAAGCATCCAGCAGTACTTTACCTATTACCACAAATGAGAGTCCAATTGCACCTGTGTGTCTGATTGGGACAGTGGGAGATTGACCTCTGAATGGTGCATGCACACTTCTAGATGCCGAAATGAGGCACAGGATGTCATGTTGGCCTCTGCATCGCCCACCACCATATGGGACAGCAGTGGCTGGAGGTGAATAATTGGGTGGGGGTAGGTGTGCAGGGAACAGTACCATACATGTTTGATATGTGCCCTTTGTAGGTGGGATTGCTGGCCAAAGCCTATGTTCACCTGGTCAGAACCTAGGCAGGTCTTCTCAGTGTCTGCATGTTCAACATCAGAGGGCCTGCATGACAGCTTCACTGACTTTCCCATGTGCACTGAGTATTACAGTCACAAGGATGTTGATGGAGTACAGGGAGGCAGGGTATGATGGTATATGTGTCATCAGAACTGTTCCTATATCCGACCCCATGTCCAAGCTGCCATGATTCTGTGTGCCCTTGGGGGGGAGGGGACGAAAATGCGTCTGCAGCATGGGAGAGTGAATGTACTGCAATGGCCAGGTTTGGTGCATCCATGGCAAGGAATGTGACTTTTTACAGTATGTGAGTACAGGCATGGAACTAGGTGCACTACCCATTGCCCACAGCTGTGTAGGGGGACACCATATTTGTGTATGTGCCTGGCATAGACCACTATGGACCAGCATGTACTCCCTGCCTGTCTTTGGCACACATTCCACTGTCCCTCATATTGCATGAGCTGTCCCCATGTCCTAGATGAAAGGGTGCATAATGAGGAGCAGAGGATTCTGGTACTGCCTAGAACAGAGCAGTTTGCACAGATTGTATATTTGTTGGAGGCTAGCTCAATGGCTGAACCATCTCAGCATGGGTCTGCCACAGGCATGGCCTGGGTGCACACATCTGTTCATGCTTAGAGGCTATTCTTACTGTGACCAAGCTGTGACCATATCATGGCTATGTAAGCACATAGTGCTTTATAGGGTTAAGCTGTAGTGATATGAGAGCTGTTTTTCTTATGGTAGTGCAGTCAGTACTCAGGCTGCTGGTTAGCCATGCAGTTTGTACAAAACCGATGTGTTTAAGTTGGCTATGTACACATGCAGTGTGTAGTGACTAGCAGACTGGGCACAGATGATATATGAGTGGCTGACACAGGATGGTGTTGCCCAATATATGCAGGCTGTCTGGGAGCGATCTGGGTGACATGAATTCCAAGATAGTAAGACTAACAGCTGTTCTTGGGCTGTTGGCAACTATAGTCTTAGCAGGCTGTTCCACTTGGTGTCAGTACACCCCCTTCCTGCCTAGACAACATTCACAGCATTTGGGTTCTCTGGCAACAGCTTCCACCACCTTAGGGACCAACATAAGATGCTATAGGAGAGTCCCTGGCCAACAAGAGTAGGACACGAGGCCCAGGTAGGACAGGCTACTCCAGCATGCCGCAATTGTACAGAATACTAACTGATTAGCATCACACATTGCTCCAGAACTTGCAGAGTCCATCCATTGCAGGTCTTACTCTGGGGATCTGGTGATGTGTGCACTCCATCACAATCAAGGTGACTACAGAAACAGATCATTTGCATATCTTGCAGCTTTCATTCGCAGGAAGTACAAATTGTCCCTACATATGTCGTCCACCTCACGCTCCCCAACTTGGTTGGTAGGCGATTTCAACCTCCCATCTCTTCATGATAGCCACTCAACAGCATTCCTAGACGCCTTAGAGGATCTAGGCTACAAACAACATGTTGACTCCCCCACTCACTCTAAGGGAGGTAAACTGGACCTCATCTTTGCCCCCATCTCAACGACTCAACAGCCCAAGACCTTGCATTGCATATATCACCTGTGCCTTGGTCAGATCACAACCTCCTTAGATTCATTATACCCTTTAATACATCCTACAAGAGCCAAATGTCATCAAACACTCCTGATACCCATGCTGCCCGCTTCCGACCATTCAACCGGAGCGTAGTCCTGGAAAATCTTCTGCCACTTCTGACCAACACGTCTCTAAACCTAGATGATCTCATCTCCAAATGGGACGAGAACCTTCGAGCTGCCTCCTGTCCATCTCACACTGAAAAGAAAATAAGGAAACGGGAACATGCACCATGGTTCTCTTCTGACCTTCGCTCATCTCTCCACCACCTGCGCAAACTTGAGAGACGGTGGCGACGATCACACTCCTCAGAGTCACTTGATACATACAACTCTTACCTAATAACCCACCGTGGAAAGATAACACAGAGCAGGAAACTCTACCACACAGATCTATTGAAACGTTCCATCAATAAACCACACGCCCTATTCAGACTAGTAAAATCCATAACGGGCGAACCGGTCTCTGCCCAACCCTCAATGCCACAACCACAGGACTTTGCAAACTACTTGCAATCAAAGATGATTAAGACCAACATAAACATGAGTAGCAGTACCTCACCCATACCGTCTAAAGCACCCCAAGCAACTCCACTATGTAATTTCACTGTGGTTTCAAATAGAGAGATGGAGAGCATTGTCGCCTCTATCAATCCCAGCACAGCACCCAACGACCCCTGTCCAGCCAATTGGATCAAAGAGCTACGTCATGACCTAAGCCAAATCCTGTGCAATATATTGAACCAGTCTTTTCTAACAGGCTCGTTCCCACAGCGCCTGAAAAACACCTCCATCAAGCCCCTATTAAAAAATAGCAGACTTGACCCGTCCAAAGTCGAATCTTTTAGGCCAATCTCGAGTATCCCCCAACTTGCAAAAATCATAGAAAAAGCTGCTCAACAACAACTCCAGCACCATATTGACACTGAAGCTCCACTAGACCCGTCACAACACGGCTTCAGGGAAGCGCATGGCGTCGACACAGTCCTCACAACCCTATTCAACGAATTGGTCACTGGAATGGACAGCATCCAACAAGGATTTGTCCTCATCTTCCTGGACATCTCCGCCGCCTTTGACTCTGTGAATCATGACATACTTCTACAACGCCTGAAAGAAAAGGGGATTCAAAGCACAGCACTTGAATGGTGTAAATCCTACCTATCCAACAGGTGGCAACAAGTAAAAACAGGTCATACATCCTCGGAACCATTCCTGCAGTCTCAGGGGGTACCTCAAGGATCGTCCTTATCGGCACTAATGTTCAATATATATATGCAGCCGATATGTGATTTGATCCGATCTTTCAACGTACGGTGCCTAGCTTACGCAGACGACATCCTCCTCTAGATGCCGTTCAAAATTGACCAACCAGTGTTCTCCCCAATAATCAATTGTTTCGGAGCGGTAGCTGATTGGCTGCTGACACAAAACCTTCGGATCAATCATAGTAAAACTGATGTCCTTTTTGTTACAAAGAACCGTAAATTCATACCCCCCCATCACTACTTGTCAACGATGTAGAATTGAAGTCCAAACCTACAATCAGATATCTGGGCATCACATTGGACCAGCACCTAGATATGACTACACATGTGAAGAACGTTACAAAGTCTATATATCACAAGATCAGAACATTACGTCACCTCCGCCCCCTACTGGAATCCAATGACTACCGGTCAACCTTTCAGGCATTAGTCCTCCCACACCTGGACTTTGCGAACATCGCCCTCCACGGCCTGCCTCAATCAACTTTAAATCCGCTCCGCCTGGCAATGAATGCAGCTGCAAGAGTTCTCTCTGGATCATCAAGAACTGACCACATAACACCAATCATGAAAAATCTGCATTGGCTACCGTTACTCGCCAGACTCCAATATAAGTCATTAGTCCTTACTTTCAAAGCCCTGAATAACTACCCACCTACACCGATTAGCAAACTAATCCACAGCACCCTGGAAAACAGAGACAGGAGATCCACAGCAATGAACACCTTAATAGTCCCCAGGATGATGATGTCATGTACTAAGACCACATCCAACAGGGCTTTCTCCATATTCGCTCCCCTAAATTGGAATGCCCTTCCTCATGAAATCCGTGGCATCAAAAGCTTAATCCTATTCCGTAAAGCTTTGAAACACCACCTATTCACAATATGCTACCCTGACACCAACCCTGACACCCACACATCGGGTAAACTTCTCTCATGTCACAGCTACCATAGCACCATATTACAACCAGAAAATGGTTAGCCTATACTCTTGCCCACCCACTAATTTTACGCCTGTCCACAAAATGAAGTTGATACCAAATTAGCTTAGAGTATTGGTGACATTACTAATTTAACCTGTAAATAGTTACCCTGTGAATAGTTACCCCGGTTGTCCTATGTTTCTTTTCCTGTTCTATGTAAACTCAATGTTGCTTGTATGCATTGTAGTATGTTTTGTTCGATGTACACCGCACTGATTATAATAGCGCGGTATAGAAGAAATGTTAAATAAATAAATAAATAAATAAATAAATTACAGTGCAGATGTCATGGACTGCTGCATTTCCATATGGCCACAGTTTCATGTATGTGCTCAGATTGTGTTGTGCATCATGGGTAATCAGGTGGCTACTGATACCGGCACCTAGGGCCCCAATTGCAACCATAGCAGCAACTGTGATCACTGGAGCATTGCCCAGTACCTGCTTGTTATCTATAATCATGGTAAACATGGACATGGCCCTCTGAGGATGGCAGGATGGTCAGCGATGGACTGCAGGGTTCATGCATGTGATTTGCGTTAGTTGTTTGTGCATGTGTGCTTATCTTGCTGCGTACAGCAGGTGACAAGGGACTGTACACCCTGCACATGTGCTGCCTCAGTGGATACTGCCACACTGCAGCGCAGAGGACCTCTAGGTGTGACTGTTGTTTAGCATTGGGGGTACAGTGGAGGAAGGGCATTTTGCCCTCACATGTGACTTAGCCTTTGGACAAGAGATATATTCTGCAGCAGTGTGTCTGCTATGCAGCTAGTGTACTGAGTGTGCAGTGCAGTGCTTACTGCTTATTCGCTGCTGTAGGCAGCCCCTAGGTGTGGTGTATCTCTGTTTCAGACTGTGCCAGCCATGTTGTTACATGTCCAAGGTTTCACCGACTGCAGGCAGGGAGCTGCAGTCTCTTTGCTTCTAGACAGTGTTATGGAGAAATGTGTGGAGGTGTAACCTAATGGTTAGAGCACTGGCTTGGTGAGTGACAGACCAGGCTTTGACTCCCCATTATGTGCTTTGTAGCTGTGGGACACTCACTTCAATACACTGCTAGAAACAGTCCAGGGTCTGCATTGACAGGCAGAGACACGTTCTTATACTTTTTAATGGCTTTCAATAACACACTGGGTCTGCGAAAGTGCACATTGCAATCATGCCCATCTGACAGCATGACTATATAGGCTCTGCTGTAGCCCATAGCAAAGGGTCTGAGGTGTTCACCCAGCAGATGTATGGCACATGAGTTGTCTATGATTGGTATATTTCCTCATCACTGTGACTGAACATCTTTGGCTCCATCACATGTCTGCAGTACATGCAGGCACATCCCACTCCTGTGATGGCTACCTGCAAGGATCATCACATGTCCCAACTTGCTCCATATGGCCATTATGAAAGACACTTGTCCAGTTGTTATATGTACATGTGTCAGGAGGATTGTATGGTGGTAAGTAAAGCTGACACAGCTGTCATACCCACATAGCTGGCATTGGGACTTCCCCATGGCACAGCTGCACATTTTCCACATAAACTACAACTGCATTTGTGTGATCACATACAGTACATTGTGGCTGCAAGGCCATGATGCATTCTCATCAACCACCATCCATCCTTCAGTCTATCCATCAGCATATGCTTGTTATGTACAATTATGTATTCTCCTGCCAGCTGCTACACTTTGGCCCACACAGGAACAGTTTAATCATTTGGCTGTATCACTCACACCTCTCCTGTGAATGATCTGTACATAACCCCTCCTGCTTAGTCATCCTTTTGATACCCATATCATGGGGCTGCTGGTTCCTCCAGGGGACACCTCTTCCCAGTCCTATGCCACACACAGACATTACAGTGTATTACGTGGGCACCCCTCAGTGATATAGTACAGCTGCCTCCTACATGCTCATCCCACTTACTGACTGACATGTAGGATGCCCATGGATCTGACATGTCCATAAGCTCTTCCCTTTCTTTCCATCCATCAGCTACATTGTGACTTTCACAGGGGCTCCCTTATCTCGTGTTAGGGTGACTGCCATTTTTGGGCATTACAGTGCATGCTTATTACCTTAATGCCCGCTGTCTTGTTAGCGCCTGATTAGTGGAACCTTGTACCCTGACTGCCAGAACACCTACTGCCCAACCCATCCTTTATTGCATGCAAACACTTAATGCTGCTGTTTATGCTCATGATCCGGTGCTCCCTTACCACCCTTTAGTAAAGATACCCCCATGACTCTTAAGCAATTACTCATGGATTGGTTGATAAGGACTCTGAAGTATCAACTTCCTGCTCTCTATACAGCTTATTGATAATGGTTCATTAAACATCATGATCCTATAATAGTGGTCTTGATGTAGATACTGAAAATACATTATCTTTGAAATTCTTAATAAAATGTAGCCCATCTAAATCAGAATTTAACCCATATGGCTCAATGGTGTTGAACATAAAAATAAATTTCTGTTTATTTTGTCAGAGTGTCAAACATAAATCTCCACACAGGTTGGACGGAACTTGATTGATGATAGCTAGTTTCAAGTCAGAAAAACTGGTGATAGTGCTGAACACAGTGAGTCCTCTGAGCACATCATGTGTGGCATTGGCAATCCAATAGCAATGTCCATTCATCTGCAGGCATAATTGTCTACTAGTTTGGCCAATGTAAATCAAGGAATAAAGACATACAATGACATAAATTACCCACTTGTATGAAAATCATAATGAAATTTAATAAAAATAGCTTGCCTGCCAAAAAGTATAATGAGTTCTCAGTCATAACTTGAGGGCACAACCTATACCTTGTATAACAGTGAAAAGCGTTATCTTCTGTGGATTGCACTGCATCAAAATAAGTAGAATGTGCAAGAGGATCACACAACTTAGAACAACATTTGTGTGAAAACATGGGTATATAGCGAAACACTTCATGATGTTAAATATGTCAAAAATGACATGATTTCCTTATTTCATAAACTCGGTTAGAAAAAAGAATCACACAAGTGAGGTTGGAACATTGGTCAACACATTTATTAGACTGAAATAAAAATAAACAGTTGGAATACTTAGATAATTGAAAAGCATTCCTTACACAATAATATAGATAACCTCTTTTAAAAAATCTGCTTGACATTAGTTGTGACTGGAGTAAAAATTCATCATCAGTTGAACAAATTTGACGAAGTCACAAACATGGATGTATGGTGAAGACTGGAGTAACTGTTCAGCTTAAGATAGAGTAACACAGGTACACTACCAAAAAACTGCCTCCAGTTTTGCAACTGATTCCTATAGATTTTGGGGTGCTGAATCCAGGAAAAATAGCCAAAATGTTCCATCACGTCAAGTTTTCTTGCAAAATTAGATTTCTTACCCATATAAGGAATGTTCACATAATTTCTTTTTAGCCGACAGCAGTTTATTTTCTTGGCCCAAAATAGAGGTTGTAATGGTTAACTAACTAGAAACACTCCCTCATGATATTTTAGAGTGTTTTGTATTCATTTTATACATTAACAGGACAATTGGGAGGCGGGGGGCTAAATCCAGTACTCGCGCTGGCGCATGTTCTTTCCTGTTCGCCTCGCCTCGTTCGCTCACTCAAACACGGTGGTTGCGACATGAACGTTCCTGTCAAATTTCAGTTTCTTGCAAGTTCATTATTACCTTTTGTTTGCTCAGTCGTAATCCAGCTTTATTCCGAAGTGGTTCACTACAGTTGTAGTTTGCAGTGCTGTGTATTTGTGATGGCCCACAGAGCCAGAGGTTGCGTCAACTCTCCGGACAGTTTTTGTTTTATTTGTGGGGAATATACCGTGAAAAAGCGGCAGAGGAACATTTCTGCATTTATTAAAAAAGTATATTTTGCCTATTTCGGTTTGAAGTTAGGCGATCAAGACAAACCGTGGGCTCCTCACAAAGTGTGCAAGACATGTGAGGAAGATCTACGCTTATGATGAAAGGTAAAAAACAAGCATTTCGTTTCGGAATTCCTATGATGTGGCGTGAACAAAGAGACCACAGCAGTGACAGCTATTTTTGCTCTTGCATTGTGAAGGGATACAACTTAAAAAATAAGAACGTAATAAGTTACCCCAACCTTCCCTCAGCAATTAGGCCTATGTCTCATAGCAACGAAGTACCTGTGCCTGAACCACCAAAATCTTTGGATCATATTTGTGTGGACGGTTCTGATCATGATGAGACTCATCAGATGGCTTTTCCCGATGAGTCCAGTACTTCCGAATTTGAAACTGAACCAGATCCGAAACCTGAACTTTTCTCTCAAGCTGAATTGAATGATTTAGTCCGGGATTTAGGACTCCCTAAAGATGCTGCCCAACTGCTAGGTTCTCGGCTTAAACAGAAAAATCTATTGTCACCAGGAACAACTTTTTATTGGTACCGCAACCGCGAGACACAATTTTTGAAGTATTTCAGCAAAGAGGAAGATTTGGTATTTTGCAACGATATATACGGAGTGATGGAAAAGTTTAAACTCAAGTATGATCCTGCTGAATGGCGGCTGTTCATTGATTCGTCAAAAGACAGCATAAAAGGTGTTCTTTTTCATAATGGCAACACATTCGCTTCAGTTCCTATTGCTCACTCTGTTATTCTCCAAGAAAAATACGAGAATTTGGCCCTGATTCTTCAGAAGATTCGTTATGATGAGCATAAGTGGATGATTTGTGGAGACTTTAAAATTCTATCCATGCTATTAGGGCAGCAATCCGGTTTCACCAAATATCCCTGCTTCCTTTGCTTGTGGGATAGCCGGGCCCGCGACCTACACTGGGGGAAAAAAGACTGGCCAATTCGGGAGTATTTGAGACCCGGTGAGAAAAATGTTCTTCATGAGAGCTTGGTACCTCGTGATAAAATTTTATTACCACCTCTCCACATTAAGTTGGGTCTCATTAAGCAATTCATCAAGTCCCTTCCAAAAGATGGTGAGTGCTTTCGGTACCTTTGCTCAAAGTTCCCCCGACTTTCTGAAGCAAAGCTAAAGGAAGGATTGTTTGTTGGCCCTGATATAAGGAAACTCATTTCAGATGGAGCATTCGCTGAAACGATGTCTGAGAAGGAAAAAGAAGCCTGGGATTCCTTCAAGGATGTTGTTCTCAAATTCTTGGGGAACAGGCGGGATGAGAACTATAAGGATATTGTTGCCAGGATGCTCAATGCCTTCAAAGAACAAGGCTGTAACATGAGCCTGAAAGTCCATTTCTTGCACTCCCATGTGAACTACTTTCCCGAAAACTTGGGGGCGTACAGTGAAGAACAAGGTGAAAGGTTTCACCAGGACATCAAGGACGCAGAGAGAAGGTACCAAGGAAGATGGAACACCACTATGATGGCTGATTTCTGCTGGTTGCTGCTGCGGGAAACCCCAGATGAAAAATACGCCAAGCAGCGCACCAAGAGAAGCATTCGGGGGAAGAAGAAACGGGCCCACCAGGAGATTGATTGACCCAAGAATGACTTTAAAATCTAAACTGTGTTGACAAATATCGTGTTTTTACTAAACTTTGAAATAGAAATTTGCTAGTTATTACCACAGTGTCGGATCTCATTTATTAGAATTTTATTTTCACACCATCGGGTGTTTGTCTTCATGTATTGCAATGGTGCGGTTTGCGTTTTCTATTCTTACATACATACCTGTACAACATTTTTTGCACATTTCTTTGCTTTGCTTTGTGTCTAACCTCGCTCTTATATGCTCAATGTTTGTGCACATGTATGTGGCTGTTTTAAGTGCAGACTATTTTGCTACCATCACAGTGTGTTTTGTTGACATTACTCTATTCTTATGTGCTGCCTTGTTACAATTTTCTTTATTCTTATTTGAATAACTACTAAACAATTAGTATAAAGAATTCATCCAAGAAACCTTTATCTCGATCGCACTCAATCTGAAACGTTCACCTCAAACTGCTAACCCAATGTAGCAAAAAATCTGTACGTGATGGAGCAAATTGGTTACCAGATTTGGATTCAGCGCACCAAAAAACGTAAAAATCAATCGAAACATTAGAGGCAGTTTAAAAAATTTTTTTTTAGTGTACCTGTGTATTTCTTTCAATTCTTCCACAGTATCACCTTTAAATAACACTTTGGTTATGGGTAACATCCCTACATCTTCCTCAGTAAAGACCAAAGCAAAGAATTCATTAAGTCTCTCCACTATAGCCTTGTCCCCTCTTACTGCCCCTTTTACCCCTCTGTCATCTAATGGTCCAACTGACTATCTCACAGATTCTTTGCTACGAATGTATTTGAGAAAGTCTTTATTATGCGTTTTTGCTTCCACAGCAAGTTTCTTCTCAAATTCTCTCTTATTGTTTATTGTTTATTGTTTATAATCACTTGATATACCGCCATTACATCGAGGCGGTTTACAATAAAACTATAAAATATATAAAATGATTAAAAAGAAAAGGAAAATTTGCCTGCCTTATCAAGCCCTTGCATTTAACTTGGCAGTGCTTGTGCTGTTTCCAGTTTTTGTCATTTGGCTCTTTTTTCCATTTCCTGAAAGATGCTTTTTTGACAACAATAGCATCTCTGACCTCACCTTTAAACCATGCTGGCAGGTTTTTTTACTTCCCTCCACTTTTCTTAAAGCATGGAATATAGCTGGTCTGGGCTTCCAAGATAGTATTTTTAAACAACACCCAAGCTTGATGTAAGTCTTTGACCTTTGCAACTCCTCCTTTTAAATTTTTCTTAACTATTTACCTCATTTAATCATAGTCTCCCTTTTGAAAGTTAAAAGGTAGTACTGTGGATTTCCTTACCATCCCTCCTCCATTAATTAAATCAAACGTGATCATGCTATGATCACTATTGCCAAGTGGCCCCAACACCCTTATCTCTTGGACCAGATCTGGTGTTCCATTAAGGGCTAAGTCCAAAATGGTTTCCCCTCTGGTCTGCTCATGAAGCAGTCATTTATTTCATCAAGAAACTTTATCTCCCTAGCATGTCCTGCCGTGACACTGACCCAGTCAATACCGGGGTAATTGAAATCACCCATTATTATTGCTGTTTTATAACTTTTGTTAGCTTCCCTGATTTCTTTGAGCATTTCATCATCCATTTGTTCATTCTGGCCAGGCGGTCGATAGTACAACCCCGCTGTCATCGCCTTCCCCTTTTATACATGGAATTTCAATCCATAGAGATTCTACAGCAAATTTTGTTTCCTGCAAAACTCTAATCCTTTGTGACTCAATGCCTTCTCTGACATAGAGTGAAACCCCTCCACCAATTTGATCAGCTCTATCATTATGATATAGTTTGTACCCAGGTATCACAGTGTCCCACTTATTGTCCTCCTTCCACCATGTCTCCGAGATACAAATCATATCTAACTTCTCATTTAGTGTTATATATTTTAACTCTCCCATCTTATTTTTTAGACTTCTATCAGTTGTATACAAGCATTTTAGAGACTGTATTTTATTCATATTAATCTGGTTATCGGTAGGCAGGGGCTATTTGGAATCTTTAAGCTTGTCTGCTCTGTACTCAAGGGCATTTGGGCTACCTTTGTCTTTATCGGAACCTCTCTGCTGATGTGCCCTAACTTCATTTTCTGGTAGTATCCTTCAAGGATGCATTGTTCTGAACCATGCGCTCTTGGGCGACTGTCGGCTCTCCCCTATTATCTAGTTTAAAAGCTGCTCTATCTGTATTTTTAAGGTTAATGCCAGCAGCCTGGCTCCGTCCTAGTTAAGGTGAAGCCCATCCCTTTGGAAGAGCCCCTCCTTTCCCCAGAATGTTCCCCAGTTCCTACCAATCCAAAACCCTCATCCTTGCACTATTGTCTCATTCATGCATTGAGACTCCGGAGCTCTGCCTGCCTTTCGGGTCCTGCGCGTGGAAAGGGAAACATTTCGGAGAACGCTATCTTGGAAGTTCTGGATTTCAACTTCCTACCTAAAAGCCTAAATTTAGCCTCCAGAATCATCCTACCACATTTTCCTATGTCATTGGTACCGACATGTACCAAGACAGCAGACTCCTCCCCAGCACTATCTAAGACCTTGTCTAGGTGGCGTGTGAGGTCCGCTACCTTCACACCAGGCAGGCATGTTACCAGGCGATCATTGTGTCCACCAGCCATCCAGCTATCTATATGCCTAATGATTGAATCACCAACTATAACGGCTGTCCTAACCCTTCCCTCATGGGCACATGGCCCTGGAGAAATGTCCTCAGTGTGAGAGCTTTTTACATCAACCGGAGGACAGGTCCTAGCTACAGGATCACTTTCTGCCACACCAGGGTGATGCTCTCCTGTCACGTGACCTCTTTCCTCCATGGCAACAGGGATGCTGCCAGACTGGAGATGGGACTTCAGGATTATATCCCTGTAGGTCTCGTCTATGTACTTCTCTGCCTTCGTTATGTCTTCCAAGTCTGTTACTCTTGCCTCCAGAGATCGGACTCGTTCCCTGAGAGCAAAGAGCTCCTTGCACCTTGGGAGAAAATCATACATGTGACACTCAATGCAAAAGACTGGAAATCCCCCATCTCGCTGCTGGACTGCTGTCTGCTTCTTTGTTTTAAGGTTGTGTTTAGATATTTAAGTTCCTTACTTACTAGGGGTTGCTAGGGGTACTTATACTAATAAAACTATACCTAATACGTTAATGTACTTTGTTCACCTGAAGTTTAATTAATCTCAGGTCCTTAATGTATGCTGATGAGAATAAACAGCTGCACCTGAGAGTGAATATGGCACCTCCTTTCGTTTAAGAGGTTTAAGCACCTATAAAGCTACGGTTATCCCAGGGGTGGGTTGGTGTTGGGGAAGGAGTGAGGGAAAGAAGACTTATTAAAAGCTGACTGCTGTCCTGTGCTTCTAAGGCAATCTGTGACCAAACTCCAGGGGGAGATTGGTCACAGATGAAGGCCGGGTCCTGATTCCGATCAGCTGTATGTCTAGCCCACATACCCACCTAACTTAGCTAAGCTCCTGAATGGAGCTACAGTACCATAGTGTCCCATCACCATGGCTTTATTTAGGAGCCATGATCCCCAGTTGCAGCAACTAATCTTCTTTCCCTGCAGCCAGCCTTGCTTTGATAGAGGGAGTCTTGGTTCTAAATTTAACCGGAAAGCTCTCTGCAGGGTTTTAAATTTAAACTGAAAACTCTTGCTGCTACTAGGCCCTGACTGATTTAACAATTGCACTGGGTTCACAGATTAATCAGCTTTAATCTAAAGAACTCTTTTTTCCCCAAGATTTAGAAAAATTCCCAGAAGTAAATACTTATAATTGCAGATCTCTCTCCAGAAGTAGCAGTCCCCTTCTGTAGTCCTTCAAGACACCAGTCCAGGATCTTTGTATTCTGCAAGAGTGGTGATATTCAGTATCTGGAGGCTGGCTACTTGGTATGATGGCACAGGGATCCTCCCTCCTATGCCCACACAGTCTTGACAAGGGGAGCATTGCCACAAATCAGACTGTGGGAAGACATACAGGGTTGCCCCATAGATAGTGGATGTATACAAACAAAATAAGCTAAGACAGAGAACAGACATTGTATAGGACAAGTGTAGCTAGCTACATGTAGGGAGCTGCTGTGAAAAATGCCAGTACCAAGATATGTGGGAAACAGATGCCATAGTCAGAAGGCCATAGTCATTAATAGAGCATACTTTTGTAGCTCAGCTATATTACGCATCCTTTAGGAAATTGCAAAGTTAGTTAAGGTTTTTGTGAACTTGGTAAGGGTCCACACTTAGTATTTTAAAGAGAGTTTTTAGAGATGACCAATTTAAGAATAACTGAAAAATTTTTATACTGCCAAGTACTTTTGGATGCAAGGTATGTCACGACAGACATGTTAATATTTACTTTCTCTTATAATATATTAGTACATTGAGATTACTTAGAGGCCAATTTTGTACTGGCCATCTCCCCCCTGTATGGCTGATCGAAATCGAGGCGTAGAGAGGTAGACCTGATTCTGATCCCGCGGAGGCTAGATGTGCCCACGTGATCAGAGTCGGGTCTATGGCCGACATGCAGGCCGGGCCCTGATTCCGATCGGTTGTGCGTCTAGCCCACATACCCGGCTAACTGAGCCAGGCTCCTGAATGGAGCTGCAGTACCATAGTGTCCCATTGCCATGGCACCATGGCTTTATTCAGGAGCCATGATCCCCAGCTGCAGCAACTAATCTTCTTTTCCTGCAGCCTGACCCCCAATCTGGCCTCCCATGGCCAGGGTCAGTCTGCGGGGAACCCTCTGCACCCCTTGCCCTCCTTACTGGGCCTGGCCATATCATTTGGTTCCATCCAAGGGGACTTATTCCACCTCCAAGGTGGAATAAGTCCCCCGTTTCTGTGACTGACCACGGACATACACAGCTGACTTCTGAATCGGCCCTGTATGTCTGGGGTCGCTCTCCGCCCACTGCCCACTCTCATTGTGCTCTGTCTCGCCCCTTCCCTCCCATGAACAGAGCTCACCATACAAATCTCCTGTTAAGACAGGTAGCTCTGTTCGCGGCAGGCTGCCCGGCCATTTAGCGGGTTTGCATGTCTGGATCGGATGTCCAGTTCCGCAAAACAGTGTTCAGGATGACCCTGTTAGCATTTTTATGGGTATGAAAAAGACTATTATATGGTCTAGCTTGCATCTGCATTCATTTATCATTAGTATTTATGTCTAGTTTGCATTAGAAAAATATTGTCAGTGAGAACAGCAGCTTAGGAGATGCACATTTTAACCAAGGAAGCGTGTCTGGAAGAGGCATCCACGGGTATATCGTGGAGACAAGCACATTCAGAAATGTGCTGCTCTCCAGAATATGATGAGCATGGGGCCATCCAAAACCATTTCAATACCAACCCATGTCCCATAATATTAGCGGGGCGGGATTCTCTGCTTCACTCTATGGCATGTGCCTCCATCCATGCAGGGCTCTTGCTCTGAATATGTGCAAGGGACAGCTGAACATCATGTTGGACATGTTGTGCCAGATACATCTACATGCTGATTCCATAAATACGGGTGTATCTGTACCTGCAGATGCAAATTAGGACTGAATTACGTCCGTGCCCAACTTAAACGTCTCCGCTGGAGAAAACTGTCCTACATCAAATCTGCCTCACAGTGTATCAGGATTTTCAGAAAGCCTTTGAGAAGTTCCCTCATGAGAGATTCTTGGGATTGGAGGCAGTGTACTATTGTGGATCAGGAGCTGGTTAAAAGATAGAAAACAGAAAAAAGGGATAAACAGACAATTTTCTCAATGAAGAAAGGTGAATAGTGGAATACTCCAGAGATCTGTGCTGGGACTGCTGCTTTTTAACATATTCAAAAATGACCTGGAAATGGGAATAACGAGTGAGGTGATCAATTTGTAGATGACACAAAATTATTAAAAGTTGCTAAAAACCAAGATGATTGTGAAAAATTGCAAGAGGACCTTGATAAATTGGAAGACTGGATGTCCAAATGACAGATGAAATTTAATGTGGACAAGTGCAAAGTTATGCACCTAGGAAAGAACAACCCAAACTATGGTTATACAATGCAAGGTTCCACATTAGGAACCACCACCCAGGAAAAAGATTTAGTTGTCATCATGGAAAATATGCTGAAACCCTCTGCCCTGTGTGCAGCGGCGGTAAGAGAGCAAATAGAATGCTAGGAATTATAAGAAAAGACATGGAATATAAAACCAATGATATTATAATGCCTCTATCGCTCCATGGTGTGACTGTACCTTGAATATTGTGTGCAATTTTGGTCGTCATATCTTAAAAAACATATAGTGGAATTAGAAAAGATACAAAGAAGAGCCACCAGAATTGTTAAGGGGCTGGAAGGATACCCCTATGAGGAAAGGCTTAAAAGGTTAGGGCTTTTCAACTTGGAAAAGAGACAGTTGAGGGGAAATATGATAGAGGTCTATAAATTAATGAATGGAATGGAACAGGTAAACGTAGATCGGTTGTTTATGCCATCAAAAAGTTGAAAGACTACGGGACACACAATGAAGCTACAATGTAACCCATTTACAGTGCCTTGTGAAAGTATTCATCCCCTCCGTGTTTGTCCTATTTTGTCACATTTTACAACCTGGAATTAAAATGATTAGGACCACGTGATTTACACAACAAGCCTACCACTTTGAAAGTGTAATATATCCTTTATTGTGACACAAACAATAAGACAAAATAAAAACAGAAATCAGGAGTGTGCATAGGTATTCCTCCCCCCCCCCACACACAAACACACCAAAATCAATACTTTGTAACGCCACCTTTTGCTGCAATTGCAGCTTCAAGTCTCTTGGGGTATGTTTCTAATAGCTTAGCACATTTAGTCACTGGGATATTCACCCATTCCTCAAGGCAAAACTGCTCCAATTCCTTCAAGTTAGATGGGTTGTGTTGGTGTACAGCAATGTTCAAGTCATTCCACAGATTCTCAATTGGATTGAGGTTTGGGCTTTGATTAGGCCATTCCAATACATTTAAATATTTCCCTTTAAAACACTGATGTTTAGCTTTAGCAGTATGTTTAGGGTCATTGTCCTGCTGGAAGGTGAACCTTTGTCCCAGTCTCAAATCTCTGGCAGACTGAAACAGGTTTTCCTCAAGAATTGCCCTGTATTTAGTGCCATCCATAGTTCCTTCAATCCTGACCAGTTTTCCTGTCCCTGCCAATGAAAACCCCCCACAGTATGATGCTACCTCCGCCATATTTCATTGTGGGAATGGTGTTCTCGGGGTGATGGGAAGTGCTGGGTTTGTGCCTTACATGGCATTTTCCATGATGGCCAAAAAGTTCAATTTTCATCTCACCTGACCAGAGAACCTTCTTCCATGTGTTTGGGGGGTCTGCCACATGCTGTTGTGCAAACTCTAAACTTTCCATAAACCATTACTTAAAGGGACCTGGGATATCACTGCTTGACCTAATACAAGCATTGTGGAACCTGTGTCTTTTGGGGAAACTGCTAGGTACTTATGACTAGATTGGCCACTTTTGGAAACAGGATACTGGGCTTCATGGGCCTTGGTCTGACCCATTATGGCATATCTTATGTTCTTATTTCTCTCTTTAAACAATGTTTTTTTTTCTAGCCATTCTTCCATAAAGCCCTGCTCTGTGGAGTGTACGGCTTAAAGTGGTCCTATGAACAGATACTCCCATCTGTGCTGTGGCTCTTTGCAGCTCCTTCAGTGTTATCCTTGGTGTCTTTGTGACATCTCTGATTAATGCCCTCTTTGCCCGGTCTGTGAGTTTTGGTGGGCAGCCATCTCTTGTCAGCTCTGTAGTGGTGCTTGTCATGAAGAAAACCCTTCTGAGCCTATGGAGTTGGTGAGAGAAGAGGATTCCGTTGCAGAAACTGACAGGCAGTCTGAGCACATGGCTCAGTGTTTTCAGAGAGAATGTAAACAAAGAGAGTCATGAGCTGGAAAGACACTCTCACACTGTGAGGTAGTCCCTAGTTCAGGAGATAATGAGATACACCTGTTTAAGGGAGGGGCACAGTTTAGCCCGGGGAAACAGGATGATAAAAAGTGGTCATTAGCCTGGACTAGGGGGGAGCAGAAAGAAGGAAGACGTCAGGCGGTGAGAACCAAGGGAGCCATAGTCCTAACGCCAGAAAGAAGCAGCACAGGACAGGTGATGCCTGTTCAATGTAATTTCAGTTTGTTCAATGTAAACCGCCTTGATATCATGAAAGGCGGTATATAAGAAATGTTAAATAAATAAAAAATAAATAAATAAATAAAGGGAAGAAGGATAAGATATTTCCTGGAAGACAGGCTCGGGAAAACTCACATGCTCAAGAGAGAGAAACCTGCTGGCAGGACAATACTTGTACCTCTAAGGCTGAAGCTACGAGGCTGAGAGACAAACAAACACAAGCTGTGTTTGGGAATCAGTCTGACTTTGCAGAGCTGAGAATTCCTTTCCCTCCAAAGCCGAAAGGTAGGCTTCACAACTTACATAGATTTGAACCTAGTGATAAAGTATTTCCCTGCAGTTGCCAGAATGTAGCAGACTCTCTAAAAAGAAACTTCAGTTTATATGGTAATTCACAGTCCTATCCTTTAGAGTGCTACCGAGAGAAGCCATGTGAGGATAGTGAGGACGTCTGTTTTAAAGTTCAGGATAGCAGCTCACTGACACACCCTGCTATTGCTGACGCTGAAGAAATGCAGATTGACTCTGATAGCAGTGAAATAGTGGATAACCAGATGGACTGCACGTTATGTTTTGCTGACCACGTTGAGTCTCTGTGCTGAACACTAGTTTGAGAAAGCTGGTAAAGCAACAGAAAGAATGGGGAACATTTTATTTTGCTGAAGGAAGCTGTTATTGTTTGTTTGTACTGAGCACTGCACGTTGTGAGCCTGAAGCTGATAAGGCTAATTTACCTGAGTTCTTGTACATATCCCTCAAGCCAATTGTATGGCAGTTTGTCCTAAGTTATTTACCTGCATTGAAATCCGTTGGGAAGGGGAAAAATAAATTCTTGTCATTGCCTGAAACACTCGACTACAACTCTTCTGTTCTCAAAGGGTAAAAGGGACTACCATTCCAGAGGGCCTTGCAGGACCAATGCAGGGTCATACTCTCTGAGTCAGGAATACAAAGGCAGACCAACTCTTAGTGCCCTAGGCGCTGGGCTGGCCACCGAGAGGGTGACATGCTATATTCTTTCCATTTTGCTATAATGGATTTAATGGTGCTCCGTGGACTATTCAGAATTTGGGATATTTTTTATAACCCAACCCTGATCTATACTTCTCCACTACTTTGTCTCTGATCTGTTTGGAGTGCTCCTTGCTCTTCATGTTGCTTGCTTAGTGGTGTTGCAGAGTCAGGGGTCTTTCAGAACAGGTGTATTTATACAGGCATCATGTGACCATATTCTATAAATTAAGAACCATTCAACACTCAGACCCCTCTTAGACATTCATGATTTCAGAACGGTAGTCCAAGCACGATTAATGCCTCATTTTGACTACTGTAACAGCTTGTTACAGGGAACACTTAAAAAGAACATAAATATCCTTCAAATGCCTCAAAATATCACTGCTAGAATCATAGTCAAAGCACTTCTATCTGACTATATCACCTCATGTTATATAATCTTCACTGGCTCCCGATTGAAAGTAGAATTAAATATAAAACAATAATAGTAACATTCAAGTTATTCAATAACATTGCCCTCTCCTTTCTTGCAACTCTACTACACACCCAAACTGACACTAGGAACAGAAGAAAAGGCAATCAGAACCTCCTCTCAGTACTGACATCCATCAACTATAGCAGAGTGTTCACATACATAGCCCCAATATTATGGAACTCTCTGCCAGACCCCCTCAGATCAATCAAAGTCCTCCAAATCTTTAGAAAAGAACTGAATACACTACTCTTCACTGAATACTATAATAGCCCAGATTGAAACTACTCTTGTACAGAACTATCTCCCTCCACTCTACCTCCCCCTTCCTCTCTCCTTCTCCCCCCCTTTAGCTGCTCCACCTACATTCAGCAACACTGCAACTACCCAAGTTACTATGCCCAACCATATATATGTATATAAAGTTTAATATTCTCCATGTAAATAGTTATTTGTTTAACATCTACTATGTTTCGTATAAATAGTTATTATGTAAATAGTTTAATGAATTGACTACACCATTCTATGTAACTTGTTAGTTTGATATAAACCACCCCTGATCTCTGGAAGGGGTGTTATAAAAAAAATTGTTCAAATAAATAAATAAATAAAATGTGACACTGATGCACACAGGTGGACCCTAATCAACTAATTATGTGACTTTTGAGATTAATTGATTGGACCAGATTTTATTTAGGGCTTCCACAGCAAAAGGATGAATATACTGTATATACAATCACAACTTTTCAGTTTTTACTTTGTTTTATATATACAAGGTATTTTATTGTCATTCCACTTTACCAATTTGGACAATATTGTTAGGTCCATTACCTAACACCCAAATGAACCCCAAATGAAATAAAGTCCCACTCATAAGAGACCTCATCACTGATGAAAAACCAGATTTCCTCTGCATCTCGGAAACATGGTTAACTGAATCTGACTCAGTTCTCTTAAATCATCTAAAGGTGAATGGCTACACTATTTTCAATTGCGCCGGAGATAGCAAAAGAGGAGGAGAAGTCCTCACAATAGCAAAATCTGAACTTAACTGCTCCCCCACCATATGTAATAACCAAGATGGCATGGATATCCTAAAAATAGAAAATAAAAACATAGCTATTTGCCTTTTTTACAGACCTCCTACACCAGATGCTCAGAATATAGCGACTATGCTTGAATCTATCTGCAATTCCCCAATAAGGAAACCCCATATTATCCTTGGGGACTTCAATCTAGCCACTCTCTCCAACAACCAATCGACAACCTTCCTTGATTCAATGGAAGAAATGGGCTACAGACAGACAATCAATTACCCTACGCACATTAAAAGTAATACCCTTGATCTGGTATTCTTACCAGAACACATAACTGAGCTACCTCAATACACTCCTCCTAACATAACCCAGGTCCCTTGGTCAGACCACTTTATGATACACTTCTCTCTTCACATTCCTTACATCTCCAACTTGCAACATACCACCACACACCAAGGACCGAGATTCCGACCCTTTGTTATGGAGAAGTTTCTAGAAACAATTATACCAAAGCTGGATGATGACTCAAGCAACCTTGATAAAGCTGTATCAAATTGGAAAACTACTATAAAGATAGCTTCCAAACCATTTCCTATAACTAACAGACCCCATCGAAAAACAACTGAAAAATGGTATTCTGCCGAACTAACTAAATTAAAAAAGGAACTCAGAAAGCTAGAATATATATGGAGAACAAAAAGCCCCCACTAATATAGAGAGCTATATTTTGCAACTCTTAACTCCTACAAGGAAGCGATACATAATGCCAAAAAACAACACCATACAAGAATGTTATCTAAAGCCATCAACCGTCCAAGGGAGCTATTCGAAATAGTTAAATCCTTATCTAAAGCTCCCACTAATAACATTTGCAAGATTCCTATTAATCCCCAAGCCATAGCTACCCATTTTGCAGGCAAACTTAAACAAAGCAACCCTCCTGCACCTGACCCCCTACCCCCAATAATGAATAACCTCAATGAATGGAAATCCTTCCGCCTCATTGACAGAAAACTACTGCTTGAGATAATTACAAGGCTCAATACTACCACACCCCTCTTGGATCCGTGCCCTGTAGCCTGGATCAAGACAACAAAACTAGAGCTGACCCCTTACATTTTAGACATAGTGAACCAATCCTTACACCAAGGCTTCTTACCAAAAGAACTCAAACTCAGCAATTCGCCCATTACTTAAAAACAAATCTCTTCCCATCCTCTTATCGGCCTATCACTAGCATTCCCTTCCTGTCTAAAATCATTGAAAAGGTTGTCCAACTCCAGCTTCAGGACTTTATAGATACAGCTGCACCACTCGATGAGCATCAGTATGGGTTTCGCTCTTTCCATGGTGTGGAAACTCTCCTCCTTGCCCTTTTCGACTCTCTCATCAGAGGCATGGACAACATCAAGCAAGCCTTTTGACTGTGCAAATCATAACATTCTAATTTCCAGACTCAGTCAAATAGGTATTAAAGAAGTAGCTCTCGATTGGTTTAAATCATATATATCTGACTGCACCCAATTTGTACAAGTCAATCAAGTTGCTTCACCACCCTTCCCACAAGAACAGGGAATCCCGCAGGGCTCCACACTGTCTGCCCTCCTTTTTAACCTGTACCTTCAACCGATATGCTCCATTTTCAAAAGACACAATATAAGCTACCACATTTATGCGGACGACATCATGTTGTTCTCCCCATTTAACAAATCTGACCCCAATTATGACAACCTAGCAGCCTGCCTCTCTGAAGTAGAACTATGGCTCCACTCAAAGAATATGTACATCAATTTCAAAAAGACGGAAGTACTATTTACTTCAAGAAACCCTAACTTCACCCCCTCCCCCCCCATCAGTTATCAAGCTTCAGAACTTTACCCTCCCAGTGAAGCAGGAGATAAAATATTTAGGAATCGCCCTTGACAGGACTCTTAGTTTATCATTACACATAAAACAAACAGCCAGAACAATCGTCTTCAAACTCAGGACCATACAACATCTAAGACCACTTGTAGACAGGGACGATTTCAGAACCATTGCCCAAGCTCTAATAACACCTCACTTGAACTATTGCAATGGGATTCTTCAAGGCATAACAAAAAAAAACCTATACACACTCCAAATGGCTCAGAATGTTGCGGCCAGAATAATTTTCAAAGCCAGGCTATCTAACCGTATTTCTCCTATCCTCTACACCCTTCATTGGCTCCCTGTTGCCAGCAGGATCCAATATAAAACCATAGTGACTACCTTCAAGTTAATTAACAAGATTGCACCGTCACATCTCTCTACACTGATTCAAAGCCCCCCTGAAAACAGAATGAGAAGAAGAAGGAACCTCAATACTATTTTAGTACCCGACAGAATCAGAAAAACAAAACAGATAACAAGCAACAGTGCCTTTTCCTATGTTGCTCCAGTACAATGGAATAATCTTCCAGTCCAGTTAAGGGAGATTAAAGACCTCCAAACTTTCTGAAAGGAACTAAAAACATACTTATTCACTCAACACTATTATAACCTAGACCATTCCTCTGATCAAGCCACTCAAGCACATGCTGACCATCCTACTTAACACCCTGCCTATACAACCCCAGTCTTAACCCACTTCGGCGCAGACAATTTAGTGTTCACACCTCACACAAATGTATATACCTCTATACCACCTTGAGCCCCAATGCGTTGACTCGAGTTGTAAATAGTTACTAAGTTCAACCGCATTATTGTAAATAGTTACCATGTTCAACTATGTTCAACCTTTGTATTGTAATGTTATAATGTACAAAATGTTCAATGTATGGTTCCTTTTGTTCTATGTAAACCGCCCCTGATCTTTGGAAGGGGCGGTATATAAAAGTTTCCAAATAAATAAATAAATAAACCTCCATTTTCATTCCAGGCTGTAATGCGACAAAACAGGACAAAAACCGAGGGGATATAGGCACTGTAAGACTAATGCGAGAAAATGTTTTTTCATTCAACGTGAAATCAAACTCTGGAATTCCTTACTAGAGGCTGTAGCAAAAATTGTTAGTATAACTGTGTTTAAAAAAGGTTTGGACAAGTTCCTGGAGGAAAGGTCTATAAACCATTATTAAAGAGAATCTGGGAAATCCACTGCTTGCCCTGGGACAAGCACTGTGGAACTTGTGTGCCTTTTTGGAGACCTGCCAGGTACTTGTAACCTGGTTTGGCCACTGTTAGAAGCAGGATACTGGGCTTGATAGACCTTGGTTCACTTTCCCCATTAAGACACTTTGGGCAAGTTTACTTTTTATTGTGTTGCCTCTTAGGTGTATGTCTACTAAGCTGAGCTAATGGTTGACCTGGGCTATCTGCAACTAGGTCCCATTGAATGACATGGGACCTAGCTGCAGATAGCGCAGGTTAACCGTTAGCCCAGCTGAGCAGACAAACCCCTTAGAGTAGAAACTCTTTGGGGAAGGAACTTATTTAACCTGAATATTAATATTGCTGCAAGCTACCCTGTGCACTATTTTGAAAAACAGGCAAAAATCCTAATAATTATGCATTCTAGAACAGTGATTCTCAACCCAATCCTAAAGGTGCACACAGCCAATCAGGTTTTCAGGATATCTACAATAAATATACATGATATAGTTTTGCATAGAGAAGAGGCATGCAAATCTTTCTCATTCATTTATTGTGGTAAACCTGAAAACCCAATTGGCTTGGTGTGCCCCAGGGAATGGGTTGCGAACCATTGTTCTAGAAACAGGTAGTCAGATGATACCAACTGAAAATAGTGCTTCTGATTAATTTTCTGATCTGCTAATGAAAAAAGGAAAACAAGATTAATAGGGTTCAAGACGTATAGCACATTTACTGTGCTTTTACAGCGTTATTCAAAATTTTTAGAGGCTTGAAATGTAGAGGTTAGGTGTTTATTTGAAGAAAGATAAATGAATCATTACCAATTTACTTCCTTTTATTTTGGATCTTGGAATGTAGAGAGAAACCAAACAAAAATAGATTTTGCAGTCAGGATCAGTTTCAAAAGGTGTGTTTGAGTTATTTAAGACAAAATTATATTGTACAGTAATTTTATTTATTTATAAGGTTTCTATACTATCTTTTTGAGAAAGTTCATTCAAGATGGTTTGCAAGATAACAAAAAAACAATAGAATGAAAGCTTGCATGCATGGAGGAGTAGCCTAGTGATTACAGCAATTGCCAAGTAACCATAAGATGAAAGGTTTGATTCCCACTGGCAGGCCTTGTGACCTTGGACAAGTCCCTTTACCCTCCATTGCCTCAGAAGTATAGGCCTGGCAATCTACTTCCCATAATATATTGCCAAGAAAACCCAGAGGCAGCTGGGTTGCCAGGAGTCAACACTGACTTGACAGTGCTAAAAAAAAAGCTTTCGAGTGTGACATAGAAGCAAATGTAGAATCCCTTGTAAAGGTTTTGCAGGACTGTATGAATATCGTTCTTCATGCCAATTGGCTTGAAGGACTAGAAGAAGGGACTGTTACTTCTGGAGAGAGATCTGCAACTGTGAGTATATACTTCTGGTAATTTTTCTAAAAGGAATTCTTTGTATTAAAGCTAATTAATCTGTGAACCCACTATTTTTTGTTAAATCAGTCAGGGCCTAGTAGCAGCAGTTTAAGTTTAAATATAAAACACAGAGGAGAACTTTCTGGTTACATTTGGAACCCAGCAGAGAGCTTGTAGTTTAAATTTAATAGTCACTCAGGGCCTAGTAACAGCAAAGTACTTTTAGTTTAAATTTAAAGCACAGAAGAGAGCTTTCTGGTTACATTTGGAACCCAGCAGAGAGCTTGTAGTCTAAATTTAATAGTCACTCAGGGCCTAGCATCAGCAAAGTACTTTTAGCTTAAATTTAAAACACAGAAGAGAGCTTTCTGGTTACATTTGGAACCCAGCAGAGAGCTTGTAGTCTAAATTTAATAGTCACTCAGGGTCTAGCATCAGCAAAGTACTTTTAGCTTAAATTTAAAACACAGAAGAGAGCTTTCTGGTTAAATTTAGAACCCAGCACAGAGCTTGTAGTTTAAATTTCATAAGAAGTTAGAGCCTAGCAGCAGCTAAGAGCTATAATTTAAATCAAATCAGAATTTAGCTTAGCACAAAAGGCAAAACAGGGTCTGTACTCTTTGAGCAACAAATAAAGTCTTCTAGAGACCTTTACAGAGAGGGCTTCTACCTAGGGGGCAAGAGACCTCTGAAACGTTTTCAATAGGTGTTAATACCAGGTGGCAGATCAAAAGGCCATTTTGAAAGACTCCTCCTATCAAAGCAAGGACTGTTAATTACCCAGGAAGTTGGTCACAGCTTACCTCAGCAGCACAGGAATAAATAGCTCAACCAGAGCTCTGTGATCCTCTGTCTTGAAGGACTAGAAGAAGGGACTGTTACTTCTGGAGAGAGATCTGCAACTGTGAGTATATACTTCTGGTAATTTTTCTAAAAGGAATTCTTTGTATTAAAGCTAATTAATCTGTGAACCCACTATTTTTTGTTAAATCAGTCAGGGCCTAGTAGCAGCAGTTTAAGTTTAAATATAAAACACAGAGGAGAACTTTCTGGTTACATTTGGAACCCAGCAGAGAGCTTGTAGTTTAAATTTAATAGTCACTCAGGGCCTAGTAACAGCAAAGTACTTTTAGTTTAAATTTAAAGCACAGAAGAGAGCTTTCTGGTTACATTTGGAACCCAGCAGAGAGCTTGTAGTCTAAATTTAATAGTGACTCAGGGCCTAGCATCAGCAAAGTACTTTTAGCTTAAATTTAAAACACAGAAGAGAGCTTTCTGGTTACATTTGGAACCCAGCAGAGAGCTTGTAGTCTAAATTTAATAGTCACTCAGGGGTTAGCATCAGCAAAGTACTTTTAGCTTAAATTTAAAACACAGAAGAGAGCTTTCTGGTTAAATTTAGAACCCAGAAGAGAGCTTGTAGTTTAAATTTCATAAGAAGTTAGAGCCTAGCAGCAGTTAAGAGCTATAATTTAAATCAAATCAGAAAATAGCTTACCTCAGCAGCACAAGACAGGGTACTGTGTAGCAGCCCTCTTTTAATAAGGGTTATTTCCCTCCCTCCCTCCCCACACCCACCCATCCCTGGGATAATCGTAGCTTTATAGGTACTTACACATCTTAAAAGACAGGAGGTGCTCTCAGGTGAAGCTCATTACCCAAATCAGTCATACACTAAGGACCTGAGATTAGTTAAGCTTCAGGTGAACAAGGTATACTACACGTATTAGGTACAGTTTTATTAGTATAAATATCCATAGCAACCCTTAGTAAGTAAAGAACTTAGATCTAAACACAAACTTAAAACTAAGATGCAGACAGCAGTCCAGCAGCAGGGTGGGGGCTTTCCAGTCTTTTGCATTGAGTGTCACATGTATGATTTTCTCCCAGTTGGTGAGAGGTCTTACGTGTGCACTAGGTGCAAGGAGCTCTTTGCTCTCAGGGAACGAGTCCGTTCTCTAGAGGCTAAAGTAGCAGACTTGGAAAGCATAAGACAGACAGAGAGGTACATAGACGAGACCTACAGGGATATAGTCCTGAAGTCCCACCTCCAGTCTGGCAGCATCCTGGTGTGGCAGGAAATGATCCTGTAACTAGGACCTGTCCTCCAGGTGATGTAAATCCCTCTCGCACCGAGGAAGTTTCTCCAGGGCCATGTGCCCATGAGGGAAGGGTTAGGAAAGCCATTATAGTTGGTGATTCGATCATTAGGCATGTAGATAGCTGGGTGGCTGGTGGACGTAAGGATCGCCTGGTAACATGCCTGCCTGGTGCGAAGGTAGCGGACCACACGCGCCACCTAGATAATGTCTTAGATAGTGCTGGGGAGGAGTCTGCTGTCTTGGTACATGTCGGTACAAATGACATAGGAAAACATGGTAGGGAGGTTCTGGAGGCTACATTTAGGCTTTTAGGTAGGAAGTTGAAATCCAGAACTTCCATGGTAGCGTTCTCCGAAATGCTTCCTGTTCCACGCGCAGGACCCAAAAGGCAGGCAATGGTGCAGAGATGAGGGTTTTGGATTTGTTAGGAACTGGGGAACATTCTGGGGAAAGGAGGGGCTCTTCCAAAGGGATGGGCTTCACCTTAACCGGGATGGAACCATGCTGCTGGCATTAATAGTGGAGTGGAGGAGTGGCCTAGTGGTTGGGGCAAGGTACTTCAGGCCGGAAGGTCGGGGGTTCAAATCCCACTAGAGGACAGCAACCTTGGGCCGGAAGGACTGGGGTTTCTAGTCCCACAGGTGCTCCTTGTGGTCTTGGGCAAGTCACTTAACCCTCCATAGCCCATGTTCCCTGTAAAATAGTTATCTCCAAGTTATAATGCCCTGTTCAATGTAATTTCAGTTTGTTCAATGTAAACCGCCTTGATATCATGAAAGGCGGTATATAAGAAATGTTAAATAAATAAATAAATTAACCTTTAAAAAGGAGATAGAGCAGCTTTTAAACTAGATAATAGGGGAAAGCCGACAGTCGCCCAAGAGCAGATGGTTCGGAAGAATGTATCCTTGAAGGATACTACCAAAAGCAGAGAGGTTCCACAAAAGAGTAAAGTAGCCCAAATGCCCTCAAGTATGGAGCATTCTGAGCTTAAAGATTAACAATAGCCAAATTAATATGAATAAAATACATTCTCTAAAATGCTTGTATGCAAATTCTAGAAGTCTAAAAAATAAGATGGGAGAGTTAGAATATATAGCACTAAATGAAAGGTTATATATGATTGGAATATCAGAGACATGGTGGAAGGAGGACAACCAGTGGGACACTGTGATACCTGGGTACAAACTATATCGTAATGATAGAACTGATCAAATTGGTGGAGGGGTTGCTCTCTATGTTAGAGAGGGCATTGAGTCAGAAAGGATTAAAGTTTTGTAGGAAACAAAATCTGCTGTAGAATCTATATGGATTGAAATTCCATGTAAAAGGGGGAAGGCAATGGCAGTGGGGGTGTACTATCGAGCGCCTTGCCAGAATGACCAAATGGATGATGAAATGCTCAAAGAAAGCAAGGAAGCTAACAAAAGTTACAGTGCAGTAATAATAATGGGTGATTTCAACTACCCCGGTATCGACTGGGTCAGTGTCACGTCAGGACATGCTAGGGAGATAAAGTTCCTAGATGAAATAAATGACTGCTTCTTGGAGCAGCTGGTTCATGAACCGACCAGAGGGGAAGCCATATTAGACCTAGTCCTTAGTGGAACACCAGATCTAGTGCAAGAGATAAGGTTGTTGGGGCCACTTGGCAATAGTGATCATAGCATGATCGCCTTTGATTTAATTAGTGGAGGAGGGATAGTAAGGAAATCCACAGTACTACCTTTTAACTTTCGAAAGGGAGACTATGATAAAATGAGGAAAACAGTTAAGAAAAAACTAAAAGGAGCAGTTGCAAAGGTTAAAGACGTACATCAGGCTTGGCTGTTGTTGAAAAATACTATCTTGGAAGTCCAGACCAGCTGTATTCCATGCTTTAAGAAAAGTGGAAGGAAGTTCAAAAAACTGCAAGCATGGTTTAAAGGTGAGGTCAGAGAGGCTGTTGTTGCCAAAAAAGCATCTTTCAGGAAATGGAAAAAACAGCCAAACGATGAAACCTGGAAACAGCACAAGCACTGGCAAGTCAAATGCAAGGCATTGATAAGGCAGGCAAAGGGAGAATTTGAGAAGAAGCTTGCTGCGGAAGCAAAAACGTGAAGTAAAGACCTTTTCAAGTACATTCGTAGCAAAAAACCTGTGAGAGAGTCAGTTGGTCCATTAGATGATAAAGGGGTTAAAGGAGCAGTAAGAGGCGACAAGGCGATAGCGGAGAGATTGAATGAATTCTTTGCTTTAGTCTTTACTGAGGAAGATGTAGGGATGTTACCCATGACTGAAGTGGTATTTAAAGGTGCGGAAGAATTGAAGGAAATATCGATACATCGGGAAGATGTATTACAACTATTAGTTAAACTGAAGAGTAGCAAATCACCTGGGCCGGATGGTATACATCCAAGGGTGTTGAAAGAACTGAAATATGAGATTGCAGACCTGCTATTAGTAATCTGTGAACTATCATTAAAATCATCTCTAATACCTGAAGATTGGAGGATCGCCAATGTAACACCAATTTTTAAAAAGGGTTCCAGGGGTGATCAGGGAAACTACAGACCGGTGAGCCTGACATCAGAACCGGGAAAAATGGTAGAAACCATCATAAAGAATAAAATTACTCAGCATGTAGATAGTCATGATCTAATGGGAGACAGCCAACATGGCTTTAGACAAGGAAGATCTTGTCTTACTAATCTGTTATGTTTTTTGAAGGAGTGAATAATCAGGTGGACAAAGGTGAGTCGGTTGATATAGTGTATCTGGACTTTCAGAAAACCTTTGACAAGGTCCCTCATCAGAGACTTTTGGCAAAACTAAAGAGTCATGGGATAGGAGGCAGTGTACTATTGTGGATCAGGAACTGGTTAAAAGATAAAAAGCAGAGGGTAGGGCTAAATGGCCAATTTTCCCAATAGAGAAAGGTGAATAGTGGTGTACCCCAGGGATCTGTGCTGTGTCCGCTGCTTTTTGACATATTCATAAATGACCTGGAAAGTGGAATAACGAGTGAGGTTATCAAATTTGCAGATGACACAAAACTATTTAAAGTTGTTAAAACCGAAGAGGATTGTGGAAAATTGCAAGAGGATCTTGATAAATTGGAAGACTGGGCATCAAAATGGCAGATGAAATTTAATGTGGACAAGTGCAAGGTTATGCACCTAGGGAAGAACAACCCAAACTATGGTTACACGATGCAAGGTTCCACATTAGGAACCACCACCCAGGAAAAAGATTTAGGCGTCATTGTGGATAACATGTTAAAACCCTCGGCCCAGTGTGCAGCGGCGGCCAAGAGAGCAAATAGAATGCTAGGTATCATAAGGAAAGGAATGGAAAATAAAACAAAAGATATTATAATGCCTCTATATTGTTCCATGGTGAGACCGCACCTTGAATATTGTGTGCAATTCTGGTTGCCGTATCTTAAAAAGGATATAGCGATTTTAGAAAAGGTTCAGAGAAGAGCCACCAAAATGGTAAAGGGATGGAAGGATACTCCTATGAAGAAAGGCTAAAAAGGTTAGGGCTCTTTAACCTGGAAAAGAGACGGCTGAGGGGAGATATGATAGAAGTCTATAAATTAATGAACGGAGTGGAACGGGTAAACGTAGATCGATTGTTTACCTTATCAGAATATAGAAAGACTAGGGGACATGCAATGAAGCTACTGGGTAAACTATTTAAGACTAATAAAAGAAAATATTTTTCACTCAACGTGTAATCAAACTCTGGAATTTGTTACCGGAGGATGTAGTAAAGGCTGTTAGTGTAGCTGGGTTTAAAAAAGGTTTGGACAAGTTCCTGGAGGAAAGGTCCATAAACCATTATTAAGAAGGGACCCAGGATATCAATGCTTGAACCAATGCAAGCATTGTGGAACCTGTGTCTCTTGGGGAAACTGCTAGGTACGTATGACCTAGATTGGCCACTGTTGGAAACAGAATACTGGGCTTGATGGACCTTGGTCTGACCCAGTATGGCATATCTTATGATCTTATGTTCTTAATTGTAGTTGGAACAGTGATTTTAAGAACCTGCATTGGGGGAGGGGGGAAGTAGAAATGCCCTATAGATATTTGAGTGGTCTCTTAAAATCACTGCCCCTGCGGGGAAGTCCACCCAGTTTAACAACATAGCTGAATCTCCCACCAATTACTTCACTAATTGCAGCTTTCCTTTTGATGATACTGTATCACTATCACTACCCCCACCCCCACTCCCCCAGAAACACCATAGCATATACCCCATCCTCAACCACCGCAACAAAGGCTATAGTCACAGCCCTTCCCATTCAAGAATCCTGCAAGCCCTCCCCCAAACCTAGCCTTCTATGCCTCCCCCCCAGAAATCCAAAGTGCCTCTATTGCCTCTTCCAGCAGACCCCCTCCCCCACCCTTTGATTTCCATCCTAGGAATTATCAGGGGTCATTGGTGTTCAGTGGAAGCATGAGTAATATCTACTCACTCCTGCTCAGTATGCGGTCCAGTCCAAAATGATGTCAATGACCCTTGCACTGTCAATCTAGACATGTAAATGATGTTTTTTATTTATTTATTTATTTATTTAATCAGTTTTATATAGCACCTTATCCTTCAATCAAAGTGGTCAACAAGACAACAGAGGGACTACATCGAGGGGGGGAGACAACAAGATAGTACATTACAGTAAACTACAGTACATTACATTAAATTATACATAAACTACAGCAAAATTACATTTCATAATTCATTACAATTACATTAAACAAATAACTGCAATCTTACAAAATGTTAAAATAATGTTTTTAGACATGGGTAAACTTCTTTAATAACCCCCTAAAAATGTATCAATCTCATCAGAACAGCAAAAGCACAACAGCAAAGAGTTGAAGAATAAAATAACAGCCAATATATTAAGTAACCCTTCCCATGCCACCTTTCCTTAAAAATTATCACAGTAACCGAAGAATCGGCCCTTTACCCACCAGACAGGCCTTACGCAAGAGCATACGTTCCCCTGCTTTAGTAGGCCATGGAGGTGCCATTTGGTCCAAAACCACAAAGAGGCCATTCCAGCGAACTCGCTGTTGCAACAGCTTACTAAGAAAGTCCCGAATCCTGGCCCAGTAAGGTCGTACCCTACGACAACCCCAATGCTGATGGAGCGCTGGCTCACAGGGGGTAGTGTCAAACGCTGGACAGTGTTTATGTCAATATGGGAGCCCTATATTCAGCAACTGGGGCCTCGCTGCCGCCATGAACTCCTCCAGATGGGCTGCTGACTTTCACCTTCCTTGATTTGGCTGTTGTTGGAGTGTGGGGGGGGGGGGGGGATGGTTGGGGGGGGGGAGGGGTTTCTCTGTAAAAATGCCACTTGCTGCTTTTCTTTGTTGTTACCTCCCGGTGGGGATAAGAGTACACCCCTGGTGGAGGGTTTGATTGTTATACTGTATGGCTGATAATTTTTATGGTGGCTAAAATAAAGTATTATAAAAAAAATTATCACAGTTCATCTCAAGGAAATAAAAGCGTTTTCATATGTTTTTCCTAAATACAAGCAAATTAGTGATACCTTATAGGTCTTCAGGGAGTGAATTCCACCCCAAAGGGGCAATCATCCAAAAAAAGCATGAGAACGATATGTGCTTCTCCATACAACTTTCACAGTGTGAACCGCCGATAAATTCCCCTATGAGGACAGCAGGCTTCTTCCTGGCAAATAAAGCTGCGACAGAACGCCCATGTTCTCTGGCTCCCAATTCTGCAAAATTTTAGATATCATCACCAGTAATACAAAATCAAATCTCTTACTTTCCCAATCATGCATAATGACACTATTGTTCAAACTTTCATATTGCTCATCTGGGGACGTATCATATGTTCATTATCAAATAATTAGTAATTGCAAAGAACACACAGTAAAGAATGAGATGAGATATAAAAATGAACCCCCACACATAGTTTATTTTCCTGTCTCAGACCTTTTCCTGCAGATGATAGTCAACACCTGTACTTTTGGTGCTGAGGAACTGGAAATTTTGAGCTTGGGGAATTTAGTTGGCTAACTGCTTGTTCCCCTGCAAAATTCCTTTAAAAGTTGCCTCTGTGAAAGGGATGAAATTTCCTTTCCAGTCATCTGGAGTATGCCCGTCTTCAAAGAACAAATCAACACAAGCATCAGTGAAATCACCAGAAGTTCTCCGCTTTCCCACTTGTCTCCCAGCCCCATTGCATGTCCCACATTCAGTTTCACCAGTCCCATACTTGTAAATGGAGTGTCATTTCTTGCATTATTGTGTTCCTGTCATGTATGTATGATCCTTTTCAAATCCCTTTCTTAGTGATTACTGAAAAAGTTCCGGCCACGAATTGACGTGGCCGGGCACAGGCAGGCGCCGGCAGGCCGAGGGTTAACCTCGGCGGGGGGGGGGGGCGGCGGGGGGGCCGGGCAGCGCGGGCGACTATAGAAAAGTCGGCCGCGCCTCTGCTCGCCCTCTTTCCCCCTCGCTCGGTGCTGCAGGGAAGCGATCGGCAATCGGCCTTCCAGGATAGCCACGTGGAGCCTCTGAATAGCGGTCAGGCGTCTGGCGGTGACTTGCGTTTCTGCGTGATCGGCCTTAATTGTGTCGGTGAGTGCGGATGGAACCAGGTCATTGCCAGGAGTCGGAGTTCCGCGCTCCGAGTAGCAGTCGGCAGCTCAGGGCGTGTGCGGGCAAATCCAGCGTGTCGTGCAGATCCAGAGTGCGGCACGAGGCTTTGATTGACGTTCGTTTTCTATTCCTGTGGGTTACGGTGAGTGCACGGTGGAACCGGGGAAGCGCAGGGGGAAAGAGGGGGGGGGGGAAGTTAAGGGGAAAAAAAAACCGCGGTAGGCCACATGGACCGGGGAAAAGAAGAGGAGATACTCCGGTGGTGCGACGGGAGCTTCGGAGGAGTGAGGGACTGTGTTGTTCAATTGCTTAAGCTGTAGGGTGGCGGTGCACACATGGATCGGAAGGTATGGCTAGACTCTCAATGCGGTGCGAATGGTTTGGGTTAAGGGTGCACAGCGGTAATAAGAAAACGTTGCCCGGAGCTTCCATGTTATCACTAATGAAGATAAGCTGACCGTAATCTCCCGGTGTTTTTTCCTTATTTATTGTGTTGTTCATTTGTTACACGTGCAGTGGGGGCCATCTAGTGGCAAGGAATGGCAAAATGATTGAATCTAGGAATTGTTTTATATATAACCATGGCTCGAGGCTGCTAAAAGTACAGGATTGATACCAGGGGATGTACCAGGAACAATATTCCTCTCCTGATCATTGGATTTGCCTAGCCTTAAAAAAAAAAAAGGGGATTATCACAGGGATTGCTATCTTATCTGCCATAGATTCTGCTCCAATGGCCGACGCGTGCGCAGCCACGCACATGCGGCGAAACAAAGGTATGCATAGATCAGTAGCGGGCATGGCACAGGGGGGAAGACCCCTATACTGGGCAAAAAAAAAAAAACAAGAGGGTGGGAGTTCCCAAGGGAGAGGGCACTGTGGTTCACATGGTCAGCATAGAGGAGCAGTGCACGCAGATAGTGTGCCTGGGAGCATGGGGTCATAGGTTCGGACCACTGTTCCCTCTAAGCTGTGCGCGTGTGCGCGCGCACACACCTCGCTGAGCGAGCGCACATACTTTACAACAGAGCGCACAAAAACTTTGGTTCTGATTCTGATAGAAAACAGCACAGATGTCTTAAAATTTAAAAGTTGTTGTGTATTCACGGTTTTCACAAGTTCTACAATATTTTCTAGTACAATCAATGTGGTGTACATACTGTATTCTGACGTGTAGTCAAATTTTAAAGTATATAACTCCGAGTGTCATTATGTGGCGCACAAAAATTTAACCTTCCTTCCAAAGCTGCACAGCTGATATTTTATGCGCACACAGCCTACAGAAAATTAGAGGGAACATTGGTTCGGACCTCAGCCGGGCCCTGGCCAACCCAGTCTCCATGCTTTCAAGGTATAACCATTGGTGCCCTGACAAACTAGGATGCCTGCCAGCGCAACACTAATATGCATTTCCGTGTCTTTCATTTCCTCCTTAGCATTTCTGCTATTAGGATAACATGCCAAGAGGGGCCGCCTAGAGCGGAGCTAAGGGTCGCACGAGACAGCGCAGCGCGGAAGGAACGAGTAGCATGCGGAGCGCAGGAGGCAGAACGACACGCGGTGCTACTAAATGGGCATCTGCAATGACAGCAAAAGGGAAAACAAGCAGCAGAGACGGATCGCGCAGGAGCCGTGCGGCTGTGACTACGCGGTAGAAGGGACAGGATGCGACACCACCACAGGCGGCACCAGCACAAGGGGCATCCAGTCAGGAGCTGGATGAACTACTGTGGCTCATACGTGAGCAGGTGAGCCAACACGGCGTAAGCGCTTTTAGGCAACGTCTCGAGGCTGCTAATGCACTGACCAGGGGAGCGCAGACCTCGAACGACTCCACACCGAGCACCAGCTCAGCGACAGATGGAAGCACACCAAGCACCAGTTCAGCAAAAGGTGGAAACACACCGGGTGACGCCTCAGCGAAAGGTAAGCCCGTGGGCGAAAAGGGAGCATTGGCGGGGTTGTCCTCTTCGTCTTCGGACGAATCTATGTCTGACAGTGAGGGGGACATTACGCTAGCGAATGCAATGCACAGTATACTGAAGACCTTCAAAAGAAAAAAGGATAACAAAAAAGCACGAAAGGACAGACAGCTAACACAAGTGTGGGTAGAGCGCAGCGAAACATACCCGCGGAGAGCGGATGGTGGGGAATCCGGGACAGCCGGGGTGGCGGCGCTAGCAAGCCCATTAGCGGTTAGCGGTGACCCGCGTTGCGGCGTAAGTTCCTTAGCCAGTGCGGTGCCCATAAAACTGAAGAAACAAATCTGGCGGAGGGAATTTATTGATATATTTTCCTTGCTGATCAGAGATCAGGGCGGGGAAGCGAATGACATTAAAGAGAAAGACAAAAAGGGTGAGAGGAAGCCGAAGATTGCAAAATCCATTAACAACTGGGTTTCGGCATTTCACATATTTATGAGCATGGTACTGGAGCGTGAGCCGAGCTGAATCAGTATCTAATCAAATATTTAGATACAATAACCCGAGCGCACAAGCTTCTAGGTGGCTGGGCTTGGCTGAATTACGACATTAAGTTCAGACAAAGCTTGGCCGAGGACCCATCCATGACCTGGCAGCACAGGATCGTGGACCTATGGCTAGAGGAAATGGCACCCAACAGGCCATTCTGTCAGGAAGGGTGCTTCCAGTCCTTTCAGGCGCCGCAATGGCGGCAGACATCCCTGCCGAGTGGGCGCAGGGCATGCCGACAGTTCAACGCGGGGAGCTGCACATGGCGACCGTGCAAATTCAGACATGTATGCGCCAACTGCGGTGGGAATCACCCCATCAACTTGTGCCGTACCAACAGGGACACCAAGCCCTATCGACCAGGGCAGCAACGAGGAGGTGACGGGCTTGGTCCCAACCCCAATCAGGCTTGAGCGCATGCGACCTTGGCTGCGTGCTTACCCACTGCGCGACAAGGCTCTCAATATCGAGAGCGGCTTTGCACACGGCTTCAAAATCCCGGTTGCGGCCGAACTTCTTACACAAGGGGTGCGCAACGCTCCATCTGTCAATAAATTCAGCTGTGTAGTACAGAAAAAATTACGTAAAGAAAGAGAATTGGGAAGGGTCGCGGGCCCATTCACAACCCCGCCCCTTCCTAAAATGGTGCTGTCCCCACTGGGAATCATGCCAAAAAAGGAGCCGGGAAAATTTCGACTTATACACAATTTATCATACCCCAAAGGGAGTTCAGTGAACGATCAAATCGATCCGTCATTATGCTCGGTGAAATATTCAACGATCGATCAGGCAGTAGACCTCATAAGGAAACGGGGACAGCGGGCCGAGCTGGCAAAGGCGGATATTGAGTCAGCCTTTCGTCTCCTACCTGTACACCCAGAATCCTTTGCATTGCTAAGATTCATCTTCAATGGGGAATATTACTTTGATAAATGCCTTCCCATGGGTTGCTCGATATCGTGCGCGTATTTCGAGCAATTCAGCACATTCATACATTGGGTTGTCGAAGATATCACAGGGCCTGAGACTGTGGTACACTACTTGGATGATTTCCTCTTTATAGGAAATGACCGGGAAGACTGTCACAGAATTCTCAAGGTGTTTGAGCAAGTGGCGGAGCGCTTCGGCATTCCACTAGCAGTGGAAAAGACCTGCGGGCCTCTGGAGGCTATCACCTTCTTAGGCATTGAACTTGACGTAGCAGCGCAGCAGTCACGCCTACCCGACGAAAAAATACAAAAACTGAGATCCGCCATTCGGGCCATTCTGGTACGCAAAAAGGCTACGTTGGAGCAATTCCAATCAATGCTGGGGCTGCTGTGTTTTGCGTGCAGAATTATGCCAATGGGGCGGATCTTCTGCCGTCGCATGGCCCTGGCGACAAAAGGGATCCAAAAGAAACACCACAAGATCAGGGTTACTAAAGGCATAAAGGAGGACCTACAAGTGTGGGCACGCTTCTTACAGTCCTTTAATGGTCTGACGTTCTGGCAGGACCACCCAGTGTCTAATGAAGACCTTGAGTTGTTCACCGATGCCGCAGGCGGGTACGGGTTCGGAATATATTTCAAAGGCGCATGGTGCGCGGAAGAATGGCCCCCCAAATGGCACTCCGCAGGGGCTACCAGAGATATCACCTTCCTGGAGCTCTTTCCCATAGCGGTTGCACTAGTCATATGGGTCGCGCAGCTGCGCAACAAGGCAATCACATTCCACACCGATAACATGGCGGTGGTTTATGCGGTGAACGGGATGCGAGCGCACACTCAGGGAGTGGTGACATTGCTGCGACAGATAGTGTTGACATGCCTAACGCACAACATGACCGTCAGAGCAAAGCACATACCAGGCATCCTTAATAACATTGCCGATGCTCTCTCTCGTTTCAAGATCCCGCTCTTCCGATCACTGGTGCCCGAGGCCGACGCAAGCAAGACGGCCATCCCGCAACAGGCATGGGACCTTGGTCCCCCGAAGTATGGGAGCTGGTTCTGAGCTCTCTATCAGAAAAAACAAGAAGAAAATACATTACGGCCTGGGAAAAATTTCAGGCTTTCTGCACAAATAACGGGATCACAGACCCTGGTCCGACCACGGAATCCCTCTTACGGTGGATCCTGCAAGAAAAACGGAGGGGTGCCAAGAAGTCAGCGGTACAGGCACAATTGGTGGCGATCACTTTCTTTACAAAGGCAATGGGCAGGGGCAGCCCGAGAGCAGATTTCGTAATAGCGAGGGTAATGAAAGGCTGGGCGTCGGAACAGCCCAGCAGCAGAGACGTGCGGCGCCCTATAACGCATTCTATATTACGGAAGCTGATAGCGGCCGCGGGACGAATATGTTTCGATGAATTTGAGACCCGGCTCTTCTGCTGCGTTTTCTCCTGGGCATTCTACGGAGCGTTCAGGGTAGACAAATTGGTCGCCTCGGCGAGCAAGGGCAACACCAAAGGGGGCATCTGGGAACAAGATGTCGCTTTACATGAGGGGGCGCTCGACCTGTATCTGCGGAGATCCAAGACTGACACGGCAGCAAGAGGCACGGTAATAAGGTTGGCCCCGCTACCAGGGGACCCATCCTGCCCAGTAAAAACCTTTGCTGAATATGAGCAAATTCGCCCGACAGGAGTAGGCCATTGGCTGGTACACGCGAACAGGGCACCCCTCTCGCGCTTCCAATTTGCTAGGGTCCTCAAGCAGTCCTTGGAGGCGTTGGGCTTAGAATCGTGCTTCTACGGCATGCATTCATTCCGTATCGGGGCTGCTTCCACGGCGGCCAGCCTGGGAATGACCAGATAACAGATTATGAACATCGGGAGATGGCGCTCCGATAGGTACAAGCTGTACGTCCGCCCGGTTTAACGCCGCGGGCAAGTCTCGCGAGGCAGATGATCCAAAAAAAAAAAAAAAAAAGGGGAGAGGTAATAGGGTAAGGGAGTGCTGAGATACTTTATAATTCTGCTTTGTATTAGCCACCGTGAAATTGTCGTTGCAAGTTTGCAGTAAGAAATAGTTGTTAAGAGGCTTGTAAAATGGATGCTAACTTGCCACTTCTTTTCTAACAATAACATTATGTAGGCAGAAAACCGTGCCAGGAAGTGTGGATATGCGGCCATTCGTTCGTGCACTGGGCCGAAAGGAGGACAAGCATCAAACCACAAGGGCTTAATCTTGGCCTCCCCACTGACAAGGTGGCGGTGAAGTGGAAGGGCCGCCGAGGTATGGTATGGGACCAGCTAATCCCTCTCCTCCTGCGGTTGGGAAATGCAGGAGGAAGACCTTGGGTGATAGTAATTCACCTCGGGGGAAATGACCTGACGAGGACGCGCAGTGTCGAGCTTACGAAGAAAATGCAGAAGGACCTGCAGACACTGGCGTCTACCTTTCCAGGAGCATCGCTGGTCTGGTCCCATATCATCCCTCGGCGAGTCTGGAGGGGCGAATGGTCGCACCGTGCTGTAGAAAGGACAAGACGGAAGGTGAACAGATGGATGGCGCGATTTATGGACGCAGTGGGAGGTTCCAGCATTGTTCACGATCTCATAGAGGAAAACTGCCCTGGCTTGTATCGCGCAGACGGCGTATACTTATCCGAAATTGGGATGGATGTTTTCCTCTGTGCCATACAAGACACACTGGAACACCTCTGGCAGAGACACATGTTGGCCACAGCAAAGGGAGGAGAGCCATCAGGAGGGGGGGACCCCCCCCGGCGAGCGAGGAATCGCCGCTGGGAGGGATTGGCAGGAGTGATAGGGGCCCCCCTCCTTTCAAGATAGCGCACAGCCCAGACATGCTAAGGGGGAGTGGAACATATAGGAGGTGTCCGCAGACAGGACACAGAGTGGAAGCAGGAACAGTGTATAGAGGGCCTCCCGATGCTTTCACAGCGGGAGGGACGTGTATAGAGATTTCCAACGCAGCCCTGCCCACGCCTTCTGACGGGACTTGGGCAGAGGCGGAACCAGACACTGTTGCCAAGAGGAACAGCCCCAGAAGAGGGCCTGTTGTTCCAGGAGAGTATCCCCTTGACGATCTCATTCGATTTTGGAACGACGGCAGTGGGGAAAAGGCTTGGACGGCAGCTTTTCCAAATATCCCTGCCGTCCGACAAGGACTTATCTAGAGTGGGCTGTGCCTCTGGAGAAGGGGTACAAGAAATTGTAATTCAATGTAATTTACTATTTAACTGGTTGTAATGTTACCTAAAGGATTGTGTAAATAGTTACTTTAATGGGCTTATGCTGTGGCCAACAGTATGCTACTGTACTATCCAAAGAAATGTTGATAACAAAATAAATACTTTATTTCTTGGTGGCAATCAGGATCGTGTGCAGTTATTTAGGGGGGAGGCGTGGAAAAAAGGGGGGGAGGGGGGAGGGAAAGAGGGTTAGCGACCCGAGGCCGTCTTGCTGGTCGCCTGGCTGTGAGCATTTGATGAGTGTTTCTACTTTTCCCTTGTCACGTTCTGCTCAACCCTCTTTGTAGTTCTCACTATTGAAATCCCACCTTTGCCCTTCTTTTCACTGACATACCTTATCTACTTTGTTTTTCATCTGCTCATGTCTTTGTAGACCTGACAACTTTCCATGCTTGTCTCAAATATTTCTCTTCCTCTTCTTTCTAAGATGCCTTAAGCCTTTCAAATGTTAACCGTTTTGCCTTTATTGTTTAAGTCACTTCATACTGGTCCTTTTTTTTACTTGCTTTTATTTGCTCTCCTGTCATGGGGATGTTTTTTTTTATTTTTTTTCTATTTATCAAATTTTACAAATATACAACAAGCAAAACTTGGACAAGAAATACAAGCAGTGGTCTTACAAAAATAAAATCATAAGGCAATCACAATAAACAAGGCACAGTTAAATCCCCGAAGGGAATTAAAGACCAACTACTAAATAGTCCACAAAAAAGAGGGATCCAAGAATCACAATTCCAGAGGAGTGGAAAAAAAAAGAAATAAAGTACAAAATAATAACAGAACTAAAACAGCAAAACACATAATACAAAGAGGCCCAACCAAAATACTCCCCACTCCAGTCAACCCCAGTCAGCCCTACAACTTCTTTGCATCCAAAAAGAAGCGTAATTGAGAAGGTTCAAAGAAATGATATACAGAATTCTGGTAATGAACAATACATTTACAAGGAAATCGTAATTAGAACTTTGCACCTAGTGTTACCACCTCGGAGCGCAGTTCCAAAAATTTCTTCCTATGAACTTGTGTCCAATGGGACACGTCCGGAAAAATCTGAATCTTACCCCCCAGGAAAGAAATATTAGTTTTCTTAAGAAAAAGACGTAACAATGCATTTTTATCCTGAAGAAAAACAAAAGAAACTAATAATGTCACTCTAGACCCTACTGTTTCAGATGACTGTTCTAATAGTACAGAGAGATATTCCAGATCAAGAGAGTCCAAGGAAACATCAACTTGAGGAGCAGGAACTGTAGCAGTAGCGTCAGCAGCAACACCAGATGGTAAATAAAAGATCTTCTGTGTAGGAGGAAAACCAGCCTCAGGGTAACCAAAGATATCCTTTAGAAATCTGTGAAAAAGAGTCCTAGCCGATGAGCCAGATATACGGGGAAAATTCAATATCCTCAGGTTCAAGGACCGGGATGCATTCTCCAAATTCTCATTTTTTCGTAGAAATACTATCCTGTCTTGTGAAAATAGCCCCTGCTGTTCTTGTACCCATTGAACTTGATGGTCAAGCACAGCCAACTGACCCTGCTGGTTACCTTGGCCCTTCTCCACACTTTCCAACCGATTGGGAAGTGAGGTCAGGGCCTGGAAGGCTACAGCACACAACTGATAGACTGACTGTAGGGCAGACCAAATAGAAACCAAGGTTACTACTTGTGGACACTGAAGAGGAGGAAAAACCAATGGAGACTTAGGGCTGGAGATAGAAGATTCCATACTCCCCTGCACTACAACGCCCGACTGAGGTGCAGGAGACAAAGCCCCTGCCAAAGACATCGACGCCTCTGTCAGACTCCTGGAATGGGATTCTCCGAGAGCTGGCACAACACCGGCAGCCGCCTCAGCGGGTGGGGGAGGAGTTGAAGGGCCAGCAGGGCTCAGCGAAACATCGCTGCCTAAGCTGGGACTCACCTCCGCTACAGCCACAGGATCGCCCTTCTTTGCTGCCGCGTAGTTCTCCATTTTGTGCTGCCCAGCCGGTAGTCCTCCCTTGCCCTTAGCCTTCTGCTTCGGCATAGGGCAGGGACAAACAGTAAATTCCAGAGGAAACAGAACAGAGGTAAGTGGAGCAGGGAACCCCGTGTCCTGTTACGGCGCCATCTTGGATCATGGGGGGGGGACGGTTTTAAATGTCATTTCTGTATGCAAAATTGGGATTGATGCATAATTATGACCCTTTTGAGACTTGCTCACCCTGTATGTGCGCAGATTTATGCCCTTTCATGTATAAGTTTATGTGCATATAGGATAATATTTCAGTGGGAAGGATTGGCACTTATGTGCATACATTTTTCATTTTAAAATTATGCACACAAGTTTACATGGGCAAGGTACCCACAAAGATAGCTGGTATAAATGTGTGTACATACCTTTCCCGGAGTTGATTTTCAAAGGAAAATGCTTTTGTTTTGAAACTTAGCATAAAATCTCAGAGCATATGTCCAAAGTCTGAAATTTGATCTGTTTGAGTTCAAATAAGAGAACATAAACACATATGAGATATGCTTGTGTTTCCAAACCATGTTCCTTGCACACTTAACTAGTCAGCCATTCAAGATTTCTATTATGAATATACATGGAATAGATTTTCATGTATTGGGTCTCCAGTATATGCAAATCTATATATCATACATATTCATTGTGGATATCCTGAAAATCAGTCTAATTAGTTATGTCTCCAGGACTGGGTTGGGAAACACTGAGGGGTCTTTTACTAAAGGGCATTAGCTGACAATGCATGTTTTGGCGTGTGCTGAATGCGTGTTGGGACTCGCATTGCCTGCTAGCACAGGACCAAGAGAATTAGCGCAGAGTGATTCCTGTGCTATCTAACTCACCTTAAGGTCATGAGTGGCTGGGGGAAAGATGGAGATTGGGAGTGGAGTGCTGCATGCAGTTAACGCCGAGTTAGCACCTCAATAAGTGCAGTTAAGTGCACTTGCGTTGTGGCATGCGCTAAGGGAAATGCTTTCCACACTTCTGATAGTGAACACACTGATGTTATACGCGTTGTGCCATAGTTTCGGCACTTTTGATGCATTCGGTGCAATACCCTAGTGCCCTTTAGTAAAAGGGTCCAGTATTGTCTTCCCCTTGTGGGCTTTTTTTTTACCATTTTCCTGAAGAATGCTCTTGAAAATAATCTAGGATTTCTCTAATTCTATTTTCATAATTGAGCTGTTCAGATCTGGCACCTTGAAGTCTCCCAACAGCACTGCAGCTTTATGTTTGTCTGATTTAAGTTTCTGTCTATATCTGAATGTAACTTGTTTTAAACTACCAATGAAAAGGCCTGATCTCACTCTAAGTAAATTCTTCTGTCTTTGTTGGAAGGTTGTAGATTACTCCAATACACAGTAGATGGAAGTGCCATCCCTTCTTTCTAAGATAACTCAGAACACCTCTACTTTATCCTGTACCCTTTGTTTTTCAGTTACTTTCATATACATTCTTTTAATATAATGTGGTGTTTCTCCCCAAATTTACCCATTCTGTCCTTCCTAAAGGGATCATATCTCAGTATGGCTGTATTCTATAGGGGTACACAGGCCAAAAACTGTCATTTTGTTTAATTTCCCGTGCCATTGATGGGATTTTTCTTTTTATTTGGGTTTTTATATGCTGCTGCAACCTAGACCATATACCAGTCCCCCTCATGCTTTGAAAAGTGCTAGGTAAGCCCACTGCAACCCGATATGGTATACCAGAATGTAAATGTGAACTTGTATGTCAGGACATACCTTGCAACAAATGGAAGATGTCATTAGGAACCGGCTCCAGTGATTCCTGCCCTGGTCATCTCTACAAACACACCTTAAACTGCTAGGGATGGACTTTCACCAAGTCCACAAAACCCCAAACTAACCTTGCAGCTCCCCAAAAGGTGCATAATATTGCTGATCAACAAATGTATGCCCCTTTCATGCCTCTGGCCTATAAATGCACTAATTCTGCTGCTCTGCTCTGCACTACCATTCCCCTCTTCTCTCACCCTACACAGCCTGTACAGAGTTTCCCTTGTTAATCCCAAGTTGTTATACCTGTTCATTGTAGGTCCAGTGTAGGTCCTGCCTGCACTGTACAAATGTTGTTGACTGTAAACCGGGCTGATTCCAAAGAGCGCAGTATAAAAAAAAAAAGACATTAAATAAATAAATAAATACATCCCTCCCCGTGAACACCGCTCTTCTGTCAGATTGCCTCTATCTGTGCCCTTTCCTTCTACAGCCAAATCCGAATGTTGCTCCCTTCACCTTGCTGCTCCATATTCCTGGAACAAACTACCTGAGTCTGTACGTCATGCATCATCCCTGAGCCTCTCAAATCTAGGCTGAGTGCTCACCTCATTGGTGCCACTGCTGGATCAGATCCACCTAAGCTCCTTTGCGTTTCCTGACCATTCCCCCTGGAATGTATCCTGTTCACAGCTGCTCTGTTGTCTCCTGACCAGATTATAAGTTCCACTGAGCAGGGACCATCTGTTACATGTGTCTGTGCAGCGCTGCACCTGCCTTGTGGCACTATATAAATGATCAGTAGAAGTTGTAGTAGGCCTCCTGGCTATGGCATCTGCCATTTCTTACAGCAGCTACACCTGTCCCATTTGGCATATGTCGGTCTGTGTACATCTGCTACCTGTGGGGCAACCCTGTCTGCCTTCCCACAGTCTGCTTTTGGCACCACTTCCCTGGTCAGGGCTGTGTGGGCATGAAGGGGAGATCCCTGTGCCATCACACTAAGTAACCAGACTCTAGGTATATCACCACTCTCGCAGCTCTCATTGATCCTGGCCTGGGTAGGGTTGCAGGCTGCATGGGACAATCCGGAAAATGTTGGCACTACATCAGTCTCCCAGAGGATGGCACAGAGGATGTATGGATGCCCTATCACACTGCCAATAATATCATATCTTACTAAGGGCATTCAGCAGTGCAAACAGCACTAATACATGCTCAACAGCAAAATGTGCATCACGGGCATGCATTTATGCTGTTTGCACTGTTGCATGCCTTTATTCTGAGGGTCCCTTATTATTGACAGGGATATGTTTTGACATTTGGCTATAGTGAACCCTATCTGAGTTTGACTCCCCAATCACACTGGCACTGGTGACACTGCGGTCATCCATACGGTCCAGGTACTGGCCAGGTTTTCATGTCTCCCCTGAATTGCAGATGAGTACACCAGATCCCCCCTCCCCCATGCATTCCTCAAACCACACACACAGACACAATCTCACTTTCTGTCACAGAAACATGATTCTGCCAAAAGGATGCCCTGAACCTATACATAACAGCTATGACATAACATAATTGCTCGGGTTCCAGGACTACAAATATGATCTCCATTTCTCACCCCAAAAGGAATCCTTTCCCTGCTCATGCCCATATTATCCCTGTATCAGCGGTCCCATTTTTCAGAACATGGGAATTGTTATGGTCCTATAGATTGGCTCCTTTAGCACAAACAGCACATAGGTGCATAGCCTGAATAAACGCTATTGCTCTTCTTAAAATTTTTGCAAGGGTGTTTAGAATTGTTTCTTTACCTTACAACATTTCCTTACTTCAGCTCCCTGTACCTTAAGACTTCATCTTGTATTTTTCCAGACTGCAGTCACACCAGTTCAAAACATACTTGTCACAATCATTCTTCTATATGGGACACAATGCAGTGCACAGCAGAATATTTTCTAAGTCCTAACCTTATACCACATTTCAGCAGGAAAAACGTGGATGTATCCAGAAAATACTTAATATGTACACGGGCCTTTCCTGAATACTCTTTCTACATCTCCGTGGCTAGCCATGCCCCCTTCTGCCCTCTCCCCCCCCCCCTCCTCTTTCTGAGATCCCTGTGCTAGCACCATGAAGTGCAGGCCAGCAGTGTTTCGGAATAACGTCTGGTATGTTTTTGGCACATAAACATCCCTGCCGCATGTACAAACTCCTTATTTTGTGTTCTGGAATAACCCCACTGTTAATAGTGCACAATCTTGCTCAACAGCATGCTCTTCTGCTCAAATAGTGGACCCCATTGAGCAATAGTGTACAATATTAATGACACAAATTTTTCCTGCCGTTTTAGGTTAAAAATGATTGTAAAAAGAATGGAAAATGTCAATATGTTCCATGTCATATCAAATTAATGTAGATACCTATAGTTATGGGACCCTTTGAACCACTGTCTCTATAATAGCAAAAATATCCTGATCTGGTTTTGCCATTAGGGAGTGCAAATAAAGAATTTTTAAACCTAAATTATGAGCATTTCTGCTTACTGTACAACCATGCAAATATAACTTCTTCCCTTGTTTTCCCCCACCTCCCCACCCCCATTTACCATTAACTTTGTAAGATACCTCTTTTGTTTATTAAGGGGTGACCGCTAATTCAAGCAGTTTTGATCTGCCACCCTTTTCCTCCTATTTATACTCCTATCAATATATGATCTGATGACTTAAGAAAAGTCTGCTCAAGCAGGGAAACATTTAATGTTTTTCAAATTCTACTGACGTCAGAGACTTAGAAGGACTCATTTTATTATTACTGTTTGAGTCATTCTTTAAAAGTGATATTGAAACAGTGAGGATGTGTGTGGTCAAAAAAAAATGTTTGGTTTATTTTTGGATTTCCTGAATTTTTCCTGATTGGTGATTTTTTTTTTCATCCACTCATTTATAATGCATGCATTGCGTGTGTGTTAGTTCATACATCTGAGTTTGTGCCCACTAGACTTTTGAAGGTACCGTCAGTAAATGAACTGAATGTGCACTAACAAATGCACGTCCCTAGGAAACAGTTACATTTCCTCAACAACTAGGTAAATTGTTTTTTATATCTGATGCCCTCTGAACACTAATCGATGATCACTGAGTCATGGCTACAGAGATTGCAAGACAAAGCCTCTATCGTTGCATGAATGAGTCCAATTGCCAAATGCTGGTTACATGAAGATATAATTTTTTCTACCAGAAATGTTTTTATGTTCTGTAACTTCTGAATATTCTCTTTTACAAGGATTATGAATGTGTGCTTTTAAAAGACTGGAAAATCTCATTTGAACAATTGGAGTAAAGAGATTAATCCTGTGTATGGGAAAGCAGAATGTCTGAATGCATTCCTATGAAGAGAAGACAGACAATTGCTTTAGGCAGGGGGCTTTGAACTTGAAAGAAGTTTCCTTATCTAGTGTGATGTTTTAATTAGTTGATTAAGGAAACAGATTAGTCTTTAGTGAAAGTAATTGGATTTCAGTATAGGCATTTGTTCTTTTGATAGAAATATTTTAGTAAAGTAACCTTTTAAATGAATAAAAGTAAGCTTGGTGAAACAGTAAAAGGTAGTCTGCACGTACTGTTATGTCAGGCATACTCCATTAGAGAAATTAAGCGGGAGAGTCGTTGTGAATAGTCGGGAGTGAAGAGGAATTTTATTACATTTTTATAGTTAGAATAGATTGTATTTTTTCAAGAGTCAAGCTGTTTTCTTGTTCAGTGTTGGAAGGCAGAAAATTACCATGACGGTGTTCAGCAAGAATTCAGGATCACCAGCCATGAGCTTATTATTTGAATACCAAGTGGAATTCATCTAGTCAAATCTAGAGGCATGTCTACTAAACCACGTTAACTTCTAGCATGGGGTTTAGCATGTGCTAAGCACCCATACTAAAACATAGCGTGGGGTCCTGTTCTAAAAATCCCACACTAACAGGCTAGCACACAAATGGGAGGAGACAGGGTAGGTTAGGGCAGAACATGGGCATTTATGGCTCATTGGAGTTAGTGTGGGCATAATCGGTGTGCACTAACTGCAACTGTTGCTGTTTGCACAGATGCATTAATGCCACCTCACTGGGTGGCATTAGGTGCATACTCATGCTGGGTTCCACAGTGCCACATGGTAGCAATGCTCTGCCAGCAGATTTCATATCCTGACCGTGGAAAATTGTAGCTGCCATGTTAGTCTATTTGGATATGTGCAAATAAATGTCAACAGACTGCAGATGAGGCTTTTTTCTGGACTAAATTAATATATCTGACAAGCCTTAGTGAGCCATCCTCTCTTCATCAGTACAGTGAAAAAGAAAATCATTTACATTGGGTTTGAATAACATACTCATCTAGGTATTAGGCTGTCTGCATATGTCATTACAGCAGAATGAGATGGGATGGGAACATAGGCAGAGATGGTGGGACAATGATGTTTTACACATCAAAGTCTTCATATCTGATAATGGTTGAGAAAGCCAATGCCTCTGTTGAGATGGTTGGTGTCTGAATGGAAATGTTTGATCATTTTCATTTCAAATGTTTTCCATTCATGTGCATTCGTGGAGTTTCCTTTCAGGATTTTTATTGTATGGCCATTAAGGGAGTGGTTTGCCTTTGAGAAATGCTCACTACTAAAACTTACTTGATCATGTTTGCCACGCAGCTATGCTTTTGTAAGTTCCTGCGGGCCCAGCGGCTTTTCCTTGCTGGGCCATAGTCTTATAATAAGAGCCGCACCATGAGACTTTGGCCCAGCAAGGAACAGCCGCCAGGCCTGCTGCAAACTTACAGAATGAAGCAGTGCGGCAAACACAATGTAAGTTTGCCGCCACTGCTGTGGCATTGGGGGGGGGGAGGTTGGGGGTCCGCATGGGAGGGGCACGACACTGATACTGCTGCCGTGACAATGAGGGGCCCTCAGTAATGTTTTGCTTGGGGGGCCCCTCATTGTAACTTACGCCACTGCATGAAGAAGTCACAGCTAATCATGGATCTTATCCAACACTCAACCTTTGACATTCTGGGGGTAATTTTTAGAGATGTGCAGTCATTTCAGATGACATGGGAACAATATTTCCCCTGTCATTTCATGCCATTTTTAACTCAAAATGTGTCATCAATAGAGCCATCAGTCATTGAAGTTTAAGCAGTGCTGATAAGTCAGCAAAGATGGAATTTTGAGTTATTTTATTTTCAGAATCATGCTTTGTTTTCTGAATCCTGTCAGAATTGCTTGAAGTACAAGGATCAATCTGATGGGCTCCATCAGCTACTCAAAACCTTTGTTCTACTTGGCCCTTGCATGCTGAAACTTTTTGCAGCATGATAAACCACGGCTTGTTTCCAATGTAAACAGCAGTTCCCATAATCAAATCTTTGAAGGAATTGAGTTTAAGAAAGAAAACTTCCTTCCTAGATAATCGCTTTGCATATTAGACCCTTTTTAATGCAATTAGAAGAACTGCTAACTGCATTAATCACAGTGAATGGGATCTTTAGCAGCACTAACACGGTTAGTGCCACTGAATATCCACAGCTGATGGTAGCCCTGGCCTAACCTTCACCGCCTATTGCTAAATGGACAGCAGCTCAATATTGCCGCTGCCCAATTACCAATAAGCAAGAGCGGCTAACCTGGATATTCAATGCCGGGGCCAGATATGAGTGGCTCTAAATCAGTGGAGAGTATAGTGGTGATATTCTGATCTATAAGTCGATTTGCTGCTCTATGGAATCAGACAAGTAACGATTATAATCATACTGCAGGAGTTTGGCTTTTGCAGTACAGAAAAGATAGTACTGCTTCTAGTTCTTATCAATAATGTGCAGGTCTCTGCAGAGAGCAAAGTTGGGGTCAGTATGCAAATAAGTATTAGCATAAATGATAGGATAACAATTTTCATTAAGATAATGTTACACTCTTCATAAGGGCAGGGCAAAGAGGTTGACAGCATCATAATTGAAGCTTGCAATGTTCACTTTGAGGGGAAGGTTTTTTTTAAAAGCCACAATAGAAAAATCAAGTGTGGCAAAATTCTTCTGGAAGCAACTAAGTATCTTAAATTTACAGGTTTTGCAATTTGGGGAACAAAGCTTTAATTTCTGTGGATGACCAATTTGATGTTTTGTTATTAAAAAGTACAGATAAACTATTGAAAGAATTGTCTTGAGGATAAAGGGAAGGGAGATAAATATTCTATGACAGAATATCTAGCTTTTCATGTGAAAGCCCACATGGAGGATTTCAAATCACGAAGAGGGCAAGGTGGGGGGGGGGGAGGGGGATTGGAGAAAGGTTTTGTGCTTGAGGGTTTTATTGAAGAACTCAAAAAGCCTTTGAGTGGTTTATTGAAAAACTCAAAAAGCCTATCCATTGGGGGAGGGGAGGGGAAAGAAGGAAGGAGAGGGTGCTACAATGAGGTATGAAGAAAGTTCATTTTCAAGTACACATATATTTGCTGCATTACCTGAGAAATGGAATCCCGTGGTCCATCAAGACCTTCCTGGTAAGCCAATCCATGAGAAAATCTCTATAAGGGCAATTGCCACTGTAGGAATCTTCATGTTATGTAATCATACAGTCTCTGGATTTTGGGTGGCTTAATCAAAGATGTCAAGAATGTATTGATTGGCTTGAGTGGTCCTTTCCAAACGTCCTAATAAATCTATGGCTACCCTTTTCAAGGGAATTTTCAAGATGGGCATTGGTACTAAGGGGGCAGGCTGGACCCCAGCAGGCTTAATTTACTGACATGTAGGGCAGGACTGCTGATGAACTTATTTATATAGCCATGGCCAATAGAAATCACTAATATTTGTTTGCCAATTTTCTCTTTTCCCAAATGATCCCCTAACAAATGGCTATGAACCAACTGAAACACTGTTGACATTAGGATTGGGGTATCAGGAGGTGCTCATATACCTTTCCCTCTGCTACATTATTGTTAACCGTCTTCATGCCTTGCAAAGGGCAATATAGTAAATGAGCAAATAAGCATAAAAAAAATACCAGGTCCTTTGTAACTATGAAAAAGGATGGAAATAGACTCTGGGTTTCTAGGCTGAGAATGGTTTCCCATCTATCATTTGAACTTGTTCCCAGGCACACTTAAGGAACTCATCCTAAAATTGGGCCCTCTTAAAGTTCCCTCAGTTACCCTCTCCAACCCATTCAGGTATGACAGTCAAGGATTCCTTGGGTGTCCTCATTCTCGCCTGGGCTCCTGTCTACTGTAGCCTATAGATTCTTAGTATACTGGGACCTCTCCACATGGCGTTGTCAGCTGAGCTTAGGTATCTTGGATTCCTTGATGCACAGGTCTGGCTCTTCCAAGAAAGATCTCTGAGAATGACTCCTCCCCAAAGTTAGTCAGACCTGCAGAGTCCCATAGTCTGGGTACTCCCACTTGGAGGATGGATTGCCCCATTGTTGTCTTCAAGGCAATAGGACATTGTCACTGATCCCATAGACACAAGCCAAAGTTGTTCTCAGTTCATAGTCAATCTAAATTCTGTCTATCAATTCTCTTTGAATACGTGTTTTGACACTCCAAGTGTCTACCAGGACTTGGGTGGAAAACTCATTCAACTCTACTGGGATCACAAAATTATCTGCTCTGGGGTACAGGGCATCAACAAATTTAGAAGTTTAAGGTGCTGTCAGGTTAACATCTATAGCTTTGTATTTGACCCCTGGGTATTCTCTGGTGAAATGATCTCTTTCTCCATAAATAGAATAAGGTGAAGTTTTCTGGTCCCAGCACTCATAGATAGCTGGAAGCCATCCCTTCTCCAGGGTGGGCTGGGGGCAATATAATTCCACCTGCATGTTCCATGATCCGGGAATGACCTCATCACCCATCACTGGGCTTCTTGGGCATCGACTTAGCTTGATGAAAGGCATCAGGTACATCCAAGGGAACCTCTAGAGTAATCTTTGAATGTTGATATAGCCACTACCTCCTATGTAGACTTAAGCCATCCAGAAACTGCTCCAATAGAACCATCTTTGCCATCTCATGTCCACTCTTCCATTCTACATCTTTCAATCCATAGAATAGACTTTCCCTTGGCTGGAGGACTCCCTTCAGAATTGCTGCTTGCAATCATTTAGGATACTTCCTGCCCACTCCATAATGGCAACCTTGACCTCAGCTTAGGTAACTCTCCTCTCCTCTCCTTTCAGCCTGGAAGGTGGTTTAGCTGCTATCAATCAGCAGGTTATCCAGAGAAATAACCTAAGTTGTTTCTGGCCATCCTGTCAATTGGGCGCTCCATTCAGAGTTCACCAAAAAGTAGTACAGGTCCTCTCCAGGCATCATTTTACTAGAGGATTGGACAAAATTATGGTAGCTTGTACGGCATGGGCCACCTGCATTATGGAGGTCTGTTGCAGCTCCAACTGTCTCTATAGGACTTGCTGATGTTCCCATTGGTTCTGTACGATGTCCTGCAGCTGACCTGTACATATTAACTTTCTCCTTTCTTATTAATTGAAAACTCTGGGTTTTACAAATAAAATAAAATCTAACCTCTCTGGCTCCAACTAACGTCTTCAATTGCCTTTCTAACAGGGAAGGGCGAAGCACTTTAGCCCAACAACTAGTGGTGCACTGTAGTGAGGCATGGGACATGGGAGTAAGATTGTAGTCTTATTTTATTTATTTAAGCAATTTGTATCCCACTTCATCTTAGGTGGGGAGAAAAAATTCCAGTGCTGACACCACATGTAATAGTGTAAGTGTGGCACTCAAGGTTTCAGGGTCACTTACACAAATAAAGGCCAGCTTAGCCCAAATTTCAAATAAAAGCAACATTTTTATGTCTCACAAAAGCAAAAGCACTGCTTCAACTAGGGATGTACATTTGACTGAAACGAAAAGGGAAATATCAACAATATTTTCTCATTTCACATGGCTTTAATCTGAAACATAGCATTGAAAAACTCCTTGTTGCATTGAACAAGAAGGTGGTGTGGTTTCTAAGAGGCTTGTTCACTGACGTAGTGATGGAAGTTCAAAATCGTAGCCTTTTTTCTAGCCCTTCCTATCTCCCTGTACCCCTCACATGTTAATTTTTTCACAATCAAGCGACTGTGAGGTTAACCCAGCTTTATGTAAAAGATATGCAATAAGAAATATATTCTCAGAGAAAAAATGTCTGCTGCAAAAACACGGCAAAAGAAAAGTCTTTGGAGCAAATTTTCTACAGCAGGAGTCAAAATCCAGTTAACATTTTACATAGAGCTGTAGACCAGACAAAACTTTGGGCTAACCAGGAAACAGGAAGGAAAAACACAAGCAATGCAACAATGCTTGCTAGAGCCAGGCCCCTCCACTCCATAGAGTCATGGTGGCTCTATCATTTAAAGCTCTTGCTTAGCGTTTTTTAAATCTGTCTATGTTCTTAGAGGTTTTTTTATAGTTTGTGCAATATACTAGTTGAAGTTATTTGCTCCCCTGAAGAAGGCCCCCGGCCGTAACACGTCTCAGGCTAACCTCTCTGGTATTATTAATAAAGATTATCCTTCCACGGTGTTTGCTGTCCTGCTCCTTGTGTTCTCTGCTGTCACTGCAGGAAGGGTGGTGTTCTTTGCTTGTGTACCTTTTACTTAAGTAACACTATACATGAGCATAGAACTAACAAGTACATGCATGAGATGTTAACAGTCTATGGAGCTTGACTGACATAATATTAGTTAATACATCCCTAGTTTCAAGCCAGCTTACTGTGTTGAGTCTGCCACCTTTCCAAAGATGTTGACCCCATGCAAGTGCCCAGTTTGTAAAATATGTCATGTTGGTCCTGAATCCTTCACATGTACCCCCTGAGCACTGTTCCCTCTAAGCTGTGCGCGTGTGCGCGTGCACACACCTCGCTGAGCGAGCGCACATACTTTACAACAGAGCGCACAAAAATTACGGTTCTGATTCTGATAGAAAACAACACAGACGTCTTAAAATTTAAAAGTTGTGATTGTAATTACTAGAAATTTTCCTCTTCATTTAGTAATCGTCTATTTTCATTTAATTTGATTAAAATCAATGTGGTGTACATACTATATTCTGAAGTGTAGTCAAATTTTAAAGTATATAACTCTGAGTGTCGTTTTGTGGCGCAAATAAATTGAACCTTCCTTCAAAAGCTGCACAGCTGATATTTTATGCACACATAGCCTACAGAAAATTAGAGGGAATATTGCCCCTGAGTCTAATTCTGATGCCACCATTACACAATGTTATGGGGATGGCTTTTACTGGTAGGTATGGAAATTCTGCATGACACTGTCACTGAATCTCAAACCAGAAAACCTTGCATCACATTAACACAGCCTAAGCTATGGATCCAGGCTGCCAAAATTAAATTTTTAAATACTCATACTTCTCAGTGAAAATGATGGCTGAACTTTCTAATGTGCAACTTTATAGAAAATCCTGTGTGTGTCTAAAATTTCATTATTAAAAGACAAATAGGTAAATAACGAATCATTGTATAAAATATAATATGCTTTAATAAATTTAAAATATTCTCCATGTCATATAAAGTACTCCAACAGAGTCATTTTATGTGATATTTGCACTTGGGCAGATTGACACTAAGTGGTTGCATTTGTGCTTCATTATGTGATTGATTATAAGAGTGTTTTTGTTCAGAGTGGAACAGGTTGAATTGGTTTCGAAAGGTGCAGGAAATGGTCTGTGTAGGTGGAATGGGGCAGCTGACATTTCAGAACACTGAGTAATTCATATAGAATTTCAAGTGGAACTGTTCTACTCTGCAACACTCATTTTAGTATCTACTGTGACTTTCTTTTGCCTCTCCTGATACATAACGAAATGTGCTGACGAAGACAGGATAACTTGCTTGTTATATGCATTGATTATTTTTCTAGAATGTAATATAGAATCATGCACTATCTTGCAAAATCCTAACTTGTAGGATAATTTAGCATACATCTTCAAATATAATAAATAAGATATTGTTTGACCTAAAAAATTGGCGTAACACTTTTCAATTTAATCCAAAAAGTGATAGCGATGATTTTTCAGTACCGAGATGATAAGGCCTCTTCCAACTTCTAGAAACTGCAACCTGTAAGGAGGCTCAGTTATACAGGCACTGATATTAATCGGGCTAGCTATTGCTTTTTGGATTAAATCTAAAATTGTTATACCAACTTTTCAGATCATATATAGTGAAGTATTGCAATATTATAAGTCTGCTTTAGAAAAATACATCTTACCAGGTCTGGTCCTTATGAAAAACTTTCTTTTCCTTCCTTTCCATTAAAAGGCCCATTTTACAGAAACACATACCAGATTGTTTGTATAATATGGGCAAATATATAGAATGCACTCTCTGTGGAGGCCAGTTCTGCTTCTGGCATGTCTGGCCACATTGCCCAGCCCAAACCTGGAGATGTCCCTGATTCTGTCGTCAAGTGGCCCGGAATTAGCCAAGACAACAAAATTGGGGACATAGACGTCCAGGCAGGCACCCTGTTCCTTTGCAGGGGATGTCCCCTGGGCTGCAAGTCCACACCACACAGCACTCCAGCTGGCGACCTGGTGCATTGGCATCCCAATGCCATGGCACTGAGACGTCCAGCTGGAGGCGCTGAATTCTCATGTCCTTGAGCGGCCCCATCACACTGCCATCTGACCCTTGGCAAGGGCCCCCATGGATCCGAGGCAGCATGGATTCACCAATACCTCAAGGAGTCGTTATCGGGATGGGAACAGATGGGGAATGTAGAAAAACAATGGGCAAAACTGAAAGAGGATATTTTAAGGGCAACCAACCTTTTTGTTAGACTGGTAAATAAAAGGAAAAGAAGGCCACTATGGTTCTCAAAGAGGTAGCCGAAAAGGTGAAGAAAAAGAGAGAGGCCTTCATGAAATACAAGAGATCACAGAGAGAGGAAGACAGGCATCTATATTTGGAAAACGTTATAGCGGCTGGCAAAGTAGTCAGGAAAGCAAAGGTAAAAAAAAGGAGAAGAAATAGTCAATGCAATAAAATGGGGGGATAAGACATTTTTCAGATATGTTAGTGAGAGGGCAAAAGTGGTATTGTCAGACTCAAGGGTGAAGGGGAAGAATATGTAAAAACTGATGAAGATAAAGCGGAATTGCTTAACAAATATTTCTGTTCTGTGTTCACAGATCAATGATGGAGAGCAGGACTTCAGACAACACCCACAAACAGGAACAAAAGCGAGGGGCATCTCAAATGATTTTCAGAGGACTGTGATCGTAAGGAAATAGCTAAACTAAAAGTGGACATGAGGATCGCCTGGTAACTTGCCTGCCTGATGTGAAGGTAGCAGACCTCATGTGCCAATTAGACAACATCTTAGATAGTGCTTGGGAGGAATCAGCTGTCTTGGTACATGTCAGTACCAATGACATAGAAAAGTGTGGTAGGGAGGTTCTAGAGGCCAAATTAAGGTTTTTAGGTAGGAAGTTGAAATCCAGAACTTTCAGGGTAGCATTCTCCGAAATGCTTCCCATTCCACGCTCAGGACCCAAAAGGCTGGCAGAGTTCCGGAGTCTCAATGCGTGGATGAGACGATGGTACAAGGAAGAGGGTTTTGACTTTGTTAGGAACTGGGGAACATTCTGGGGAAAAGAGAGGCTTTTCTGAAGGGATGGGCTCCACCTTAACTGGGATGGAACCAGGCTACTGGCATTAATCTTTAAAAGGAGATAGAGCAGCTTTTAAACTAGATAATAGGGGAAAGCCAACAGTCGCCCAAGAGTGCATTGTATCCTTAAAGGATATTAGCAAAAGATTGAAGTTAGGGCATATCAACATTGAGGTTCCAATAAAGACAAAATTAAACCAAATGCCATTGAGTACAGAGCAGACAGAGCTTAAAGATTCCAAATTACCCCTGCCTACCAATAGCCACATTAATATGAATAAAATACAGCCTCTAAAATGTTTGTATGCAAATGCTAGAAGTCTAAAAAATAAGATGGGAGAATTAGAATATATAGCACTAAATGAGAGGTTAGATATAATTGGTATCTCAGAGACATAGAAGAAGGAGAACAACCAGTGGGACACTGTGATACCTGGGTACAAACTATATTGTAATGATAGAGCAGATCAAATTGGCGGAGGGGTTGCGCTCTATGTTAGTGAGGGCATTGAGTCAAAAAGGATTAAAGTTTTGCAGGAAACAAAATTCACAGTAAAATCTTTATGGATTGTATATCAATGTAAAAGGAGTAAGGGGAAGGCTATGGCAGTGAAGTTGTACTATTGACCGCCTGGCCTGAATGAACAAATGGATGATGAAATGCTCAAAGAAATCAGGGAAGCTGACAAACGTTACAGCACAATAATACAATAATAGGTGATTTCAATTACCTCAGTATCGATTGGATCAGTGTCATGGCAGGACATGCTAGGGAGATAAAGTTTCTAGATGAAATAAATGATTGCTTCTTGGAGCAGCTGGTTCATGAACCGACCAGAGGAGAAGCCATTTTGGACCTAGTCCTTAGTGGAATACAAGATCTGGAGCACGAGATAAGGGTATTGGGGCCACTTGGCAATAGTGATCATAGCAATTTAATAAATGGAGGAAGGACAGCAAGGAAATCCACAGTACTACCTTTTAACTTTCAAAAGGGAGACTATGATAAAATGAGGAAATTGGTTAAGAAAAAAACTAAAGGAACAGTTGCAAAGGTTAAAGATTTACATCAAGCATGTGTGTTGTTTAAAAATACTATCTTGGAAGCCCAGACCAGCTGTATTCCGCGCTTTAAGAAAAGTGGAAGGAAGTCCATAAAACTGCCAGCATGGTTTAAAAGTTATGTCAGAGAGGCCAAAAAAGAATCTTTCAGGAAATGGAAAGATGAGCCAAATGACGAAAATGGGAAACCACATAAGCATTGTCAAGTTGGATGCAAGGCATTGATAAGGCAGGCAAAGGGAGAATTTGAGAAGAAGCTTGCTGTGGATGCAAAAACGCGTAATAAAGACTTTTTCAAGTACATTCATAGCAAAAAAACCTGTGACAGAGTCATTTGGTCATTAGATAATAGAGGGGTAAAAGGGGCACTAAGAGGGGATAAGGCCAAAGAGGAGAGAATGAATGAATTCTTTGCTTCAGTCTTCACTGAGGAAGATGTAGGGATGTTAACCCATGACTGAAATGATATTTAAATGTGATGCCACAGAAGAATTGAAAGAAATATTGAAACAAAGGAAGATGTATTACAACTATTTGATAAACTGAAGAGCAGCAAATCACCTGGACCGTGCTGATATACATCTAAGGGTGTTGAAAGAACTGAAATATGAGATTGCAGACTTACTAAAGGGTTCCAGGGGGAGATCCAGGAAACTACAGATGGTGAGTGTGACATCAATACTGGGAAAAATGGTAGAAACCATTGTAAAAAAACAAAATTACTGAACATGTATATAGTCATGTCTTAATGGGAGACAGCCAACATGGCTTTAGCCAAGGAAGGTCTTGTCTCACTAGCCTGTTATGTTGTTTTGAAGGTGTGAATAAACAAGTAAACAAAGGTGAGTCGGTTGATATAGTGTATCTGGATTTTCAGAAAGCCTTTGACAAGGTCCCTCATGAGAGACTCTTGGTAAAATTAAAAAGTCATTGGATAGGAGGCAGTGTACTATTGTGGATTAGGATCCGGTTAAAAGATAGAAAGCAGAGGGTAAGGCTAAATGACCAATTTTCCCAAAGGAGAAAGGTGAATACTGGAGTACCCCAGGCATCTGTGCTGGGTCAGCTGCTTTTTAACATATTCGTAAATGACCTGGAAATGGGAATAACGAGTGAGGTAATCTAATTTGCAAATGACACAAAATTATTCAAAGCTGTTAAAACCCATGAGGATTGTGGAAAATTGCAAGAGGACCTTGATAAACTGGAAGATTCGGCATCTAAATGGCAGATGAACTTTAATGTGGGCAAGTGCAATACACCTTCCCTCACCTGGTGAGACAGGCGGAGTAATTTCCAAACACTGTTGAAAATGTGGGGGGAACTCTTACGTCCTTCAAGTCCGTAGGGGGAAAGAGCAAATTCAACGTCTTGCAATTTTCATTTCCCCAAGCCATTTTTTCCTCATACAGAGATATGAGGCATCTTACTCCATCGGGATCTGTATCCCATCTCAAGGGTAAGGGCACAACCTGTGCAATGGGCCTCCCAGAGGCACATGCGTAGCAATTGCTATGGTTGAGACTTCCTACGGTATATTTAACCCATTCCACCCAGGCGTTCACATCCTCATAACCTGTTTCCACCTCTAGAGTATCCCTCAAATCTTTAATCTCCACTATTTTTGACTGCATTAGGGTCCTTATTAGGTTCAAAAGAATATGCTGGGGAATGGTGTGGGGACCTGAGTCTGATTCTTGAGGGGTATTCTTATCCTCATTCTTCCCAGGGGATCTTCCCCACTAATGTCTATCCCTAATCCATAGGTCCCATTCAGTGAGTCATCCCTTCCAAAGAGGGTGACCACGATGGGGTTGCAACTTCCAGGATTACATTGCTGAATATTATGTTTCTTTATTATTTTTATTTTCTTTTGAACTGGGTGTTTCTTCCCCTCTGGGGAAACCCAGCCTCCATCCTCGGTGGTCCACCAAACTTGTGACCACCCGTAACAGGGCATCCCGAACACCAGTGTCTGAACAGTCTCTGGACATATATACTTTTGACTATTTCCCCACAACTTTTCATAGTATCACTTGGAAGGCATCAAATTCTAGGCTCACTGGTCCCTCTCCCTCTGGTACGGTTACAGTTAATATGTTAAAGTACATCTTCCCCCATTGTGTTCGTGTTTGTATTTGTTCATCAGTCCATCCCTTTCCCCGTCCTAGATCCCATGTCATTCCCCTTAACAGAGAAAGTGATCCCTCCCATCATTGCAACATCAACCACTTTTCTTTGTCCATGTTATAATTTTCATTAGTCCTTGTTAACGAACTCCTCTCCTGTTCTTCTGTGTTTCCTTGGTATTTTCAGGCGCAGAGGGTCAGTAGTTCCCTGGACCTTCCATTGTGTGTCTGAAGGAGCTTCAACCGGACCTTTAATCATCCAACCCTTTTCCGCAGTTCTTACAGCAGTCTCAGTACTCAGTAAGACCTGGAATGGGCCTTCCCAGTCTGATTGCAATTTAGACTCCTTCCAGGATTTTATCAAGACCCACTGTCCTGGTTTGTGACCGTGAACTGCAAACTCCAATGGGTGTGTTTGTGCCAACAATCCTTTATTCCCGAGAACAGATAAAGAAGAGGACAGCCCAAGTATATATTCTTTAAGAAACTTATCTTTAGTTTCAAACTGGGGAGGTTCCTTTAATTGTCCCATATAGAGTAATCCAAATAACATTTCATAGGGGGACAATCCTAAATCTTTCCGAGTAGCTGTCCGGATTCTTAACAATACTAAGGGCAAACACTTAGTCCAAGGTAATTTTGTTTCTAATATCAATTTGGCTAACTGCTTCTTTATAGTCTGATTCATACGTTCCACTCTCCCTGAGGAGGGTGGATGCCATGGAGTATGGAAATCCCAGGATACTCTCAGAGTTTCCATTATGTTTTGCAATACCTTGGCTGTATATGACTTCCCTGATCCGAGTCAATGTGACCTACAATCCCATATCTTGGAATGATTTGTTCCAAAACTATCTTTGCTACTCCTATTGCTGTGGCAGTTACCATGGGATATGCCTCCACCCATCCCATCAAATTGTCTACTATTACCAAAAGTTACTTCACCTGCCCAGCCAGGGGCAACTCAGTGAAATCAACCAGTATACTTTAGAATGGACTAAGACCAGGGTCTCTGTCTCCCTGCGGTTGTTTCCTAAGGACCATTTTGTTCATTTTCTTACAGGTTATACACCTCTCACACACTTGCTTGGCTACTGTGTATATTCCCATACACCCCAATGACTCTCTTATTTATTTATTTAACAGGTTTTATATACCGCTTTATCATTTCAATCAAAGAGGTTTACATTATTTATTTATTTATATTTATTTATTTAACAGTTCTTCTATACCGCTCTAAACTTGGTAACATACACTAAAACATTGATAACTTGGATTCTTCTGAGGCATTGGAGGGCCAAGTGACCTGCCCAAGACCACAAGGAGTGCTAGTGGGAATCAAACCCTGGTCTCTGAATTCCCAATCCAATGTTCTTAACCATTAGGCTACTTCTTCACTCTTGATGTAGAATGGCCATAATTTCTCTCATTATTTGTTTGTTTATCATCTGCCTGCCATCGGGTAAAACCCATTTCCCCCCTTTCAGTTTCTACTGTCCCTATATCTTCGAGTTTTCATTTTTCCCTTTCAGTAAATAAGAACATAAGAACATATGATATGCCATACTGGGTCAGACCGAGGTCCATCAAGCCCAGCATCCCGTTTTCAACAGTGACCAATCTACAGTAGGTCACAAGTACCTTGCAGTTTCCCCAAAAGACACAGGTTCCTCAGTGCTTGTACTGGGTCAAGCAATGATATCCTGGGTCCCTTTTAATAATGGTTTATGGACCTTTAACTTGTCCAAACCCTTTTTTTTAAGCCCAGCTGCACTAACAGCTTTTACTACATCCTTCAGTAACAAATTCCAGAGTTTGATTACACATTGAGTGAGAAAAAAAATATTTATTTTCTCTTATTAGTCTTAAATAGGTTACCCTGTAACTTCATTGCATGTCCCCCTAGTCTTTTTATATTCTGATGATGTAAACAATCAATCTACGTTTAACCGTTCCACTCCATAGGAAGGCAGCTGGATTTAAACACTGATCTGTGGTCAACACTAGGTCATCTTTTCTATTAATATTGCTTCATATTTCAGGATTCATGAATCAGTGAGCCACCTCCCAGCCCTCTGGGTTAAGATGGTTCTCACTTGATGTGGGGTACTTACTACCAGGGTCCCTCCGAATGTCAATTTCCTACTCTCATCTACCAATAGGGCTGTTGCCGCTACTGCTTGAACACATTCTGGCCATCCCCTAGACATTGAATCTAAAATTTTAGATAAATATGCTACTGGTTGTCTCTTCCCTGCCCATTTTTGAGTGAGGACCCCTAAGGCTACTCCCCCATTTACAGTAACAAACAAATGAAAATGTTTGTCCAATGAGGGTAAGGCCAGAACCGGGGTTTCTACCAAGCTCCGTTTTAAATCATTAGCCAACTCTTTCTCTTCTTCTTCCCAAATTATAATGTTAGGTTGCTCTTCTAACAATTTTGAATATAATCCCTTAGTCCTTTGGGCATATGAGTCTTTCCATAATCTACAATACCCGGTTAGTCCTAGGAACTTCCTTAGTTCCCTCTTTGTCCTAGGTAGGGGTAAATCTGTAATCCCTTTTATTCATTCTGGACCTATTCTCCTTTTTCCTTCACTAATTAAATGTCCGAGGTATTTTACTTCGCTCTCTACAAATTGTAATTTAGTTTTGGAAACTCGGAACCCTTGTCTTCCCAGAAACTCTAATAGGGCTTTGGTGGCTTCACTTACTTGGGTCTTCTTTTTCCCTTATATTAAAAGATCATCTACATATTGCAAAAGAGTTACACCAGATGGTATAGAAAATTTTTCTAACACCTGTTCCAGCACTTGCCCAAACAAGTTAGGTGATTCCGTTAACCCTTGGGGTAACTCTGTCCACCGGAACTGTTATTTCCGACCAGTATTGGGGTCTTCCCATTCAAAGGCAAACATGTCTCTACTACTTGGGTCCAAGGAACAGGACCAAAATGCATCCTTCAAATCTATAACACTAAACCATTTATGCTCATGTGGTATTTCTACTCAATATTGTATAGGGGTTTGATACCACTGGGTGCCTTATCCGTACTATTTGGTTCAGTCTCCTCAGATCCTGTACTAACCTATATGATCCATCTGGTTTTCTTGCTGGCAAGACGGGAGTATTAAATGGGGACATGCATGGTTCTAATAGTGCATCTTTTAACAAACTTCTTACAACAGGTTGGAGGCCCTTACGACCTTCCAACGAAATGGGATATTGTTTTTGGCACACTACTTTGCCTTCCTTGTTCAGTTCAACTTTCAATGGCGGGATATTCAATCCTCCCCTATTTCCTTCCCTTGCCCAGACTATAGGGTCTATTTGACTCTCTTCTTCTTTGGTGAGGACAGCCATTTCTACAATGATTTGGCTGTCTTTCACCTTTATTCTAAGTTTAACTGTGTAATCATATCCCTTCCTAACAGATTACTCCCTGCTTCTGGGATATACAACAACTGTCCCTCTATCACCTCATGGTCCATTTTAACAGGGTGGGTTTGAATATTGAGACTGAAAAACCCTCTACTTTTACCCCTGAGACTGTAAGCTTCTGACTTGATAATCTCATTCCTTCTGGTATATAATTTAAGGATGTCTGAGCAGCTCCTGTGTCTACTAAAAATACTACTTCTATCATAATCCCTCAGCCGTCTCTTTTCCAGGATGAAGAGCCCTAACCTTTTTAGCTTCTCTTCATAGGAGTATCCTTCTATCACCTTTACCATTTTGGTGGATCTTCTCTTTATCTTTTCTAATAATGCTATATCATTTTTAAGATAAAAGGATTTGCTGCCTAACTCCCTATTTCTGGGATTAAATTGTATATAGGGGTTAAGTCTACCTCTAAAGCAGCTCCCTTAGCAGTCTCATTTGCTAATCTATGTTTCTCTGGCTTCAAAAGAATTCCCTGCTTAATGACCATTTTCATGCACCACTGCTAGTCCTTTTTGGCAGTAGCAAACACTTGCTGAATTAATCTTTTCACTGCTTACATATAAGTTAAGGATTTGACATAACCACCCTTCTGTGCCAAATTCCAGCCAGAAGACTGCAGCTAGCTTTTATGCTTTTTTTTCTATGCAAATTAACAATATCTGATCATCTTAGTTTTATCTTTATCCTCAGTACTCTTATTATCTTTCCAATATTTCAACATTCTCTCTAATAGACTGTCTAGAGGAATATCCCCGGGGTCCTTATCCCTGACCCCATCCTTACTCGAGTTTCATTTAAAATTCCTGATACCCATTGAGACCTGTTTCACCAATGTGCCTTTCAATTTGTCTCTCTCCTGCCACACTTCTTGCGAATGTGTCGGAACTGCGGATTGAGACTCCACACTCACTTCGTGTCTAGGACACGTCTCATACACACAAAAGTCTGTCTCAATAACTAACCATCAAGGTAATATTTTACAGTCTTGTTTATTACCTTGGTCTGTGCACAGAATTACTTGGTTGTCATTTATCTTTGTTTAATACCTAGTCTGCTTCACTGAGTCTGTATTGATTTTTCCTTCATGGTCTCAGGATTCTACTGTCAGTCCACTGTTGGAGCCCTCCATCACGGATAAATGAGGCCATTGAACGTGACGGGATGCGTCTCTCTGTCCTCAGGGTCGGGGGTCTCCTCCAGTGATGACACAATCCCGGACGAGCCCCCAATCTGTAAGAAAACATAACTTTTTACACAATAACAGACTTCTCAGTAAAGCAGAGTTTAACCCTTTCAGACCTGAATTTTTTCACAGACACCATATATGTGGAGTGGAGGAGTGGCCTAGTGGTTGGGGCAAGGTACTTCAGGCTGGAAGGTCGTGGATTCAAATCCCACTAGAGGACAGCAACCTTGGGCCAGAAGGACTGGGGTTTCTAGTCCCACTGGTGCTCCTTGTGGTCTTGGGCAAGCCACTTAACCCTCCATAGCCCATGTTCCCTGTAAAATAGTTATCTATACGTTATAATGCCCTGTTCAATGTAATTTCAGTTTGTTCAATGTAAACCGCACTAATGCAGAATAGCGGGGGGGCGCTAGTGAGCCCGACCAACATGGCTGCTTTGGCTTAAAGCTCCTCAGATGCCCCCTTCTATTTGTAAGGCTTTTGTCTGCTTAATAAAGCTTTTAGGCTAAAAGCCGCATAACTAAGGAGGGGAACTTCTGCGGATCAAAATGATACCACTCAATCGCTATTTTAGCTGAAGCTTCCCCGGACTCCAGCTCTCCCCAGCGATTCCCTCATCGGAGCTGATAAGTCAGTGAGGCTGCTGGCTATCATAATCGACTGGCGACCGCAGCAGAATTGTGAGTCCTCCTAAGCTTCATCGGAATGGAAGCGCTGCCGGCAATAACTTTCCTGCCTCTGTTTTCTGCTTTCTCAATTGCCGGAATCTGACTCTTACAGCTCTCGATCTTCCTGCTGCAGCCCTGACTTATCCTGAGCCGGTAAATGAAGTTCCTTTGCTCTCCTAGATTCTCCCTGCAACTGTGGCAGTATTAATTTTAAAATCGGTGTATGTGATCTCTGGTTGCCCTGTCTGGCTGTGCATTTTATATGCTGACTGGAATGGATGAAAGTGTCACAGTTTTCAAACTCGGGGGAGCTAGGGCTGGAGACGACACTTCCCCCAGCAAACGATGATTGAAAATAAGACCTTCGCCTATGATATACCCTGCCCTCTCCAGGTGCTCAGAAGACACTTTGAGTTAAGTACATCCTAATGTTTAAGTGGGCAAAACATGGCGGTACCTGTGTGATTGCAGCTGGAACGCAGATGAGGTGCTGTGTGGAGGCGGGAAACCGCTTTGGAACGCAAGCTGGTGCTGGTGTGTTCTGTGCTCCTTCAGCTGTGTATTACGTGTAGCAGTGCCTCCTCCGAAAATGGCTGCCGGGTCCTGGAACACATGAGTGGAACGCATACTTCCTGCAAGATGGCCGCCTTCTCTGATTGACAGCTGATGCCCTCTCAAGATCGCTGCTATCACAGCCTAGGGGCAACGAAGTGGCAAGTGCATAGTGCAGAAAGCAGCCCCTTAGATGACCCGATTTGCTCTGTGTGATACTGTCTGCCTTCTGCAGTTTCTGCTTGCTTTGATCGTCGGGAGCAAAGTGCCGTGAGTGAATAACTTTCTCTATACAGTGAGTTTTCTGGCTTGGAGCTCCCTTGTGTGTCCTTTTCTGGTACTGCATGGTATTTCTGCTTTAATGTTAATGAAGCTGAATTTCTCTACATTTGGAAGCTGCCTTCTTGACTCCAGTACTGGGGAAACTCCTCTGATGCAGATGGGGGACTTTTGAGGAAGCAGTGGGAGTTCAAATAACTGCGGTCAGTAGTCGCTGTTCATTGTTAGGGGGAACTACCCTAATTACACCGGAGACAAATTATAAATAAGTGGTAGTCTTCCAAGGGTATTCCTACAGAAGGGAGTCTGTTTCATTGGATTGTCTCAGTGTCTGCACAATAAGAATTCTCCGAGGTGCCCCTGAAATTGCCGTCTGACCACTATGGCTACTGCAAAATCCTACGCAGCCTCCCTTGCAAAATTTGGGAGATCCTCAGACTCTACTACCTCTCAGTCTTCTCATATTAATGAAACTCCTTCCAGCTCTAAATCTACCGGATCTAGCCCGCAGTCTCCTGTTACTAAAGTGGATTTTTTGGAAATCTTAAAAGAGCTCAAATTATTTCGTCAAGATTTTTCAAAAGCAGTGAGTGATATTCGCTCTGATATAAAATCTCTGGATGACAGGGTTACTCAGACTGAGATAAATATTGGGGAACAAATGGACTCGTCTCTGGCCCTCCAAACTAAACTTGTGAAATTGGACCACCTCTCGAAGGAGTTAAAGGAACGTCAGGATGACCTTGAAAATAGACAAAGACGCAATAACTTGAGAATACTGGGTCTTCAAGAACAACCGGGAGGGCTAGAGGACACGATGTCATTAGTTCAAGAACTGTATGCTTTCTGTCTGCCCAATGCTCCTCAACCGGTCTGATTGGAACGTGCTCATCGATCTCTGGGGGCTCACTGGTCTTCTACCTCAAAACCGAGAGCGATTATCATCTGTTTCTGCTTCTTCTCCGACAAAGTGGCACTACTGCGGAGTCTGCGAGGGAAGTGGTCTGTTCTTTTCAGGGGTCAGGAGCTTCAGATTTATCAGGACTTGTCTCAATATACCCTTGAGCGCAGACGGAGTTTTCGACCTTTAACTCAGGCTTTACAGAAGAGAGAAATCCCCTACAGATGGGGATTTCCCTTTGCTTTATTATTCGATTGGAACAATCCCTTTGCCTTATTATTCGATTGGAACAATCGTGCTCAAAAAATCACTGAGCTATCGGATGCAATAGACTTTCTTGATATGCTGCAAAATGGGGAGCGCCCACTGAGACAGCGAGGCAATAATGGTGAATGGGAGACTTCACTTCCCAAAAGACGCAAGGTGCCGGGTTCCCGGAGATCATCGAACTCTGATAATGATGTCAATCTGCAGAAGGCGATGGACACTACTGGTCCCACTTAAGCTTGTTGGTTTGTTAAAGGCATGAGGAGGGGTGTACTTGGGGGAGGTCTTATTCTATCTTAATTGTTGGTGGGAGACGGGCTGTATGGTCTTTTATAAGGTATAGGGATAATCTGGAGAGCCTTGAAGGTTCGATGCGATGGGAAGGGGGTGTGGTATTAGATGAGGGTTTTGAGGGAGAAATGGAGTTTGGGGAGAAGCGGAAACAGTTCTCCTTATGTACCTCGGAGATATCTCTGGGGATAAGATTGGCTCTCCTTCCATGAGCCGGTCTGGGGGAGGGGGCAGATGGGGAGATTCTTTTTCTTCTCTTCTCTCTTTTAGGCCTCAGTAGATGACACTTACAGTGTCATCGGAGTTGCTAAGGTTATATGTCAAATATACTTCCTGCAGTTATAGGAATATGGGGGAGATGATTTGGGGGGGGGGAGGGGTGGGGGGGGGAGGGAGGTTGGAGGGAGAGGGGAAGCATGTTGACCTTACTGTCTATTGGTCTTCTTTGCTCATTTCAATTACATTCTCCAACTCATTTTCATTTCTACTTTCTAAGGAAAGGAGCTACGACTTGGGTCCAGGGTTGGGAAGATCGAGTCCATCTGCTCGGGCCCGATGTCGGTTCAGGGTGCAGCTCTGGATTGTCGCTTATTGTGAGCTTTTCTTCAGATCTGGGTATGGTTAGAGCTGTTTCCTGGAATGTTCATGGTTTAAATAGTCCTGTTAAACGTAGAAGGGTGTTGAATCAGTTGTGCAGGGAGCGAGCAGAGGTCATATTCCTTCAGGAAACTCACTTTTCTATGAAGGATCATTTCGATTCAGCTAAAGGCAAGTTTCCGCAAATCTTTTTAGCCAATTATTCTACTAAAAAACGGGGAGTAGCTATCCTGCTGTCGGCTGCCTGTCCTTTTCAATTGGTTGATAGTGTTAGTGATCCGGAGGGGCGTTTTCTGATATTGGTTGGCACTATTCAGCGACTGACCCTGACGCTCGTGAATGTGTATCTCCCCCCAGCGGAGGTGCGAAATGCTCTAGCGGACCTCTCGAAGACGATCCAGACCTTTTCTCAGGGACCCTTGATTGTGGGGGGTGACTTTAACTGTTGTCCCCCTCAGCCCCCTCTGGTGGCGGCGTAGTGGTTCCACGGGGCTGGGGAGCGCATAAGAAATAGGGGTTTTAGGGTTGATCTGTTGTGAGGGTCAATGAGGTAGCAGCCCTCTGAGTCAGCCTCATGGTCAACTTCCCAAAAAGCAACTCTTAGCCAAGTGTAGGGTAAAGAAAAGGCATTTATTTCACCTTTGCGCAAAAAGAAGCTCAAAATAGGCGGTTATGAGTAACAGAGCGATAACTTTCATTGTATCAAAATGTAAATCAGCAAAGCATTCAAAGTAACACTGTTAACCTTCACAAACTCAAAGCATAAGGTCTCCTGTATTCTTTTCATACATTGGGTTTGCTTCCCTTAACTTAAACACGTCTCATTGTGCAATAATTACAGTCCATCGGTTCAATGGCTTCCATAACCTCAGATTCCCCTGGCAGCCATTCCATTTCTGAGGGGTCCGAATCTGATGTCTCAGGGATGTTAAAATCTGGCTTTCTAAAAGCATGCCATACCGTATCCCAGTGTTGGCTTGACAGTTTGGGGCGTCGGCTTTTAGGTATGTTGTAACACCCTGGATTTTTTTCTGTTACAGGATTAAAAGTTTGCTTGTTCCAGTCTTTGGCAGCACTAACCTTTTTCCTATAAAGATTATCTGGTATTTCTGGTTTAAAAACTGTCCTTATCATCCAGATAAAGTTAGTCCTTGGTTCTCTCTTGGTCTAGGCCTTGGTAGACAATTACAGGCACCAACTGTTTCCTCTTTTAACTTCCTGCAATCCCTTTTGAGTAAGGCTTGAGGCCTAGTCTGAATGTCCTCCGCTTCAGGCAGTTTCCAGTGATCCCAGGATATCTTTCCTGCTTTAGAATAGGGTATAACTCTTTTGAGGCAGGGCTGCTGCTGAGGCGCCCGTCTTCCACCTCCACCCCTGTGGCAGTTGGCTACTGGCCGCGCCCTCTCAGCTATGTCCTCTTCCCCATGCCTCTGAATATTTCTTTCATCTTTCAGGTCACTTTTATAAAACTTTTAAAAGTACCTTTTCCTCCTTGAAGGTTCCTTTCCAGTGGATATATCTTCCTCTGCGTGTATCCCCGTCCTTCTCCTTGGACAAGGCTTCCTCTCCAGCTGGAAGGGTAAGCACCTCCTTCCTTGTCTGCACTCTGTAATACTGCCCCTTGCAGTTGTGTATGGCCTTCCTCTAGGCCTGCTCTTGGGCCTTCACCTCGGCCTGCTCTCCCAGTAGCTTTCACTCCTTGAGTTATTCTGGGTCTGTCAGTGACTTCACCCGGTCTCTGACTCCGGCTTCTGGAGCTGCTCTTGGCACTGCTTCCCGTAATGCTCTCTGTGAAGCTCTCTGCCAAGCTCCTTGCCTCTCCTCTTGTAATGCTCTGTCCCTGCTTAAATCGAGACCATCTGCTTCTGGGTCCTGCCCATAGAGGCGTGGTTCCTCTGCTTCCAGGCTTGCTCTCCTGCTCCCTCTATGTGTACCTTCATGTAATTGCGGGTAAATCTTGTTTTTTTCAAGATTTAAAACTTTTTTTCTTTGTGTCAGAGGGCCTGCAGTATCACACTGTGTGTGTTCTGAGCTAGATCGTTCAGGAGATAGACGTGCTAGGTCTCCTGTAATGACGGTTATGGAGGAGTGGGCCGCCCAGTTTGATTTGTGTGACGTTTGGAGACACTTACATGTTTCCGAGAGGGACTACACCTTTTACTCGCAGGTACATCAGTGCCACTTGCGTATTGACCGATGGCTTTTGTCTCGATCTGAACTTTCTTGGTTGACTCAGGCGGATATCGGGACCATGGGGCCTTCGGATCATGCTCTTGTATCTCTTGGTCTTAATATAGTGGAGGACGATAAGTCGGCTAGAGTGTGGTCTCTCCCTAGGGACTTCTTACTCAATGTTGAATTTGCGGAGGGGGTGAGGAAGGGTTGGTTGGAATATCTGCAGATCAACGATTCCTCTGATATTTCTAGGGCTCTCTTATGGGATGCAGGGAAAGCTGTCTTACGGGGACAACTGATATCTTTGTCTAGTGCGTTCAAGAAATGGATGTCTGCTAAACATGAGATATTGCGTCGTGAAATTACGGAATTAGAAAAACGACATCGGAAAGGAGGTGGTGCCAAGGTGTGGAAATTATTAGACAAATGCAGAGGGGAATTAGCGGCGCTGGAAGCTGCACGCACAGTGTCGCTTCTGCTGCGCACTAAACAGCGGTATTACGAGCAGGGTAATAAAGCGGGAAAGTTGCTGATGTGGCAATTGAAAAGGCAGCGGCAACGGCGCCGGGTGATGGCCATCAAGTCACCTCAGGGAGAAACATTGTATAGCTCACGGGATATTGCGACCGAGTTTGCTAGATTCTATAAACACTTATATACTAGTGAGCTCTCAGCGACTCCGTCGGATATCTCGACATGGTTGCAAGAGGCTACTCTCCCGCAGATTTCCGAGGAAGATAAGGCTCACTTAGAAAGACCGTTTACTTTAGAGGAGGTTAAGATGGCTATGAAGAATCTTAAGTCTGCCAAGGCAGCTGGTCCAGATCTTTTGCCTGCTGAATTGTACAAGACTTTCCCGGATTTATTTGCCCCAATGTTGCTCTCTGTTTATAACGAAATTCTTACTAGAAAACTCTCCCTGCTTCCTTTTATCAGGCGTCTATTGTGGTGATTCCCAAGGCTACTAAAGACCCTCTGCAGTGCTCTAATTATTGCCCCATTTCTCTTTTAAATTTTGATTATAAGATTTTTACCTCCATTTTGGCCAGTAGATTGGGGAAGCTTATTCCTGATATCGTTCACCCGAACCAGACGGGCTTCATTAAAAACAGGTATGGGTTCAAAAACGTTCATCGGCTGATCAACGTTTTGTTCAGACTAGCTCGGGGCGATGGCTCATATGGTATTCATTCATTGGATGCGGAGAAGGCCTTCGACAAAATCGAGTGCCCTTATTTGTTGCAGGTGCTGCGGGAATTTGGGTTCGGGCAGATTTTCTGCACATGGATTACAGCCTTATACTCTAATCCCCAGGCAGTGGTGGCAGTTAATGGCTCGGTTTCTTCCTCCTTTTGTTTGGGGAGAGGTACGAGGCAAGGTTGTCCGCTCTCTCCCTTGCTGTTCGCACTCGCTATGGAACCATTGGCTGCTCACATTAGGCTAAGAGCAAAGGACATCGGAATTTACCTAGGATCGGAATGGCACTCTATTTCTCTGTATGCGGATGACACTTTAATTTACTTGAGAGAACCTTCTAGGGCTCTGCCTATTGTGCTCGGTATCTTAGAACGCTCCTCTTTGGTTTCGGGTTTTTCTATTAACCGCCAGAAGTCTACACTTTTGAGATGTATGTCTCGTTCCTCGGCTGCTGTTTCGGAATTGGGAGTTGATTTCCCGATGGTTGACCACTTTAAATATTTAGGTATTGTTATTCATCGGGATATTTCGCGATTATATAGTTTGAAATATACTCCTCTTCTACACTCCATTAAGGCGGACATGGACCGTTGGTGTTCGTGCTCAGTCACATGGCTGGGTCGAATTAATACCTATAAGATGTTGATCTTACCTAGGTTGCTCTTTCTTTTTATGCAATTACCCATTGCTTTACCCCGTAAATTGTTTCAGAAGTTGCGGACAGCTGTTATTAGATTTATTTGGGCGGGGAAAAAGCCGGCGATCAGCTGGCGACTACTCACGTTACCTAGGGGTGATGGGGGCATGGGACTTTCGGACCCGGAATTATATTACTCATGTATTTGTTTGAGATCCCTCCTCCTGTGGAGGATTCATTCTGGAGCAGAATGGGCCTCGTTGGAGGCAGATTGGCTACACCCGATCCCCTTGGAAGCGGTACCTTTTCTTTTTGCGGGTTGTGAGATTAGTCGAGTGAAGCTACATGTGTTCATTGGACCCTGCTGGATGGCATGGCGACGGGTCTGTAAACAGGTAGGGGTTTCTACCTTCCAATCCCCTTTCACTGTCTTAGGGGTTTGGGATTTTGTTCGTGGGATGTTTAAAGGATCAAATCTGTCTTTGTTAACGCTAAGAATAGCATCTCTGTATGTGCATTCGTGGCCGGCCTCTAAGCACGGTTTAGAGAAGAGCTTGGGGCGTTCCATATCAGAATTTCAATATCTGCAACTCTCTCACTGCTTGACTACACAATTCTCGCTGTCTGAACTAGCTCGATGCCCGAGAGGTTGGGAGCAGGATCTTTTTGTATCGCGAACACTTCAGGCATTCATAGCCCGGCTGTACCGCCATGTGATCCTTGATATTTCGGCCCCAATAACTCCGAAATTACCCCCCCAACGTTGGGAGATGACATTGCCGGGTAAGGAGCAGGAGTTTTGGCTGGACGTATACGCTTATACACACTCCTGTTCTATCTCTTTGGGGTTACTTCATACTCAACTTCGACTCCTTTATCACTTAAATATCACGCCGGTTGATCTGTTTCATTGGAAGAGAGCTGACGACCCACTATGCTGGAGATTGTGTGGTCGACTGGGTACTTTTGATCACATGTGGTGGTCGTGTCCGTACATTCAGGGATATTGGAAGAGAGTGACGGGGCATATTGCGGTAAAACTGCAGGTGTCTCTCCCAGTTGAGCTGGAATCTTGTTTATTAGGAATATGCCCCGAGTTTCCTTCTCAGCGTTCTCTCCGAAAACTGGTGCAGTCACTTTTGTTAGCGGCTCGGTCGGTGTTGGCTCGTTTCTGGAAACGTAGCCGAGTTCCCTCTCTCAATGAATGGCGTACTAAATGCTGGGAAATGTATCGATTGGAAAAAATGACTGCTTCCCTTCGTGGTCGTCCTTTCCTAGAAGAGAATCTCTGGAGCTTGGTGTTTCAAGAGGACTTATGATGGTTTGCGATCGGTTTTGATGGGAGACCTGGGGGGGTGTAACGCGTGGACGATGAAGGTGGTGGGACCTGGACTTCCGGTTGGCTGGCTGTCCTGTTAAGTTGTCTTCGTCTTCGGCTCTCTTGGGGGGGAGCGGTTCGGGCACCAGGGGGGGGGGGGGGGATGGGGGGGGCTGGGGGGGGGGAGGAGGGCGGGGAGGGGAGGGGGTGGGGTGGGGTAGGATTATTGGAGCGGAGTTGCTCTTTACCTCTATTTACGGCAGGCATTATGGGTACTCTTCTACTTTAAGTATGGGACAGTCTGGGAATTCACTGTGGCCTGTTTTATATCTCATACGACTGTTTTGCTCTGCCTTTTTCCAAGTTGTTCTGATTTGCTTGATATGTTTTGTATAGTTTTGTTGTATGTCATTATGCCTCTGTATTGGCCTCTCTTTGACTCTGTATTGTAGTGCCCTCTCCACCTTGGTGCTGATTTGGAAGGTAAGGGAGGGGAGAGTTTTTAGATATACGGGGGTTGGTTGGGTTCGTTCAACCTTGGATTTGAATTTGAATTTGAATTAAATTTGGATTTGACTTTAAATTTGGACTTATGATGACTGATATGGTTTTGGGGTTCGGATAGTTGAACAGTCTAATGTACCTAATTTGTTACCATACCTTGTTAATTGACGACTGGTGAGTCATGTTCCAGAGGAATGGCGAATGTATTCTATTGTGTTTATGATATTGTAATGTATGTCCTTGCATTTTCCTCAATAAAATTTATTACATAAAAAAAAACTAATGCAGAATAGCACGGTATATAAGAGAATGTAAATAAATAAATAAATAAAATAAATAAATATGTATACATGGAATTCAATGAATAACATGACGTCAATTACAGTGAACAAAGGGTTAATGTCTTTGCTTGCAAGTAAAGGGTGAGACGCTTCAGTAAGCACTCACACCCAACCTCTGTTTCACAGTTATTTTTATAGCAAATTTGGTAATTAATAATTGTCAGGCTACGTATTATTAAGCCACATGGTCTCTCTTCCCAGAATGTAGACATACAGTAAGGAAGTCAGAAAATCATTACATATATCAGGCTATGTGTTATTTAGCCACGTATCCCTTTTTCCCAGAATGCAGACATACAGTAAAGATGAATCAGCCTTGTACCTCTGCACATGTGACAGGTTACATATTATTTAACCACATAGTCTCTCTTCCCAGAATGCAGAGATACAAAAATTATATTACAGAATGGTGAATGAATGGAATACAAGCCTTATATTACATTGTAAACATAACATATCACATTTGTTTATATCACTAGGAAGGAACAACCCAAACTATGGTTACACAATGCAGGGTTCATCGAGTATTCACAGTGGAACCTGGGTCTTTTGGGGAAACTGCTAGGTAATTATGATCTAGATTGGCCACTGTTGGAAACAGGATACTGGGCTTGATGGACCTTGGTCTGACCCAGTATGGCATATCTTATGTTCTTAAAGCTTTGGTATGTCCTATTAGTCGGGCCTGGTCTGACAGGATGATAAGGAAGGTGAACTTTGATCTTACCTGCTAATTAGGATTCCTTGATTCCTTACAGCTCCTTGGAGTCTTGAAGATTCTGTGGACATTGGTACAATGCAGCTTTTTACAATTTGGTATAGGCTGGAGTTTCTGGTGGTCTGCTAAAATTATTTTTCTAGTGTCTTGAAGATCTGCTTTGATAACGGCATACTGGAAAGTTCCAGAGCTACACCACTAGATATGTTGGTGATGTCATCACTGAAGTTGAGGTTCTCTGTCTCCATCTGCTGGTTTGGGAACATCGTCCACTAGTATAGACTGGTCTATCAAGACTCAAGGAAAGAAAATTAGCAGGTAAGATCAAATTTCACCTTGCATCCTTTCCACTCAACCCGACCCGATGAATACTCCCACAACCCCACACTCTATTCCTCTTCCCTATTATTTCCATTTTCTCTACTTACTCTTTGAGCTGCCTCCTTTCCCTCCTTTCCTCTACTTTCTTGTTTTCTCTACTCCATTCTCTCCTACTCACTAATGGGAGTCAACGGTTAATTTTTCAATAGGTGGCCTTGACCAGTGACAGTTGATAACTAAGTGTTAAGGAGGAAAGCATAACTGGAAGGACAGGATCACATAAGAGGGGATTGAATGGGATATAACTTAGTTTATACTTCCTCATGTTGTGCCTTCCTTTGGTAGGCCAACGAGGTAGGTAACTTTCCTCCAGGAGCTTGTCCAAACCTTTTTTAAACCCAGCTACACTAACAGCTTTTACTACATCCTCCGGAAGCAAATTCCAGAGTTTCATTACAAGTTGAGTGAAAAAATATTTTCACTTATTAGTCTTAAATAGTTTACCCTGTAGCTTCGTGGCATGCCCCCTAGTATTTCTATATTTTAATGGTGTAAAGAATCGATCTACGTTTACCTGTTCCACTCCATTCATTAATTTATAGACCTCTATCATATCTTCCCTCAGCCATATCTTTTGCAGGTTGAAGAGCCCTAACCTTTCTAGCCTCTTTTCATAGGGGTATATTTCCATCCCCTTTACCATTTTGGTGGTTCTTCTCTGTATCTTTTCTAATAAAGTTATATACTTTTTAAGATACGTCTATCAGAATTGTACACAATATTCAAAGTGTGGTCACACCACAGAACTATACAGAGGCATTATAATATCCTTTGTTTTATTCTCCATTCCTTTCCTTATGATACCTAGCATTCAATTTGCTTTCTTGGCTGCTGCTGCACACTGGGCAGAGAGTTTTAACATGTTATCCACGATGGCACCTAAATCTTTTGCCTGGTTGGTGGTTCCTAATGTGGAACCTTGCATCGTATAACCATAGTTTGGGTTTTTCTTTCCTAGGTGCATAACTTTGCACTTGCTCACATTAAATTTCACCTGCCATTTGGATGTCCAGTCTTTCAATTTATCAAGCTCCTCCTGCAATTTTCCACAATCCTCATGGGTTTTAACAACTTTGAATAGTTTTGTGTCATCTGCAAATTTGATAATCTCACTCATTATTCCCATTCCCAAGTCATTTATGAATATGTTAAAAAGCAGAGGATCCGGCACAGATCCATGGAGTACTCCACTATTCACCTTTCTCCATTGGGAAAATCAGCCATTTAGCCCTACTTTCAGCTTTCTTTTAACCAGTTTCTGATCCACAATAGTACACTGCCTCCTATCCCATGACATTTTAATTTTGCCAATAGTCTCTGATGAGTGACCTTGTCAAAGGCTTTCTGAAAGTCCAGATACACTATATCAACCGACTCACCTTTGTCTACATGTTTATTCACACCTTCAAAAAAACATAACAGATTATCAAGACAAGACCTTCCTTGGCTAAAGCCATTTTGGCTATTTCCCATTAAGCCATGACTATCTACATGTTCAGTAATTTTGTTCTTTATCATGGTTTCTACCATTTTTCCATGTACTGACGTCAAACTCACTGTCTGTAGTTTCCCAGATCACCCCTGGAACCCTTTTTGAAAATTGGCATTACATTTGCCATCCTCTAATCTTCAGGTATTACAGATGATTTTAATGATAGTTCACAGATTACTAATAGTAGGTCTGCACTCTCATATTTCAGTTATTTTACCACCCTTGGATGTATAACAGCGCAGTCCAGGTGATTTGCTACTCTTCAGTTTAAAAAATAGTTGCAATACATCTTCCCGGTGTATTGATATTTCTTCACAGCATCACCTTTAAATACCATTTGAGTCCTGGGTAACATCCCTACATCTTCCTCAGCAAAGACCAAAGCAAAGAATTCATTCAGTCTCTCCACTATGGCCTTGTCCACTCTTAGGGGTATGTTTACTAAACTACGCTCATGTGCGCAGCGCACATTAGCATGCGCTAAGGTACCTTAGCGCACGCTAATGATGCGTATTTGTTGCCCGCACAGGTGCGCGCTGCACTAAAGTGCCCGCTCATGTGCGCGGCGCGCTGATGTGCGATAAAGGCATGGAAAGGCTCCCGGAGGGTGGAGGAAGGCTCCCCAGGGGCGGAGAGAAGGGGTCAATGGGTGGAGAGTGGGAGGGGAGAGGCTCCCCGCACACGAGCGGGGCTGAAATTCAAGTAAAAAAATACCGCGAGTGAAAACCTCGCGGTAGAGCCGATTTAAAGGGAAGAGAACCCATTTATGTCAGCAATGTACAGCAAAACCAGGGAAACCTACAAAACAGTGATAAGTGTGATACATGTGCACGATACAAAAATACAAATAAACATTGAAAAGGACCCCAACAAAATTTAAAAAAATTATAATCAAGCTGGGCAATAGTGATAGTTATGGGAAACATCAAAAAACACTCCCAAGAAAGCCGCAAAAAATAAATATGAATTTTAGAAGGGTCTACGCTCCGTCTCCATACAAGGTGAAAAATCCCACAGTGAAATAGCACTGATCAGAGTTTCACTCTCCATTGGACAGTTTATCTATGGCATACACATGTTCCACAACAGCAGGGCGGGCAGGTCAGAATGGGCAACTGGACAGATGCTGGGAAAGGGGATACAGAGGGCTGCAGGCGGCACATGCTGTGGTGCAGCTGGGGCACAGTGCGGACTAGGCAGATACCTAGATGGCACTTAGGAATGCTGAAACTGAACAGCAGCCAGACAGCAACTGATGAGGGCCCAACATGGGCATGAGAGTGTTTAGCACAGTGTCACAGGGGATAGTACCCAGCAGGTACCCCAAAGGGCACAGAACATTGGCAGGCGGTGATTGGGGGACATGCGGACAGATATGCAGGCACCCCTACCCCAGAACCCGCACCATAGGCAGCCGCCTACCCGCACACAGGATGGCCTGAGACTGCATACCACCAGCACCACCAGCAGAAGGGCATGTCAGCATAGTGGCACAGGGGTACTGGAGGTGGAGGGGGGCAGTGGCAGCTGCCCAGAGCAGACCATGGCCTAGCCCTGTGTAGGTGGGTGCCATGCACTGCAACAGACAGGCCCTGCCGGACAAACAGTCATGGTATCATCAGGGAATGCACTGTCTCTGTGGCAACACAGTGGTGCAGTGCACACAACCAGTGTGTTTGGAGACAGAAGGTCACAGGTTCAAGCCCCAGCTGGGGCTCCTGCCAATCCAGTCCCCACATTTTACCCGCAACTATATTGTGATAGTAAAGACGAACCTTTATTGCAGAACACATAAGCATGGCTCAAACACCTCTATTTTACCCTACAGAGCACAGACACCAGAAACGTGCACATTACCTAGAGCAGATTCCCCCAAATGCAGTCCTGGAGGGCCACAAATCCTTCAGGGTTTATGCTGTCTCCAATCTAAGGATGGAGCGGTACTGGTGGTGGAGGTGGCAGCAGCTGGTGGCAACAGCAGACCATGGCCTAGCCCTGTCCAGATGGGTGCCGTGCACTGCAACAAACAGGCCCTGTCGGATGTACAGTCATGGACTCCCCAGGGAATGCAGCATATCTGTGCCAACACGGTGGTGCAGTGCACACAGACAGTGTGTACAAGAACAGAAGGTCACAGGTTCAAAGCCCAGCTGGGGCTACTGCCAATCCAGTCCACATATTTTTCCCACAACTAAACCGTGATAGTATGGACAAACCTTTATTGCAGAGAACATACGCATGGTTAATACGCCTATATTTTACCCCACCGAGCACAGACACCATAAACAGGCGCATTACTTAGAGCAGAGTCTCCCAAATGCAGCCCTGGAGGGCGAAACAACATTCAGGTTCCATGCTGCCTCTAATAAAGATGCCTATGCTGCATATCTATGCACCACCCCATGTTATGCAGATGTATCTCATGCATATTCATGAGGGACAGTATGAAAACCCGAACAGTGTTTGGCACACCAGGACTGGAGTTGGGAACCTCTGCCATAAAGCAGCAGCCAACAGGGGCAGACACACCCACACCCACACCCACAGGCCCCATTGGCCAATGCCTCCTGGAGAGGCAGGACATTGGGCCCTGCGTGCATCTCCCAATAATAGCGCTTGCATACCTTAGCAATGCCCTATGCCTGGGTATATGGTACACAGCTATCAAACGTTTGCTATGATTACTGGCAGATAACAATTCCTACGTTAAGCACAGTTTGCTGATTGAGCTCCATCATAACAATCTTTCTGATGTCTGCGGTGTGTGCTTCAGGTCTGGTCTCTGACAGTGTTTACCACCCTGGGGAGTGACCCCCAAAAGTATTGCGTACCATATCCATGCCTGTACTGTGCCCAGGAATGGTGTGGTGGCCAGGGCTGCTAAACTCCTCTAGAGTAGCACAATGCTGGCATAGGTGTGGGAGTGTGTGTCTGTCTATCCAGTATGTGGTGGCTGCAAACACCCTCCACAGCCCACACTGCCAGCACTGTTGCCAGTATTGGCCTGCCAATGTGCATAATGAGGAGCAATGTACCATGGGTATAGCCCGGACAGGGTGGCCTGGCCAGGATGCATCTGCACAGGGCATAGGGCAATGGCTGGGACATTGTAGTGCCCGGCCACCACCTACACAGACAGGGTGACCACAGCATGTCCTGCTGGGAGATCACTCACACCCTGACTGTGCAGTGACCACGGCATGGCTAGGCACCCCCATAGTGCTAAATAGTATTTCTCTCATGTGATATTTATGGGTTTCCTTTTGGGGCCCAGTCACTGATTTATATGCTTGTTGTGTATGCTGACATCCCAGTTCTGGGTGCATGCATTTCCACCAGGGACATGCACTATGGGCTAGCTAGCAGACTGTTTGCAGCTGGTATGTGTCTTGATGGAGTGCCTTGCAGGGTGCAGCGGCTGAAGGCTTGCTGCAGGAGCATATCAGATAGTGGTGGGGTGCAGCTTAGCATATCCAGGCTTAATGTCTGTCTGCTATTGTGTTATGGATGTGTACAGAGCTGCCTTGACTGCCCTGTAGGTGTCTGTTCCCCAGCAGGACTGGGGTTGATGGTCCCCTCTGCCACCATTGCAGGGAGGTAGAGTGTGGCTCTGTTGATGGGAGACCCTGTTTACCACCCTCAGCCCTGGAGGATGAGGGTGGTGGTACATAATCCTCCTAGGGGGGGTCCATAGGGGCTTCACCTGACTGAGACATACAGATATATCCAAGGTGTGTCTGCAGAAACTACCTATCTCCCACATTAGCACTGCTGGGGACCTGCAGCATGGCCTATTTCTGCCATGGAAGGTGCTGTGGACCTGGTGCTGGGCGCCTCTCCGCACAATGTGATGGTGTGTAGCTACTCTGTGCCAGTAAAACACACGGTCAGTACCCCCTACCAGGCCGAGGTGCTGTGGGGGTGCAAACCCCATCTTGTGTTCATCTGTGGACAGCTGATTTGCATGTGCAGTGCATCATGGGTACGGGTGGGCTAACCCTATCCTGGTGACCACAGCAGACTGTCTGTGTGGTGACATGCAGTCCCTCTGCAGCCAGCCCACTGGTTACTTCACTGCCTGTGGAGCCAGTGGTCATGGGTTCAAACCCACAGTGGGATTATTTGATAGGACTGCCCAAAGCATTATCTCTTTTTAATGTACATTATTGCTGCCAGCAAAAACACTCTCAGCGTACTGTACCCATAAGGTGCCTCAGAGGGAGCTTTATAGGATGCCCTATAGGGCACCTTATGGTTACCATCCATATAAGGTGCACTATACGTTATCCTGTGGAGCAACTTATAGGGTGCCCTATAGGGGACATTTTAGGGTGACGTGGCGGACAGTGCACTTTATAATGTGCCCTATGGAGTGCCTTATGCGGCACCTTCAGTTACAGAACGTGAGAGCGTGTTTGCTGGCAGCAATTAATAAAATACAAATAAAGTGCTGCAGGAAACAATACGTACATTGCAAAGCTGATGCCTCAGCCAGCCTTATGTATTAGGCACACTGGGGAGAAAACTCATGACCCCTGTATCAGCAGTCAGTGCCTTAACCATTGTGCTACACTGCTGTTCCTCCTTGTATGTCAGCGCACCTACTTCAGATTTCCAAGCGTTTAAATGCACAGTGCTGCCATCAAACACAGTGCTATGACCTTGCTGTGCCTCATAGGGCACCCTATATGGCGCCCTATAGGCCACCCTTTCAGCAACATTGTAGGGTGCCATGGCGGACAGTGCACTTTAAAATGTGCCTTCTGGGGTACCCTATGAGGCGCCTTATGCAGCACCTTATGTTACAATACTTTGAGGGTGTGTTTTCTGGCAGCACTAATTAAAATAAAAATAAAATGCCCCCTACAGCAATATTACCTATAACAGGTAATGGCTCAGCCAGCCTTCTTCATTAGGCACAGTGGGGGATTGAACCCATGACTCCTGCATCATTGGTCAGTGTCTTAACCATTGTGCTATTCTGCTGCTTCTCCTTGCATGTTAGCGCACCTACTTATGATTTTCATTCCTTAAACTGCACAGTGCTGCCATCAAAAACAGTGCTGTGACCTTGCGGTACCTCATACGGCTCCCTATAAAGCGCCCTATAAGCAACATTCTAGAGTGCCTTGGCGGACAGTGCACTTTAAAATGTGCCCTCTGGGGTACCGTATGGGGCGCCTTTTGTTACAGTGCTTTCAGAGTATATTTGCTAGTAGCAGTACTTAAAATAAAATTAATATGCCTCAGACTGCAATATTTCCTTTAACAGGTAATACCTCAGCCAGCCTTCTTTATTGGGCACAGTGGGGGATTGAAGCCGTGATTCCTGCACCATCGGTCAGTGTCTTCACCATTGTACTGTGGCTCTGTTCCTGTATGTGCACATCAACGCGCCACTTATGCTTCCCGCGCAAGTTTCTCATGCGCTAATGTGCGCAGCGCACATGAGCGCACAGTGCACATTAGCGCATGATTAATCCCGGTTTGCTTTTTCAGGCTGAAACGCCCACTCCTTATATGGTATCCCGCACACTAGCGCGGCGCGCACCTAACGGGGTTTTAGTAAACATACCCCTTAGTGCCCCTTTTACCCCTCTATCATCTAATGGTCCAACTGACTCTCTCACAGATTTTTTGCTATGCATGTACTTGAAAAAGGTCTTAATTATTTGTTTTTGCTTCCACAGCAAGCTTCTTCTCAAATTTTCCTTTTGCCTGCCTTATCAATGCCTTCCATCTAACTTGCCAGTGCTTGCGTTGTTTCTGGTTTTCATCATTTGGCTCCTTTTTCCATTTCCTGAAAGAAGCTTTTTTGGCAACAACAGCCTCTCTGATCTCACCTTTAAAACATGCTGGCAGTTTTCTGGACTTCATTCTACTTTTCTTAAAGCATGGAATACAGCTGGTCTGGGCTTCCAAGATAGTATTTTTAAACAACACCCAAGCTTGATGTAAATCTTTAACCTTTGCAACTGCTCCTTTTAGTATTTTCTTAACCATTTTCCTCATTTAATCATAGTCTCCCTTTTGAAAATTAAAAAGTAGTACTGTGAATTTCCTTACCCTCCCTCCTCCATTTATTAAATCAATCACGATCGCGCTATGATCATTATTGCCAAGTGGCCCCAACACCTTTATCTCTTGCACCAGATCTTGTCTTCCACTAAGGACTAGGTTGAAAATGGCTTCCCCTCTGGTCAGTTCATGAACCAACTTCTCTAAAAGCAGTCATTTATTTCATCTAGAAACTTTATCTCTCTGGCATGTCCTGCCATGAAACTGACCCTATCGATACCAGGGTACGTAAAATCACCCATTATTATTACTGTGCTGTAACTTTTGTTAGCTTCCCTGATTTCTTTGAGCATTTCATCATCCATTTGTTCATTATGGCCAGGCGGTCGATAGTACACTTCCACTGCCATCGCCATCCCCTTCCCCTTTTTACATGGAATTTCAATCGATAGAGATTCTACAGTGAATTTTGTTTCCTGTAAAACTTTCATCCTTTCTGACTCAATGCCCTTTCTAACATAGAGTGCACCCCTCCACCAATTTGATCTGCTCTATCATTATGATATAATTAGTACCCAGGTATCACAGTGTCCCACTGGTTGTCCTCCTTCCACCATGTCTCTGAGATATCAATCATATCTAACCTCTCATTTAGTGCTATATTTTCTAACTCTCACATCTTATTTTTTAGACTTCTAGCTTTTGCATACAAGCATTTTTGAGGCTGTATTTTATTCATATTATTCTGGCTATCGGTAGGCAGGGGTAATTGGAATCTTTAAGCTCTGACTGCTCTGTACTCAAGGGCATTTGGGCTACTTTTGTCTTTATTGAAACCTCTCTGCTGATATGCCCTAACTTCAATTTTTTGCTAGTATCCTTCAAGGATACATTGTTCTGAACCATGCGCTCTTGGGTGACTGTTGGCTTTCCTTTATTATCTAGTTGAAAAGCTGCTCTATCTCCTTTTTAAAGGTTAATGCCATCAGCCTGGTTCCGTCCTGGTTAAGGTGGAGCCCATCCCTTCGGAAAAGTCCCTCCTTTCCCCAGAATGTTCCACAGTTCCTAACAAATCCCAAACCCTCATCCTTGCACCATCGTCTCATCTACGCATTGAGACTCCAGAGCTCTGCCTGTCTTTTGGGTCCTGTGCTTGGAACGGGAAGCATTTCAGAGAATGCTACCCTGGAAATTCTGGATTTCAACTTCCTACCTAAAATTCTAAATTTAGCCTCCAGAACCTCCCTACCACACTTTCCTATGTCACTGGTACCGACATGTACCAAGACAGCATACTCCTCCCCAGCACTATCTAAGACCTTGTCTAAGTGGCATGTGAGGTCCACTATCTTTGCACCAGGCAGGCATGTTACTAGGCAATCCTCACTTCCACCAGCCACTCAGCTATCTACATCACCAACTATAACAGCTATCCCAACCCTTCCTTTGTGGGCATATGGCCCTGGAGAAACCTCCTCGGTGTGAGAAGGTTTTACATCACCTGGAGGACAGGTCCTAACTACAGGATCACTTCCTGCCACACCAGGGTGATGCTGTCCTGTACCATGACCTCTCTCCTCCATGGCAACAGGGATGCTCCAAAACTGGAGGTGGGACTTCTGTACTGTATCCCTGTGGGTCTCATCTATGTACCTCTCTGTCTTCCTTATGTCCTCCAAGTCTGCTACTCTAGCCTCCAGCGATCAGACTCGTTCACTGAGAGCAAATAGCTCCTTGCACCTAGTGTACATGTAAGACCCCTCACCAACTGGGAGAAAATTATACATGTGACACTCAATGCAAAGACTGTAAAACCCCCATCTCGCTGCTGAACTGCTGTCTGCATCTTACTTTTAAGGTTTTGTTTAGGTATTTAAGTACTTTACTTACTAAGGGTTGCTGGGGATACTAATAAAACTATACCTAATACGTTTAATGTACTTTGTTCATCTGAAGCTTAATTATGGGCATCTGGGCCCACCGCTGGTGGTGTGTACCCCTCTACCATCCTTCCATTCCATGTCCCAGCCATGTGTGTACGCACTGTCACGGGGTAGAGCAGGAATTACCTATGGAAACAGAAAGGGCAGGGCTAGGTAGATCTGAAACTGACAGATCCAAGCACATGCTGCAGGGTTGCTATAAGCAACCATGGAAAACAAAGGTAACCAGAGGTAGAACGTGCTCCTGCAAAGGATTACCTCATCCTCAATCAGTTAATGAAAGGCAGCTGAGAGCAGGGCAAGGTCAACAGAATGCAGGTAGTGACGCAGTTAAAATGCATACAGAGTCACTTACCGGCAGAACTAAGCAGGATTTCTCAGAGAGCAGAACTAAGCAGGATTTCTCAGAGAGCAGAGCTAAGCAAGATTTCTCAGAGAGCAGAACTAAGCAAGATTTCTCAGAGAAAGGAGCTAACTGGGATTTCTCAGAGGAGAGAGACATTAAGGATACTACAACAGCTGGGGCTGAAAAGGAGAATACTTCTCATTGGAGTTTGAATAAAGTTCCTAAGGAAAGAATATCCAAGGGCAATTGCAGGGTGCTAGGAAGCACGGAGCAAGAGGCCAGTGAAAAGAAGCCCAGAGGAATTCAATCCAGCAGGAAAGAGAAACCCTTGAGAGACGGTCCTTCTGCTAACAGGTACCCAGAAAACAGTAAGGGGTTTAGAAGGGACACTTACCTATTTAAAAACCAGTCAGTGGCTAGAGGCAATAAGAAGCCTGCTTTTAGAAGTATAAACGCTGACTTTCCATGCTGTAAAAGCTCGAGAGAAATCCTCCCTGAGGACTGGCTGAAAGCCTGTAATAGAGAGGGCCTTAGAAGCATAAGTTTTCCCTCTACACAACTAGGAAGGTTGGGTCCCCTAGGGGCAGACTGTGAGAAATACGGTAACTTCCCATCTTACCTTGGTGAAGGGGGAAGGGAAGTCTTGCAGAGGACGGAAGCTTGCACAGCCAAGAAAGGAGACACAGCTGTTCAGAGAGTAGCAACCAGGGAAGCTACGAGGCAATGGACTTTGAATTAGCTGAAGATAATAGAGAGGTATCTCAAATGGAATGTGCTTTGACCCTGGCTAATGATGTGTCTTCCTTATGCTAAGCTGTGCTAAGAAGATAACCTTTTAAAGAAAAAGGATTTCTGAAAACTACCTGTATAAATTTAGTAGCTGTTATATCTTGAGTTAAGCTGAAATGAAGCACCTTTTGGTTCCAGTAGTATTTTTATTTGTACCAGAAAACATGGTCTGTTTCTGTTAATTTCTCACGTGCAAGAATCCACCTGGAAAGGGATAATAAAAATACCTCTTACTAAAAAGCCTGGCTGCTCGTCACAACTACAACCTTTAGAACGGCTAGTGGGAGATAATTCCCAGGGGGCCTTAAAAGAGCCCCAGCTACATTAAAGAAGAGGCCCCACTGAAAGTCCCCTAGGCTGCCTCCTAGCGGGGTAAGTAGGTGGGTGACAGCACCTGCATATATTGGGTGCCGGTTGGTGCACACACAGGATAATGGCACTGGGCGATGACAAGGCTACCCCAAGCACATTCCCATTATTGCATAAGGAAGTTCCCCCTCCAGATAGTATGCCTGCATCTGTCCATCAGCCATGGCTGCCACTCCCTGCATCTTCTGGGCTCCACTGTGTACTCCTTTGACCTTCCTCAGCTGCCAGCCGCTCCCTGTTGCACTGATGCACTGCAGCTGGTTTGGTTGCTTCTGACACAGTGTCCTGCAGTGGCACTTTAGGGCCTCCAAGGTGCATCGCACACCTTAGTCACTGTGGGAGAGAGGGAAAGATGACACACATTGGCTCAGTTGTATGCTTCCCCATTGCTTATTGTGCTTACTGATATCCTGCCTCAGTCTGGTGGCTGCCTGTCCTGGGGCTGGGGCATACCCATGGGTAGCAGGTGTGGGGTGCATGTGGTGGTACACCTCTGGCATCTGGGACTGGATTCCTACCCACCATTCCCCTGGACCTTTGACACATGCCCTGTGCCACCACCAACAGTGCCATCTGGGCCATTGGTTCACCTATGTCACTCCTCTGGTCTCTTCAGCCACCTCTGCAGTCCTTTCCCCTTCCCTTGCTCCTATCTGTTGCATGCAGTCTTGACTTGGAACCATGGTACATGGTTGTGGACCGTGAGTGGCCTCGGCTGTGGGCAAGAGTCATGGCAGGGAACATCCACTGCTTCAGGGGTCACATCACTACATGGTCTGCACTGTGCAGGACAAGGTGTTACGGTTTGTGCATGCTCGCTATTACACATATGTCAGTTCCTGTGGCATCATATTATCGACATGCTGCCACAGCTGGATAGGGGGTGGCGGACAGTGGTGGCTGATCCACTTGCAGGAACAGATGGGCAGCACATATGTGGATACTGCCACTGGCCCCCTCTGACTCCTGTGCCAGGGTCACAGGGGCTAGGATGTGGGGTACGTGTTCAGGGTATCTGCACTGGCCAGTGGAGTCCCATGGGGTGGGCAGCCCAACTTACAACTCCCTATGCACTGGGCAGTGCCTTTGCTGTGCAAGCTTTGTGGTGTTGCTGCCTCCGTGCCAGCTGTATCTGGATATTCCTACTGTTCTGGGTAGCCATGGATGGCAACTGTACCAAGCTTTTCAGGATGCATGTGACCTAGCATGGTGCTCAAACCTCCTCCTGCCCATTCAGGTCTCCTTACCTGCACAGGCAGAGTTGGATGCCCCTCCATATGGCCATGGACAGCCGAGGGATCAGCCACTGGCCACCCCTGGGTATAGCACCCCCTCTGATGCAGCATGGAATGGGCAAGGGCCTCGGACTCATCGGGGCAGAAGTTTACTGTCCTTTTCACCGCCATGCTGCTGGTGTCTATCCGCTCAGGCACAGGGGGTTCTTGCACAGGGGCCTTCGTGACGGTTTCATCAATGCACGGGTACACCGGATAGGCGATTCACCGGTTCATGCACGTTTGCTATCCCACTTCTCTGGCCGCTAGTTTGGACACCTACATGGGTATCTCGGTCTATCATCTTCTTAGGCGCCAAGCCCAGGTTCCAGCCCCTTTGCATACCCGTCTGTGCCACGCTAGGCACCTGCTACTGTGCACAGTTTGTGCTGCATTTTCAAAGCTTGGCAGTTTTGGAGGCACATGACTCACGATTCAGGCACTTTTCCTGAGCGGGTATCTTTATGCAGGTATGGCATACCTTGGCATCTTGTTGAATAGGTGATAGGTGAGAAGATGAGGTGGCAGGGATGAGGTTTAATTAAATAAGTGAAGGTGAGAAGCAGGATGTGAAATGTCATTTCTTGGTTTTTAGCCCCTGCCTTTAAAAAAAATGTCATGGAATGCTATTTCAGGAACAGCAGTTGTTTATCTAGGGATCCACTGTCAAAGTCATGACCCAGTTCTGGCTGGGTGAGAATGTATGTATCATGATAGGACCCTGGGGGCTTGCTATGACCCTTTTTGCACTGCAGGCAAGCTGCATATTCATGAAATGGAATCCTTTTCTTTTCTTGTACTCTTCTCAAACTGAACTTATGCCCTTAGAGCTACACGGTTGCAGTTGACTGCCTGTGTCAAAGGAATTTCTCATTATTTATTTCTTCTCTTTTGAGTGAAGAAATGGAATATAGTCATTGAGTATCCTAGAAAAAGTTTGCTTAAATCGGTCTATACAATGGGAATGGGCTGACTAGGTTATTCCAGGGTGTCACATATAGTTGGTTAGAAATTACCCGTGGAAAAAAAAAAGGTAATAGCGACTTTCATATCTGCAGACAGCATTTTTATAGTGCATAAGTCTGTAAAAGCTTTTGAATATTAAACCTTATGTGATCTTATATTCTGATTCTATGGCATTTGTAGTTTTTTGGAATGTTACTTGGACTTTCTTCTGAAAGGAGAATTGTTTGTGCTATTAGAGATTGTGGTGTTCGTTCTGGTTTTCTAATCAATTGATATTTGCAATTTGCCAGTTCTTGATGGAGGGATGGTAAACATTTGAGGCAAAAGAATAGCACTCCATCAGAACCAGTACTCTTCCAAACTGGGAATGTACATAATTGGTTCCCAACTCTTTTTTTACTTCAAGCTATTCCATAGTTTTGCGGTTTGAGTTTTCCATATTCTTCCGTATACCAGGTGTATTTGTTGATATGCACTCACTTCATTCCTGTGCCTTAAAAAATTCAGTGCATGCCAAATCAATTTAATGCTTATTCACCTCGAAATTAAAGGGCCCATTTTACTAATGCGTAGAATGCATTAATGAGAGTTTGCAAGTACTACCTGCTACCACATCCATAGAAATATAACGCAGAGCAGCACATAGTACACACTAACACCGTTAATGTGCAGTAAGCATTAGTGAAAGAGGCCAAAATGTGTCTTCAGTTAGCTTGCATTAAAAAAGTTCTAGTGCATGTTAAAATATTTTTATTGAAATGATTGTGCGAAACAAACTGAAAAATATCTGGAGAAAAGTTCAAATGAACGTAATCTTTTGTGAATTACATCATATTTTCAAATAACTAGCCAACAATTTCCCTGATTTGTTACCTTCTCAGTGATATTTAGTATTAATTATAGCAAGGGAACCATGTGCCTTTTCACTCATAATCTTATTATATTGTATTCTGGCTTTTGTCAATTTCTGTAATATGTCTAGAGCAAATCTGTTTATGTATCTATTTCAACTTTTGAATAGAAAGTATGAATAGCTGATAACTCCTCATTCCTTCTAGATTCGATTGAGATGTATGATTTTTTGTTCTAAGATAGGCTTTATAGGTGCCCCATAATGTCAGGGTAGGAATACTTTCAGACATATTCCACTCAAAAAACTCAAGCAATGACTGCATAACGTAGGGTCTAAACTCAGAATCTTGCAATAAGCCAATTAAATTTCCAATTAGATTTATTATCATTCTGCAGTGTAATGGCAAGATCTAGTGTAATACAAACATGATCAGAAATAGCAATAGGCTTGATACTGGTCTTACAAACCTCAGGCAATATAGTAGAAGACATTAGAAAATAGTTGATGTGACAGTAGGTATTATGAGGTGTAGAAAAAAAGGAATAATCCCTGTTGTTTGAATATGTCAACTGCCAAGGATCAACCAGGCTATGCAATTCCATTAATGCATTCAAAGACACAGAGGCCTTAGGAGAACGGTACCCACAATCTGGCTTTTGATCTAAAATCGAATCTATTATCAAATCAAAGATACCTCCCATTATGACAGGTGTAGAGCCTTGTGTAGCTAATTGTTGTAAGAGTTTTGTAAAAAGAAATGCAGGAATATCCATATTAGGCCCATAAATAATAAGCAATACTCTTTCTTGATTATTCAGAAAAACTTTAGACACAACTTATCTCCCTTCAGGATCATACTCAGAAGAAGTAATCTGAAAATCAGAAGATTTACTAAACAATTATGCCATTCCATTGCCCTTACGTATAGTAGGGGCAAAAAAGGCATTCCTGTACCAATTCTCTTTTGAGTTTATTACTTTTCTTAACATCAGGATGGGTTTCTTGAAGAAATACAATCCAGCGCTATTACAACCCATATCCTATAAAACACCAATGTAGTACGTTCCTTGATGACAATGTGCTGTCCGAGATCTCCATTTTTAAGTACCATCTCAGCATAGCATGCACACACATAAAATACATTCTGCTCAGACGCCCATGCATACCCACACAAACTCCAAACAGAACCCAGAACCAAACAATCCACATGGAATATGAGCCGGAATAGTGCCATTGAATATGTTTCAAAATTTCTCCAGAGGCCTGTTCTCTAGGAATGGAGCATCTTGTTTGGGCCTTTTACCCTGCTATCAGAAGTGCCTCAGTCTTGTTTGGTTTAGAGGTTATGGGGGTCATTTTTAAAGCCTTAGTCAACGATGCGCAATGGACATCCAAATCATGGAGATGTCTCCGGAGCCATTTCACAAATGGCTTTCAACGATATCCCCATTCCAAAATGCTATTCCAGGGACATCTATGTAGACAGCCCTATAGACATCCATATTGTGAAATTGTTTCTGAACTTGGATGAGCCTGATTTTTTTTCAGGTGTTCTGGCTTGGACGTCCCAGATTGCACAGGAATGTCCTTTGTAAAATTATATGAGCAATATGCTACAGAGCTTCTATTCAATTTTTATGGACGAGATTACAGAAAATAATGGTGTTAAAGATAATATTTGCAAAAATATAATCAGGAGCTCACTCCTCACGCATACATCTGGCAAGCAGCTCACAAGCGCCTCCCTGTGCTTGGTGAGGTTTTAACTGCACTAATGTTGATGGAGGGGTTGTGCTCTATCAGACTGAAAGCAAGCACGGGCTTTAAGAGCCCCTAATGACACATTTAAGCACACTTTATGATCCTTTAAATGCAGAAAACAGACATAAACGCTGATGGAAAAACTAGCGCCCAACTAACGTCATGCACATTTAAATCTATGTAAATGAACTTTTAATTATTTAAATGCATTTTAATCAACTGGTCTGGTATGCAAATCATGGCTACACTGATGCAGAGACAGACATAGAGGTTTTGCAACCATCCATAGCACCAATATTTTTACTTCAGGGTCTGAGTAGACATTAACCTCTAACGCGTGCCCCCGACAGTGTTTTGATGGCACTGGGTGCTTTCCCCAATGCCTAGATCATCTTCTCCTGAGATGATCAGGCAAAGCTCCCGATACCATCAAAACGCTGTCAGGGCCCAGTGACCTGACAATAAAAGAATCTCTGGTGGTCTAGGGTCCCCGCACCCTCCCCTCCGACAGTATTTTGATGTCATCGGAGATGATCATGGCATCAAGAAAGACCCCCGATGACATCAAAATACTGTTGGGGGCTGGTGCCCCAACACTAAAAGAATCCCTGGTGGTCTAGTGACCCCAGTACCCCTCCACCCCCATTAAATAAAAAAAAAGCAACCTGGTGGTCTAGAGGCCCCTGTACCCACCACCCCCATAAAATACAACCCCCCCCCCTAGTGGCCCATCCTACCTGGAACCTTAAAATAAGCGGGAGCACGGCTTGCAGGCTCTCATTCTGCATCCATCATCTTGAAAAATGGTAGTGTCTGGCCCTGCACGGTGCATCGTGAGATGCACCGGGTGATGTCAGACTGCCACTTAAGGTACTCACCTGGTGCATCCCAGGATGCACCGCACGGGGCCAGATGCCACAATTTTTCAAGATGGCAGACACAGAGCCGGAGTGCGTAGGCAGGTCTCCCACTTATTTTTAAGGTACTGGGTGGGAGGGGCCACTAGACCACTAGGCTATTTTTGTTTTATTTAATGAGGGATACAGGGGCAGCAAGACCATGGGGTGGGGGGAAGGGGTTGCTAGATTACCTGATTATTTTTTTAAATTTAATGGTGGGTGGGGGGTACAGGGGCTGCTAGTCCATCAGGTTACTTTTTTTGTATTTAAAGGGGGGTTGAGGGGTACAGGGGCTATTAGACCATCAGATTATTTTTTTTGTATTTAATGGGGGGTAGGGAGTATAGGGCCTACTAGACAACCAGGGATCCTTTTATTGTTGGGGCACTGGCCCCCAACAATATTTTGATGGCATCGAGGGCTTTTCCCGAAACCGTGATCATCCCCGATGCTATCAAAATACTGTAAGGGCTAATATGCAAATTAGCCACGCGGTGCCTGGAGAGCAAGCTAAACTGGTGCAGGCTTCTTGGGCACATGTGTTTGGCTTGCTCTCCCAGTTTATTGTTGCAGTGGCTCATTTGCATGCGCACGGTTAATGTGGAGGTTATTTACATACCCTATCCTTCCTGCATCGCATGTTAAAATGTGTGCGTTGTCAGGAACGTAAAAAATTGCTTCAGCGTGGGTCTAGTGCTGACTTTCTACATTGGCTGTATGATAGAGAGGGCATTGAGTCGCATAGGATTAAAGTTTTGCAGGAAACAAAATACACCGTAGAATTTCCATGGATAAAAATCCTAGGTAAAAGGGGGAAGGTGTGGCAGTGGGGGTGTACTAAGGACCACCTCGCCAGAATGAATAGATGGATGATGAAATGCTAAAAGAAATCAAGAAAGCTAACAGAAGTTACAACATAGTAATTATGGGTGATTTCAATTGCCCCGGTATTTACTGAGTCAGTGTCACATCAGGACATGCTGGGGAGATAAAGGGGTATGTTTACTAAGTCTTAACGTGAGCCCAGCGATAGTGTGCAGGATGCCATAAAAGGAGTGGGCGTTTCGGTTTTAACGTAGCAAAATGGAATTATCACGCGATAACACGCACTGCGCACATTATCAGGCGAAACGCCGCTAAGCAGGTTAAAGCGCGATAATCTTAAGTAGGCACGCAGACATACACACATAGAAGCAGAGGTGTAGCGCAATGGTTAATACACTGACTGCTGATACAGGGGGTCATGAGTTCAATCCCCCAGTGTGCATAATGCATAAGGCTGGCTGAGGCATCAACCTTTACATTTAGGTAGTGATTTTTGAGGCATTTTACTTTTATTTTAATTAGTGCTGCCAGCAAACACACCCTCACGGTGGCGTAACCTAAGGTGCTGCATAAGGCACCCCATAATGCACTCCATAGGGCACATTATAAAGTGCACTGTCCGCCAAGGCACCCTATAATGTCCCCTATAGGACATCTTATAAGGCGCTTGATAGGGTGCCTTATAAGGCACCCTATAAGGCGCCTTATAGGGCACCCTATAATGTCCCCTATAGGACACCTTATAAGGAGGAGGAGGGGGGAGGAGGGGGGGAGGAGGAGGGGGGAGGAGGGGGGAGAGGAGGAGGGGGGGAGGAGGAGGGGGAGTAGGGGGGGGAGGGGGGGAGGAGAGAGAGGGGGAGTAGGGGGGGAGGGGGAGGAGGAGGGGGAGGAGGGGGGGAGGGGGGGAGGAGGGGGAGGAGGAGGAGGGGGGAGGAGGGGAGGAGGGGGAAGAGGGGGGGAGGAAGGGGGAGGGGGAGGAGGGGGGGAGGGGGGAGGAGGAGGGGGAGAGGGGGAGGAGGGGGGAGGAGGGGGGAGGAGGGGGAGAGGGGGAGGAGGGGGGAGGAGGGGGGAGGAGGGGGAGGGGGAGGATGGGGAGGGGGAGGAGGTGGGAGGGGGGGTTGGACCCATAGGCGGATTATGTATCACAACCCACCCTCTGGGGGCTCAGGGTGGGAAACAGGATCACCCACCAATAGATCCACATTCTACCTCCCTGCAATGGTAGCAGTAGAGAGGACCATCAACCCCAGTCCTGCTGGGGAACAGACAGCCTACAGGGCAGACAATGCAGAGCTGTACACATCCATAAAAGAATAGCAGACAGACAGTAGGCCTGGAAATGCTCAGCTGCCCCCCACCACTATCTGACATTCTCCAGCAACAAGCCTCCAGCCGCTGCACCCTGCAAGGTGTTCCAGCAAGACACATACTAGCTGCAGACAGTCTGCGAGCTAGTCCATAGTCCTGGAGGAAATGCATGCATCCAGAACTGAAATGTCAGCATACACACCAAGCAGATAATTCAGTGATTATGTACCAAAATGGACCCATAAAAAACACATGAGAAAAATACTATACAGCACTATGGTGGAACCTAGCCATGCCGTGGTCACTGCTCAGTCAGGGTGAGAGTGACCTCCCAGCAGGACATGCTGTGGCCACGCTGTCTGTGCAGGTGGTGGCTGGGCACTACAATGTCCGAGCCACTGCCCTATGCCCTGTGCAGATGCGGCCAGGCCAGGCCACCCTATCCAGGCTATTCCCACAGTACCTTGCTCATCATTATGCACATTGGCAGGCCAATACTGGCAACAGTGCTAGCAGTGTGGGCTGTGGAGGGTGTTGGCAGCCACCACATAATGGATAGACAGACACACATTCCTCACATCTATGCTAGCATTGTGCAACTATAGAGGTGTTTGGCAACCCTGGCCACCACACCAGTCCTGGGCACAGTGCAGGCATGGCTATGGTATGCATATGCAATACTGTTGGAGGTCACTCAGTCAGACACCAGACCTGAGGCACACTCCACAGACATCAGAAGGTTTGCTATGATGCAGCTCAATCAGCCAATTGTGCTTAACGTAGGAATTGCTATCTGCCAGTTATCATAGCAACCTTTTGATAGCTGTGTACAGTTTTCCCATGTTTAGGGTGGCATTTCTAAGGTATGCAAGTGCTAGTATGGGGAGATGCACGCAGGGCCCAACATCCTGCTTCTCCAGGAGGCTTGGGATAATGGAGCCTGTGGGTGCGGGTGTGTCTGCCCCTGTTGGCTGCTGCTCTAGGGCAGAGGTTCCCAACTCCAGTCCTGGAAAACCAAACACTGTTTAGGTTTTCATGCTGTCCCTAATGAATATGCATGAGATACATCTGCATACCATGGGGGTGTTGCATAGCAATGTAGCACAGCCACATTTATTAGAGGCAGCATGGAACCTGAATGGCGTTTGGCCCTCCAGGACTGCATTTGGGAGACTCTGCTCTAGGTAATGCGCATGTTTATGGTGTCTATGCTCTGTAGGGTAAAATGTAGGTGTTTTGGGCATGTCTACATCATCTACACTACAGGTTCTGTCTTTATTAGCACGTTGTAGTAGTGGGTAAAATATGGGGGCTGGGTTGGCAGGAACCACAGCTGGGACTTGAACCTATGACCTTCCACTCCTGAACACACTGGCTGTGTGCACTGCACCACCATGTTGCCGCAGAGAGTGTGCATTCCCTGGGGATACCATGACTGTTCATCAGACAGGGCCTGTCTGTTGCAGTGCATGGCACCCACCTACACAGGGCTAGGGCACGGTCTGCTCTGGGCTATGTAGGGGTGCCTGCATAGATGTCCACGTTTCCCCCCAGCACCGCCTGCCAATGTTCTGTGCCCTTGGGGGTACCTGCTGGGTACTATCCCCTGTGACACTGTGGGAAGCACACTCATGCCCATGCTGGGCCCTCATCAGTTGCTGTCTGGCTGCTCTACTGTTTCAGTTTTCCTATGGGCCATCTAAGCATCACCGTAGTCCGCACTGTGGCCCAGCTGCAGCACAGCATGTGCCGTCTGCAGCCCTCTGTGTCCCCTTTCCCAGCATCTGTCCAGTTGCCCATTCCGACATGCCCGCTCTCAGGGCCGGATTTACCTTGAGTGAGGCCCTACGCCAACAAAAATTGTGGGCCCCCAGAAAAGATAAAAACAAGCACGCCGGATCCGCTGTTGGCCCTGACGTCATAATTAAACTGGGAATCGCAAAAGCCAAACTTGGAATGTACAACACTGTAGAAATAAAACTATACAATAATTTACTCTTGTACTAAACAAAGCGCAGACGTTAATGATGCACATTTACCAGAGCCGACATAGTCCAATTAAATTCAAAATAAAGAGATATTTTTCTACCTTTTGCGCATTTTTTTTCAGCTGCAATTGCTCCAGCCACTTTCTTCTGGTTTCTTCGTGTCAGTCCACCTCCAGTCTTAACCCCCCCAGCCCATTTCCAGTCCCAGCCCCCCCCCATCGGCTCAAGTAAAATTAAATTTAAAAAAAAAACGCTGGCTGCTGCCGCGGCAGCATGGACTGTCCCGCGGGGCCCCCTCTGCTGTCGCGGCAGCATGGACTGTCCCGCGGGGCCCCCTCTGCCCGCCGAATCCGTCCTTCCCTCCCTCCATGTCGGCTTTGAGAGGCGCGAAGGGAGAGTGTCTCCCTCGCGTCTCTGTTAAGCCCACGTTTTTTTTTTAAAATTTAATTTTAAGAACGCTAACAATTTTTTCAGTTTTTGTGGGCCCTTGTCAGCTGTGGGCCCTACGCCACGGCATAGTTGACGTATAGGTAAATCCGGCCCTGCCCGCCCTGCTGTTGTGGAACATGTGCACGCCATAGGAAACCTGTCCAATGGAGAGGGAAACCCTGATCAGCGCTATTTCACTGTGGGATCATTCACCTTGTATGGGGACGGAGCGTAGACCCTTCCAAAATTCATATCCTTTTTTTGGAGCTTTCTTTGGAGTGTTTTTCAATGTTTCCCTTTAATATCACTATTGCCCAGCTTGGTTATGTTTTTTTTATATTTTGTTGGGGTCATTTTCAATGTTTATTTGCACTTTTGTTCCGTGCACATGTATCACACTTATCACTTTTTTGTAGGTTTCCCTGATTTTGCTGTTCATTGCTGACAGAAATGGCTTCTCTTCCCTTTAAATCAGCTCTAACGCCAGGGTTTCACTGGCATTAGTTTTCAGCCTCGGATTTCACAGCGTTAGTGTGCAGAGAGCCTCTCCCCTCCCACTCTCTGCCCATTGACCCCTTCTCTCCGCCCCGGGGAGCCTTCCTCCGCCCTCCGGGAGCCTTTCCCCGCCTTCAGCGCTCGTTTGTGCCGCTGTGCGCGTTATCGCGCGATAAGGTACCTGTGCGTCTGAAAAAGCGCCATTATCGCGCGATAAGGTACCTTATTGCACGATAACGTCACAAAGCGCACATTAAGACGGTTTAATAAACATACCCCAAAGTTTCTAGATAAAATAAATGGCTGCTTCTTGGAGCAGCTAGTTCATGAATCAACAAGAGGGGAAGATATTTTGGACCTAGTCCTTAGTGGAACACAGGATCTGGTGCGAGAGATAAAGGTGTCAGGACCACGTGGCAATAGTGATCATAGCATTTAATTTAATAAACGGAGGAAAGATTGCAAGGAAATCCACAGTACTACTTTTACCTTTCAAAAGGGAGATTATGATAAAATGAGGAAAATAGTTAAGAAAAAACGAAAAAAAGCAGATTTACATCAAGCATAGGCGCTGTTTAAAAATACTATCTTGGAAGCTCAGACCACAAGTAGTCCATATTTTAAGAAAAGTGGAAGGAAGGCCAAAAAACTGTTAGCATGGTTTAAAGATGAGGTCAGAGAAGCTGTTGTAGTCAAAAAGCCTCTTTCAGGAAATGGAAAAAAGAGCCAAATGACAAAAATGGGAAACAACATAAGCATTAGTAAGTTAGATACAAGGCATTGATAAGGCAGGCAAAGAGAGAATTTAAAAAAAAAGCTTGCTGTGGAAGCAAAAATGCAGAATAAAACCTTTTTCAAATATATTCATAGCAAAAAACCTGTGAGAGCGTCAGTTGGACCATTGTATGATAGAGGGGTAAAAGGTGCATTAAGGGAGGACAAAGCCATAGCAGAGAGACTGCAATGACCCGCAGTACACAAACAACTGTAAACAGGGCTTTCAGTCTCTGCGCACCCAGATGCTGGAACGCTCTTCCACCCAATATATGAGCGATCCCTGATCTAGCTAAATTCAGGAAGGCACTGAAGCACTACCTCGTCCTCAAATGCTACCCGGAGGTAGGCACACCAACCCCCTCACTCACAACAAAGCTACAGGACCACATGTAACTACCCTCAAAGTAATGTATATGCATGCAAATACTTCTCTGTTAACCATACAGATGTAAATAGTTAATAGGGTTTTTTCTGGGGTTTTTTAAAATTGATTTTATGTTTGTAGCATACAAATACAAAACTAAAGAAAATACGGTCAAGGATCAAGACATATTACAAAATAAAAAAGAAAACAATAACAATATAACATCACCAAGACCGTTATATAGCCCACATCATGTAGGAACTGGTGGTACTGGCACAGAGTAGCCACAGATGGATTATGTAGCACCATACAACCCACCCTCTGGGGCTCAGGGTGGGAAACAGGATCACCCACCAATAGATCCACATTCTACCTCCCTGCAATGGTGGCAGTAGAGGGGACCATCAACCCCAGCCCTGCTGGAGAACAGACACCCTACAGGGCAGGCAATGCAGAGCTGTACACATCCATAAAGCAATAGCAGGCAGACAGACAGTAGGCCTGGAGATGCTCAGCTGCCCCCACCACTATCTGACATTCTCCAGCAACAAGCCTCCAGCCGCTGCACCCTGCAAGGTGTTCCAGCAAGACACATACTAGCTGCAGACAGTCTGCTAGCTAGTCCATAGTCCTGGAGAAGATACATGTACCCAGAACTGGGACATCAGCATACACACCAAGCAGATAAGTCAGTGATTGGGCCCCAAAAGAGAACCCATAAATATCACATGAGAGAAATACTATACAGCACTATGGGGGAACCTAGCCATGCCATGGTCACTGCTCAGTCAGGGTGAGAGTGACCTCCCCGCAGGACATGCTGTGGCCACCCTGTCCATGCAGGTGGTGGCCAGGCACTACAATGTCCGAGCCATTGCCCTATGCTCTGTACAGATGAATCCAGGCCAGGCCACCCTATCCAGGTAATTCCCACAGTACCTTGCTCTTTATTATGCACATTGGCAGGCCAATACTGGCAACAGTGCTAGCAGTGTGGGCTGAGGAAGGTGTTAGCAGCCACCACACACTGAATAGACAGACACACACTCCCCACACCTATGCCAGCATTGTGCAACTATAGAGGTGTTCGGCAGCCCTGGCCTCCACACCAGTCCTGGGCACAGTGCAGGCATGGCTATGGTACGCAATACTGTTGGGGTCACTCTGTCAGACACCAGACCTGAGGCACACTCAACAGACATCAGAAAGGTTGCTATGATGCAGCTCAATCAGCCAGTTGTGCTTAACGTAGGAATTGCTATCTGCCAGTTATCATAGCAACATTTTGATAGCTGTGTACAGTTTTCCCATGTTTAGGGTGGCATTGCTAAGGTATGCAAGTGCTAGTATTGGGAGATGCACGCAGGGCCCAACATCCTGCCTCTCCAGGCGGCTTCGGATAATGGAGCCTGTGGGTGCATCTGTGTCTGCCCCTGTTGGCCGCTGCTCTAGGGCAGAAGTTCCCAACTCCAGTCCTGGAGGGCCACACACTGTTCGGGTTTTCATGCTGTCCCTAATGAATATACATGAGATACAGGCAGCATGGAACCTGTGATAAGGAAGCTTATCATAGCTCAGGAAGGAGCTATAGTAAAGGTGAAGAGACTCTGAACAAGCAACCTGTCAGTTCTGGTAGAAATAAGAAAACAGAATTTTTCTTTAAAAGACTACCAGTCCCAGAATGCACCAGGTTTCCAACAGCCATTAGAGGAGCTGAAGTGGGGAAACGCGTGTTCAATCAGGAGGGCTATGAGGTAATCCCCAAGCACTCATCTCAAAGGGCAGGGCCTGATTCAGCACAGCTGCGCTGTGCTAGGGTGGAGCACTCATCTAAGCAGAATAAAGGTAGAGTTTATTCTACAGAGAATCATCCTCAGATTCAGCTTGGACATCTTCATGATCTTGGACAGCTTCATCATCTGGAGGATCATCAGAAGCAGAAGCCAGAGCGGACGGACAGAGAGGGCAAGAAACCCTTTGGAAGAAAGAAAAGAAAAGCATTTGGGAGGTCTAAAGGAGTCCAGAGCAGTACGTATACTGGGAGACATTCAAAAGGCCAGCATACACCATTGGACTGGGGAGAACCAGAGGAGTGGTGCTGCAGAGCTAGGAATCTACAGACGGTACCTGTGAGGGAGACGGCTGCACTTGGAAGGGACCCTAGGACCCATGCCAGAAGGTATGTGAAGAGAGATCCAGTGTCCAGGGATCTGGATTGGAAGGCTGGACATAAGAACTGGACTACATACTGGCCAGGCTATTTAGAGAGGAACTCTAACAGCAATGGAAGCTCAGGAATGAACACTGATCTATGCCCTAGCTATACCCTTGAAAGACAGCAGGGAAACAAGTATTCTCCTGAGAGTGCTCCATTGAGAAATTCCTCTGTGCCAATCCATGATATTGAACCCATGATTGTTGAAGAAGGGGGAGAGGTTATAGACACAGGCTGTGAATACATGGATTGCTCTCTGTCTAAACTCCTTTGGTAATTTACTGTTACAAAGTACAACAACCATCACAAAGAAATACAAACTTGTTCTTTAATCTACTCAGAAAAGCTCCTGAGTAGGATTTGAGCCACACAGTAGAAAGCAAGCCAGCTAAGGGGTTTCAGCTGGGTAACTGCTAGCAATTGAGCCTTATCTAATTGCTTGTGAGCTCTGAGGAAATCACTTCTGAGTCTATGTGTGAAGATATAAGAAGTTAACCTGAAAAGAACAGTTTTTTCCCTACTTTGTGGGTTTTGCTTGTTGTTTGATGCACTGCTAAGAAAATATTAGCTAGAGCCTACAGAAAAGACCAGTTTGTTACCAACCAGGTCTTTATTCTTTTGCTTTGATTGCCTGACAAGTTCAGCTGTTGTTTTCCTGATTTTGTTTTTCTAAGTTTAACACTGAAAGCAAGTATCCTGTTTTATGTGCTACCAAGCATATCTGTGTTGGGAGAAATAACCCCATAAATAAATACCTTATTGGCTTTACACTCAAGCACAACTAATTATTGTGAGCGGCTGTGTCTGGTGTGAATGGACTGCATTTCCCACAATCCCTTGCAAATCATATTGATATATGCCTTTGCCAAGACTGTGAACATTCTCACCCAGGCACCTGTCTGACAAATGGCGTAGTTTTTTGGATTGCTTTTGCGCAAAGGGATTTACTTGCTAAGGATTACAACTCAAGTCTGAAGAAACAAGAAAGTTCAAGTTTAAAAGCTGAAAAAAAAGATTTTCCCTCAACTGCACTTTGGAGGAGAGGTGGCTGTTCCAGGTAGCTGTCCCAGGAGGAAAAGACCCTGTGCAGAGCTGGATTCATCACTGGCATAAGGTAACAAGTACCTGGGCATGTCTAGTGGTAGATGGGAGTAAGGCACAGGGGTAATTGAAAAAAAAAAGTAGAAAAAACACCTGTTTGGAAGGTGGTGCACTGTGGGGGGTTTTTTTTTGTGTTTTCTGGTAGGGATCAAGATGGATCCAAGGGAACTACCTCAGTGGATGGCAGCCCAGTTTAGCAGACAACAGGAGCTAGCACAGCAGGCTCAGGACACTGCTATGAAAGCCTTAATGGACCAGCAGAAACCAGTGCTTGATCTGGTGCAAGCCCTAGTTAAACTGCAGAACCAAAGTGGACCAGATGCAAGACCAGCAGTAAATACTGGTACACCACATGTGGACAGTGTGGGACTCAATCAGGGAATTGGGGCATTTAGTTTTGGGAAGCTAACTCCAGATGATAATGTTGATGATTTTCTAGAGTCTTTTGAGAGAGTGGCACAAGCATTAGCATGGCCAGAGACCCAGTGGGCAGTAAGGCTGGCAGCCTCATTAACTGGAGAGGCGCTTGCGGCTTATAGAGCAATGCCAGCAGCCCAGGCTTTGAATTATAAGGATGTAAAGGCTGCTATTAGAGATCGCCTAGGGTTGTCTATTTCAGAGTATAGGTGAATGTTTAGAGCTACTACATTGAGAGTGGGTGAAACACCCAGTGCTCTGAGTCAGAGAATCAGAGGATTAGCTGTAAAATGGTTGGAGCCTGAGCAAAAGACGGTAGAAATGTTATTAGACCTTATTATGCTTGTACAATTTATGTCTGCTGTGCCTAAAGATTTGCACACTTTCCTTATACAGCAAAATTGCCAAAATCTTGTTTATGTTTTTTTTCAATTTTGTGCAGGTCATTTTCACTGTTTATTTGCCCTTTTGTTCCTTGCACATGTATCACACTTATCACTTTTTGTAGGTTTCCCTGGTTCTGCTGTACATTGCTGACGGAAATTGTTTCTTTTCCCTTTAAATCAGCTCTAATGCCAGGGTTTCACTGGCGTTAGTTTTCAGCCTCGAATTTCACAGCGTTAGTGTGCAGGGAGTCTCTCCCCTCCCACTCTCCGCCCATTGACCCCCTTCTCTCCGCCCCTGGGGAGCCTTCCTCCGCCCTCCGGGAGCCTTTCTCCGCCTTCAGCGCTCGTTTGTGCCGCTGCGCGCGTTAATGCATGCTAAGGTACCTTATCGCCCGGTAACGCACCTTCATCGGGCGATAAGGTACCTTATCGCGCAATAACATGGCAGAGCTCACATTAAGACGGTTTAGTAAACATACCCCTAAATGGCCAATTTTCTTAATGGAGAAAGGTGAATAGTGGAGTACTGCAGGGATTTGTCCTGGACCCGGTGCTTTTTTAACATATTCACAAATGACTTGGAAATAACGAGTGAGGTGATCAGATTTGCAAATGACATAAAATTATTCAAAGTTATTAAAACACAAGAGGATTGTGAAAAATTACAAACTGATCTTGATAAATTGGAAGACTGGACATCTAAATGTCAGTTGAAATTTAATTTGGACAAGGGCACAGTTATGCACCTAGGAAAGAACAACCCAAACTACGGTTACATGATGGAAGGCTCCACATTAGGAACCACCACCGAGGAAAAAATTTAGGCATCATCGTGGATATTACATTGAAACCCTCTGCCCTGTGTGCAGCATTGGCCAAGAAAGCAAATGCTGCGAATCATAAGGAAAGGAATGGAGAAAAAAACCCGAGAATATTATAATGCATCTGCATTGTTCCATGGTGCGACCACACCTTGAATATTGAGTGCAATTCTGGTCATTATATCTTCAAAAAGATATAGCAGAATTAGAATAGGTATAGAGAAGAGCCAACAAAATGGTAAAAGGGATGGATGGATACCCCTATGTGGGAAGGCTTAAAAGGTTGGAACTCTTCAACTTGGAAGAGGGGAGATATTATAGAGGTCTATAAATTAATGAATGGAGTAGAACAGATAAATGTAGATAGGTTGTTTACACCATCAAAAGGTAGAAAGACAAAAAAAAAAAAGGTAGAAAGACTAGGGGACATGCAATGAAGCTACAATGTAACACATTTAAGACTAATAAGAGAAAATATGTTATCACTAAACACATAATCAAATTCTGGAATTTGTTACCGGAGGATGTAGTAAAAGCTGTTAATGTAGCTGGGTTTAAAAAAGGTTTGGGCAAGTTCCGGGAGGAAAGGACCATAAATCATTATTAAAGGGGACCTGGGAAATCCATTGCTTACCCTGGGACAAGCATTGTGGAACCTGTGTACCTTTTTGGGAACCTGCCAGGTACTTGTGACATGGTTTGGCCACTGCTGGAAACAGGATACTGGGCTTGATGGGCCTTGGTTTGACCCTGTATGGCATTTCTTATGAGTAGATTTAGCTTTGGAATTAGAAGTAGAAGGAAGAGCAAGTTTGTTGTGGAAGGAACGCAAGATGCATGAAGGTACATATGGAATGGTTACTAAGGAAATATATAAGGGAAGCCCATGTAGAGGGCCTTGTGAGTTAATTTGTCCTGAATCTTGTAAAGAATTAAGAGCCAGTGGTTCTGGAGAAGTAGGGAAGTCTCATGTTCATGCTTACAAGCATGTGCCAGCACTCTAACTGCAGTATTTTGAAGCGCTTGTAATCTTCTTATAGTAGGTAAGCGAATACCCACATAGTCTAATCTAGATATGATAAGAGCATATGAACAGAACAGAAGAACCAAGGAATGGATGAAGCATGTGGAGTTTAACGAAAAATGGTACATGTGGCGCGAACCACAGTTGAAATTTGTTTTTCAGATTGCAGTTCTGTATCAATGATGCCTCCAAGATATTTGAAGGAATCTGTGAGGGTTTTTAAGAAACTGTAAAGTTGAGGAATAACTGAAGGTTGGAAAGATGAACCAGTAAGCCAGGTGGCAATGGTTTTAGTGGGATTTAATTTGAGTCTATTTGAAACAAGCTAAAGTACTACCTTATTGCAGTTATCATGCAATTATTGCCAAAATAAGTGTTGTGTATCTACTCATGAAATTAATGCACAGAAAATATACAGAGGAGGTTATTTTAGAAGCCTCTCCATGTGTAAATAATGGCATTTACATGAGTAGATGGGAATATATGTGCAAATGAGATTTTAGAAATCTGCTGTTTAGACGTGAAGATGCACCCCATGTAGAATTTCCAAATGAGTATGGTGGAGACATGATTTGGGTGTGGCTTGGGTGGGTCAAAATCTACACCTTCATTCCCTAGTTTACAAAGGGAATCCATGTATATGGCAAACTATTTCCACTAGCTCAGAGGCATGCATAAGTTTTTAAGTGCTTCTTTCAGCAAGGGTTTTATATGAGGGATTAAGAGAATAAGGGGCATGTTTACTAAACCATCTTAACGTGCGCCCGGCGTTAGTGTGCAGGATGCCATAAAAGGAGTGGGCATTCCAGTAAAAATGTAGCAAGCGTGAGTTATCGCGCGATAATGTGCGCCAAGCGCATTAGCGCCCAAGAAAAAGATCAGCGCGTCAACGCGCGTTAATCTGAAGTAGGCGCCCTGACCCAGAAACATAGCAACAGAGGTGAAGTACAATGGTTAAGACACTGACTGATGGTACAGGGGTGATGAGTTTGATCCCCAAGTGGGCCTGATGAATCATAATACTTTTACCCAGTGCTCTCTGAGGCATATTCCAGTTTAATTTAAATCTGTGCTGCAAGCAAACACACCCTCAAAGTGCCGTAACATAAGGTGCCGCATCAGCAGCCCTATAAGGCACTCCAGAGCACTGTTCCCTCTAAGCTGTGCGTGTGTGCGCGCGCACACACCTCGCCGAGCGAGTGCACATACTTTACAACAGAGCGCACAAAAATTACGGCTCTGATTCTGATAGAAAACAACACAGATGTCTTAAAATTTAAAAGTTATGATTGTAATTACTAGAAATTTCCCGCTTCATTTAGTAATCGTCTATTTTCATTTAATTTGATTAAAATCAATGTGGTGTACATACTGTATTCTGCCGTGTAGTCAAATTTTAAAGTATATAACTCCGAGTGTCGTTATGTGGTGCACAAAAATTTAACCTTCCTTCAAAAGCTGCACACAGCTGATATTTTATGCGCACACAACCTACAGAAAATTAGAGGGAACATTGCTCCAGAGGGCATATTATAAAGTGCACTGTCTGCCCAGGCACCCTAGAATGTTGCCTATAGGGCGCCTTATAAGGTACTCTATGAGGCAGCGCAAGGTTACAGCACTGTTTGTGATAGCAGCACTGTGCATGTTAACACATGAAAATCTTAAGTAGGTGCACTGATATGGAAGCAGGAACAGCAGTGTAGCACAATGGTTAATACACTGACTGGTGGTACAGGGGTTGTGAGTTTGATTCCCAAGTGGGCCTGATGAATAATGATACTTTTAACCAGTGCTGTCTGAGGCAGTTTCCAGTTTAATTTAAATCTGTGCTGCAAGCAAACACACCCTCAAAGTGCCGTAACATAAGGTGCCACATCAACCACCCTATAAGGCACTCCAGAGGGCATATTATAAAGTGCACTGTCCGCCCAGGCACCCTAGAATGTTGCCGATAGGGTACCCTATGAGGGCCCGCAAGGTTACAGCACTGTTTTTGATGGCAGCACTGTGCATGTTAACGCATGGAAATCTTAAGTAGGCGTGCTGACATGCAAGCAGGAACAGCAGTGTAGCACAATGGTTAATATACTGACTGATGGCGCAGTTCAAGTCCCCAGTGTACATAATGAATAAAGTTGGCTGAGGTAACTCCTTTTTCTGCTTGCAACTGTACAACAATCTGTGCTGCCATCTAAAAAGAACTGCACCCTAGTGCCATAAATTAATGCACCTTTTAGGGTGCACCAGAAGACACATCCTAAACAACCACGTCAGCCAAGGTGGGTGATAATGTGCCCCAGAGACCATGTTGAAAGGTTGCCAACTCCCAAGGCAGCATAGTAGGCACCCCATAAGCTGCCTGAATCGAAGGTGTGTGTGGTGTAAGATGCCCCAAGGATGTATAGGTGAACCCAAAAACGTTGGCTAAGAGCAGTAAGGTCCCCCAATTTGAAGGGCAAGAGAGGTATGTGCCAAACACACACGTAACCCAAACACTGCACAGAACAGCAAGGAAAGACAATGCATAAGTAATGGAAGGACGTACATCAGAGCTGATGGACCACACAAATCAGCCTCCAGCCCATGTGGCAGCTAGAAAAATGGACAAACATATCAGGGGCAGCTGTAGCTATGCACAGAGCGATGGTAATGCACCATGCAATAATGACAGTGTGTGGCAGAGGATGGGAAGATGTGTGCAGCAGAGGAGGCAGAAATGGCAGGATAGGTGGAATGTCAGGATGACAGTGGAGTAGCTGTGCTATGCAGAGCACACACAGGAAAGGCAACCAGGGAGAGCTGCAATGCAGGAATGTGTAGGAGTGCAGGACGTGGGATAGCAGCATGCACATCAGGCTTGGATTGCATACAGCTGGCAGACACACGTAGATGGACAGAAGGATGGTTCACAACTGTGATGAGGGTACAATGTGCTCACAGCACAGATCTTCACAGATATGACTGTCACAGGAATGAAAAGTAGTTCTGCAGGACAAGCATACAAATGAAAGAGAACAGAGAGGAATCACACCTATGACCACTACCACAAATGGCAATGCACAAACCAGTAGGCCACACCACCAACGTGAGCTCATTAGCAAAGGCTGCATGCAAAAATAGTGCAGGGCAACACACAAGACGCCTGCTGGCTGTCAGGACAGGCAAACCCCCAACAGTAACCATGACCAAATGCACATGCAGATCTGCTGTGTACAGATCAGATCACAGTCTGTAATTGGGACCAGAGACACATAGAACTACATGCACACACACAATGAAATGTTATGCAGTGGATACAGCATGCAAAAGAGGGAAGAATCTAAACCCCAAGGGCAGCAGAGGATGCTCTGTGGTGCTGGTGCAAAATCTGGAACAGGACAGGAGAGAATCCAACATGCAAACAGGTGTACCACACACCAGCTGAACCACAGCAATAACAAACCCCCAAGCGCACTGCCATGTAAACACCATAAAGAAAGAGACCTATGTAACAGATAATATGTGATGGCTAGGCAGCACAGAGGGCACACCTTGGTGTACAGTGAAGAGAGGGAAGGGTATGTGTAGAGGTGATGAACCCGCTGGTACCTAATGGTCAAGTTAGCACAACAGAAAAAAAAAAGATAAACCACATGTGGGGATAAAACCTGCAACCTATGGCATTATAACACATACCTGAAACCACTACCCCAAACAGTACACTGAGTACAATGCAAAAATACTACCCCAAAGGGAGGGTGTGTATGGGAATCTGTAATACCCAGTGATGTGGCAAATGGCTGGCAGATACACAGCTGCCACCGTACAAGGATGTGAGCACAGGTGGGCCATGTACATGACCAGCAAATCAGTAGATACAAGTGTCAATATGAGCAAAGAGTGGAGGAATAGCCTAGTGGTTAGCAAACTGGCTTGGTTACCAAGCAACCAGGGTTCAATTCCCACTAGCACTCCATGTGGCCTTGGGCAAGTTACATAACCCTCCATTACCTTGGAAAAAACACCTAACAATCTACTTCCAGTGACACTGACAAGAAAACCCTGGAGTCTCTGGGTCACAAGGAGTCAGGACTGACTCAAAGGCACACATTGTATTGTATGTTTGTCACCATGATCAAGCAGCAGCAGAGACAAATGTATATCAAACACATATTTTTATTTGGGTTCATCTTCACAGATAGTGTAGATACCGCCATCATAATATCAAGGTGAGTGGATCCCAGGTGAAAGACCAAAACACATTTAGCAGGGCAGCAACCCACATCCTACAGAAAGGTCACTGGTCCTTCTACAAATGAAGGGCAGGAGACAGAATGTGCAGCACGTGCATGGTATGCACTATGCATTAGGCCCCCACCCCCCACATGCTGCTGCACGCCTCAAATGTGTTACTTACATATGAGTGCATGTAGACAGTAGGCGGTGCATGATGAGGGACCAACACACATCAATCATGACCTGTTCCCTAAAACATATCTATCTGGCAACACAGGAGGCACACAAATGAAAACAGCATATGTTGGTGAAACATTGTAACTTTAACAACACAGATTGAAAGTAATGTTTCAGCTATCACATAATGCCTGATATAGGAATCCAAGCTGCAACAATGTAACCCTAAACAATCATCAAATGCACAATGAGGATATGCTAACAGGTAGCAGAGGAACATGAACACAGAGAGAATTCAAATGAAAACTACCTTCAGAAACACCATGCAGGAGGTCCCCCTGCACTGGTTGGTGTGTAGACAGTATCTGTACACATATATCACGGTACATGGAATGCACAATTGAAGGAAGACAACGGACACTCACACTGTGAAGCTCCAAATATAACGTGGCAATGTGAGTGTCGTTACCTCAGGGGATAAATAGGACTATGCAGATATACAATGCAAGGTTTGTAAATCAATGCAAAGCGTCACGTCTGTACAGTAAACAAACACAAAAAACAGTATATAGAGATGGAAATTAAGGGCAAACATGTTACAGTAAACCACACAGAAGCCATATTGCCATTTGCTGTGTTTCGCCAACATAGTCAGTCATATGCACATGCACCATCAACATTTCAACATGATTCAGTGATGCCACACATGCACGCAAAGACCCTTGGTGATTGAAAACATCAATCCAGGATGCTGGTGTGCATTAAAGCCGTGTTGTGGCAAAACCTGTATCATGTCCAGGTGGAGAGTAGGTGGACATAGACAACAGGACCTCTCCATCGCTACCCCTATGCCACGCGCATGGCTGTATGCTTTGAAACAAACAGATGAGCATATCCTGTGTTCCATGTCACACACATGGCCAAAAAACAACAACTGTGGAGGAATATGCAACATACACTGACAATGTCAGTCCCTGCTTCACACGTGGGGACCAGTACACAGTGTGCAAAGTCCAAAGCGTATCTGTAATCCAACACGTCAGGTTAAGACTATCCTTGCAACCCTGGGCATGCATAGTCAAGTGTCACATCCCAATATGCCACAGTACATGAAAGGTCCTGCATGTCTCCTGCAATGAGCATGACTCCCAACCAGAGCACGGCAGCAACAGTGTGTTGGATAGGTCTGTCATGGCCAAAGTAGCCATACAAACATAATTCTGTCCATCCTAGGCATTTGTCCCACTCGCAGAGGTCAAACATCCTATGGCACCATTTTCCAGGGAAAGTTCCATGGTGTTGTGTCCCCCAACAGGTGGGTGATGGCGATGCCAGATGCACTGTAATAGATGTGTCTGGTTTGTTCTCTGCCCTGTGTCAGAATAGGAGAAATATTGTATTGGTATGCGCCTTGCAACATCAGCACAAATTGCACAGAGTCAAACATTAAGAAACACATAATAAAGGCACACACAGGCAAACATGACATGATCACAACACCAAACACACTGCACGTTGGGGACATTTTGAATTGTAACCATACATACGGGTGTCACATGGATATGGTCCTGTCCATGCCCATGTGACACAGGTGTTTCACAGCTCCATCCTATGTGCATCAGCGTTCGTGAACAGAGAGCCAACATGAAATGTATATGAGACAAACAGTAAATCATTAACATGTAAAGGCTGATGTCATTCCCAAAAGAACAAAGGTGCAAACTACCTTGTGCTTGTATCAGGTGTATGTCTCAGATCCCCTGAGCCACTCAAAGGCCATAACAGGTCACAGTGAAGGGAGACAATGTCTGCGAAATATGTAGAATCACCATGTCACCATGTCACACCAATATCTGTGATGCAAAAAGCAGGTCAACAGTGGTATGTCAGAACACAAGACACAGTTCTGTTCCCAACACACAACACATGTCCACAATGGTCACACGGTAAACAGCAGTAAGGTAGAGATAGCACAGTCACCACCATCCCCCAGGTATACAGATCCCTCACACCACATGATAAAGTTAAAAGCCTGAACACTGTATCATCACACAGCCAACACAAGAACACACACACACACAGTATGCTAAGGGCAGCGTGCCAGCAGTAGCATACGGCCTGTATGTCCACAAGTGGAGATTTGTAGACATAAAGGCCCTGTGAATTGCAATGAAACCCTGGTGTTGGCTGATGGTACAATGTCGGGGAAGGGTGCACGTGTAGGCCACCACCCAAAAAACTAGGACCATCACACACATGCAGCTCTGTTGGACATGTCCCAGAGACAGTGTTGCAGAAGACATACTGGACAGGAACATATGGGGATATGTGTGCCAACAGCAAGATATGGGTTAGGGAGGTGCAGGGAAAAGAGGTGAACCACAACATCTGGACAATATGACAGATCACCGAGAACATATGTTCCCCCTGACTGCTGGCACAGACAATATAGCTGCCAATGCACCACAGCACCAGGAGCTTCAACAACTATGTCCTGTGCATTGAAAAATACAAGGGAAACATACATATGTCATGTTCTAGCTGTGCAGCACACACTGCACCTTCCTGTCCCCAGCTTCCACACCCCCCAACATCCTTTACAGACTGACTGTTCACCATCACACTGTACACATATCTCCCATGTGAGAGGCATCAATGACATGTCATTGCCAAACTACAGGGGTCCGTACTCTGTCTGTCCCCTCCCTCACCTCTCTGTTGTCGTACACACCGGTGAACAGAAGTGTTTTCTCCCTACCATGTTCCTAACTCACTCCAAGGCTGCAGTATTATCCTGGGTCCCCCATATTGCTCCCAATGCCCCTTCACTGTGTGTACTGGTGTCCCAATGTCGTCTGCTACCCCACTGTCAATTGCTGTAACACATGGAAATATGCAGGGGCACCTCCGGGATCCTCTGTCTAAACACATTTCCTGGTGTGTATATCTCATACCTTGACTAACATTAACAGCTTTGTGCTAATGAGTTGCTAAACATATATCTCAATGTCTGTGTTATGTCTGCTAAACCACACCCCAATGTCTGCCTGCGACCTGACCTTGATGGCTGCATGTCATCCCACTGTGTGAAAGTGATAATGGCAAAGCATGGATAGCCTATATGTGCACCTAATAACCCCCCTCCCATCAGAGCCTCTTTGTGTATGTGGACATAACTTTCCTTCTCTAGGGTATGCAATGTAGTTGTTGTCGTGGAATGCACTCTCCTCCTCTGCACACTTATACAGCCTGTAGTTGAGTCATGGGTTTATGTCGACATGTCATCAGTTAGATTTGGTGAAAACAATTTGCTCAAAACAATAAAAATAATTTCCTAAAAAAACACCTAAAACCCAATCCACCCCCACATTCTTCTTTCTGCTTGTCTACTGTAACCTACACCTTGTTGATCTTGCCTGAATCACCTCTGTTTGTGTGTACATGTGCAACACTGCACTGCATGGCTATTCTACACTGGAACCCCCCCCCCCCTCCCTGGCTGGACACTGCACAGGTTCCCTATCCTTCACCGCATCCATGTTAGGTCTATGCAATGACTTATACAGTCAGCCACACTGTGGTGTTCCACTAACTCCCCTTAAGGATATTAATGACCATCATGACAAATAGTACTGAGCATGTATATATAGTGCTACATATCACATGTAGCGCTATAGAAAAATTACAGACCCACAGATCCAGCTTACAAGAGCATACCACACACACAATCAGCTCAAAATACCAAATGAAAAACATGCACAGCTGGACAAGTGGCCCCAAACATGGCCCTCTCTCTCACTGTGAAAACCACACCACATGCCTCTCACCTTGCTGCACCCAAAGCATAACACCAACTAACTGTGGTTGCACAGCAGCTGCTATCACAATCATCCACAAACCAGGAATGTCACCCCAAAACCTCCCACAAGCCTAAAACCACCCACCCACATCATCCACCTCATCCCGCTGTTCTGTCCTGCCCACATCGTTTGGTTCTCTGTCGTGCTTATATTTGACGTTGGCATGGCCAGCCAGTGTCTGTCACATGTCAGTGCAGTGTTGCATCCTATTGATATTGGTCTACAAATGTTAACCTGTATTAGCACTACACACATATACCAACAAATGTAGGTGGAAACATATGCAGTATGTACATGAGAAGAGCTGTGCAATCACCTGCCACCTGATTGCTGTGCCCTCACGTGTGTCACCATGGGCACATACAGGGGGGCACGTCGGATCATCCTCCAGACCCTCATTAATCTCGGCAGGGATATTGTGCCTGAGAGCAATGTTGTGCAGGATGCAACAGGCTATGATGATCTCTGCCACAGTCTGTGGAGTATATTGTAAGGCGCCGCTGTCCTATCCAGACACCTGAAGCGACTCTTTAAAACGCCAAAGGTGCGCTCTATGACAGAGCAGCTGGTGGCATGGGCCTCATTGTACCTCCGCTCTGCACGTGTCCATGGTTGACGCACAGGGGTCAGCAACCAGGGGCGACACCCATATCCTGCATCATCTGTAGAAAGAAATGAGGTAAGTTAAAGCAGGAGCTCATGTCCCCCCAAATGGACACAAGTATATATGTGTAAAACAAATGCATTACACATCCTGAAAGAAAAATATGACATCACAACTATGCAGCATAGCAACATTGAAATGTGATGACACAAAAGGACCACATTGCCTATCTAGTCTGTCCTTCCATATCAACAAGTACAACAGTCCCCTTTTTACATTTAGAGAGCCTCTGTGTTTGTCCCATGCTGTTTGGAATGCAGTTACTGTCCTCATCTCTACCACCTACACTGTGAGAGTATTCCATGGATCCACCACCTTTTCAGTAAACAAATATGTTGGCATGTCACCCCTGAATCTATCTCCCTCCACCCTCATCCCATGTTCCCTCGTAGCAGAACTTACTTACAATTTGAAGAGGCTCTCTCCCTCAACATATATGCCACGGAGGTATTTCTACATCTCCATCATATCACCTCTATCCCGCCTTTCCCCAAGGTGTACATCTTAAGATCCTTAGGTCTGTCTTCATATGCTGTATAATGAAGACCACTAATCATTTTAGTAGCCACCCTCTGCACCGACCCCATCCTGTTCACATCCTTTTGAAGGTGCAGTCTCCAGAATTGCACACTATACTCCAAATGAGGTCGCACCAAAGACATATACAGAGGCATTATCCCTTCCTGTTTTCTGCTAGCCATTCCTCTCCGTATGCACCCAGCCAGCCTTCTAGCTTTTGCTCTCGCCTTTTCATCCTGTTTAGCTACTGTGACATCAGCAGACACAACCACGCCTAGGTCCCGCTCTTCTGTAGTGGACAAGAGTACTTCACCCCCTATACTATATTGCTCCCTTGGATTGCTGCACCCCAAAAGCCTGACCTTACATTTCCTACCATGACATCCCAGCTGGCCAATTTAAGACCATTGATCAAGCTTAGCTAGATCACTCCTCATGTTTTCTACAGCTTCCTGGGTGTCTACCCTAATACAGATTGAGTGGGGGAACCTAAGAAACACCAGACAAGGGGTAGCTGTATGGATTGCCGACAACATAATATATAACAACCACACAAATGCTTGCATCCAACAACCAGCATCACACAGCACCATAGCAGGGCGGATTTGGAGGGCACCAAACCCCCCCCCTTCCCCCTATATCCCACACAGGCAGATGACACACACACACAATGAGGGATCTACTCCAAGACACACATTTGCACATACGCGTAGTCACATGAGCACCATGTGCATGTCAGAAATGGGAAATACCCACCCAGCAATATGCAGTCCTCATACTGTCCTGCCTCAAATTGTCTGAATAGTGCCGAGTGATGCAGGATATAGGCGTCATGGGTGGACCCTGCAAACCTGGGGACCACATTCAGAATATGCATATTTGCATCACATACAACCTGAACATTCAGGGAATGATAGTGTTTGCGGTTGCGGAACACTACCTCCCTGTCTCTAGGCGGGACCAGGGCAACATGTGTGCAATCAATAGCTCCCATCATGTGTGGTATCCCGGCTAACGCCTCAAAGGCCTGGTTCAGGGTCCATCACTGTTGCCTAGTGTGTGGAATGGCAATATAATTCCGCACCTGGCTGACCATGGCATGCAGTACTTGGTGTGAGAAGGTGGGGCGGCTCATGCCACCCACTGCGGCCACAGATGACTGGAAACAGCCAGAGGCAAAGAAATGTAGGGCAGCAAGGAGCTTGACCAAACCTGGTATGGCATGTGACCGATCAGTCAGAGGGTCGAGGTCAGGTCTTAGATCCTCATAGAGCTCCCTAATGGCCCCTGTGCTCAGTCGATAGAGGGAGGTGACCTGGTCCTCTCGCATGCCCTGGAGCTGGGCCCTGGGCCTGTAGAGGCGTGGCTGGCGAGCCTGTACCTCAGCACGCCTCCTGCGCCGTGCGGGCACAGCCCCTGCCTGCCCTGCCCCCACAGCTGCAGCTCTGATTTGCAGCGGGACTACACCCATGCCCTGTGCCTCAGCCCCATAGACACCATCTCCCCTGTCACGCAACCGCACCACCTGCCCACCTCTCGCTGCAGCTGCAGCAAACACAAAGGCCGCCATACCTCCACCCGTCCTGCTCCTCTAACACACTCAAACACAGACACCACGTCACTAACCAAGACACACACCTTACACACCACACAGAAACACAGCCACACAATACAACCAACACCAATCACAAACCCAGTCACACTCCACAATACACCTGATTCTGACTCACTCCTTCCGTCACTGCCAACACACACCTTCTCTCCCTCGCAATAAAAAAAACCCCTCAACGTGCAACTTGTGTTCAGGACTATTTATAGGGTTTTTTTACGTAGGGCGTGTTGCGCTGTGCAGTTGCGTGAGCGTGATGGCTGCGAACGCGTAGCTGGCTGTGCCCATTGCATATGCGCCATGCACACGCAGCACTGCGCATGCGCCATGCCTCACGCGCAAACGTACGCACACACGCACTTCCTGCATCTGTGTCTGTGTGGCGCATGCGCAATGCGCACAGCCAACTACGCATGTGCGTATGTGCGGCGGCTGCGTGCGCGCTGCATAGTTGACTGTGCCCATTGCATATGCGCCACGCGTAACGCGCAAGCACGCATGCATTTCCCACTTCTGCGCGGCGCATGCGCAATGCGCACAGCCAACTACGCATGCGCAGCATGCACAGCCGCCGCGCTCATGCAACTGCGCATGTGCAACGCACACAATGTAAAAAAAGCATGTTGCCTCTGTCCCTCAGGAGCTTGAATAGGGTCTTGGCAATCAAGGGAATGGGAGGAAAGGCATATAGGAATTCCTGCCCCCAGTTGAGGAGGAAAGCATCCCTCGCTTAGCAGCCCTGAGCCGGAATCCGTGAACAGAACCGAGTAAGTTTGGCATATGATGGACTTTCAAAGAGGTCTACATCTTGACTTTCCCAGAGTTGCAGTACTGTGGAGAGTTGGTCCATGTGTAGAGACCATTTGTGCGGACGCAGAACATGACTGAGTCTGTCTGGCCAAGAGTTCTGATTGCCAGGGAGATAGACTGTCAGGAGATGGATCTGCTGCTCTCTGGCAAACGCCCACAGTTGAAGAGCTTCGTTGCAAAGGGACCAAGAGCCTGTTCCTCCTTGTTTGTTCACATCGACCATGGCTACCTGATTGTCTGCGTGAAGTAGTATTCTCTTGGCCTGTAGAAGGGAATGGAATACTTGAAGAGCCAGGCGAATTGCTCTGAGTTCCAACAGATTGATGTGGGAATGAATCTCCTGACAATTCCAGGTGGCTTTGGTGGAGGTGTCCAGTAGATGTGCACCCCACCCCACTTTGGGGGCATCTGTTGTTAATGTGATCTGAGGAGGGGGTTGCAGGAAAGGTGACCCCTCCAACAGGTTTTGTGCTGACCGCCACCAGTCCAGGGACAGGGTACGGCGGTTTGAGCTTACTATCAGATCTGAGAGACAACCTGTTGCTTGTGTCCACTGGGAAGAAAGGGCCCATTGGGCTGGTCTCATGTGGAGACAAGCGTAGGGGACCACATGCACCATAGATGCCATGTGACCCAACAGCTGAAGCATCTCTCGAGCCGAGAGGTGAGTCTTTTGTAGTGCTGAAGAAACCAGTTGCACAATGGGAGGACAGCGAGGCTGAGGCAGGTAGGTCTATGGCAGTCTGGTATCTAGCCTTGCTCCTATGAACTCCAGAGATTGCGTGGGAGTCAGAAAGGATTCCTGGAGATCTATGACAGGGCCTAGATATTGGAGTCCACGCATTGTGTATGAGAGAGAGGCCTGGGCTTGTGTTTGTGACTCTGCCCGGATGAGGCAATCATCCAAGTAGGGGCAGACAAAGATTACCCTGGTACGGAAAAAACCGGCTACCACAGCCATGCACTTTGTGAATACTCTGGGTGCTGAGGCAAGGCTGAAGGGAAAACTTTGTTTTGAAAGTGCTGTCCTTGATGGAGGAACCAAAGGAACTTTCGGTGTGATTGTTGGGTGAGAACATGGGTGTACGCATCCTTATGAGCTAGAGAACAAAGGCAGTTCTGCCTGTGTAGGTCAGGAAGTACGTTTCCTAGAGAAATCATTTAGACTTTCTCTTGGAACAGGAACTTGTTCAGTTCTCTGAGATCTAAAATGGGTCTGTGACCTCCTGTTTGTTTGGTATGAGGAAATAGGGGGGGTAGAACCCGGAAACCTGTTGAAGATGAGGTACCTCTTCTATTGCTCCTTGAGGTAAGAGATGTTTTACCTCTGGATTCAGTTGGGGGGAATTTTGAGAACTGAATTCCTTACTATTGTAGGAGGCGGCAGGCTTTGTGAATGACGCCTGTACCCTCTTCTATGATGGACAGAGTCCAGGGTTTTGATGTTATTTGCCTCCATCTGTGGATGAGGTGACCTAACTTTCCTGGGATTGTTGAAGGTTTTTTCTCTGGAGTGGCAGGAAGGGCAGGTACTCTATCACAGAGTCAAAGGCCCTATGGGGGCTGAGGCTGCTGGGTCTGCTGAGGCTGAGTAGCTCTCAGCTTTCTCTGCTTAGTAGATTGTTGACCCTTTCTAGCAGCTTGTCCTGCAGGTTGTCCTTGATGAGCATAGTACTGATAGTATCCTTTCTTTTTGGAGAAGAAAGGCTTTTCTAAGGCTCTCTTCTTTGCAGGATCTACAATTTTTGACAGCCTTGTCAATATACAATTATCAGCATCCAAAACTTTGGCTTTTTCCTGCCGGTTCTTCCCAAAAAGGTTTTCACCAGTACAGGGTATGTTGGCCAGTTTATCCTGTACCCAATGTTCCAGGTGAGAGGCTTGCAGCCAGCCAAGTCTCCTTGCCCCAATAGCAATGGGGGAGACTCTGCCTATGCACGCAAAACAGTCAAAAGCTGCCCTGTTCACAATTTTAGAAATGTTCTGGGCATGCTTGACAAGTGCTAAATAGTCGTGTCCTCTGTCATCTGGGAGATGTGGACTTACCAGTTGTAGATCTCCTGTCACCTCCTTCAGGAACATTCCCATGTACAGGATATGGGAACCTATCCTGCCTGACAGCATGGATGTTTGGACGACACGGAGACCAAAAGCATCTACGGTCTTACACTCCCTACCAGGAGGGTTTGTGGCATGTTGTTTGTAACTTTTAATTCTCCTCATAGCAGACTCCACCACGATGGAGTGATGAGGGAGCTGTCTTTTCTGAAAACCAGGGGACGGAGGCACACGATACATAGTAGGCAGCTTGTGAGAATGTGTAGAGGTGGTAAGAGGAGTCTCCCACATTCTCAAATGAAGATCCTGTAAGATCTGATGTATTGGCAGGGTGGCTGCCTCCTTTGGAGTTTGGGGATATTGGTGAATCTCTAGCTCCTGTGCCCTGTGCTTAGATTCAGTTACTACTGAAATGGAGAGGCCCTTGACTACATGTGTGATGACATCCAGGAAGGACATATCCTGAGGAGGGGACAATCTCCTCTTGGGAGAAGCAGGCTCATCCTGGAGAGGTACATCGTTACTGTCAGAGTCATCAGACTCCTCAGAAGATTGGATGTATCTTCTCTTAGGGTGCTCAGGTAAAGTGTAGTATTGGTTCCAATTGGCCTTGGTATTGGAGTGACCCGGTACCGGGGTGTCAATGCCGGTACTCATCGGCACCAATGGTGCATTTGCCGATGCCGGTCCCGCAATTGCTGCGGATGCCGGTGCTGGAATTTGTGGGGTCTGGGGTGGTACCAAGGTCTTTGATGCCGCAAGCATAGCCACCAGACTGCGTTCAATGGCCACGATCCTCTGGTCCATCAACACTGCCGATGCCTGTGTATGAGTACCGGACAAAGCCAGTACCCCAGAGCATGGCACCAGGAGTTAAGACGAGGTTGAGGCCTCCAGAACTTCCTGCAGCCCCAAAGTGGCTTTGGAGGACAGGGACTCCCACCGGGGCTGTTTGGCCGGAGCATGCTCCTCACGGACAATGCCAGAGGCATTCCGATATTTGGAGGTGTATCTACCCTTTGAGGAATGGCCAGATTTGTGTTTGGTTACCTGAGATCCACGGGAGGAAGAGAAAGCCCTTGAAGACATGGCTGCCACCGAGGCCGCGTCGGAGGGAAAGAGGGTACCGAGCTTGACTGCTCTGTTCTGCCAACCCCTCTTGGATAACATCCCACAGGGCAAACATTCAGACATGGAGTGATCTGGCCATAAGCATTTGCGACACCAATCATGGTTGTCAGTGACGGAGAAGGTACCGGCACATTTTGAGCATATTTTTAAAACCCGAGGAATGTTTTTCCATGATGGAGGAGGGATTAGGGCCTAATGCCAAACCGGGGGGAGACCTACAAAGGGGATTTTCCCTCTTTGTTTTTTTAAAAGTTTGTTTGTGTGAGGAAATCTGACCTTTTAGAGAAAGACATTACAAGACCGGTGGTAGCGGTAAAGAAAAAAAGGCAGACGCTGCCACAGGAGTGGCAATACAATAGCTGTTTTTCAGCAATGACAGGAACTATGACCTGCTGCCTCTGTGGAAAACAACAAACTGGAGAGAGGCATTTGGGAAAGGCAGGAAGGCAGCACGCAGGCACTGTGGGATGCTTCCAACAGCTTTCCTATTGGACACTGGAGAGCGTTCCCGTGCAGGCTCCGTCGGTACCGATGATACCCACATGTGAGGACTACTTCCTGCTTGTTCCAGGAGATTAACTGTTCCTAGTGCCAACTGCATGCGTAACTGTGACTCTGGGCATATGTGCAGTGACACCTATGTGCAGTGTGCGTGGCACCCTGAATACACCATTCCAGTACCCTGTGGCCCCCTTGCATGACATTGCACAACCATGCCACGTTTGGGTTGCCAATGATGGTGTCCAGGGTAACCCCCCTAACCCCATATGTGGTGTGGTGAACACATTTGTGTTGTCATGATCTACACACATCATCGGACCCAACCCCACTGGCAACATGATATCCTAACAAACATGGGTGATGTGTCCATACATGGGACATTGGGTGGGTGGCCCTATGCACCTTGCCAGGGGCCACTACCATGACATTTGGGTTTCTACGAGGCCCAGGATAGCAATGCTTGACCCACTACAAGCACTGTGGGACCTGTCTCTTTTGGGGATACTGCTAGGTACGTATGTCCTAGATTGGCCACTGTTGCAAAGAGCATACTGGGCTTGATGGACGTGGGTGTGACCCAGTATGGCCTATCTTATGTTGTTATGTTCCTATGACCTGGCCCTTGTATGCTTAGGGCAGGTATGGCTGCCAACACCAGGGGCAGGGGCCATTGCACCAGAATAGGCTATTGCCACCTGTGCTAATGTCAGGGTTTCAGACTGTGTTGTGCAACCAAAACAGGTGCATGTATCCTTCCAACACCATCAGTAATGTTCATCTGCAACCAGGTGTGGGTTTCCTAGGAAGTGGGCAGATGTGTGACCTGACTCAGCATACAGTTCTGGGGACATGGCTCTGTTACAGGCCTTTGTAATCAGATCTCATAGCTCATGGGGGTGGGGTCTGTTACACATATCCACATCTGCACCTACCATACCATCTGGATACATCAAAGACATGTGTGATGAGGTGTTGACCTCACAGACTATGGTAGATGTGCAACCTACCCGCCATAACCTAACACAATATCTGAATGACATACCCACCATTGCAATCAGGTCTCTGGCCCCCTGAGGGTTGGGTGTCCTAGCACACATCATCAGCACCATACACCATAGCACCAGGGTGACTGACAGTACACCTTACGCAGGTCTCAGGACTCCTGGGGATAGGGAGAAAATACAGAACTGTATAGGCACACAGGACAATATCACCAGGGTGACTGACAGCCCAATTTGATGGGCTCTGAGGACTCCTGGGGATAGGGAGAATGTATTGAACTGTTTAGGCACACACGACCATATCACCAGGGTGACTGACAGCCCACTTAGATGGGCTCTCAGGACTCCTGGGGATAGGGAGAATGTATTGAACTGTATAGGCACAGTTCAATACATTCTCCCTATCAGGGGGGCAGGGGGCACGGGGGGGCGGCGCAAGGGGGCGCGGGGGCGTGGGGGGCATGGGGGCATGGGGGTGGGGCAGCATGGGGGGGCACGGGGGGGCATGGGCGCAGGGGGGCGGGGGCACGGGGGGGCATGGCGGGGCAGGGGGCATGGGGTGGGGGGCTGTTTGGACCCATAGGCAGATTATGTAGTACCACCCAAACTGCTCTCTGGAGCTCAGGATCTCCCACCAACAGATCCACATTCTACATCACTGCAATGGTGGTGGTAGAGGGGACCATCAACCTCAGTCCAGCTGGGAGACAGACAACCTCGAGGGCAGTCCATGCATTTCTGTACACATCCATACGGTGATAGCAGACCGACAGGAGGCCTGGAAATTCTCAGCTGCCCACCACCACTATCTGACATTCTCCAGCAACAAGCACAGTGAATCTGCAACCGCTGCACCCTACAAGGTGTTCCAGCCATACACATACTAACTGCAAACAGTCTGCTAGCTAGTCCATATTACTGGAGGAAATGTGTGCACCCAAAACTGGGATGTCAGCACACCCACCAAGCAGATAGGTTAGTGATTGGGCCCCAAAAGAGAACCCATAAATACCACATGAGAGAAGTACTATAGAGCACTATGGGAGACCTAGCCATGCCATGGTGACTGCTCAATCAGGGTGAGAGTGACCTCCCAGCAGGACATGCTGTGGCCACCCTGTCCGTGCAGGTGGTGGCCGGCCACTACAATGTCCCAGCCATTGCCCTATGCCTTGTGCCCATGCATCCTGCCCAGGCCACCCTGTCCGAGCTATACCCACAGTACCTTGCTCCTCATTATGCACATTGTCAAGCTAACACTGGACACAGTGCAAACAGTGTGGGCTGAGTAAGGTGTTGCAACCACCACACACTGGATGGACAGACACACACTCCCACACCTATGCCAGCATTGTGCAAATATAGAGGCTTTAGGCAGTCCTGGCCAACTCACCAGTCCTGGACAGAGCACAGGCATGGCTATGGTATGCAAAACTGTTGGGGTCACTCCCCGGGGTGGTGAACACTGTCAGACACCAGACCTAACACACACTCCACACACATCAGAGAAATTGGTATGATACAGCTCAATGAGCATATTGTGCTTAACTTAGACATTTCTATCTGCCAGTAATCATAGCAAACCTTTGAGATATGTGTACTGTATTCCCAGGTTTAGGGTGGCATTGGTAAAGTATGCAAGTACTAGTATTGGGAGATGCACGCAAGGCCCGATATCATGCTTCTCCATGAGACTTTGGATAATGGAGCCTGTGGGTGCGGTTCTTTCTGCTCCTGTTGGCCGCTGCTCTATGGCAGAGGTTCCCAAATCCAGTCCTGATGGGCCAAACACTGTTCATGTTCATGTTGTGGAGTGGAGGAGTGGCCTAGTGGTTGGGGCAAGGTACTTCAGGCTGGAAGGTCAGGGGTTCAAATCCCACTAGAGGACAGCAACCATGGGCCAGAAGGACTGGGGTTTCTAGTCCCACAGGTGCTCCTTGTGGTCTTGGGCAAGCCCCTTAACCCTCCATAGCCCATGTTCCCTGTAAAATAGTTATCTCCAAGTTATAATGCCCTGTTCAATGTAATTTCAGTTTGTTCAATGTAAACCGCACTGATGCAGAATAGCGTGGTATATAAGAGAATGTAAATAAATAAATGTTTTCATGCTGTCCCTAATGAATATGCATGAGATACATCTGCATACCATGGGGGCGGTGCATGGAAATGCAGCACACACATCTTTTTTAGAAACAGCATCAAACCTGAATGATTTGGGGCCCTCCAGGACTGCATTTGGAGGAATGTGCTGTAGGTAATGCGCATGTTTCTGGTGTCTGTGCTCTGTAGGGTAAAATATAGGCGTTTGAACCTTGCTTATGTTTTCTGCAATAAAGGTTCGTCTTTACTATCACGGTTTAGTGGTGGGTAAAATATGGGGACTGGTTTGGCAGGAGCCCCAGCTGGGACTTAAACTTGTGATCTTCTGCGTCTGAACACACTGGCTGTGTTCACCACACCACACTGTGGCCACAAAGATAGTGCAGTCCCTGGAGATAGGAAGCCTGGCCAATGGAGTTGGAAACCCTGCTCTGCACAATTTCACTGTTGGCTGATTTACCTTGTATGGGGACGGAGCATAGACCCTTCCAAAATTCATTTGGTTTTTTTGGAGCTTTCTTGGGAGTGTTTTTTGATGTTTACCATTGATATCACTATTGGCCAGCTTGTTTATGTTTTTTTTCCATTTTGTTGAGGTCATTTTCAATGTTTATTTCCCCTTTTGTTCTGTGCACATGTATCACACTTATCACTTTTTGTAGGTTTATCTTGTTTTGCTGTACATTGCTGACGAAAATGGTTTCTTTTCCCTTTAAATCGGCTCTAACGCCAGGGTTTCACTGGCGTTATTTTTGAGCCTCGGATTTCACAGCATTAGTGTGCGGGGAGCCTCTCCCCTCCCACTCTCCACCCATTGACCCCTTCTCTCTGCCCCAGGGGAGCCTTCCTCCACCCTCCGGGAGCCTTTGCCCGCCTTCATCGCTCGTTTGCGGTGCTATATAATGCCTGGAGACGCGCCATTATTGCGCGATAAGGTACCTTATCGCACGATAACATTACAGAGTGCACATTAAGACAGTTTAGTAAACATGCCCCTAAGTTTCCTTGATGCCCTATTGCTTATTTCCTCCTCCAAACTGTAAAAGTTACAAAATTGCCAGCTCTCTACTTAATTGATAGAACTTATAAGTATAGATTTCTAAAATGGATCAGATATACATGTAAGTGCTGGGTCTTACATGTGGAATTTGCAAACTCGACACTTCCTTGTTCAAATGGTGGTGGAAGCTGCTGACTTGCACATTTTCCCACATATAGCTTTTTATAATGGCCCCTTCCACTGTGTGTGAAGGCAAATCCACACTCACTCCTGCACGTCCTTATACATATTTTACAAAAGGCTCTTCATACAGCTGTACATTTGTAAATTACTATAGATATGCATTTGTTTTTTTAACTAATAGCACAATGTGATGAATAGCATCATTTTTGGCTTGTTTCAGGCAAACTAAACGAATGTGCACGCTGCGGAGGGCGGGGGACGTGGGTGGCATAGGGTGGAGAGTGTTTGGGGCGTTGGTGGAACCGATCTCCGTATGTACAGGGCCGATTTTGGTGATGGCCCTGTACATCCGGGGGCTGCCAGGGGGATGCCCTGCTAAGTGGTTAGCATCAGGGCGTGTAGAGGAGAAGATTGGGGACCATGTATCTGCCTTTCAAATATTGGGCCCAGAGTTCTTGTCTTATTGGGAACACAAATTGGCAGTCTGGCTAGCCCTGGCCAAAGTTGTCCAGCTTTCCCTGTCCGGCTCTCCAACCAGCATGCCCACTGAACTGTATATGTTCCATGTTAGGGGATATTTTTGGTCCACAGTTCACAGTTAGTACCAGAGCTGGTGGAAAAACTAGTGTTTCTAAAGATAAATCTGTCCTTGTTTGGTTTCCCTCAATTTACATGCGATTGGGAGAATGAATTAGTTTAGAGCTTGACTAAAGGACTGTTGCCCACACTATGCCTTCAGTTTCTTGCTGTGTTTTTGACTAGGGCCATACCAAGGGCTGTGCGAACAGTGAGACCACACAGGGAGCAAGTATAGAAAGGGCACTTGGGTTTTCAGGAAGCTCAAAAAGCATGAGTTACTGCACATGGCTGGGGCAGAGGGGGATACCAGACTTGTTAGTCTCACAGGGCATACTGTATTTCTTGCTTGGTATGGTCCTGTTTTTGACTTTTTCTACAGTAGTCCCTTCGGGATGGTGCCCATTTCCAGTGGGTATCCTTTAGCCCTTCCATGCCAAAACTTAAAAGAAAAATATAGCAAGAAATAAAACAAAAAGTAATATTTAAAAAGCCTCTCTCTGCTGCTGATGCTTGTCTCATTGTGCCATTTCTGTCATGATGTGCCTTCTTGATGTTGGGTCTGTCCTCATAATATGTACCTCTTCAGTATTGTGGTGGGTTCCATTCTCCCTGAAGCCACTCTGCAATCTGCTAGTTCATTTTCAGAGGATCCCTTTAGGAAGACATAGCAAAACTAAAAAGTACATAAAGATTTTAAAGAAAAAGAGAGACCTCTTTTCCCCTTGCCCCTTTCTGCTGCTGCCTGTGTGACTCTGTTGGCCTGCTTCATTGCTGCCCTTTGCCCTTCTTCAAATGATTTGGTTGGTTCAAGTTTCTGTGTTGCTCTGCACCAGTGTCCTTTCTTTTCCTTTTCTTTTTATGACCAGTCTTCCTCCCTTCTTTGTCCTTCAGCTTTGCAATTTTGTGGGTGCATTTGGGTTTTCATTTGTCCTCTTTCACCTTCTTTTTATGCCTTGGTGGTTTGTTGACATTCTTCTTACTGAATTGCTCTGTGATCGACCTCTTATTGGGTTGATGCAGTAGTTCTCATTTACCTCTCTAGCAATTTTCTTGGTACCTACTACCTGGAGTCCTATGTTTGCACTATTGCTATTGCCACTACTGTATAACCCTTTTACAGTGGCCTTGTTGTTCCTTCAACCATTGCTGCTGCTTTCTTTCATTTCTACAACATTGATTTTACTCATTGTCAAGGTGCCATATGAAGAGATACAAGGGGACATTTTTTCCAGTACTGAACTCCTCCTTGGTTGGGTATTTTGCAGCCTTGCAGCTTATCTTGGTGCTGTGCTTCTCCTCTTCAGGTGTTTTGGGGCCTTACAGCTAATTTATTTATTTATGGTTTACATTACAATTCAACTTGATGATTACATTACAACAAGGTCAACAAACTTGGAGTACTTATAACAAGGACTTGAAGTAGAAAATCTGGGGGTAACATGGTCCATGAATTACATTCTGGGCTATATAATACTTCCATAATGTTCAGAGAATAGATATGTTTGAGTTTCTTATGGAAGTCTTAGTCACCTTGAGATGTTCTAGTAAAGAGCTCCATATTGTTGGTGCTGATATAGAGAATGTCCTGTTGCATGTTGTCTGTTTACTTTATTTCTTGTCTTACTATTAAGGACTATGAGATAGTACTTGTTGTTGGTTCTCTGTGATCTGATTTCAGGGTCTCTTATTATGAGTGATTGGAGTGTTTTAGCAGATGTATGGTGTATGATTTTGAATGTAGCGAGTATTTATTTATTTATTTACAGTTCTTTTATACCGCGCTATTTGTCGTCAGTGCGGTTTACAATGAACGAAGGTACTCACATAAGCAACAAGCTGTAAAGAGTTTACAAATAACAGGGCAAATAACCAGGAAGCAACATTGGGGAAACTTTGTACATAGAGGTATAAACTATATACAATAACAGGTTATTATTTACATTGTGTGCAGCGTGATACCGAATGTTACTGCGCATGTTGTGGGATTGGGTTGTGTTGGAGAGTCGGTGAGGGATCATGGTGCTTGTAGAAGTGTAGAGTATGATCTTGTATTTAATACAGGCATGTATTGGGAGCCATTACAGTTTTTTCAGGATGAGGGTGATGTGTTCTTGTGTCGAGGTTCCTATTACAATACGGGCGGCCATGTGGAGTGAGTCTAAGGTGTGTTTAGAGAGTCCTTGATAAGTTAAGTTGCAATAGTCTTGGATTGTTGCTTGCAGGTCCGTACCTAGCCCTGTGTGAGTGGTGCAGCCACATAGGGCATAAAGGCTTGGGGGCACATTTCGGCTGCCTGCTGTTGCCCTGCCACCACCTCTTTTTCTTCTCTCAGTGGTGGGAGGGTAATAGCAGTCAAAATGTGCCCTTTAAGCCTTTTCGTGGCACTTTAAGCAGGTCTGGTCCCTCCCTCCTCTGACGTGCCCTCTCCTCCATCTCCATCCAGCCGCTTTCTGCTCTTTCCCTGCTGTCGGCACCATCGTGGAGAAAACAGGGAGGCAGAAGCAGGGCAAGAGTAGGCAGCGGCTGGACAAAGACTTGGGAAGGTGGGGGGCACGCGCCTGATGTGCAAGTCACACAGAGCGTGATTCTAGCTCAGTACGGCCCTGGTTGCTTGGCAGTCATTCTGGTTGAGTAGGGTGTGAGTTGTTGCATGATTTTCATCTTTTAGTATGCTGTTTTCATCATTTTTCTGTTGTACGAATGGAAGTTGAGGTTCTGCTCCAAGATGAGTCCAAGGTATTTTATCTCTTGCTTGACTGTTATGTTTGTGTGTGATATCCTTATGGTTGATGGTGGGGTGAATGTTTTGTTCCTGATAATGTGCAGAGCCTCAGCTTTATTGTAGTTTATGTTCAGGTTGTGGTGGATGAGCCATTTTGTCATTGCTTCCAAGCTTCTGGTTAGCTTTGGGTAGTCTGGGTTGTCTGTATTGAATGGAGTGTAAATCACTATATCATCTGTATATATTTAATATGATATGTCATGGTTACTTATTACTGTAAATAGAGGTTGTATATTTAGATTAGCAGAGCAGATAGGGATGAGCCTTGGGATATTCCTTGCTGTTGTCTAAATAGTTTTGACACATGTGGGCCAATTCGTTGTTGTCTGTGGTTTAAGCATGATTGGATCCACATGAGTGTGACACTGTTAAAGCTATTAAGATGCTATTTTGGTCCTCTTTAGGTACCTTAGGGCCTTGCAGCTGATTTAGGGGCTGTGCTGGTCCTCTTTGAGTATTGACTGTCTTCAGCTTTTTTGGGGCCTTCCAGCCTGTCCTGCTGCTGTCCTGGCATTCTTCACGTGCTTTAGGGTGTTCTATTCTCTCTTGTTGCTGTATTGGCTCATTTCTGTGTTGTAGTGACTTACAGCCTAACTTGCTGTTATGTTGTCACTCTGCAGGTGTTTTCCAGCCAATCTTGGTGTTCTGTTGGTTCTGTTCAGGTCTCTTGGGGCCTTCTAGGCTGTCTTGCTGCTGTGTTGTCTCTCCTCAGGTATTTTAGTGCCTTACAGTCAATCCTGTTACTGTACTGGTACTCTTCAAGTGTTTTAGGATCTTTCAACTGCTGCTTTGCTGGTCCTCTTCAGATGTTTTAGGACCTTTTAGCCAATCCTTGTGCTGTACTGGTCCTCTCTGGGTGTTTTGCTACCCACTTGGGATGCAATTCCTAAGAACCTGTGCCCAAGAAAAACTGAACCCAGCATGAGGGAGGGGAAGCCCTACCAACCTAAAATGATCCAACAGATTTGAGCTCTCTTCAAAGTTCTTTTCAGATTCCCATTACTGTACTTGTTTGGAGTTTCTAGCAGAGGAGTGCAGCTACTGCTATGCCCTTGGCTGAAGAATGACATTTCTTCTATCAGGAAGGTCATCCTCTTTGACTGAACACACACCTCGAGGAGGGAAGAGCATGGAGAAGTGAGGAAAGAAAGGGACACTTGTCAAGCCAGTCAGAAATGCCACATCTACCTTAGTAATCAGTAGGGTAACAGATGTCCTGTAACCTGAGCTCATGTGGCCTCTTTTGCTGATGTGTTGGCTGAGGAATTTTTGTTAAGAATGTTAGGCTCAGGTGGTTTGGGGTATTGTGAATATTATGTTCTGTCAATAAAATTGCAGCCAACCTGTTTATCATGTTGGCTCTGTCATTCCTTGTGTTTAATTATAATGGGTAGACAGATGTAAGGGGGGGGGGGGATAAAAGGGTTGGGCGCAGTCTTTCTGTGGTTTTCCTTACTTTGTCCTGCCATAGATTTGCCCTGGGTGTGAAATGAAGAAGCCATCTTGTTGGAGATGATATTGGGTTTGTAGGGCCCGATATTCAGCAGAGGCAGCTAGCGCGAGTACAGTGCCTAGCCGTTGCCCCTGAAGAGTTAACCCAGGTATTCAATGTCAGGGCCATATCCAGCCAGCAGTACATAAGAACATAAGATATGCCATACTGGGTCAGACCAAGGTCCATCAAGCCCAGTATTCTGTTTCTAACAGTGGCCAATCTAGATCATACATACCTAGCAGTTTCCCCAAAAGACACAGGATCCACAATGCTTGTATTGGGTAAAGCATTGATATCCTGGGTCCTTTTTTAATAATGGTTTATGGATCTTTCCTCTAGGAACTTGTCCAAACCTTTTTTAAACTCAGCTACACTAACAGCCTTTACTACATCCCACGATAACAAATTCCAGAGTTTGATTACACGTTGAGTAAAAAAATATTTTCTCTTATTTGTCTTAAATAATTTAAGCTTCATTGCATGTCCCCTAGTCTTTCTGTATTCTGATAACGTAAACAATCAATATATGTTTACCCGTTCCACTCCATTGATTAATTTATAGACGTCTATCATATCTCCCCTCAGCCATCTCTTTTCCAGGTTAAAGAGCCCTAACCTTTTTAGCCTTTCTTCATAGGGGTATCCTTTCATCCCCTTTACCATTTTGGTGGCTCTTCTCTGAACCTTTTCTAATAACGCTATATCCTTTTTAAGATCAGAATAGAAACATAGAAACATGATGACAGAAAAAGACCACAAGGCCCATCTAGTCTGTCCTTCCATAATACTCAAAATACTCAAGGTGCAGTCGCACCATGGAACGATACAGAGGCATTATAATATCTTTTGTTTTATTTTCCATTCCTTTCCTTATGATACCTAGCATTCTATTTGCTCTCTTGGCCACCTCTGCACACTGGCGGAGGGTTTTAACATGTTATCCACAATGATGCCTAAATCTTTTTCCTGGGTGGTGGTTCCTAATGTGGAACCTTGCATCGTGTAACCATAGTTTGGGTTGTTCGTCCCTAGGTGCATAACTTTGCACTTGTCCACATTAAATTTCATCTGCCATTTGGATGCCCAGTCTTCCAATTTATCAAGATCCTCTTGCAATTTTCCACAATCCTCATGGGTTTTAGCAACTTTAAATAGTTTTGTGTCATCTGCAGATTTGATAACCTCACTCGTTATTCCCTTTTCCAGGTCATTTATGAATATGTCAAAAAGCAGCGGACCCAGCACAGATCCCTGGGGTACACCACTATTCACCTTTCTCCATTGGGAAAATTGGCCATTTAGCCCTACCCTCTGCTTTCTATCTTTTAACCAGTTCCTAATTCACAATAGTACACTGCCTCATATCCCATGACTCTTTAGTTTTGCCAAAAGTCTCTGATGAGGGACTTTGTCAAAGGCTTTCTGAAAGTACAAATACACTATATCAACCGACTCATCTTTGTCTACCTGTTTATTCACACCTTCAAAGAAACATAACAGATTAGTAAAACAAGATCTTCCTTGTCTAAAGCCATGTTGGCTGTGTCCCTTTAAGCCATGACTATCTACATGTTCAGTAATTTTGTTCTTTATGATGGTTTCTACCATTTTTACCGGTATTAGGGTGCATCCAAATTCATGCGCTGACACTGCTTATATCCACAAAATGCATAGAATTCAAGATAGTGTGATTTGGGAAAATTTAAAAAATAAACATGTAGGGGGGCATATTCAACAGAGATGGCCAGCACTGTTAAAGCAGCTGGCCTGTCACCTTAAATTATGCCCAGATATTCAATGCTGGGGCCATATCCAACCAACAGCATTTAATATCCAGGTTGCCCGATTAGTGTTTTAGCTAACTCATCAGCAGTGATTTTGAACTGCTGGCTGGATAGCAAAATGGGCTAAAGTTAGGACAGCCTTTTTTCTTCCTAACTTTAGCTGGTATAGTGGCTGAATATAGCCACTGACCAGCTAAATTATGTCACTGCTCCGGAACACTCAGACACTAAGAGGCACATTCTAAACGGGACGTCCAAGTGCAATCTGGGATGTCAAAGCCAGAACATCTGAAAAGAAAGGCAGGCACATTCAAGTTCAGGCACAATTCCAGAAATGTGGATGGGCTCGATATGCATGTGTATCAAATGTCTATATACAGTAGATGTTTCCAGGAGAGCATTGTAGCAGCAAGATGTCTAATAGTGTAATGGTTAGAGCAGTGGCTTATGAGCTGTGTGGACAGGGTTCAAATCCCAGTGTGGGACTTTATAATCTAAAGCTAATCCCTTAATTCTCCATTTTCTTTGTACATTTTAAATTAAAAACAAACACTTTCAAAATGCCTATTTGTGCTTGGAGCAGGAATAAATATGCATATATCTGCAGACATCTCTGCTGCCTTTGGGACTGAATGGGGACATAAGTCCATTGCTTCTTCCAGAGATATGCCTCTGCCACACCTCCATGCCTACTTTAAGCTCCCTATATGGAGATGTCTGCGAACATTTGTGGAATGGTTACAAAAACGTACCCATGATTTCAACATCCATGTCCATGTCTGCAGACGTCCAAACCACTACTAAACCTTTTAGAATGACCCACTAAGTGGCTAGGGTTGGCACATTTAACTAGGCAGGAGGGGATATTCAACAGCACTAACCACTTTAGTGCCGCTAAATACTCACTTAATTTATGTAACATTTCATATATACAGCCTTTCATGATATCAAGGTGGTTTTTACATTGAACAAACTGAAATTACATTGAACAGGCATTATAAATTGGAAGTAATTATTTTACAGGGAACATGGGCAATGGAGGGTTAAATGGCTTGCCCAAGCCCACAAGGAGCACCTGTGGGACTAGAAACCCCAGTCCTTCCGGCCCAAGGTTGCTGTCTTCTAGTGGGATTTGAACCCCCAGCTTTCTGGCCTGAGGTAACTTGCCCCAACCACTAGGCCACTCTTCCCTTTGAATATGCCCTCCATATTTCTTATTTTTCAAGGGCAATACATATGTACGTCAAACAATATCTCTACTGACATTTATACTGTGTTGTTTATTTATTTATGTTTTGTATTTATTTATGTTTTGTCAGTGTTTCTTACCCAGCTCCTGCCCTCTGCATGTGACTTTCTTCTCACCACTGTATTGCCTCTGTTTTCTGACTAGTTCTATCAGACTACACATTTTGGTGTGCTTTTTCTCTCCTCCCTCTTCCTCTACAAGGCCTCCCTAGTTGGTTTTTTTTTATTATTATTATTTATTTATGAAATTTTTCCAATAAATCAAGCATAAAACCTGTACAGAACACAATGCTTGCAATCACAATTATACAAAGAAATATTAAACAATAGTAATTAATGCAAGAATTTATACAAATAGTCCCTAACATAGGGGGGAGTTAACCAAAAGAAAAGGAGAAAATCTCCACATAGCATTAATAAAAAGAAAATAAGAGGAGACAGTGGCCCAAGGAGACCTTAATTAAGCAGATGGAGTCAATACATCAGGAGAGGAGGTGACCGGCAAATGCAAACTTAAGAAAGCTGAAAGATCCTCAGGAGAAAAGAAAACATATTTCTGTGCTTTAATTAGTTGGTATTTAAGTCCTCAGTTGTTTGCTTGAGTTTTTACCAGGGCATCTTCCGTGGACTCTGGTTGCTTTCACTTGCTTGCATTCAGCACTTGCCTCTTGTTCAACTCTGCCTCCCTGTTTTCAGCTGCGTCTCTCATCTTCCTTTTCATCCCATCCACCTTGTGGCTTACGTATAGTCTCTTACAGCTACCTTGAGCTCATTAGCACGATCACTCACAGGTGCACCTTATCCCATGCAATCTCTACCACCTATCCTTTTATGTCCTCTGACCTCTCTGCTCCTCTCCATCTCTCTCTCTCTGTATGGCTCTTCATCACTTTCTCTTCTTATTGCTCATACTCCCTAATTGTCTCCCCTCCTACCAACGCCTTCAAGCCCCTCCCCCTTATCTCCCCTTTACCATCCTCGCTTCCCCCATCATCTTGTCAGCTACTCTATCATCAGCTCTTGAGATTCACCACTTTCTCCCTCTCATTCAACCATCTGCTCTCTCTCTGAAACAACCTCACCCTCATTATCACCATGCTGTCTTTTCTCTGCCCCACACTTTTCTACTCCTTCTCCTTCTCTCTTCTGGAGATATCAACCCCGACCCTGGCCCCCCTAGACTTCTGGCACACGCCCAGAGCAGTTCCTCATGCAACAGCTCAAATCTTATTTATATCCCTCTCCTCTCCCCCTCCTCTCTCCCTTTCTCATGTGCCTTGTGGAACGCACATTCCATCTCAAATAAATTTATCTTTACTCATGATCTCTTTATCTCTAATGCTCTCCATCGCCGTGCTCTAACTGAGACCTGGCTCCTCTCTGCAGACCCAGCTTCAGTTGCTGCTCTCTGTCATGGCAGCTATCATTTCTCTCACACGCCTCTTCCCATTGGCCGTGGTGAAGGTGTTGGGCTTCTACTCTTTCCTCCCTGTCAGTTTCAACTCCTCCTTCTGCCTCAGTCTCATTTTTTCCCTCCTTTGTCCATTCCATCCAGCTTTTTATCCCACTACCTCTCTGACTAGCTGTTATTTATTGACCCTCTGACAAGTCCACCTCTACCTTTCTCTCACTTTGACTCATGGCTTTCTTTCTTTCTGGATTCATCTTCTCTCTCCCATATTCTTGGGGATTTTAACATTCATGTTGATAACCCCTCCGACTCTTCTGCTTTAAAGTTCCTCTCCCTTACCTCATCATTCAACCTCCAGCTTTGCTCTACTGCCCCTACTTACTAACAAGGCCACTGCCTTGACTTTGTATTCTTCTCTAATTGCCTACCCTCAAACCTCTGTACCTCACTTCTTCCCTTATTGGACCATCACCTGCTAAGCTTCACTCGCCTCCTCAACCTTGCCCTGTCTTCTCCAACCTCTTTAGAAATCTTCATGCTATAGACCAGTTGGCTCTCTCCTCCACTGTTCATCACCTCTTTCCTCCAGTATGTCACCTGAGTCCGTTGATGAGGCAGTAGCTTCCTATAACACTGCACTCTCCTTTGCTTTAGATGTTCTTGCTCCACTCATGCCATGTCCTGTGAGGCGTACTGTACCTCAACCCTGACTGTCTTCCACTATCTGCTATCTATGTTCCTGTGCCCACTCAGCTGAGCATGCTTGGCTCAAATCCCGCATCCTTGCGGACTTTCTACACTTCAAATTCATGCTTGTCTCTTTCCAGTCAGCCATAGCAATAACCAAACAAGACCATTATGTCTATCTGACTAACTCTTGCCTCTGACCCTCGCCGTCTCTTTACAACTCTCAACTCTCTCCTCAAGGTGCCTCCGCCTCTGACCCCTCCCACCCTTTCTGCCCAAACCCTGGCTGAATATTTCCATGACATAATCCACAAGATGACACTCTAATTCTCCACCAGGTCAGCTATTCCCCCTCCTCCCCCTCTTCACTCCCAACCCCTCCCCCCCCACACACACCTTTGCTACCTTTGCTTCCTTTTCTATGAACTCTGCGGAGAAAACCACGCACTTTCTTTCCTCATCCAAACTCACTACCTGCTCCTCTAATCCTATTCCCGCTTGTCTCCTTAGCTCCATCTCCTCCACTGTTATCCCTTCCATCTCTCATATTCTCAACCTATTGTTCTCCAATGCAACTTTCCCTGCAGCCTTCAAGCATGCTGTGGTCACTCCTCTCCTCAAGAAACACTCACTAGGCCCTACCTGTCCATCTTGCTATCGACCCATCTCCCTCCTCCCCTTCATTTCTAAACTATTTAAATGTGCAGTTCACCCCTTTGCCTGAACTTTCTCTCCTCTCAAGCCCTTCTGGATCCTCTACAATCTGGCTTTCGTCCTTTACATTCAACTGAAACACCTCTTGCCAAAGTCTCCAGTGACCTGTTCCTGGCAAAATCTAAGGATCTTTACTCGATCCTCATCCTTCTTGATCTTTCTGCTGCTTTTGACATTGTTGACCACAACCTTCTCCTTGATACCTTGTCCTCATCTGGTTTTATAGACTCTGTGCTATCCTGGTTCTCTTCTTATCTCTCCCATTGCTCTTTCAGTATTTGTTCTGGTGGATACTCCTCTACTGCTATCCCACTCTCAGTTAGTGTACCACAAGGATTGGTCTTGGGTCCACTCCTTTTCTCTCTATATACCCAGTCCCTTGGTGCACTCATCTTTTTCCATGGCTTTCAGTACCACCTATACACTGATGACTCCCAGATCTACCTCTCTACACCTGAAATCTCTCCGGCAATCTATGCCCAGATCTCTGCCTGCCTTTCTGACTTTGCTGCTTGGATGTCTCACCGCCACTTGAAATTGAACATTGTCAAAACTGAGCTTCTTATTTTTTCCCCTGAACCCTCCTCTCCTCTTCCTCCTTTCTGAGTCTCTGTGGATAGCTCTCTACTTCCCTATCTCTTCAGCTCACAGCCTTGGGGGTCATCTTTGACTCCTCTCTCTCCTTCTCCATAAACATACAACTGATAGCCACAACCTTCTGTTTCTTTTTCAACAACATCAACAAAATTTGCCCATTCCTTTCTGAATACAATAAAAAGACACTTATCCTCTCCTTAGTCACCTCCCATCTATACTATTGTAACCTGCTCCTTGCTGGTCTCCATCTGAGTGATCTCTCTCCCCTTCAATCTGTTCAACATTCTGCTGCACGGTTAATCTTCCGCCAGCCTCGTCATGTTCATATTACCCCTCTTCTCAAGTTTCTTCATTGGCTTCCTATCTGTTTCCGCATCCAGTTCAAATTTCTCCTGCTGACCTTTAAGTGCATTCACTTTGCAGCTCCTCACTACCTTTTCTCTCTTATCTCTCCCTATACCCCTCCTTGGGAATTCCACTGTACTGGCAAATTGCTTCTATCTGTGCCCTTCTCTTCTATTGCTGACTCCAGACTTTTCTCCTTTCACCTTTCTGCCCCTTATGCCTGGAACAAACTGCCTGAGTCTGTACGTCAGGTGTCTTCTCTAATCCTTTTCAAATCCAGGCTGAAAACTCTCCTATATGCTGCCACTTTCGGATTTTGACTCACCTGATCTTTGTGTTTCCTTACCATGCCCCCTAGATAAGTCCCATGTCTACAGCTACTGTGTTATTCGTCTCGACTAGATTGTAAGCTCCGATGAGCAGGGACTGTCTTTTACATGTGTCTGTGCAGCAGACACTAGCAGTAGTAGTAGTTGTCAACTAACTGCTTGTTTAGACACAGGCTTTGGAGGAGAAACTGAACGTGTAACCATGCTTAAAAGCATCACAAAAATTGCCTTGGACATACAGTTAACATAGTTACTCACCTGTAACAGGTGTTCTCCAGGGACAGCAGGAATCAGTCCTCACATATGGGTGACGTCGGCGCAGACGGAGCTCTCATGCGGAGCAATTCCCTAGCTTTCAAAGAAAGCCTTTGGGATTGCATCACACATATGCGGTCCCCTTCCCGCCCAAGGGTGCCATCTTGCTCAGTCTAATGACATAGCTAAAAGACGGCAAAAAGAAGAAAAGCAATAGTAGGACTGCAACTCCAGGGGAGGAGGGAGGGTTGGGAGGACTGATTCCTGCTGTCTCTGGAAAACACCTGTTACAGGTGAGTAACTACGCTTTCTCCAGGAACAAGCAGGAAGTCAGTCCTCACATATGGGACTCCCTAGCTATAGAATACCGAGGACCCATAGCTGAAAAATGGCTCCCTCTAGAAGAGCCGCAGCAGCTGTGATAGGAATGCAGTAGAGATACAACACCCCCAGTAGCCTGACACCAGAGGGCCGGAGGGTAGGAGTTGCCTAAACCTCAAATAAGTTCTGGAGTACCGCCTGGCCAAAAGCACTGTCTCGGCGGGACTCTCCATCTAAGCAGTAATGGGCTGAAAAAGTCTGGTTTGAAGACCAGATGGCGGCCCAGCAGATGTCTGCCAGTGGAACAGAGTGGAAGTGAGCCACTGATGCAATCTTAGCCCTGACACGGTGGGCCGTGACTCAACCCTGCAACGGAAGGTCGGCTGCCCTGTACACCCAGGCTATGCAGTCTGCCACCCAGGTGAACAATGTACGCTTGGAGACAGGAAGCCCCAGCTTACTGGGGTCAAAAGAGATGAAGAGCTGAGGAGCCCTTCGTTGTCCCCTCGTATGCTCCAGGTAGAAGGCTAACGCCCTCTTACAGTCAAGGGTATGCAGGACCACCTCTGCCCGGCTGGAATGCAGTCTGGGAAAGAATGTCAGAAGAACCACCTCTTGGTTGAGGTGGAATGGAGAGACCACCCTATTCTTATAAAACCGTATGTACAGTTTTTCTGAAACCAAAGCCTGCAGCTCACACACTCGCCTCGCAGACCAGGAAGAGTACCTTCCAGGAGAGGAAGCGTAGATGGCAAGTAGACATCGGCTCAAAAGGTGGGCAAGTAAGCCATTGCAAGACCACATTCAAATCCTACTCGGTCACCGGAGGGCGAACCGGGGGTTTAAGTAGAAGTAGACCTCTGAGGAACCTTGACACCAAGGGATGAAGCAACAGAGGATTCCCTTCCACTGGTGAGTGGTATGCTGAAAACGCACTCAGGTGGACCCTTACAGAATTAGACTTGAGGCCTAAGTCAGAGAGGTGAAGCAGGTACTGCAACACCACAGGCACAAGGCAAGAGAAAGGGTCTTCATTGTGCTGGCTACGCCACACCTCAAATCTACGCCACTTGAAGGCATAGGTTTTTCTAGTGGACTGCCTCCTGGAGGCCAGTAACACTTCTTCTACATTCTTAGGTAGGAGGAGAGGGGCCAGCACTACCCTTTCAGCAGCCATGCCATCAGGTTGAGGGACCTGAGATTGGGATGTAAGAGAGAGCCCTGTTCCTGGGACAGGAGGTCGGGCCTTGTCCCCAGCAGGAGTGGGGTCTCCACTGCCAGCTGGAGGAGAAGTGGGATCCAAGGTTGCCTTGGCCATCTGGGGTCTACCAGAATGACCGAGGCCTTGTCCCGAATGATTTTGAACAGAGTTAGGGCCAACAGGGGCGTGGGAGGAAACGCTTATAGGAGGCCCACCGACCAGGAGATCAGAAATGCTTCTGCAGCCATCCTCCTGAGATGTGGCTGTCTGGAGCAGAACCGGGGCAGCTGATGATTCTGCGGACTGGCAAAGAGGTGTATAGACGGATACCCCCAGCAGTGAAAGATCTGCTGGGCTACCTCTGGATTCAGTTGCCATTCGTGAGGTTGAAGAATTCTGCTTAATTTGTCCACCAGGTAGTTCTCTAGGCCTGGCAGGTAAACCGCCTTGAGAGACATACCCTCTCTGATGGCAAAGGAGCAGAGGTCCATTGCCTCCTGACACAGGACACGGGATCCTGTCCCTCCCTGCTTGTTCACATAGAAAATAGCCACCTGATTGTCTGTCTGTACGAGCACAGATTGATGCGCGAGAACATGGCAGAAGGCTTGCAGAGCTAGGCATATCGCCCGGAGCTCCTAGAGGTTGATCTGTTGTGTCCCCTCTTGGGGAGACCACAACCCCTGAGTGCAGGAGTCCTGACAATGGGCTCCCCAGCCCAGCAAGGATGCATCTGTCGTCAAGACTCTTGAAGACACCGGAGGTTGGAAAGGCACTCCTCCGAGCAGGTTAGGCAGGTAAAGCCACCAGACCAGCGACTTTAGCAGTCATTTAGACACCCTTATCCTGTCTCGGAGTTGACCTGTGGCCTGCGTCTACTGGTTCCGGAGGTACCACTGAGCTGTCCTCATGTGGAACCGGGTGTTCGAGGTCACATGCACTGTGCAAGCCATGTGTCCCAAGAGACACAGGAAATGCCTTGCTGATATTTGAGACCTGTGGTTTATCTGGTGCACTAGCTCCCAAAGCCTCTGCGCTCTGTCCAGTGGCAGGTAAGCCTTTGCCTGCAGAGTGTCTAGTTTCGCCCCAATGAACTCTGTTTTGTGTAGGGAGCAAGGTGGACTTTGCCTGATTTATGACAAAGCCTAGATGTTGCAGTATGTTGATAGTGCGAGTTGTGGCCTGTTGGGCCTCCTGAGGCGACGGGGCCCTGATGAGCCAGTCGTCCAGGTATGGGAAGACAAAGATACCCTGGTTTCTGAGAAACCATGCCACCACCGCCAGGCATTTGGTAAATACTCTGGGGGCAGAGGCTAGGCCGAATAGAAGTACTCTGTACTGGAAATGGTTTCCTCCCACTACAAATCTGAGATATTGTCTGTGTTCTGGATGTATGAGGATGTGTGTGTAAGCATCCTTCAGGTCTAAGGAACATAGCCAATCTCCCTGGTGGAGGTATGGCAGCAAAATTTCAAGGGAAAGCATCTTGAACTTTTCCTTCACCAGGAACTTGTTTAAGTTTCACAGGTCGAGGATGGGTCTGAGGCTTCCTGTTCGCTTTGCTATCAGGAAATACCTGGAGTAGAAGCCTTGCCCTTGCAGGCTGTGGGGTACTGGTTCCACTGCCTGATCCTCCAGGAGACCTGCTAACTCCTGCAAAAAGAGGTTCCTGTGTAGAAGAAGTCTTAGAGGCTCTCCTGGAAAATAGGAGGGGGGCATCTGGCTGAAATGGAGAAAATAGCCCTTTTGGACTATTTGTAGGACCCAGGTGTCTGCGGTGACTGCTTGCCATCTGTAGGCATACAGGGCCAGCCTCCCTCCTGTACCCAGTCTCACCCCTGGCTGGAGAGAGACCATACAGTGGCTGTCAAAAACCCACAACCAGTTGGGAGGGAGCTGGTGCTTGGGGCTTGGGGGTCTTTTGCTTACGCGGTTCATGCCCCTGTCCCTTCACCTGCTGCCCATATTTGGGAGCTGGGGAGGCCTGGTGAGTGGGGTAGTTGCGGTAAGCAGTTCCCTTCCTCGGGAAAAAGGGCTTTTTACCTGAGCCCTTCTTAGAAGGGGTAGAAGTCTTTTTGGAGAGTCTTGCCCAGGTCAAGTAGTGGAGTGGAGGAGTAGCCTAGTGGTTGGGGCAAGGTACTTCAGGCCGGAAGGTTGGGGGTTCAAATCCCACTAGAGGACAGCAACCTTGGGCCGGAAGGACTGGGGTTTCTAGTCCCACAGGTGCTCCTTGTGGTCTTGGGCAAGCCACTTAACCCTCCATAGCCCATGTTCCCTGTAAAATAGTTATCTCCAAGTTATAATGCCCTGTTCAATGTAATTTCAGTTTGTTTAATGTAAATCGCACTGATGCAGAATAGCGCGGTATATAAGAGAATTAAATAAACAAATAAATAAGTACTTAGACTCGATTTCCGCAGCCTTTTCAGTCATGGGTTTGCCAAACAGGTTCTCACCTCAGCAGGGGACATCTACCAACTTGTCCTGTACCCATAACTCTAGGTCCGACAACATTAGCCATGCCTGGCGTCGTGCACCGATGCCGGCTGCGGCTACCCAGGCTGAAGCCTCGAAGCCGTCATAGGCTGTTCAAGACATGAACTTTGAGCACTCTCGAATCTCCGTGGACAAGGCTTTGAATCTCTGCAAGGGTTCCTCGGAGAGGCCAGCTGAGAACCCGGAAATTTCCTTAGCCAGGTCCCGTAAGTATGTTTGGACACAGCATGACAGCATGGAGCCCTGGTAGCACTTTCTGCCAAGGGCATCCAGGTTCTGAGCTTCCCTCCTAGGAGGCACCGAGGAGTGCATTTTCTGACTATTGAGCCTTTGCATGGCCAATTCATCAACCTTCATCAACGCCATGACAGCAATGAACCTGACGCAGATCATAAAAGAACCAACACACGAAAAGGGGAACACACTGGACCTCATATTCCTAAACTCCCAAACTGCCTCCTCATACAAGAACCCGGAGATCTCACCTGTACCATGGTCAGACCACTACCTCATCAACATATCCCACAGCTACAACATATGAATAACAAGGAGAACAAACAACACACAAGAAGATTTAAAGCATTTATCAAAGAAGACTTCCTAGCACAAACTCTACCTAAACTCCAAACAAACTCCAACAACATCGATGACCTAATTTACAACTGGAACACCACAATCTCCTCTGCGTCCAGTGCAGCAACAAACAAAGCTAACACCAGACGCACCTCCTCAAAAGCCCGATGGTTCACTCCCAGCCTCCGGAAACTAAAAACCAAACTCAGAAGGACAGAAAGAAAATGGAGAAAAACCAAAAATGAAGATGACAAAACAAAATACATATATGAACTTGATGAATACCACACAGAAACTGACAAAGCCAAAAAAGCCTACCATTCAAAGATCATAAATACATCAATAAACAAACCCCGAGAACTCTTTCAGATTGTCAAAAAACTGACAAGAGCACCTAACAACTCTGACCAACTACCAAATATCCCACCAGAATTACTAGCCCGACAATACAAACAGCTCCAACAACCACAAAATCCACATCTGAACACCGAGACAACCACAACAAATCACCACCCCATCATGAACAGAGACTGGAGTACGTTTGAAGCAACCACAGAAGAAGAAATATCATCCACCATCTCCCGCCTAAACACCACCACCTCCCCACTAGACCCCTGCCTTACTGAATGGATAAAGAAATCCAAAGAGGACCTGAGCGCACCATTAACCCACATTGTCAATGAATCCCTCAACCAAGGGCGCATGCCAGACATCCTCAAAACCACAATCATTCGACCAACCCTAAAAAAAGCACAACCTGGATCCCCTAGACCCCGCCTCCTACAGACCGATAGCGAGCCTCCCGTTCACCGCCAAGATAATCAAGAAGGTAGTCCAGCAGCAGCTTCAAGAACATCTAGACATCAACAACATACTGGACCCACAACAACATGGTTTCCGTCCACTACACGGACTCGAGACCCTCATGACAGCACTGATGAACACCCTCATCATAGGAACTCAAGCAAAACACTCCGGATATGCTATGATCTTCCTGGATATATCAGCAGCCTTCGACACCATCTCCCACAACATCCTCATACACAGACTACAAACAATTGGAATCAAAGATACTCTACTCTAATGGCTTCAATCCTATCTATCTAATAGACAACAATTGATCCGCACAAGCATATCAACCTCGCCCCCCTTCCAGCAATACCAAGGAGTGCCTCGAGGATCCACACTATCTGCCATGCTCTTCAACATCTACCTGCGACCACTCTGCTCAGTCATACGTACCCACAACATCAACTTCCACATATATGCTGATGACATAATGCTCTATGCCCCAATTACAACCACAAACCCAACAAATGAACATCTATCAGCATGCTTCACTGAAGTATCCAACTGGCTGAAAGAGAACAACCTATCCATTAACTTAAAGAAAACCGAAGCTCTAATAGTAACAAAAGACCCTGACTTCACGCCACCTACACACCTCAACATGGGAACCACACAAATTCAAATACAGCCACAAGTAAGATATCTAGGCATTATCATAGACCAAGCTCTTACACTCAAGCAACAAATCACTAAAACCACCAGAACTATATTCCACAAAGCTAAAACAGTACAAGGTCTCAGACCTCTCCTCGAACCTCAGGACTTCAGGACAGTAATGCAAGCTATGACACTCCCACATCTGGACTACTGCAACGTAATCTACCATGGACTACCAGCCACACAGACCAACCCCCTCCGAACTGCCTTGAACACCACAGCAAGAATTATTCAGAAAGCAAAGAAACGGGACCACATCACTCCAATTCTGAGGGACCTACACATACTTCCCCTTGAAGCAAGAATTAAATAAAAATCCATTCTACTCACTCACAAAGCCATCCACCAAACACAGACCACCCAGCTCCTCACCCTGCTACCCAATCCAGCCCACAGCAAAACAACCAGACAAACCTCCAGCAACTCCCTCGCCATCCCTCACAAAAGAACCAAATGCACTCAACAGACCTGCAACAGAGCCTTTGAACTTTATGCTCCATCCCTCTGGAATTCTCTACCAAATCACATCAGGAACAACGGTGATCTCTTGTCATTCAAAAAACAACTAAAAACCATCCTATTCCAAGAATATCTCAAAACAGAAACAAACTCCCACCACTGACTGCACCAACCCCCTAACCCCCTAACCCCCTAACCCAACTCTATATGCTTATTATCCTTAAATGTCACATACAACACTGTATCTATTACTTATTTTGTTCCCTGTAAATAGTTCTTGCTTGTTCCATGTAATGTAATATAGTTGTTATGGTTCTAAGATGTTCACTGTAAAAACAGACACCTGTCTGTTATGTTGCCTTGTTCTATGCAAACCGCATTTGATCTTGGGAAGATGCGGTATATAAGAAACTGTTAATTAAATTAAATTAAATTAAATCATGAACATAAGATCAAAAACTGTGCTACTTTGTCCATGTCTATGTCCATCCTTTATCAAAATCATCAATGTTGCCCACCTGGTGTCGGCCCTACCCTATATCTGATTATCACCCCCCCCCCCCCTTTATGTTACACCGCTTTGACCCGGTGAAAAGCAGGATATAAATACAGTTAAATAAATAAATAAATAAATTCCACAACCATGGAGTTGTGCGGCAGCTGTGCCTTCTGGAACCCAGGGCTCTTGCGGACTCGATAGATGGAATTGGCCCGTCTGCTGAGCACCGGCATCGAGGCCGGTGATTCCCACATATGGAACAATAGCCGTTCCAACATCGGAGGAACCAGTACAGTAAGGGCTTAGTTCAGTGGAAAATCATACTGGAGAGCATCGAGCTCTTCGGCTCGAGGCTCCTCCTCGGTGTCCACCGGGAAGGCCAAGGCCTTGGCCATGTCCTGTACGAACTCCAAGAACCGGGTATCCTCTGGGGGAGACCTTCTCTGAGGTGCGGACCCCGGCGTGTCCGATGGGACACACGGGGTCCGGTGGGTGCCTCGGGAGTCTTCATCCTCCATTTCCCAGGCCGAGTCTTCTGAGGAGGAATCGATGGGCTCCGGCCGTGAGGGCTTCGGTCTCGACTGCCCCGATGCCGATGGCACCGGCGTCGATGACCTCGGCTGAGGATCGATTTGAGCTCGAAAAACCTCGAGGATCGGCTCGGCCTCTGGGGTCGACTTGGATGGCGAGGTCCTGGTGGTCAAGGCAGATGGACCAGTGAGACCGGCCATCAGTGCCCGCTGCTGCTCCATGAAGGCAGCCATGCCATGGATAAATGACCTGGAAAAAGGAATAACTAGTGAGGTTATCAAATTTGCAGATGACACAAAACTGTTTAAAGTTGTTAAAACCCAAGAGGATTGTGGAAAACTGCAGGAGGATCTGGATAAATTGGAAGACTGGGCATCCAAATGGCAGATGAAATTTAATGTGGACAAGTGCAAAGTTATGCACCTAGGAAAGAAACAACCCACACTATAGTTACACGATGCAAGGCTCCACATTAGAAACCACCACCCAGGAAAAAGATTTAGGAGTCATCGTGGATAACATGTTAAAACCCTCCGCCCAGTGTGCAGCGGCGGCCAAGAAAGCAAATAGAATGCTAGGTATCATAAGGAAAGGGATGGAGAATAAAACAAAGGATATTATAATGCCTCTGTATCGCTCCATGGTACGACCCGCACCTTGAATATTGTGTGCAATTCTGGTCACCGTATCTTAAAAAGGACATAGAGTTATTAGAAAAAGTACAGAGAAGAGCCACCAAATTGGTGAAGGGGATGGAAGGCTACTCCTATGAAGAGAGGCTAAAAAGGTTAGGGCTCTTTAACCTGGAAAAGAGACGGCTGAGGGGAGATATGATAGAGGTCTATAAATTAATGAATGGAATGGAACGGATAAACGTGGATCAATTGTTTACGCTATCAGAATATAGAAGGACTAGGGGACATGTAATGAAGCTACAGGGTAAACTATTTAAGACAAATAAGAGAAAATATTTCTTCACTCAACGTGTAATCAAACTCTGGAATCTGTTACCGGAGGATGTAGTAAGGGCTGTTAGTATAGCTGGGTTTAAAAAAGGTTTGGACAAGTTCCTGGAGGAAAGGTCCATAAACCACTATTAAAAAGGGACCCAGGATATCAATGCTTGACCTAGTACAAGCACTGCAGAACCTGTGTCTTTTGTGGAAACTGCTAGGTACGTATGACCTAGATTGGCCACTGTTGGAAACAGGATACTGGGCTTGATGGACCTCGGTCTGACCCAGTATGGCATTTCTTATGTTCTTATGTTCTTATGTTCATGCTGCGCTCCAAGGCTCCAGCTCACGAGATGTAGAGGATTCTGATGAGGTCCGGAACCGGGTGGATGCGGACTCTGAGAAAATCCTCACGCTGCTGCTACTTACTTCTAAGTGCCTTAGAAGATATCTTGCCGCATGGGCCACAGACCACTGGGTCATGGTCGGCCCTGAGGCATCGGAGACAGCCTGCTTGTTCCTGGAGAATTTTCAAAACCCAGAAATCATACTCGTGGATAGCAAAATCTGAGTTTTATACATAAAAGTGCTAACACTTACATACTGCACTTTTTAAAGCTCCAGACAAAGCATACACTCTCAAAAAAATTAAGGGAAAAAAATCAAAAGAACATTTTTAAAAAGTATACATTTTTTAATTCTACCCGGATTTAAATAAGATCTTCATTACAAAACATTAATGCAAGTCTTCATCACCAGGTAAAGAAGTCTGCAACACACTTAGAAAAAAATCTCCAATACCAGGATTTTGTTAATGAATCTTCATTCCAAATCATTTAGACAGATCTTCATCACAAAAATAATGTCATCCTTCAGTGTGGAAAAAAATACCCTTCAAATCAATAAAATCAATATCTTCAATGTTATAACAAAAAATTACTTATAACAAAACAAGGCCAATCCGACGCATATATTGGCACCTCAAGCTTTTCACTCCAACTAGGAGTTTCTTGAGGGAATAGCCAAATCTTCTATTTAAATCAGTCAGGAAGAATCACAAAGGTTTTCCATTTTGAACAGAAATTATTCCAGAAGTAATTGAAAGTCACATAGACATCTATTGTCACAATTTCTTCCAGAGATCATTTAGGCTTCTATCTGAGTTAATGGAAGACTGTTGTTCAAGACATTGTTACTCACTTTCAAGGCCATCAAAGGCATTACTTCCTCCTCACTAATAGACCTCATTCAGACCGTTCCACCTAACAGATCTAGAAGAACCACATCTACAAACGCTCTAGTAATCCCTAAGGCATCAACAAAATGCACACTAGCGACGTCTAACAGGGCTTTCAGCTTCTATGCTCCAAAATGCTGGAACACATTACCACCGGAGATTCGTGCTGTCACCAATCTAACCCTATTCAGAAAAGCACTCAAATTCCACCTATTCCCCCACTACTACCAGGTCAGCCAGACACCGACCTAGCACACCTCCTCCAATTCAGCCACCTGTGCTACAGGACCCTATTCAAACCCAGAGCATAAGGTATACTGTATATATGTAAATAGTTTCAGTTAACAATTCTCTATGTTATCCAAGTTGTCGTACCTGTCCTCTGTAAAACCAAACAGTATGTTGTTCTGGTCTATTGTTTAATGTAAACCGCGCTGATGCTAAATAGTGCGGTATATAAGAGCTTGTAATAAATAATAATAATAAATAAATAAATTAGGAAAGCCACATATTTTGTCCAGACCTCACACTTCTTATACTGCCAATCATTTCTTCTAAATTCCAAGCTGAAACATACTGTCATTCACCTATCAATAGAAACAAATACTAACGTTACCTAACGAAATAACAAAATGAAATTTTCCTTGTACAAACCCTTCTAAACAAAAAGTAGCACAAGAAAAATTCAGATTTACTTACATCTTTTCAATTCAAAACAGATTCTTCCATCATTACAACAGGATTACCAGGCATATGTAATTTAAGAGCAACATAAACTGGCTCACTTTTAAAGGGTTGGAAAAAATGCCGCGCCGGCGCAAAAACGCTTCCATTCACAAAAGTCCAATGTAAAGGTAAGACACGCAACTTTTGTAGTTAAAGACATCTTGCTCTAACAGCATGATCATAACCATGGACATTATATTACCAAACTAAAAGCACTCTTGCATTTAAATACAAGCTCACATTCACTCACCACAACTAATTTATTTATTTGCTTTTATATACCGCACTATTTAGTATCAGCGCGGTTTACATGGAATGTGAACAGTCAAGCAACTTTACATAGAACAGGCATTAAACATCAAATCTAGTTAACATAGAACAAGTAATTAGAAACAAGCGGTTATGGCAACATACCATGGGGATATAAACTTGGATGGGGAGGGGGAATGGGGAGGGATAGAGGCAGGGGAAAATGGGGAGGGATAGAGGCAGGGGAAATAGGGGAGGGATGGGAGGGATGGGAGGACTAGTTACAAGTTATGTGGCCGAGCCTCAAGGTATATGCTATGTAAGTGAGGAAGGAATTCACAAAAAATGGAAAACAAAAAACAAAGTGTATGTCTGAAGTGGTCCAAACCATGACTAAACCTTTTAGAATGACACTCTTAATGGTTAACGTTGGCACGTTTAACTGGGTAGGAGGGGGTTTGACGACAGTTGGAGGTTTTACCTTTATGTTGAGCTTTTGTGAATGGAACCAGTGAATGGAACATTTGTGAATGGAACTCATCAATCAAGAGAAGACCGAGGCACTTTACATAACCACTAACCCAACCTTTGCCCCACTGTCAACAATTCAAGTCCGAGCGCGGAGTCGCGAAGGACGCCGGTAACCGGGCGGTCGGCCCGGTCCCGGCCCTCCTTCCGGCTTCTGCAGAAAGGAAAGGGGGGGGGGGAGGAAAGAGGGAGAGAGAGCGCGGAGGATGATGACGCCGGCAGCATATTTTAAAGGGATTGGCTCCGCAGATGGAGAGAGCGGAGCCAATCAGAGCTGCCGGCGTTAGAAGGCTTATAGGGTAGGAGCGTTTTATGCCCCCCCCTTTTTCTCCGGCGGCGGTTTTGGAGACGGAAAAGGCTCCCCGCCCTCCCTCCCTTCAATTTTGTATGTGGGGTGGTTTTTTCGGGGTGTCGCAGTTGGGGTGGTGTTGTCAAGGCGGGATCCCGGAGGTTTCCGGGGCCCCGGAGCCGTTTGGCCATACTTGGGCGGGGGCGGGGTGCCCCCGACCCGGATAAGCCCTGCTGGCCTTTGCTAGTCATATGGCGCGAGGTCGGGGAAAGGGCGGTAGGAAATTGGCCGGTGGTCGGACACGGCCGGAGCGGATGCGACCCCACTTTGCTAATTATGGCTGGGGGGTATCATTCCGCTGGGGGGAGATTGTTTACAGAACTGTTTGATATTGTAAAGTTAATTGTTTGAAATATAATAAAGCTGCGACCGGTTGGTACTTCCAATAAGAAAATCTTTGTCTGTGAAATTTGTAAAGGTGGGGAAAAGGGTGGGGGAGGGGGTGAGAAGGCTGAGGGAGGTGGGGGTGAGTAAGGAGGGGCTTAGGGCACCGGATGCGGCCTGCCACGTTTACTGAAATTAGTAACATAACATTCAAGGTCAAATCTGAGACAAAATACCTAGATATAACAATAGACCAACAGCTGACCTTCCAAACTCAAATAAAAAGAACAACCACCTCCGTCTACCACAAACTAAGAATCCTGAAGCACCTCTGCCCACTACCCTCCCCAGATTGTTTCTGAACTGTGTGCCAAGCAATGATGACACCTGTGCTTGACTATTGTAATATCATCTTCGAAGGTCTACCCAAACAAACTCTCCACTCACTACAAATGGCCCAAAATACTGAGGCCCAAATAATATCTGGAGCCCACCATCGATCACACATCACCCCCCTACTGATGCAACTTCATTGAAAAAGCTGTCCTAAAGCAGTTACATTTTCACATTGATTTGAATGCACCTTTGGACCTACATCAACATGAATTTAGACCTCACCATAATGTTGAAACTCTTCTGATTTCACTAATAGATAACTTTATAAGGGGTATAGATAATATCAAAAGAGGATTCCTTCTAGTTTTTATGGATATATCCGCTGCTTTTGATACAGTCTCGCATTTAGGAATGATAAGACGACTTTACGAAATTGGTCTTCGCAACAACATATTAAAATGGTTCCAATCCTTTCTCACCAACCGTACTCAACAAGTAAAATGTGGTGACTTAAAATCCTCACCTTTTAACATGCTGCAAGGAATACCTCAGGGTTTCTCTTTGTCCTCCATTCTTTTCAATCTGTATATTCAACTCATCTGCAACATTCTCAAAAAACATAGGATGCTCTATCACATTTATGCAGATGATATTATGGTTTACACTCCAATAAATATGTAAGCGCCAGACCTCATCCCCATAACTAACTACCTGGATGAGATGATTACATGGCTCTCTTGCAACAACATGTCGGTTAACTATTATAAGACGCAGCTCTTCAAGGAAGAATATAACACATCCTCAGACCTAGAGACTCATCAAACATAAATTCTTACTATTAAAATCCTCCAATCGATTACACTAGACACATACACTATATCAATGAATTGTGTGATGGTTATTTGAAGGCTGTAAGGTGAATCTCTGGGAGATGCTGTCTTTATTGTGCTACTTTTTGTTTAGAAGGTTTTGTAGAAGGAAAATTTCCTTTTTGTTATTTTGTTAGGTAACGGTAGTGTTTGTTTCTGTTGATATGTGAATGGCAGTATGTATCTGCTTGGAATTTAGAAGATATGACTGGCAGTATAAGAAATATGATGTCTGGACAAAATATGTGGCTTTCCTGATTAACTCAGATAGAAGCCTAAATGATCTCTGGAAGAAATTGTTGTGACAATAGATGCCTATGTGACTTTCAGTTACTTCTGGAATAATTTCTGTTCAGTGTGAAATACCTTTGTGGTTCTTCTTAACTGATTTAAATAGAAGAGTTGACTATTTCCTGAAACTCCTGGTTGGAGTGAAACACTGGAGGCACCAATATATGCATTGGATTGGCCCTGTTTGTTATAATATAAATAATTTTTGTTATAAAATTGAAGATATTGATTTTGGCACTCAAAGGTAAGAAAGAGGTATTTATTTGCTACACTGGAGATTTTTTCTATCTGTGTTTGTGATGAAGTGTATATCCCATTACTGCAGAACTCCTGGGGGTCCCCAGCTGGCCCCGGCTCTGGAGTATGGACCCCTATAGGAGAGACCCCCTAGAGCAGCAGAAGAGGACACCCAAGGGCCAAGAAAAGGCCCAAACCACTGCTTCCTGCCTGGCCAGGAGACATAGGGCCCAGTTCCCTGACAACACCTGGGATGAAAAGGAGGTGGAAAGGAAGGTGAGGGACTTGGCCCAGACTCCTTAGGGAGGATTGAGGGAACCCCCAGTGGAAGGAGGAGATGGAGTTGGGAAATGAGCAACAGCTAGTCCTTGAAGAGACACCCATGGATATTCAGCTGGTGGATAACCCACCAGAATTGGGATGGTAATGGCAACAAGCAGCTACGTGGGAGGTGGTGGAGCGTCCAGGTAATTCCACACCTGGGACACACCCCAGCTGAATCTGAGATTTAAAGAGGGGGGAATTTATTGTAATGTTCGATGTATATCTTTGTCTAAACTGAAGGATGTTAGGAAGATGTAATTTGCATATTCCTGACCTAATTTGAATATCATTCACATTTGTTTTGATACAAAGGACCCTGGGGAGGGCTACTTTGGACCTGGGGAGGGGACAGTTGCCCAGGGGGAGGGGGGCAGAGGAAGGGATCCTCAGTATAGGAAGGTAACCCATCAAACGCGAACTTTGGGACTATTGGATCGCTCACCCTAACATACAGGGGTGGTTCCTTACTTGTTTTTGAGAGCAGACAGCCAGGAGGACTGCTGGAGGGACCTGAAAAGATTACCAGATGACTGCCTGCTAGATCTAGAGACAGACAATAATGGACTAGACTTGAGACAGAGCACCAGTGTTGCAGACTTCTTTACCTGGTAATGAAGATTAGTGTTAATGTTTGTAATGAATATCTTATTTAAATCTGAGTAAAATTAAAGAATGCATATGTTTTAAAAATGTTTTTTGGATTTTTATCCTGTTTTTTTGAGAGTGTATGCTTTGATTTTTATTTATTTATATTTTATATTTTTATTTCTATGTTGTATTTTTGCAGCACTCTTTTGAATTGAGATTTTTGCACTTTTTTAAAAACATAAGGCCTGATATTGCAAGGCATTTACACTTTTTACAGAGCTGTAAACCATGTAAATGCCCCTAAGTGGGATATTCAGCGGCACTAACATGATTAGTGCTGCTGAATCTCCCCAAGTAATGCCACTATACACCCTGATGCTAACCGCTTAGCATTGGGGTGTGTTGGGGGCATTCCAGGGATGATATCCATAAAATAACCAGTCAGCGGTGATATTCAGCAGCTGCCGGGTTATTCCTCAATGGCCAAAGTTAGGCACAGCAGTTGTCCAAACGTTTGCCACCAAAGCTAACTGGGCAGTGGCTGAATATCTCCACTGCCCGGCTAGCTTCTGCACCGTGCGTGGCTGTGTGGCAAACTTGAATATTCAATGTGAGTAGCTGGATATGGTCCCAGCATTGAGTATCCTGGTTAACTCTTCAGCAGCAACGGCTTGGCATTGTACTCGCGCTAGCTGCCACCGCCGCTGAATATCAGGCCCATATTTCTTTTATATATGACTGTTTTCTCATAATATGCATATTCTACTGTGGTCTTATAATCTATTTTACAAAAGGTTCTGCATTTGGTGAGCTACTGTATTTGTAAAATAATCAGAAAGTTGTGAATGTCCCATCATGGATGTCCTTTTTTTGACTTAGATGACCTATAAAAAATTGGGCTTCACACGTATTAATGAAAAGATGACAGTATTTTTTCTTCTTTTTCTAAATTTTCAAATACCTAGTTCTGTTTACTCTTAGTTAACGACCCATACAGACATTGTAAAACCATATACAGTAGCTGCAAAATTTTGTCAGTTCAACCAATTCATTTAAGATTCTCTTTCATGTGATTGCCAATGGGCCAGATCTTCAATAATCCCAAAGCTCTAGGCTCCAGTGCGGAGAGGGGCTGCTTAACAGTCATTTAGCAACATTTAATTAACCCAATGAACTCGATTGATAAACTTAAAACTCACTTATTTCTTACTCACACTTTGTTGATTGCAGGAAGGTTCAATAGACCTCATTTCTATGGCAACAAGAAATAGCCGAACAGCTGTCTTTAGAAACTTTATAGATACGTGTGGCATTTAGCTAAGAAGACCATTTCAGAACAGAATGCAGCTTAAAAATGTATGTCAAAAAAGATATTTGCATACATTAAAAAAATCATCATGGAAAATATATAGTCATTGGTTCTCTTTCTAAGAAAGCGTGTATTTTCATACAAAATGCAATGCATTCTTCCACAGCATAAATTCTTTACATTTCTGAATAATGGGCCCTATTTTATAAATTTTAGTGCATCCTATGTGCTGTAGCACCAATGTTATTCCTATGTGCATGGTGACAGAGAACTCTAACTGCCCAATATATCTTATTTACCAAGCTGTTTTTCTTTACCTGCTTGTCCTTCCTTCATATAGCTGTGGGTTTCTAGACAGATCTGCAGAGGTGACTTACAGAGTGATCCCAGTAAGGGCCTTAACGTGACTGGTTTAGAGATTGGTTGAACAGGAGGCAACAAACAGCAGTGCTAATATGGAGTTCCCTCTACCAGGGCATGCCATAGGGATCTGTCCACTGTCCCATTCACTCAAATATTTTGTAAGCATGAGGACTATTGGAAAAAGTTTGCCTTTCTTGCACATAGTTATTTTAGAAGCATCTCCATATGTAAACAGTGACATTTACATGTGTAGACCATTTACACATCAAAATGGTGATTTTTAGAAAGCTGCTATTTATGCATGGAGAGTAATGCTATGTACAGATTTCCAGAGGCATGGTTAAGACTTGGACATGGCTTGAATGTGTCTGAAATATTGTTGTTTATTCCCCATTTTAGAAGGGGACTAAACATGGAGAGAGAAAATGTTCTATGTCAGTTTTTGCAATTGCTCCAAGATACATACAAGTGCCAGTTTGAAAATGCAAGTGCAAAGGCTGACAGCACTCCCCAATCACATTGCCACCCAACACCTCAAAACCCCCTGTGGCATCTTGACCCCTAGCAATAGTACAACATGAGTATTGCTAGGCGTTGACTGATGCCATTTTGAACCCATAGTCCAATAACACAGGAACGACTGGGGATCACTCCTGCTCTCCCTAGACCACCAGATAGATCCCTGGTAAGTGCCAGGATGATATTGGGGGAGGGGCGTTGGGAGGTTGTGATGACCTGTTTTGGGGGGTCAAGGGGTACTGAACTTAACTAACTAATTTCTGGGGGTCAAGGAGTAAATAAACTTAACTAACTAATTTCTCAACATACAGGGGTGTCCTAAACGGAGAGGTGAGCTCATCCCTAAAACAAACACATGGGGAGGGGTGGCCAAAACGGAGCGGCAGGTGCACCTACTCTTGCCATCTTACTGGGAAGACTAGATGGACCATACTGGTCTTTATCTGCCGTCATTTACTATGTTACTATGTTACTATGAACTGACATGAGGAGGTAGTCCTGGACTGGGGCTGGTGGGGATCGGGAGGATGAGGTGGTGCATGGATATTGGGAGCAGAGATTAAAAAAAGCTGCTCTCAGTCAAACATGGGGGAGAATAGGATGCTTTTATTCCCATGTGCAGCTTTATAAAATTGTTGCTCCCTCTGGATGTTCCGGCAAATACCCTTGTATTTGCCGATGTCCATCTAGATACTTTGCAAAATGTTTTGGGGGCCATTCCGAGGCACGAATGTCCTGTTGGGACATCCATCCCTGCTATTCAGGCCTCCTTCCGACCTCAACTAACTTCCCCACACGTTGTACGGGGAAGTTAGATGGGACAGGGAAGGGGTGGAAAGGAGGCGATTTTAGGGCGGGCAGTGGGCGGTCATCGACCCCGGACGTACAGGGCCGGTTCCAATGTCAGTCCTGTACGTCTGGGGCTGGCAGTCTGAACAGGGAACTTATTCCACCTCTGAGGTGGAATACGTTTCCCTAGTTGGGAGGAATGGGCAGGCCCGGGGCTGGAAAGAGGCGGCAGGGGGCAGAGGACATTCCTCGCAGCCTGACCCTGCCCTTGGAGGCCAGAAGGAGGTCAGGCTGAAGGGAATGCAGCATTTTTACTGGCAGCTGGGGATCGTGGATTTTGAATGGCACTGCTGTGCCATGGCAACCGGATGCCATGACGCCACGGCTCCATTGAAAAGCCCCGACAGAGCTATCCGGGCAAAGCCTGTACTTCCAAGCCGACCTGAATTGGGTCCTGGCCTGCACGTACAGTCCTGGACGTGATTCTGATCTTGCGGGGCTAAACGTGCCCCATGGGATCAGAATTCTGGCTAACTTTGTGTGTCCGGTTCTGACCTGGCGCACAGAGGGTTGGGACGTCCATGTAAGAATTGGACCCTTTGTGTTTGACAGGCTTTTGTAAAACAGAGAAAAGTAAGAGATAAGATAATTAATAAATTAGTCAATAATAACAAATGCAACAGTCAATAACAAATAATAACAATAAAATTCTATTAAAACCCAATATAACCATATTTTGGCTGACACCTGTCTCAGGGGTATAAAATGTATGCTGCATAGGGAGAGGAATGGCCAGCAGAAGAAAGGAGGTGATAGTGCCTCTGTATAAGTCTTTGGTATGACTTCATTTGGAGTATTCTGGAGACCACACCTTCAAAAGGATATAAACAGGCTGGAGTCTTTACAGAGGGTGGCTACTAAAATGGTTAGTGGTCTTCATTATAAAGCATATAAGGACAGACTTAAGGATCTTAATATGTACACCTTAGAGGAAAGGCAGGATAGAGGTGATATGAATGAGACGTTTAAATACCTCTGTGGCATAAATGCACAGGAGGAGAGCCTCTTTTGATTGAAAGAAAGCTCTGCTACGAGGGGACATGGGATGAGGGTGAAAGGGGATAGATTCAGAAGTGATATGCGGAAATATTTCTTTTTGGAAATAGTGGTGGATCTGTGGAATAGAGTCCCAGTGGAGGTGGTAGAGATGAGGACAGTATCTGAATTCAAAGAAGCATGGGACAAACATAGAGGATCTCTAAACGAAAAAAGGGGACTGTTGTAGTGGTTGAAATGGAAGGACAGACTAGATAGGCCATGTGGTCTTTTTCTGTCATCATGTTTCTATGAAAGAATAAATAAATGTATCAAAACACTTAAGCTGATGAGATAATTTATATAAAACCCACAATCGTGATTCAGTGTCTCTCTCAGATAACAGATGTCATCAAAACATCATTTTATCCAAACCATCAACTCCAAAGGCCTGATCACTCCTTTGAAGATCCTACTGAGGCTTTTAAGTGATGTATTGCATGGCAGTAAGGTCTTCAAAGGAGTGATCTGTCCTTTGGAGTTATTGGTTTGAATAACGTGATATTTTGATGACATCTGTTATCCGAGAGAGACACTGAATCACAATTGTAGCTTTTATATAAATAATCTCATAAGCTCTAGTGTTTTAATACATCTCTTTATTCTTTCATACTATACATTCTATATCCCTGAGGCAGGCATCAGCTGAAACAGGCCATGTTGAGTTTTAATTGAGTTTTACTGTAATTATTATTATTTTTGACCGTTGCATTTATTATTATTGGTTAAATTGTTATTTATTATCTTATTGTTTCTTGCATTTTTTCCATTTTGGTTGGGTGGGTGAGGGGATGTGCCTTCTTCTTGCTGCTATAGTCTTTGTAAAATACGGAGAGAATTTTGCACATCCAGACCTGGATGTCTGATTTCCTCTCTCTATGTAAACTGGCTCTTCACGTCTGCAACAGGTTACATACTCTGAAAGAGATATAGTGAAGCTGGAGGAATGGTCTAGTGCATGGCAGCTAAGATTTAATGCTAAAAAATGCAAGGTTATGCTTTTAAACTGCAAAACCCAAGAGATTGGTACAGTATGGCAGATGAGGTTCTGTGCACAGAATAAGAGTGGGATTTGGGAGTGATCATATCTGATGATCTTAAGTAGATAAGGCAAGGGCAAACAGGTAGATAAGATAATAGCAAAAGCCAGAAAGATGTTTAATTATATAGGGATAAGAAAAGCCAGTATGAAAAGGGAGGTGATATTGCCTTTGTATTAAGTCTCTGGTGAGACCTCCTTTGGAGTATTCTGTACTTCTCCAGGAACAAGCAGGAAGTTGGTCCTCACATATGGGTGACTTCAGCATCAACAGAGCCCTCATAGAAGCATCCCCCCAGCTTTCAAAGAAAGCCTTTGGGAGATGCCACCACACATGCGTGGTCCCCTTCCTGCCCAAGGGTGCCATCTTGCTCTGTCTCCTTTTTTCTGCAGAGCCCTTCAGACATTTGTCTGGCTTGTCCCTGTAAAAAATCAATTTTTCTCTCTGAGTTTCATATTCACCTGTGGAATGGCACCGGTACTCTTCCCATCTACCAACCTTGTGGCCTCAGCATTGAGTTCAGTCTATTTTTGTAGTTTTCATTCTTTTCTTTTCCTGGCGTCTTCGCACCTTTTTTCTCCCACTGGCAGCCCAGAGAGTCTTCGACCTCGCAGGGGTACTTTATACCCTATGGCTACAAGTGGCTTTAAGAACTGTGATCGGTGCTCTAAAATTATGCCTTTGACCGACACACATGACTGCTGTTTCTGCTGCCTCGTGCCAGACCATGACCCGGCAGCCTGTGACCTCTGCAAGAGAATGTCCAGTAAGGCCCTCAAGAGCTGCCAGCAGCAGCACGATAAGTTTTTCCCCAAGTCCCCGCTGCCTCCGAAGGACATCTCGGGTGGAGCCTTCCTAACCCGAGCCTTGTCGTGGGTCCTCAGAAAGGGGGTCTTCCTCGAGGAAACCCAGGAAAAAGAAGAAATCCTTGAAGGCGGAGTTCTTGGACCATTCCAGCCAGCAGGGTGCTTCCCGCTCCTGGTTCTGCAGTCTGAGACGTCCGTCTGAAGCGTCGGAGAAGGAGCGGCCTGCAAAGATCCCCAGAAGGATCCGATCGCTGACTGGCCTCATTCCCCAGACACTATCCTCATCGAGGATTCCCTTTTGGGGGGAGCCAGCTTCAGGCCCGAGTCCCTCAGCACCTGCACCGAAGACTGTGGAGCCTTCTGGTCTGCAGTCCAGAATGGCGGCCCTGGAGTGCAATTTGTCTGCCTTCATGGACAAGCAATAGGCACTGTTGTCTGGCATGACTGGTTCATCCGCCCCGACCACCGGGCCCTCGACGTCCAAGACGTCCTCGGAGGACGAGCCGATCTTCGAGGTCCTTAGGCCTCGAGTTGATCCTCAGTCAAGGTTGAGATCTGAGTCTTGCACGACAGGACCGCGGTCATCCCCAGAAAGGTTACTTGGCACTGGCCGCAGGGTATTGGGGGCCCCGAGGCCCGCTGAGCAGCCCTCCTACAAGTCCTTGATGGACTACTTCAAGTGGGAGACAGAGGACGAGGAGTCTCTCGATACTCATCACCCCCGCAATGTCCCATCTGACTCTCCCGTCTTGGAGCCTCTACGGTGGTCCCCACCCAAAGAGGCGTTCCCGACTGAGTCGGAGGAGGACCCTCGGGTGGATAAGTTGGAAATCCTCCAGTATGAGGCCCCTCGGTCGGAATCGCTCATGGTGCCCATCCCTCCCATCTTGGAACAGCTGATGCTTCAAATGTGGGATACACCGGCTTTGATGGCGGTGGTGAACAAATGTCTCAACTCGATGTATCGAGTCTGCCGGAGCCCAGGCTTCCAAAAGTCACAGCTGCCACATAACTCCATGGGCCACAGTGCAGACTAGGGTGATGCCTAGGTAGCCCATATGAATGCTGAAACAGCAGAGCAGCCAGACAGCAACTGCTGAAGGCCCAACATGGGCACGACTGTGTTTTCCACAGTGTCACAGGGGATAGTACCCATCAGCTACCCCCAAGGGCATGGAACAATGGCAGGCGGTGCTGGGGGAAAGCTTGGACACCTATGCAGGTACCCCTACCCCAGAACCCGCACCATAGGCAGCCGCCTACCCACACACTGGATGGCCTGAGACTGCGCTTCACCAGCACCACCAGCAGAAGGGCATGTCAGCATGGTGGCAGAGGGATACTGGTGATGGAGGGGGTAGTGGCAGCTGCCCAGAACAGACCGTGGCCTAGCCCTGTGTAGGTAGGTGCCATGCACTGCACCAGACAGGCCCTGTCTGACGAACAGTCATGGTATCACCAGGGAATACACAGACTCTGTGACAACACGGTGGTGCAGTGCACAAAACCAGTATATTCGGAAGCAGAAGGTCACAGGTTCAAGTCCCAGCTGTGGTGCCTGCCCACCCAGTCCACGTATTTTACCACTACTAAAACGTGCGGGGGAGCGTGTGAGGTGAGGAGGCTGTTGCTCACCACTGTGCCCCGTTGTGATCTCCTGCGCTGTGTCGGAGTGCACGGTTCATCTGCGGCGCCTACCCCTGACGTCATCACCGGGGGTTTAAAGCCAGGAAGCTTGCTGTCTGTGTTGGGAGCGTGTGAGGTGAGGAGGCTGTTGCTCACCACTGTGCCCCGTTGTGATCTCCTGCGCTGTGTCGGAGTGTACGGTTCATCTGCGGCACCTACCCCTGACGTCATCACCGGGGGTTTAAAATCTGATCGCTAAGCGGTACGCAGAAGCGGTCACGTTCTAAAGGGGTGCGTTATTAAGGGGCTCGCTCCTTATGCGCTCGAGGAGCTTGGAAGCTGGCTTATGGTTGTGCAGTATGGGCAGACGACGAAAACGACCTCTAAATGTGAGTACTGAGAATCCAACTAAAGCTGTTAAGATCTCTGGCCATATGGATCGTCATCTGTGTTTGCTGTGTTTGCTGCATAACTGAGTCTTTGTCTCCAAATAACTGTGAGTCTGTCTCCACATATTTGTCTTTCTTTCTAATTGTCCTTAGTGGTGGGTTCCCTTGCCTACTCCATTGCTGTCACGTTTTAAACTTTCTCTTAACTTACCTGCAGGGGCTACCCCTCCCCCCCCACTGCTGAGTTACTGTTGTGGACAGCCATTTCCTGAGCTGCACGTGGGTTTGCTTAGATTGCCTTTTGTTCCTTAAGAGGAGGAGTGTTTTTCAGAGCTCTCCAAAAGGTGATTTTTGCTGTGTTGCTGCATAACTGAGTCTTTGTCTCCAAATAACTGTGAGTCTGTCTCCACATATTTGTCTTTCTTTCTAATTGTCCTTAGTGGTGGGTTCCCTTGCCTACTCCATTGCTGTAACGTTTTAAACTTTCTCTTAACTTACCTGCAGGGGCTACCCCTCCCCCCCCACTGCTGAGTTACTGTTGTGGACAGCCATTTCCTGAGCTGCACGTGGGTTTGCTTAGATTGCCTTTTGTTCCTTAAGAGGAGGAGTGTTTTTTCAGAGCTCTCCCAAAAGGTGATTTTTGCTGTGTTTGCTGCATAACTGAGTCTTTGTCTCCAAATAAATGTGAGTCTGTCTCCACATATTTGTCTTTCTTTCTAATTATCCTTAGTGGTGGGTTCCCTTGCCTACTCCATTGCTGTAACGTTTTAATCTTTCTCTTAATTTACCTGCAGGGATAGAATGTGCCACATGCCTCCTCAATTCTCACCACCACCAAAAAGTTGTCTAATAGACAATATTTTGGTGGTGGTGAGAAGCAAAGAGGCATGTGACAAATTCTATCTAACCTTTTTGATGTCTCGGAGATCCGCACCATGCTCACTCACAATCTTAAATGACAGAGGTGTAAGGCAGGGGTCTCCAAATCCAGCCCTAGAGGGCCACAAACCAGTCAGGTTGGCAGGATATCTCTCATGCATATATATCTCATGCATATTCATTAGGGCTATACTGAACACCCGACTGGCCTAGGGGTTCAAGGAGGACTGGTTCAGAACCACTGATCCAGTGTGTGGTGGCTGCAAACACCCTCCACAGCCCACACTGCTAGCACTGTTGCCAGTATTGGCCTGCCAATGTGCATAATGAGGAGCAAGGTACCGTGGGAATAGCCAGGATAGGATGGCCTGGCCTGGATCCATCTGTACATAGCATAAGGCAATGACTCGGACATTGTAGTGACCGGCCACCACCTGCACGGACAGGGTGGCCACAGCATGTCCTGCTGGGAGTTCACTCTCACCCTGACTGAGCAGTGACCACGGCATGGCTAGGTTCCCCCATAGTGTTATATCGTATTTCTTTCATGTGATATTTGTGGGTCCCTTTTGGGGTTCAATCACTGACTTATCTGTTTGGTGTATATGCTGACATCTCAGTGCTGGGTACACGCATCTCCCCCAGGATCATGCACTATGGACTAGCTAGCAGACTGTCTGCAGCTAGTATGTGTCTTGCTGGAACACCTTGCAGGGTGCAGCGGCTGGAGGCTTGCTGCTGCTGCTATAGAATGTCAGATAGTGGTGGGGGGCAGCTGAGCATTTCCAGGTCTACTGTCTGTCTGCTATTGCTTTATAGATGTGTACAGCTCTGCATTGCCTGCCCTATAGTGTGTCTGTTCCCCAGCAAGACTGGGGTTGAGGGTCCTCTCTACTGCTACCATTGAAGGGAAGTAGATTGTGGATCTATTAGTGGGTGATCCTGTTTCCCACCCTGAGCCCCAGAGAGTGGGTTGTGTGGTGGTACATAATCTGCCTATGGGTCCAAACACCCCCACCCCCTTCACCATGTAACCATGGCACCAACACAGAATATGCACTATTCTGGGTGCATCATAGCCCTTAAGGGCTAGACATGACTGAGAAATACAGAAGGACACAGATGTATCCTAGGTGTGTCTGCAGGAACTACCTATCACACACTGATGGAGACCTGCAGCACAGCGTACTTCAGCCATGAAAGGTGCTGTGGACCTGGTGCTGGGCACCCCACCTCACCCTCAGGGTGAGCACAGTGCCTACACAATGTGACTGTCTATGGCTACTCTGTGCCAGTACCACACACGGTCAGTTCCTCCTACCAGGCCGAGGTGCTGTGGGGGTGCATACCACATCTTGTGCCCATCTGTCGACTGCTGATTTGCATGTGCAGTGCATCATGGGTATGGGTGGGTTAACCCTATCCTGGTAACCACAGCAGACAGTTTGTGTGGTGACGTGCATTCCTTCTGCAGCCAGCCAGGGGTTTGCTTGCAGCTATAGAGCTGTAGCCCACTGGCTACTTCACTGCCTGTGAAGCCAGAGGTCTATGGGTTCAAACACATGGTGGGGTTATTTGATAGGGCTGTCTGAGGCATTGTCTATTTTTAATGTACATTAGTGCTGCCAGCAAAAACACCCTCAGAGTACTGTAACCTTAAGGCGCCCCATAAGGCACCCTATCAAGCGCCTTATAGGGTGCCTTGGCAGACAGTGCACTTTATAATGTGCCCTATGGAGTGCGTTATGGGGTGCCTTATGCGGCACCTTAGGTTATGTCACCGTGAGGGTATGTTTGCTGGCAGCACTAATTAAAATAAAAGTAAAATGCCTCAACAATCACTACTTAAACATAAAGGGTGATGCCTTAGCCAGCCTTATGCATTAGGCACACTGGGGAATCAAACCCATGACCCTTGTATTATCAGTCAGTATAGCAACCATTGTGCTACAGCTCTGTTTCTGGGTTTGTATGTCTGCGTGCCTTCTTAAGATTAATGTGCGGTAATGTGCCATGTAACGCTTGTTAATTTATGGCGCCTTGTAACGTGCGTTATCGGTAACGATGTACCGCCCATGTCCTTATTTGGGTGTTTCTGCTCTACCGCGGCTCCTAACATGAATGGCATTACTGCAGTTTAGTAAATATACCCCAAAGTTTCTGTGACTCGCAAATTGGTGGACTCCCTGGTCTGGTGGCAGTCGCCCCAGCATCTCAAGGCAGGAATGCCTTTTCAGGCCCCAAATCCCTCAAGAGTTCTCACCATGGATGCCTCTCTGCTCAGCTGGGGAGCCCACTGTGTAGATCTCCACACCCAGGGCAGCTGGTCACCAGATGAGAGCACCCAGCAGATCAACCTCCTGGAGCTCAGGGCCATACACCTAGCCATAAGGGTCTTCTGACTCCACCTGCATCACCAGACGGTGCTAGTCCAGATGGACAACCAAGTGGCAATGTTATACGTGAACAAACAGGAGGGAATGGGGTCTCATACCCTTTGTTGGGAGGCACTGGTCCTCTGCTTGTATGCAGTCCAATAGGGTATTCTTCTGTGGGCAGTGTACCTGCCAGGCCAGGACAACCTGCTGGCCGACAGACTCAGCAGAGTTCTCCAGCCACACGAGTGACAGCTGGACCCCAGGGTAGCCAGTCAGCTTTTCTGGCTCTGGGGGGAATCCATGATGGACCTGTTCACTAGCCCAGACAACTTCCAGTTGCCCCGCTTCTGCTCCCGGCAGGTCCACCCCTCCAGGGTGGCAGTGGATGCATTCCTGGTCTCATGGTTGGAGGGGCTCATGTACACCTTTCGTCCTGTGCTGATGATCATCAAGACCTTGGTCAGAACCCTCCGCGACAGGGCCTTGCTTATCCTGATAGCTCCTCGGTGGCCCAGGCAGCCATGATTCCTGATGCTTCTACAGATGACGGTGGAGACCCCCATCCCCTTGGGTACCGCCCCGGGACTCCTATCTCCTGCATCTCAACCTAGGGCCCCTGTCACTGACAGCGTGGCTGCTGAGAGGGTGACTCTGGCTGGCCCTTTTCAACCTTCCGGATGAAGTGGAAGACATTCTGCTGGCCTCTTGCAAGGTCTCTACTAGGAAGGCTTATGCCCTCAAATTGTGCAGGTTCTCTTTTGGTGCGCCACACATGGGGCTTATCTTTTCTCTTGCCCAGTAGCTCTGGTGTTACAGTACCTTCTCCACCTCTCTCAGTCCGGGCTGAAGTCTAACTCCGTCCGAGCGCACCTTAGTGCCATGGCAGCGCTCCACCATACGGTGGATGGTAACCCCCTCTTGGTCCAACTGTTGGTGACCCATTTCCTTCAGGGCTTGCTCTTATTGAAGCCCCTGGTTCACCCTCCAGCAACCAAATGGGACCTCAATGTAGTGTTGGGACAGCTCACTCGCCCACCCTTCGAACTTCTGGCTACCTGCCACCTTCGCTACTTCTCTTGAAAGGTGACTTTCCTGGTCGCATTTACCTCCGTTCGCAGAGTTAGCGAGCTTCAGGCCCTTGTGGCGGAGGCGCCCTATACCAGGTTCTACAAAAACAGAGTGGTGCATCACACGCACTCCAAATTCCTGCCGAAAGTAGTGTTGCCCTTCCATCTTAACCAGGAAGTGGTGTTTCCTACCTTCTTTCTAAGACCTCACTCCAGTTGGGCAGAGAGGTCTTTCATAGCTTGGACTTTAAGCCTTGTCCTTCTATATCCAACACACTCAGGACCACCTTCTCATCTTTTCATCTCCTATGACCCCAGTAGGTGGGGGGGAAGCGGTGACCAAGCATACGCTGTCCACATGGATGGCGGACTGTATCGCCCTCGCTTATGAGCAGGCGAGGCTCCTGCTGGAAGGCCACATCACGGCGCACCATGTCAGGGCCATGGTGGCTTCGGTGGCAAACCTGCGCTCCGTCCTTATGGTGGACATCTTCTGGGCCGCCACCTTGTCTTCAGTCCATACCTTTGCAGCCCATTACTGCCTGGAAAGGGAGTCCTGACGGGGCAGTGCCTTCAGCCAGGCTGTGCTCCGTAACCTTTTTGGGGTTTAGGCAACTCCTACCCTCCGACCCTTCTGTGTTCAGGCTACCGGAATACTGGTTTCATCGGATATAGGAGTTCTATTGTGGTCTGTGGACACGGATTCATTTGCTGCTGCTTGCGGCTTCCCATGAGGGAGCCCCTATTTTTGCTATGGGCTTTCAGTAGCCTGTAACCGGGGAGTCCCATATGTGAGGACTGACTTTCTGCTTGTTCCCAGAGAAAGTGTAGTTTATTTATTTATGTTTACTGTATGTTTATTTAAAACTTTATATACTGCCCATTACATAAGCATCTGAGCAGTTTACAAACAAGATAAAATTAAGAATTAAAAAAAAATGCCACAGAAGGGGAAAAGGAACGCCATAAAACCTTTTAAAAGGATAGGGAGAGGCAGAGACAGAGATGGAAAGGGAAGAGTAGAACAGCGGGTAAAGAAAGAATGACAAAGAACAACAATGGGGAGGGAAGGTAGAAAGGGGGACTAGGGAGATGTGTCTTCGGGGATGGAGGGGGACGGGGGAGAGGAAGTAGCGGAGCTATAGGTCAGCGAGGAGGGAGGAAAGGAGTGAGGGAGGGGGAGAGAGGTCGAAGGCTGTGCAGAAGAGATGAGTTTTCAGTTTTGCTTTAAAAGATTTAAAAGAGGGGTCTAGTTGAAGGGCGGGAGGGAGCGAGTTCCAAAGTCTTGGGCCAAGGAAGTAGAAAGCTGAGGACTGGGTGGATTCCAAGTGAGCCTGGGATGGGGAAGGAAGGAACATGCGGTTGATGTGACTGGATTGAAGAGAACAGTGAGGGGCGTGGAGGTGAACCTGGTCGGCGAGGTAAAGAGGGGTACCGGTGTGGATGGCCCTATGAACAAAGATGAGGAACTTGAACTGTATCCGATAGGTGATGGGGAGCCAGTGCTGGTGCAGAAGAAGAGGAGTGATGTGATCAAAGTGGGAAGAGTGAGTGAGGATACGGACAGCAATATTTTGAATGCGTTGCAGACGAAGGAGCTGGGACTGAGGGATACCGGCCAGGGAAATGTTACAATAGTCAAGATGTGAAAGAACCAAGGAAAGGAGCAGTGTGGTCATGGAGGAAGAGGAAAGAAAGGGACGAACAGTGAGAAGTTGTTTCAAAGTAAAAAAGGAACGTTGGGCAATAGAAGAAATGTGACCTTTGAAAGAGAGGGAGGAGTCAAGGGTGACATCTAAATACCTTAAAGAGGAAACCATAGGAATAGGTGAGGAGGAAAGCAGAGGTATGAGGGAAGGGGAGGAACATTCAAAAGTGAACCAGATTGCTGAGGGTTTAGTGAGGTTAATGTGGAGAAAGTTAGAGGAGAGCCAGAAGGCGACAGAGGAAAGACAGTCACTCTGGGGACAGCAGGAATCAGTCCTCACAACTCTCCTTCCTCCCCTTGGAGTTGCTCCTTTACCATCTTTTATTTTTGCCATCTTTTAGTCATGTCATCTGACTGAGCAAGATAGCACCCTTGGGTGGGAAAGGGACCACACATGAATGGTGGCATCTCCCAAAGGCTTTCTTTGAAAGCTGGGGGGATGCTTCTGTGAGGGCTCCGTTGATGCCGATGTCACCTATATGTGAGGACTGATTCCTGCTGTCCCCGGAGAACACCAGTTACATCTAGAGACCACCTCCAAGAGGATATACATTGGTCATTGATCTTCAACATAAAGCATATGAGGACATACTTTTTTTTAAATTAAATTTTCAAATACACATCAAGCAGAACACTTGTACAGAAATGGACAAGGGAGTATCAAGAACATTCTCCATGAACAAGCAGCAAGAAAGTCCTCACGTGTGGGTGATGTCACCAATGGAGCCCCACACAGAATGCTCCTCAGTTTCCAAAGAAAGCTTTGGGAGGTACACCATGCATGTGTGCCTGCCTTTCCACCTGCCATGGCGCCATGTTCTCCAGTCTTCTTTTTTTCTGCGGAGCCCCTAGGATGTGTTCCTGCAGTCCAGAAAAACGTTTGATTTCTCTGGCCCTTTGAAAAGTTTTTTTTTGTCTTTCCTTACCATCTGCCATCAGCTCAGTCAGTCCTCTAACTTCATTTTTTTCTTTTTTTCTCTCTTTTTAGTGCCTTTCATCCTTCGGGGTTGTTTTCCCGCCCACAGCAGCTCTCCAGTTTAACTTGGCTGCAGCGGTATTTTTCAGCATGTTTAACCCAGCTAGTGCTTTTTAAAAAATGCACCAAGTGTGGCAAGACCATCTCATCCACCTACCACCACAACTGGTGCCTACAATGCTTTGGACCCAATCACCAGCTGGAGTCCTGTTAGCTTTGCCTGCAGATGACACATTGAGAAAAAACAGGAGTTCCTCTTTGGCTCATCAGATTCAATATCCTCAGCCCTGACCCCGTCGTTCATGCCATCCAAGGCTTCCAAGATGTCTAAGGAGCTTCATGCACAGGAGGAACCCAAGGGTCTGAGCAAGGAGAGATTCTTATGACCTCCTGTCAACGTCGAAGAGCGAGCACCAGAAAATAATCTGGGCGTACTGTCATTGTAGCCCTCCTCGATGTGACATGGAAAGCGATGGCCGGAGAGAGATCGGTTAAGTTTGCCTGGTGGGAGGACTTGACTCAGACAATGGAGTCAACCCCTCAAAGGTGGTGGTTCGGGAGGAATGCCTTAGAGCCATCAAAGCTCACTTGGCAGAGGTTATGGCTTTGCACAATGCAGGCTTTGTGGCACTGAGCATGTTGTCACCGCACTCCGTCCAGCCCTTTCTGGAGACCCACGCCCTGCCCACCAAGGATGGTGTATCAGGAGGGAGATCAGAATCATCACCAGTTCCTGGAGCCATTTCCTTGTCCAGCATGTCAGAGTCCGATGCCCAAGGGCACCGGTGCCGTACACTGGTTGACATGGGGGCCACCAGCATCCATCCCCTGCTGAGGAGCAGGCAGAAGGAGGAGAACTGGCTCTACTTTGACTTCCTTTCAGAGTCCAAATCAGACTGGGAGTCTCAGGAGGGGTCGATGCTTCGGATCTATGGTCCCCAGACCTCCCTCCAATCCCTCGCATCCCCTGAAGCAGCACAAGTCACCTCTGAAGGACATGTCCTTCCATGACTTCATCAGGGACATGGCCAAGGAAATACCCTTCTCTCTGGAATTGGAGTTAGAACTGAGGGCAGAGGAACTGGAGCTCCTCCAGTACCCCCCAGCCCCTTGGGAAGTGGTGACAGTTCCCATGCACCATGTCCTGCAGAGATTACTGCTCCAGCTGTGGGAGACCCTTCTCACGGTGCCCATTGTCAGCTGGTGATTCCCTGTACTGGGTCCAAAAAGTCCTAGGATTCGAAAAGCCACAATTCTATCATGGTAGAGTCGGCCTTGAAGTGGGCTAAGAGCGCCAAGACTGGGAGGCCCGAACCCTGGACTTCTTCGGGAGGAAATGTTATCAGAGTTCCATGCTGTTTGCCTGGGTGCTGGCTTACTAGACGTATATGAGTATGTTCATCAAGGACATCATGGACTTTGCAGCCCTTGCCCCAGGTAAAGACTGCTCCAAATTCATGATGCATGGCACCTATGATGCCTTTGAGTCTGCAGGCTGGGTGGCGGCGGTGGGCATCGCTGCTCATTGGATGATGTGGTTGTAGTCCTCTGACTTGGAGCAGTGGATCCAGGATGAGATTGTCAATGTCCTCTGCCAAGGGGAGAACCTCTTCAGGAAGCCGGTAGAGGAAAAGGCAGAGGAACTCGAGAAGGAACATGTGACTCTCTCAAGGCTCTCCAGGAAAACAGCGGATCACATGAAAAAGAAGGCCTTCTATCCATGCCCATGCTGGTATTACCTGGCCCTGCCAGCAGAGGAGGGAAAAGCCCCAAAAGCGCAGCCCGCCCCGCAACCCAAGCTGGGGGCAGGGTTTTGAAGGGTTCCTCCAGAGCATAGCCAGCCAGTCACTGTCTGCCAGGGTAACCCCACAGGTAGACGGGCAGCTTGTCTACTTTACCCACCAGTGACCTCTCATCACCTCAGACACCTGGGTGTTGCAGATTATCCAAAGCGGATATTGGCTACATCTTACCCAGCTGTTGCCCACGTACTTCCCCAGAGAGTTTCCACTGGAGCCCGCGCATAAGAGACTACTACAGGAAGAAGTCTCCTCTCTGTTGGCCAATATGGCCATCGAACCAGTACCCATGGCTCAGGTCAGGCAGTGCTTCCATTCCCGATACTTCCTGGTTTCCAAGAAGACTGGTGGGTTCTGGCCCATCCTGGACCTGTGAAACCTAAACTGGTTCCTCATGCACGAGAAGTTCAAAATGGTCTCGCTGGAGACACTGCTCTCATACCTTCTGCAGGATGATTGGCTATGCTCCTTGGATCTAAAGGATGCATATACATACATCCCAATCCACCTGAATTACAGACAATATCTTCAGTTAGTGCTAGGAGGCCAGCACTACCAATACAGAGTATTGAGCTTTGAGCTGGCCTCGGCCTGAAAGTCTTCATGAAGTGCCTGGCAGTTGTGGCCGCCTACCTTCAGACCATGGGGGTCTTCTTCTTCCCATACCTGGACTGGCTCTCCAAAGGTCCCATGCTGGACAGCGTACGGCAATCTGCCAAACTCATCATTTGGGTGCTTCAGTGGCTGGGTTCATGATCAACTATGCAAAGTCCCACGTCCACTCACACAATGGCTGGAATTCATCGGGGCCCTCCTCAATACCATTTGAGTATGGGCCTTCTTTCCGGTGTACCACATGCAATGGCTCATCAAAGTGGTGGGCAATGTATAGTGCCTATGCCACACTATGGCCCATGGGAGCTGTGTACCCTTGGTCACATGGCTGCCATAGTGCATGTCACACCCCTCCCCATAATGCATGTCATGCAACAGGCCCAGTAGACCACAGAAATGGTGATAGATGCATTAAACAGCCTTCTGTTGAAGGTGGAGAAGACAAGAACTTTGATTTATGGTAATATAAGACAAGCACAGATGATCTCTGAGGGAGAGGACAGGACTGCAGAACTGAGCAGTCTTTGTGACTGGGTAGATCAGGTAGCCCCCATGGTCTTTTCTACTGTCATGTTCTATGCATCTGTGTTTCTCTATAATTCTTTGAATGATTCTTTTTTTCTATATAATTCAACCAGAATTATTTCAGTCTCTTCAGAATTATACAACATGCTATGTTCGATCTCAAAAGCAGTAATTTTGCTGATGAGATGCTTAACATAAGAGTCAAAACAGTTTGATTTTTAAAATCAGAAAACATCATATTTTGTACAGAACACAAATCACTGTGTACTTCTCAATTTATTTTCCTGATTTAAATTACATTTGTATTTCTTATGCACAGCAGAAGCAATCTTGTAGGAATCCATTGCAAACTTGTTCTTGATGAGAAAGCACTGACAATCATTCCTGATATTTCTCCCAATATCTGACTAAGCCATCTTGGATACAACTTTCATAGATTGTTCTCGAATCTGATCATTCAATAAGTATTTTTCTAAGAATTCTCGATGCTTAACGCTCATAAATAAATTACTTCAATTTTCAATGACCTTTCCTCATACAAAACCCAAGAGAATATTACCACTGTGGTACAATGACTCCATGGCACCATATACAGTATACAAATTGTCTCCCAGTTGTAGCCTAATTAAACCACACAGCTTACTGGAGTTATGTATATATATAATTTAATGCCCAAACTTTTACATAAAGAAAGCCAACATGGGAATACGGAACACTGCGTGGAAAGATGGATAATTGCACAGTAGGTCCCTATAACACAGTTGCCTCCATCAATACCTCATTTCAACTCAGTCATTCATTCACAAGATATCTTAAAATTTACCCAGACTTAAATTCTATGATGTAGATACAAAAGCACAGTTCTTTCTGGGGATTTCAAAAGCCCAGAAGTTCACATCAAACAAGATGAATAAAGAAAAGCACAGAAAGGGAAAAATACATAAAACCCATCAGAAGGTGTCCCTATTTGTGATCCACTTAAAGATCATCACAACTGGTAGTTTTTGAGGAAAATGCATGAATGAGTTAGAGAAAAAGAAAGAAAAAACATAACTGATATTTTTTGAGCTGGCTTTATAAAAAGTATTCAATAGATATGTTGTACTGATGTACCAAAATGTATGGGCAATGCAAAAATGAAGATGAGTTGTACAAAGTCATGCAGTAAAACAGAAATGCCCAGCAGCATCAAGAACTTCCTATCACACTGGCAAAAATTATAATTATCTATAAGAACTGATGGCGCGTTATTTATAGGAATAAATGCATGTATTTACACAGAGGTGGGTTCCTCAACTTGTTTCTTGAGTAATTTCTCTCGCAAAAATTCTTATTCTCAAAGGGGATAGGTCCACTCTTTTACAGTGCAGTATATAAATGAAAAATTAGTGTTGTGGGCTAGCCCCACTTCCAACAACCCTATAAAATCAGGGCTGGATCAGGGAGGAGGTGAGCATACCTCTTCTACCCTCCAAGGAGGTTGAAGATTAGACCAACGATATCATGTTTACAAAACTGAGTACTTGTGTGTGTGTGTGTGGGGGGGGGGGGGTAGAGGAGGCAGACTGTGCTTCCAGAGAGCTTCTGAAAAAAACTTAACAAACTAGTTGTATTAGTCAGAACTATGACTGTTAAAGTCAGGCAATTCCGTCTCAGTATCCTAAATTCAGCTGGCTAAATTTTAGCTAGCTAGATTTAGGAGAATTTTCATCTGAAAACCTAGACCTGGGGCATGAAATTAATTTTAATATCAGGCCACAGTGGGAAAAAAGAAATTCTAAGTGGACTGACTGATAAAAGAGGGGTCCTGTTAGGGTACTGTGGGCAGGAGTACATTTGTACACACCATAAACATGTAGGGCCCAATTTTCAGCTATCCGCATCTTCAAAGGGCTATGTGCCTCGTTGGTGCATAGCCCTCCCCGCCAGTCTCTAAACTGGATATTCTCTGGGAACATGCAGGAAGTCAGTCCTCAAATATGGGTGACATCAGCACCGATAGAGCCTATGCGGAAGCATCTCCCCAGCTTTCAAAAAGAGCCTTTGAGAGATGCACCACACATGTGTGGTCCCCTTCCTGCCCAAGGGTACCATTTTGCCTCCATCTCCTTTTTACACAGAGCCCTCTGGAGGTCTGCCCTGTTTCCCCAGAAAAAGTATTTTAAAATTATCTTTCTCCCGTACGTGTACTGGTTCTCTTCCTGTCCCCAAGCCAGCTCACCTCGGCGTCACTCCTTGGGTTTGTTCTTTGTTTTCTTGACTGGCACTTTGCGCCCTTCTTTGGCCGGTGGACCTCAGATCCTCCCTCACCTGGGTGGAACGACCCATTTTTCCGATGGCCTCCAGCGGCTTCAAAAAATGTCCCTCACCGACCCACATAACTGCTGCCTCTGTTGCTCGGGCCAGACCATGAAAACTCAGACTGTGACCTCTGCAAGTATATGTCTGCAAAGGTCATCAAGAGCCTTCAATTGCAGCAGGATTAGTTTTTCCATAAGTCTGACTCTGCGCCAGAGTCCCTGGTGACACCACACTCCAGGGCCCCCTCTGGTACCTCAGTGCCCTGTGAAACCAGGGCTGACTGAGTCCTGCAGCTGCAGGTCTCCGAGAGTAAATCCCCAGAGGTGGAACGTAAGAAGAGCTCCAAATCCTCGAAGGCCGCCTTGGAGGATTGGGCTGGAAAAGCAGGTAAATCCCACATCAAGCACTGCAATCCCCAGCATGAGTCCGAGGGGTTGGAGTGGGAGTAGCCTCACAAGCTTCCCCAGAAGGAGTCATTGGCATCCTTGTCGAGGACACCCCCTTAAAAGAACTAGCGCTGGACCCAATAAACCTTGGTGCCCCCGTCGAGAGTTGCAGAGCCAACTGGCATGGAGACCAGGATGGTGGCTTTGGAGCGCAATTTCTCCAGGAACAAGCAGAAGTCAGTCCTCACATATGGGTGATGTCGAGGCTGACAGTGCCCTCATGGAAATATCTCCCCAGCTTTCAAAGAAAACCTTTGGGAGACGCTACCACGCATGTGTGGTCCCCTTCTCACCCAAGGGTGCCATCTTGCTCAGTCTCCCTTTTTCTGCAGAACCCTTCGGTTGTTCATCTTGTCCCCCTGGAAAAAGTTATTTTTTTCTAGTGCATTATTGCATTTTTCTGCAGGCGCCGGTTTTCCTTCCTGATTCTTAGATTCAGCGAACTTCGAGAATCTATTTTTTTCCATATTGCTCACTTTGGCACTTTTGCGCCTTCTTAAACCACTGGCCACAGTGAGGGTCTTCGACCTCGTAGGGGTCCTTTTTGCCCCAATGGCCACTGGTTTCAAAAAATGTGATTGGTGCTCTAAAAACATGTCTCTCACTGACACTCATAACTGTTGTCTCCAGTGTCAGGGTGTCGATCATGACCTGTAGAAGTGCTCCTTGTGCAAAACGATGTCCACTAAGGCAATCCAGAATCACCGGCAGAAGCAGGACGACATCTTCTACAAGGCAGACTCAACCCCGGTATCCCCAGTAGCCTCACGCTTAAAGGCCCTGCAACCTTCGGAGTTGCCTAAAGTTCCCACGGGATGAGCCCGCAGGAACTCCAACCAAGGTTCTCCGAGCGTAAGTGTAAGAAGAAGGCCTCATGGATGTCATCTGGGGAGACGGACAAGTGTGGGAAATCTCGTGTGTGGTCCCTCAGCCTCTGACGGCCCTCTGAGGATTCGGAGCGGGAGCAGCCAAGGAAAGTTCCCAGGACTGATAATGGGGCCTTCGGCAATGGCACTCAGTCTCCTGAGGGTCGTCCCGGTGAGGACCCTCTCTCCTCCTTGATACCTGACCCGGTAACCCCAGTGTCAGTGTCGCAGGCTCCCACTCCTGAGTGGGAGACCCAAATGCTGGCTCTAGGACGCAGCTTTTCTGTGTTCATCACTGCTCAACAAGTGCAGATGCCCAGCCCCATCAGTGCGTGCCCCGAGACCGCAGGGACCTCGACCTCGAGGATTCCCCAGGCTACTGCAGTGATCCCTGAGAGCCAGATGCCTCATGAGGATCCTCGGCGAGGGTCTCGGTCTCCTTCCCGTTCATTGGAAGCAAGATCATCCCAGGCAAGCACCACTGGCTCTGTCCAAGTGCTAGCTTTGGGCCCCCATCTTGGGGTCGTCGACTCACCTCGAGCCACCCAGTCTCGAGTCCTGCACAGACTACTCAGAATGGGAGTCCAACGGTGAGACGTCCCTGGAGTCTCAAGCTCACTGAGACCTCCCTTTGGACCCGTTCCCGCCGACCCATAGGCAGAGGTCCCCACCTGAGGACACCTCCTTCCTCAAGTTTGTCCGGGATATGATGCGGGCCCTCGCTCTCATCACTGAGTCAAAGGAAGACCCTCAAATGGAGGAACTCCATATCCTCCAAGAGGAGGCACCACCGAAGGAAACCCTCATGGTTCCTGTTCCCTCCATCCTTAGTCTCCTCCACATGTGGGAGATGTCAGCATTGATCCCAATCATTTAGACGATGCCTGGAATCAATGTACAGGGTCCAACGGGGTCAGGGTTTTGCAAGGCACAGCTCCCTCACACCTCCATGGTAGTCGAGTCAGCCATGCACAAGCAGAATAGTCCAAAGACTCACTTCTCAGTCCCCCTAGGCAGGGAGTCCCGCGCCCTCGATGCCCTAGGGTATAAGTACTACCAGGGCTCCATGCTAGCCTGCCGCATACAAATATACCAACTTTACATTGGCATGTTCCTCCGAGACCTTACTAAGGAACTCGGAGGATTCGCAGCTGGCCTTGACGGAGACCACCTCCAACGCTTCCAGACACTGGTGAAGTCCATCGGTGAGTGCTCCAAATAACTGTCCTGAGCCACCTACAATGGCTTCAAGTCCTGCAGAACGGTGGCGGCCACTGGCATCTGTGCCCACCGACAGGCATGGCTCCAATCCTTAAATCTGGAGCAGTGGGTCCAGGAAAAGCTCCTCGACATTCTGTATCTCCAGGAGCAGCTCTTTGGCAAGCCCATGGAGGACAAAGCAGCCAAAATTGAGACTGAGTACGTCACCCACACGCGGTTCTTGAGAAAGACTTTTACCCTGCCTAGAAAGAAGCCACAGAGGAAGAAGCCCTTCTTACATAGGAAGGGCCAACCCTATCGGGGGTACCTCCCATACCCAACTACCCAGACTCTGCAGCAGAGCAGTCAGGGTAAGGGCACTAGCCAGAGGCCATGAAAGCCCAAGGGCCCAAAGGCCCAGCCACCGACTCCGGCCCAGCCTGGTTTGGCTTTTGATGCCCCCAGCATAGCCTCTCGACCGCTGGATGACCAGCTACAGACAGGGGGGCAGCTGGTCCATTTTGCCCATAGGTGGAATTCCATCACCACCAACTCATGGGTTCTCCAGGTGGTCAAGGAGGGTTATCTCCTTCACCTAGACCAGCTGCCTCCTCTATACTTCCCTGGGGAACCTCAATGGCCTCCCCTGTACTAGTCCCCAAGAGCTCGCAGGCCACCTCCGGGACAGGGCGGTGAAGCCCATACCGCTCCACCTAAAAGGAAAGGGATTCTACTCCAGGTACTTTCTAGTCCCGAAAAGAACAGGAGGGCTCAGACCCATCCTGGACCTGGGAAACTTCAACAGATTCCTGGTGCGGGAGAAGTTCAAAATGATTTCCCTTGGAACACTGCTGCCCTACCTCCAGCAGGGCGATTGGCTCTGCTCCTTGGATCTAAAGGATGCTTAAATTCACATCCTTATCCATCCCAGTCACAGGCAGTACCTAAGATTCGTGGTCGAGGGCGATCACTACCAGTACAAAGTACTTCCCTTCGGTCTTGGCTCCACCCCGCGGGTCTTCACCAAATGCCTTGCAGTGTTAGCAGCTTAGTTGCGTCTCCAAGGAGCCTTCGTCTACCCTTACCTCAACGACTGGCTCGAAAAAAGGGGACACAGTCTCAGAAGCCCTTCAGGCCACAGGATGCACCATCTGGATTCTGCACCACCTGGGATTCATGGTAAACTACCCAAAATCCCATCGCACCCCAGTGCAATCCCTGGAGTTCATAGGGGCTCACCTGGACACACTCCAGGCCAAGGCCTTCCTCCCTCAGGACAGGGTGGACCGCCTCATGACCTTAGCAACTGAGGTGCAGAGTCGCCCCACAGTATCAGCTCGGTTGATGCTTCGCCTCCTGGCCCCAAGGCCTCCACAGTCCATGTCATTCCCAACTCCCACCTCCACATGCAGGTGGCGCAGTGGTGCCTCTGCTCCCAGTGGGCCCAGGCTATGGTATGGCTCCAGTGCTGACCGAGTCTCCTTAACTAACCGAGTCCTTAGTCTGGTGGCAGGATGCACAGCACCTGCTCCGGGGCATGCCCTTCCAGGCTCCAAACCCCCAGAGGATCCTAACAATGAATGCCTCCCTCTCTGGCTGGAGAGCCCATTGCGAGGAGCTGCGCACCCATGGAGCCTAGTCTCTCAAGGAGAGCCAGCAGCAGCTCCAAACTGTCTTCCTGGCGCTGAAAGCCTTCCAGCACTGACTGCAAAGCCAGGCTGTGCTTGTGCAGATGGACAACCAAGTCACCATGTTCTATCTGAACAAACAGGGTGGCACAGGCTCCTACAGCTTCTTCCAGGAAGCAGTAGCCCTTTGCTCTTACGCAATAAACTAGGGCATCCTCCTCAAAGTGGTCTACCTCCCGGGCCAGGACAATGCCTTGGCAGACAGGCTGAGCAGAGTCCTCCAGTCGCATGAGTGGTGCCTAGACCCCGAGGCGGTACAGTGGCTATTCCAGCTCTGGGGCACCTCAGACCTGGATCTCTTAACCAGCCCATCCAATGCTCAGCTCCCCCAGTTTTGCGGGCCTCATCCGCACCTGGCTCGGGTGGCTCCGGATGCCTTCCTCCTCTCATGAGCAACGGGACTGCTATATGCCTTCCCTCCCATGCCACTAATAGCATGAACCCTCTTCAAGGTTCAGTGGGACAAGGCTTCTGTGATCATCATGGCCCCAAGCTGGCCCTGACAAGGCTGCAGAGATAGAGACTGAGTTCCTGACCAGGACCAGACTCTCTAAGAAGACCTCTGTGCATCCCTGTAAGAAAGCCCTGGGGAAGAAACCTTTCTTCCAAAGAAAAAAAGGGTTTTTTGGTAAAGCCCCACAGTGCCAAGTCTTCTCTGCCCCACAGCAGGGGCAACTCCCCAAGGGGCAAGGGCATGGACCTCACAAGCAGAAGACCCCTAAGGCCCAAGCCCAGGCCCAGGAAATGGCCCCAGCACAGCCAGGAAGGAGATTTTGACTCCTTGGGCATGGCCTCCTCTCCCCAGGAGGCCCTTTTGCAGCCCATGGGGGGGGGGGCGTCTGTCCATCTTTGCCCACAAGTGGTCTGCCATCATTACCGATTCCTGGTTACTACAAGAAGTCAAGGAAGTTTACCTCCTCCACCTGCATCAGACACTACGCTCGTTCTTCCCAGGAAAACTCCTTCACCAGATGCTGCTCCTCACCAAGCTTGCAGGTCTCCTCGAGGACAAGGTGGTGGAGCCAGTGCCCAAATATTTCTGGGGCAATGGCTTCCACTCTAGATATCCCCTCATCCCCAAGCGAACAGGGGGCCTCAGACCCATCCTGGACCTGTGGGACTTGAACAGATTTCTGGTGAGGGAGAGGTTCAGGATGCTCTCCCTTGGAACACTGCTGCCATACCTCCAGCAGGGAGTCTGGCTATGCTCCTTAGATCTGAAGGATTCTTATGCACACATCCTGATCCATCCCAGCCACTTAAAATACCTCCAGTTCGTGGTGGGAGGAGGTCACAATACAGGGTGCTATTCTTCAGGCTGGCCTCATTACCAAGGGTTTTCACCAAGTGCCTAGCAGTGGTCACAGCCCACCTTTGTCTCCAAGGGGCCTTTGTTTTTTCCTACCTGTATGTCTGGCTAATAAGGGGAGGCACAACTGCAGAGGTGCACCATGCCACTGAGCGCACCACTTTCATACTGCAGCATTTGGGATTGGTCATCAACTACCCCAAGTCCCACCTCTCTCTGGCTCAGTGCCTGGAGTTCATAGGGGCACAGATAGACACTCTCCAGGCCAATGCCTTCCTTCCTACAGAGGGGGCAGAACACCTCAGGGCGCTAGCCGCAGAGGTGCAGCACTGCCAGTCGGTTCCCACTCGCCTCCTCCTCTGCCTGCTGGGCCACATGGCCTCCATGGTCCACGTGACTACTTACACCTGCCTACACATGAAGGCGGCTCAGTGGTGCCTCCTCTCCCAGTGGACACAAGCCACAGGCAGCTTCAAGACAGGATAAGAGTGACCCACCAGCTGGCGGAATCCCTCTGCTGGTGGAAGCTTTCCCACCATCTTCAGGTCGAGATGCCGTTCCAGGCACCCACCCTCCAGAGGGTCCTTATCACGGATACTTCCCTACTGGGATGGGGAGATCACTGTGAGGACCTCTTCACACAAGGCAGTGGGTCTCAGATGGAATGCCACTTACAGATCAACCTTCTGGAGCTCTGGTTGATATTTTTGGCCCTCCGTGCCTTCCGACACTGGTTGATGCACTAGTCAGTGCTGTTCCAGATGGATAACCAAGTCACAATGTTCTATGTCAACAAGCAAGGGGGCATGGGGTCGTACTCCCTCTGCCAGGATGTGGTAGCCCTCTGCTCATATGTGACATGCAATGGGATGCTCCTGCGGGTGGTCTACTTCTCGGGCCAGGACAATTCCCTGGGTGACAGGCTAAGCAGAATCCTCCAGCCACACGAGTGGTTCCTGGACCCAAAAGTGGCCTTCTGGCTGTTTTGACCCTGGAGCGTCCCCCTAGTGGACCTGTTCACCACCCCAGACAACACGCAGTTGCCTCACTTCTGTTCCCACCAGCCGCACCCATCCCGGGTGGCGGCAGACATGTTCCTCATTCCGTGGATGGAAGACCTTCTATATGCCTTCCAGTCAACACTACTGGTCGCCAAGATCCTCTTCAAGGTCCAGCGTGACAGAGCATCACTGATACTGATAGCCCCTGGTGGCCCAGGCAACCCTGGTTCCCACTGCTTCTTTACCTGGTGGCGGCATTTCCAATTCCCATGGGCCACGGCCCAGGATTGCTTTCACAGGAGTAGGGCTCTCTCCTGCATCCCAACCTGGGGTCCCTGTTGCTCTTGACTTGGCTGCTGAAAGGGTAGTTCTAGCTCCTTTAAACCTTCCACGGGACATGGAGAAGGTCTTTTTGGCTTCCCGCTAGGCCTCCACAAGAAGGTCATATGCCTTTAAGTGGCGCCGATTTTTGGTGTGGTGTGCTGAGATGTGGGTAAATCCATTCTCCTGCTCAGTGAAGCTACCTACTCTACCTGTCCCAGGTGGGACTGAAGTCCAACTTAGTCAGATTGCACCCGAGTGCCATTGCAGTGCACCACCACTCCATCGAAGGCAAGCCCCTCTCGGCTCAGCCCCTTGTTTCACGTTTTCTGTGGGGCCTCATGTTTTCCAAGCCACTCGTCCACACTCCAACAGCAGAGTGGAACCTCAATGTGGTGCTTTCACAGCTCACTAAGCCACCGTTTGAGCCCCTGGCTACTTGCCACTTGCGGTACCTCTCCTGGAAGGTCATCTTTCTCATTGCACTTACGTTGGCTCTCAGGGTCAGCAAACTCCAAGCTCTGATGGCAGAGCCTTCCTACATTACACAAGGTTTTACAAGAACAGGGTGGTGCTTCACACACACTCCAAGTTTCTGCCAAAGGTGGTGTCCTCTTTCAATCTCAATCAGGAGGTGTGCTCCCCATTTTCCTCCTAAGGCCTCAGGCTGGTAAGGTAGAGACCATTCTCCATACTCTGGATTGAAAAAGGGCCCTGTCCTTCTATCTGCAATGGACTCAGGGCCACCGCAAAGTGCCTCCGCTTTTCGTATCCTATGACTCCAGTTGATGGGAGCTTCCAGTGACCAAGTGAACTCTGTCCACTTGGGTGGCAGACTGCATTGTCTCGCCTATGAGCAGGCTGGGATCTCAATGGACCACTGGGTCATGGCACACCGCATCAGAGCTATGGCTACCTCCATGGCAAATCTGCATTCCGTACCTATGATGGAAATCTGCCGTGCTGCCACCTGGTCTTTGGCCCATACCTTCGCAGCTTATTAATGAGTGGAGAAGGAGTCCCAATGGGACAGTGCTTTTGGTCAGGCCATACTCCATAATATCTTCGAGGTTTAGGCAACTCCAGCCCTCTGACCCTTCTGTGTTCAGGATACCGGAGTGCTGGTTCTCCGCCAGATACTTGAGTCTTGCCAGAGTCTCCTAGTTGGAACTCAACTGCTGCAGCTCACGGCTAACCTTCTCTGGTCAACTGTGGCGTTTGGTACAGGTTCTCATTAGCCTGTAGCTGAGGGCTGTGAGGACTGACTTCCTGCTTGTTCCCAGAGAAAGCGTAGTTACTCAACAGTAACAGGTGTTCTCTGGGGACAGCAGGAATCAGTCCTCACAACCCTCCCTCCTCCCCTTGGAGTTGCTTCTTTACCATATTTTAATTTTTGCCATCTTAGCTATGTCATTAGACTGATGCAAGATGGCACCCTTGGGCAGAAGGGGACCACGCATGTGTGGTGCATCTCCCAAAAGCTTTCTTTGAAAGATGGGGAGATACTTCTGCATGGGCTCTGTCGGCGCCAACATCACCCATATGTAAGGATTGATTCCTGCTGTCCCCAGAGAACACCTGTTACAAGTAAGTTACTATGTTTTCAATGCAGTGGCGACAGCATTGAATATCCAGTGATCGCCGCAAAAGCCGTAAGCTGCTGAAGCTAACTGGGCAGCAGCTATATTGGATGTTGCCTGGTTAGCTCCTGTGCCTTAAAGATAGGTGAGGGTTTTCCTCGCCTATCTTTTAGGCTCAGGTTGCTAACCGGGCAGCATCCAATATTGCTGCTGCCCGGTAAGCACCATTCTCTGCCTCCACTCTGCCTTGGAATGCCCCCAACATGCTCTGATGTTAACCGTATAGCATCAGGGTGCATAGGGGACTTATAAGGGGATATTCAACGGCACTAACCGTGTAAGTGCTGTTGAATATCCCCAACTAAGGCATCTACACAGTTTATTGGGCTGTAACCCTGTAGAGGCCTTTCAAAAATCTGGCCCGTAAATCTTGCTATCTCATACTGGGGTCAAAGGGGTGTGCAACATGAAATTTCCCGAACAGCTGTTGGTGATAAATTAAAGTGCATCACTTAGGGGGAAAAAATAAAGTTCCCTCCTCAAGTCTTGCTGAGTACCTTTACATGGTGACCCTGTTCTATAGCACCTATACTAAATCTCAGCAAGGCAGCACTACAATTGAAGTATAATAGGAACAAAAAAGAAAAAAATACATACTGGCTGCCCATCACCCAGGATAAAAAGGTGCCCACCTGTAGCCTCTGAACTAGGGCTAGCGATGGTGGTAGCGATAGTTCAGACACTGCAGATGCAACTAATATCCCTGCCACAGATAAAGGCCATTGTGAGCATGTTCACGGACCCACTGGGGTAGAAGTTAAACTATAGAAATTAATGAAAACATTAAGAGGATTAACTACAGTTAAATAGACTTCTGAAGATAAAGAGGAGATAAGATACTGCTGTTTTTATGCTACAAACCCTATATTCAAATCAAGATGGTATTCAAAGAGAATCCACCAAAAATTACCCATACACATGACATCTTATGAACTTCAGAGGGTGATTCTCTTTGGCACAATGGAAGTACTACGCCGAGCATTAGCAATAAATTTGAGAGACTGAGATCATACTCCACATACCATGGCTTAGAAGTGAGGCTCATGACTATCATGGTACGTGCAAAACTCACCCTTTTGAAGAAACTGTCCCAACAGAAACATGTAGACTCTGCATGGAGTGCAACACCAGAGAAATAAAACCAGATTCATTTCCCTCTGTACTGTGGAAAATATAAAGAGAGGAGGTATACAGTCCAAAAAATTTTCCAACATTTCCCAGCTCTCTAGACCCTTTCCCCCATGTTAACTAGACTGTCAGCTCTGATGAGCAGGGGTCGTCTTTTACATGTGCCTATACAGTGCTGCATACCCCTTGTAGTGCTATACAAATGATCAATTGTAGTAGTTCCCTCTGTCTATCTCCCTCCCATGGTCCAGCATATTCCCTTTCCTCCCTCCACCCCCTGGCATATGGTTTTGCATTGCCCCTCCGACCATTAGCCCAGTTCAACATTTTCCTTCCACCCCCTCTAGTCCAGCATTTTTTCCTCTCACTTCTGTTCACTGGCATATGGTTCTACATCCATCCTTCAACCCTTCTTCCCCAGTCCAGTATTTTCCTTTCAAAATCCCCCTCTAGCCATGGCCACTTTGCCACCACATTTCACCAAAACAGGGGTAATAGTAGCACTAGCAGAGACTAAAGACAGGATCTTTGAGACCATGCTTTGAAAGCCCTGTCAGTTCCTCCCTTATTGATCCATACTTTCCATGTCAGATGAATGAGATAGGAGTGATGGAGCCCTTAAGACATACACAGGCTTAAACACCCTGTGCTTTCAGTTTTTCAGTGGCACCACAGGTACAACGAGATGGAGAGTGGTAAGTAAAGGAAGAAAGGGAAGAAAAATGTTGGATCAGAAGGGAAGCATAGACAGAATATAGAGGAAATGCTGCCACCTAACATTTCTAAAGAAGGTAAGACTGAGCCAGGTGACTGAAACTGGGGACAGGAGCAGCAGACTGGATAGAGGACTACAGTGGGCCATATGTTTGACACTTCTGAGCTAGATGATTAGATTCAGCTGAAAATTCACCTAGAAATAATCATCAAAATTTGATTGATATCTGGGCCACCAAACAGATCTTTGTATATCTACCTAAATAGGTTCTATTTTACTCCAAGCATAAAAGTATTTTTAGCCTTTTTTCACAAGTTTCAGACTTTTCAGCAGTTAGTTTCACTTATTCATGTTAATAAAAATAATGGTTTAACATACACAAATTAAACATAGAAACATGGCAGCAGAAGAAGATCATATGGCCTGTCTAATCTGCCTTTCCACATCAACTACTTCCTTTTTTTCCTTTAGAGATCTTCTGTGTTTGTCCTATGCTTTCTTGAATTCAGATACTATCCTCGTCTCAGCTATCTCCACTGGGAGACTATCCCATGTATTTATGACTCTTTCTGTAAGGAAATATTTGCACATATTATTCCTGAGTCTATCCCCTTTTAACCTCTTCCTATGTCTCCTCATTGCAGAGCTTCCTTTCAATCAAAAGAGGCTCTCCTCTTCTGCATTTATGCCACAGAGGTATTTAAACATCTATCGTATCTCCTCTGTCCTGCTTTTCCTCTAATGTATTGTGATAAGGAAGTTTGTAGTGAGCCTATGGAAATAGGAGAAACTGATGATTTTGCTTTTAAGAAAAGTGACATCCCTGCAGTTCACAGGTTTCAGCATTGGCATAAAGAAAGCAAGCAGAGAGAAACCAAACCTAGGCTGCCACACCCAAGCTCTGCTGACATAGTTGCAGGCTTGGAAGATAATTGCAAGCACCTGTCCAGAGAGGGAGAGACACTGCCTGGGAAGCAGGGATATAAACCTTGGCTAGAGAGAAAGCAGAGAGGAGAGCCCAGAGGAAGAGGAGAGCCCGGAGAGAGAGATCATGAGAGGAGAGAGCACAGAAGGAGAGAGCAGAGAAGGCTTCAAACCCCAGTTCCTGATCAGAAGGTTCAGAGAGTTCAGAGGTGGGAGCCCAGGACTCAGCACAGGAGTCAAAGGAGCCAAGCCTGGAACAGGAAGCCGTGGCAGAGCTCCAGGAAGGAACTCAGGGAAGTGAACCAGGGACTGTTTCCCAGAAGCTGGAGGGAGACTGGTGAACACAGCCAGGGAGAAGTGACCACAGCTTCAGGTACAATTTATCCTTACCGGGTGGAGCTGTGCTCAAGAGAGACACAGGGATCCTCAGAGAGAGTATACTCTAAGACATGCGTTAAAAGCTCAGAGCAGGGCACTGCATTACCAGAGTCAGAGGAAGTGCAGGTTGAGCCTATTGAGCAGGATTTATTGCCTCCAGAAGTTCTCATGGACTGTACGCTATGTCAAGCTGTTAGCATTGAGTCCCTTTGCTAAAGAATAGCTGAAAAGATAAAGTCTCCTGAAAAGTAGAGTAACGAAACCTAGCCTGAACTGAAGGTAGGAACTTGCTCTATTAATGGGAAGATACATGTTGCATATACATTTGAATGCTTAATGAAGACAAAGGTAAAAAGAAGATATTTTTACTTTGTTGAATGAAGAAGCTGTGTTTTCTTTATCTGTTATATTGATAAGCAGCTGCCTATAATTAATGACTGAAGCTCATCCAGCCTAAGTTGTAAATAACCTTGAGCGAATGAATGGAGAAGTATCCTGTTACAGTCTACATGGACTTTGTTTGCGTTTGGGGAATACATTTTGTCATTTGCCTTTACTTTTGGTTTCATGACTACACTTCATCTTAGAAGGCCAAAACTACAACTCCCAGCATGCTTCACTGGGAAAAATAGTTTATTCAACCTTTTATAAGAGAAGTTAATGGCAACCCTACCCCTCTAAGCCTTAGGCAGAGGGCTGGGGCATGACAGTATACACATTAAGATCCTTAAGTCTGTCCCCATATGCTTTATAATGAAGACAATTAACCATTTTAGTAGCCACCTTCTGCACCGACTCCATCCTGTTTTTATCTTTTTGAAGGTGTGGTCTCCAGAATTGCCCACAATACTCCAAATAATGTTGTACCAGAGACTTATATAGAGGCACAATCACCTCCTTTCTGCTGACCATTCCTCTCCCTACGCACCCCAGCATTCTTCTGGCTTTTGCCGTTGCCTTTTCTACAGGCCCAATATTCACCAATAGCCAATTAGCACTTCGCAGCCAGTTTAAACGCCAGTATCAGCCAGGCGTGTCTGCACCTGAGGGCCTTGCCAGAGGGACCTTGGACGTGGCCCTTAGGTGGGGACCACATCCAAGCAAAGCAACACCTCCCATAGAGGAAAGGAAACGTTTACATTGGCTGTGTATATCAGCATCAATAGCTGTGAAGGTAATCCTCTCTGTTAATATAGTCTCCTAACACAAATCGCTTGGATTCTTTCACTGCACTCTCAGTCACCATTCATCTTGCATCCACACTAAGTGGCCTTTCAGCTTATTTATCACTTTTGACTTTTATTAATTACAGATGACTTCTTTTGCCATATTATTCATGCTCCTATGCCTCTTTTCTATTTTGCAAACTATCACAGAACTTCCCCTCACTCATTCTTATTTACCCATCGTTCGCTCACATCCTCCCCCCCATAATAACAGACCCATATGAAAGGCAGTTCAAAGCCATCTCATCGTCTCATTAATATTAAAACTTCACCACATGAACCACTGCCACTCCCTCAGCAGCCCTTTTTCAAAAAGCTTCAACTGAAATGTTCACTTATAAATGTTCGATCAGCATGAAATAAAATCCAGCTTTTTTTTCCGAATACTTCTCTGATAATCAAATAGATATTCTTTGTATAACTGAACCTTGGTCCACAGAATCAATGTATTAATGAACCAGCTGGCAGCTTTCAACTATTGCATTTTCAGTTGCCCAAGAGCTAAGCGCAGGGGTGGTGGTGTCATCATCCCTTACTAAGGTAAACCTCTAGACTCTTGACCTGTTCCTCAGATAAGGGCTTAGATACAATAGCAGTTGCCAATGATTCCATAACCAGCCTCCTCATATACAGATCTCCTACTGCTAGTCAGGCACATTTAGACCTCCTGTTAGAACTAATATGCAGTCACAGTTCCTCTGCTAACCCTCTTTTACCCATAGGTGGCTTCAATCGCACTGTATTTCTACCCAGAGCTTCAAAGGCCTATATGAATGCCATGGAAGCTCTAGGATTTGCACAAATCGTCAATCAACCCACTCACAATAGAGGAAACATACTAGACTTCATTTTTATACCTAAATGACTCCTTTTGTGCAATACTTTCACAATTCCTACTTTCCTAACTATCCCTTGGTCAGGCCATAAAATTATTAGTTTCAACCTTTTACTTGAGTCACTTCAATATCACCCACGTTCGAAACCTACTACCCCTAGATTCTGCCACTTAGACAAAGAACAATTTTTGAACAAAATTTTACCACATTTTCAGCACACTTCAGTTGACCTTGATATAATCACTAAAACCTGGTATAATACCTCAGCAATGTAGCCATTTTACCACAGTCATCTACGGTTCAAAAAAAAAGGAAAACAGCTCCATGGTACAACACACAATTAAAAATCATGAAGTGCGCCCTAAGAATTCAAGAAAGAAGATGGAGGCACTCCGAATCCATGAATGATCATAAAACGTTTACGCTTGATCTTCATGCATAGCAACTGGTTACAAATAAAGCAAAAAAGGACTACTATGCCAAGTTCATCCAATCTTCCCTAAATCATCCTACAGAACTCTTTAACCTAGTTAAAGCTTTAGTAAAAGACTCTCTCCAGCATGGAGATGACCTAGATACAACTCCACAGATATTAGCTGACCACTTTCAAACTCTAGCAGGTCCACAAGTTCAGCAAATGCAATCCTGTATATGCCTCAGCAGAATATTGCTGTCACCAGTACTCAGGTAAACTGGAATTCCTTCATCCCTATTTCTGCAAAACACCTAGAAAGAATCATTTGAGGAATCAATACTACTACCTCCCCTTTGTATCCATGCCTGGTCAGTTGGATTAAAGCTGCTCATAAGGAATTCATGAAAAAACACTGCTTGAAATCACTAACCTCTCATTGCTATATGCATACTTGCCTCTTGATCTAAAAATTGCATCTATTTGCCCAGTCAAGAAAGGTGCTGCATTAGACCCAGCACAACTAACTTATATTGTCCTATCGCTAGCTTACTCTTCTTGGCAAAGATAATAGAAAAAGCCATCTTAATTCAACTTCAAGACCATATTGATACCTATTTCCCACTCGACCCAGAGCAATATGGCTTCAGACCACAGCATGGAGTTGAAACCCTACCAGCAGTCCTAACTGATAACATTTATAACAGGCTTAGACAAACCTAATTCAGGGTTTGTCCTCATCTTTTTAGACATCAGAGCAGCATTTGACTTTGTCCCTCACAATTTACTCATTCAACACCTTCATGCAGTAGCTTAAGAGACACCACTCTTGGATGGTTTAAGTCATACCTTACAAACTGATAAATACAGGTCAGAATCGGCCCTGAAAAATCATTCACTTATGCACAGCTGCAAGGTGTCCCACAATGTTCTGCCTTATCCTCCTTACTATTGAACATTTTCCTTCAGCCAACATGCTCAACATCTTTTATCATCCAAATGCTGACAACATTATGTTGTATGCCCCTGTTGACACCGACAATCCAGCTATCTTGCCTCTAAAAAAGTGTTTCACCTCCATTACACATTGGCTTATGGGGCAAACTATTAACTACAAAAAGACTGAAGTCTTCTATGTTTTTAAGGCTATCAGCTTCACTCCACCTCCCCATATTACCATTGATTGTATTCAATTACAAGTGAAATCAGAGATACATTACCTTGGTGTTATCATAGATCAATGATTCACCCTCTCTTCACACTTAAGTTGCACACTAAGAAACATTGGGCCTGAGTTACCCATGCAAAGGCCTTAACTGGGATTTTCAAAGGGTACCTACATGGGTAGTGCCCTTTGAAAATTCCGGCTAAGTCCCTAACGTGCCCCCATGCTATCTGCATAGCATCGGGGCATGTTAGGGGCATTCTGGAGCAGAGTTGGGGCGGAGGAAGGGGCTACATGGGTAGCAGCGATTTTCATTGCTACCCACATAGCCCTCTGCACCTTAAAGATAGGTGAGGAAAAACCTCACCTATCTTTAAGACGCAGAGGCTACGCGGGTAGCAATGAAAATCGCTGCTACCCATGTAGCCTCTGTGGCTGCCAGGGCATGTGGGCTAATGGATTTTCACTTCCGCCGGCACGGAAGTGAAAATCCTGGTTAGGGAGGGTGGGCGGGCAGGCTATGCGCCGCCACAGCGCATAGCCTGCCCAACTCAATAGCGGGCCCATTTACTATAAGCTCAAGACTATCGAACACCTAAGGCAGCGCACGCCTAGAGCCATATGACTTTTGCTCTGTTTTGCAGACCCTTGTATTCCCACACCTTGACTTCTGCAATCTCATGTTTCAGGGCCTGCCTAGCTATGCTATTCATCCTCTCCAGCTTGCAATGGATACAACTGCTCGTCTCCTCTGTAACGCCTCCAGATCAGAGCACATTACACCACTTTTCAAACAGCTGCACTAGTTGCCTGTCTCACAGAGAATTACATTTAAATCTTTATTAACTACATTCAAATTTGGTCATGGTTTGTCTGCTTCATACCTTCAAACTCTGATTCTTGAAACATCAGACGATCGGAGCAGAAGGACATGTTCTCTCAACTCACTCCATATGCCTCCAGCTTACGCCAGGGTTAGCTTCACAACATCAAGGACAGCTTTCTCATTCTTTGCTCCAACTCTTTGGAACATGCTCTCGTATGAACTTTGTGCCATCAGTGATCTTTTGGGCTTCAAAAGGAAACTGAAAACACAACTATACATGCGACATTTCTCAAATAATATAATTATCAGCTCTTATACTTTGTCTTTCATAGTTTTATGTAACATTTTCTTTTAAATTCTTGTTCTATGGCCTTGTTGTTTTAAGTTCTTGTTCATTGGTCTTGTCATTTTTTGTAACTGCTTAGACTTTTAGATCTGTGGTATATACATTTCGCTAAATAAATAAATAAACTGTGTAAATGCCTTAGAAGGGAATATTCAATAGCTTCTACATGGTTAGTGCCGTTCAGTATTCCCGTCTATGTCCCCTATGCACTCCGATGTTATCCAATTAGCATCGGGGCATGTGGGGTGTTCCGAGACAGAGTGGAGGCGGGAAGTCCTGGTAACTGGGTAGCGGCAATATTGGACCACTACCCGGTTAGCCATCGATGGCTAAATCAAAGCAAGCTTTTGGTTTGCCTAGTTCTAGCCATGGATGGCTAACTGGGTAGTGGTCCAATATCGCTGCTACCCAATTAGGCTCTGTGGGTGAATCCCCTCAGTGCCTAACCCAGATATTCAATGCCATCACCATAGCATTGAATATCAGGGTTTAGAGGTCAACAGGCAGGGCTGTGCACCGACACAGCGCATAGCCCGCCCAACTGTATATCGGGTTCTACCTTTTAGCCACTTTAAGATCATCAGAAATAATTACGTCCAGGTCCCGCTTTTCTTTCATGGACAGAAATTCTTTAACCCCTACACTGTACCACTCCCTTGGATTTTTGCAGGCCAAATAAATCACCCTGTATTTTTTAGCATTAAATTTCAGCTGCCAAATTCTTGACCATCTTTCAAGCTTAACTAGATCCCTCCTCATGTTATCTACTCCTTCCTGGGTGTCTATTCCAGATTTTGGTATTAACCACAAAGAGGCAAACCTTATCCGATGGCCCTTCTGTAATATCACTTACAAAGATGTTAAAAAGAATCAGACCAAGGACAGATCTCTGCGGCACACCACTGGTAACAACCCTCTCTCCAGAGTGAGCTCCATTTACCTGTACACTTTGTCGCCTCCCACTCAGCCAATTTTTAACCCAGTCACTTTATGATCCATCCCTAGGTTGCTATTTATTTATAAGTTGCCTGAGCGGAATAATGTCATAGACTTTACTGAAATCTAAGTACACCACATCTACGGCTCTCCCTTGGTCCATCTCTCTAGTCACCCAGTCAAAGAAATCAATTAAATTTGTCTGACAAGACCTGCCTCTGGGAAATCCATGCTGCCTCAGATCCTGCAGTCCACTGGACTCAAGAAACATCACTATTCTCTGTTTTAGCAATGTTTCCATTAATTTACTCACAGCATAGATCAGACTAACCAGTCTGTGGTTGTCAACCACATCCTTACTTCCACTTTTGGGACTACATGTGCCTTTCTCCAGCCCTCCAGAACCACTCCCAACTCTAAAGAAGAATTGAAAAGGCCAGTCAGTGGAATCCACTAGATTGTTGAAAGGACTGAAATATGAGATTGCAGACCTACTTTTAGTAATCTGTGAACTATCATTAAAATCATCTGCAATATCTGAAGACTGGAGGATGGCCAATGTAACGCCAATTTTTAAAAAGGGTTGTAGGGGTGATCCGGGAAACTACAGACTGCTGAGCCTGATGTCAGTACCGGGAATAATGATAGAAACCATAATAAAGAACACAATTACTGAACATGTAGATAGTCATGGCTTAATGGGAGACAGCCAACATGGCTTTAGCCAAGGAAGATCTTGTCTTACTAATCTGTTATGTTTTTTTGAAGGTATAAATAAATAGGTAGACAAAGGTGAGTCGGTTGATATAGTGTATCTGGACTTTCAGAAAGCCTTTGACAAGGTCCCTTATGAGAGATGCTTGGCAAAGCTAAAGAGTCATGGGATAGGAGGCAGTGTACTATTGTGGATCAGGAACTGGTTAAAAGATAAAAAGCAGAGGGTAGGGCTAAATGGCCAATTTTCCCAATGGAGAAAGGTGAATAGTGGAGTACCCCAGGGATCTGTGCTGAGTCCGCTGCTTTTTAACATTTGTACATGACCTGGAAATGGGAATAACGAGTGAGGTAATCAAATATGTAGATGACACAAAATTATTCAAAGTTGTTAAAACCAGTAAGGATTCTGAAAAATTGCAAGAGGACTTTGATAAATTGGAAGACTGGGCATCCAAATGGCAGATGAAATTTAATGTGGACAAGTACAAAGTTATGTAACTAGGAAAAAACAACCCAAGCTATAGTTACATGACGCATGGTTCCACATTAGGAACCACCACCCAGGAAAAAGATTCAGGCGTCACTGTGGATAACATATTGAAACCCTCCACCCAGTGTGCAGTGGCGGCCAAGAAAGCAAATAGAATGCTAGGAATCATAAGAAAAGGAATGGTGAATAAAACACAGATTATAATGCCTCTGTATCGTTCCATGGTGCGACCACAAATTGAAGATTGTGTGCTATTCTGGTTGCCATATCTTAAAAAGGATATAGCTTTATTAGAAAAGGTACAGAGAAGAGCCACCAAAATTGTAAAGGGGATGGAAGGATACCCCTAGGACGAGAGGCTTAAAAGGTTAGGGCTCTTTGACCTGAAAAAGAGACGGCTGAGGGGAGATATAGAGGTCTATAAATTAATGAACAGAGTGGAACGGGTAAACATAGATCAATTGTTTATGCCATCAAAATACAGTGCATTGCAAAAATATTCATCGCCTCTGTATTTGTCCTGTTTTGTCGCATTACAACCTGAAATTAAAATAGAGTTTTGGGGGTTAGCATCATGTGATATACAAAACATGTCTACGACGTTTAAGCTGCAAAATATTCTTTATTGTGTCACAAACAATAATTAAGAAAAACAAAACAAAACTGAAAGCAGGAGTGTGCATATGTATTCACCCCCCAAAGTCAATACTTTGTAGAGCCACCTTTTGCTGCAATTACAGCTGCAAGTCTCTTGGGGTATGTCACTATTAGCTTAGCACATCTAGCCACTGGGATTTTCACCCATTCCTTAAGGCAAAACTGCTGCAACTTCTTCAAGTTAGATGCATTGTGCCACAGATTCTCAATTGGATTGAGGTGTGGGGTTTGACTGGGCCATTCCAAGACATTTAAATGTTTCCCTTTAAACCAGCTTTAGTAATATGTTTAGGGTCATTGTCCTACTGGAAGGTGAATCTTTGTCCCAGTCTCAAATCTCTGGCAGACTGAAACAAGTTTTCCTCAGGAATTGTTTTGGCTTTAGTGTCATCCATCGTTCCTTCAATCCTGGCCAGTTTTCCTGTCCCTGCCAATGAAAAACATCCCCACAGCATGATGCTGCCACCATCATGTTTCACTGTGGGCATGATGTTCTTGGGGTGATGGGAAGTGTTGAGTTTACGCCACATATGACGTTTTATACAGGTATATTTCTACAGGCATCATGTGACAGATTATGTAACACTGACTGCACACAGGTGGACCCTAATCAACTAATTATGTGACTGTTGAGGTTAATTGGACCAGATCTTATTTAGAGGTTTCATAGCAAAAGGGATGAATACATATGCACTCACAACCTTTCATTTTTACTTGTTTTTTTTTATATATACAAGGTATATATTAGGGTCCACCTGATTAGGGTCCACCTGTGTGCAGTCAGTGTTACATGATCTGTCACATGATGCCTGTAGAAATATACCTGTTCTGAAAGGCCCCTGACTCTGCAACACCACTAAGCAAGCAACATGAAGACCAAGGAGCACGCCAAACAGGTCAGCGACAAAGTTATGGAGAAGTATAGATCAGGTTTGCGTTATAAAAAAATATCCCAAATTCTGAATATCCCATGGAGCACCATTAAATCCATACATGATATTTTTTTGTCATTTGACTTCACAAATTTGGACTATATTGCTAGGTCTATTACCTAACATCCAAATTAACCTCCATTTTCATTCTAGATTGTACATAATGTGGCAAAACAGGACAAAAATCAAGGGGATGAATACTTTCGCAAGGCACTCTACAGAAAGACTAGGGTACATGCAATGAAGCTACAGCGTAACCTATTCAGGACTAATAAGAGAAAAGATTTTTTCAATCGTGTAATCAAACTCTGGATTTTTTTACCATTATTAAAGGGATCCTGGGAAATCCACTGCTTGGAACCTGTGTCTTTTGGGGAAACTACTACGTAGGTACTTGTGACCTAGATTGGCCACCGTTGGAAACAGGATACTGGGCTTGATGACCCTTGTTCTGACTCAATATGACATATCTTATGTTCTTATGTCCCCAAATTCCTTCAATATTCTTGGATGTATCCTATCTGACCCCATCGCTTTGTCTACTTTTAGTTTAGCTAGTTCCTCACGAACACAGTTTTCTGAAAATCATTCAAGATCCCCTTCTCTTCTGTTTCTATTTGTGGGTATTTGTTGAGGTCCTGCTCCTGGCCCTTCATCTGTGAACACAAAACAGAAATTGTTTTATTCTCATCAGCTTCTATATATTCCTCCCCTTCACCCTCGAGTCTGAGAATACCACTTTTGCACTTCCTCCTCTCATTAACATATCTGAAAAATGTCTTATTCCCCATTTTATTGCATTGGCTATTGGAGTGGAGGAGTAGCCTAGTGGTTAGAACACTGGCTTAATAACCAAGCAACCAGGGTTCAATTCCTACTAGCACTCCTTGTGGCCTTGGGCAAGTCACTTAACCCTCCACTGCCTTGGAAGAAAGGCCTGGCAATCTACTTCCAGCAACTGCCAAGAAAACCCAGGAGTTTCTGGGTCACCAGGAGTCAGGACTGACTCAAAAGCACAAAAAATAAAAATTCTTCTTTTTGTATCTTTGCTTTCCTGACTACTTTCCTAGCTTCTCTAAGTTTTTCAAAATATTGATGTTGTTTTCCTCTCTCTGTGATCTCTTCTAATTTATGAAGGCCACCCTGTTTTTCTTTACCTTTTCAGCTACTTCTTTTGAGAGCCATGGTGGTCTTCTTTCCTTTTACATTTATTTACCTTTCTAACAAAAAAATGTGTTGCCCTTAAAATTTCCCCTTTCAGTTTTGTCCATTGCTTTTCTACATTCTCCAGCTGTTCCCATCCCGCTAACGACTCTTTGAGGCATTGTTCTATCTTGGCAAAGTTAGTTTTCCTAAAGTCTAAGACCCTCGCCTTTGAATAGATTTTGTCGGCCCTAGTCCTAATACTGAACCATATCATCTGGTGATCACTAGATGCGAGATGTTCTCCCACTATTATATCAGAAACATTTTCCTCATTGGTAAGCACCAAGACCAGTATGGCCCCTTCATGTGTGGGTTCTTACTAGTTGCGAGAAAAGATCTCCCTGTAGAGAATCTAGGATCTCCTTTCATCTAGATTACACCGCAGCAAGGATCTACCAATCAACATCTGGCAAATTGATTTGCATACATTCATTCATAGGTTAATATATGTTTAATTAATTTATTTATTAGGTGCCGCATAAGGCACCCTATAAGGCACTCCATAGGGCACATTATAAAGTGCACTGTCGGCCACGGCACCCTATAATGTCCCCTATATGGCACCCTATATGTCGCTCCATAGGATACTGTATAGTGCACCTTATATGGACTGTAACCATAAGTTGCCCTATAGGGCGCCCTATAAAGCGCCCTCTGAGGCACCTTATGGGTACAGTATGCTGAGGGTGTTTTTGCTGGCAGCACTAATGTACATTAAAAATAGATAATGCTTTGTACAGCCCTATCAAATAACCCCACTGTGGGTTTGAACCCATGACCTCTGGCTCCACTGGCAGTGAAGTAACCAGTGGGCTACAGCTCTAAAGCTGCTAGCAAGCCCCTGGCTGGCTGCAGAAGGACTGCACGTCACCACACAAACAGTCTGCTGTGGTCACCAGGATAGGGTTAGCCCACCCGTACCCATGATGCACTGCACATGCAAATCAGCCGTCTACAAATGAACACAAGATGGGGTATGCACCCCCACAGCACCTCGGCCTGGTAGGGGGAACTGACCATGTGTGTTACTGGCACAGAGTAGCTACACACCGTCACATTGTACAGGTACTGTGCTCACCCTGAGGGTGCGGTGGGGCGCCCAGCAGCCGGTCCACAGCACCTTCCATGGCAGAAATAGGCCATGCTGTAGGTCCCCAGCAGTCCTAATGTGTGAGATAGATAGTTCCTGCAGACACACTTTGGATACATCTGTATTTCTCAGTCAGGTTTGACCCTTATGGACCCATAGGCAGATTATGTACCACCACCCAACCCACCCTCTGGGGCTGAGGGTGGGAAACAGCGTCTCCCACCGACAGATCCACATTTTACATCCCTGCAATGGCAGCAGTCGAGGGGACCACCAACCGCAGTCCTGCTGGGGAACAGACACCCTACAGGGCAGTCAATGCAGCTCTGTACACATCTATAAAGCAACAGCAGACAGACATTAGGCCCAGAAATACTCAGCTGCACCCCACCACAATCTGATATTCTCCTGCAGCAAGCCTGCAGCCACATGCACCCTGCAAGGGGTTCCAGCAAGACACATACTAGCTGCAGACAGTCTGATAGCTAGTCCATAGGGCATGTTCCTGGAGAAGATGCATGCACCCAGAACAGGGATGTCAGCATACACACCAAGCAGATAAGTCAGTGTGCAAGGTGGTAAATTGAAAGGCAAGGCAAGTGCAAGGTGGTAAATTGAAAGGCAATGTCAGGAAATATTTCTTCACTGAAAGGGTGGTGGATGCTTGGAATGCCCTCCCAATGGAAGTGGTGAGGGCAAACACGGTGATGGAATTCAAAACGGCATGGGACAAACACAGTGGATCCCTTTACAGCAACAGGATAAAAGCAAAACAAACAGTACCATCTAACTTCTGAACTATCTAGCATCTGAACAAATAAGGGTGTCCTACATGGAGTGGTGGGTTCACCCCTAAACAGAAACAAAAACATGGGGAGGGGTGGCCTGCACAGAGCGACAGGTGCACCTACTCTTGCCATCTTGCTGGGCAGACTAGATGGACCATGCTGGTCTTTATCTGCCGTCACTTACTATGTTACTATGTTACTATGTTACTATGACTGGGCCCCAAAAAGGAACCCAGAAATATCACATGAAAGAAGTATTATAAGGCACTATGGGGGAACCTAGCCATGCCGTGGTCACTGCTCAGTCAGGGTGAGAGTGAACTCCCAGCAGGACATACTGTGGCCACCCTGTCTGTGCAGGTGGTGGCCGGGCACTACAATGTCCCAGCCATTGCCCTATGCCCTGTGCAGATGCATCCTGGCCAGGCCACCCTGTCCGGGCTATACCCATGGTACCTTGCTCCTCATTATGCACATTGGCAAGCCAATACTGGCAACAGTGCTGGCAGTGTGGGCTGTGGAGGGTGTTTGCAGCCACCACACACTGGATAGACAGACACACACTCCCACACCTATGCCAGCATTGTGCTACTATAGAGGTGTTTAGCAGCCCTGGCCACCACAACAGTCCTGGGCTCAGTGCAGGCATGGATATGGTACGCAAAACTGTTGGGGGTCACTCCCCAGGGTGGTAAACACTGTCAGAGACCAGACCTGAAGCACACCCCACAGACATCAGAAAGGTTGCAATGATGGAGCTCAATCAGCAAACTGTGCTTAATGTAGGAATTGCTATCTGCCAGTAATCATAGCAACCTTTTGATAGCTGTATACCGTATTCCCAGGTGTAGGGTGGCATTACTAAGGTATGCAAGTGCTAGTATTGGGAGATACATGCAGGGCCCAATGTCCTGCCTCTCCAGGGGGCATTGGCTAATGGAGCCTGTGGGTGTGGGTGTGTCTGCCCCTGTTGGCTGCTGCTTTACGGCAGAGGTTCCCAACTCCAGTCCTGGTGTGCCAAACACTGTTCGGGTTTTCATGCTGTCCCTCATGAATATGCATGAGATACATCTGCATACCATGGGGGTGATGCATAGATATGCAGCACAGGCATCTTTATTAGAGGCAGCATGGAACCTGAATGGTGTTTGGCCCTCCAGGACTGCATTTGGGAGACTCTGCTGTAGGTAATGCACCTGTTTATGGAGTCTGTGCTCTGTAGGGTAAAATGTAGGTGTTTTGGGCATGTTTACGTCATCTGCAATAAAGGTTCTGTCTGTATTAGCACGTTGTAGTAGTGGGTAAAATATGGGGACTGGGTTGGCAGGCCCCATAGCTGGGACTTGAACCTGTGACCTGTTGCCTCCAAACACACTGGTTGTGTGCACTGCACCACTGTGTTGCCACTGAGACAGTGAATTCCCTGGTGATACCATGACTGTTTGTCAGGCAGGGCCTCTCTGTTGCAGTGCATGGCACCCACCTACACAGGGCTAGGCCATGGTCTGCTCTGGGCAGCTGCCACTGCCCCCCTCCACCACCAGTACCCCTCTGCCACCATGCTGACATGCCCTTCTGCTGGTGGTGCTGGTGGTGTGTAGTCTCAAGCCATCCAGTGTGCAGGTAGGCGGCTGCCTATGGTGCGTGTTCTGGGGTAGGGGTGCCTGCATAGGTGTCCACGCTTCCCCCCAACACCGCCTGCCAATGTTCTGTGCCCTTGGAGGTACCTGCTGGGTACTATCCCCTGTGACACTGTGATAAACACTCTTGTGCCCATCTTGGGCCCTCATCAGTTGCTGTCTGGCTGCTGTTCAGTTTCAGCATTCCTAAGTGCCACCTAGGCATCTGCCTAGTCCGCACTGTGCCCCAGCTGCACCACAGCATGTGCCGCCTGCAGCCCTCTGTATCCCTTTTCCCAGCATATGTCCAGTTGCCCATTCCGACATGCCCGCCCTGCTGTTGTGGAACATGTGCATGCCATAGGTAACCTGTCCAATGGAGAGGGAAACCCTGATCAATGCTATTTCACTGTGGGATCATTCACCTTGTATGGGGACGGAGCGTAGACCCTTCCAAAATTCATATTTATTTTTTGGGGCTTTCTTGGGAGTATTTTTTGATATTTCCCATTACTATCACTATTGCCCAGCTTGATTATGATTTTTTTTATTTTGTTGGGGTCATTTTCAATGTTTATTTGCACTTTTGTTCCATGCACATGTATCACACTTATCACCTTTTTGTAGGTTTCCCTGGTTTTGCTGTACATTGCTGACACAAATGGTTTCTTTTCTCTTTAAATGAGCTCTAACGCGAGGTTTTCACTTGCGTTAGTTTTGGCCTCGGATTTCACATCGTTAGTGTGCGGGGAGTCTCTCCCCTCCCACTCTCCACCCATTGACCCCTTCTCTCCGCCCCTGGGGAGCCTTCCTCCGCCCTCCGGGAGCCTTTCCCCGCCTTCAGCGCTCATTTGCGCCGCTGCGCGCGTGAGCACGCACTAAGGCACATTTGTGCCCCGTAAAGCGTCATTATCGCGCGCTAAGGTACCTTAGCGCGCGATAATTGCACAGTGCGCACATTAAGAAGGTTTAGTAAACATACCCCTTTATTCAGATATTAATTTTGATCCCTAAATTGTTTCCATCCTGAACAAAATACCCCCAATTCTTAGCCAATTACAATTAAAACATATAACATTTCTCAAACATTAATTGCTATAGCACTAGACAAACAAGATAAAAAATCAAAATATAATTAATTAGACCTATCCTTGAGCTCCTTAGTAAGGAATTCCACTTAGTCGGACCGTTAATCAATTTGTTTTTAATGAGCTGTGTAGTAACTTCCTGCCATGTTCCCTTCTTTTTTTGCTTTTTGAAAGAATAGATAACCTGATTCACATTTACCAATTCCACTCCATTCATGATTTCATAGACTCAGGGCAGGCCAAAACATCAGGCAGTCACCTAGGGAGAAATTTCTAGGGGATGGAAAAGAGCAGGACATTCAAATCTAAACAGTAGATTCTGATAATCAGGGGGGCATAAAGCTTAAGGTTTGCCTAGGGCACTAACAATCTGAACCATCTCTGAACTGGCCTTGCATAGACCTCTATCATATCTCCCCTCAGCCAATTCCCTTCTTCAAGCTAAAGAACCCTATAGGGAAGATGATCCATCCTCTTTATTATATTGGCATCTTTTTTCAATATTTTTTTTAAATTCTGCTACACCATTTTGGAGATGCGGCATCCAGAACTGCACATTGTATTCAAGGTATGTTTGCATTATGAGGTGATACAGAGGCATTATGATATTTACAGGCATGTTTACTAAAGTCCGTTGCTGTGCGGGTTCCCGTTAGTGTGCTGGTGCCATATAAGGAGTGGGCGGGCCAGGCAGAAAAAAGAGAAAAAACGGACTAAAGCGATCGCACATATGCGTGGGGCGCAAGTGTGCGGGGTCTACATTAGCGCGTCAGAAGGGCAAGAGGGGCGCTGCTGACCACACACAAAAGAACCCAGCTGTAGTACTACAGTTAAGACACTGAGCAATGGTGCAAGGGGCAGGGGTTCGAAACCCCACAGTGCGCAATGAACAAGGCTGTTTCAGGCAGTACCTAATATGGGGAAGAATATAGTTTAGGAGGCAGTCCAAATTTTTGTCGCTGAATGTGGTGCGCCGAAGTGCAAGGACAAGAAAAGAGCCACAGCGCAAAGGTGAAGACACTGACCAATGGTTCCGTGTGCAGGGGTGTAATACCACACAGTGCACACTGAAAGCAGTTGTCTGTGTAATAATTTTTGCAGTCACACAAATCATGGCCGTCAGAGGTACTTGCGCTGCTGTGCGTAAAACGGCGAAGGAAGGTTTTGGAGGGCTCCGAATACTGGGAGGCATAAGTCGCGCACTGATGGAAAAGCAGAAGTGCTGAGCCACAGCCTGATGGTTGGAACGTTGACCAATGATGTAGTGAGCAGGGGTTCGAATCCCCCCCCACCCCAGTGCACACTGAAAGCATCTGTCTGTGTAATGTTTTTTGCATTCTGAAAAATCATGGCGGACAGAGGTGCTTGCGCTGCTGTGCGTAAAACGGCGCAGGAACGGTTTTGGAGGGCTCCGAATACTGGGAGGCATAAGTCGCGCACTGATGGAAAAGCAGAAGTGCTGAGCCACAGCCTGATGGTTGGAACGTTGACCAATGATGTAGTGAGCAGGGGTTCGATTCCCCCCCCCACCCCAGTGCACACTGAAAGCATCTGTCTGTGTAATGTTTTTTGCATTCTGAAAAATCATGGCGGACAGAGGTGCTTGCGCTGCTGTGCGTAAAACGGCGCAGGAACGGTTTTGGAGGGCTCCGAATACTGGGAGGCATAAGTCGCGCACTGATGGAAAAGCAGAAGTGCTGAGCCACAGCCTGATGGTTGGAACGTTGACCAATGATGTAGTGAGCAGGGGTTCGATTCCCCCCCCCCACCCCAGTGCACACTGAAAGCATCTGTCTGTGTAATATTTTTAAAGTCACAAAAGAAATGGCCGACAGAGGTGCTTGCGCTGCTGTGCGTAAAACGTTGCAGGAATGGTTTTGGAGGGCTCCGAATACTGGGAGGCATAAGATGCGCATTGATGGTGAAGCATACCAGCTGAGCCACAGCATGATGGTTTGAACAATGAGCAGTACTGCAGGGAGCAGGGGTTTGAACACCCTCAGTGTATAATGAAGCCAGCTGGATGAATCATAGGACAATATGGTTGCATAAGGGGTTCTGCTGCTGGTCATAAGTGTGTGTGCCAATGGTTGTGGAGGCATAATAATGTTGGACAGGCATATGGTGTATATCTGATTTAAAATCACACAAACACTATCACTGTGCAATGGTGCAGAGATCAAGGGTTCCAATCACCCACAATGGCAAATGAACATGTCTGGCAGAGGCAGTACTTGGTAGGGGAAAGATTAGCTCAGGAGGGAGGTAGTTAATATGTGTGCAATAATTCCTTTCAAGCAAATGTACTCTCCCAGCACTGAAACATAACGTGTCGCTGAAGTCATCCCAGAGGACAGATCTCTAAATGCAGTGTCTGCAATGCCACCCTACAATGCTGCTGAAAGAGTGGCCGAGGGTGCGGTGTATAGGGTGCCCTATGAGGCAGGGAAAGGTCACAGTACTGTTTCTTCTGGCAGCATTGTGCATTGTAACGTATGTTAAAAAAAAGGTAGGTGTGCTGACACAGTTATGGGATACGTGATTTAGCAGTCAAGGACTGCAGACAGGCCCCGGTTAATGATATCAACAGGGTGTCAGAGTTAATCTCATATTGCAATCCATTCCCTGGGCCTGTGTGCAGCCCGTCGCTGTGATATCATCAATAGCAGACCTGGGTCACGCCTCATTTATATACCAAGCTGTGGCTGTAGAGTGCACCTGGTGACTCCTATCAACATGGAATCTGAGTCAATATCATCTATTAAACTGCCCTATTACCACTGGCGACTGAAATGATTGGACGAACACAGCTCCATGTTATCCATGGTATGTTGTAAATACACACACCCCTATGTTATGAATGCTGACAACTGGTCAATACACCAATGATGTAGCAGGGGTCCTGGTTTTCTCATTCCAGTGAATAATTTTGCCAGAGGTATGTCCTCTCTCTGGGAGCAAGTGCACATCAAGCATCCCTGGCATAGTAAGACAACTACCCCCTTGTGCCTTATAGCATTGCACCTTTCATGGTGCAGCACACGTAACAGCACAAACATAGGCTGTCAGCAAAAAGGAAATGTAAGTTTTTACACAGTGGGCGTGTTCAAAGGCTGCCCACACCCAAGGCCACTATCGTAGGCAACCCATAAGCTCTGTGATTCAAAGGTGTGGCAGAAGATGCGCTAAGGATGTATAGGTGAAATTAAGAGGCTTAGCCAATAACATTTACATCTCACATTTGGAATGCAATCACAGGTATGTGGCAAAAACACACATAACACAAACAATGCACAGAGCAGAGACCACAGACAATACCAAAGTCAATGAAGGAATGACATGAGTTGATGGACTGCATAAAGTACCTGCAGGCCATGTGACACCCCAAAAATGTGAACAACATATCGTCCACAGCTAAAACGATGCACAGATTGATGGTAATGTAACGTGCCATAATGACAGTGTGCAACAGAGGATGGGAATATGTGTGTAGCAGGGCAGGCAGAAACTGCGTAGTATGTGAAATATCAGGATGATGGGATAGTACAAGTGCTAGGCAGAGCACACACACAAGAGGCAAACAGGTTGAGATGCAATGCACAAATATGCGGTAGTCCACGACGTGGTTGAGCAGCATGCACATCAGGTTAGGATGGCACATAGCTGGCAGACAAAGAATGGACAGAAGGGTGTCCCACACCTCATCTCATGGTACAATGTGGTCAAGCCACCGATGTGGCCACATATGACTGTTACACATATTTAAAAGCACATATGCAGGTCAAGCATACAAACCAAACACAGTAGACAGTAAACAGAATTACGACCAATAGCACAAATGCAAATGGCTAAAACGTTAAGCAACACCGCCCATGTGAGGTCATCAGCAAAGGCTGCTTAACCACAAACTGCATGCTAGTACACAAAACAACTGCTGGCTGTCAAGTCAAACAAACACAGAAAAAACAAACTGGACCAAATGCACATGCTTATCCCCAATGTACATATGTAATTGCTCGCACAAATTTGCAACACACACACCTGCACAAACACAATGTAATTTTCTGCAATGAGCAAATATTTACGGCAAAGGGTATCATAGTAAGCTCCCTGGATCATGTAAATAATCTGATTAAGATCACGAGACATCTCAACATGCAATCAGGTTGAGCACACTAACCCACATAATCACATCAAAGATGAATGGCCACATGCAATGAGATGTAAAGACCATAAAGTGTGTGTTGGCTATAACCAAAAAAATGTCAGGGCTATGCAGCACACAGGATGCGCCATTTCCCACAGTGAAGAAAGGGAAGGCTGTGTGTAGAGGTCAGGAATCTAGTGGTACATCATGGTCCACATAGGCCAGTGGAATCAATTAAATAAAGATGACATGTGTGTAAAAGACATGCATAAAACAGAGATAAGAACATGACTGTAGCCAATACCCAAAACACCACAATGAGCTCATTATAGCACAAATATCGCAAAGGGATGGTGTGTATGTCAAGCGTTCATACACAGTGATGTGCCATGTGGCTGTCACATACACAGCTGCCACTGTACAAGGAGGTGAGCACATGTGCCCCATGTACATGAACAGCACAGGAACACATAAAGGGGATGTATGCTCAAATAAAGGAGGACTAACATATTAAAGTAAAACATGACTTGCACCACAAACAAACAGTTAACAAATCACATCAGCAAACCATGTGGACTATGACAGGTTATGTAACCCTCCATCACCTATCAAAAATAAAAACATCATCTACATGCTGTGACATTGCCACGATGGAAATGGATTTCCAGCCTCACAAGGAGCCATGACTGATACAAATGCACACATTGATCATGGTGACAGACCTGAAATAAAATCAGCAAAGGACACAAATGTTGGTGAAATACATAATTGTATTTAGTTTGCACATCACAAATATTGTATACAGTGCCATCATCAAATGAGGGCTGAGGACATCACTTTGGAAAGTGTTGAAAACCATTAGCATGTCACAAAGCCACCTCCTACACAAAGGTAACTAGCTTGATACCAAATTAGCGACAGCATATAGAATGTGCATCAGGTGCATGCTCTGCACCGCACAACAGAACCCCCAGCCCCCCCTTGCTGCTGAATGTTGCAAATGGGTCATCCACATATGAGTGCATTTACAGAGTAGATGCAGCATGCTGAGGACATAACACACCTCATCTTTTCCTCAGAAGATATCCATATGTCCAAACAGGGGCAAACTAACTTATATAAGTTATTTTGTTCAAAGGCTTTGAAAGTCAGAAAACATGAGATACAAGTAGTGGTGACGTACACATCCCAATGCCTGATATAGTATTACAGCCTACACGACTGTGGACACAAATCATCATGTACATCACAATAAGCATCTTCTAACAGGTACCACATGCACATTAGCTCAGACATAATTCCAACACAAAAACCAGCAGAAACATGCACATGTCACACCATCAATAAGGTCTACATGCACTGTTGTATTGGGGAAAAAGTGCAATGGCACATATTGCAGGATACATGGCAATCTGAAGTTACATAGTCGTATGGCCATGCACAAAGCCACACATCAAACATAATGTGGCAATGTGAGTGTTGCTACCAAACAGAAGCCATGATCATGACCGTGAAGATGGGAAATGCAAGCTGAGTACAGACATGCAGACTGTCATGTATGCACTGTAAGCCCACACAAGAATCAGCTTATGAATAATGAAAATTTAAACAAACATATTACAGGGATCCACACAGCAGCCATAGGTCCACATGTTGTGTCACACAAACATAGTCAGTCATTTGGACAAGTACAATCCACATTGCAACATGATATAGTGATGACACACATGCATGTAAGCACCCTTGGGTCACTCAACACATCATTCCAAGATGTTTTTGTGCGTGAAAGCATTGTGGATTATAAATAGGGATTATGTCCAGGTGGAAAATAGGTTGATTTTGACAATAGGAGCATCCCATCAGTGGCTACATTACAAATACATGGACTGTGTGCCTGTGTTGTAAGAAAAACATGTGAATAGCGTTGGTGCCATGTTAGAGCCATGGTCAAAACACATCCAAATAAAAACTGTTGCAAAATGCACGACATACAATGTCCATGTCAGTTGCTGCTGCACAAGGGGGGATCATTGTAAAACGTAACAATAGTATCTTCAATCCTAGAAATCATGTACAATTTGTTTTCACAGCTCTGGACATGCATAGTCATGTGTCTGTGTTCAATATACGACATTCCCTCAAAGTACATGTGTGTCCCCTATAATGAGGAGCACCTCCTGCCCAACAATTGCATCTGCAGTGCAATTGACACCCCTGGCATGGGGAAATCAGTAGTCAAATCTCAATAATGTCCATCCCAGTCATGTGTTGCACTCTCATTGGTAAAACATCCAATGGGAAAATGTCATGACAAAGGCGTGCATGGTGGTCTCTCGTCAAACAGGTGTGTGGTGTTGGCAACAGCTGCATTGTAAGACGTGTGTCTGGTCTGACATCTACCCTGTGTCAGGAGAGGAGACATATGTTATCCGCATATAACATGGAAAATAAATACAAATGTCATTACGTCACAGCTTGGGATATGCTGAAGAAAGGGATACAAAGGCATACATGACCTGATAGCGATATCACAAATAACCTTGTGGCCAACATCCCTATTCATCAACACAGACATGGGTGTCACATGGATATGTTAATGTCCATGCTCAAGTCACACAGGTGTGTTGCAGCTACACACCATATGCAGCTGTCCATGTGAGCATAGAGGAAATGTTACATGACCATCACAACAACATGAAATCATCAACAGTTTAAGTCAAATGTAATTATGTCAAAAACAAACACATACACCTACCATGTGTGTGCATCATGTGTTTTGCATCAATCGCTGTAGTCACTACCCAACAATCTCAGGTACACCTGAAGGGAGACAATGTCCACAAAAGGTGGGGATTCAGCATGTCAAGCCACTGTAGATGACTGTGCAGATTATGAACATATCTGAAAAAAATAAAAAACACACCAGTGCTTAATCACACTAGAATATACATGTTCTCACAATGCACACAACACATCCCCCTAATGTTGACAATGTAAACGCCACTATGTAAGAGGTATCACAGTCACAACTGACACCCAAGGGCACAGACCCATAACAGCACATGATAATGTATGATGTATGAGCGATGCGTCATCACTCATGCCACTGAGAAAAAGCCACTTACAAAACAAAACATTTGCACAATTGCCAACTGTAACATAGAGCCGGTATGTGCACAGGTGTATATCTGTACATATAATGGCCCAGTGACCATGAAAAAATACCCTGTTGTTGTCTCATAGAACATTGCTTGAGGACCAAGAAAGTATAGCCAAACTACAGAAAAAAACATCATACACACACATGCAGGTCTGCTGTACATGTCACATTGAGAGTGTGCAATTGGACATCCTGAACAAAAACACAAGGGAATATGAGTGCCACAATCCAAATATGGGTGACACAGCCTAAAACTAACAAACAAGAAAACCAATCATCTGTGCAATATGACAGATCAGTAAACAGATATGATTGTAATTAATGCAACACACACACCATGTCAATGTACATCCACCTACCAAAACAAAATGCATATTTGCTGATGTATAGACACATGACAATGCACCAGGCCAACAGCATCCGCCAAAAGAATGTCCTCTGCATTAAGAGACATAAGAGCAGCAAACAAATTTAATGTTAAAGCAGAGAATCACACATTGCACTGTCATGTCATCAGCTGTCACACTGAACAACAGCTCACTATTACAGACTGCTCACTATCACAATGCACATAGCTCATACGTGTAAAAGGCATCATGGAGGTATTTCAGGCGATCTACAGGTGTGTGTAGTGTCCCTGTCCCCTCCCTTACCTCTCTGTCCTTGTACGCACAGAGCAATAGAGGTGGATGCGTACACCTGGCTTGTGTATCAGTCCCATATTGCAATATACCCCTTGCTGCAACAGTTTTGTAGAAAGGACCCCTCTACCTGTTGAAAGTTCTCCCAAAGTAGTATGTTAAGCCACTGCCAAATCGCAAAACGCACTGGAAATATGAACCTCCACCTCATTAAGCCACATATCAAAAACCTATCCTGGTTTGCACATCCCATATCTTCAGTAATATTGTCAGCTATGTGCTGATGATATGCACAAATAGCAATCAAAATGACCTACATGTTGTAAACAAGCCCACCCCATCACTGCATGTGACAAACCCCTGAGGACTGCATGCCATGTCAATGTGTGATAGTCAGCACAACAAAACATGCACACCTTACATGTGCACTTCTGATAAATAGCTGTCACCTACGTCTTTGTTTATAAGGCAATGTAATCCATGTTTTATTGTGTCTGCAATCTATTTGTTCCTATGGTCTGTGGTCATGTGACCCACAAACATACCCAGCCTATATCACACACATGATTACAGATGTTATCACAGCATCAGTGAGATACGCCATTTAATCCATGAAATACCTGCCATACCACAAGACATACCCACATTCTGTGCACCACCTGGCTAATGTAAACCCCCCATTGATGTTTATGACAAATAGATCTCACAATGTGTGTATATATCCATCACTGCAGTGAAGCTACACTCAACAAGTTAAGAATGTTCTCTTAAAAGTCCCTAGCTGGACAATGCACAGGGCAACACCACTAAACATATCCATGTCATGGCTACCTGTTCATCTTCACATTTTGACACACATCACAGTTGACATGCACAAACCATAAACATTTGTAATACCATCCACACATACTAGCACTCACAAAGTATATTGTGCCTAGTGTGACATGTTGAAGCACACATGAGGGGCACTCAAACATAGGCATATCACATGAGCTTTATCAAAATAAAAGCATCACAAATGGGTCTGATGTAAACTCCACACAATGGAAAAATGTCCACTAACAGGGAGCAAACACCCAGCGGTAACATCTCCACATATGTCTGACACTGTGCGTTAGCCATACAATGATACAAAGCAAACTGTGATCTGACAACAGCTGCTGCTATCACAGAGCAACACTAATTGGGAATGTCACCCGCCAAAACATCCCACAGAGATACCTACAAACCCAAACATCATCTGCCACCAACTGTTGCTGTGCACTCCACCCATCATTTGTGTCACACCCAGGCACCTTTGTGATGTTTGCATTGTGACTCAACTGTTAATGCAGTGTGGCCTACACATGCAATATGTACATAAAAAATAACCCAAAAACCAATACACACATTGTAAAGCACATTTGTGTGTTAATATGATTCATACGTACATGAGAAGAGCTCTGCAATTAGCCTCTGCCTGACCGCTGAGCCCTCCCGTGTGTCACCACTGGCACGTACAGGGGGGCACATTGGATCTTCCTCAAGATCCGCATTAATCTCTGCAGGGATATTGTGCCTGAGAGCAATGTTGTGCAGGATGCAACAGGCTATGATAATCTCTGCAACAGTGCGTGGCTTATATTGTAAGGCCCCACCTGTCCTATCCAGACACCTGAAGCGACTCTTCAATACGCCAAAGGTGCGCTCTATGACTGAGCGGCTGGAGGCATGGGCCTCATTGTACCTCTGCTCTGCACGTGTCTGTGGCCGACGAACAGGAGTCAGCAGCCAGGGGCGACAACCATATCCTGCATCACCTGCAGAAAGAAATGTTGCATGTAAATGCAGGGCTCCATGTGAAAAAAACGTAACAGCTTTGTACACATGAGATCATAACCCACAAAACTGTATTACACTGATATACAGCACAACAACTATCCAGCTCTTACAGATATACATATGATGACATAAAATCAACACATGGCCAGTGCAGCCTGTAAACACATAGCAAAGATTAAAATGTTACCAGATCCACCCCTACATACTGTGTGTGTGTGTGTGTGTGTGTTGGGGGGGGGGGGGGTTTCAGCGCAACATGTGTACGGTCATGCATTTACTGTCCACATCTGCAACACCACAACTGTGAGACCACAACAGCAATCCAATGCTCACATAATCAAAGGGAATGTCCCATCAGTAACCAATAAGAAACAGACACCCATTTTCAAAAGCCACACATATACAACATGTATGCCATGGAGTGATGTGAGATTTAAAAACATAGCACCTATATACATACTGTTGTTGAAGGTCAGCATATCCAGAATGTTTAGTCTGGCTACATATGTTGTGTAGTGCTGTTTGCAAATCCCTATATTTCCCATCTTCTTCACATTCACCATCCTGTAAACATCCCTTTGAAGGTACAGTCGTCCAACATGCACTCTGTACCCCTCATAAGTTTTGCAAAACAACACATGCATTTGAACATTACCGTCCTGTGTAGCTAGTTCCAATACTTCCCTGTATGCACCCACTTGGTCCCCCTGCTATAACAGTAATCTCTCCACAATTTGAAGCTAAGTGCGGATGGACACACAAGCTTACATTAAATCACGCTCATATACAGTGTCAAAATGTAAGCTATACCCCATCTAGTGTTCCTAGCCTACTGTGACATAGCCAATATGTATGGGCAAAGCTATATACACGTTTCGTTCCCTGCTGGAAATGTCCACATCAGTCATCAGAAAGTCATATACACCTATTCATGTTAGCTATTGCCCCCTGGGTGACAACTCCAGCACAGTGTATGTGTGTAAACCTAACACACAGATGACATGTGTGTAGTTCTACGGATTGTGGGAAAAAAAACTAACTATAAATAACCTCTAAACATTATAAAATAATTAACCATCAACACATTAGTATGTGATGTTCAAAAACCCCACAAACACCATCCCATGTTTGCATATGCTACCAACATGCACTCTGAGGGAAGCATTACCAACATAGACATATTCACTGTGGTGTATGCACATGTACAACATGTGCATGTTAAGATCATATACTGTTAAGAACATTATGATGTGTGTTAAATGTTTCTGCATGTACAAGATGTACAGACACCTGTCATCATGATTACTGACACCAGGCCTGTGGATAACATCTATCATATGTGAAGTGCATGTGTACCATCAAAGTACATCAACATCTGTGATTACACATAGAGACATGTATAAAGAGATAAATAGATTACACATTGCGACATACTCACCCAGCAATATACAGTCGACATATCGTCCCTCCTCAAATTGTGTGAATATTGCCGACTGATGCAGGATATAGGAGTCATGGGTGGACCCTGCAAACCTAGGGACCACATTCAGAATATGTAGATCTGCATCACACACAACCTGAACATTCAGGGAATGGTAGTGTTTGCGGTTGCGGTACGCTACCTCCCTGTCTCTAGGCGGGACCAGGGCAACATGTGTGCAATCAATAGCTCCCATCACGTGTGGTATCCCGGCTAATGCCTCAAAGGCCTGTTGCAGGGTCCACCATTGTTGCCTAGTGTGGGGCATGGCTATGTAATTCCCCACCCGGCTGACCATGGCACGCAGTACTTGGTGGAGACATCGTGAGAATGTGGGGCGGCTCATGCCACCCACTGCGGCCACAGATGACTGGAAACAGCCGGAGGCAAAGAAATGTAAGGCAGCAAGGAGCTTCACTAAACCTGGTATTGCATGGGACCGATCAGTTAGGGGCTCAAGGTCAGGTCTGAGATCCTCATAGAGTCCCCTAATAGCTCTTGTGCTCAGTCGGTAAAGGGAGATGACCTGGTCCTCTCGCATGTCATGGAGCTGGGGCCGGGGCCTGTAGAGGCGTGGCTGCCGAGCCTGCACCTCGGGACGTCGACAGCGCCGTGCACGCACAGCACCTGGTTGGACCGCCCCCACAGCTGCAGGCCTGAGTTGCTGCGGGACTATACCCATGCCCTGTTCCACAGCCCCATCGACACCATCTCCCCTGTCCGGCAACCCCAGCATCTGCCCACTGCACAGGACACATGCAGCAACATATATATGCGCCATAAACTCCTCCCAGCAAACTAAACACAAAATTAAACACTGGCACACACAAAACCCTATCTAAGCTATGTACAAACTTCACACCACAGAGGACTATACACACAAAAGACTATACAATCAACAGTACAAACAGCAACAAAACAATCCAAACATACACCTGCTACAACTCCCCTCCTGTCTCTCAGCAAACACACTCCTACTCTTCTCCAACTATAACCCTCAACCTGGACAAACTCTTCACCTTCAAATATATAGATTGTGTCTTTGCCTAAACGGGCAATGAGCATGCGCAATTGCTCGTAGACGGCAATCCGGTGTGGCGCGCATGCGCGACTCTACGCATGGGTGTGGGCACGTGCGTGGTTACACGTACATGCGCATTGCCTCGCACATGCGCAAAACGCACAAAGACGCCCATGCGGCACAACTCGTTACGCGCATGCGTTGTACTACTATATTTTACAGAGCATATGGGTGGTGACGTGTAAAGACACCCATGCGTAAGCCGGCACGCGCACATCGCAGGAGCGCGACGCACGAGCGCGACGCAGGAGCGCCACGCCTGCACAAATGCGCATGTGCCAAAACTCACGTGGTAAAAAGGTATAAAACGGCCTGACCACGAGGCACACGTTGAGGGTTGTTAGAGGATTTCCAACGACAGACAGAGAGTTGCAGAGACATCCAGACACAGAGCCTAGGCTACACGTAGTCAACAGAAAAGAGTGAGAAAGACTGGTAGAGAATGCAATAGGGATTGAGGCTGTGGTGGGATTACGTCTGAGGAAGGAGAGATAGAGACAGTTAGACAGAGTCTGAGGGATAGAGAGTGTGTTAGGGATACGGCACAGGAGAGAGGGAGTGGTTACCAAAAAAGGTTCCTGTATTATCTCTGTCCCCTTGTTTATTTACGTCACAGTTCACCATTGTTACAGTGTACTGTCTTCTGACCTGTAGTGTCCTTGGTTTTGTTTTGTTTTGGGCTCTGTCCTGCTGTGTGTAGTAGAGTGTGGGTGTGTTGAGAGTAGCCTTTGCCCAAGATGGAGATGGAGAGGGACAGTGACAGAGAGGATCAGGGTGAGGTGGTGGAGGCTGTGGGCCAGCCAGTTGGTGATGAGTCAACCATGGCACAGGCTAGTCAGGAACAGGCAGGGCCATCTGCTGTGCCACAACAGTCACTTTACATCCAAACGGCCAAAAGAAAAAGGAAACCTCTGCCAGCAACACAGAGGAAGAGAGCAGTCAAATTCAGTGACAGGGAAAACCACATACTACTGTCATATGTCATTGACAACTATGATGTATTATTTGGCCGAATGAGCACACGTGCAACTGTGGCAAACAGATTGGCCGTGTGGGAGGATGCGCGTGATGCAATGGCTGAGGTAGGGGGTCCTGCACGTGATGTGGAAGGTCTCAAAAAAAGATTTTCAGACATCAAAAGAGGTGTCCGTCAGCACATGGTTGCTGAAAAAAAACATGCTATGGGCACAGGTGGCGGTGGACCCTTTATACCCACCCTCACACCCCTCGAACAAGAACTTGCAACACGATTGGGAGATATCTACCTTCGTGGACTGCCTGAGGCCCTTGATACCGCACATCCACATGCAGGTATGTACAACAAATGTGTTTTTCTGTGTCCTGTATAATCAAAACATGTCAAACAGAACACTCATATGCACATATACCCCCATATGGGTCACAAAATCCTCATTATGTACCTATGCTGGTGGAACATGTGTCTGATATATCCCTACATCACCTCTCATGTTGACATGTCTGTGATGAACATTCCTAACTTAGCTCCCAAATACATCCGCATAATATTCTACGATTCTGAGACACACACACACACAGACACATGTAGCTAGACGACAAACACACCTGGGATTGCCATACACTGTATTACAGTCCTGGTCATTTCCAAGGCATGTTCCTATGACAATCCATCAATAAATTGCTGCATGTGCAGCTAAGTGGGTGATAGGTGGTGTATAGATCACATGCGCTACACAATAGGTCACTGAGAGTCACATGGAGTAATGATAACATAAGGTGACATAGAAATAAGACCCATATTCAGATTCTAAAAAAAAACGTTTTGATTTGTAAAACCAGATTGTATGGTGGGTGCAGGTACACGCATGTACACACATCTGTTGCTCTTCTGAGGAGCAGCATGCTATGGGCAAACATGTGCAATGTGACCATGAACATGCACAAGGGCAACATGTCATGTGTGCATGGGCACAACACACACATGAGGGCCAGACTGAGCTACGTGTTGCGGAACAACACTTATGGGAGGGCTTCCTGTCTCCGGCATGCCGCACACATGGCCGTAGTCAACCCATCCTGTCTGTGTGTTAGTGGTAGGCATTTGCCTATGCCCCATGCTAATTGAATTAAGCTGACAACCATAACAAGCTTGGCCTGTAATTGAAGTCTGTGAAGAGACCAATATAAATTTTAAATACACAGATATGCTGCTGTTGAATCTGAAATCATTCAAATAATTAAATTACCCTCGACAAGTACCGTTTTAAATATGGGATAAATATGTTTAAATGACAAAGTATAAGACAATGCAGCTGTAAGGGATCACATTGAATTTGCTCACATAAAGGCTGCAGAGCCATGCTGTCCTACACATAGACATTGTCTAAATGGCCTTGGAAGTATTAAAGTTAAACGTTGAATAACTGCCCATTGTAATTGGGATTAGGAAGGGGGAAAAAGATAGGTGTGGAGACCATCCAAAACGTATTTGCATAATCATATCAATACCGGGAAGAAAAAAAGACTTACAGGAGGTATGGTATGTTTTCGGGACCAATTAAATGTTTTCCTATACCTGTAATGAAGGAAGTGTCCTGAAAGGTATGTATTTTTTTCCAGAGTACGGGGGACAGCCATATTGCAATTAATTTGTGATTGAGCATGTGCACATTAAACTGCCTTGTATAACATAAAACACTAATGGTGTAGGTTTTCTACGGCTGATCTCCTGCTCCATTGTCTGTATCACACACGTATACATATGTATATGTTTCAAACATATGTGTCTCTCCTTTTTATTGTTTCCCATGCAGGTGACTACAGAAAAATGGGTGCGGCGGTGGTGGTGGGGGACGCGGCGGCGGCGGAGGAGGCGGAGGAGGAGGCGGTGGTGGAGGAGGTGGAGCTCAACATCACAGCCCCAATGAGTCTGGGGGAGGCAGAGGCTGCTGTCTCAGGGGGCAGCACAATTGGTGATGATGAGTCCATGGAGCCACACATGCACACCAGGACACCACTGGTAGAAGCCGCAATAGAGGCCACACAACATCCAATGGCAGCCGAAGCTGCACCTGCACCTCTTCGGCAGATGATGATGGGGGAGTTGAGGGCCTATGGTGCATCATCGCATCGCAATGCTGAAGGTGGGTGACCAAGGACTCTCAGAGCCACAACACACACACCATTAGTCTATTGTTGGTGTTTGTGTGGTGGCTGTCCCCACATTAGCTACACACATGTTACATGTTATGAATAAAAATCGGATATGTGTGTGAACATATGTTTGAAGGGTACATTAACTGATGTTATTGTGTCACCCAGTATAATCGTGTAACGTCAGGTTGATACACACAGATGCAGGCATAAGAGGAATGTGTATGAGGGGCCAGCACGTTCTAACAGCAGAAGGAGATGGCGACATTGGCAAACCTACCTCCTGACTCTCTGCAAACACCCAAATGTATTGGGAACAGCAGAATGCCAAATAACACATTACTTCCATAAGTATCAAAAATATATCAAACTCTGTAACCCTCCTCTGTGTTGTGACTTCACAAATCATACTTTCCACTATGTCTGCATTTGCAGGTATCAGATAACATAGCATATGCATATAGCTAAGCAAATGTGTAACATAACCCATAGACAAGGCGTTCCATAGGTGACCCAAACTTATATAAATACAACTGTTGTTGTTTTAAGAGGAACATATTGTAATAACATGTGTAGGGCAACATCAGACATACACTGCAATGCAGAGGTGTAGGACAAACAACATGTCCCTGTACGGAAAGTCAACCAATGCATCAACACAATAAAAATATTATGAGCTGGTGCATCACAGGTGGATTGCGGGATAATGTGTCAGAACTCTGCAAAGGGCACCATGAGCATAAGCAGTTGCCCTGCAATTGCTGTTGCATTTAACCACACAATGATAAGAAAGGGAAATGTTTAGGAATTGGCATATGGATAAAGTTGACCAAACCCCTTTTCCAAAATATGTACTAAATGGACAAAGACTACACACATGGGAATCCTGGACAACACCTACACATGTAGAGGCCTATCATACACACCGTACTCTGAATCCATGACATAGATAGATGGGTTCACATACACATAACTTTAACTGCTAAACTGACAAGCTCACGTACAGACTTTACAGAGGCTACTAGTTGATGTAAACAATTGTCAACGTCAAAGGGTGATAATGTGAACCCGATACCTCAGTCCACATAGTATAGCTGGACAAATATTTTCATCATACATGAAAACACATATCACATCCTGAAAGACAAATATTAAACCTGAACCCACAAACGGCCAACATTCAATTTACATCAGCACTGTATATAAACATTTGTGCATGTACATTGACCTATAAATATAGAGATCAAGAACCAAACCGTACAGTGACTCCTACATTGTCCATTGCAAAATAAATTGAAATAATAGTAGTATTCATCTTATGTAACGATCACAGATGCTATGTAACTGGATTATTAACAGAAACATGCCCATCTCTTCTCCACGTTTCCCAATTTACAATTGCTCCAGACACATTAAGCAGGCTACATGATGGTTGTGCGCACCCCACAGCGTAAGATGTCGCGTTGTTTCAAACACTAAAGTTCACTGTCCTCTCCATTATCACATGTCACATCTGCCTGATCATACCCATTATTTCCCTGTAGAATGTCCCTCAGTTCCCACACTCTTGCTCATGTTCATAACATGGCATCCTACACACCACACCTACCCTACAACAAACAGAACAATGGCAGATGTATTACCCCTCACGGCCAAATAATTTCTAACTCTCTTCATTAACCTGTCCCCTCACCAACACATTCTGTCCATGCACCAACATGACCTCACTAACATTTCCTGTGTACGTCCGCAGATACTCTGCTATAGTCCTTGCACGAGGCAAAACCAAACATTAGCTAACACATCCATCTTCATTATTACACATAGCCACCTCTGGAATACAAAATATAAAGGAATCATCACATACAGAGTCATGTGCTGTGACAAACCCCAGCCCAGGCCACACTTACATCACCAGCACACGGTCCAGATCAGGGCTGAGTCACCCCCATGAGGCTACAGCCAGTGCAAGCAACTCAAGGAGAGTATGGAGACCTAGGCAGCCACAACAGACAGTTGAATTCATACCATCACCAAACAGCTCATGTTCAGTACTAGCACTTATCCTGCAAGACCCATTAGTCAGACATGGCCCTGCATTGCTCAGCACATCACAGGTACAATACCCACACTGGGCATTAACGGTCCTGAGACACCACAAGAGGCACCTTACGCCCTAGAGCCCTACCCAAAGCACATCTCATGTGCTAACCCACCACACACCACAGACCCATACACGTCACATCCGGACCCCACACCACATTGGCAATGTTGCTGTCTCAGACACTGCAATGTGCTTATCATCGCTCATACAGTGGTAGCTGCCTGTAGTGTCCCAGGGCGTGATGTGGGGGAGCTCTGTCGGCAGAGACCCTCTGTAGGGACATACAACACAGAACGGGAACATGGTCTGCATTGCTTTACAATGCCGCCAATGGGCCTATTGAAACGCTATCCATCACAGCCTTGTGTCCACACAATCATGTGCATCATTTTCCATGAGCCCCTGTGGCCTGAACAGAGAGGTAGGATATACACACTCGCTCTACATATCTGTTAGTTTTTGCAGATAGGATAAGGGTACACAGAGGGTCCAGCAGGACTATATATTCCTCCATTGCTGGTGCATCTGTGTCATTAGGCAGGTATTGCATACATTAAAGAGAGGTTGCCACATATACATGTATCTTGCAGGTTGTCCCTGTGACCAGCGGCCTATGTGATGAAACATATGTGAGCATTGTATTGTTTGGCTCTCTCTAAAACCCAAACACATAAGCAGAAAGGATGGCCAAAATAAGACCATAACATGTCTAACAGTAGACCAAACTCAGCTAATACACCTCATGCCCGAGAGACAGCCAATACATACTCTGCCAACTGTGCACACCACTGTCCTTCGCCAGGTTCTATAAATAGCTGTGTGTTACGTAGCATGCCGCATCCCCTTATTGGCCCTAATGTCGTTAGACGTCAGATGGGCCCCTCTGTTGCTCCCGCTGCTCTGCTGAAACTGACCATGTTTTCTGCACAACACACATGATATGCTCCCCAAACCCTCCTCTGTGTATCATTGATGGTGCATATGTATCACTCAGGTTATCACATATGTGCAGCAGAGGGACACATGTGCAGGTGAGGTGTGTTTTTCTCTGCGCTTAACTAACATCACACTGATTCATTCACAAACACTTGTTATGTGGCAGGAATTGTGTTTATCCCTCGACCTGTGTTCCCAATTGTGATGGATTAGGTACACCTTCCTGTGTTAAACACTGCTGTTGTCCATCTGATTTATTTTTGTCTAGTGCATGCTGCACGTCTTCGACACGATGCATATGTGATAGCTCTCATAGTCCAATCCTGTTGCGTCAACAGTAGTATGTGGGTATGTCTCCACAGCCTGTAAATTGCTGTGATGGCATCCCAGATCTACGTGGTGGAATGTGCCCTGTGGGTTAGTCTGCTATTTACTACTGGGGTCATGATGTTTATTGTCACTATCCATGTGTGTAAGGTGGTCTGCCCTATCACATCAGCAATCGTATGGGATGTGCATTACATGTTTGTGTATGGTGCCAGAGTAGTGGAGATGTATCTGATATACCACCCTGTCTCCCATGCACAGGCACTAGACGCATGCTGGACCGTATTCGCCTTGCAGTGGAGCAGAACACCAGGGAGGTGTGTGCTGAGCAGCGGCAATTGCGTGAAGTTGTCCAAAATATGCCGGTACAACGTATATCTGAGGCCCTGGAGGGAATGCTAGAGGTTATGCAACGATGTGCACCTGCACCACCACCAGCACGGGTTCCACACGAGGGTCGTGCACGGGGGAGGAGAGGTTTGGGGGGCCGACGTGTCAGGTGTGGGCGTCCACGTCGCCAATAATGGAAAAACATAGTTTGCTGTATCATTACACTGTAATATATCCTTCTATGTGGCTATGCTCATTTTGATTAAAGATATTTTCAGTTTAACGTAACTCAGAGTGTTTGTTATGTGTCACATGTGACACATCTGACATAAGCAAATCATATGTAGTGTGTGTGTGAGTTAAATCTTGTTTAATGTAAACTCCAAAACATATACATATATATGTTTATATGCCGTCCTAACTTTGAGGGTACAGCTGCAACAATAAAACGTTTTCTAAACATACATACAGTGTGTGTGTGCAATGAGTGTCCAGGTTGTCACATTTATATCATGGAGTCAGGGGGTGGGAGCCCTATATGAGCCACACACAGGTGATACAGTGCTGGGTGCATTACATGACCCACACACAGGTCCTGAACGACAACGACTTTGCAAAATACAGGTACAATTGTCATGCTACACACATATGTAATGTGTCATGTGCAACATGTTTAGCCACAGCCCTGAGGCTGCAGTGACACAGTCTGCACAGACATCCATGTTGTCACAGGGTGACTATTATGTAAATGGCTCATTTACTTGACATACTCATCACCGTGTGAAATCCATCATATAATACACATTGGTGGCATATGTGTGACCCTTGCCCTTGACCACATCATGAATCACCTGCCTCCCACCCCACTCTAGGGATGCCTGTTTCAGAGGCATACATCGTTCCAAAGCCTATGTTGGAGACTCAAATATGTGCAGACCTCTGTTTCACCTAGGACCTTACCTGTGCCATGTACAGCATTGGGAAAGGTGCAACGTTGCAACAGTTAATGGATAATCATAGTTTAACACACCTACACACATGGTATTTTAGAACACCATAATATCTGGCCAATGCTATCATCAGACACATGTTTACCCAACAGAAATATATGTGCCCACACACATATCCAATGCTGACATCCTCACACATAGACTAGGTGAGAACACATGACCCATACAGCTGTTTTCAAAAAATATATTTACTATGTTAGAAAAATATGAGTAACAGAAACTATTTACAAGTTTTGGAAAGGGCAATATACCATAACCCTCCCACCGCCCAAACCATCCTCCCCTCCCCTCCAAATCCCACCCACACATATTACACACACACAAAAATACAAAATCACACATGGGTCCCACCCTCCCCCAGCATGCCCAGAGATGGAGGACAGGGCATCACAGGGCACATGTTGTGACGTTTCAGGTGCAATTACTGGCGCCAGTGACGCCATTGAGGGGGTGGTTGCCGACATGGAAGATGTGCCACCTCGGCAACCACCCTCTCAATCACGGTGGCCAGCCACTGCTGTGAATGACACAGCTGGTGTATCCGTTGCTCCAGTCCATCCAAGGCCGCAGACAGGTGCTCCACGCATCTGCCACCACACACACACATGGTACATGTTGTCTGTGTGGTGCCATCTGCGTAGGACATGTGTGTGGCCCTGGATGGTGGAGGCAACTGTTGTGGCTGGGGGGACCGCTCAGTGGCCTGTGATGCCCTGTCCTCCATGTCACTTTCCCCACACACCATCTGGGAAACACTCCCCCCCTGAGCCTCTCCAAATTCCCCCCCCTCAACATCACCTGCACCCTCTCCCAACGCAGGCTCCCCCCCAGACAACCCTTCCAAAAGCCCATTCTGGCCCTCTGGTGGCCTATCTTGCGGGGATGCAGGTATTTGCGCCTCCACCACCAACACGTCCTCCTCCTCTCCTCCTCCTCCTCCGCCGCCTCCTGCTCCTCCTCCTCCTCCTCCTCCTCCTCCTCCTCCTCCTCCTCCTCCTTCTCCGCCTCCGCCGCCTCCTCCTCCTCGTCCGTGGTGTCCAGAACCACCACCTCTGCATCATGTGGTGTAGGTGTTCTTCTGAAAAGATGTGCAGAGGTGGTGGCCCCATCCTCATTGCTATCACCATCTGTGAAACATAACAGTCATCAGCACGTATGTATGTCAAACATATAGCACTTGCAGATAGGTAGGCAAATCACAGGCATCTGACATAATGGAACATTGGTTACAGATACGTCACTTTCTGAGTATTGTACATCACCCTATTGTTAGTTCTCACCCAGGAGGTGCTGGAGGTAGGTTGCATGGTGGAGACGCAGCTCCCTGCCTTTCTTCCGGAGATCCTCAATCTGTAGATAAGCAAGGAAAAGGTAAGGGCATCAGTGACTGGTCACCTTTTTCTACTTGTGGGACTTTCCCCCCCCCCCAATCATTGTGCATAGAGTCTTAATGCTTCTGCCACACTGCTGGGTGTGTGTGTCTCTCTTGTCCAGCATAGTTAATCCCCTATCAGTAGGCATTCCCATGGGCAAAAGGCATATGTAATGACATGTGTTTACTGCTGGTGGCAAGGGAGCATGTGCGTCACAGCTGACACGCATAACTTGTGACGGTGTATGGGAGCATCCCACGTTGTGAATGCGCTGCCCTCACCCCTGTCAAACATGTCTCTCACCAGTCACGTATACAGCTTACACAGGGACCAACAATGAGACACATAGTGGAGAGAGTGACACGGACAGAGAGAGCCCCCCCCTCCAAGGGGGGTTGGGTGGGTTTTGACCTCCTGAAGCTGCTGTTCCAGCAGTAAAACCTCAGACAGGGATTTAGCTATGCTGTCTTCAGATTCACACAACACATGGGCAAACATCTGGCAACACCGTCTTTTTAAATGCTAATGTGTTGCGACACGTGTGTGGATGGACTGTGGCTGGCCTCCTTTTTCACCACATATCTCTATAGCATCCTGTGTGTGTGGCAGCTAGACGTGGGTGACATATTTTGGGTGTGTGGCAAAACAGCCAGACCAACCGGGGCATGCCTGGAGGTGCCTTCCAGCAAACCTACATGGAGCCTGAGTGGAAGAGTACGGATGTTTTTTGCATATTCATATCTCATAATGGCCTTTTGACAGCTAGGGGTGGTCTTACAACGTAACATGCACCTTTTAGGATCATGGTTCACGTTTGTGGGTGTGTTGGCTAAGTTCATCTGTGTACATTGTGGCATTCAGGTGAACAGACACACATCACAAAGGACAATAACACACGTGTGTCACTACAATAGCTGATGTTTTGCCTGAACAGCCACAGTGACATGCTTGATGTGTGAAAACAGCTTGACTTGGAAAAGGCATATTGCACAGGCAACATCACCGCACACATGCACATCATTTAGCTTATGATGTGATCATAACGCTACACTGTTTTTATTTTTTCTAAGCATCCTGTGTTGTCATCAATTTACACACACATGGCAGGCCTACATCCCTTTTTCCTAACAACGTTTAGTGGTCATACTACCATCTTAATTTGTTCCATTGTGTGTGCACATGTTTGCGCTGACACCTGTACCCTGTGTATTTGGCACCCTCCGCACATCCTGGTACTACCCTGTCCCCCACTTGCATGACCTTGACACAACATGCCACAGGTTGTTGCAACATGATGATGTCCATGATAGTCACAGTTAGGCAGCATGTGATGTGTCCCACACATCAATGTTCATATGCTCTGTATACATCCCAGTATTCACCCCCAATGGGAACCTGATGTGCCATCAATCATAGGCTGTGTTTATTTAGATGAAACATTGTGTGGGTGGTCCTACTGAGCTTGGCAGGGGAAAGAAACCTTAACTTTCATCTTTGACAGGGCCCACAATATGTATGTTTGGACCACTAGTTCCATTGTGTGAGTTGTGTCTCATGGGGAACCTGGTTGCTCTGTGCAAATTACATTGGACACAGTTGCTCACACCATAATGTGGGGGAGGGGGGGGGAATTAATCCTCAGTGGTCTATGTTATGTTGTTATCCTCATGTGACCTGGCTCAGCTTGCCTGACAGCATGTGTTTACTAACATCAATAGCACCAGGGGACATAATAACATAACAGGTATTTGCTACAATGCTTAATTAAATGGTGTATGTGTGTTCTCCAGCCACAACAGTTGCATGTATCATTGAAACACCATCTGTGATCTGAATGTGTCTGCTGGTGTTGAGGTTATATTAGGTGGCAAGGTGTTGGTCCTGTGTATTATTGACGGTATGGGGACATGGTAATGCTACAGGTATTTGCTAACACATGTCATGGCTCATGGGGATGGGGTGCATATACGCACATTAACCTCTGAAGCTAGCATATCATCCGGGAACATCACACACATGTGTGCTGAGATGTTATTCTCACAGACTATGGTGTAGTTGCAACGTACCTGCCATGAATTAAACCACCTTAGCTTATGAACATACACACCAGAACAAATGTTGATCTTGCCCCCTGTGGGTTGGGGGTCCTACCACAGATCATCAGCTGCATACACCTTTGAAGAAGGGTCACTAACACGACCCATACGCAGCTCACAGGACTCCTGGGGATAGGGAGAATGCATATAACGTGTTAGTCACAAACAACCATATCCCCATGGTGTCAAATGGGCCACTGGGATGGGCATCCTTGACTCCAGGTGATATGGAGGAAAAAGCAAACCGTCAATTGACACACAACCGTATCCCCATGGTGCCAGATGGGCCACTGCGATGGCCCTCCTGGACTCCAGGGGATAGGGTGCAAAAAGCAACGTGTTAGGTAACACACAACCGTATCCCCATGGTGCCAGATGGGCCACTGCGATGGCCCTCCTCGACTCCAGGGGATAGGGTGCAAAACGCAACTTGTTAGGTAACACACAACCGTATCCCCATGGTGCCAGATGGGCCACTGCGATGGCCCTCCTCGACTCCAGGGGATAGGGTGCAAAAAGCAACGTGTTAGGTAACACACAACCGTATCCCCATGGTGCCAGATGGGCCACTGCGATGGCCCTCCTCGACTCCAGGGGATAGGGTGCAAAAAGCAACTTGTTAGGTAACACACAACCGTATCCCCATGGTGCCAGATGGGCCACTGCGATGGCCCTCCTCGACTCCAGGGGATAGGGTGCAAAAAGCAACTTGTTAGGTAACACACAACCGTATCCCCATGGTGCCAGATGGGCCACTGCGATGGCCCTCCTCGACTCCAGGGGATAGGGTGCAAAAAGCAAACTGTTAGGTGACACACAACCATATCCCCATGTTGCCAGATGGGCCACTGCGATGGAACTCCTCGACTCCAGGGGATAGGGTGTATGTCTTAACTTTGCATATGCACACACAAGCATTACCCCAGGGTGATTCTTAGCCTACTGGGAGGGTCTGTCTGGACCCCTGGACATTGGGAGGACGTTTTCAATGTCTGACAGCACACACAGACCAATAGCACAAGGATGACAGCAAGCCCACTGTGATGGGCTCTCTGACCTCCTGGTGATGGGGTGGATGTGTGACAGTGGGTGGGCACACACAAGCATTACCCCAGGGTGATTTATAGCCTAATGGGAGGATCTGTTTGGACCCCTGGACATTGGGAGGATTTTTTAAATGTCTGACAGCACACACAGACCAATAGCACAAGGATGACAGCAAGCCCACTGTGATGGTCTCTCTGACCTCCTGGTGATGGGGTGGATGTGTGACAGTGGGTGGGCACACACAAGCATTACCCCAGGGTGATTTATAGCCTAATGGGAGGATCTGTTTGGACCCCTGAACATTGTGAGGATTATTTAAATGTCTGACAGCACACACAGACCAATAGCACAAGGATGACAGCAAGCCCACTGTGATGGTCTCTCTGTCCTCCTGGTGATTGGGTGGATGTGTGACAGTGGGTGGGCACACACAAGCATTACCCCAGGGTGATTCTTAGCCTACTGGGAGGATCTGTTTGGACCCCTGGACATTGGGAGGAAGTTTTCAATGTCTGACAGCACACACAGACCAATAGCACAAGGATGACAGCAAGCCCACTGTGATGGGCTCTCTGTCCTCCTGGTGTTAGGGTGGATGTGTGACAGTGGGTGGGCACACACAAGCATTACCCCAGGGTGATTGTTAGCCTACTGGGAGGATCTGTTTGGACCCCTGAACATTGTGAGGATTATTTACATGTCTGACAGCACACACAGACCAATAGCACAAGGATGACAGCAAGCCCACTGTGATGGTCTCTCTGTCCTCCTGGTGTTAGGGTGGATGTGTGACAGTGGGTGGGCACACACAAGCATTACCCCAGGGTGATTGTTAGCCTACTGGGAGGATCTGTTTGGACCCCTGAACATTGTGAGGATTATTTACATGTCTGACAGCACACACAGACCAATAGCACAAGGATGACAGCAAGCCCACTGTGATGGGCTCTCTGTCCTCCTGGTGTTAGGGTGGATGTGTGACAGTGTGTGGGCACACACAAGCATTACCCCAGGGTGATTTATAGCCTAATGGGAGGATCTGTTTGGACCCCTGGACATTGGGAGGATTTTTTCAAAGTATGACAGCACACACAGACCAATAGCACAAGGATGACAGCAAGCCCACTGTGATGGGCTCTCTGACCTCCTGGTGATGGGGTGGATGTGTGACAGTGTGTGGGCACACACAAGCATTACCCCAGGGTGATTTATAGCCTAATGGGAGGATCTGTTTGGACCCCTGGACATTGGGAGGATTTTTTCAAAGTATGACAGCACACACAGACCAATAGCACAAGGATGACAGCAAGCCCACTGTGATGGTCTCTCTGACCTCCTGGTGATGGGGTGGATGTGTGACAATGTGTGGGCACACACAAGCATTACCCCAGGGTGATTTATAGCCTAATGGGAGGATCTGTTTGGACCCCTGGACATTGTGAGGATTATTTAAATGTCTGACAGCACACACAGACCAATAGCACAAGGATGACAGCAAGCCCACTGTGATGGTCTCTCTGACCTCCTGGTGATGGGGTGGATGTGTGACAGTGGGTGGGCACACACAAGCATTACCCCAGGGTGATTTATAGCCTAATGGGAGGATCTGTTTGGACCCCTGAACATTGTGAGGATTAGATAAAAGTCTGACAGCACACACAGACCACTAGCACAAGGATGACAGCAAGCCCACTGTGATGGTCTCTCTGACCTCCTGGTGATGGGGTGGATGTGTGACAGTGGGTGGGCACACACAAGCATTACCCAGGGTGATTCTTAGCCTACTGGGAGGATCTGTCTGGACCCCTGGACATTGTGAGGATTATTTAAATGTCTGACAGCACACACAGACCAATAGCACAAGGATGACAGCAAGCCCACTGTGATGGGCTCTCTGACCTCCTGGTGATGGGGTGGATGTGTGACAGTGGGTGGGCACACACAAGCATTACCCCAGGGTGATTCTTAGCCTACTGGGAGGATCTGTCTGGACCCCTGGACATTGGGAGGATTTTTTCAATGTCTGACAGCACACACAGACCAATAGCACAAGGATGACAGCAAGCCCACTGTGATGGTCTCTCTGTCCTCCTGGTGTTAGGGTGGATGTGTGACAGTGGGTGGGCACACACAAGCATTACCCCAGGGTGATTGTTAGCCTACTGGGAGGATCTGTTTGGACCCCTGAACATTGTGAGAATTATTTACATGTCTGACAGCACACACAGACCAATAGCACAAGGATGACAGCAAGCCCACTGTGATGGGCTCTCTGTCCTCCTGGTGTTAGGGTGGATGTGTGACAGTGTGGTGGGCACACACAAGCATTACCCCAGGGTGATTTATAGCCTAATGGGAGGATCTGTTTAGACCCCTGGACATTGGGAGGATTTTTTCAAAGTATGACAGCACACACAGACCAATAGCACAAGGATGACAGCAAGCCCACTGTGATGGTCTCTCTGTCCTCCTGGTGTTAGGGTGGATGTGTGACAGTGTGTGGGCACACACAAGCATTACCCCAGGGTGATTTATAGCCTACTGGGAGGATCTGTTTGGACCCCTGAACATTGTGAGGATTATTTACATGTCTGACAGCACACACAGACCAATAGCACAAGGATGACAGCAAGCCCACTGTGATGGTCTCTCTGTCCTCCTGGTGTTAGGGTGGATGTGTGACAGTGTGTGGGCACACACAAGCATTACCCCAGGGTGATTTATAGCCTAATGGGAGGATCTGTTTGGACCCCTGGACATTGGGAGGATTTTTTCAAAGTATGACAGCACACACAGACCAATAGCACAAGGATGACAGCAAGCCCACTGTGATGGGCTCTCTGACCTCCTGGTGATGGGGTGGATGTGTGACAATGTGTGGGCACACACAAGCATTACCCCAGGGTGATTTATAGCCTAATGGGAGGATCTGTTTGGACCCCTGGACATTGTGAGGATTATTTAAATGTCTGACAGCACACACAGACCAATAGCACAAGGATGACAGCAAGCCCACTGTGATGGTCTCTCTGACCTCCTGGTGATGGGGTGGATGTGTGACAGTGGGTGGGCACACACAAGCATTACCCCAGGGTGATTTATAGCCTAATGGGAGGATCTGTTTGGACCCCTGAACATTGTGAGGATTATTTAAATGTCTGACAGCACACACAGACCAATAGCACAAGGATGACAGCAAGCCCACTGTGATGGTCTCTCTGACCTCCTGGTGTTAGGGTGGATGTGTGACAGTGGGTGGGCACACACAAGCATTACCCCAGGGTGATTCTTAGCCTACTGGGAGGATCTGTCTGGACCCATGGACATTGGAGGATTATTTTCAATGTCTGACAGCACACACAGACCAATAGCACAAGGATGACAGCAAGCCCACTGTGATGGGCTCTCTGTCCTCCTGGTGTTAGGGTGGATGTGTGACAGTGGGTGGGCACACACAAGCATTACCCCAGGGTGATTGTTAGCCTACTGGGTGGATCTGTTTGGACCCCTGAACATTGTGAGGATTATTTACATGTCTGACAGCACACACAGACCAATAGCACAAGGATGACAGCAAGCCCACTGTGATGGGCTCTCTGTCCTCCTGGTGTTAGGGTGGATGTGTGACAGTGGGTGGGCACACACAAGCATTACCCCAGGGTGATTGTTAGCCTACTGGGAGGATCTGTTTGGACCCCTGAACATTGTGAGGATTATTTACATGTCTGACAGCACACACAGACCAATAGCACAAGGATGACAGCAAGCCCACTGTGATGGGCTCTCTGTCCTCCTGGTGTTAGGGTGGATGTGTGACAGTGGGTGGGCACACACAAGCATTACCCCAGGGTGATTGTTAGCCTACTGGGTGGATCTGTTTGGACCCCTGAACATTGTGAGGATTATTTACATGTCTGACAGCACACACAGACCAATAGCACAAGGATGACAGCAAGCCCACTGTGATGGGCTCTCTGTCCTCCTGGTGTTAGGGTGGCTGTGTGACAGTGGGTGGGCACACACACGCATTACCCCAGGGTGATTGTTAGCCTACTGGGAGGATCTGTTTGGACCCCTGAACATTGTGAGGATTATTTACATGTCTGACAGCACACACAGACCAATAGCACAAGGATGACAGCAAGCCCACTGTGATGGGCTCTCTGTCCTCCTGGTGTTAGGGTGGATGTGTGACAGTGGGTGGGCACACACACGCATTACCCCAGGGTGATTGTTAGCCTACTGGGTGGATCTGTTTGGACCCCTGAACATTGTGAGGATTATTTACATGTCTGACAGCACACACAGACCAATAGCACAAGGATGACAGCAAGCCCACTGTGATGGGCTCTCTGTCCTCCTGGTGTTAGGGTGGATGTGTGACAGTGGGTGGGCACACACAAGCATTACCCCAGGGTGATTGTTAGCCTACTGGGAGGATCTGTTTGGACACCTGCACATTGGTGGGAGATTTTCAAAGTCTGACAGCACACAGACCAATAGCACAGGGATGACAGCAAGCCCACTGTGATGGGCTCTGAGGAGCCATGCAGATAGGCATGTGATTTGCAATTCATGACCAATAGAGCCCATATCACTTGAGTGAGTCACATACCATTAATGTTATGTTTCACATATACTTGTGCTGGTCCCAAGGTGTTTTGTTCAAGGTACAAATGACACCATATCCATATGTTGTTGGATATATTTACATATGCTGATGTAAGGTATTACGCAGTTACAGTATGTTGATGCACAGCCACAGCAGCAGCTCACATGTCACAAGGTTAGCATCTTAACCTCTTTGACCATTTACATCCACACCAGGGTGCAGGACAACACAGTCACAAGTGATACAGATACATTATGGTATGTCTTCTCATCTTCTGCACAGTTTTCACTCATAGTACCTCAACACAACAGCATGGACATTTGCAATGAGCACAGGCTACATATATGATTCTTAAGACCTGGCCCTATACACTTACCTCCCTTGGGTAGTCAGCTTCTCTATTGAAACGTCTTTGTAGACGTTGCCATGCCCTAAGTACCTTGGAGCTGTCCCTCTGCCCGGTGGTGCCAGGGAAGAGTTTCTGCTGGCGTGGTGCAATGAGGCGAGACAGGTACCTGAGCTCACGGAGGGTGAAGGAGGGCTTCCTTGCTCTGGGCGCCATTTTCAGATATTATCACCTGATTGCACGCAGCGGGCTTCTCGCGCATGCGCATTGCAACTTGCGCAACGATTTACGTGCAACTGCGCCACTCATGTGGCGCAGGTCAGACATGTATTGCGTCCATGTGCGTGACAAACTACGTGCATGTGGCCTACGCAGCTGGCGCATGTTGCCGTTAGTGCACGTGCAACTCCGCCACGCAAATGCAGAAATTGTCGCAAAAAAGGGCACACATGCGCAACACACATTATACACTGCTATGTGTCTTTTTTTAAAAACTCAAACAAAACATTTCAGATTGTTATTGTGTATACACATTTTGGACTTAAACCTACCAACACCTGCACAATGGTTCTTAGCCTTTTGTGTGATGTCATGTGCTATGTCTTTCACAGTGGAATGACTGCCAATACCGCAGATAAAATAGCAATGTCTGCTTAGAAAACATCAATGTGTGCTATCAGTCACCATGCTAATATTTTTGGGTGTGCTTACACCATTTAATATAGTCTCCCGATCCACACAGGTTAAGGAAGGCCATCACAGGGGCTATCATCAAAAGGGTATATAGAACGTTCCACATTCCTCCTTATTTCTAAACACCACCAAAATATTGTCATTTAGACAAATCTTTGTTGTTGTTGAGAATCAAGGGTGAATGTGACACATTCTATCTAGCCTTTCAAGGTCTGGGACATGTGTACCTTGGAGAATGACAATCTTATATGACAGAGGTGTAAGGCCGGGGTCTCCAAATCAAGACCTTGAGGGCCACAAACCAGTTACGTTGGCAAACTATCTCTAATGCATATATATCTGATGCCAATTCATAATGGATATCCTGAAAACCTGACTGGCCTGGCGTTCCCCGAGGAATGGGTTGATAAACACTGCCCTTTATACTAACACACCCCTGGCTGCATACATTGGGACCGAGGACCACCACATGACCTTTTTCCCTTTTTTATAATGATAGGCTCAAAACAAAGATACCCATGATGCACTGCACATGCAAAAAAGCAGTCCAGACATAACATTCAGATGTGTTATGAGGGCAATGAACCCACTCATCCTGATACTTTTAAATAAGCATGTAGATCAATGACATAGAGCTTATACTGAGGATCACATTGTGCAGGCCCTGGTCTCACCCTGAGAGTGAGAGGGGAGACACAACACCATGTCCAAGGCAACAAGATAAGCTAAGCTAGTCTATGTTGTGTGTACACATCAGTGACTGTGTCTGATGGGTAGGTCTTCTAGATCCATTGCTAACTACACTTGTGTCCATCTCTTATTTGTGTGTCAGGTTTATACATTTTATAATTTTATGATAACACATTGTACATATTCTGTGTGTTACACAGCAACACATTAATTAGGTTAGTTTAGTAAAGGGGGGGAGAAGTTGTTTGAAATACATAGACAGATTATTTTACAACAACACCAAAACTGAGCAATACAACTCATGGTCACCCAGAAACACATCCACCTTCACTACAATGGTGGTGCTTTAGGGAAAATGTAAACCTGCCTACAGCTGATGGAGTGACACCAGCTAAGAGGGTCCATGCATTTATGTGAACATCCAGACCACACAGTAGGCCTGGAAATGCTCAGCAGACCACCAAAGCGCACATTCACCAGCCTCAAAAGCACAAACACTGCACCCTTCTAGGTGTGGCAGCCTTGTACATACTAGGTGGCAGCAAACTGCTAGCTCATCCATAGTGCATATTACTGGTGAATAGGTGTGGACCACAAACTGGGATGTCTGCACACCCACAAAGCAGCTAAGCTAGTGATTGGGCCCCAAAAGGAAACCCATACATATCACTTGCAGAAGATGTGGATTACACTATGGCTGACCTAGCCATGTCATGCTAACTGCTCAGATAGGGTGAAATTGAACTTCGAGCAAGACATGCAGGGACTACCATGTCCATGTTGCTGATGGTGCACACTACAATGTCCAATACATTGACTAATGATCTATCCTCATGCATCATGGCAAAGGCAGCCTGTCTGAGGTATGCCCACAATACCTTGCTCCTCATTATGCACATAGACAAGCTAGCAATGGACACAGAGCAAACATTGTGCGCTGAGTAATATGTTTAACAAATCACACACTGGATGGACAGGCACACATTCACACACCTATGCCATCACTGTGCCAATATAGCTTGCTTTTGCAGTCTCGGACATCTGAGCAGTCCTGGACCCAGTACAGGCATGGCAATGGTATGGCATACTGTTGGTGTCACAACACAGGGTGGTGAACATTGTAATGCACCTGACCTGAGACACACTTCCCAAACATCTGACATATTGGTGTTCTAATGCTCACTAACCATATTGTGCTTGACGTTGGCATTGATCTATGTAACCTTTCACATCTACACGTTGATATATGTTTACTGTTTTTCATGGTTTATGGTGACAGTGCTACGGTGTGCACGTACTAGTTATTTGAGATGTACAGAAGGGCCAATATCATGACTGTCCTGTAGTGTTTGGTTAATGGAGCCTGTGTCTCTGCACATTTATGCTCCTGTTGGTTGATACTCTCAGCCTGAGGTCCCCAACTCCAGTCGTGTTGCCCCACACACTGATCATGTTTTGCAACTGTGCCTCAGGAATATGCATGAGATACATCTGCAAACCATGGAGCAGCATATGGACATGGAGAGACACATCTTTATTTCCCACTTCATAAGATGTAAATGATTTGTGACACTCCAGGACTGCATTTGGGGAATCTGCTCTATGTAATACAGATGTTTCTAATTTCTGTACACTTTCATGTAAAATATAGAGGTTTTACACATGTGTGCATTATCTGCACTACAGGATCTTTTATTTTTCTAAATACTTGCATGGTGTGACAATTGAGGGGACTGTGTTGGCTGAGCAGACACACGAGATTTGAACATGTGACTTTCTGCTCCTGTAGTCACTGCCTGTGTGCTTTGCACCACCATCTTGACACAGGGGCAGTGCATTCCCAGGAAAATACATGGCTGTTTCTCAGACAGACCCTGTCACTTGCAGTGCACAGCGCCCACTTAATACAGACCAGGCCTTGGTGTGATGTGCACAGCTGCCAACAGTTCCCCTGCCATCACCATGCTCACATTGCCTTATATTGGCGCATGCACAGCAGATGCACAATCAGTGACCCTCCAGAGGTGCATTTCTTGGAATCTACTGTAGAGGATGCACATGTTTATTTGGTGTGTGGTGTTGAAGGGAAACCAAAGAAATAATTTATATCACAATATCTGGATTATCTGCCACAAAGGTTCTGTCTTACATGCCATGTTCCAAAGTGGTTCCATTCTGGGGGCTCGTTTGGCAGGAAGCACAGACAAAATTTGAACCTCTGACCTTCTGTTCGTGTAAACACTGACTGTGTGCACTGGACCACGGTTTTGCCACATCATGGCTGCATTCCCTGGGGAATCCATGGCTGTACATCCAATATAGGCTGTCTGGTGTGGTGGCCAGGGCCAGCCTACACACACCTAAGGCACTGTCTGTTGTGGCTTGCTGCCATTGCCCCCTCCATCACTTGTACACCTCGCACAACATGACGACATGTCGTTATCTGGAAAAACACATATAGCTTCATTGCATTGTGCCACTCCAGGACTGAGTTGTGAGGACTTGCCTGTACCTAATGCCCATTTTGGGGGGGGGGGGGGCACGGTGTTAGGTAAAACACTGGTTTTGGAAACATGATTATTTACTCTGCCATCACTGAGTGTCTTCACTTTCTGTGTTTGGTGGTGGGAACAAAATATATGTGCAGGATTAGCAGTGGGCCCAACTAGGCTTTGAACCTGTGACCTTCTGTTCTTGCATGCACTGTCTGTGTGCTTTGCACCACTGTCTAGTCACAGATTGGGTGATTTCCCTGGGAGGCTCATGACTGTGCATACAGCAGGGCCTGTCTGTTGCAGTGCACGGTGACAGACAACACATGGCTAGGTCACTGTTCTCTGGGGATGGCAGCCACTGCCTCCTGCACCACATGTACTCGTCTGCAAACATGGTGGCATGTCCTTCTCTCAGAAAACTCTACAAATTACCTGATTGCATTCTGGCATTACAGTAATGCATGTGGGGGATTTTGCTGTAAGTGAGGACCATTGTTGTGGGGTGTGTGCGGTGTTGGTTAACATATAGGTTTTTTCAACATGCTTATGTTCCCTGCAATACAGGGGTGTCTGTGCCATCTTTGTTTCGTGATGGATAAAATTTACAAACTGGTCTGGCAAATGTACCATCTGGGATTTGAACCTCTGGTCTTTGAGGTACTGTATCTGTCTGCTGCACCACACAGACTGTGCACTCCCTGGAGATAGTACACCTAGCAGGATGATGTCACAAACCCTGCTGTGCGCATATTTACTGTGGGCTCCTTCAACCACTGTCAGGACAAACGTGAAAATAAAACACACGAAGGGCCACAGAACAATGGGGAAAAACATATACACAAGCAAGGCAACAGTGATATTAATGGCCAACCATTGCATACACTAACGGGACATCTGCAAAGTAAACGCCTGCTTTTTGGAACACTCTCCGCTCCCAACACCTTTCCAGAGGTAAATTTTTATTTTGTGCTTTCCTGGGTGTGTATTTTATTTTTCAACATTTCTATAACTGTTCCACAGCTGACATAATCTTTATCATATTTTTGTGCTGCTCATTTTTTATTTTAAATTGCAGTTTTGTGCTGTACACATGGATCACATTGCTGACGTTTTGCAGGTTTCCCCGGGTTTCCTGTACATTGCTGACGGAAATGGTTTCTCTTCCCTTTAAATGCTTTCTAGCGCGAGTATTTCACTCGCGGTAGTTTTCACATGCAAATTCGGGCCCGATACCGTGCGGGGAGGCTCTCCCCTCCCACTCTCCACCCATTGACCCCGTCCCTCCGCCCCTCCGGAGCCTTCCTCCGCCCTCCTTTCGCCGTTCTACGCCTCTATCGGACATTTGCGGCCACGCACTTGTACGGGGCCCGTTAGTGAGCCGCGTACCTGTGCGGGAGTGACACGCACGTGTGCGGGGCGTTTAAACGCGTTTCTGCGCGTTTCAGTGCTGCGTTGCCGTGCGCTATTTTGCGAAGCGGTATTTTGCGGACTTTAGTAAACATGCCTGTAAGCCTTGTTAATAATGTAATGCTACATATATATATTCTATTTATTTAAACTTATATAGCACATTTCCAAAAATGTTCCCAGCAGTGTACAAAAATAATAAAATACAATAAAAACTCTCAAACAATAACAATAAACTCAACAAGGACGTCAAGCAGAAGTACACTCCCAATTCTCCCATAAACACCTCCCAAAACAAATAGGTCTTCAATTTATTTCTAAAACTTACAAGATCCCAGTCCCTAAGAAGAGAATTTGGAAGGGCATTTGACAACACTGCCCCGTGAACCCAAAAAGAACATGCATGCTAATGCTTCCTGCATCCTAGGCACAATCAACAACTCCTTTCCCTGGGACCACAGAACACAACCCAGCTGATAACCGTGAAATGTTGTACATAAATATTCTGGGGCTATCCATGCAAGGACTTAAAAACCATCACCAAAACCTTATACCGCATGCTATACTGCATAGGCAACCAATGTAGCCCAATCAATGCAGAAGTAACATGATCAAGCTTACATAAACCATTGATAATCTTTGCAGCCATATTCTCCATTTGCTACAGGTGTACAATCTCCCTTGAAGGGAGCCCAAGGGCTTCACACCTATTCTATTCAACATGTTTTTAGCTCCTCTCTTGACATTAATATGGGGATTAGAGGTGGCCATTTTTGCCTATGCTGAAGACATTCAGCTCCTATTTAGCTGGGGCCCTGTACAACCTGATTTGACTCAATTAAACCTGTATTTAGAAGCTCCTGCTACATGGTTAGAGGCCAATAAGCTAAAATTGAATATGGATAAATCTGGCACTATCTTGTTCCTGAGTCAAAACTGTATTTATGTAATATATAAATAGCTTTTCATCTTGTTGGCACTTGAGCTGCTGCTACTCTTTTTTTTTGTTCTGTGGGTTGACATATTTTGTGGCAGATTTTGCCTCTCCTTTTGTTTTGTGTATCAAAAGATTTTTCAGCATCTAATAAAATCTATTTAGTTAGACATGCAACATTAGAACAACATATCCAGTTAGCAAGCCTTTGCATCATTGGCCAAAAGATTGCTCTTAATGAGCCCACCTTTGACCATATCTATGATTCATAACTTCATACTGGTCATAAGGGGTGCTATGCATGAGTTAGGAGTTAGAATAGACTCTCACCTATTATTTGCTAAGCAAGTTTTTTTCTTAGGGGCATTATTACTAAATGGTGCTAAGGGCGCAGCATTTGCGAGTGGTAAATAGCACCATTAAGGGTCCCAACATGTGTTAAAGGATGGGGCAGGGAGTAGGCGTTTAGGGTGCTAGTGGCTCGTTAGCAGGCGTTAAGTTAATATTGAGAGTTAAGAGCACCCAGTTTGCACATTAATACCTGCTAAGGCCAGTTGCCATAATGTGGGGTAAGGGAGACTTTCTGCAAGTCACATTTGTGCAGCTGGATGGGAGCAAAGGTAATAGCTGATGAACATATCACATCCATATGTCCCTTACGTGTGAGACAGTGAGTGGGAGGAGAATGTGGGAGGCAGTTGGACTGTAGTGGTGAGGGCTGCATATGTAATCCACGGTGATGTCCGTGGGTGGCAGAAGAGTGGTTAGAGGTGTGCCATGGAGTAGCCATCATGACCACGATGTAGGCATAGAAAGAATGCCTGGGTGGCAGTGGTGACCTGCACATCAGCTGCAGGTGAGATGGGAGTGATACACCCCAATGAGTGAAATGCCACCATGTGGGCAAGAATGTAGCAACTGGCAGGAGAATATTTGACTTAGTATGATGGATATATGCAGATGGTTTAGCCAAAGGATGGATGGGTTAGATGTGAGTGCTGTATGGCCTTGCTGCCCCAATGTACCCAATGTGACCTCACAAATGCAGCTAACCTCAGTTGTAGTGTGTGCGAAATATAAGTGTTGGGCCACAGGGAAGATCTAGCACCATCTATTTAGGTTTCACAGCTGTCTCAGCTGTTCTAACCCCATACAATCTTCCTTGTACATATGCATAAAACTACTGCACAAGTAAGGAGTTTGTGATCAAAAGACATCCCCTTGTTGTGTGTCCCACCGCTTTGACCCGGTGAAAAGCGGGATATAAATACAGTTAAATAAATAAATAAATAAATAAATAAATAAATAAAAGTCACACATCTGTACAAGCTGCATGCAAATACAAAGTGCTCTTGGACAGATAAGGTCTACACATGTGGAAACACAGTCCAATTTGGTTGTCCAGCCCCCTGTGCGGCTGACCAGAAGCGGGACGGCCAGGGGTATACTCGATTGTGATCCTGCAGGGGCTAGACGTGCCCACGGGATCAGAAACGGGTTTATGGCCTGAATGTGCAGGCTGGGCCCCGATTCTGATCAGCCTGTATGCCCAGCAGATCCCTGGCTGCCTCAGTCAGGTTCCTGAATGGAGCCGCAGTGCCATGGCGTTCGATCGCCATCACACTACGACTCCATTTAGAAGCCGCAAATGCCGGCCACCACTGATTTCATTCCTTCCCCACAGCCAGACCCTCGAACCGGCCTCCTATGGCCAGGGTCTGGTGGAGGTGGACTTTTTTTGACCCCCCCCCTACCTTTTTTTCCCAGGCTGGCAGCAGAATCCCCCAATGTATAGGTGCAATTTATTTATTTATTTATTTATTTATTTGCAGTCTCTTTTATACCGCGCTATTCGACATCAGTGCGGTTTACAATGAACATAAGAGTTGCACATCTCAATTTCGTGATTTGTGCTTACAGTGAAACAGGTATAATAACTTGGGTATACATTAAACAGGAAAATTAAACTTGGGTATGCATTAAGCAGGTATAACAGGTAAAATAGGGTATAAATAACCAGTCCCTTAACAAGGAGACACGATGAATAAATACAGTCTACCTTATGCAACAATATAATGAGTTATGCGGCACTGCATAAGTTTCTCATGGTGGTTGGAGGGGAAGGTGTTATTGCGAGTGATCAGTCTGGGAATGTGACGTGCATGAGTTTGAGGTGCTGCATTGAGATGTGAGAGTGGGTGGGTGTGGGGGGAAGACTGCAACATCGTAGTGATGAAGAAAGAGGTGACGTTTCAGTGCCTTCCTAAATTGGGAGAGTTCACTGATGATTCTGATAGTTGCTGGTAGTGCGTTCCAGCAGGATGGAGCAAAGAAGGAGAAGGCTCTGGATCTAGTGAATTGAGAACACTTCGTGCTTGCCTTAGGTAATATGAGAGTATTTGCGGCATTCGATCTCCTTGCTCGATTGGGAGGTGTGATTGAAATTAGGTCAGTAATGGCAGTAGCAGGGTATTTCTTGATGGCTTTATGGGTCATAATTAGGATCTTGAATGAGATCCTGGCTTGTATGGGTAGCCAGTGCAATTGTTTTAGTATTGGGGTAATATGAGAACTTCTTGAGGCTCCATGAAGGATTCTTGCAGCTGAATTCATTGCAAGTTGTAAGGGGTTAGTCGTGCACTTAGGTAGACCATACAAGATCTCATTGGCATAGTCAAAGTGAGGCATTATTAGGGCCTGAAAGACAGTTCGGAAGTCATCAGGCTCTAACAGTTGACGCAGATTGCGGAGGGTCCGGATTTTATGGTAGACCGACTTTGTTATGTTTTTGATATGAGCCTTCATATTAAGTTGCTGATCAAGTGTTACACCTAGGTATCAATGTTCCCTCTAATTTTCTGTAGGCTGTGTGCGCATAAAATATCATCTGTGTGCAGCTTTTGAAGGAAGGTTAAATTTCTGTGCGCCACATAACGACACTCGGAGTTATATACTTTAAAATTTGACTACACATCAGAATACAGTATGTACACCACACTGATTTTAATCAAATTAAACGAAAATAGATGATTACTAAATGAAGCGGGAAATTTCTAGTAATTGCAATCATAACTTAAATTTTAAGACGTCTGTGTTGTTTTCTATCAGAATCAGAGACGTAATTTTTGTGCGCTCTGTTGTAAAGTATGTGCGCTCCCTCAGCGAGGTGTGTGCGCGCACACACGCGCACAGCTTAGAGGGAACAGTGCTAGGTATCTTACTGTAGTCTTGCATATGATCTCTGCGTCGCGAACCTTGATAGACAGGGGTGGAGTAAAAGCCGGATTTCTGGTGACGAAGAGGGCTTCTGTCTTTTTGAAATTTAACTTAAGCATTTGTGCATTTAGCCAGTCTGTGACAGCGTCAAAGCACCTGATAAGTGGGGATAGTTCAAGATGTTCTGTCGAAATTGGCATGTACATCAAGACGTCGTCAGCATAGACCAGGCAGTTGATATTAAATGATTGGATGAGATCACAAATGGGTTGCATATAGACATTGAATAGCAAGGCGGATAGAGATGAGCCCTGTGGAACACCTTTAGTTTGGGGGAAGGAATCGGAGTTGGAGGTGCCAGAACAGACATGTTGCCAGCGATCAGTGAGGTATGAAGCGCACCATGACAAAGCTGAAGCGTGAATTCCCTTCTCTCTGAGGCGTAGCAGGAGAACTTCGTGGTCTACGGTGTCGAATGCAGCGGCAATGTCCATGAAGATTAGTGCAAAGCCTTGTCTGATGTTATCGAGACCTAAGGTTATGGTGTTGAATAAGGTTGTGAGTAATGTTTCAACACCATGTGCTTCGCGAAATCCATGCTGGCAGGGATGCAGGGGTGCATTAGTATCTATGTGTATCTATAAGTATCTATAAGTCCCTCTTCTATGTTCACAGCCCCAGACATATAGGGCCGACCTTAGAATTGGCCCTGTACATCCTGGGTCATGGCCTGCCCATGCCCCGCCGTTGCTCCACCTCAGAACCACCCTGTCCTGCCCCCATCTAGGCCTCTCCATACAAAAGTGCTGTTCATATGGGGAGGCATTAGCCGGGGCCAGCAGGAGAGCGCATAGCGGGGATGGATGTCCATTTTGGACATCCATCCCTGGTATTCGCTGTACTGAATGACCCCTATACTGTCTGGTGGAACAGTCACTTGCATGATGTTACACACCTGGAATCCACACCTGTCTCTAAAATCATGTTTCTCTAATGTTGGCCACATGGAGTATGTAAAGACATGGGATGATCTGTGCAGGTGGGGCATCCCATGAGTGTGACGTGCCTACATGTACTGCATATATGTGATGGAGCAAATGATGTTCATTCACAGTTATCACAACAGTTTCTAATATCATGTACAACTCATGTGTCATGCATCTACAGGGTCAAGTTGGATGACCCTTTACAATGTACTGCAGCAGAGGCAATAAAGCCATGCTGTCAGATGGCTATGATTGCAATGTGCAAGCATGCAGAACCAATGCACATAACACATTAAAAAAGAATACTAATAAGTGCCCTCAAGTCAATACTGACTCCTGGTGATCCAGCAGCTCCTGGGTTTTTGTGGCAGTGTGACAAGAAATATATTAGCAGGCCTTTCTTAATATAAACCTGCAGATGTTCTACAACACTAGACTGTGTCAGCCCTTCATACACCATCTGCACCAGGTTGGCTAATCACCACCCATTGAAAGTACATATAACCACAATAGAGATCTTGGCTCCATACAAAAAGCATAGACAGTCAGCAGCCTGGCTAGTGATTGGAGTGTCAACAAAAACATTATCCATGTCACTGCAACCCAACCAGAGATTGCACTATATGGATATATAGACTTGACATGGTCATAGAACGGTCACAGTGAGAATGGCCTCTCAGTATGAACAGCTGTGTGCAGTCAGTCCATGTTCATGCTGCACCCATGTTTTGATGATTGAGCCATTTACCTAACCTCTGACTGTAGTTTAAATTTAATACTCACTCACGGCCTCATATCAGCAAAGTACTTTTAGTTTAAATTTAAACACAGAGGAGAGCTTTCTGGTTAAATTTAGAACCCAGTAGAGAGCTTCTAGTTTAAATTTCATAATAAGTCAGAGCCTAGCAGCAGCAAAGAGCTTTAATTTAAATCAAATCAGAATATAACTTAGCATAAAAGGCAAAACAGGGTCAGTATTCTTTGAGCAGCAAATAACGTCTTCTAGAGACCTTTACAAAGAGGCCTTCAACCTAGGGGGCAAGAGAACTGTGAAACTTTTTCAATAGGTGTTAATGCCAGGTGGCAGGTCAAAAGGCAATTTTGAAAGACTCCTTCTCTCCAAGCAAGGACTGTTAATCAACGAAAGAAGTTGGTAACAGCTTACCTCAGAAGCACAGGACAGGGTACTGTGTAGCAGCCCTCTTTTAATAAGTGTTGTTTCCCTCCCCAACACCCACCCACCCCTGGGATAATCATAGCTTTATAGGTACTTACACATCTTAAAGGAAAGGAGGTGCTCTCAGGTGCAGCTCGTTATCTAAATCAGTCATACACTAAGGGGTATGTTTACTAAAGGGCGCTATTTGCGCTGCTGTCATGTTATCGGGCGATAAGGCACTTTATCGCGCGGTAATGGTGCTTTACCGGGTACAAAGGTACCTTATTGCGCGATAACACATTCAGTGGCGCAAACGAGCGCTGAAGGAGGAGAAAGGCTCCCGGAGGGCGGAGGAAGACTCCCCAGGGGCGGAGGAAGGCTCCCCAGGGGCAGAGAGAGAGGGTCAATGGGTGGAGAGTGGGAGGGGAGAGGTTCCCTGCACACTAACGCTGTGGATTCCGGGTCTGAAAACTAACGCCAGTGAAACCCTGGCGTTAGAGCAGATTTAAAGGGAAGAGAAACCATTTACGTCAGCAATGTACAGCAAAACCAGGGAAACCTACAAAAAGTGATAAGTGTAATACATGTGCACGGAACAAAAGGGCAAATAAACATTGAAAAGGACCTGAACAAAATAGAAAATAAACATAACCAAGCTGGCCAATAGTGATATTAATGGGAAACAGCAAAAAACACTACCGAGAACGCTCCAAAAAAAAGATATTAATTTTGGAAGGGCCTATGCTCTGTCCCCATACAAGGTGAATGATCCCACAGTGAAATAGCGTTGAACAGGGTTTTCCCTTGTTATTGAACAGGTTTCCTATGGCCTGCACATGTTCCACAACAGCAAGGTGGGCATGTCAGAATGGACAACTGGACAGATGCTGGAAAAGGGGATACAGAGGGCTGCAGGCGGAACATGCTGTGGTGCAGCTGGACCACAGTGAGGACTAGGGTGATGCCTAGGTGGCCCATAGGAATGCTGAAACAGTAGAGCAGCCAGACAGCAACTAATGAGGGCCCAACATGGACACGAGTGTGTTTCCCACAGTGTCACAGGGGATAGTACCCAGCAGGTACCCCCAAGGGCACAGAACATTTGCAGGTGGTGCTGGGGGGAAGCATGGACATCTATGCAGGCACCCCTACCAAAGAACCTGCATCATAGGCAGCCGCCTACCGGCACACTGGATGGCCTGAGACTGTGCACCACCAGCAACACCAGCAGAAGGGCATGTCAGCATGGTGGAGGAGGGGTACTGGTGGTGGAGGGGGCAGTGGCTGCTGCCCATAGCAGACCGTGGCCTATCCCTGTTTAGGTGGGTGCCGTGCACTGCAACAGACAGGGTCTGTCTGACAAACAGTCATGATATCCCCAGGGAATGAACTGTCCCTGTGGCAACAGTGTGGTGCAGTACACACAGCCGGTGTGTTCAGGAGTGAAAGCTCACAGGTTCAAGTCCCAGCTGTGATACCTGCCAACCCAGTCCCCATATTTTACTCACTAAAACGTGGTAATAAAGACGGAACCTTTATTGCAGATAACATAAACATGCCTCAAACGCCTATATTTTACCCTACAGAGAACAGACACCATAAACATGTGCATTACCTAGAGCAGAGTCTCCCAAATGCAGTCCTGGAGGGTCAAACACCATTCAGGTTCCATGCTGTCTCTAATAAAGATGCCTGTGCTGCATGTCTATGCGCCGCCCCCATGGTATACAGATGTATCTCATGCATATTCATTAGGGACAGCATGAAAACCTGAACAGTGTTTGGCCCACCAGGACTGGAGTTGGAAACCTCTGCCCTAGAGCAGCGGCCAACAGGGGCAGAAACACCCACACCCACAGGCTCCATTATCCAAAGCCTCCTGGAGAGGCAGGATGTTGGGCCCTGCATGCATCTCCCAATACTAGCACTTGCATACCTTAGCAATGCCACCCTAAACCTGGGAATACGGTACACATATATCAAAAGGTTGCTATGATTACTGGCAGATAGCAATTCCTAAGTTAAGCACAATCTGCCCATTGAACTGTATCATACCAACCTCTCTGATGTCTGTAGAGTGTGTTTCAGGTCTCGTGTCTGACAGTGTTCACCACCCTGGGGAGTGATCCCAACAGTATTGCGCACCATAGCCATGCCTGCACTGTGCCCAGAACTGGTGCGGTGGCCAGGGCTGCCAAAAGCCACTATAGTTGCACAATGCTGGCATAGCTGTGGGAGTGTGTGTCTGTCTATCCAGTGTGTGGTGGTTGCCAACACCTTACTCAGCCCACACTGCTTGCACTGTTGCCAGTGTTAGCCTGCCAATGTGCATAATGAGGAGCAAGGTACCGTGGGTATAGCCTGGACAGGGTGGCCTGGCCTGGATGCATCTGCACAGGGCATAGGGCAATGGCTCGGACATTGTAGAGCCTGGCCACAACCTGTATGGACAGGGTGGCCACAGCATGTCCTGCTGGGAGGTCACTCTCACCCTGACTGAGCAGTGACCATGGCATGGCTAGGTTCCCTCATAGTGCTATATTGTATTTCTCTTAAGTGGTATATATAGGTTCTCTTTTCTGGGGCCTAATCACCGATTTATATGCTTGGTGGGTGTGCTTACATTCTCTCCAGGAGCATGCACTATGGACTAGCTAGCAGACTGTCTGCAGTTAGCATGTGTATGCCTGGAACACCTTGCAGAGTGCAGTGGCTGGAGACTGTCAGATAGTGGTGGGGGGGCAGCTGAGCATTTCCAGGCCTACTGTCTGTCTGATATTTTGCTTTAAGGATGTGTATAGATCTGTATTGACTGCCCTGTAGGGTGTTTGTTCCCCAGCAGGACTGGGGTTGATGGTCCCCTCTACTGCCACCATTGCAGGAATGTGTATCTGTTGGTGGGAGATCCTGTTCCCCACCCTGAGCACCAGAAGGCAGGTTGGGTGGTACTACATAATCTGCCTATGGGTCCAAACACCCCTCCCCCATGTGACCATGGCACCCACACAGGATTATACACTATTCTGGGTACATCATAGTCCACAAGGGTGACCTGCAGCATAGCCAACTCAGCTAAGCCAGGTGTTGTGGACATGGTGCTGGATGCCCCACCTCACCCTCAGGGTGAGCACAGTACCCACATAATGTGACGGTCTCTAGCTACTCTGTGCCAGTAACACACACGGTCAGTTCCCCCTACCAGGCCGAGGTGCTGTGGGGGTGCATACCCCATCTTGTGATCATCTGTAGACTGCTGATCTGCATGTGCAGTGCATCATGGGTACGGGTGGCTTAACCCTATCCTGATAACCACAGCAGACTGTTTTGTGTGGTGACCTGCAGTCCCTCTGTAACCATCCAGGAGTGTATTAGTAGCCCACTGGTTACTTCACTGCTTGTGGAGCCAGAGGTCATGGGTTTGATCCCACAGTGGGGCTATTTGATAGGGCTGTCCAAGGTATTGTCTATTTTTAATGTAAATTAGTGCTGCCAGCAAAAACATCCTCACAGTGCTGTAACCTTAAGGTGCCTCATAAAGCACCCCATAAGGTGCCTTATAAGGCATCTTATAAAGCGCCTTATAAGGTGCCCTATAAAGCGCCTTATAAGGCATCCTATAAGGGACATTATAAGGTGCCTTGGTGGACAATACACTTTATAATGTGCCCTCTGGAGTGCCTTATAGGGCGCCTTATGCGGCACCTTAGGTTATGGAACTGTGAAGGTGTGTTTTCTGGCAGCACTAATTAAAATAAAAATAAAATGCCTCACAAAGCACTGCTTAAACATAAAGGGTAATGCCTCAACCAGCCTTATTCATTAGGCACACTGGGGATCAAACCTATGACCCCTGTACCATCAGTCAGTGTATTAACCATTGTGCTACACCTCTGTTACTCTGTTTGTATGTCAGCACGCCTACTTAAGATTAACGCGCATTAACGTGCATAGCTCAATCCTTTGCCTGATAATGTGTGCAGCGCTCGTTATCGCGCGATAATCCCGGTTTTCTACGTTTAGACCGGAACGCCCACTCCTTTTATGGCATCCTGCACACAATCGCCGGGCGCACGTTAAGACTGCTTAGTAAACATACCTCTAAGGACCTGAGATTAATTAAGCTTCAGGTGAACAAGGTATATTAAACATATTAGGTACAATTTTATTAGTATAAGTATCCATAGCAACCCTTAGTAAGTAAAGAACTTAAAGATCTAAACACAAGCTTAAAATTAAGATGCAGGCAACAGTCCAGCAGCAAGATGGGGGCTTTCCAGACTTTTGCATTGAGTGTCACATATATGATTTTCTCCCAGTTGGTGAGAGGTCTTACATGTGCACTAGGTGCAAGAAGCTCTTTGCTCTCAGGGAATGAATCCATTCTCTAGAGGCTAGAGTAGCAGACTTGGAAGACATCAGAAAGACAGAGAGGTACATAGACAAGACCTACAGAGATATAGTCCTGAAGTCCCACCTCCAGTCTGGCAGCATCCCAGTTGCCATGGAGGAGAGAGGTCACATGACAGGAGAGCATCACCCTGGTGTGGCAGGAAGTGATCCTGTAACTAGGACCTGTCCTCCAGGTGACATAAAACCCTCTTGCACCGAGGAAGTTTCTCCAGGGCCTTGTGCCCATGAGAAAAGGGTTAGGACAGCCGTTATAGTTGGTGATTCAATCATTAGGCATGTAGATAGCTGGGTGGTTGGTGGACGTGAGGATTGTCTGGTAACATGCCTGCCTAGTGCGAAGGTAATGGACCTCATGCGCCACCTAGATAAGATCTTAGATAGTGCTGGGGAGGAGTCTGCTGTCTTGGTACATATCAATACCAATGACATAGGAAAATGTGGTAGGGAGGTTCTGGAGGCTAAATTTAGGCTTTTAGGTAGGAAGTTGAAATCCAGAACTTCCAGAGTAGCATTCTCCGAAATGCTTCCTGTTCCATGTGCAGGACCCAAAAGGCAGGCAGAGCTCCGGAGTCACAATGCGTGGATGAGAGGATGGTGCAAGGATGAGGGTTTTGGATTTCTTAGGAACTGGGGAACATTCTGGGGAAAGGAGGGGTTCTTCCGAAGGGATGGGCTTCACCTTAACCGGGATGGAACCAGGCTGCTGGCATTAACCTTTAAAAAGGAGATAGAGCAGCTTTTAAACTAGATAATAGGGGAAAGCCGACAGCTGCACAAGAGCATATGGTTTGGAAGAATGCATCCTTGAAGGATACTACCAAAAGCAGAGAGGTTCCAAAAAAGAGTAAAGTAGCCCAAATGCCCTCGATATGGAGCAGACAGAGCTTAAAGATCCCAAATTACCCATGCCTACCAATAGCTAAATTAATATGAATAAAATGCAGTCTCTAAAATGCTTGTATGCAAATGCTAGAAGTCAAAAAAAATAAGATGAGAGAGTTAGAATATATAGCACTAAATGAGAGGTTAGATATGATTGGAATATCAGAGACATGGTGGAAGGAGGACAATCAGTGGGACACTGTGATACCTGGGTACAAACTATATCGTAATGATAGAGCTGATCAAATTGATGGAGGGGTTGTGCTCTATGTTAGAGAGGGCATTGAGTCAGAAAGGATTAAAGTTTTGCAGGAAACAAAATTTGCTATAGAATCTCTATGGATTGAACTTCCATGTAAAAAGGGGAAGGCAATGGCAGTGGGGGTGTACTATCGAATGCATGGCCAGAATGAACAAATGGATGATGAAATGCTCAAAGAAATCAAGGAAGCTAACAAAAGTTACAGCATAGTAATAATAATGGGTGATTTCAATTACCCCGGTATCGACTGGGTCAGTGTCACAGCAGGGCATACTAGGGAGATAAAGTTCCTAGATGAAATAAATGACTGCTTCTTAGAGCAGCTAGTTCATGAACCAACCAGAGGGAAAGCCATATTGGACCTAGTCCTTAGTGGAACACCAGATCTGGTGCAAGAGATAAGGGTGCTGGGGCCACTTGGCAATAGTGATCATAGCATGATCGTGTTTGATTTAATTAGTGGAGGAGGGATAGTAAGGAAATCCACAGTACTACCTTTTAACTTTCGAAAGGGAGACTATGGGGTATGTTTACTAAACTGTGTTAGTGCGATTCGCGTTAGGAGCCGCGGTAGAGACAGAAACCCCAAATAAGGACATGGGCGGTACATCGTTGCCAAGAACGCACCGAGAACGCGCATTACAAGGCGCCATAAATGAACGAGCACTACAGGGCACGTTACCGCGCATTAATCTTAAGAAGGCGCGCAGGCATGTAAGCACAGTAACAGAGCTGTAGCACAATGGTTACAACACTGACTGATGGTACAGGGGTCATGGGTTTGATTCCTCAGTGGGCCTAATGTATAAGGCTGGCTGAGGCAGCACCCTTTACATTTAAGTAGTGATTGTTGAGGCATGTGACGTGTATTTTAATTAGTGCTGCCAGCAAACACACCCTCACGGTGGCATAACCTAAGGTTCCCATAAGGCACTCCATAGGGCACATTATAAAGTGTACTGTCTGCCAAGGCACCCTATAATGTCCCCTATAGGACATCTTATAAGGCTGTGAACAAAGCCCTGGATGGCTGCAGAAGAACTGCACGGCACCACACAAACTGTCTGCTGTGGTTACCAGGATAGGGGTAACCCACCCGTACCCATGATGCACTGCACATGCAAATCAGCAGACAAGAGATGGGGACAAGATTGGGTATGCACCACCACAGCACCTCGGTTGTAGGGGGAACAGACCGTGTTTGGCACTGCCACAGAGTAGCCACAGACAGTCACATTGTGCGGGTACAGTGCCCACCCTGAGGTTGAGGTGGGGCGCCCAGCACCAGGTCCACAGCACCTTTCATGGCTGAAATAAGCCATGCTGCAGGTCCCCATCAGTGTGTGATAGGTAGTTCAGTTAGACACACCTAGGATACATCTGTGTCCTGCTGTATGTCTCGGTCAAGTCTAGTCCCTATGGGCGATGCTGCACCCAGAATAGTGCATATCCTGTGTTGGTGCATCATTACCTGCTGTAGGTGAAGGGAAGAGAGGGGAGAGGGGGAGAGGGGGAGAGGGGAGAGGGGAGGGGGGAGAGGGGAGAGGGGAGGGGGAGGGGGGAGGGGGAGGGGGAGAGGGGGAGGGGGGGGGGAGAGGGGGGGAGGGGGGAGAGGGGGAGGGGGGGGGGAGGGGGAGAGGGGAGGGGGGGGGGGGGGGGGGGGGAGGGGGGGAGGGGGAGGGGGGGAGGGGGGAGAGGGGGGAGGGGGGGGAGGGGGAGAGGGGGGGGGGGAGGTGGGAGGGGGAGGGGGGAGAGGGGAGGTGGGAGGGAGGGGAGAGGAGGGGAGGGGAGGAGGGGGGAGGGGGGGGAGGGGGAGAGGGGGAGGAGGGGGGGGAGGGAGAGGGGGAGGAGGGGGGGAGGGGGGGAGGGGGAGGGGAGGGGGGAGAGGGGGGAGGAGGGGAGGAGGGGGGGAGGGGGAGGGGGGGAGAGGGGAGGGGGGAGGGGGGGGAGGGGGGGGGGAGGGGGAGGGGGAGGGGGGAGGGGGGAGGGGGGGGGGGAGGGGGAGAGGGGGAGGGGGAGAGGGGGAGGGGGAGAGGGGGAGGGGGGGGGAGGGGGAGAGGGAGGAGGGGTGGAGAGGGGAAGTGGGAGGAGGGGAGGAGAGGGGGAGGGGGAGAGGAGGAGGGAGAGGGGGAGGAGGGGGGAGGGGGGGAGGGGGGGAGGGGGAGGGGGTGTATGGACCCATAGGCAGATTATGTACCACCACACAACCCACCCTCTGGGGCTCAGGGTGGGAAACAGGATCACCCACCATTGATACCACTATTGGCCAGCTTGGTTATGGTTTTTTTCCAGTTTGTTGGGGTCATTTTCAGTGTTTATGTGCCCTTTTGTTCTGTGCACATGTATCACACTTATCACTTTTTTTTTGTTTCCCTGCCTGGGCTGTACATTGCTGACACTGAAATGGTTTCTCTCCCCTGTAATGTGCTTTTAACGGCAGGTTTTCATTCGCGTTGGAATTGAGCTCTTCAGATCAGCGCGTTAGTGTGAAGGGAGCCTCTCCCCACCCACTCTATGCCCATTTACCCCTTCTCTCCGCCTTCTCTCTCCACCTTCTGCGGTGTTTTACCGCGCCGCGGGGCATTACGATCGTTAGCTCATCATAACGCGCGTTATGTAACGTTAACGATCGTAAGCACAGCATAACACGCGTTATGCTGCGCTTACGATCGTTAACGTTACATAACGCGCGTTATTCACGATACCGCAGTTTAGTAAACATACCCCTATGATAAAATGAGGAAAATAGTTAAGAAAAAACTAAAATGAGCAATTTATTTATTTAGTAAACATTTGTATACCGCTCCTTCCTACGATCAGCAGCGGTTTACTTTACAGATCAGAATGTATCGTACCAAACATTAATTTACAAGATAACATTTTGATTGAGTAATGATTTACACATCACAGCAGAAACAATCAGTTAGAAGTATACATTTGATTGGAGTTCACACATCTATATATACATTGGATATAGTGGGTGTGAGTGGGGATAGATATATACAAATGTTGGGGACAGATATATACAAATATACAATGATACAGCCATACATTTGAAGTTGCCCTTGTGAGAGGCAGGAACCATTTAGTCGCAGTTATATTGGAAAGGTGCAACAATCTAGATCAGGTTGTAGTGAGACTGAAAGAGGTGAGTTTTGAGTTTCTTTCTAAAGTCACCCAAGTCACTTGTTAGACGTAACTCATGAGGGAGCTGGTTCCAATGGAGAGGTGCTGCATATGAGAATGATCTGTTGCTTGTTTCTGCTTTGACAGTTCTTATGCTGATCGGGACGCAGAGAGTGTTGAGATTTACAGTCCTTCTGTTCCTGTTGTGTGGTTGGATGGTGATTAGGTTGGTGAGGTAAGATGGTGCAATATTGTGAATGAGTTTAAATGTGGTTAAGAGTAGTTTGTAGATGATGCGGGCGGCAACCGGGAGCCAATGCACTTCCATTAGTACTGGGGTGATGTGCTCTGTGACTCTTTTTTCCATGATGACTCTTGCGGCAACATTTTGAGCCATTTGCAAGATATTTAGGGTGCTCTTTGGAAGGCCTTGGAGAATGGCGTTGCAGTAATCTAGGTGGGGTATGATGAGAGCTTGTGCAACAGTTCTGAAGTCGGATTTTTCAAGGATATTGCGAAGTGGTTGCAGAACTTTCAATTTATGGAAAATGGCTCGGTTTGTTGTCCGGAGGTGTTTATCCAGTCTTAGATTGCTATCCAGTAGTACTCCTAGATATTTTATTTCGGACTTAGTATGATATACGTTTTTGTTAAGGGTGACTGTGGTGGGCGGGGTGAAATCTGTTTTCTTGGAGATAAACATGACCTCTGTTTTCTTGTGATTTATTGACATGTTGTTTAGTTGCAGCCAGGTTTGGAGCATGTTGAGACAGTCTTCCAGTGGGGTGAAGTTAGGTTGGGTTATGTCAAGTTGAGTATACAGCATTACATCGTCTGCGTATATGTGATAGTTGATGTTGTGTTCTTGAAAAATCTCGCATACCGGTTTTATGTACAAATTGCATAGGAGGGATGATAGAGCTGATCCTTGAGGAATCCCCTGGGTTTGGGGGAAGGGTTCAGCTTTTTCGTCATTGAATTGAACTTGTTGCATCCTATTTGATATGTATTATGAGAACCACTTTAACAGGGTCCCTGTTATACCTATGGATGCAAGGCGGTTTAAGAGGGTACCGTGATGTACTATATCAAATGCGGCAGATATGTCGATAAATATAAGTATGAACATCAATTTTTTGTTTTCTAGGCCCTTGAGGAGGTTGTCGAGGAGTGCCAGAAGTAGGGTTTCCACTCCATGATGCTGCCAAAACCCATATTGATGCATGTCTAAGGCTTTCTTATCGTCGATGTGGTCCTGCAATTGCTGTTGAACCGCCTTTTCGATAATCTTCGCCAGGAAGGATATGCTCGAGATTGGACAATATGAAGCGGGATCGCTCTTGTTAAGTGTTTTATTTTTTAAGATGGGCCTTATAAGTGATCTCTTGAGTTGCGTCGGCATTGAACCTTGTTGGAGGGAAAGGTTGACAATGTGGGAGATAGGTTGTGCAGTTTCGTTCTTTGTTGCTTTTATCCAGGCTGCTGGGCATGGATCAAGAGGGGAGGTTGTGGTGTTTAAGTTAGTTATGATGTTTACTATTTGCCGTTCTTTGCAAAGGTTAAAGACTTTGCAAAGGTTAAAGACTTACATCAAGCTTGGGTGTTGTTGAAAAATACTATCTTGGAAGCCCAGACCAGCTGTATTCCACACTTTAAGAAAAGTGGAAGGAAGTCCAAAAAACTACCAGCATGGTTTAAAGGTGAGGTTAGAGAGGCTGTTGTTGCAAAAAATCATCTTTCAGGAAATGGAAAAAAGAGCCAAATGACGAAACCTGAAAATTAGCACAAGCATTGGCAAGTTAAATGCAAGGCATTGATAAGGCAGACAAAAGGAGAATTTGAGAAGAAGCTTGCTGCGGAAGCAAAAACAAATAATAAAGATTTTTTCAAGTACATTCATAGCAAAAAAACCTGTGAGTCAGTTGGTCCATTAGGTGATAGAGGGGTTAAAGGAGCACTAAGAGACAACAAGGTGATAGCGGAGAGACTGAATGAATTCTTTGCTTCGGCCTTTACTGAGGATGTTACCCATGACTGAAGTGGTATTTAAAGGTGCGGAAGAATTGAAGGAAATATCAAACATCGGGAAGATGTATTACAACTATTAAACTGAAGAGTAGCTAATCACCTGGACCGGATGATATACAGACCTGTTATTAGTAATCTGTGAACTATCATTAAAATCATCTGTAATACCTGAAGATTGGAGGACGGTAAACGTAACAACAATTTTTAAAAAGGGTTCCAGGGGTGATCCGGGAAACTACAGACCAGTGAGCCTGACGCCAGTACCGGGAAAAATGGTAGAAACCATTATAAAGAACAAAATTGCTGAACGTGTAGATAGTCATGGCTTAATGGGAGACAGCCAACATGGCTTTAGACAAGGAAGATCTTGTCTTACTAATCTGTTATGTTTTTTTGAAGGTGTGAATAAACAGGTAGACAAAGGTGAGTCGGTTGATATAGTATATTTGGGCTTTCCCTCATCAGAGACTTTTGGCAAAACTAAAGAGTCATGGGATAGGAGGCAGTGTACTATTGTGGATCAGGAACTGGTTAAAAGATAGAAAGCAGAGGGTAGGGCTAAATGGCCTATTTTCCCAATGGAGAAAGGCAAATAGTGGTGTACCCCAAGGATCTGTGCTGGGTCCGCTGCTTTTTGGCATATTCATAAATGACCTTGAAAAGGGAATAACGAGTGAGGTTATCAAATTTGCAGATGACACAAAACTATTTAAAGTTGTTAAAACCCAAGAGGATTGTGAAAAATTGCAAAAGGATCAAATTGGAAGACTGGGCATCCAAATGGCAGATGAAATTTAATGTGGACAAGTGCAAAGTTATGCACCTAGGGAAGAAGAGCCCAAACTATGGTTACAAGATGCAAGGTTCCACATTAGGAACCACCACCCAGGAAAAAGATTTAGGCGTCATTGTGGATAACATGTTAAAACCCTCGGCCCAGCGTGTAGCAGTGGCCAAGAGAGCAAATAGAATGTTAGGTATGATAAGGAAAGGAATGGAAAATAAAACAAAATATATTATAATGCCTCTATATCGTTCCATGGTGAGACCGCACCTTGAATATTGTGTGCAATTCTGGTCACCGTATCTTAAAAAAGATATAGCGTTATTAGAAAAGGTTCAAAGAAGAGCCACCAAAATGGTAAAGGGGATGGAAGGATGCCCATATGAAGAAAGGCTAAAAAGGTTAGGGCTCTTTAATCTGGAAAAGATATGAAAGATATGATAGAAGTCTATAAATTAATGAACGGAGTGGAATGGGTAAACGTAGATCGATTGTTTACGTTATCAGAATATAGAAAGACTAGGGGACATGCAATGAAGCTACAGGGTAAACTATTTAAGACTAATAAAAGAAAATATTTTTTCACTCAACGTGTAGTCAAACTCTTGAAAGTGTTACTAGAGGATGTAGTAAAGGCTGTTAGTTTAGCTGGGTTTAAAAAAGGTTTGGACAAGTTACTGGAGGAAAGGTCCATAAACCATTATTAAGAAGGGACCCAGGATATCAATGCTTGACCCAATACAAGCATTGTGGAACCTGTGTCTTTTGGGGAAATTGCTAGGTGTGTATGACCTAGATTGGCCACTGTTGTAAACAGGATACGGGCTTGATGGACCTTGGTCTGACCCATTATGGCATATCTTATGTTCTTATGTACATCCTCTGCAAAATGCTCTTTTGTAGACAATGCCCAGAATCCTCTACTCCTCATTTGTATACCCTTTTCGTTTTGAACTTAGGGACAGCTAAAACAATGCTAAGAGCACTAGAATCTGGCCCAGAGACAGGCTGTGAGTGCATTTTGACCCACAGTGGCCAATATCTGTCACACAGCAGAAGACTGTGCCCCCCTACACAGCCTTTGGCATTGAGCATTGAACCTAGTGCTATGCTTATGCTCTTATATTATGTCATGTCCCTGGCCATTGACACTGCAAAAATGCCCAGTGCAGCACATGCGCTTTCCCATGCTTCATACACAGTTCCCCCCACCCCACCAAGAGCACATGGAAGCATAGCAGGTTAGACATGGGGTTAGATGTTGGTATAGTTGCTGGCTACATATACACCACCATCCACAGCTTCTTTGTACTCTAACAATGTCCTTGTGGCTGTCCCACTTGGCACCTAAGGAGAGTGTGTGAGGCTGTCATGCAGAGCCTCTGATGTGAAACATGCAGAGACTGGGTAGGCCCTCAGAGCTTCTATGCATCTGAACAGAGCCTCTGACCAGCAATGCCACCTAGCAGGGGTACATTCAAAACATGTATGGACTGTTCCTCCCCACCTCCACCCCAATATTCACCTCCAGGCATTGCCTTCCCTCATGGTGCCAGGTGATGCAGAGACCAACATGACAACCTGTGGCACATTCTTCCTACTGGAATTGTGCACGTACCATTCAGAGGTCAGTGTCCCACTGTCACAGTCTGGCAAACCAATGCATGTCGTCTTTGTAAACATAAGGCTGGTTCCTGTTTTGGAGTAAAACGTAATGTCATGCTAAATGCTGTGGTCAATGATCAATAGTGTTTAGACAGTGTATATTGTGTGCAGATGTGCTTGAGATGGGCATGTCTTTATGTGCATACTGTGCATGGCGCTAAAAGGCCCACAGAATGCACTCTATGACTTCAGCTTAGGACAACAGCAAGGTGCATGCAGTTACTTGGCAGATTTCTTCCTGTCTCACCAGCTCAGTGACTCCATTGGACAATCACAGAGGCCAGGCCTCCACATGAGCTTAGCTCCCAATAGGCTGCAACTGCACCAGGGGGCTGACAGCGTTGCCAGGGATACAGCTATTGTGTCTGAAAGAGAAAACAGTGAGGTTTCTGGAGTCCAGCAGATTACAGGATCTGAGGCAGAATGGATTCACCAGAGACAGGTCTTGTCAGACAAATCTGATTTATTTCTTTAACTGGGTGACCAGGGAGTTGGACCGAGGGCGAGCCCTAGATGTGGTGTATTTAGATTTCAGTAAAGCCTTTGACACCGTTCCTCACAGACGACTTATAAATAAACTGAGCACCCTAGGGATGGACCCTAAAGTTACTGCATGGGTTAGAAATTGGTTGAGTGGAAGGCAACAAAGAGTAGAGGTAAATGGAGCTCACTCTGAGAATGAGGTTACCAGTGGTGTGCCCAGGGATCTGGTCCGATTCTTTTTAACATCTTTGTTAGTGATACAGCAGAAGGGGCTGTCGGGTAAGGTTTCCTTCTTTGCGGATAATACCAAAATCTGCAATAGAGTAGACACCCAGGAAGGTGTAGATAACATGAGGAGGGATCTAGCTGAGCTTCAAGAATGGTCTAGAATTTGGCAGCTGAGATTTAATATTAAAAAATGCAAGGTCATGCATTTGGGCTGCAGAAATCCAAGGGAACAATATAGTATAGGGGGTGAAGTACTTTTGTCCACTAAAGAAGAGTGGGACCTAGGCGTGATTGTGTCTGATGATCTTAAAGTAGCTAAACAGATAGAAAAGGTGACAGCAAAAGCTAGCAGGATGATTGGGTGCATAGGGAGAGGAATGGCCAGCAGAAGAAAGGAGGTGATAGTGCCTCTGTATAAGTCTTTGGTGTGACCTCTTTTGGAGTATTGTGTTCAATTCTGGAGACTACTTCTTCAAAAGGATATAAACAGGCTGGAGTCGGTACACAGGGTGGCTACTAAAATGGTTAGTGGTCTTCATTATAAAGCATATGAGGACAGACTTAAGGATCTTAATATGTACGCCTTAGAGGAAAGGCAGGATAGAGGTGATATGATTGAGACATTTAAATACCTCCATGGCATAAATGCACAGGAGGAGACCCTCTTTCGATTGAAAGCAAGCTCTGCTATGAAGGGACACGGGATGAGGGAAAAAGGGGATAGATTCAGGAGTGATATGCAGAAATATTTCTTTATGGATAGAATGGTCGATCTGTGGAATAGTCTCCCAGTGGAGGTGGTAGAGATGAGGACAGCATCAGAATTCAAAGAAGCATGGGACAAATACAGAGGATCACCAAAGGAAAAAATGGGACTGCTGCAGTGGTTGATATGGAAAGACAGACTAGCTAGGCCATGTGGTCTTTTTCTGTCATCAAGTTTCTATGTTTCTAATCAAGCCTCTCACCTGGTGTGCCCTGAGGTCTGGAGGCTCGGTCAGAGGTAAGATTAGCTGCACAAACACATGTGATAGAGCTCTGCCTGGTGAGACCATGCCCCAGCAGTGAACATAACAGGGAACATTTGCCATGCCTCCCTCCTCCCCTAGGTGAGACAATGGATGCTAGGAGGGGGGAGGCAGCATGGGAAATCCTCCCTTTCATGCTGTGCGGAACCTCAAGGTAGCAGTGGGGAGGGTTGCAAGGGCAGGTCTGCTTAGGATGGCAGATACCCTTGGCCTGGGTCCTGACAATGCAAACAACAGTATTGCACCTGTCACACAGGGAAGGAATAATGGTATCTTCTGCATCAGGCAGACACCACTGCCACTACCACTCCCACCCCTACACACTGCTAACATGGCTGTGTGGTAGCAATGGCAGTGCAAAAATGGTGGCATGTCTGTGTGCCACTGCTGTCACAGCAGAGTCTCACCAGACATCACAGATGTACACAGAGGGCACCATGCTGTTACTGCCAATTGACCACTACTATTACTAATTTCAGGGCTCCAGTCTGGTTGTTGTACACTGTTAACATGTAAATGGGCTCCCTGTGTGGTGTTAAATTACCGAGAATGGCTCTCTCCCTCCAAAATGAGCCCTTAATGACAGCTTTGAGCTGCCGTTTAGGATCCCAGTGGCTGTGCTTCTAACACCTTTAATATCACTTAATGTTAAGGGAACATATACTGTCTCCGCCCACACTCTGCCCAGTTAACATCCCTTCTCCAACCCTTTGTACCTTAATGTCTGTTTTCGGAAGATTTGGGGCATCTTTTATTGAAAAGACTCCAGTTAGGCTTCTCTATAGTCTCAGTTGGTTTACTCATTTCACCCCCATTATAATGAGCAAACACTGGCTTCCTATGGTGTTTAGAATTCAGTTCAAGATTTTTTTATTAATGCACTGTGCGTTCTACGCTAGCCAACCCAATATTTTGTTTTTTTCTTCTGATACCCTATACCTCTTTTCATCCTACCAGAATTCCCAAATGCTATATACACTAGGTTTCATTCCGATCGATTTAGTGGGTCTGGGTCCGATCTGAACACCTGGATTGTGTGCCAGGGACAGAGCTCCTCGCACGTATTTCCAGTTTGTGCGGGGAGCTCTGTTAAAGGGTGGGAGAGGGCAGGCCGAAGGATGATAGAGGGCAGGCATTGGGTGGCGACTGACCTCGGACATACAGGGCCAATTCCAAGGACAGCCCTGGATGTCCGGAGCCGGCCATGTAAATGGGGGGATTTATTCTACCACCGAAGGGGGCCGATGTAGGAACTGGGGCCGGAAAAAGGCGGTAAAGGGTGCAGGAGGATCCCTGCTACATGACCCTGGCCATGTCAAGCGCGATCGAGGGTCATGTAGTGGGGAAAGGGGAATCGTGGGTCTGCTGGGGATCGCAGCTCATGAATGGAGCTGCGGTGCTATGGCAACAGGACACCATGGCACTGTGGCTCCATTCAGGAGCCTGGCTGGGCTAGCCAGGTAAATGCAAGATGTGCGGCCAATTAGAATTGGGTCCTGGCCTTCACATCCACGCTGGTAGACCCAATTCTGATCCTGTGGGCATGTCTAACCCCCACAGGATCAGAATCAGGTACTACCACTGTACATTCCGATTCTGTCATACAGGGCAGGATGTCTAAAACAGAATTGACCTCACTTTGTCTGCCTTCTCTATTAACCATATCGAGTTGCAATGCCTGTAATTCCACCTTCTTAAATATGGCCCCCCTGATGTGGAACGAGCTCCCCCACTGATATCAGGGCAGAAAATAATTTGAGATTTAAAAGAGCCTTAAAAACATGTTTATTCTCCTGAGTCTTTAGTGATATTCTTTGAGTAGTTTATTGAGGCACATGGGTTCTGGGCTTTGGCAGGGCCCTGGAAGGATATTTAGTTGTCTGTGTCCCTGACCTCCTGTTTCACATTGCGTGCGAGGATAGAGCTAGCTCAGAGGTGATTTGTATTAGCTCCTCGTCTCTTATTCATGACTCAGGGGTATGTTTACTAAACTGCGGTAATGTTACCGTCGTTAAGTTCCCCGGTAATGTTACGGATGCCCATATAAAGGAGTGGGTGGTGCATCGTAACAATGCAAACAACAAGGTGCTAATGTGCGGTAGAGTGTGCCCTGGATCTAAAGCGTGCTAATGTCACCTTATAAGGCACCAAGGCTAAGGCAGCATATAAGGCACCGTATAGGGTGCCTTATACAGTGCCTAGGCTAAGGCGCCCTATAAGGCACATTAGGCTGGTGCGCCTTATAAGGCACATTTGGCTGATGTGTCCTATAAGGCATCCTAATATAAGGCGCCCTAAGGGCTATAAGGTGCCTTAGCCTAAGGCACCTTATAGGGCTCCTTAGGGTAAGTGCCTTATCAGGCACCCTTGGTTAAGGCACCTCAGAAGGCACATTGGGTTATGGTAGTATAGGTTAAGGTGCCCTAACAATGCTACGGTGCCCTAGGTTAGTGTGCCCTAAGGGCTGCAAGGTGCTTCAGGTTTACATGCATGACCTGTTAGGCATAGAAACAGATATAACCCTAACACTGGATAGAGCACCGAGGAAAGGCAATGAACAGGTGACTGAAGGAGGGAGAGCTGGGAGCTGCTGGACCTGCCATATCTGCGGACATCCTATGTGGCTGCCAGTAATGTTGACAAACATGTTGGGGCAGTTGTACCACAGCACAGGGTGTTAGCAATGTAAAGTACTGCAATGACAGTGGGTGGCAAATGATGGGCATACGTGTCCCCCAGTGGAGGCAGAGGTGGCAGGATAGGTACAATGATGGGTGGACAGAGGAGTGGTGGTGCCATGCAGATCAGGCACAAGCGAGGTAAGCACGAAGAGGCACAATGCAGGAAAGGGTACCAGTGCAGGACATGGGGTGGCAGCCTGTACAGGAAGACAGGACTCTACACAGCTGACAGATGCAGATAGATGGACTGAAGGATTGTTGGCAACTGTGGTGAGGGTATTATGGGCTGGCAGCACAGATCTGCAAAAATATGACTGTTACAGGCATGCAAACTGAGTAGGACAGGCATGAAAGGAGGGAACAATGAGGAATTGAACCCATGACCACTGCTGAAAACATCATTGCACTGACCAGTAGGCTATACCTCCATGGTTTATCTCATAGCAATGGCTGGGTACAGAAGGGCTGGAGGTCACCGCACAAACTGTCTGCTCTGAGTGCCAGGATAGGGTAACGCCACCAGTACCCATGATGCAATGCACATGCTGAATAGCTGTCTACATCTGATCACCAAATGAGGTCTGCACCTCTCCGGTACCTCAGCCTGGAAAGACGGACTGACAGTACGTGATACTGGCACAGAGTAGCTACAGACCATCCCATTGTGCAGGTTCTGTGTTCACCCTGAGGGATAGGATGGGCGCCCAGCACAAGGTCCGCAATACCTGTGTTGTTAGAGATGGGTCCTACTGTACATCCCCATCACTACCAGTGTATGATAGGTGTTCCTTGCAGTGCATCCAAAGATAATTCAGTGCCCATCAGTATTTTGCAGTTATATGTGACCCTCTGGGACCAGATACCACCCAGATTAGTGCATACCCAGTGTTAGGGTCTGGCTGCCATGGGCACCTGTTATCAGGGCAGAGGGGTGTCTAGACTCGCATGAGGTTTGTGCAGCAGTGCCTCTACAGGTCAATGTGGTATACACCCTATACCCCAAAGGGCCCACAACCACCCTTTTTGTAGGTGAGGGAGTTGAGGGACAGGTGCCTGAGCCCTGAGGAATGGCTGTAGGACCAGCAACCCCCATCCTGCTGGCAAAAGACAGCCCCCCAAATGTTGGAGGAGCAGAGTCATACCGGTGACTGGGGTGGACCAGCAGTAATGCAGTGGGTACCCCTGGAAAACCTCAACTGTCTCACACCACAGTCTGCCATTCATCATGAGACAGCACAGTCAGACTGCACCTGCAGCACCCTACAAGGTGTTCCAACCATGCACAGACTAACTGCAAACAGTCCACTAGCCAGTCCATAGTGCATGCTCACACAGGACCTTTGTACACCAAGCAGGTATCTCAGTGATTGCACCCCAGCACTAGGAACACACAGATATCACTGGAGCCAGATAATATAGAGAACTATGTGGGAACATAGACATGCCATGGTCACTGCTTGGTCAGAGTAAGAGTGACCTCCCAGCATGACATGCTGTGGCCACCCTGTCCATGCAGGTGGTGGTCGGGCACTACAGTGTCCCAGCCATTGCCCTATACCCTATGCAGATGCATCCTGGCCAATCCGCCCTGTCTGGGCCATACCCACAATACCTTGCTCCTCATTATGCACATATGCAGGCTAACACTGGTAACAGTGGGACATTGTGGGCCCAGTGAGGTGTGGGCAGCCACAAAACAATGGATAGACATACGCACACACACACTCCTATTGCAGCAATGTGCAAAGATAGGGGTGGTTGGCAGCCCTGCCAGCCACACTGGTCCTGATCACAATGCCGACATTGCTAAACTGTGGAGGTGGTAGTAGTAGTGTTCTGGTGATAACTGCAGCTCTGTGCTGGGGCCTACAGCCTGACTCTCCATGAAGCTTTGGATAGCTAGTGGAGCCTGTGTGAGTGGGTGTTTGTACCTCTGTTCGCCACTGCTTTGGGATTTGCACATGTTGATGTTGTATCTGCATTGTAGGGTAAAACATGGGGACATGCTCTGCAGGATCCACAGCTGGGACTTGAACCTGTAAGCTTCTGCTCTGGGACGTACTGGCTGTGTGTACTGTACTACACTGTTGCCACAGACACACAGCAGTCCCTGGGGCTACCTTTACTTTTCCTCAGCCAGACCTTTTCTGTTGCACTTCACACCACATACTGGCACAGGGCATGGCCTAGGTCCACTGCAGGCAGGTGCCACTGCCCCCTCCAGCACAGACACACACCTCCCTGCCATGCTGACATGACCATATGCTGTCGGTGCTGGTAGTGCGCAGTCCCAGGCAGGTTGCAGGTTGGCGGGTGCCTAGGGTGCGGGCTCTGGGGTGGGGGGGCATACATGGACATCCACACATCCCTCCCCCATCACTACCCAGCAATGTTATGTTCCTTCCACATGGGGGAGAACTGACTGGGGGGATGTCAGGTTGGTGCTCTAGCAACTATTGGCTAGGTTGGACCATGTAGATGTAGGTAGACTGTGTTGTGACAGCCACCTTTGGACAGGCTAGGGCATGCACCTCAGGTCCAGTGTACCCAGTTTGGCCTACTGGGTGTATATATATGTTTCCGACAATGTGTGGTCACACCCTGCAATGCCTTACCAGGGGCTGCAGTAAAGGGGTGTTCAGTTAGCTGTGTTTACGAACTGTTTGGGATACATCCTGGGTAAGGTCTGTGGACCCTTGTTAGAGTGTACCCCAGATGTGCACTGATTGCCCTATTAGAGGCATAGTGGTACCTGCGTGATCTTTGGGGTACTTGCTGGGTAATGTCCCCTGGATGCGACACTGGAACACAGACTACTGGGCATGTTTGGCTCTGGTCAGCTGCTATCCTGCTGATTTCCATTTTCTATGTTCCTATGTGCCACCTAGGCAACGGCCTAGTCCACCCTGTGCCCCAGTTGCCCCCACTGCATGTCCCGCCTGCAGCCCCCTATGCCCCATTTGCACCATCACCATACTGGCCTTTCATACTTGGGCACTATGCTGTTGCTGCAAATGGAGCACTACTATCACTTTCTAGGGCTCCCTGCCTATGCTGTACATTGCTGATGCTGAAATCGTTTCACCATCCTGCAAATGTGCATCTAACGACAGGTTTTCAGTCCCGGTAATGTTCGGCCCTTCATCTCTCCGTGTTAGTGTAGCAGGAGCCTTTCCCCGCCCACTCCCCACCCATTGACCCCTTCTCCCCACCCTCTCTCCACCCTCTGCGGGACTTACCGCGGCCGGTGACATTAACGAGCATTAGGTAACGTTAACGCACGTTAACGTTACTTAATGCGCATGTTAACGTAGCCGCTGCTACGTTACCGCAGTTTAGTAAACATACCCCTAAATGTCTCATTTGTTTGTCAGTATGTGTCTTTGAATGATTTTCTGGTATTCTTCTCTTTTACCACTATATCAGGTTTCCTGGCATCCAGTTTCTTGTCCGTCAGAATGGGAATTGGAGGCGCCATCAGGCGCAGCGCTGCACACCACACTCCTCCCTCGCTGGAGCTGGATCAGGGCAGTTGGCCCTTTAATTTGGAGGCACCATCAGACACAGGGCTACATGCTGCACTCCTCTCTCGCCGGAGCCAGATCAGGGCAGTCGGCCCTTTAAATTGGAGGCGCCATCGGGCGCACCCGTGTCTGGCGGGCCCGCACCTAGTGGGACCACACCTGAGGGCCTCTCCAGAGGGCCCTTTGGCGTGGCCCTTAGGCGGTGACCAAAGGCGTGGCCTGTACATCCAGCACCTTCTACTGCTACCCACTGCTCAAATATCCGTAGCTGCTGAGGTCAAACTGACTTGTCCGCTCCTCCACACTTCACCTCCTGACCCCAACTATCTCACGAGCACCACCCCATTCTGTCAAGTTACTCTCCGTTTGTCTTGCATCCCACTGCTGGCATTGATCTCCCTTCCATTAACCGCTTAGAACTTGCTACCCACTGCCTTCATAGAACTGCTACCCATTGTTGCTTAGATCTGCTACCCATTGTTTGCATAGAACTGCTACTCACTGCCTGCATTGAACTGCTACCCATTGTTTTGCATAGAACTGCTACCCACTGCCTGCATAGAACTGCTACCCATTGTTTGCACAGAACTGCTACCCATTGCCTGCATAGAACTTGCTACCCATTGTGTGCCCAGTACTTGATACCCGTTTGTCTAGAACTTGCTACCCATTGCTTGCTCAGACCTTGCTGCCCACTACCATGGCCCCACATCTCATTGTCCTTCTCTTCCTCATCCTCTCCAATTGCCTCCCCTCCTATCAACACCCTCCCTCCTCTTCCCCCTACCCTCCCCCTACCTTCCTCACTTCTCCCTCCATTCTGCCCCCTAGCCTAGCATCTGCTCATGAGCTTCTTCACACCACCCCCCGCATTCAACCAGCCCCCCTCTCTTTAAGACAACCCCACCCTCGCTTCCGCCGTACTATCTCCAATTTACCTCACTCTCTAATACTCATTCTCCTTGTCTCATCAGGTAATATCAACCCCAACCCTGCCCCCCCCCTTTTTCTTTCTCACACTAAAAAAAGTTCCTCACGTACCCTATCTAATCTCATCCACATCCCACTCCTCCCTCCTTCCGCCCTTCCCCATTCATCCCACAATCACTCATACATAGATATCAACTCCAACCCTACCCCCAAAAATAATCCTTCACACAACCTACCTGATACCATCAACTTACCCCTCATTTCCCCTCCCTCATGTCCCTCTTGGAGAGCACACACACCCAGACATACCCACCCACACCCTGCTCCCTCTAAATCTCGGTATTACCCTAGAAATAGACCCCCACGCTACTCTGATAAGAAATCCACACGTAACTTATCCAACCTTATCCATATCCCTCTCCTCCACCCCTCCACTCTCCCGTTTTCATGCACTCTATGGAACGCATGCTCAGTCATTAAAAAAAACCCTTTTGTTCACAATCTTTTTATCTCTAATGCCCTACGCCTTCTTGCCTTGACCAAGACCTGCCCCCCCCCCCCCCCGATGACACCGCATCCATTGCCTCTCTCTGCTATGGGGGTTACCAGTTCTCCCATACACCTCGATCTACTGGTCACAGTAATGGCATCGGCCTCCTTCTCTCTCCCTCCTGCCAATTCCAACCCCTCCTGCCACCCCAATCACACTCCCCCCTCTCCTTCGAAGTCCACTCCATTCGCCTCCTCACACCACTTCCCCTCCGAGTAGCTGTTATTTATCGCCCACCCGACAAATCCAAATCAACCTTCCTCACTGACTTCGACTCCTGGCTTTCTGTCTTTATGGATCCCGCCTCCCCTACTCTTATTCTTGGCGATTTCAACATTCACATCGACAACCCCTCCGACCCCCATGCCTCAAAGTTTCTCGCTCTTACCTCCTCGTTCGACCTCCAACTTTGCTCTACTGCCCCCACACACCTACACGGCCACTACCTTGACCTAATACTCTTCTCCAATTCCTCTCATTCAAACTTATGCAAATCAATCCTTCCCTCATCTGACCATCACCTCTTAACATTTACTCTTCAGCTTCCGCCGTCCCAACCTCGTCCTGTCTCCTCCGACCTATTTAGAAACCTTCATAATATTTATTTATTTATTTATCTATTTCTTTTATACCGCCCCTTCCAGAAATCAAGGGCGGTTTACATGGAACAGTTTAACAAACTTGTACACATCTGTATACATTTACATTGAACAGTAGAATTCAACTATGTACAGGTAATAATACAAACAACTGTCAAACTATTTACATTGGCTATTTACAGAGGCTATGTATAGTGTGTTACAGAGTTGGATAGTTATTGGGCATGTGTAGGTATTGGAATTAATTTCCTTTTTTTTGTCGTAAGTCAGGAGTGTGTGTGGCGGGGGACTGTTATGAGTTAATTAATTGTAATTTCAGGGGTTTTGTGTTTGTGTGACTGTGGTTGCTGTAGGGGATTTCAAAGTGTTCGGAAAATAGGTAAGTTTTTAGTTCTTTCCTGAATTGAGAGAGGTCTTTTATGATGCGAAGGTCTATTGGGAGATCGTTCCAGAGCATAGGGGCAGCGAATGAGAATGCTCTGGAGCTTGTCGTTTTCTTAGACTTCATCCCCTGACTCTCTCCTCCATCATTTCTCCATCTCTTTCCTCCATTTTATCCTCCAAGTCCATTGACAAGGCATTATCTTCATACAATGCTACACTATCCTCAGCCCTTGACACTCTTGCCCCTCCCACCCCAACCCTGGCTTTCATCCACAATCTGTTACCTATGTGTCTGCGCCCATTCTGCCAAACGAGCTTGGTCCAAATCCCGCTCCCCGGAAGACCTTCTGCACTTCAAATTCATGCTTGGCTCCTTCCAGTCAGCCTTAGCACTTGCCAAACAAGATTACTACATCCATCTGACCAACTCCCTTGCCTCTGATCCTCGCCGTCTCTTTAATACCCTCAATTCTCTCTTCAAGGTCCCCCTGCCCCCAATCCCACCCTCCCTTTCTGCCTAAACCCTAGCCGACTACTTCCACGACAAAATCCACAAGATTATCCTCCAATTCCCTACCACCTCATCTACCTCCCCTCCTCCCCAATTCTCCTCCCCCATCCATACCCCCCATGCCACCCTCTCCTCCTTCCCTCCAATCTCTGAAGAAGAAACCACACTCCTTCTTTCCTCCTCCAAACCCACCACCTGTTCATCAGACCCTATCCCCACCCATCTCCTACATTCCATCTCCCTTACCATTGTCCCCTCCATCACTCATATCCTCAACCTTTCACTCTCCACTGCAACTGTCCCCGTTGACTTCAAACATGCTGTTGTCACACCCCTCCTCAAGAAACCCTCACTTGATCCCACATGCCCTTCTAACTATCGACCCATCTCCCTCCTTCCCTTCATATCCAAACTATTAGAATGAGCAGTCCACCATCGCTGCCTCGACTTCCTCACCTCCCAGGCCCTCCTGGACCCACTACAATCCAGCTTACGTCCCCTACACTCCACTGAAACGGCACTCACAAAAGTCACCAATGACCTGTTCCTGGCTAAATCTAAGGGCCTCTATTCTATCCTCATCCTTCCTGACCTTTCTGCTGCCTTTGACGCCGTTGACCACAACCTTCTCCTCACCACCCTCTCCTCGCTTGGCTTCAAGGACTCCGTACTATCCTGGTTCTCCTCCTACCTCTCCCATCACTCATTCAGTGTATGCTCCGGTGGCTTCTTCTCCTCCCCTACCCCGCTCCATGTAGGTGTACCCCAGGGATCTGTCTTGGGCCCCCTCCTTTTCTCTCTCTATAACCAAGGCCTTGGCGTACTCATCTCCTCCCATGGCTTTCAGTACCATCTCTATGCCGATGACTCCCAAATCTACCTCGCTACACCTAATATTTCTCTGGCAACCCAGACCAAGATCTCTGCCTGTCTTTCGGACATCACTGCCTGGATGTCTAATTGCTGATTGAAACTGAACATGGCCAAGACTGAACTCCTTGTCTTTCCACCCAACTCCTCCCCCCCCCCCACTTCCCCCTCTCTCAGTCCATGTGGATGGATCTACTATCCTTCCTGTTCACTCGGCCCACAATCTAGGGGTTATCTTTGACACCTCTCTCTCCTTCTCCGCTCATATCCAGCTTGTAGCTAAGACCTGCCCCTTCTTTCTCTACAACATCAGCAAAATCCGCCCCTTCCTCTCTGAACACACTACCAAAATGCTTATCCATTCCTTAATCTCCTCTCGCCTCGATTACTGCAACCTACTCCTCACTGATCTTCCCGTGAGCCACCTCTTTCCCCTTCAATCTATACAAAATCACGCTGCTCGACTAATCTTCAGCCAGCCTCGCCATGCCCACATTACTCCTCTTCTCAAGTCACTCTACTGGCTCCCTGTCCAATTCTGCATCCAATTCAAGCTTCTCCTACTCACCTATAAATGCATTCACTCTATGGCCCCTCAATACCTCTTATCTCTCCCTATGTCTCCTCTCGAAATTTGCACTCCGCTAATAAATTACTTCTATCAATGCCTTTCACCTGCACTGCGAACTCCCGACTGCACTCCTTTCACCTGGCTGCACCATATGCCTGGAACAGCCTACCTATGTCTGTGCGCCAGGCATCCTCCCTGGTCCTCTTCAAATCTAGGATGAAGACCCACTTCTTCACCATTGCATTCAGATCCTGACTTCCATCCTCATCTTACCCTAATCCCCATCAACGTTTATGACCATACCATAGACCAAACTGTACCACACCGTACCTTCTGCATAACTGATTAATGCTCTCTACTGTTCTAACTAGATTGTAAGCTCCGATGAGCATGACTCTGATGGGCAGGGATTGTCTCTTGTATGCTGGCTATTTCGTGTAGGTTAGCTGTGCAGCGCTGCATGCGTGGTGCTTTATAAGTGCTAAATAGTAGTAGTAGTAGTAGCAGTCATCATAACCTCCTCATTATCTCTTATTCTCTTAGGGTCATGATCCCAGTGCTTTTCAGGGACAGTGATGTTGTAGTGTTTCCAGAGTTTCCAGTGGATGATGTGTGCTACTTTGTTTTGCCTTTCTGTATAGAAATATTCCGCCATCAGAACTTCACAGCCTGCTATTTGCTGAGTCACTGTTTCAAGTTCTTTCGTACAGAATCGGCATATGTCTGTTGTGCCAGTTTTTTCAATACTTGCCACAAACCATCTCATTCGTAATCCGCTGTCCTGGGCTGCAAATATCAATCTTTCATCCTTTGGTTTCAGTTCACCTCTCCTCAACCATTTATGTGTCCGTTCTTGATAGACAAAAGGTTCTTGGAGTAACACTCTGCATTTTCCACTGTATTTGTGCATTTGCCATTTGTTTTTCCTCGCCTGTTGATCTAATTCTTTGAAGAGTTTTTTCTCTTGTTTTGCAAATTCTGTCACTTCCTTGTTCATGCGTGCCTGTGGGTTCTCACTCATTCCTTCTAATCGTCAGAACGCTTGTCAAAGTTTGATGATGGAGACAGATTCTGGACATTTACTTTCATATTTCAGCACTTTTTGCGTATTTGGATCCAATAATGCTGTTAGATAAGCTTGGAGGCCTACAATAGTAGCTCTGCAGGTGTAATCAGTCTCTATAAGTCCTAGCCCTTCTTCAGCTCTAGGAATGTACAGTCTTGGCATACATTGATTCTTGTAAATTACTTCATGAATATGGAGGAGGTTTCTTGTTTGCACATCCAGTTTTTCAAGATCTTTATGAGGCCAATCCACAATCCCAAAACTGTATAAGAGTACAGAAATTGCCAGCTGATTGATGGCTTGTATCTTATTTTGTGATGTTAAAGCACTTTTCAGTAACACCTTTAATCTCCTCAATAGTGTTGCTTGAGTGTCATTCCTTTTTCTATTCCAAGATACTCATATACACTTTCCTGTTTAAGATCCTTGATGTCACAGCCCTCAGCAAGGAAGATATTTTTGGTTTTGTTCAATTTTCCTCTGAAAAAGGTTGCCTTAGCATTTGTCAAGGCCAAATGTCATCCTGATGTCATCAGAAAAGCTTTTCATCACACAAAGTTGCTCTGCTAATTGTTGGTTGCTGGAACTGTAGAGCTTCAGATCATCTATAAATAGCAGATGGGAATTTGCTTCCGGGTTGGTAGTGTCTTTAGAATTCAGGCTAAATCCATACCACAAAGAGATGATGAGTCCACTCATTGGACTAAGCACCAAACAAAACAGAAGTGGCGACAGAGAATCTCCCTGAAATATTCCTCACTGGATCTTAATGTTAGGAATGATGTACTGACCATTTTCATATCTCGAAAAGAGTGTAGATTGCCACATTGTCATAGTGAACTTCTTAATGTACTCTGTCAAAGAAGGATTTATTTTATACATTTCAAAGCAATGTATTATCCAAGAGTGTGAGATACTGTCAGAAGCTTTCTTATAATAAATCCATGCTATATTGAGATTTCTGCCTTTCTTAGCACTGGCCATAATGGCCTTATTCAGCATTACCTGCTCTTTGGTTCCATATGCTCCTCTCTTATTGCCATTTGCTCTATCACCATGATTGTATATTTGGTCTGCATCTATTGCAGTAAACAACTTATAGATTGTAGGTAAACAGGTTATTGGTCTATAATTTTTAGGAATGTTACTTGGGTCTCCCTTCAGAAGGAGAAACTTTCTTCCTGTAGTAAGCCATTGCGGTATTAAGTCTGGTTACTCAAACAATTGATTTTTGCAGTTCGCCAGGTCTTAGTGGAGTGATGTTAAGGGGTATGTTTACTAAACCGCAGTAATGTTACCCGCGTTAGGTTCCACTGCAATGGTACAGATGCCCATATAAAGGCGTGGGTGTTGCATTGTTACGGCAAGCCATATCAGCTAACACACGTTACAAGGTGCCTTATAAGGCACATTACAAGGCGCCTTGTAAGGTGCCTTATAAGTAAGGTGCCTTGTCAGGTGCCTTATAAGGTGCCTTGTCAGGTGCCTTATAAGGTGCCTTATAAGGTACCTTGTTAGGTGCCGTATAAGGTGCCTTATGAGGTGCCCTATAAGGTGCCTTATAAGTTGCCTTGTAAGGTGCCTCGTAAGGCGCTTTGTAAGGTGCCCTATAGGGCTCCCTAGGCTAAGCGCCGTATTAGGCACCCTTGGACAAGGCACCTTAGAAGGCACCCTGGGTTACGGAACCAAAGCTATGGTGGATAGACGCAAGAAGCTTCTGGCACTTTGGCCCCGACTCCAGCAGCTGCAGGCTCGTTTCAGGCTACTTTACCCTGCCCGCATGAGAGTTACTTTGCACAACCAGACTAGAACTTTTGAGGACCCAGAAGTGCTGAAAGCTTATCTGGAGGACAAAGAAAATAGGCTCAAATGCGCTGACTATATTGAACTTTACTCTTTGATATATTCGAGTTTCGTCTGGAACTGTACTGGGAGTTGTGTTTAAAGACGATGTGTTGCATCTGATAGTTGTATTAGTCTACAACTAGTGTTTCTTCTAAACTCTGATGTATCGGGTCCCCTTACCAGCAGATAGTTCCTTTGGTGCCCTTTGCTTGCTATCATCCAGGGATGGGCATGACTCTGCAATTCTGGGTAGTCCACAGGATTGCGGTCATAATGGCTGCTGGTGTTTAGCTGCTTCCTTTTGCAGCGCTGTAAGGATCTGGAACAGTTAAGCCATGGGTCTGCTGTAAATGATGCTGTGTGCACTGTCTAGCCCTTCTCAGGTCTACTTCTGCCAGTCATTTGGTAGGGCGTTCAGCAGTCACCTATGGGTTGTGCTGTTAGTCAAGGGTGGGCCAATGCTAAGCATGTGAAATGGCTATTAGTTGCATGAGTCCCTGTAGTGGCTTTGGGGATATGCTGTAATATCTATTGAAGCGGAGATAACAAGCAAATGGTAGTGGTCCTCAGTGCCTGTCTTGTCCACTCTGGGCTCACCCTTGCAGTTTAAAGGTTTGAATCTCCCCCTCCCACAGTCTCCCTGGCTGGTATCTGATATCATTCCCCTTTGGATTGTGCTGGTTTCTATGAGGGTAAATGAAAGATACTGGTTCATTTGTATACACATATACTATGGAAGTTATAACTCTCCCCCTTACAATGGGTCTCTGTCAGTATGGGCTGGATATTCAGAGGCCTTTGCACTCATACAGGAGGGTTTCCTATTCTCCGCATACAAACATGTTTTGCTAAGACTCTCAATACTGACAAATTGCAGACATTATGGGCTCCTTTAAGGTTGTATTTTTGAATGTTAATAGCATCAATAACCTTATTAAATTGAAAAAGATACTTAATTCATGGAAGCAAGGTAAATGCCGATATCTCATTCTTACAAGAAACCCACTTAAATGGTGCAGAGTCCCAGAAATTGGACATAAAACCCTTTGCACTTATAGCTTTCTCAGCAGCAAATTGCAAGCGTAACAGGGTAGTTATCTTAGTCAGAAGGTCACTTTCTCCAACAGTGATGCAGACTTGCTCAGATTTGGAAGGTCGATGGGTAAAGGCTGTTGTCAAGCTAGGATCCTCCATGCTGTCTTTTATCAATTTCTATGCCCCAAATATAGATTCCTATGATTTTTTTAATTCATTAGCTATAGAGGTCCACAATGCGTATACACATCCAGTTATCTTGGGCAGTGACTTCAATCTAACTTCAGACCCTCTGTTGGATATAAAACTTCTTAGGACTACTAAGCTTCCCAAAGCTCACTCAGCACTCTAACTTTAGCACAGGACACAGGATTAATAGATATATGGCGTCTACAGCACCCCACTGACCAGGAATATACCTTTTTCTCTCCCCCTCATAGCATCCTTTAGCGAATCAATTTTTTTCTAATATTTAAGGCTCTGTTCTCTATTGTATCTGCATCTGAAATACATGCTGCCCACATTTCGGATCATGCCGCCATCTCCATCTCCCTGCAGGACCTCCAGACCAGCATTCCTCCTTCGGGGTGGCATTTTAATAGGTCTCTTCTTGTTAACCCGGAGTTCTGTGAAACTATTCGGGCCACCATTATAGAATATTTCCAACTAAATTCCCTTGATTCCGCCATGGGCTGGATTGGTGGGAGGGCAATCAGATCAAGGCTATAGAATTCATACTTGCCAGACAGGCAGACCCCACCGCTCTTCTTCGGCTACAGTGTTTGTGGTTTAGATATAGCACTATACTCTCATCTGAAGCCTCACAGATCATCCATGTGCAAAAAGGGAGGTTTTATACTGAAGACAAGAAGACAGGCTGACTGCTAGTCAATTCTCTGAAGGCTCGTAGAGAAGCATCACACATTGCAGCGTTGCAGGATGCACAAACACAGAGCTTGGTAGTGAAAGGTACTGAAATAGCAGAGGCTTTTTGGACATTCTATACACAGACGTACACTTCTGAAGTTTCAATACCGGAAATCACGTTTGAGAATCTTCTGGCTAATATTCAGCGGACCACTTTGAGCAAGGAGGAAGCTGCTGTACTACATAGGCAGATCTCCATTACTGAAATTAGTCAAGCCATTGAGTCTATGTCAATGGGTAAGGCCGCAGGCCCGGACGGACTCCCCATTGAATTTTACAAGGTTTTCTCCAAAGAGCTGGCACCACGCCTACAACAATACTATTCCTCCTTGCTAGAAAAAGATGCATCTGTTGCTGCTTTTGCCTCGGCTACCATTACTGTTCTTGAAAAGCCGAGCAGGGATCCTCAGTTGGTAGGAAATTACCGTCCCATCTCCCTGCTAAACACAGATTACAAAATTTATGCAGCTTCTCTGGCAAGCTGTTTGTCTAAAGTGGCTCCTGCATTGATCCATCCAGACCAATGTGGTTTTGAAGCAGGCTGTTCTACGGCTGACAATGCTAGACTATTATGCTACATTTTGGCAGGGGCGGGCGGTGCTGATGGCCCTCTATTTGGTTTATCTCTCGACACGGAAAAAGCGTTTGGCTGGAGTGGCCGTTCCTATTCGCCACCCTTATAGCTGCTTTGGAATTGGAGAGCGTTTCCTCAACTTACTCAGAGTTATGTATATATGGCTGTATGCCAATATAGCCGTAAATGCTATTAAATCTCAGGATTTTCTACTAGGCTGTGGGACTCGTCAGGGTTGCTTCCTCTCTCCAATTTTATTTAATCTCGCTTTAGAACCCCTATCCCTTCTTTTATGACAGAGCTCTAAAGTACAAGGAGTGACCATTGCAGGCATGGAACTCTAGCTTTCAGCATATGCAGATGACCTTCTTCTGTTTACCACTCCCAGATCAGTCCCTGCAGTTTTAGAACTGATAGATCAGTACTCATGTCTCTTTGGGTATAAAATTAACTGGACAAAATCCATAACTTTCCCACTTAATAAGCTAACAAATAGGTCTGACATGGTGGATTACCCATTCGTTTGGGAGCCCAAGATGGTCAAGTATCTTGGTGTCCATTACTGCTGCCCCCTGTTGGAAATCTTGCGCTTCAATGAAGCAGCAATTCAATCAATTGTTCATGAACTGACCACAAAATGGTTGCCACTCTTCCTGTCTTGGTGGGGCCTTGAGACGATTAAGATGACTATTGCCCCAAAAGTAAATTACATGCCAGAAATGTTGCCTTTATTTCTGTCGGCCCCTGTTTATAGGCAGATTGAGCGGACCGTTGTTCAATTTTTATGGAAGAATAAGCTTCCTAGGATTGCACTTAAGAAATTGCAGTGTAGGAAAGAAGATGTAGGGGGTGTAACCTTTCCAAATTTCCAGACTTATCATTGCGCTTTTTTATTAAAACAGGGATCCAGATGGGTGGTTGAGCCTCTCTTTAACTATCCTGTCTGGTTAACACTTGAGGTGAAACTAACTGCACCTTTCCCAATGAAGTTGCTCCCAGGCATGGCATTCTGTGACAAATTAAATTTGCCTTTGACCATTATGGATACCCGGAAAGCCTTCCAGATTCTGGCCTGTTCTGTTTCCCTAGAAAACAGATTCTCCAACCTTCTACCTCTGTGGCATAATCCTTTTTTCAAGATTCAACACAAGCAACGATAGCATGGAGACAGTGGTATTCCAGAGGAATTTGATCAATTGGCCAGTTGCTCTTGGATCATAAATGGAAATTGTTCTTGGATTTACAGCTTGAGTTTAACTTACCGGGATCCCTTTATTTTCAATGGATCCAATTAAGGCACTGTATTGATAAATCCAGGCTAGATATTAAGTCCTTCTCAGAGGAGTGGGGGCTGCTTACTATATCTAAATCTGTTCAGGAGTTATTGGGTGTAGTCTCACATTTCTATCGGCTGCTAAACCAACACACCCAACCTTATGCTATTGGCCATCAGCAAGCGGGGGAACACAATACAGGGGTAGCTTTTACACCACAAAAATGGAAAAAATACTGGGGAAAGGTAATTAGGGTTTCACAGTCAGCTTCCCTTATTCAAATACTAAACATTTTAGCCCATAGAGCTTACTTCACACTGGTCAGTCTATCCAAATGCAATGCTTCTACTGGCAACACCTGCTGGTCTTGTCAAAGGGATATAAGCACACTGGCTCATATGATTTATGATTGCCCTAACATTCAAATGTTCTGAGTCCCAATATGGGAGTGAGTTCAAGACATTCTGTAATTTAATGCTCCGCTCGCATGGAAGATAATTGTATTTCGATCTCAAGAAGGAATGTCACTTCCTACTAGATTTTATGTGGGGCGTAGCCTTGAACCTTATAATTGCTAACTGGAAATACTCTTGCTTCCAGCTGGCACTTATGGTGGCACCAGCTGTGTTTATACGGTAAATGTGAACAACTGTTGAATGTCGGAACTCGCCTACACCCCTCTGTTTAAATGGAAGCCTTTGAATGACTATGTAATCTTAGCACATTATACTATTTTATAAAGATATTGGTTAGTCACATCAAATGGCAGCACAACTCGGGACCTTGTAGGTTATCGTAGATGGTCAGTAGACCAAGGGTGGGACCGGGGAGAGGGTGGTTTAGTTAAAGTTTGTATGTTCATATAGTTATGTACTTACTTGTTTGTATGTGTTGAAAACGAAAATAAAGGATATTAAAAAAATGTTTTTTCAAAAATTTATAATAGGAGTTTTTTAGGAAAATAATGGAACTTGCAGTCAGCAAAGATATCAGCTCATGAGATTTCTGAGGCCATTTCCTCCTTTTTAAACACTAAAAAACAATAAAGAAATAACTTTCATATAAGGGCCTGTTTACTAAACTGTGTTAACTGTTAAAAGGGTAACTATTTGAGTAGGACAGGCATAAAAGGAGGGAACAATAAGGAATTGAACCCATGAGCACTGCTGAGAATGGCATTGTACTAACCAGTGGGCTATATCTCCATAGTGCATCTCACAGCAATGGCTGGCTACAGAAAGACTGCAGGTCCCCACACAAACTGTCTGCTCTGAGTGCCAGGATAGGGTAACCCCACCAGTACCCATGATGCAATGCACATGCTGAATAGCTGTCTACAGCTGATCAGCAAATGGGGTCTGCACCTCTCCGGTACCTCAGCTTGGAAAGACGAACTGACAGTGCATGATACTGGCACAGAGTAGCTACAGACCATGCCATTGTGCAGGTTCTGTGTTCACCCTGAGGGATAGGATGGGTGCCCAGCATTAGGTCTGCAGTACATGTGGTACTAGAGATAGGTCCTGCTGTGCATCTCTATTGCTACCTGTGTGTGACAGGTATTCCTTGCAGTGCATCTGCAGGTAATTTGGTGTCCATCTGTGTTCTGCAGTCACATGTGGCCCTCTGGGACCAGAAACCACCCAGATTAATGTGTACCCAGTGTCAGGGTCGGGCTGACATGGGCACCTGTTATCATAACAGAGGGGCTTCTAGACTTGCATGAGGTTGGTGTAGCAGTGCCTCTACAGGTCAAAGTGGTATACACTACATACCCCAAAGGTCCCACAATCATCCTTCTTGTAGGTAAAGGACAGTTGCCTGAACCCCGGTGAAGCAACCTCAATCCTGCTGGTATAAAACATCCCTCCTGGGTTTGGGGGGGGAGGGGGCCCAAAGCCATACCAGTGCCTAGGGCTGTGGCAGACCAGCAAAAATGCTGGGGTTAGGTCTGGAAAACCTCAACTGCCTTACACCACTGTCTGCCATTCACCAGCAGACAGCACAGGCAGATTGCATCTGCAGCACCCTAGAAGATGCTCCAACCATGCACACTCTAACTGCAGACAATCCACTAGCCAGTGCATAGAGCATGCTCACAGAGGAACTACATGCACCAAACAGGTAGCTCCATGATTGGGCCCCAGCACTAAAAACACACAAGAATCAGTGGAGACAGATAGTATAAAGTGCTATTTGGGAACCTAGACATGCCATGGTCACTGCTCGGTCAGAGTGAGTGTCCTCCCATCATGACATGCTGTGGCCACCCTGTCCATGCAGGCGGTGGTAAGGCACTACAGTGTCCCAGCCATTGCCCCACATCCTGTGAAGATGCATCCTAGCCAATCCGCCCTGTCTGGGCCATACCCACAATACCTTGCTCCTCATTATGCACATATTCAGGCTAACGCTGGTAACAGTGGGACATTGTGGGCCCAGTAAGGTGTGGGCAGTCACAGAACAATGTGTAGATACACACACACACACTCCTATTGCAGCACCGTGCAAAGATAGGGGTGGTTGGCAACCCTGCCCACCACACTGGTCCTGATCACAGTGCAGACATTGCTAAACTGTGCAGGAGGTAGCAGTAGTGCTCTGGTGATAACTGCAGCTCCTTGCAGGGGCCAACAGCCTGACTCTCCATGCAGCTTTGAATTTGGATTGTGGAGCCTGTGTGTGTGGGTGTTTGTACCCCCGTTCGCCGCTGCTTTGGGCTTTGCACATGTTGCTGTTGTATCTGCATTGTAGGGTAAAATAAAGGAACATGCTTTGCAGGATCCACAGCTGGGAGTTGAATCTGTGACCCTCTAGTTCTGCACACACTGGCTGTGTACTGCACCATACTGCTGCTACAGATGTACAGTAGTCCCTGGAGCTACCTGTACTTTTCCTCAGCCAGACCTTTTATGTTGCACTGCACACCACGTACAGGTACAGAGCATGGCCTAGGTCTACTGCAGGCAGGTGCCACTGCCCTCTCCAGCACGGGCACACGCCCCACCTGCCATGCTGACATGACCATGGGCATCCTCACATCCCCCCATCACCGCCTACTAATATTATGTCCCTTCCGCTTGGGGGAAGGTTGGCTGGGGGGATGTCAGGTCAGTGCCCTGGCAACTGTTAGCTAGGGTGGACCAGGTAGATGTAGGTGGATTGTGTTTGGCCTTTGTCAGCTGCTGTCTTGCTGATGTCCGGTTTCTATGTTCCTATGTGCCACCTGGGCGACTGCCTAGTCCACCCTGTGCTCCAGCTGCCCCCACTACATGTCCCGCCTGCAGCCCCCTATGCCCCATTTGCACCATCACCATAGTGGCCTTTCATATTTAGGCACTATGCTGTTGCTGCAAATGGAGCACTACTGTCACTTTTCTTGGGCTCCCTGCCTATGCTATACATTGCTGACACTGAAATTGTTTCTCTCTCTTGCAAATGTGTGCTATCGCCAGGTTTTTTTGTTGCGGTAAGATTCAGCCCTTCAGTTCCCCACGTTAGTGTGGAAGGGGCCTCTCCCCGCCCACTCCCCGCCCATTAACCCCTTCTCTCCACCCTCTCTCCACCCTCTGCAGGACTTACCGCGGCCAGAAACGCTAACACACCTTATGTAATGTTAACGGATGTTAGGTAACGTTAACGCATGTTAACGTAATGTTTAAGCGCGTTAACATTACCTAACACGCGTTAACGTAGCATCTGCTACGTTAACGCAGTTTAGTAAACATACCCCTCACTGTTTGAGCCAAAAGTTGGTTACTCCATCTGGGCCAGGGTTCTTTCAATTTGGAGTTCGTTTTAACCTGTTTCCAATTCTTCTTTGTTACTACAGGCTATTCCATAGGTTTGATGTTTGTTTTTTCTAAATGCTTCTGTATGCTGGGTAACCATTCTGTTTTCTGATTGTGCTGTATTGGATCCTCATATAGCTTTCTCCAGAAGGTTTCGGTTTCAGCTTTGATTGGAGGTGCTTTTACCATATTGATGCTCTTCCCCTGTAGAATTGTTTTGGATTCTCTCTAAATAGTTCATTCTGATATCTTTCTTTTCTGTTTTCTTCATATTTTCAAAATTTTTGCGCTTCTGCTGCTATTTTCAATTTATTGTTGGAGTATAAAAATTTCAGGTCTTCTTATGTTAATGTAGCATGCTTCAGCTTGATGTCTTGAATCTTCCTTAATATCTTTGATTATCTTAATCCTTTTAGATATCCATCCATCAGGGATAACTCTGCACGCAATGATTGTATTTTTCCTTCGATGCGCTTTTTCCAGGGAGGAACTGTTATTGTTCTCTTTTTCTTCTAGCCTAGGGACTCTAGTTAGTAGTATTCTTGCAGTAATAAATTTAGCTGCACAATATTGTATTCAATTAATTCTGGTGATGTCAATAAATGGTCCCTTTATATTGGATATGGCCTTATTCATCTTAATTATCATACTTCTAGCCTTAGGTGTTAAATTTAGCTTGGGTAATCTTTCCCTTGCTGGGAACCCAGCATATTCATCTCTTTCCATATGGACTAGGAGTTCTATCTTGAATTCCTCCACCTCTGGGTCTTTCTCTTCCCTTTCTTCTTCCTCCTTTGCATCCTCCAATTCAGTTAATTTGTTGACCCTTCCTTTATTCAGCTCACTCTCCTGTAGTTCCAAATCTCTCAACTCCATCTCTCCCTCAACCTCTCTTTCCTTTTCTGTGTCTTCCTTTCTTCTGGTAGTCACCTAGGTCTCCTCCTCCCTGTATTTCTCTGTCCACGGAATCCCTTAGCTGCTTCAAAATGTTATCATTCACATACTTCTTTTCTTTGATCTTTAAAATTAAAGATCTTAAATTTGCATGTTACTTTTTGCAGTTTTTCAAATGGCAATTTTCCTCTTTCTTCCAGCTTTTGACGAACTCTTTGCATTCCCTCTTGATTTAAATATAGGTGTATGTTTACTAAACTCCAGAAATGTTACAGTCGTTAAGTTCCCCGGTAATGTTACGGATGCCCATATAAAGGAGTGGGCGGTGCATCGGTAAAGTAAGCCGTGTCAGGTAACACGCGTTACAAGGCGCGTAACGCGTGGTACAGTGCACCATGGACCCACCGCGCGTGAACACCACAGCTGACGGGAAGCAGCAGCGCGTCCGAAGGGGTTTCAATCTAAGGCGCGCTGACAGTAGAAGACGCTCTGAGGGATGTGCAGACATGGTGCCATGAGAAACGGAGCCATAGGTGTAAGGCCATAGACCACAGGCAGCTGATATTGCAGTCTGTAATGGGGACATGAGCCACAGTTAACACATGCACACACACCACGAAATGGTGTGCAGTGAACCCAGCATGCAGAGGAGTAAACAATGGTAAAGGAAAGGGGGCCAGGGGTCAGTCTGAAGGGCCAGCTGTGTGGATGGTGTGTGTATAAGGGCAAAATGGGCAGGGAATCCAAAAAAGAGTAAGAGGGATTTGAATTGGTACACTGAAGAGCCCAAACACAAATCACTGACACCAATACCAAACCACTAAGCAACCTGCCCACCCAGTCAGCCCAAAGAAAGAACATAAGAACATAAGATATGCCATACTGGGTCAGACCAAGGTCCATCAAGCCCAGTATCCTGTTTCCAACAGTGGTCAATCTAGGTCATATGTACCTAGCAGTTTCCCCAAACACACAGGTTCCACAATGCTTATACTGGGTCAAGCACTGATATCCTGGGCCCCTTCTTAATAATGGTTTATGGACCTTCCCTCCAGCAACTTGTCCAAACCTTTTTTAAACCCAGCTACACTAACAGCCTTTGCTACATCCTCCGGTAACAAATTCCAGAGTTTGATTACACGTTGAGTGAAAAAATATTTTCTTTTGTCTTTAATAGTTTACCCTGTAGCTTCATTGCATGTCCCTTAGTCTTTCTATATTCTGATAACGTAAACAATCGATCTACGTTTACCCGTTCCACTCCGTTCATTAATTTATAGACTTCTATCATATCTCCCCTCAGCCGTCTCTTTTCCAGGTTAAAGAGCTCTAACCTTTTTAGCCTTTCTTCATAGGAGTATCCTTCCATCCCCTTTACCATTTTGGTGGCTCTTCTCCGAACCTTTTCTAATAACGCTATATCCTTTTTAAGATATGGCGACCAGAATTGCACACAATATTCAAGGTACGTTCCCACCATGGAACGATATAGAGGCATTATAATATCTTTTGTTTTATTTTCCATTCCTTTCCTTATGATACCTAGCATTCTATTTGCTCTCTTGGCCGCTGCTGCACACTGGGCCGAGGGTTTTAACATGTTATCCACTATGACGCCTAAATCTTTTTCCTGGGTGGTGGTTCCTAATGTGGAACCTTGCATCGTGTAACCATAGTTTGGGTTGTTCTTCCCTAGGTGCATAACTTTGCACTTGTCCACATTAAATTTCATCTGCCATTTTGATGCCCAGTCTTCCAATTCATCAAGATCCTCTTGCCATTTTCCACAATCCTCTTGGGTTTTAACAACTTTAAATAGTTTTGTGTCATCTGCAAATTTGATAACCTCACTCGTTATTCCAAAAGCAACGGACCCAGCACAGATCCCTGGGGTATACGACTATTCACCTTTCTCCATTGGGAAAATTGGCCATTTAGCCCTACCCTCTGCTTTTTATCTTTTAACCAGTTCCTGATCCACAATAGTACACTGCCTCCTATCCCATGACTCTTTAGTTTTGCCAAAAGTCTCTGATGAGGGACCTTGTCAAAGGCTTTCTGAAAGTCCAGATACACTATATCAACTGACTCACCTTTGTCCACCTATTTATTCACACCTTCAAAAAAACATAACAGATTAGTAAGAGAAGATCTTCCTTGTTTAAAGCCATGTTGGCTGTCTCCCATTAGGCTATGACTATCTACATGCTGAGCAATTTTGTTCTTTACGATGGTTTCTACCATTTTTCCCAGTACTGACAGCAGGCTCACCGGTCTGTAGTTTCTCGGATCACCCCTGGTACCCCTTTTTAAAAATTGGTGTTACATTGGCAATCCTCCTATCTTCAGGTATTACAGATGATTTTAATGAAAGTTCACAGATTACTAATATATATACCATCTGGCCCAGGTGATTTGCTACTCTTCAGTTTATCTAATAGTTGTAATAAATCTTCCCAATGTATCAATATTTCCTTCAATTCTTCCACACCTTTAAATACCACTTCAGTCATGGGTAACATCCCTACATCTTCCTCAGTAAAGACCGAAGCAAAGAATTCATTCAGTCTCTCTGCTATCGCCTTGTAGCCTCTTAGTGCCCCTTTAACCCCTCTATCATCTAATGGACCAACTGACTCTATCACGGGTTTTTTGCTACGAATGTACTTGAAAAAGTCTTTATTTCATGTTTTTGCTTCTGCAGCAAGCTTCTTCTCAAATTCTCCCTTTGCCTGCCTTATCAATTCCTTGCATTTGACTTGCCAGTGCTTGTGCTGTTTCCAGGTTTCATCGTTTGGCTCTTTTTTCCATTTCCTGAAAGATGCTTTTTTGGCAACAACAGCCTCTCTGACCTCACCTTTAAACCATGTGGCAGTTCTTTGGACTTTCTTCCATTTTTCTTAAAGCATGGAATATAGCTGGTCTGGGCTTCCAAGATAGTATTTTTCAACAACACCCAAGCTTGATATAAGTCTTTAACCTTTGCAACTGCTCCTTTTAGTTTTTTCTTAACTATTTTCCTCATTTTATCATAGTCTCCCTTTCGAAAGTTAAAAAGTAGTACTGTGGATTTCCTTACTATCCCTCCTCCACTAATTAAATCAAATGCGATCATGCTATGATCACTATTGCCAAGTGGCCCCAACACCCTTATCTCTTGCACTAGATCTGGTGTTCCACTAAGGACTAGCTCTAATTTGGCTTCCCCTCTGGTCGGTTCATGAACCAGCTGCTCCAAGAAGCAGTATTTATTTCATCTAGGAACTTTATCTCCCTAGCATGTCCTGCCGTGACATTGACCCAGTCGATACCGGAGTAATTGAAATCACCCATTATTATTACTGCGCTGTAATTTTTGTTAGCTTCCATGATTTTTTTGAGCATTTCATCATCCATTTGTTCATTCTGGCCAGGCGGTCGATAGTACACCCCCACTGCCATCGCCTTCCCCTTTTTACATGGAATTTCAATCCATAGAGATTCTACAGCAAATTTTGTTTCCTGCAAAACTTTAATCCTTTTTGACTCAATGCCCTCTCTAACACAGAGCGCAACCCCTCCACCAATTTGATCAGCTCTATCATTACGATATAGCTTGTAATAGGAGCATATGTAACAGCTAGCATGTGACAGATAGGCTGCATGGAGGGGACACTGCAGTGTACAGTGAAGAGAGGGAAGGGTGTATGGAAAAGGGACAAAGCCGGAGCCATTGTATGGTAAGGAGAGCAGAACAAACGAAAAGGAACCTATGGGACCCAAACCCACAACCTATGTTGGTTCCACGCAGATCTGCAACCACTTTCCCAAACAACCACAACAAGAACAATGCAAATATGTTCCACTAAGTGGCCATCATTTCTGCTAGATTATCATGCAGTAGTGCGTCCTACGCATTCTGTGTCCTGCGCATGATGCAGAGAACATGCGTAGCAGGGCATCTGACACGCAGTGTGCACAATAACATGCGTGACGTTACGTGCCTTATGAGATATGTCTAGAGGCCTTAGCATATGTGGTCAGATTATGGCCCGTAACAACGCATGTCCCAAACAGACATCATGCACGTTATTGTGCGTGCTGCAACGCACGTTTACTGTAACACACAACACAAGTATGCTGCAATATGGCACACTACTGTAGACAACCTGTCCAGTGCCCCCACCAGGTCTAGGACTACAGCTGTTCCCCAGCCCCCAACCATGGTCTGACATTCACCAGCTGCAGGCACATTCAGACTGTACCTGCTGCACCATGCCAGGCATCCCAGCCATGCACTAACTAACCGCGGACACTCCGCTAGCCATTCTATCCTGCATGTACACAGTTGAACTATGCACACCCAGACCCAGGTTGTATGGCACAGGCACCTGGCAGGTGCCCCAGTGGCTGGCACATAAGGCAGATATGTAGCACTATGTGGGAATATAGCCGTGCCATGGTCACTGTTTGGTCAGTGTGAGAGTGTCCTAACAGCAAGATGTGTTGTGGCCACCTTGTCCATGCAGGTAGTGGTTGGGCACTACAATATCCCAGCCATTGCCCTACACCCTCTGCAGATGCATGCTGCCCAGTCCGCTGCTCCTGATCACAGTGCTGACATTGCCAGACTATGCAGGAGGCAGTATTAGTGCTCCCTTGGTGACTGCGGCTCTGTGCTGGGGCCAACAGCCTGACTCTGCATGGAGCTTTGGATAGTGGAGCCTGTGTGAGTGGGTGTTTGCACCCCTGTTGGCCGCTGCTTGGGGGATTGCACATGTTGATGTTGAATCTGCATTGTAGGGTAAAATATAGGCAAAAAACTATCACTCACTCCAAAAGTAACAAAATTGTTATGTGAAGTTCATTAGGTAATATCCACTCTACTGTTCTTTGTTCTTTATACATAAACAAAAGAAAACATAAAGGAGGTCTCAGACTTATTCTGCATTTTTTTCAAACAAAAAAGATATCCAAATGCTTATGTCATCTTGCATCAACGACCATCCTTTATGACAATGCAGTTTATAAATATACAAATCAAAAATTGCTTACCTTCGAATTTTTCTTCAAGACAACTGCACAATCTATTGCTTTTCCCAACGCCTCACTGCGACGCCTTTCAAGCGTTTCGCTTCATAAAGCTTCATCAGGGGCAGAAAAACACTGTTGACAAAAACCAGACACACCAAAACTCAATTATAATATAAATTTATACCCATCCCATAACAATATCAATTCTATTTATTTACATACCAATCTCATAAGACCAACTTTCAAAAACAACACCACATATATATGGAGTTAGACAAAATAGCAAATTCCAAAACACTTCATCAAAACTAGTCATCAAAACTATTAGAATCACATCTCATTATTGTAGCTACTCAAAGCCACCACTTACTTTGAAGCTTTCATTAAAAGTTTATACTTCTAGATGCTGCAGACGCTCACACGATCATGCCTTCCTTCAAAATAGGCGATCCCTTCTACAAAAACGCCGCGCATGTGAACTACTTCCTCGATGCTCAGCTAGATATACATACAACAATGACGTCATAAAACAATACCATTCTTACACGCCCATAAAAATCATTCAGTACTTCATATTCCTTACCCATAAACACACCAACAAATATAAAGAAATACACAAAGCATCCATATTCATCGGAACCACAACAACATGGACTCAGATGCAGCTACCCCAGTCAATTTGCACATTAAGACCACCTGGAAATACTGTCTGTAGGTTAAAAATCCACCTCTGTTCACAGCATATCAGCATTTGTTCTCGCGATTTACCCACCCAACCTGCCTGTATACTATCTATACAAAAACATCTAAGCTCACCAAAGGAATGTCCTTGATCTATACAGTGTTGCACTATAGGGGCTTCACGTATCTTACATTTCAATCTGCTTTTATGTTCTCCCATTCGCACTCTGAAAGACCTATTCGTCTTCCCTACGTACATCAGCCCACATGAGCAAAGAATACCATAAACAATGTAAGAAGATCCACATGAGGTTTGTCTCTTTAATTTATACATTATGCCATGGTATTCAAAAATAGTTGTCTCCCAAGATATGGGGCAAATGGAACAATCCCCACATTTACTATGTCCAGCTCGAGCCTCAAGCTGGGAAGGCACTGAAGATAAAGGACGCAAAACTGTAGGACTTAGTTTCTTTTTCAGGCTCACTGCTAACAACCTGACAGTCAACTTTGATAAAACAGAGGCCATGTTTATCACTAGAGACTCCACCTTCATTCCCCCACAAACAATCAACATTTTGGACAAAGTTGTCGCAGTCAAGGACGAGGTAATGTACCTGGGCATTACATTAGACAGAGCTCTGAACCTAAAAGCACACATTGCTAATACTGCATCAAAAGCCTACCACCGATTAAGAACTATCAGGAAGCTCAAACTAATACTTACCCAAGACCACTTCCGCACAGTCTGCCAGCAGTCATCACTCCACTGCTTGACTATGGAAACTCATTATACCAAGGCCTCCCCCAGCAGACTATTCACCCACTACAAATGGTGCAGAACACCGCAGCACGCATCATCACGGGCACTGCAAGATCGGACCACATCACCCCAGTCCTACAACAGCTACACTGGCTCCCAGTAATCGCCAGGGCAAAATTCAAAACAATCCTGAACATCTTCAAAATCTTCCACCACCGCTCCGCAGATGCACTTCAGGATATAATATCCAAAGATGCCAGCAGCAGACCCAGAAGGACCAATAGTGGCAACAGGATAAGCACACCCACAGATTATCACAGAACTAAACAAGCAACGTCTAAGAGAGTACCCTCGCTGTTAGCCCCTGCAATGTGGAATTCCCTCCCTATGGAATTAAGGGCCCTGAATGACTCTAAAGACTTTCGTAAGGCACTCTTTATTGAGGCCTATGAGCAAGCACTATAAGTTGCTATACTTGATATCACCCACATGGCCCAACATCAACCTACAATACCTGACCCCAACCACCCTCCACACCCAGACCCATAAATACTTCATATTTACGTTTGTGAGTCGTACCCTACCTGTTGAATGTGAACCCATTTGTGTTGTGACCACTTTGATTGAAGGATAAGGTGGTCTATAAAACTGTCTAAATAAATAAATAAATAAAATTGCAGGACATTGATTGACGTAGCTTCTGATTTCAAGGAAGTATGGTTGCTGTACTGGTTCTCTTGGATGCTTAGAAATGAAGATTAATGAACTTTGTGTTGAACTAATTTTAATACAGTTTGAGACTACAGTTCTCCAAAGTTAAACCAAAAATGTATTACCTTTTGTATTTAACTAACTTATCACCTACAGATTGTTGGATAATTTGTATATGATTTGCATGATAGTGATCATTGCCAATTAAGAAAAATCAGGCTTTTTGATTTTGATTTTGATTTATTAAACGTTTTCTTGAGTGAAGGCAGTTTATGGTATGTATTGCACATTTCATGAAAATGTAGATCATTCACTTTTCCATAGTTCACTCTCTATGCCTGCTGAGCACAATTTTGTGCCATCTCTGGGCATAACTAAACAATTTAAAATGTATTGCTTGTCTTTTTCTTTGCTCAGTTGGACCCCATCCTCATGCTGTTTACATTTGCTGCAGACTTGGCTCAGGACTGAGCAGTGCCATGGGTGATTGCCTTGTACATCCCATAATAACAGATCTGCAACTATAAACTAAGCCTGTGCATAAAATTAATGTTCAGTCTATCCTCCCCTAAGTGAACGAGTGAAATATCAATAAGCCGTGTGCATTCATATATTCATCTGTTGAGGAAGTAAGTTCACAAATGCAAGGATTACACTGCATGTTAAAATGAAATGCTTCCTGTGCAGCGTTGAACACATGGATACCTTTAAAGGTATGTGTGTATACTACTGACTCTATGCAAAAGAAAGTCAGCATCAGAGGGGATGGAAGCAGGAACGGCATCACAATGCAGGAGAGGTCAGTAAGCACTACGGTGTTGTTTCAAGTAATTTCTGCTGCTGCTGACCTCGGAGAGGGGCGGCAATGGGGGCATGGCAGGAGCAGGGGGCACCAGGAATGAGGTTCGTCTAGGGCACCTCATTGCCTTGCACTGGCCCTGGATGATGATGATGACCAAGACACCGTTTCAATCAGGTCATTCTTCCAGTCAGTAGCTGTGGGTTAAGAAAACTGCTGAGAAACATCATTGAGACCAAAGATTTAAAGAAATTACAGATACGCCTAAATGAGACTGGGGAAAATGTCGACCGCTCAGCAATTTCAAGATTACTTCACAACTATGACCTACATAGGAGGATAGCCAGAAAGAAGCCACTACTGGAAAAAAAAAACGTATGGCATGCCATTGAGCATTCACAAAGAAACTGCACAGACATGATGGAGAAGGTTTTGTGGACTGCTGAGAGAAAAGTGGAACTTTTTGATCAAAAAGCAGCAGGGACAGGGAAACTTGTGAAGATAGAGGGAAAGATGGATGGTGCAGATCTTGGGGGAAAACCTGTTTGAGTCTGCCATAAACATCTGGAAATACCTCCAGGGCTCTGCTTCATCTGAGCAGCAGAGACCTCTAATGGCTCTCCTAAATTACTGCTTTGTGAACTTTTTGTGCCACCCAGTGTTTTCAGAACATGGGAAGTCTCTCCTATCCAGAGCTGTAAAGGTGGGAGGAAACCTAACATGGAGGTACTGTAAAACCTGACTGAGATAAAGATCAAGCCCAGAGTTTCCTTTCTTTGGCTAGCATAACCATTTTACCACAGCAGCAGGGATATCCCAGAGATTCCAAAGGTGAATCATCCCAGAGTGAGATTTACTGCCCACGAGAGTGACATTTTTTTCAGATGATGCATCCAGGATATAAATATAGAAAGATTTAAATGTAGTGTTGCTTTGCCGATTTAAAAAGCAGCAGAAAATAATATTTGCTTTTCTTTGGAGCCTCTGAAAGGATACAGACATAGTGGAGGCAATGGGCCCAATTCTGTGCCATGAATAGCAGGAATGGACGTCCCAACGGGATGTCCATCACTGCTATTTGTGCCTCCCCCCACCGGCATCAAACCTCCCCGCCGGTTGTGCGGAGAAGTTAGACAGGGGTGGGGAAGAGGCGCCTCAGGGGCAGAATCTGGGTGGGCGGTTGACTGCCTTGGACGTACAGGGCCGATTCTAATGTCGGCCCTTTATGCCCAGGGCTGGCAACTTGTGTGAGGAAGTTATTCCACCTCCAAAGTGGAATAACTTCCCTGGACATGTTTTTTTTATGGCCTGGGGTACGGATGGGGTGGAGGGGGGGCAGAGAACATTCCCCGCAGCCTGACCCTGGCCTTAGGAGGCCAGATCGAGGATCGGACTGTGAGGAATAAGCTTTTGTTACCGGCAGCCGGCATCCAAGCTTTTAAATGGAACTGCGGTGCTATGGCAACCAGACACCATGACGCCGCGGCTCCATTTAAAAGCTCTGACTGAGTTAGTTAGGCTTGTCATGTACATGCAGGCTGAACTGAATCGCAGTCCCAGCCTGCACATACATGACTGATCACGATTCTGATCCCGTGGGGCTAGATGTACCCTGCGGGATCAGAATTGTGAGTCCCTCTGTACGTCCTGCTCAGACCGGACGTACAGAGGGGCTTGACGTCCAGGATGGAATGAGCCCTTCAGTGATTAAAAGTATGTTCATAAGTTTCACAGCACGTGTACTTGTAGGTACAGAATCAAGGGATGTTACAGGAGGTGGCAGTGCACAAGAAGGCTCTTGGTGTCTTCTTTTAGGCTTGTCTCTCATGAAAGCAATGACCAGCACGAACGCACTGGCACTGAGCCACAAATTCTTAAGATAAAGGGTTCAATGAATGTGGGAGTGGGAGAGCCTTAAAATGAGTGTGACACACTCCTAAGGAGTGAGACTTGGCATTCTGGCTCCACAGCCAGTTCACCACCAGGGAGAAAGAGAGATTCTGGGTTACCCAACAAAGGATCAGCACCATAGTAGTGACAAGTGCTGCTTAGGTCACTGTACTGCTGTATAAGGAGCAGATGAGAAAGCAGGAGAGAAGGAGCCTTGGATACAGAAGGAGCCAAAGGGAGTCTTGATCCAGGATGAAGAGAGAAGAAGGATACAGAGGACATCCCTTGGAGCAAAGACAAGGAGGACTAGACATAAATGGTGCTAGGTTGGTGATCACTTCCAAGTCCAATATCCAGCTCTGTAGGTACTCTGAGAAAAGAGTAAGGAGACAGATTCTCCACCACATGGATAGACTATGAAAGGAGAGTGGATGCAACTGTTTTTGTGCTCTGCCATTCATTATGTTATCAGTGAATCCTCAATGTTTTCAGTAAACCATTGATTCAGAACACCACATTCTGACTTGGACTGCTTTTTGAAAGTGAGGATTACAGTGAATAGAATTAATATGTCAATGGACACCCAATATTTTACTGGTCCTGAACAGAGAACCCTAAATTCCCAATGAGCTAATACATCAAGGACAATATTGGCTCCCTGAAATTGTGCAAATAGTTGTTGTGAGGTTGCATCACTAAGACTTCAAGCACTTACCTGAAGCCTAGTGCAAAGAGGCTGGAGTGGCCCAGGACTAAGGTAGGAATATTGGCCTTGGAAGAGTACTGAGGCTGAATGCTAAAGCAACTTTGGAGAATTTATGATCTTGTGCACTTCACTGTAAATGATCCACCAGCCCTGGAATAATGCAGCATTGACTAAATGGAACGAATTTTGTAATGCTTGTGTTGCACGAAGGGGGAAGTGAGCCTATTGTGGTGTGTACATGTGCGTAATTTCTCATGGGAATGGGGAGAAGTTGCTGATTGCTCTTGCTGATTTTGAGTTCATGGGATGTGTCTGCGAGAACAGAATCCAGTTCAAATGGGATATGTAAGGATTTTGAGCGTTCTTGAAGATCTGTTAATGGGGAGGAATCATGACTTTGAGGGAGGAGATGGGCCTTGACGAGATCTATTGAGGTTTCTTTCTAGTTGATTTTGAAAGTTGGGGAATCATAGAGGAAGGTAATAAAAGCTTAGAACTAGGCTGGTACTAGGCCACTGAAATACAACTTGAGGCTATAAAGAGTCTGTAGCTTCCAGGCCACGGCCCAAACACGTCTGTCCAACAAACGGTGGTATGGCACCCCTTAGCTTTTTACTAAGTATATATCTGCTCCTACTGGTTCCCTCATATGCCTTCATCTCCAACTTCTACTACGCACTACCACACATATGCACTTCAATATATATGCTTTGCCCCATACAATCACCTGTCCTCCCTCCACTCACCCCCTACCAAACTACCCGCAATGACCCAACAATCACACCATCTCCAAAGCCCTCTATTACCAGGCATAATAGGCCACAGAGGCACCGCAAACCAAGAAGGCCGAATGTAGACAAACCCCTGCTAACACAGAGCACCCACATACTTTCACCACAAACAACTCTTGATGCATGCAACATCATCCTCATTAATGCCAGATCTATCAGGAACAAGACCCAATTAATCCATGACATCATAACGGATGAGCAACCGGACATCCTATGTATAACTGAAACTTGGATCTCGGACACCAACTCAGCATTATTAAACCAGATAAATAAACCCGGTTACAAATTATACAACTGCCCCCGCACCAGCAAAAGAGGAGGAGGAGTTCTCATCATCGCCAAAGCCAACCTACAATTAACAACCACATCCCAGCTTTCAAATATGGACATTGATTTGCTGAAAGTTGAAAACTCAGCTCTATCCATCTGCCTAATATACAGACCCCCATCACCACATCATGAATCACTTGCAATAGCACTAGAGAACATCTCCACCACGCAACTCAGGAAATTCCAAATCATCCTGGGAGACCTAAATTTAACCTCCATGCCACCTACTCACGCAAAGACCTTCCTTGAAGCCAAGGACCAACTAGGATATCAACAAATAATAAATGAGCCCACCCACGACAAGGGTCATACCCTAGACATGGTCTTCACACCCACGACCCAGCAGGGAAACGAAGAAAAACCTCTAATAAAGATAACTCCAGTACCATGGTCCGACCACCATCAAATTGATCTACGCTTAAACCTTCCTTCCGTACCCAAAGACGCAAAGGCCCGGAGAATGGTACACCCGCAAAGGGGTTTCAGCAAATTAAACTTGGAAGATCTCATAAGTAAAGTTACCACCCACATCGATTTGGAATGCATTGACCTCGATCTACTGACAAACAGCTGGAACAAGGGAATACAGGCTGCATCACACCCAACATGGAAGACCCCCCTAATCTCAACTAAGCACAGATCAGAACCCTGGTACACAGAAATGCTGACCAGAATGAAGAGGGAACTCCGAAGACTAGAGAGAAAATGGAGATGAAACAAATCCATGGAACACAAGGCTGAATACCTCAGACACCTCACACAATACAAAGGCGAGGTCAACTCTGCAAAAAGGACACACCACACCAACTTATTAAACAAAGCTATCAATAAGCCTCGTGAGCTATTCGAGCTAGTGAAATCACTGACAAAAGTACCTCTGGAGGACCACCGTGTGACAGTAATCAAACCCCAAATCCTGGCAGACCATTATGCAAGCAAGCTCACTGCACCCACATCCACGCACTGCTTGAACGTAAACTACCCGGAACATCGCCTAAGCAAGACAACCAAAGTAGACCAGGAACTAACATGGAACAACTTTCACAGCATTGATGCTCAGCAAATTACCAACATAATAACAAACATCCGTACCACCACATCTCTGCTAGATCCCTGCCCAACTGCATGGGTTAAGGCGGCAAAACAAGATATTGCGAACCAAGTATCACATATTGTGAACCAATCGCTGCAACAAGGAATTATGCCCACACAACTCAAGAAATCAATAATAAGACCAGTCCTAAAGAACAACTCACTCAACAAGGAAGACCCAGCATCATACCGCCCCATCTCCAGCATATCTTTCCTGGCAAAGATCATTGAGAAGTCAGTCATATTACAACTACAAGACCATCTGGATGAACATGAAACCCTAGATGAACAGCAATACGGGTTCCGACAACGTCATGGGGTGGAAACACTGTTGATAGTGCTGCTTAACAACCTCCTCAAGGGCCTTGAAGACAAAAGGAAAATGTTTATACTCATTTTCATTGACATCTCTGCCGCCTTTGATACAGTCCATCATGGAACCCTCCTACAAAGGATTGAATCAATAGGAATATTGGGAACCCCCCTGAAATGGTTCTCGTCTTACATAACCAACAGAATGCCACAAGTTCATTTCAATGGCGAAGAAGCCGAGACCTTCCAACAAACGCAAGGCATACCTCATGGCTCCGCCCTCTCGGCACTACTTTTCAATGTCTATATGCGACCCCTCTGTAATATTCTACAACAGCACAATATCAACTACCACATTTATGCGGATGATATTATGCTCTACACACAGTTGGATTCCGAGAACCCGAACTATACTCAGCTTGAATCATGCCTAGCCGAGATGTTAAATTGGATACAGCAAAATAACATGGCGATCAACCATAAGAAAACTGAGGTCATGTATATCTCAAGAAAACCAAACTTTGACCCGCCTGCGTCAGTCACCCTATGTAACAATACATATCACACGAAAAATGAAATAAAATATCTGGGTGTAACACTGGACAGCAATCTAAAGATGGAAAAGCACCTCCGCAAAACCAACAAGGCCATTTTCCACAAACTTAGAGTCCTACAACCCCTATGGAGCATCATTGATCCTCAAGATTTCAGGACTGTTGCGCAAGCTCTAATCATGCCGCACCTCGACTACTGCAATGCAATCCTACAGGGCCTTCCAAAGAAAACCCTCAACATTCTCCAAATGGCCCAAAATGTTGCGGCTAGGGTAATCATGAAAAAGAACCTCACCGATCACATTACCCCTGTACTAATCGAGCTTCACTGGCTCCCCATTGCAGCCCGGGTAAAATATAAAATATTAGTAACCACTTTCAAACTGATTCATAACATAGCACCATCCTTTCTCTCCACCCTTATCAGCACGCAACCACCCAACAGAAGCAGGCGAACAATCCACTCAAATACACTCCTTGTTCCCCCGGATATCAGATCTGTAAATACCACTACTAGCCAACGAGCATTCTCCTATTCAGCCCCGTCCATCTGGAACCAACTACCACCAGAGCTAAGAGCTGTCAAAGACCTTATGGAATTCAGAAAGAAGCTCAAGACACATCTTTTCCAGTGCCAATACAATCTGATATAATCCCAGGGGTAGAAATGATACCACCCAATGAAACATGGTGACAATTTATGTAAATAAGTAAATATGTAAATATGTAATGTCTCAATCATTCCCATATGACCTTCCCCCGAGTGCTGTGCTTTCTCCACCAAATCAATGTGTGTATATTTCAAAAATTTGACATGATTGTACAAACCCGTTTCGTTAATCAAACCGCTACTGATTGCTGGAAGTAGCGGTATACAAATGTGTGCTAAATAAAGAAAGAAAGAAAGAAATGTGTGTGACTGGTGCAAAAGGCATCTGTATAACCGTAATTTGTTGGTATAAGGAGTTGGTGGGCTAGGGTGTGTTGGGCATGTGTTCATAGAATCCCAGATCGGTTAATATGGTCATTTTTGTAGTTGGTGTTAATACGTAATTAATTTGGATATGAAGATAAAAAGTATCAACAGATCCATGGCTATGGGGGTCACAGTGGCACCATCCATAGCCACTATGGGGATCATTCTGACCCACATTTAGCGAGTCTGGATGTCCAATCTGGAAGTCCAGACCTGCTAAATACTGGGGTGCTGATGCAGCTGACAGAGCTCTCTGCACGTACAGCAAGATGTGCAGAGAGCTCTGTTCATGGGCAGGAGGGGGTGGGCCGGAGGTGGAACGAGGGCAGAAAGTGGGTGAGAACCTATCCCCAGACATACAAGCCCGATTCTGAGATCAGCCCTGTACATCTGGGGTTGGCCATTTGCCCGGGGGACTTATTCTACCTCGGAGTTGGAATAAGTCCCCCTGGATGGAGGAAGATTGAAGGCTCGGGCCAGCAAAGTGAGATGAGGGGGCGCAGGGGGTACCTCGCACTCCAACTCTGGCCACGGCATGCCCAACTGGGGGTCGGGCTAGGGGAAAGCATATTTTCAGGGATCGCGGCTCCTGCATGGAGCCATGGTGCCATGGCAATATGATGCCATGGCATCACAGCTCCATGCAGGCGCCTGGCTGGGATAACCGGGTAAGTGTCGAGATATCCAGAGTGCCTGAATCAGGACACGTCCTGGACATCCCGGCTTTATGCCACAATTCTGCTCCCATGGGGCCATCTAGCACATCACTGAATTGGCCTCTATACTGTATATTTAGCACGTTTTGTGGAAACTATGGGCTGTCCATCTCAATGGTTCAGATGGGTACAAATCTGGATTCGTTTTTGGGGTGATATATTTTTCATTTTGACAGAAGAAGTTCAATTGGAAAATTGTATAACATGGTTAAATACACAAAAACAATATTTGAAATCTAAAATTACAAAGAATTTGTACACAATAAATGTTTTTGATATATTAATCACAAAGCAAGATGGGAAGATTACTACTAAGCTATATCGCAAGCCAACAGAAAGGAACAACTTATTAAGAAACAACAGTCATCACCCCATGAGACTGAAGGACAATTTACCGGTAGGGCAATTTTTAAGACTCAGAAGACTGTGTAGTAATTTGGATGGTTTTCAGAATGAATCATTACAGCTATAACATCAGTTAATGAATAGAGAGTATTCGCAGCCTATAATTAAGAAAACTTATAAAAGATCATTGTCTTTATTATCATATAATGAAAGAAGTCAAGGTCAAAGATTAATGTGTACTACCCTATTCTACAAAAGCAATAAAAGTAAAGAATATTCTTCTAAAACAATGGGGTCTATTATCAGTGCACCAAAGTTTTAGGGAAACTCCTATTATAGAATATACGAAGGGCAAGAATATTTCTAACTGGGTAGTTTAAGACTGATTTATATACACCACAAGCACAAGATTGTGTAGGGCAATTTAAATGGCATCAATGTCGCTACTGCCAACAAATGCTTAAAGAATCGCAGTGGCAGGATCCTGTTACAAAGTGTTAATATTGTTAAACATCAAACTACATGTTTATTTACTTATGTAGTTTATATGAGACAATGCAATTGTCCCAAAATGTACATTGGCAGGGCATCTAAACCATTCAAAGTACGGCTGGTTGAACACAGATCACAACTGAAAATGCATTGTAATTCAGCCCCATTGGTAAGACACTGACTAGAGGCAGGTCATACATTTGAGAGTTTGCACTGGAGAGTGATAGATCATATATCTTCTATAAAGAGAGGCCGCAACTGGATGAATAGATTAGTTTATATTGAGCAACATTTGGATATTTAAGCTCTATTTAAGAGAACCACATGGTATGAACAGAGAGATGGCGTGGACAACATTACTCTGAATCCGCTATAAAAGCATCATAAGGTACAGTTTTGACGTAACTGGAACTGGAAATAGAATCTGGCTACTTGTAAAAGAGAAACAATGGATATCGAGAGAGCTGTGAAGTAACCAAAAAAAGAAGCACGGAGCAGAAGTTATACTCTCCCATCATCAGATGAGTAAAAATTTGTAACCCCTGAAACAGGATTGATAATGTTTCATATTATGCGATCCGAAACATAGCACTGTGTCGGGGTGCAGCGGTTTTAATTAAAAATTACGACTTGGGGGGGGCGGAGCCTGATGTCCAGCGGGTAAGACGCTTCGCGCTGAAGCTCCCGAGAGGCCTACTTAGAATCCTGACTTAATACCTATACAAACTTACTATTTCGCTCCGGGCTGACCGGGGAACCTCGGGGGGATGGCGGCCCATAAACCAGCGCGCTTGGACTTCGGGTCTCCTTCTTCTTCTCACGGAAAACGCTCCAAAACAGAGGTGTCCTCCCCACAGAAGATGGCTCCATTTCGAGAAAACCCCGAAATGCACCTGGAGATTTTAGAGGAAATACGCGGCGTGAAGGAATTGGTGCAGTCCAATGGAGAAGCGCTTAGAGCCATGCGAGAAGACTTTGGAGTGCTCCAGGACCGACTTGAAAGTCTCTCATTACGGCAGGACAATATGGCGGGGGTCCTCGACTCGCACGCGGTGCGCTTGGGCACACTGGACAAGGCTGAGCGCCAGATACAGAATCTTCAAAAGGAGTTAGAAGATAGCAATAATCGAGCCCGTCGCAACAATGTGAGGCTCATTGGAATACCGGAGGGGGTGGAAGCGGGAGATATGAGAGAATTCCTGCTCAAAACTCTTCCCTCCTTGCTGAAGATCACCTTTCATAAAGAACTGGAAATCGATCGTGCACACCGTGTTCCTACCCACATGGCGCTCAACCGAACGACCCCCCGGCCTATTATCTTTCGCTTGCTACGATATCAACAAGTGGAACAAATTTTAAATGCTGCTCGGGCGAACCATCATTTGGAATTTGAAGGTCACAAAGTCTCCTTCTTCCCTGATTTGGCAAAGCCTACCGTTGACCGACGGAAGAAACTCCTTGCTTTTCGCCCTCGACTTCAACAGCTACAGGCTCGCTTTGGCCTGTTGTATCCCGCGAAGCTCCGAGTGACTCTCCACAACCAAACCAGGACATTCGAAGATCCTGATCTACTATCAGCATTTTTAGACTCCAAAGAAGCAGAGCAGATGCGCTAATCCAACGACTTGGACTTTTATTTGCCGGCTCTGTCCGCCATTTTGAAGGGCCCGATGCGGCGGTCATAGTCAAGCACAGAGACTACCTGGACTTTCTTTCTTTCTTTCTTTCTATGACTTTTTTGTTTTTTGGTCTCCTATCCCTCCATGATGTGTGCCTCGGTCGGATTCGGAGCACGCACAGTCCTCCAGGTTATGTGTTTTCTCAATTTCGGCCTTCTCTGGGGCTTCTCCCCGCAGACACATGGTCGCCAGTAATTTTTGGGGTTCTGCTTCTTCTCTACCGCGCTGCGGTTTTTCTTTTTTAATGTGGGGCGCTTCATTGTATTATCTAAGCTTATTTTCTTTTATGCCATATGTACAGCCAGATACAGTCAATATGAGGGACATTGTGAAATTATGTGCGCTATCATGCTCAGAATTTTTAACTTGTCTAAATGGCCTTATGTAAAATCTTATCACTCAACGTAAAGGGCATTAATAGTCCAATCAAAAGAAAGAAAATCCTTAGCTATCTTAGCCATGAGCATGCTGATTTAGCGTTTCTTCAGGAAACGCACTTAAACTCTGCTGAAACACTGAAACTCAATGTTAAGCCTTACATGGTGGCTGCCTATTCTCCCGCCGTTTCCAAACGGTGCGGGGTAGCCATTCTGGTTAAGAAATCTTTGCAAGCTACTGTAATTGATACTAGCGCTGACAAGGAGGGTAGATGGGCCCGAGTACATCTTAAGGTTGGAAATAGTGAATTTACATGTATTTGCATTTATGCCCCGAATGTGGACAACCCTGCTTACTATGCAAGTATTGCGCAGTTGGCACAGGCCTCTGCCAATACTCCATTAATACTTGGTGGTGATTTTAATCAAGTGTTAGACCCTCTGATAGATAGACAGCCGCCTAGAACGAGTAGTCCACCCAAGAGTCTTGCTACCCTTACAGCTCTGATGCAAGATCTTGCGCTGGTAGATATATGGAGGCTGCTTCACCCCTCCGACTTAGAGTTCACTTTCTTTTCTGCCCCCCATCACTCCCAATCTAGAATAGATTTCTTTCTCATTTCCAAAGCAATGATTTCTCAAGTAGACACGACTAGGACTCATCCTCTCCATATTTCAGATCATGCTGCCATATCTTTATCATTACATGTCACTGCGCGGGACGATTCTCCCCGAGCTTGGTTTTTTGATAGATCCTTACTGGGTCAAAAAGATTTTCAGGTTGATATAAAGGCCGCTATCCAAGATTATTTTCATTTTAACTCACCCCATGACACAGCGAGCTGGGCTTGGTGGGAGGGTTTTAAAGCATCTATCCGCGCAACTATAACTAGCTATCAAATTCGGCAGGGGAAACAAAGAAAGCAGCATTTACTGATTCTAGAGCAGCAGATAAAAGCTGGGGAGCGTCTTCTCACGTCCCGCACTGACCCATGTATTTTACTCCGTTTACAACGCTTGCGTTTTCAATACAATCAGCTTTTGTACACTGCTGCTGTTAAAAATATTGAATCACAACAAGGGCTATATTATCGGGAAAATAATCGTGCTGGCAAATTATTAGCAAATGCCCTTAAAGGACAAAAAGAAGCCAAGCGTGTTACCGCCCTCCGTAATCCGTCGGGGGGGGGCTTGGTCACTAAAGATACCGAAATCTTAGAACTCTTTCGTGATTTTTATACTCGGCTTTATCAATCTGAATGTGATTTTGAGCCAGATGTATTTGAACGCTTACTTTCAGGGGTACAAAGACCGACCCTATCTGACGAAGATAGAGTGGCCTTGGACACACCCTTTACTGTCTCAGAAATTCATTCTGCTATCAAGAAATGTGCCTCAGGTCGAGCCGCAGGCCCAGACGGTCTCCCTGCTGAATTCTACAAAACCTTTCACGCTGACTTAGCTCCAGTTTTGAAACTTTATTTTTCTGCTCTGGCCGAGGAGGGTTCTCCTTCTGGGTCCTTTTCAATGGCAAATGTAGTAGTTTTTGAGAAAGAGGGGAGAGACCCGCACCTAACAGCTAATTATCGTCCAATTTCCCTCCTAAACGCGGACTATAAAATATTTGCCACCATTCTCTCTACCCGGCTCTCTGATAGGATGCCTACCTTAATACACCCAGATCAATGCGGTTTCATTCCTGGTAGATCAACTGCTGACAATGCTCGGACTCTATGCCATGTACTGACTACCGCAGTTAATCTTGATCGCCCATTTGTTGGTCTCTCACTTGATGCTGAGAAGGCCTTTGATCGCTTAGAGTGGCCCTTCCTGTTTGCAGTCCTCCGCTGGTACGGATTCGGGGAAGGTTTTCTCCGTTGTCTTCGCACCATGTACGCACAGCCTACAGCCAGTATATGTGCCAATGCTTTAAAGTCTCAGCCTTTTCCCCTTCAACGCGGCACTCGCCAGGGATGCCCACTGTCTCCACTTCTCTTCGATCTTGCACTCGAACCCTTGGCTTTACTAATCCGGCAATCGGAGGAGATTCATGGAGTCCCCTTCACCCATAGGGAAATCAAAATTTCAGCGTATGCTGATGACCTTATGCTTTTTGTCTCTATAGACTCAGTACCGGCTGTCCTAGAGCAAATTGGTAAATACTCACAACTGTCCGGTTTATAAGATAAATTGGACCAAGTCGGTAGCCTTTCCATTAAATCCTTTGCTTCATCAGGCAGATATGCAACCCTTCCCCTTTTTATGGCAACCTCGCATGGTCAAATACCTTGGGGTTCACTATTGTTCTCCTTTGGAAGACACTATCTCCTTCAATGCCAAAGACTTAACCTCTAAAGTCCGGGCGCTTACTCACCGCTGGACTCCTTTAACACTTACCTGGTGGGGTCGCTTAGAAACCATAAAAATGATGATTGTTCCGAAAGTGAATTATATCTTAGAAATGTTGCCCTGTCTCTTACCTCGACGTATATAAAGATATAGAGGGCCTTCTGACTAGATACTTGTGGCAAAACAAGACACCTAGGATAGCGAAACATAAGCTGCAAGCAGATAAGGAAAATGGGGGTGTCAGATTCCCTGATTTCCTGAAGTATCATCAATCTTTTCTTCTCAAACAAGGCGCTCGTTGGCTGGAAGATCCAGTACCGAGTAGACCTGTGTGGCTAGACATAGAAGAGGACCTTTGCAAACCGATTCCTCTTACTTTTCTCCCTGGTATGACTCTCCCATCAGACTCCCACTTTCCACCAATGCTTTTAGACACCTTAGGTGCCTTTAATAATCTTATGCAATCTTTAGACTCCCGACTCTGTCCGTTAGACAAGCTCCCACTTTGGTACAATACTCGATTTCGAATACAAAATAAGCCGATGGCGTGGAGCCCCTGGTACACTAGGGGCATTTGGATTCCTAGTCAGTTGTTCCATGAAGGTCGCTGGAAAACTTTTAGGGAATTGCAAATTGAATTTGGTCTCCCAGCGAAACACTACTTTCAGTTGGTGCAACTTCAGCATTGCCTTCGGAGTGCTAAGGTGCTCCCGCCATCGGCCTCCCCTACACAAGGTTGGTTGGAGACTATCCGATCTATCGGTAGTTCACCGGAGTAGCATCCAATTTTTACAAAACCTTATGTAATGCTATAACTAGAGATACCCCTATAGCGCAGAAAGCATGGGAGAGAGAATTGCATGTGACATTGACCCCGGAGCAATGGAGTCTTGTCTGGAGTAGAGTGACACGGGTCTCCCGATCCGCCTCACTCACTCAGACACTCTTCTTTCTAGCCCACCGGTGTTTTTACACTCCTGACAGATTAGCCAAATGGAACACTACTCAGGGCAATAGTTGTTGGACATGTCATGCGGCCATTGGTTCACTACCTCATGTTATGTATGAATGTCCCGCACTACAGTATTACTGGCGTCGGGTCTGGGGTCGTATCCAGTCTATTTTGCACTTTCAAGAGCCCCTTTCTTGGAGGATAGTGGGACTTCGCTCAGCTGCGGGGATCCCCTCTCTTCCAAAAACGGCTTACTTCCTTTTGGACTTTATGCTTGGCATTGCTATTTCCCTAATTACGAAATACTGGAAAAATAGCTCTCATCTGAGCCCCAATGAATGGTGGAATCATGTCTGTCTCTACAGTAAATATGAACAAATACCTCGTATGTTTGCTTCCCCCATTCAGACTCCTCATCATCGGTCTAAATGGAAGATGCTCAATGACTATGTACATTCTGCTCAATGCTCTCATCTGACTGTCTAAATTTGTATATATCTTTGTCCCATGATTATTCTGTATCGCAGATACTCTTTTGATTGTTTTGATGTATAATCACTGTTGTTTGGAAGCGTTCACATGCTGACATAATCAGCTAGAGAAGAAGCGTGGGGGTGGGGGGTAATTGGGTTTACTTTTCTTTATTGTATACTTGTTTTGTCTCCTTTGGTGTGTTGTTTCTTTTGTTTGTTGCAAAATGAAAATAAAAGTTTAAAAAAAAAAAAAAATTACGACTTGGTTGGGTCAATAAGATTTAATAAAGATAAAAAAAGGCTCAGATGAAAAAAAGGACTGCTTTGTAGCAGTACTAGAGCATAGTCCAATAAAAAATCTTTTTTGGCGAGAGGGAAAATAGACACATTTGTGAGGGGCCTTATTACTTAAGTTCTCTAATATCATTGAGATTCCATATACATGGCTAGGATCACAGTTTTCCCCCTAAGCAAGGGGAAGATGTGAATGTTTGTATATAGATCATATAGACCCATTTCATTCATTAATTAATTTAGAAGCCAAAATATTAGCAAAGGTTTAGCCACAAGGTTGCAGGTATAGCTTTCTAAGTTGGTGAAGACAAGCTTGTGATAATATAAGGAAAAATCTGAAGTTAACATGGATGGCTAGGAAGAATAAAGTGCCTTCTCTATTGATGGCAGTGGATGCAGAAAAAGCATTTGACAGAGTGGAATTTTATGTTTCAAGTATTACAAAGGATGGGGGTGGATGATAAATTCATTATGAGGGTCATTCTAAGAGGTTTAGTAGTGGTTTTGATGTCTGCAGACATGAACGTGGACATCAAAATCACAGATTTGTCTCTTTAACTGTTCCACAAATGCCCTTTGTAGGTGTTTCCAGTATGGGACGTTGAAGTAGGTATGGGGGTGTGGTGGAGGCATGTCTGGGGAGGGGCATTGGACTTACACATCCCCATTCAATCCCAGCAGTGTCAGAACTGTCTGCAGGGACCTGCATGTTTATTCCTGCTCCAGGCATGAATAGGTATCAGGAAAGTGTTTGTTTTCACCTTAAAATATCCAAAGAGAGTAGGATTACATGACTAGATTTAGATTACAGAGTCATGCACTGGGATTTGACCCCTGGCCACCTAGCTCTTAAGCCACTACTTTAACCATTATGCTATTAGATGTTTTGGGGCTGAAGTGATCTCCTGGGGACGTTTAATAGACATTTGATACACATGCATATTGGGCACATCCATTTTTCTGGAATTGTGCCTGAATTTGCACGTGCTTGCCTTTCTTTTCAGACGTTCTGGCTTTGACTTCCCAGATTGCACTTGGAAATCCCATTTGGAATACATCTCCAAGTGGGTAAGGGCAATTTATAAAGCCCCAAAGGCATGAATGCAAATTAATGGGAGGTACTCTGAGGCATTTGAATTATAACAGGGAACAAGGCAAGGCTTCCTGCTTTTACCATTGCTATCTACAATGGTGATACAACTGTTGGCAGAGAGGATACGAGGGCAGAAAGATATTAAAGGAATATTGTCAGGGAGCAGAGTAGAAGATAGCGCTATTCGCAGTCAACATGATTTTCACAAAAAGTCAGCCATTGCTGTTACTGCCAAATTTAATGAAAGAGATTGAGCAATATAGTGTGGTGTTAGGGTATAAAATGAATATGGGGAAAACTGAAGTGTTGAATTTGGAATTGGAATATCAGTTAGAGGGGTGATTAAGGAAAACATTCCCATTTCAATGTGCAAAACAAGCTATTAAATATTTGGGGGTAAGAGTGGGGAGTGATTAGATAGGTATATGTAGATTAAACTGTGAACCCCTTCTGGATAAATTGTTTATGGGCTTGGATAAATAGGAAACACCGAGCTATTAGGGAGGATATCATTTATAAAAATGAATATGCTTCTGAGAGTATTGTTGAGGTGTCTGCTGATATTTTGAAGAGACTACACATATGTGTTTTTTCCTTCATCTGGAAGAAGCACCCACCAAGGCTGAATAGGAGGGTGATATATAGGATTAGGAGTCCTCTGAGTTATGTAAATGTTTTGAGCCAATCCAATTGAGAACATTGATGGAGTGGAAGAAACAGGATGAGGGGAAACAATGGGTTCTGATAGAACGGTATATTTTGGGGAAAATCTCTCTTATCAGAGCAGTTGTGGGTGGGCAAGTATAGTGGGGGAAGGGGGAAGGATCATCCATATATATAGTACAGCTCACCTTTTGAGTGTGATAACATAGTAACAGAGTGACATAGTATATGACGGCAGATAAAAAAAAAATGGTCCATCTAGTCTGCCCAGCACGGTGGCAAGAGTAGGTGCACCTGCCGCTCCCTGCAGGTCACCCCTTCCCATGCCTTTGTTTAGGGGTGTACCCACTGCTCCGTGTAGGTCATCCCTTTTTGTTGAGCTATAAGAGATAATTATGTTTATTTTTATTTTATCCTGTTGCTATAAAGGGATCCACTGTGTCTGTCCCATGCCATTTTGAATCCTGTCACTGTATTTTCCCCCACCACTTCCATCGGGAGAGCATTCCAAGCATCCACCACCCTTTCAATGAAAAAGTATTTTGTGACATTGCCTTTCAGTTTACCCTCTTGCAACTTCATGTTATGCCCCATTTTTGGAAGAGGTTTATTTGTTCATTAATATTCTTTAAAAGTATTTAAAGGTCTGAATCATATCTCCCCTGTCCCTCCTCTCCTCCAGAGTGTACATATTTAGGTCTTCAAGTCTCTTCTCATAAGTTTTCTGATGCAGGCTCCAAATCATTTTGGTCACCTTCCTCTGAACTGCTTCCAGCCTTTTTATATCCTTTGCGAGATATGGTCTCCAAAACTCAACACAATATTCCAAGTGAGGCCTCACCAGTGACTTATACAGTGGCATTAATACCTGTTCCTTTCTGTTTGTAATTCCTCTCTGTATGCAACCCATCATCCTTATGGCTTTTGCCACCGCCTTGGCACACTGTTTCACCACCTTGAGATCCTCAGAAATAATCACTCCAAGGTCCTTCTCCTGGTCCGTGCACACCAACCTCTTGCCCCCTATCGCATACAATTCCCTTGGATTTCTGCTTCCGAGGTGCACTTCTTCAGATTAAATCTTAACTGCCAAGCATTAGACCATACTTCCAGCTCTTGTATATCTTTCCTCATGTTATCCACTCCCTCAGGGGAGTCAACTCTATTGCAAATTTTCATGTCATCTGCATCGGTCCTTCAGCAATATCACCCACAAATATATTGAACAGTACCGGTCCAAGGACCAAACCCTGGGGCACACCGCTAATGACCTTCCTTTCATCTGATTGAGTTCCGTTTACCGTCACCTTCTGTCATCCATTAGTCAACCAATTTCTGGTCTAGTTCACCACGTTGGGACCCATCCCCAAGCTGTTGAGTTTATTGATAAGCCTCCTGTGAGGAACAATATCAAAGGCTTTGCTGAAATCTAGGTAGATCACATCCACTGCATGCTCTTGATCTAGTTCTCTGGTCACTCAGTCAAAGAACTCAATCAGATTTGTTTGGAAAGATCATCCTTTGGTAAAACCATGTTGCCTCGGATCATGCAACTTATTGGTTTTGAGAAAGTCCACTACTGGCTCTTTCAGGAGCATCTCCATTACTTTTCCCGCCACTGAGGTAAGGCTTAATGGCCTGCTGTTTATCACTTCTTCCCAACTACCACTTTTGTGAAGAGGTACCACATCAGCCCTTCTCCAGTCCTGTGGAACTTCTCCTGTCTCCAAAGATCTTTTAAAAACATCCTTTAACGGCCCTGCAAGAACCTCACTGAGCTCTTTCAGTATCCTTGGATGTATCCCATCTGGTCCCATAGCCTTGTCCACTTTCAGTTTTGCAAGCTGTTCTAACACATCATCTTTTGTGAATGGCATGGTATCTACTCCATTCCCATTTGTATATTTGTCAATCACAGGTGGTCCTTATCCAGGATTTTCACTAGTAAAAATAGAGAAGTATTTGTTTAGCATTTTCACTTTTTTGATGTCACTTTCCACGAATCTGTTTCTAGCACTTTTGAATCCTGCAATTCCACCTCTGATTTTCCTCCTCTCCCGAATATACCTGAAAAAAGTTTTGTCGCCACACTTCACATCTTTAGCCATCTTTTCTTTTGCCTTGGATTTTGCTATCTTTATTTCTCTTTTTGTCTCTTTTAGTTTGATCTTGTATTCTTTTCTGTGTTCCTCTGTTTGCGAGCTTCTGAATTTTGTGAAAATTGTGTTTTTTGTCTTTATTTGTGTAGCCACTTCTTTGGAGAATCAAATAGGTTTCCTTTTCCTCTTGTTTTTATTTACTTTCCTTACGTATGTATGTATTGCACATTTTATTGCTTCCTTTAGTTTAGCCCATTGCAATTCCACTTCCCTTATCCCCTCCCACCCTGCCAACTCCTCCTTCAGGTACTAGGCAATTTTACTGAAGTCAGTGTTTTTGAAGTCTAAGGGGTATGTTTACTAAACCGTCTTAATGTGTGCCCGGCAATGTTATCGCACAATAAGGTACCTTATCGTGCAATAATGGCGCTTTATTGGGCGAAAAGGTACCTTAGTGCGCGATAACGAACGCAGCGGTACAAATGAGCGCTGCGGGTGGAAATAGGCTCACGGAGGGCGGAGGAAGGCTCCCCAGGGGCGGAGAGAGAGGGTCAATGGGTGAAGAGTGGGAGGGGAGAGGCTTCCTGCACAATAACGCTGTGGAATCCGGGGCTGAAAACTAACGCCAGTGAAACCCTGGCGTTAGAGCAGAAGGGAAAAGAAACAATTTCCGTCAGCAATGTACAGCAAAACCAGGGAAACCTACAAAAAGTGATAAGTGTGATACATGTGCACGGAACAAAAGGGCAAATAAACATTGAAAATGAGCTCAACAAAATGTAAAAAAACCATAACCAAGCTGGACAATAGTGATATTAATGGGAAACATCAAAACACACTCCTGAGAAAGGTAAAAAAAAAAAGATATGAATTTTGGAAGGGTCTATGCTCTGTCCCCATACAAAGTGAATGAGCCCACAGTGAAATAGCGCTGATCAGGGTTTTCCCTCCCCATTGTACAGGTTTCCTATGGCGCACACATGTTCCTCAACAGCTGGGCAGGCATGTTGGAACAGACAACTGGACAGATGCTGGAAAAGGGGACACAGAGGGCTGCAGGCGGCACATGCTGTGGTGCAGCTGGGCCACAGTGCGGACTAGGGTGATGCCTAGGTGGCCCATAGGAATGCTGAAACAGTAGAGCAGCCAGACAGCAACTGATGAGGGCCCAACATGGGCATGAGTGTGTTTCCCACAGTGTCACAGGGGATAGTATCCAGCAGGTACCCGCAAGGGCACAGAACATTGGCAGGCAGTGCTGGGGGGAAGCGTGGACAGCTATGCAGGCACCCCTACCCCAGATCCCACACCATAGGCAGCCACCTACCTGCACACTGGATGGCCTGAGACTGCGCACCACCAGCACCACCAGCAGAAGGGCATGTCAGCATGGTGGCAAAGGGGTACTGGTGGTGGAGGGGGCAGTGGCAGCTGCCCACAGCAGACCATGGCCTAGCCCTGTGTAGATGGGTGCCATGCACTGCAACAGACAGGCCCTGTCTGACGAACAGTCATGCTATCCCCAGGGAATGCACTCTCTCTGTGGCAACAAGGTGGTGCAGTGCGCACAACCAGTGTGTTTAGGAACAGAAAGTCACAGGTTCAAGTCCCAGCTGTGGTTCCTGCCAACCCAGTCCCCATGTTTTACCCACTACTAAAATGTGGTAATACAGACAGAACCTTTATTGCAGATAATGTAAACATACCCAAAACACCTACATTTTACCCTACAGAGCACAGACACCATAAACATGTGCATTACCTAGAGCAGAGTCTCCCAAATGCAGCCCTGGAGGGCCAAACACCATTCAGGTTCCATGCTGCCTCTAATAAATATGGCTGTGCTGCATTTCTATGCACCGCCCCCATGGTATGCATATGTATCTCATGCATATTCATTAGGGACAGCATGAAAACCCGAACAGTGTTTGGACCACCAAGACTGGAGTTGGGCACCTCTGCCCTAGAGCAGCAGCCAACAGGGGCAGACACACCCGCACCCACAGGCTCCATTATCCAAAGCCTCCTGGATGTTGGGCACTGCGTGCATCTCCCAATACTAGCACTTGCATACCTTAGCAATGCCACCCTAATCCTGGGAATACAGTACACATCTATCAAAAGGTTGCTATGATTACTGGCAGATAGCAATTCCTAAGTTAAGCACAATTTGCTGATTGAGCTGCATCATAGCAACCTTTCTGATTTCTGTGGAGTGTGCTTCCGGTCTGGTGTCTGACAGTGTTTACCACCCTGGGGAGTGACCCCAACAGTATTGCGTACCATAGCCATGCCTGCACTGTGCCCAGGACTGGTGCGGTGGCCAGGGCTGCCAAACACCTCTATAGTTGCACAATGTTGGCATAGGTGTGGGGAGAGTGTGTGTCTGTCTATCCAGTGTGTGGTGGCTGCTAACACCTTCCTCAGCCCACACTGCAAGCACTGTTGCCACTATTGGCCTGCCAATGTGCATAATGAGGAGCAAGGTACTGTGGGTATAGCCTGTACAGGGTGGCCTGGCCTGGATGCATCAGCACAGGGCATAGGTCAATGGCTTGGACATTGTAGTAACCAGTCAGAAACCGTGGCAGGGGGTTCAAGAGTAACCTTTATTGATCCACGGATAAGGTGCGCCAAACCCAACACAGGCCGTGTTTCGTACACCACTTCCTCAGGGGTATAGGCTCACTATAAAATATACATACATGTGAAACCAACAGCAAACAGATACTATTGTGTAAACATGAAAAACAGATAAATCATGTTATGCCACATTAAATGAATAAATAACTAAAATAAATCATTTAAAAATTAAATGTGAAAATTATAACTAGACCACTTAATAATAACAATAACAAATAATAATAATAAATTAATTAAAACGTAATTAAAAACATATAAACACTCATAATGCGATAACTCACTTACTAAAACTATAAAATTTACGTCCCATTAAGAATATATATAGTGGTATTAATGACAAAATGTGATTACAATAATAATAAAAATAATAATAATAAAATATAATATTAAAAAACTAAAAAATGGATGTGTCAACTATTGTGTATATATTCATAAATCTTCTCTTAAGTATAACCACAAGAACAAAAGAAACAAGAGAAAATGGAGAAGGCAGAGGAGGAGGAGGACTGGAAAAACAATAATATAATGTTAATGCCAATGTTCAAAAATAAATTAAAACTCAATTAAATAAATATAAAAAAATATAATAAACATAATATAAATAAAATAATAATAGGATAAAATAAGATGATAATAATAATAATAATTAAAAATATTAAAAAAAATAATTAAAATATAAATAAATAAATATGAAATATAAAAGAAATGTAATAAAATAAAATAATAATAATTAAAATAATTAAAAATATTAGAATCATAATAAAACTTTTTAAAAATAATAAATAAATAAAAGAGATTTTAAAAAATGTAAATAAAATTATTTGTAAAAAATAACACAATAAAAAATTATAAACATAAAATCAATAGTTATTAATTATTGCTAAAAAATAACATAACTATTAAAAAAGTTAAAGATAGTAATACTACAACCTACCAATGCACCAAGCTATTTTCAGAAAAAACTTTTTGCTGAGCAGAGGCACGGAAACCACCGGCCTCTAGTGCGCGATGCAATTGTGATTGTGTATGAAAAAACTAAACAAACAAATAAAATCAATAAATAATTCAAACATTGGCAAAGACAATATGAAATAAAAAATAAATATTATTATCTTTCAAAGGAATCATAAACCTAGGAACAACATAGATTGGGGAAACCCCATATTCAATTGACTAGATTATGTACAACCTATTGAGTGCTGTGATTCAAACCCCGTATTTTACTCTCCTTAGACAGGCTACAAGTGTAAAATATATCTTATATCTTAATTTAGTGCTGTATTAATTTTCTAATTTTAAACCATGCCACTTTGGTTGTTTTAACACGATTAGTTAATTTAAAACCATGCAGACCGCCATAGGCAAGTTGTCACCACGGTAAAACTCCAAAAAAGGAAAAAAGGAACAGTTCGTTATCTTTATGTTCTAATTATTTAAAGCTAACTTATGTTGACATTAGCAGCACTAAAAACACTACTGGATTGAAAACATATATTGTAAATTAACTTCTACTGTGAGGAGTACAGGGTCGTGACAACAACGGCGGAGTGCAGTGAAGAATTTTCACGCATCTCTCAAATGTTCAAGCAAAACCAAATATTAAACCTATTTAATCAAGTAAAATCATAGTTTTAATGACAAGATGAAACATTGTGTAAAAGCTTGTATACCGAAGACAGATGGCGACTAGTCGCCATCAACTGATAACATAATTTTAGATGTTAATTAAGGACATATGCTTGCCCCGTATATCCGTTGTTTTGAGGGGAGCAATGAAGATCAAAAAACTTTCTTGAACATTTATAAAATACCCCTGTAGCCCATAAAAAATGCCGCATTTGATAGATTGTCTAACCTATGAATCTCTGGATACCGCCGTGAAACGGACACTTCGTGCTGATAATGAAACCGCCATTACTGCACATACCTGCTTCTTTTAAAACGCCGTTTTGGCGGGAGAAACAAAAGCGTTCAACCTAGACTGTCATCATGTGAAGGGTACTATTGGAAAATGTTTCTAAAACAAAAAGTATTTTGCTTGATAGAAATGTTGAAAAGACGAGGATGGCATGTAACTAATATGAACAACACTAATGATAAACCATCAGTTGGTAAAATTCAAAAAATTCTTATTTGCCGGAGACAGTGAGCGATTGATCACTGCATACTAGAATAAATGGAGATATAAATTAAAATGCGTTCTAGCCTCGTGCACATATTACTTATAGGGGACAAATTAAACTTTATAAAGCTTTAGCGAATATAAAACACCCTTATGGCTCCTAAAAACATACCGCATGTAATAGGTTATCCAAACTTGAAAACCACTCGTTACCGTCATGAAACCAGTCACCTCGCACTGAGTGTAACATCGCAAACAACTGCACATGCGTACTTCTTTTAAAGTGCCCTTTTTGGCGGGAAAAATGTGTTAATTTGAAAACTCAACCTGTCAGTTCTTTGCTATTAAACATTTTTTATGCTATCCAGTGAACATTTTTTTAAAAGATATCGGGGGATAACATATAAATAAATAAAATTGTAAATAATAAGGACCCCTAAGAAACATTGAGCAATAATAAAGTAAAATAACTGATTAAAATATAAAACCAATTAAAACATAATATAAATATACTTAAAAACAATAAATAAATAATCAATAAATAAATTTGTTAAAAACAATAATAATGTTGTTAAAAATAAAAAATAAAGTAATAAAATAATAAAATAATAAAAAAATAATATGGTAAAGTAATAATATAATAAAATAATAATAATAACATAAAAAAATATATAATAAAAAACATTTCTTTGAATTCCAACCTAAGATGCGGGTCCATTAGATATTAAAAAATCTATCAGACGCAGCCTATTAAAAGAAATGTTGCAAAACCCCGAGAGGAACTACTAATGTATACCTAGCCCAAATTACAAAAACACTGATAAGTCTTGATCCATGTTTAATCCATGTGGTACCATGGAATTTAACAGAAAAATTTATTTTTGTTCTAACCTGGCTGTAGTTTTGACTATATCTCCCCCTCTCCAGTTCAATTGTATTTTTTTCAAAACAAAGAATTTTATGTCAGCCAAAGTATGTCCCATATCCAGCCAATGTTGTACAATGGGTTTATCAGTTAGTTTCCTTTGTACGCAACTTTTATGTTCCACTATACGTGTCCGTATACAACGGTTAGTCCTACCTACATAAAGTTTACCACAAGGGCACTGTATCACGTATATTACATTTGCTGTTGCACAATTTGAAAAATCAGTGATGTAAAACTTTTTTTGAGTATCTGGATGCATAAAAAAACCCCTCACGGGCAAGACATTAAGACATACCGAGCAGTGTCCACACTGGTATTGGCCCTTAAATTTAGATAATCTCTTACGTTCAGTAAAAGCTGATGGAACCAACAGATTCCTAAGATTAACATTTCTTTTGTGGGCAACAATGAGAGAGGTGTCATGAAAACCAGGGAGCGACTGAATCAGATGCCATTCTTTTTTGAGGATATGTACAATCCTCCGTGATTCTAAGGAATATAAAAGGGGACAAACCAGTGCGGATTGTTGGTTAACCTTTCGTGTTTTGAGTAGAACGTCACGCGGCTCTCTTCGTGCTCTCGTGTAGGCATCTTCAATGCAACGGGACGGATATTGTCGTTTCTTAAAACGCTGGGACAAATCTTGCGCATGCCGTTCAAAGTCTTGTGCAGTGGAGCATACTCTTTTGACTCGGAGGAATTGCCCCACAGGTAAATTGGTCTTAAGAGAGGGATTGTGGAAACTTGTATAATGAAGAAATTGATTTTTATCGGTGGGTTTTCTATACAACGATGTGGTGAGCAAGCCTTCATTTTTTTGAACAAGGAGATCTAAAAATGGAATACGTGAGGGGTCGTATGTAAGCTGGAACCTAAGATTGTTGTCTAGGTTATTAATCCAATCATTGAACTCTGAAAGCAAATTAACCGAGCCCTTCCATAGAATGAAAATATCATCAATGTACCTGATCCAGAGCAGTATCTCGTTCTTAAATGGGTGTTGCCTCAAAAAATCTTTTTCGAACTGATACATGTAGAGATTGGCGATATCAGGAGCCATGGAGGACCCCATGGCTACCCCCTTAATCTGCTGATAAAAAAGATCTCGGAAGCAAAAGTAATTTCTACACATTGCAAGTTCAGCAAGTAGTAAAAGAAAACTAGTGGGAATACGTTTGTAATCTTGTCTACCCGTTAGGAAGTACTCAATAACCTTTAAGGCCCCATCTTGTGGGATATTTGTGTACAATGATTCCACGTCTAGTGTGACCAATAGCACATCATCACCCAGACCACTAAAGGAGGAGGAGAAAATCTCTATAGCGTGGGAGGAATCACGTATATATGACTCCATTTGCATAACAAAGGGCCGCAAGATGACATCGACTAACTGTGAAAGCGGTTCCAAAAGAGAACCTATTGCGGACACAATAGGTCTACCAGGTGGGTTTTCTAAAGATTTATGTATTTTCGGGATAATGTATATTGTGGGGATCACTGGTTTATCCACTATAAGAAACTCTTTTTCTTTTTTAGTAATGTGCCCTATTTCGTATGCGTTAAGAACCAAATTATCAATATAGCATTTTAATACCTCTGTGGGATCATTATCTAACCTCTGGTAGAACTTTCTATCGCTAAGTTGTCTATTAACTTCTTTCACATACATATCTTTATCCAAAACCACTATGGCGCCTCCTTTATCAGCCGGTTTTATAATTATAGTAGAATTTTCTTGTAAGGATTTGATGGCTCGCTTCTCGCCTACTGTTAGGTTGTGGTATGGTAACTTCCCCTTCTCATCTATTGCTTCTATTTGTTGCAAAACAACTCGTTCGAAAGCTTCAATGAGAGGGTCTGTTTGGGGGGGTGGAACCCATTTCGATTTCTTAGTAATGACAGATATATCTGCTGAGGGTGCTATTTGAGTGCTGAAAAAATGCTGAATTCGTATTTTCCTGAAAAACTTATATAAATCTACACGTGTTTCGAAGGGGTCGTATCGTTTAGTGGGAACAAATGATAAACCCTTATTTAAAACTGATATTTCATCTGTTGACAATTGGTATTTTGAGATATTAACCACTATATCATCTGTCAAAAGTCTCTCTCGTATGAGTGGTCCCCTCTCCACTGGCCTCTCCCTCGTCCGCGACCCCGCCCGCGGCCGCGACCTCTGTGAACAACCACTGACTTGTTGGAATACGGATCTCGTCCTTGGTCTTGATTCGGAAGGGAGGGTAGGCGATTCCGGGAGGAACCCCGGCCACCCTACTTCCAAAGCTGGTTGATGTTCAAAAAATGTGTGTTAGTGTGGTTTTTCTTTTCTTTACACTTTCCTTTTGGTTGCTCACTTCTATCTCTAGGGTCAGGAGCATTAGAGGTAGAGGGCCTACTGTCATCTCCTGATTCACTTCTAACCCTTTTCATCTTTTGCCCAACCGGGGAGCCCTCTTCAGAATCCTCTAGGGGACTTTCTCTTTGATCAAAAAATGTAGATTTCCTTTGGACCCAAATCCTATCATTTTCTACTCATTTACACCAATGGTAAACATAGCCACTTCTGTAATCCTCCTCATCTCTCCGAAACTTCTCCATTTTCTTAAACTTCACATCCTTCCGAAATTGTACCATATTTTTGTCATGATCAACATAAATTTTATCGAATGAGTTATCGCATTTTTTTAGTTCATTCAATTTTCCATCGAGTTCTGTCTTATGTAATTCAGATTTTCTATTTGCTGTAGTGATTAAAAGTATCATAAGATCTAGTGAACATTTATTCAATATTGCATTCCAGCAATTGACAAATCCCTGTTCACTTTGATACAGGCCAGGGGCCTTATTCATCCTTAATCCACGTGGGATTATCTTCGACTTACAACACTCAAGGAGATAGGCCGCATGTAATTCTTCCTTGACCAACCATTGCGAGAGTCGAACGACATCTTCCCAAAGAGTTTGTGTTTGGTCAACTTCATACTCCTCTTCAGGATTGGTCAGGGACTCTTGGGAGATAAGTTTCTCTAGAACATCATCACCAAACCTCAGGACGTCTCTCCAGGGTGTGAACATGCTGCAAGACTCAGGATCCACCAAGAAACAGCAAACTGCCACGTAGGCACCAGGAACCAGTCAGAAACCGTGGCAGGGGGTTCAAGAGTAACCTTTATTGATCCACGGATAAGGTGCGCCAAACCCAGCACAGGCCGTGTTTCGTACACCACTTCCTCAGGGGTATAGGCTCACTATAAAATATACATACATGTGAAACCAACAGCAAACACAAAGTTTTTTCTGAAAATAGCTTGGTGCATTGGTAGGTTGTAGTATTACTATCTTCAACTTTTTTAATAGTTATGTTATTTTTTAGCAATAATTAATAACTATTGATTTTATGTTTATAATTTTTTATTGTGTTATTTTTTACAAATAATTTTATTTACATTTTTTAAAATCTCTTTTATTTATTTATTATTTTTAAAAAATTTTATTATGATTCTAATATTTTTAATTATTTTAATTATTTTAATTATTATTATTTTATTTTATTATATTTCTTTTATATTTCATATTTATTTATTTATATTTTAATTATTTTATTTTTTTAATATTTTTAATTATTATTATTATTATCATCTTATTTTATCCTATTATTATTTTATTTATATTATGTTTATTATATTTTTTTATATTTATTTAATTGAGTTTTAATTTATTTTTGAACATTGGCATTAACATTATATTATTGTTTTTCCAGTCCTACTCCTCCTCTGCCTTCTCCATTTTCTCTTGTTTCTTTTGTTCTTGTGGTTATACTTAAGAGAAGATTTATGAATATATACACAATAGTTGACACATCCATTTTTTAGTTTTTTAATATTATATTTTATTATTATTTTTTTTATTATTATTGTAATCACATTTTGTCATTAATACCACTATATATATTCTTAATGGGACGTAAATTTTATAGTTTTAGTAAGTGAGTTATCGCATTATGAGTGTTTATATGTTTTTAATTACGTTTTAATTTATTTATTATTATTATTTGTTATTGTTATTATTAAGTGGTCTAGTTATAATTTTCACATTTAATTTTTAAATGATTTATTTTAGTTATTTATTCATTTAATGTGGCATAACATGATTTATCTGTTTTTCATGTTTACACAATAATATCTGTTTGCTGTTGGTTTCACATGTATGTATATTTTATAGTGAGCCTATACCCCTGAGGAAGTGGTGTACGAAACACGGCCTGTGTTGGGTTTGGCGCACCTTATCCATGGATCAATAAAGGTTACTCTTGAACCCCCTGCCACGGTTTCTGACTGGTTCCTGGTGCCTACGTGGCAGTTTGCTGTTTCTTGGACATTGTAGTGCCCGGCCACAACCTGCACCGACAGAGTGGCCACAGCATGTCCTGCTGGGAGGTTACTCTCACCCTGACTGAGCATGGCTAGGCTATATTGTATTTCTCTTAAGTGAAATATATAGGTTTTTCTCTATGGGGCCTAATCACCGACTTATCTGCTTGATGGGTGTGCTCACATCCCCGCTTTGGGTGCATACATGTTCTCCAGGATCATGCACTGTGGGCTAGCTAGCAGACTGTCTGCAGCTATATGTGTATGACTGGTGCACCTTGCAGGGTGCAGTGGCTGGTGACTCACTGTGCTTGCTGTAGGAGAATGTCAGATGGTGGTGGGGAGCAGCTGAGCATTTTCAGGCCTACTGTCTCTCTGCCATTGCCTTAGGGATGCATACAGCTCTGCATTGGCTGCCCTGTAGGGTGTCTTTTCCCCAGCAAGACTGGGATTGATGCCCCCCCCCCTCTATTACCACCATTGCAGGGAGGTAGAACGTGGATCTGTTGGTGGGAGATCCTGTCTCCCACCCTGAACAACAGAGGGTGATGGCACATAACCTGCCTCTAGGTCCAAACACCTGCTGTCATTTACATCATGTTACCATAGCATCAACACAGAATATGCACTATTCTGGGTGCATCATAGTCCATAAGAGCTAGACCTGATTGATTTGGCTACCTATGACACTGCCTATTTCAACCATGGTAGGTGTTGCGGACCTGGTGTTGGCCGCCCCACCTCACCCTCAGGGTGAGCATAATGCCCACACAATGTGACGGTCAGTAGCTACTCTGTGCCACTAACACACACCATCAGCACCCCCTACTAGGCTGAGGTGCTGTGGGGGTGCACTCGGTCAGTTCCCCCTACCAGGATGAGGTATTGTGGGGTGCATACCCCATCCTGTGCTCACCTGTAGACTGCTGATTTGCATGTGCTGTGCATCATGGGTACGGGTGGGTTGACCCAATCCTGGTAACCACAGCAGACTGTTTGTGTGGTGATGTGCAGTCCTTCTGTAGCCAGCCAGGGATTCATTAGCAGCTGTAGCCTACTGGTTGCTTCACTGCTTGTGGAGCCAAAGGTCATGGGTTTGATCCCACAGTGGGGTTATTTGATAGGGCTGGCTGAGGCATTGTCTGTTTTTAATGTGTATTAGTGCTGCCAGCAAAAACACCCTCACAGTGCTGTAATCTTATAGGGCGCCTTATACGGCGCCCTATAAAGCACTTTATAAGGCGTCCTATAGGCAGTGGTCCCCAACCCAGTCCTATGGGGCCCACCAGCCAGTCAGGTTTTCGGGATATCCCTAATGACTATGCATGAGATATATATGCATTAGAGATATCCTGCCAACCTGACTGGTTTGTGGCCCTCCAGGGCTGGATTTGGAGACCCCTGCCTTACACCTCTGTCATTTAAGATTGTGAGTGGGCAAGGTACAGATGTCCTAGACATCGAAAGGGTATATAGAATGTGTCACATTCCTCCTCGATTCTCACCACCACCAAAAAGTTGTCTAATAGACAATTTTTTGGTGGTGGTGAGAAGTGAGGAGGACTGTGACAAATTCTATCTAACCTTTTTGATGTCTTGGACATCTGCACCTTGCCCACTCACAATCTTAAATGACGGAGGTGTAAGGCAGGGGTCTCCAAATCCAGCCCTGGAGGGCCACAAACCAGTCAGGTTGGCTGGATCTCTCTAATGCATATATATCTCATGCATAGTCATTAGGGATATCCCGAAAACCTGACTGGCTGGTGGGCCCCATAGGACTGGGTTGGGGACCACTGTATAGGGGACATTGTAGGGTGCCTTGGCGGACAGTGCACTTTATAATGTGCCCTCTGGAGTGCCTTATAGGGTGCCTTATGTGGCACCTTAGGTTATGCCACTGTGAGGGTGTGTTTGCTGGCAGCACTAATTAAAATAAAACTAAGGGGTATGTTTACTAAACTGCGTTAGTGCAATTCGCGTTAGGAGCCGTGTTAGTGAAAGGAAAGCCAAAAAAAGACATGGGCGGGACATTGTAACCAATAACACGCAGTTACGCGCGTTTATTGCGCACCGTGCAGCAACGATCGTTACAGCGCGTGCTACTGCGCTCACGCTTAAGACAGCGTGCAGACACCCAAAGACAGAAACAGAGCTGTAGCACAATGGTTACTACACAGACTGATGGTACAAGAGTCATGGGTTCGATTCCCCAGTGTGTCTAATGAGTAAGGCTGGCTGAGGCATCCTGTGTAACCCTTTGAATGCCAACTATAACATTTTAATCTGCAGGCGGGTTACAGTTTGCATATGTCAGGATAAGTGTACCCTTCCTATGAAATATGTTCCAATAGTGACGTTCTCTCTGACATGGTCATGTATTATTTACCAGTTGATAGGAATATTTAGGCGCTTCCTATAAGGCGAAGTGTAAGGCGCGCCCTATAGGAAGCGCCTAAATATTCCTTTCAAATGGCATATAATACATACAATATAGGGCGAAGTGTAATGTGCGCCCTATAGGGCGGCACGTAAGTCGCGCCCTATTGGGCGCCGCATAAGGCGCGCCCTATAGGGCGCCATATAAGGCGCTCTTTAGGGCACCTTTTGAGCTACCCTAAGGTGACAGTACCCTGAGGGTGGTTCTGCTGGCAGCACTAATATACAGTAACAATAGACAATGCCTAAGACAGCCCTATCAATGAAACCCACTGTTGGTTGTGAACCTATGACCACTGGCTCCATGGGCAGTGAAGTAACCAGTGGGCTAGAGCTGCTAATAAACACATGGCTGGCTACAGGAGGACTGCACGGCACCACACCCACATTCTGCTGCGGTTACCAGGAAGATTACATACTACCATCCAACGCACCCTCTAGGGCTCAGGGTGGGGGACAGGATCTCCCACCCACAGATCCACTTTCTACCCCCTGCAATGGTGGCAGAAAAGAGGACCATAATCCCAGTCCCACTCGGGATCAAACACCCTACAGGGCAGGCAATGCAGAGCAGTACAGACCCGTAAAGCAAGAGCAGACAGACGGCAGGTCTGGAAATGCTCAGCTACCCCCCACCATTATCTGACATTCTCCAGCAGCAAGCCTCCAGCCGCTGCACGGTGTTCCAGCAAGACACATACTTGCTGCAGACAGTCCACCAGCTAGTCCATAGTGCATGGTCCTGGAGGAGATACATGTACCCAGAACAGGGATATCAGCATACACACCAAGCAGATAAGTCCGTGATTGGGCCCCAAAACAAAACCCATAAACATCACAAAAAAAAAAATGCTATATAGCACTATGGTGGAACCTAGCCATGCCATGGTCACTGCACAGTCAGGGTGAGAGTGACCTCCCAGCAGGACATGCTATGGCCACCCTGTCCGTGCAGGTGGTACAGAGCACTACAATGTCCGGCCATTGCCCTATGCCCTGTGCAGATGCGGACAGGCCAGGCAACCCTATCCAGGCTATTCCCACGGTACCTTGCTCCTCATTATGCACATTGGCAGGCCAATACTGGCAACAGTGCTAGCAGTGTGGGCTGTGGAGGGTGTTGGAAGCCACCACACACTGGATAGACAGACACGCACTCCCCAAACCTATGCAAGCACTGTGCAACTCTAGAGGTGTTGGGCAGCCCAGGCCACCACACCAGTCCTGGGCACAGTGCAGGCATGGCTATGGTACGCAATACTGTAGGAGTCACTCCCCAGGTTGGTAAACACTGTTAGACACAGGACCTGTAGCACACTCCACAGACATCAGAAAGGTTGCTATGATGCAGCTCACTCAGGAAATTGTACTTAACCTAGTAATTGCTATCTGCCAGTGCTCATAGCAAACTTCTGATAGCTGTGTAACATATTCCCAGGTTTAGGGTGGCATTACTATGGTATGCATGTGCTAGTATTGGGAGATGCACGCAGAGCCCAAAGTCCTGCCTCTCCTGGAGGCTTTGGATAATGGGGCCTGTGGGTGCAGGTGTGTCTGCCCCTGTTGGCTGCTGCTTTACGGCAGAGGTTCCCAACTCCAGTCCTGCGGTACGAAACACTGTTCGGGTTTTCATGCTGTCCCTCATGAATATGCATGAGATACATCTGCATACCATGGGGGTGGCGCATAGAAATGCAGCACAGGCATCTTTATCAGAGGCAGCATGGAACCAGGATGGTGTTTGGCCCTCCAGGACTGCATTTGGTAGGCTCTGCTCTAGGTAATGTGCATGTTTATGGTGTCTGTGCTCTGTAGGGCAAAATGAGGGTGTTTTGGGCATGTTTACATCATCTGCAAGACCGGTTCTGTCTGTATTAGCCCGTTATAGTAGTGGGTAAAATATGAGGACTGGGTTGGCAGAAACCACAGCTGGGACTTGAACCTGTGACCCTATGCTTCTGAATACACTAGTTCTGTGCACTGCACCACCATGTTCTCACAGAGATGGTGCTTTCCCTGGTGATACCATGACTGTTGGTCAGACAGGGCCTGTCTGTTGGAGTGCACTGCACCCACGTGAAGGGGGCTAGGCCACGGTCTGCTCTGGGCAGTTGCCACTGCCCCCTCCACCACCAGTATCCCTCAGCCACCATGCTGACATGCCCTTCTGCTGGTGGTGCTGGTGGTGTGCACTCTCAAGCCAACCAGTGTGCAGGTAGGCGGCTGCCTATGGTGCATGTTCTGGGATGGGGGTGCCCGCATAGCTGCCCACGCTTTCCCCCAGCACCGCCTGCCAATGTTCCGTGCCATTGGGGGTACCTGCTGGGTACTATTCCCTGTGACACTGTGGGAAGCACACTCTTGCCCATGTTGGGCCCTCAGCAGTTGCTGTCTGGCTGCTCTACTGTTTCAGCATTCCTATGGGCCAGCTAGGCATCACCCTAGTCCCCACTGTGGCCCAGCTGCACCACAGCATGTGCCGCCTGCAGCCCTCTGTGTCCCCTTTTCCAGCATCTGTCCAGTTGCCCACTCCGACATGCCCTCCCTGCTGTTGCGGAACATGTGCATGCCATAGGTAACCTGTCCAATGGAGAGGGAAAGCCCTACTCAGCGCACCTTCACTGTGGGCTCATTCACCTTGTATGGGGACGGAGCATAGACCTTTCCAAAATTCATATCTCTTTTTTAGAGCTTTCTTGGAAGTGTTTTCTGATGTTTCCCATTAATATCACTATTGGCCAGCTTGGTTATGTTTTTTTTCCATTTTGTTCAGGTCATTTTCAATGTTTATTTGCCCTTTTGTTCCGTGCACATGTATCACACTTATCACTTTAGTAGGTTTCTCTGGTTTTGCTGTACATTGCTGACGGAAATTGTTTCTTTTCCCTTTAAATCTGCTCTAATGCGAGGGTTTCACTGGAGTTAGTTTTCAGTCCCGGATTCCACGGCGTTAGTGTGCAGGGAGCCTCTCCCCTCCCACTCTCCGCCCATTGACCTTCTCTTTCTGCCCCTGGGGAGCCTTCCTCCTCCCTCTGGGAGCCTTTCTTCGCCCTCAGCGCTCATTTGCGCCGCTGCGCACGTTATTGCGCGCTAAGGTACCTTAGTGCCCGGTAACGCGCCTTCATCGGGCGATAAGGTACCTTATCGTCTGATAACATTGCCGGGCGCACATTAAGACTGCTTAGTAAACATACCCCTTAGTGAGATCTTTATTATGCCCAATCAGTCACAATCTTAGCCAAATAGCCAAAGCAGCATTATTTTCTTAGTAATACAGTTTGTCTGAGTCAGAGAGGCTAGGAGACAAAGAGCACAGACTGTTTGTCTCTTCTCCCCCCCCCCTACCCCCCACCCCCAAATGATACCAAATGCTTTCCTTATATACTTTGCTTATACACATATGCTTCTGTGCTAAGAATGCTTGCACATCATATTTTCCAACTTCCTTGTTCTACACCTGGTGATAAACCGTTTTTTAGACTTTGCTAATCTTAAATTTCCCCATCAGTTCCCCCCTCCCTATCTTAGTCTGTGGTGGACATGTTTCCTGTTTCTGTATTCCCTGTACTTGACCTACTGCCATGAGCTGTTTCTGTGTTGCTGACTCAGCAATGTTTCTGTGTTGCTGACTCAGCAATGTTTGTGCAAGCTTCTGTTCTTATATGGTCATGGCTTCCTCTACAAGACTGCTTGGGGTCACTCTGTTATCAGGACAGGCCACAAGAACTGCTTTGGGACATGGTATGAAGTTGGCTTTAACCCACTTTGTACTAACATTCCCCCCTTGAGGCACACTTCATTCAGAGTGCCTTAGAGCCACCAGCTGAAAGCTTTCCAGGATTATGGGACCATCATAACAAGCAGGGTCATATGGGTTAGGAAGGAGAGTAGTATATCTCGCAGAACTGCCTGAAGGGATGAGAATCATTGTGGTAGTGGATGCATGGGTTAAATATTTACAGCAGCAATCAATAATAAAAGAGAAGAGACAGCAGCCAAAGATGAAAGCAATCCCCAGACTAAGAGAAGCAATAAGGAGGCCACGTAAGCCAGAGCCAAGACCAGAGAACCAGGAAGTAAAAGTGCCCCACCAAGCACCTACCTGAATACCGCCCCTAAAGTCAGAGATGTCCAGTTTAGCCATATTAATCATATGTTGCATAGCATTCTTGGTCTTATTTATATAAGTGCAAACATCAACTTGGACTGCTAACATTAAATCTAAAGCATGTCTATTCTGCAAAGTCGAGTATTCTGGTTGAGAGTTTCAGTCAGGGCATTAATAAACTGTTTCATTTATTTATTTATTTAAACTGTATTTTGTGCTGCCTTATCCTGCAATCAAAATGGTTTACAAGAAACTTGAACTCAACTTGGGTACATTAAACTTGGGGTGCTAAAAAGGGTAGTAACTATTTACACATTGTTTAACATATTTACAATGGTTCTGCTGTCTATGTCAGAGTGGGTTATCGTGTCTATAGGATGTTAAGAGTCATTTGTTGGATTCAGTGTGATTGTTGTGTTATGTGATGTGTTCATAGTACTCTGTGAATAGAAAGGTCTTGAGTCTTTTCCGGAAGTCTTTGATGTCTTTGGTGAAATGGATATCTTGAGGCAGGGTGTTCCATAGTTGTGGTGTAGCTAGTGATAGTGCTCTCTTGGATGCTGATTGCTTACTTTTCCTGAAGTCCGGTGGCACATTGATCGTGTAGCTGTTATTGGCTCTTCTGGGGTGGGCGCTTTTATCTCTTGTGATTAGGGTTTCCAAAATGTCTGCTGAGGAGTAGTGGATGATTTTGAAGATGTTTAGTAATGTTTTAAACTTGGCACGTGCTTGGATTGGTAGCCAGTGTAGTTGATATAATGTTAGTGTGGTGTGATGTGATTTGTTTTATTGGTTCCACTGATGATTCGTGCTGTTGTGTTCTGCACCATTTGTAATGGGTGAATGGTTTGTTTCGGTAGGCCTTGGTAGAGTGAGTTGCTGTAGTCCAATATGGTGTGATGATGGCCTAACAAATAGTCCGAAAATGATCATGGCATAGGAGTAGTTTAATCCTTCTTATGAAGTTTAATTTGCGGTATGCCTTTGCTGCTGTCTTGTTTATATGAGATTAGAGGTTGATGTTTTTGTCTAGGGTGATGCATAAGTAGCGCACTTCCTCTTTTGCAGGTGTGGTTTGGTTGAGAAGTTGGATTTGTTGTGGAGGTTTGAAGGTGGTGCTGCTGCTGATGTATAGCACTTCTGTTCCACATTTTACCTGTTATAGTCTTCAAGACTGGTCGTATGGTGGCTTGCTTGAGGGAGGTTGGCATGAGTCCTTGTTGCAGGGATAATTTGACTATTTTTGTATACTATGGCTGAGTTGTTCTTTAGTGGCTTTTATCCATTGCACCTGGCAAGGGTCGTTTGGAGAAGTGGTGGTGTTGAGGGCGGCAATTATTTGCTCAATTTGATTTTGAGGCTGTATGGTGAATTTTTCCCATGCTTGATTGGAAGTTTGCATTTTAATGCCACTGCATTCCGTGGTTATTTATTTATTTATTTATTCAGCTTTGTATACCGCCTTATCCTTCAATCAAAGCGGTCACAACACAATTGGGGGATACATTTAACACGCGGGGATATGAGACACATACACTAATACTTACAGGGAACATGGGCAATGGAGGGTTAAGTGGCTTGCCCAAGACCACAAGGAGCATCTGTGGGACTAGAAACCCCAGTCCTTCCGGCCCAAAGTTGCTGTCCTCTAGTGGGATTTGAACCTCCGACCTTCCGGCCTGAAGTACCTTGCCCCAACCACTAGGCTACTCCTTGTTGTTGTGCGTGGGTGTTTGTTAAGTTCTTGAAGCTGATGAGTCTGAATATGAAACATACTGTATATTGCAATTGCCTAATAGCCATACCTAATTCAGCAGTTATAATGTGGGTTTGAAAGATAGGAATCCAGGAGGTGACTCTTAAAGCATCCAGACAGAACTTATTGAGAGGGTATGTAGTATTAATATAATTGAGAGAGGCGGTGATGGCCTCGTCAGGGGTAGGCTTACTAATGCACAACAAAAGAAGAAAGATAAACATCTTAAGTAAATAATAACAGCAAGATAACAGAAATTAAACATAGAATTATAAATCCAGTCCACTCTAGGCTTCTCAGTTTGCCAATTAGTGAAGGGGATTCTACATCAGCAGGTATGTCAAATGGATGACAACGCATTTGTGTATCATCTTCAGCTTTACTGTTTCTGAGTAGTGGCTTCTCCTCTCCCTTTCCAGCTCCTAGGGCCTTGGCTGCCCCACTGTCAGCTACTTCTCTTCCTGGTCCTGAAGCCTGATCTGGAGATGAAGAATGTTTACAGTGAGGGTAATGGATCCAGGATCCTTTAGCAGCCACCTTCACTGCAGCCGGTGTTGTCAGAAGTACTTGCAATGGTCCCTCCCACAGCGGTTGCAGCATGTGCTGGTGTATTCCTTTGCCAGGATCCAGTCTCCAGGTTGGAAATAATGAGCTGAGACATCTCACAGAAGGGCCTGGAACTGTTTGAACATACTTGTGGAGGGAATAGAGTTGTCTCTGCTGCTAGGAAATATAGGAGGTCAAAGGTGAAGTTCTAGTGCGTGAAAATAGGCGGTCTTCCATAAAACAGTTAAAAACGGAGAAACGTTCAGTCTACCCCTTGGGACAGTTTGTTTTTTTACATTTTTTTAAGATTTTGGAGGTTCTCCCCCCCCCCCCCCCCGGTTTGGATTGCTTCTTTCACACAGCAGCCAATCTTAAGCAACTAAATTAGCTGAAGACCTTGGGGGTCACTGTTTACAGATCAGAGAAGTTGCAGACAAGATGCACACACTTCTGCAATGTTTGTTTCTTTAGGATTGTACCAATATTGTGAAAATTTGTGTAGGTATCTTTCCTCCTTTGCCTTCATATGTCAGGCGAGAACACACAGAGGCAAAATGGGGATTAAAGGCATCTGGAAGCATCATATGGCCAGCGTGGGTTTCTCCAAAGCCCATCAGGATGCAAAGTACACCCAGTCTGTCTCTAAGGGGTATGTTTACTAAACTGCGATAATGTCATTCGCGTTAGGTTCCACGGTAAAGGTACAGATGCCCATATAAAGGCGTGGGCATTGCATCGTTACAACAAGCTGTAGCAGCTAACGTGTGTTACAAGGTGCCTTAGACTAACGAGTGTTACAAGGCGCCTTGTAAGGTGCCCTGTAAGGTGCCTAGTAAGGTGCCCTATAAGGTGCCTCATAAGGTGCCCTATAGGGCCTCCTAGGCTAAGCGCCATATTAGGCACCCTTGGACAAGGCACTGCAGAAGGCACCCTGGGCTATGAAACCATAGGTTAAGGTGGCCTAACAAGGTTATGGTGTCCTAGGTTAGTGTGCCCTAGGGACTGCAAGGTGCCTCAGGATGACATGCATGACCTGTGCGGAACAGAGACAGATGTAGCCCTAACACTAGATAGAGCACTCAGGAAAGGCAATGAACTTGTGAGTGAAGGAGGGAGAAGTGGGAGCCGCTGGACCTGCCATATCTGCGGGCATCCCATGTGCCTGCCAGTACTGATGACAAACATGGTGGGGTAGCTGTACCACAGCACAGGGTGTTGGCAATGTAAATTACCGGAAAAACAGTTGGTGGCAGACAATGGGAATACGTGTCCCCCAGTGGAGGTGGAGGTGGCAGGATAGTTACAATGACAGGTGGATAGAGGAGTGGTGGTGCCATGCAGATCAGGCACAGACGAGGCAAGCATGAAGAGATGCAATGCAGGAAAGGGTAGCAGTGCATGACGTGAGGTGGCAGCCTGCACTGGCAGACAGGACTCTACACAGCTGATGGACACAGATAGACGGACCGAGGGAATGTTGGCAATTGTGGCGAGGGTATTATGGGCTGGAAGCACAGATCTGCAAAAATATGACCTCTACAGGCATGCACACCATTTGAATAGGACAGGCATGAGAGGAGGGAACAATGAGGAATTGAACCCATGAACACTGCCAAGAATGGCAATGTATTAACCAGTAGGCTGTACCTCCATGGTGTATGTCACAGCAATGTCTGGGTACGGAAGGACTGCAGGTCACCGCACAAACTGTCTGCTCTGAGTGCCAGGATAGGGTAACCCCCACCAGTACCCATGATGCAATGCACATGCTGAATAGCAGTCTACAGCTGATCACCAAATGGGGTCTGCACCTCTCCGGTACCTCAGCTTGGAAAGACGAACTGACAGTGCGTGATACTGGCACAGAGTAGCTACAGACCATGCCATGTGCAGGTTCTGTGTTCACCCTGAGGGATATGATGGGTGCCTAGCACTAGGTCCACAGCACATGTGGTGCTAGAGATAGGTCCTGCTATACATCCCCATCACTACCAGTGTGTGACAGGTGTTCCTTGCAGTGCAGCTGAAGGTAATTTGGTGTCGATCTGTATTCTGCAGTCACATGTGGCTCTGTAGGAGCAGACACCAGCCAGATTGGCATGTACCCTGTGTTAGGGTCTGGCTGACATGGGGAGGTGTTATCAGGGCAGAGGGGTTCCAAGAATTGTATGAGGTGTGTGTAGCAGTGTCTTTATAGGTCGCAGTGGTATACACTGCATACCCCAAAAGGGCCCACTTCACCCTTTTTGTAGGTAAAGCATAGGTGCCCCCACTCCAGGCAAGCAAGCTCCAGTCTGCTTGCATGAGACAGTCCTCCAGGGTTGGTGGGCCAGAGCCATACCTATGGCTGGGACAATGGCAGACCAGCAGCAATGCAGGGGTTAGGTCTGGAAAACCCCAACTGCTTCCCACCACTGTCTGCCAGTCACCAGCAGATAGCACAGTCAGACTGTACCTTACAGGTGTTCTAACCATGCACAGTCTAACTGCAGACAGTCCACCAGCCAGTCCATAGTGCATGCTCACAGAGGAACTATGTACAGTATGCAGGCATCTCAGTGATTGGTACCCCAGTACTAGAGAACACAAATATATCACTGGAGGCAGATAGTGTAGAGCGCTATGTGGGAACCTAGACCTGCCACGGTCACTGCTCGGTCAGAGTGAGTGCCCTCCCAGCTTGCCATGCTGTGGCCACCCTGTCCATGCAGGTGGTGGTCAGGCACTACAGTGTCCCAGCCATTGCCCCACACCCTGTGAAGATGCATCCTGGCCAATCTGCCCTGTCCAGGCCATACCCAAAATACCTTGCTCCTCATTATGCACCTATTCAGGCTAACGCTGATAACAGTGGGACATTTTGGGCCCAGTGAAGGTTGGGCAGCCACAGAACAATGGATAGACATACACACACGCTCACTCCTATTGCAGCATTGTACAAAGATAGGGGTGGTTGGCAACCCTGCCCACCACACTGGTCCTGATCACAGTGCCGACATTGCTAAACTGTGTAGGGGGTAGTAGTAGTGATCTGGTGATAACTTCAGCTCAATGCTGGGGCCAACAGCCTGACTCTCCATGCATCTTTGGATTGTGGAGCCTGTGTAGGTGGGTGTTTGTACCCCTGTTCGCCGCTGCTTTGGTCTTTGCACATGTTGCTGTTGTATCTGCATTGTAGTGTAAAACATAGGGACATGCTCTGCAGGAACCACAGCTGGGGTTTGAACCTTTGACCTTCTGCTTCTGGGCACACTGGCTGGGTGTACTGCACCACACATGTACAATAGTCCCTGGGGCTACCTGTACTTTTCCTCAGCCAGACTTTGTATGTTGCACTGCATACCACGTACTGATGCAGGGCATGGCCTAGGTCCACTGCAGGGAGGTGGCACTGCCCTCTCCAGAGCAGGCACACACACCCCTGCCAAGCTGACATGGCCATTTGCTGGCAGTGATGGTAGTGCGCAGTCCCAGGCCATCCACCATAGCCTCCGGCTTCCTCTCCTCGCCCTTCGGCGGTCAGTTCTGTTGGAACATCGGATGTCAGCGAGCTCACAGTTCTGCAGTGGGGAGCCAAAGAAGAAGAGAGTGGAGAGTTGGGCTTAGGAGGTTTTGAAGATCTTGCCGGAGGGAAGTTGATGATGGCACGGCTCCCTCAGTGTGGGCTGCAAACTCCTGACTCTGCGGGGCCAATGGCTCTGTTGCCTGCACCTGTTTTGGGACTGACTCGTCCAAAGACAATCACGCTGGAGAGTATTTGGGACGCTATTACTCATCTAGCTGAAGCAGTTGCCTTACAAATGACTGGGATTTCGGTGAAGGTAACTCAAGTGGAGGAAATGTTGCAGGTTTATGTCAATGTGGTGGATCAGATTAAGGGGAAAGTGGAGGAGAATGAACTTAAGTTGAACCAAATTTTGGATACTACACTGGCTCTGGTTATAGACAATACTGGTCTTCGGGCTAAACTTGAAGTGCTAGAAAACTCTACCCATGCCTCTAATTTGAGGTTGTTGAACTTACCTGTCTTACCGGGGTTTACACCGATAGATTTGTTTAAGAAGTTCTTGGTGGATAATTTATTGGTACTTCAAGATTTGTTGCCACCTATTATTAAGGCCTTTTATTTACCTTTGGCTAAGAAAGAGCCAGGAGCTGCTCATGGGGACGTTGCAATGGACGTTTTAAATGTCTCTGACTTACTTTCTTCATCTACTTTAGATTCTGTTAAAGTTTCCACTCTATTGGTTACACTAGCCCTGGTCTTGGATAGAGATTGGTTGCTTAAGTTGTATTATAAAAAAAGGGCTTCTTTGTTTCAGGGGGTTAAGGTTTCTATGTTTTCTGATGTCTCAAGAGAAACTCAAAAAAGGCATAGGCAGTTTCTTTTGTTAAGAGCTGGAGTCCTGCAGTTAGGGGCATCCTATTACTTACATTTCCCCTGTAAATGTATTGTTGTACTCAAAACACAAAGATATATATTTTACCATCAGAAGATCTATCTGCTTTTGTTAGCGCTAGATTATCTCTCATATCTACTTCCACTGAGGTGCTTAAAGTTTAAAGGTTAAGCTTAGAGTTAGGTGACCACGCTTTGGATATTTATACCTCGGGGCCTCACAGCCCTCTAGTTTTTCCTTTTTGTACTTTTTTGTACTTTGACTATTTGCAGTTGGTGTTTCCTCTTGCTAACTGTAGGTTTCCCTTGTTCCATACCCTTTCACTATGTGAACTACAAATACTTCTATGAGCTTAGTTTTCTTTAAGATTGTTTGTGATGTATTAGTTTCTGGATGATTTATCTTTTTCTGTACAAGCTTTTGCTTGATTATTTTTGTAAAATCTATAAATATATAAATTAAAAAAACAAAAACTAATAGTGAAACAATCATGTGGTGCTGCTGTTCTGTTTATCAATCCACAATCATGAAAGGAAACAGGATGGCACATACCTCTTTTTTTTTTTTTTTGCAGCACTGAGCTTCTACAATGCAAATCACAGCAATACCAGAGGACACTTCCTCTTTTTGTTTTTAAATTATTTGAGCTGAGCAAATCTGCATGTGCTTGGTGTTTAAGAAGACAGACTGAGCAAGGATAAAATGTTGAATTAAGATCTCTTAAAGAGATCTGATAGGAATGGAAATAAAACTTTCTTATGTACAAATTAAGGGGTATATTTACTAAGGTACTAATGTCGCAGCTGCGAGGTTATCGCGCGATACGTGATGTTATCGCGTGATAATGGTGCATTACCGTGCGATAACGTCACGTATCATGCAATGACGTCTGCTGTGGCAGTAAGGTGCACCGAGGGTGGAGTAAGGCTCCCCAGAGGGTGGAGTAAGGCTCCCCAGGGGTGGAGAGAAGGGGTCAATGGGCGGAGAGTGGGCGGGGAGAGGCCCAAGGCACACTATCGCCATGAAATGAAGGTCTGAAAAATAGCGAGTGAAAACCTGGCGCTAGAGGCAAAAGTGAAGGAGAGAGAAACAATCTCAGTCAGCAATGTGCAGCAAAGGCAGGGAGACCAAAAACAGTGATAGTAGTGATACATGTGCTGCACCACCAGATAGTGCCCAAGTACGAAAGGGCACTATGGTGTGGCTGCACATGGGGTACAGGGGACTGCAGGCGTGACATGCAGTGGGGCAGCTGGGGCATAGGGCAGGCTAGGAAGATGCCCAAGTGACACATAGAGAAACAGGAACACAATATCAGCAGCTGATCAAGGTCAAACATGCCCACGAGTGTCTGTGTCCCACAGTGTCCCAGGGGACAGTACCTAGCAAATACCCCAAATGGAACAGAACATTGGCAGGCGGTTCAGGGGGGAAGCATGGATGTCCATGCAGGCACACCTACCCCAGATTACACACCATGGCCATGACACTGGATGGCCTGGGACTGCGCACCACCAGCACCACCGGCATAAGGGCATTTCAGCATGGTGGCAGAGGGGTGTCGGTGTTGGGGGGGCAGTGGCATCTGCCCACAGCAGACCAAGGCCAAGCCCTGTCTAGGTGGGTGCCATGCACTGCAAAAAATGTCTGACCATCTGACGAACAGTAATGGTATACCCAGGGAATGACCTGCCTCTGTGGAACAGTTTGGTGCAGTACACCCAGCCAGTGCATCCAGGGGCAGAAGGTCACAGGTTCAAGTCCCAGCTGTGGCTCCTGCAGACCATGTCCCATATATTGCCCAGTACTAAATCATGGTAATAAAGAAGGAACTTTTTGTGCAGATAAAATAAACACGCCATAAACGCCTATAGTCTACCCTACAGAAAACATTCACCATAGACATGTGCAGTCCCTAGAGCAGAGGCTCCCAACTGCAGTCCCGGAGGGCTAAACACCATTCAGGTGTAATGCTGTCCATAAGACATATGCTTGAGATGCATTTGTATGTACCGCCCCCATTGTATGCAAATGTATCCCTGCATATACATTAGGGACAGCATGAAAAACTGAATCGTGTTGGGCCCACCAGGACCGGAGTTGGGAACCTCTGCCCCAGAGCATTGGCCAGCTCCACTATCCAAAGCCTCATGGAGGGTCAGGCTGTTGGGCCCTGCGTGGAGTAGCATCTACCAATACTAGAACCCACATACCTTAGCAATGCCGTCATAAACCTTGAAGCACGTTCCACATACATCAAGCGGTTGCTATGATTAATGTCAAATAACAAGCCCAAAATGAGACACAATGTGTTAACAGAGATCCATCAGAGCAACCTGTCTGATATCTGTGGAGTGTGTCTTGGTTTATGTCTCTGACAGTGTTTATCACCCCGGAGAGTGACCCCAAAAGTATTGAGTACCATAGTAATGCCTGTGCTGTGCCCAGGACTAGTGTGGCGGCCAGGGCTGCCAACCACCTCTATATTTGCACAATGCTGAAGTAGGTGTGGGAGTGTGTGCATGTCTATCAAGTGTTTTGTGGCTGGCCACACCTTGAGGAGCCCACAATGCTTGCACTTTTTCCAGTGTTATCCTGCCTATGTGCATAATGAGGAGCAAGGTACTGTGGGTATGGGCCGGACAGGGCAGCCTGGGCAGGATGCATCTGCACAGGGCATATGGCAATGGCTGGGACATTGTATTGTCCGACCACCACCTGCAGGGACATGGTGACCACAGCATGTCATGCTGGGGGGGGGGGGGTCACTCGCACCCTGACTGAGCAGTGACCATGGCATGGCTAGGTCCCCATATAGTGCCATACAGTGTTTCCCTCAAGTGATTTCTGGGAGTTTTCCTGGTTGGGGCCCAATCACTGAATTACCACCTCTGGGTGTGCAGTTTCTCCAGGAACATGCACTATATACTAGCGAGCAGACTGTCTGCAGTTAGCGTGTGTATGGCTGGAGCACCTTGTATGGTGAACACTGACAGTACCCACTGCTGGTGAATGTCAGATGGTGGTGGGGGGCATCTGTGTGTATACAGGCCTGTCTGCCAGTGCCTTGTGTGATACAAACAGATCTAAATTCACTGCCTTGGAGAGCAGCCCTTCCCCTACAGGACCGGGGTAGCTGGTCCTACAGACCTTCATCATGTCCCTCCACTGCTGCCATTGCAAAGATGTAGAGTGTGGGTCTGTTGGTGGCAGATCCTGTCCCCCCCTGGTCCTGAGAGGGTGGGTTGGTAGGTGCTGCCCCCTGATCTGCATGTGGGTCCAGACACCCCTTCTGCCCTATAGGGTGCAGTAGGTGAGGGTGTTTCTGCTGGCAGCACAGATTGTACAGATGTGTCAGACTATCACATGCAGCAAAAGAGCTTGCCACAGACAGCCATATCAGATGAGACCCCTGATGGATTGAACTCATGACCTCTGGCTTGTTGGTCATTGTATTAACCAGTGGGCTACAGCTCCATACACATTTTCATAGTGCTGCCACAAAGTTAAGGTTACTGCATGTAAACAGCCAATGCGCCCCCCTATTGGGTGGTACACAGTGCATGCTACGTGGACGCCGGCATGCCACCTCCCTATATGGCATTGCTCACGTTATCGCTGGGAGTTTCGCCGGTAACAGTAGGATGGTTTACACATACTCCATTGCAAATATCAGTGTGTCTACCAAAAAAAAAAAATCACCTCAGCTGGAAAACCTTAGGTACCCTGTAAAGTACCTTAGCTGTGGGTCTACCTGATCGCGGTAAGCACAGCTGTCATTTACTGGGTTGACCTGCAGTTTCTGTGTAGTCAGCCCATGCTATGAGAAAAGGCATAGCATACTGGTTAATACGATGCCCCCAGAGTCACTGCTTATGGGTTCAAATCCCCATTGCACCAACAGCAAGATGAGTGTTAGTAACAGTCAGACAAATCTCTACAATCATTGACACAAGCCTAATACACTATAACCTTTGTCCCGTGCCTCTAAGGAGAGGCATGCCAGTGTGTCGCCAAAAGCACGTCATAAGGCGTCTAAAGCTGAGGGGCACCAGATGCAGCCCAGGCCAAACAGCATAAGTCATGCAATGCTGTAAACTAAAGCCAACCACTGTGGCCGCCAATCTCCATATCCAATGTGTAGTCATGCAGCCGCAGAGATAGTTTTCCATGTGAAGTCCGTGACACGCGCACATTGTGTGGCATAGTAGGGTGCGGCACGACACAGCGCATGCGTGGTGTGCGTGCATGTGACACCAACACATGGGCATCCCCCAAAATGGCGACGCGATCCCACAAGCCAGCTTTTAGCCACCGCGACCTACGACAGCTGGCAGCCTTAATCTGCACCAGGCAGCCGCGCCTCTTCCCAGGCACCTCAAAACGCCATGACTTGGAACACGTCAGGAGGGTGCGGGTGCACATCACAAGGCGCTTCAACCATGTAGCAGACTACCCACATGAGATAAGTGTATGGGGACAGGTCACTAAATGGAAGGTGTGCAACTCAATATCCAGCAAGCAAAACACATAAGATATGCATCACATGTGCGAAACACATGTATGTGGGCAAACCTGTGATCAAGCTATCTGTGTATGTTACTGTGTGCACGTATGCAAATCCCCAGAAGCCACAGACATGAAAACAGAGGTGCAGAGGTCAGCGTGGTATGATGTAAGCTGCTCCTGTTGCAGTGCACACCTCTGCCCTACCCACATGAGTTGCAGCCCCCATGACAGAGCTATATTAGGCATCCGTGTGCCATGGTGGCTGCTGATATGACACATTACCAGCTCTGGCCAATCCCCAGGAGACATCGGACCTGATCACAGAGGTCAAGTAGTCACCATGGTGCACTGGTAGCTGCTGCAGTCGGAGTACCACAGCCCTGCCCCATCCCCAGGAGGCACCATATCAGATGACAGAGGTCCAGCAGTCATCCTGGTGGTGTGTTAGTTGGTGCTGTGTATGTGTGGAACATCACCCTTGGCTCCGAAGACTCCCAGACCTGCGCACAGAGGTGTATCAAACATCCTGGTGTCAGGGTGGTTGCTGTTGTTGCAGGTTCCCAGCTCTGCCCTAACCCCAGGAGGTCCCAGACCAGCTGACACAGGTCTATTCTACATCCTGGTGTTATGGTGGTTACTGTTGTTGCAGGTTCCCAGCTCTTCCCTAACCCCAGGAGGCATCAGACCAGACTACACAGGTTTATTCTACATCCCGGTGTTATAGTGGTTGCTGTTGTTGCAGGTTACCAGCTCTTCCCTAACCCCAGGAGGCATCAGACCTGACTGCTGTTGTTGCAGGTACCCAGCTCCCCCACACCTCCAGGTGTCCGAGGCCGCACCACAGAGGCTGCATCAGCATCCAGGCATCATGTTGATGTGGGATGGGCTGCTCAACACCGAGGTGAGTGCTGGACTACACTGAGGGTATGGAGACACACCCCCTGTAGACCTGAAATGCAATGCCCCACATGCCATGTTGCTCTCATGTCATGCCAGGAGATGGCAGGTACATGACATGGGGTTGCTGTGAGGTGGCACACAGGGCACATAGGTGTCACACCACACATGCCCAGCCCCACGCTCACACATGCAGGCGGTGCTGCCAATAGCTAGTATGGGACCCTCTGCCCATAGCAGGAGCAGCCCCCATTGCATGTAGACAAGTGTGCCATGTGGCTCACAATGGGCAGGGATATAGGGCCCTAATGTTTACAAACATTGCTTATCCCCACAGGTAGAGGACCTACGGAACACGGGCAGAGGGATGCAGCTACACTGCCCTGGATACTTCCACTGCATGTGGAGGCAATGGCCGGGGGTGACGGTGAGTGTCCCAGCCTATGCAGTTTGCCACACCATGTCCCAGTGGCATGTCAGCCTGTGATGACACATACAATGTGTCTGTGCCGTAACAACGCATGATGCCCTGTTCATTTCTGCCTTCTCCACAGAGGCTGCAGATGCTGGGGAGGGGACCTCTGTGCCCACACCACCTGGTGGCAGCCCCCCCCTCGCAACCAATGGAGGCACCGAGGCAGAGGACGCAGCTGTAGTGGCGGAGGATGCCATAGCTGTGGGGGAGGAATACATGGAGGGTGGGGAGGGGTGGGAGGAGGGGATGGTGGAGGGTGCTGGGGAGGTGGAGTGGGAGGGTGAGGAGGGTGAGGGGGAGGGTAGCAGGGAGAGTGAGGGGACCAGCCAGGGTGGGGAGGGTGGGGGGAACATGGAGGGTGGGGAGGGGGAGCCTGTGCACGAGGGCAGACGCAGGTCACCACAGGGCACTGGGGGCCCCTGCCACCTGCCCCATGTGCATGGCAAAGGTGTCAGGCCGGGTGTGGGACCCCCACACATTGCCACACACAGGGCCCACGGAGATGCCACCACCCAGACCACAGCCACATGGTGTGGCTGTGGTGGCAAATGTGTGGGTCTCCTGTGTGTAGTGATGGGCACCGTTAGGCGGACCCTGACTGACCATGGCCACACCATCAGGCAGCTGACAGCTGCTGTTGAGGGTATGGCTGAGGTGATGCGCCACCAGCATTATCATGGCATGTTCTCGGCGCATCCCCAACCATGCCCCCACGGTGGGCCCTGGGTGTGTGATCCACATATATAGCTGTGGCCATCTCCCAATGTCTGAAAGGTAGTGCAGTGGACGCACAGATGGCAAAAGTGGCAACCCTAACAGCCAAATGTATCCCCACTAACGTGTGAGACGGATGTCCATGCTGTGCTAACGCAAAATTGTGAACCAGTTTTACTGTTGACCTGCCTGTGGGAGGGTGTTGTTGTGTTGAATGTTTTAACGTTGGTATGGCACCTACCAACACATATTTGGATTAAAATATTGTGTAGGCAGCCAAATCTTGCAATGATCATGTGTCCTTTGTACATACATGCTGTAGCAGTGAATGAGACACCTGTGTGCATGTCCCAGTGTGTATTTGTGCAACATATATTATCCCTGCCCCACAACAGGCTGTGTGGAGCGCAGTATGCGCTGCCGGATGTATCCCCCGATGACATTGTGATGTAACCTGTGACACAGCAGCTGGCACAGAGCCCATGGAGTTAAGGGAAAGTAAGGAACTTGCCTTAGAATCAGCTGGGCAGCAGACAAACTCAGCTCATGTAGAATTAGCTGAGCAGCAAACAAACCCAGCTCATGTAGAATTAGCTGAGCAGCAGACAAACTCAGCACATGTAGAATTAGCTGAGCAGCAAACAAACTCAGCACAAGAAAAGCAAAAAGGCATTAGAGTAAAATGTCCTTGCACTAGTCCTGACGTAGCTAGAAGCAGGAAGGCTAATCAGGAACACCTGTTCTCAGAAACCCAGGCAGCATGCAAAGAGAACAAGGATAAAAGCTGCAGGGTAGAACCAGGGAAGGCCAGTAGGGGCAGCGACCTGGGAGGACTAAGCCAGCATCCAGTAAACACACGTCTTGCTGGAGGAAATCCACTGAGGGAAGGAGGCAGTAGGTGTGGCAGCAGAGCAGGAAACAGCCAGCATTCTGCCCAAGACCCTGCTAGGATTCCTGGTAGTTGGAGAGCCCAGGAGAGAGCTGCCAGAAGCCCAGATATAAGAGACAGAACCACAGCTAAGAGGTGGGAACCTAGCTTTGCTAAAAAAAAAGGGGCGCCCAGAGTAGGCGTTGGATGGTTCAGCGGGAACGGCTCTACTCCAGCCAGTTGGTAAAGTGCGGCTGACAAGATAAGTGACTATATTTTTGTGTTTTTCGTCATCAGAATCATCATTGAAAACTAGGACGATGAAAAGTTGACTGGACATCATACAAAGTCATTGAACAGCACAAGAATTTGGTATTGGACTGAGAGTAGACTACCGAGTCTCGCCTATTGGCTATCATAGTTTAATAATATACTGGTTACTATAGTTTAGTGCTATATTTGTCTTTAAAAATGTATTAATGCAAAATGTATTGAGAATGCAATGAGCAATTGGCAGTGGTTGGATAGGGTTGTTTAAACGTAAGAGTGAGGTTGTATTTTGATACAAACTGCCAGTTTGATGAGAATTTATTGAATGACAAATTGTTGGCACAAGTGTAACATATGTTGTTTTAAAATATATCATTATATGCAGTTGACCATTGATGTGACATGTGGCACAGTTAATGGGTTAACATCCTTGCTGTAGTGCTATAAGAATGTACTGAGGCCAGCGCTTCATATGATGATATTTTGAGAAGTGACATTAGTAATACGTTCGTGGTTGATGGGTTTAAAATATTAAACGGATTTTAAGCGACTATAGGGTGTTACACCGTTTAACAAGATATAGGCTAATTTTAGAGTTGCTAAAAAAAAAAGGCAAGAAGTTCTGTTTGGTTTGAAAGGCAAGGGCGTGGCACCAGAGGTAACTTTGACACTGAAAGTTACACAGTAATTCCACCAGCATGGCGAAGAAGGGAAAGCCAGAAGGAAGCTTTTAATATACCAGGCGTTCAGAGCCCTGGATTTAAAGAGCCCTTTCTAGAAATGCTAGCCCATGACTCACAGGAGAGTTTTAAAGAAGACAGCAGCTGTGAAGAGTGTGACCCATATGCAATCATAAGTGACTCTGAGTTAATGCAGTGGGAGAACAGCAGCTATAATTCTGACCCTGTGCCCATGGATTGTACAATTTGTTTATCTGACGATATTGTATCTTTATGTTGAACGTGTGTAAAGCAGCCAGATGATGGTGCCTAAAGGAAAGAAGATATTTTTCTGTGCAACAGTTCTTTTGTTTCATATTGTTTGTTGCATCCCAGGAATATCCCATCAGGGCAGGGAATAAAGCCCTAATATTATTTTTGCCTTACCACTTGACTACAAGACTCTTTTTGTATCAAAGGCAACTCAAAGGCAACTTTGACCCGGTGAAAAGCGGGATATAAATACAGTTAAATAAAATAAAATAAATTAATTAATTAATTAATTAAATCTTAACACCCTAGGCAGCCGCCTAATAGGGTTATATGAGGTAGCTATCACTCACTATCTCTCACAAATAGCGTAGTTGTTGCGGATTTATTCCTAAGAGGAGCATACAACCGTGATAAAACAGAGGAACAATGCAGAGGAATCCTACGAGTGCCAAGGCTGGACACGCCCAGAAGGTTCCAGATCCTGAGGGAAAGGCTAAGCCCCTTCTCAAAGGGGCTCAGGTAACGGTATATGGGCACAGGCTGAGGGGGATTCAAGTGAGAAGGTGTAGCTAAAAGGAAGGTGGGACTAGGCACAATCACATTAGTAGTGCCACACTTGGTGTTTTCTTTTGTTTGTTTCCAGAGTGGGTGAGCATCAAGATGGATGTTCAAGAAGTCCTAAGATGGATGAGCGCACAGTTCGAGAAGCAAGCGGAGATGGCTCAGCTGAGCCAAGAGCAGGCAATGGCAGCATTGCAACTCCAACAGAAGCCCCTGACCGAACTGGTACACACTCTGCTGGACGAACGAAGGGAGGAGAAACCACCGCAACAGCATTTCTGTGGGGTAGGCCCACATAACTGTGGGGCATTGGCATTTGGACAAATGACTGGGGCTGATAATTTTGATGATTTTATTGAGGCATTCGAGAGGGTAGCCCTCAATGCACATTGGGCCAAAGAGCAATGGGCCGTCAGGTTGGCCACCTCCTTAACAGGAGAGGCCTTATCAGCATACCAAGCCATGCCAGCTACCCTGGCAACTGACTATGAAGAAGTAAAGAAAGCAATAAAGGATAGGCTAGGCCTAACGCCTATGGTCTATCGGCGTATGCTAAGGTCTACCCGTCTCCAACCAGGTGAAACACCTAAGGCGCTGTGCCAGAGGGTGCGCAGCCTGGTTTGGAAGTGGTTGACTCCACAGGGGAAGACTCTGGAAAGTATATTGGATACGATTGTATTAGAACAGTTCTCGGAAGCAGTTCTGGCCGAAGTGAAAGCATTTTTAACCTTGCAGAATTGCCAGACCTCAGCCGAAGTGGCATAGCTCACAGAACGGTTCATGGAAGCCGAATTGGCTAATAGGCCACAAGGAGGCGCTGTGAGTAAGTTGGGGATGGTCAATTCTGGAAAGGCAGTCAAAGAGCCTAGGCCGTATACTCAAAATGTGAATGAATGTTTGCCTAAGAGGGATGCTAGAAGTGCATTGAAAAAATGTTTTAAATGTGGGAAAATTGGTCACATGAAAAAAGATTGTATATGGCATACAGCTCTGATAACAGGTGACAGAAAAAGCATACAGGCAGGGTTCCGTATAGATGTTGAAGTACAAGGAGTCCCCGCTAAAGCGTTACTTGACTCAGGCGCGGACCAAAGTATGGTTTTGAGAAAATTATGGCAAACCATACAGGCCCGCACTGGCTCCACCCCGAGTCAAACAGAAGGGAGATCCAAGATAAGGTGTGTACATGGGTCATCAACATATTACCCTCTCTATAGAGTGAAAGTCAAGGGTTTAGGAACCCGGAGGGAAATCCCAGTGGCCGTAATTCCCAGACTACCCTACGACATTGTATTAGGCCAGGACTGGCCACCATTCTATAGGGGAATAGAGGAAGGCACCCACACAAAGGGAGGCATGGTTTCCACCAGGTCACAGGCCCAAAGCTCGGAGGCACGAGCTGAGCTCCCAGAGGAGGATTCTGACCCTCTAGAAGAGGAAAAAGAACACCTAGGGGAGGAGGGGAGGACCACAGATGAAAACCTAGGAGAGCTTTCCCAGCATGAGGACTTATTTAGTGCCCCATCTAAAAATACGAGGAAGAGTAAGGGCGAAAAGCGCCAAGAGAGACATCACAGAGCTCAACTAAGGGCAGGAGTAGAAGATGGACAGGGGTTGCCCTGGGTACCTGCCGACCTTGTGGAAAAGTTCCTCTCTTTTCCGAAGGAACAAAAGGCGGATCAAGCGTTAAAGCACGCCTTTGAATTTGCTCAGATGGGTAGGGACGTGCTCCCCAGGTTCCTTATGGAAGGAGGCATATTATACAGGGAGAGCAACGATCCCCAAACAGGTGCTGTTAGGAAACAAATAGTGGTTCCTACAACTTTTAAAGCAGTCGTTATGAGACTGGCCCATGACCACCCCGTTGGGGGACATAGGGGAGTTCAGGGTACGCTTGACCAGATCCTGGCCCGTTTTTATTGGCCAGGGGTGTTCAGGGAAACAAAACGGTTCTGCGAGGCCTGTCCCTCCTGTCAGCGGGTGAGCGCCACCAAGCCCATAGGAGTCCCTATGATACCAACCCCCACAATAGCTGAACCCGTGCGCCAGATGGCAATGGACATTGTTGGACCCCTCGTAAAGACCCCTAGGGGATTCCAGTATATCCTGGTGATAATGGATCACGCCACCAGGTTCCCCTGGGCTATACCCCTAAGAAACATATCAGCTAGGTCCATAGCGTTAGAACTGATCAAGCTATTCTGCGAGGTGGGATTCCCAAAGGAAATGCTGACTGACAGGGGGAGTAATTTTGTATCGAAATACCTAGCCCAGGTATGGGATGCTTTCGGCATCCACCATATAAAAACTGCCGCTTATCATCCACAGACCAATGGACTTGTGGAACGCTTCAACCAGACCCTAAAACAGATATTAAGAAGAGGACTGGATGGGAAAATGACCAACTGGGACATTATGCTCCCGTTCGCTTTGTACGCTAGTAGAGAACGTACACAAGCCTCACTAGGAGCTTCTCCGTATGAACTGATGTTTGGCCGTGCCCCAAGGGGAGTCCTGGACATTTTAAGGGACCAGTGGGTCGAGCCTGAAGGGGAAGTAATGGGAGTGTATGATCTTCCCATTCCCCACTGAGCCACACCAACCACCCCAGACATGGCCAGGGGGGGTATATGTATGTGTGGAGGCCCACTGCCATTGTGCATGTGTGTGGTCCCACCACTGTGTCTGGGGATTGGTGTGCCACACCAGCACATGCAATTATCCTGCCAGTTGTCTACCTGTTCACCAAAGGCAGTTTTAGTGAAAGATTGCTCATATCACATTTTTAAATAAAACGAAACAAAAGATAACTTATAAAGTTTTCCCCCCCCCCCCCGGCGTTTTCAACAGATGGAATCTGAAGCAGAAGCAATGTTTGTCCTTTGGGAAACGTGGGCAGCATTTTGGTGATTGTTTATCAATGTTGCAAGATAACTTAATGTTGCAAGATAATGTTGCAAGATAAAAAGAGGTAAAATACCTAGGTGTAATAATCGATCATACACTCACCATGCTACCACACATAAAGCAGACAGTAAAAACCATATACTACAAACTCAAAACTATTCAACACTTCGTGACACGCATGACTTTAGATCAGTTGTTAGCTCACTCATCACCCCTCACTTTGACTATTGTAACAGTCTCCTAATCGGCCTCCCACAAAAAAATATCTACCTATTACAAACAGCCCAGAACATTTGTGCAAAAGTAGTCACTAAAGCCCGCCTAGCAGACCATGTAACCCCTATACTGCTAGAACTACACTGGCTCCCTATAAATAGCCGAATCAAATACAAAATTCTACTAACAACCTTCAAGCTCCTAAACGATATCCCCCCTTCACATCTATCCACACTACTTCACGCCCCAACTGATTCAAGAGCCTGCAGACTAAACGCAACCCACTCACTAGAGTTACCAAAAACATTCACAAAGACTAAAAAATCCACCAGTGCCAGAGCCTTCACATTCACTGCTCCCACACTTTGGAATGATCTCCCAATAGACATCCATATCATAAAGGACCTCTCCCAATTTAGGAAAGAACTCAAGACATACCTATTCTCCGAACACTTTGAAATCCCCTACCCTCCAAGTCCAGCCACACAGCGTCCACAGACACACAAACAAAAAGCCCGCAAAAACACAATTAATTGAACATACACAGCCCTCTCTCAGACAGTTCTCCCAAAGACACACCAAAAAATCCACGAAAAAATGGAAATAAATTCCGCCACACACACACACATACACACTCCCACTTGAATGACGAATACTCTACACTATAACTCATAGTATTCTAACCTTTTTGTAAATATCATCTGTAAATAGCAATGGCAGTTCGTTGCCTATTCCCTGTAAAAAGTTAGAAACTTCTGATCAATATAACGATACAGAAGTATACAAAAAGTATACACCTTGTAAATAGTTTTAACAGTTTAATGCTCTGTTATATGTAAAAAGTTAATAATTTTTTTGTTCAATGTAATGTTATACGAACGTATACAAAACTGTTAAATTGTTCCATGTAAACCGCCCCTGATCTCTGGAAGGGGCGGTATAGAAGAAATAGATAAATAAAATAAATAAAATAAATAAATAAAATAACTTCTTCTATGCAAACTGAGCAAACATAATGAGACTTATCAGCCTATATCATCATTAACCTCAAATGATTTAAACATGAACCCCTGAAGAAACGTTTATGTGAAACGCGAAAGAAAAGCTTTATGACGGCGTTGGGCTCCTTTCAAGTTTAATGAGGAAGCACACCGGGCTCCTTTCAAGTTGAATGAGGCAACATATTAAGATGCGTTACAGATAAGCACCTCTTTTTTGTTTTTGTTTTTGTTTGGTTTTAGATTCACAAGAGAACTTTAGAAAACCCCATTTAGTGTGATTAATAGAAGGTTATTGATGCTATCATAACACATGAGCTTGTTTACATTGCTCTAGTGTTGTTAAGTCTGAGACTTTCGGGGGGGAAAACTTTATAAGTTATCTTTTGTTTCGTTTTATTTAAAAATGTGATATGAGCAATCTTTCACTAAAACTGCCTTTGGTGAATTGATAGAACGTACTTTTATATTATTTAATATCTTACGTTCCAAACAAGACCATAATCTCAGTTGTCTACCTGTGGCATCCCTGCGTGCCGACGCTGTATGTGCCCGCAGCTCCTGGAGGACGACATGCATTGCGCCTGTTGTTGCAGTGGACGACCTTGACGGTGGCAATGTGGGGCTCACCCCCACATCCTCGGGCCCCTTGCCAGCCACTGTGGTGCCTGTGTACCCGCTTTGCTGGGGTGACCCATCGTCCTCCTGGGTGGCCATCTCCTCAGGCAGCACATTGGCTCATGGGGTGTCTGGGGCGTCGCTGATGGCAGCCTCTGCATGCGACGCTTCGTCGACCTCCGCTGGCTCGGGCTCAGTGCTATTGTCCTCCTCGGCCGCCTCGATGGCCTGGATGTTATCTGGGGGGAGGGGGGTGGAACAAGGTACACAATAGATATGGGGTTGTCACAGGCACAGACATAGAGCACATAATTACGTAGAAATATGGACATATTTAGGTAGACACAGATTTGTTTATGCACTCCTTGCTTTTCTCTGTCCCTCTCATTTGCTCAGCCTAGGGACAGGAACACATCTGCTTTCTCCCTCGTTACCCCCAGTTCCTCCTCCACCACACATTGTATGCACAAAACTAACCCACTGGAAGAGATTACCCCATTGTATAACCCAAATCTGGGGTACTGACATCCCAGGTCTGACTGGGAGCGTGGAGTAAGCATATGTGGGGCACTCCCAGACCCTGGATGTCCTCACCGGATATCAGATATGTCCAGGACATCCTGAGCTATAACCACGCCTACATCTGTCCAAGGCATGAATGGGTATGAGGAAAGAGCTCATTTTGTCAGACAGATATCTGGAAGGTATTGGGAAGGGGGTTTGATTCTATCCCCTATATTTTCCATGAACAAACAATAAAGGGGAATGCGGACTCCGGTGTCTGTTTTTCTAGGTTCTGCCACACCTGCTCCCAGGATATGGGCTCGCACCACCCCATGACATGCCCTGTGTGTGCGTGGTAGATAGCTGTATATGTGCTGCATGTCTCGGACATACCTGCCTGTGGGTCAGCCATGTCCAGTGCCAGGGAGAGGCCATGGATGTAGATGGGGCCTAGGTGCTCAGCAAGCTGCTGCTCCAGGGGTGTGAGGCTTGGGATGAAGGGGCCGCCCCCGCCAGTGCCATTAGCATGTCGGCGTTCTGCAGTAAGGTGTGCACGGACCCCCCACCTGATATCATTAAACCTCTTATGGAGGCTGTCAAGGTCCCTTGGTGGCCCCCCCGCCTGTGCCACGTGCCCTCTTGTACGTGCCCGTGGTAACACACATGAGGGCACAGCACTCAGGCACCAGCTGATTGAGGAGCTATTTTCATGTGAGTACTGGATATTTTGGAAAAACCATTTTGGATAGATATATGTACTACTACTGAGTGTTGGTATCGCACTACCAGTCATATGCAGCACTGCACTGACATTGCTGACACAATGCCTGGCCATCTGAGCTTACAATGTGGTCCAACCGCTAACACAGAAGGTGTGGGCAGGGGACAACAGCGGGTGGAGGTGATTAATATAGTCAGGATTATTAGGCTTAGGTGATGTGGTAGGCTGTCACACAGGGTTTTGAGATGGTTGGTGAGGGTGGCTGCCCTGCAGCCACCCGTAGTTAGTTCCAGGCGTTGGGTGCTGCTAGATGACATGTTTTGTCCCACATTAACAGTGGTGGGGGGCAGACCATTGATAGGCCCAGTTGGCTTGACATGTGGGGATGACATTTGGGGGATATGAGGGGATTGATTGGATTGTATGCTCTGATGAGCAGGGACTGTGTGTAACATGTTTCAGAATGGTGATGCATACAGGTGTTAGCACTGTTACATGCTCAGTAGTAGTAGTATTTGTAGTACTTGGGTTATGCGTGTCAAGGTACAGGGCAACCACAGTGTAACTGCATGTATAGATCAGCAGGTACATCTTGACTTTGCCTGGGGCCTGTGAGGTGTCATGACAGGTGAGGTGTTATTGTCATACTGAGACTGTCGGTAGATTAGCCATGCAGCGGAGTGTTGCATACATAGCAGTGGACAGAGATGATTTAGAGGCAGACCAGCAAGGTATAGGTTACAGTGAGCAGGATGGTGGGTGATGAAGGAGGGCATTAGGGCTTTATTTGTGTGTTCTGGGGTGACAGCAGGGATCTTGCTGATGTTATCTAGGGGGACATCGCAGGCCTTAGCTGCATGATGGGTATTTATTTATTTCTTTTTTATACCGCGCTCTTTAAAATCAGTGCGGTTTACATGTATACTAATAGGTATTTTTTATTCCCTTGTCCCTGAAGGGCTCACAATCTAAGTGTACCTGAGGCAATGGAGGGTTAAGTGGCTTGCCCAAGGCCACAAGGAGTGGCCATGGGACTAGAGACCCCAGTCCCTCTGGCCTGAGGTTGCTTGTCCCCATGTGGGAATTGAACCCCCAACCTTCACGGTCTGAGGTAGCCTGTCCCAACCACTGAGCCACTCCTCCCTCTGTATGTGTGGGGAAGGGGTGTGAGGGGTGATAGAGACCTGCTACCTTGATAGCCACATCGACAGAAGTGTATCCAACCTATACACAGACACTGTAAGGGTTGGAGAAGGTTTAGGGGCGATGCCCAGATGTCCGGTCTTGGCCATGCTCATTTCATGCAGCTGGGGTTCCTGCAGCCAGCAATGTCAGGGAGCAAGCTGAGGTCGGGATGTGGTTTGGCAAACGTAGTTCATGCATGGTGAGATATGTTTCGGACACATCAGCGAACAGCTGCTACTGATAGCCAGGGAACTGGATATGGGGCCAGGGGAATGTAGCAGCCCCTGCATATATTCCTTTCATATAGCACCTGGGAGCGGGTTAGCAGGGGAGGTGGACCCACAGGAAACACACACTGAGGGTGCTATGGGAGACATATGGGGGAGGCAGGGTTGTACCAGGACCTTTGGGCTAAGCACGTACAGGGTAGCGCGGTGACAGTTGTGGTCAACGGTCTCAAGGGCAGCAGAGAGGTCACAATGAGGACGGATAGGCTACAGGCCCGTGGACATGGCCAGGAACACATCAGTGGCGGGTTGGAGTGGGGACAATTAGGTACAGTGTCATGACGAACTGCAGACTGTGACGGATCTAGGGAGTTATGAGAGATGAGGACGTGAAGCTGGTGTGTTTGTGGCACAGCTCCAACTTGACATATGTATGTTTCCCTTGTGTTTCTCATTCCACAGGACATGCTTGGTATCGTCCCTGGTGGTGTAGTGCTGTGGCAGCTGTGTGTACCTCATTCAACGTGCAGGACACTGGGGTAGGTGGACATACAGGTACTTTGTCTGTGTGGACAGTCAGGAGCAGCACATGTCACAGGTTGTCTGTCTAATGCACATATGTTGTGAGTGACCTATTGAGCATGCTCCCACGTACCCCATATGTTGATGTTGGCCACACATATCCACTTGTGATCGTACCCAGTTTGTCTTCTCCAGCACTGTCTCTGGGACACATCCAACAGAGCTGCGTGTGTCTACAGGTCCTAGGTGTTCTGGTGGTGGGCCGCATTTACACCCTTCCCTGACATTGTAGCATCGGCCAACAGCAGTGTATCATCGCATTTACAAGGCCTTTATCTCCACTATTCGCCAATTGTGCACATACAGGCCATTACTGGGGGCATGCTACCTTCTCATACTGTGTGTGTGTGTGTGTTTGTGGGTGGCTCTGTTATGATACAGTGTGCATGCAGTTTGCATTATCATGTGGTGGGCGGGGTCTGCACACCTGTGGAGCGGTGGTGAGTGTGCTATCTCTACCTTTCTGGTGTTAACCTTGTGCACAGTGTGCGCATGTGTTGTGTGTTGTGGGTTGACCTATATCATGTGTATTGACAGACTATAGCACAACAGCATTTATGTATCCAAGATATCACCATAATTTGGACATGCGGCAACGGCGGCTGGACATGGGGACATGGTTATTCGACACATGTTGATGACATCTTTTGCCTTTATTGAGACGTGTTGTGGACTTTGCCTGCCTGTGAGGATCCCAAGCAGACATTTGCTGCAGACACATAGTAGGTAGCACCTTGGCTCGTTTGGGTGTAACATCAGCCTTTATATGTTTGTTTTTTACTGTTTGTTTCATGGACCTTTCCTATTGGGTCTCTGTGCACCAGTGCTAATGGACATGGGGTGCAGCTGTGATACGCATGTGTTCCTTGGGCATGGACATGACCATATCCATGGGACACGCTCGTCTGCGGTTACATTTCCAAATGCCCACAACATGCACAGTGTTATGATCATGTTATGTTTGCCTGTGTGCCTTTTAATTACATCGGTACTGATGTTTGACTGGCTGCAATGTGTCCTGCTGTTGCGTCCAGCATACCATGACAGTGTTTGTCCTTATTCTGACACAGGGCAGCGGACACACACAGCACATCTACTTACATGCATCTGCGGGCGACATCACCCACCTGTTGCAGGACACAACAACACCATTCAAATATCCCTGGGAGATGGTACCATAGGATGTTTGACCTCAGCGAGTGGGACACATGCCTATGATGAACATTACTGTTGGACTGCTACTTTCCGTATAACAGGCCTGTACACTTGCTTACATGTTGCTACTTATGCTTTTTCAGGCTTTTGTCACCTGTAATTGGCAGATGGATATGTTTTTGGGGACAATTCATGACTGATGTGTGTTGATCCCTCATCATGCACTGCCTAGTGTCTAGATGCGACTAGGGCATCTGGAACGTGCAGCAACAAGTGGGGGGTAGGGGGATACTGCATAGTGAACACCATGCAGCTACAGCACATTATCTCTCCTGCCCATCATCTGTAGACGTGCCAGTGACTTTGGGGTGACATGTGGGTAGCTGGCATGCTCAATGTGTTTTCAGTTTGTTCATTGTAAACCAACCACCTTGATATGATGACAGGCAGTATATACGATATGTCTACTGGTGACCACAATAAAATAATGTGTTTGACCCACATTTCTCTCTGCTGCTGCTTGACCACACTAACACATGTCTTTCGTTATGTTCTGGTAATGTACATGGCCCACCTGTGCTCACATCCTTGTACAGTGGCAGCTGGCTATGTGGCAGCCGTCTGACACATCACAGGGTGCTACGTGTTTCCATACTGACATTCCCTTTGAGGGGACATATTTGGGTTGTGCTTGCTGTGGTTGTTCGGGGTAGTGGTTGCAGACATGTGTTGATGCACCATTGGTTGCAGGTTCAAGTCCCACATGTTCCTTCTCTTTGCCCTTTTTTGGTGCTAACCTGACCAGGAGCTGCCTGACGACTGGTCACCTCTCCGCACACCCTTCCATCTCTTCACCTTACACCACAGTATGCCCTCGAAGCAGCCTATCCGTCGCATATTAGCTGTTAAATATGGCTCTTTCTTTGTACTGTCCATGTCGGCTGGGGGGATTGGCATTGCTGTTGTTGATCTGATGTGGTCCATGTCTGTTTGTAGGTTCATGTCTCACATGCTCGTTTTCCATTCTGTTTCCCATTTTGCCCTTCTCCACAGAGCATCCCCTGCCGGCCTTTGGGTTTAGCTTCTTTGCTCTTTTGCATGCTATGTCCACTGCATAACATTTCATTGTGTGTGTGTGCATGTGTTTATATGTGGCTTTCGTCCCAATTACTGACTGTGATATGAGCTGTACACACTGGTTCTGCATGTGCATTGCATCTTCGTGACTGTTGGGGTTGCCCTATCCTGGCAGCCAGCTGTGTTTTAGTGTGGTGCCCTCCAATGTTCTTGTGTGCAGCCTTTGCTGTGACACTCATGTTGGTGTTGTAGCCTACTGGTTTGTGCATTGCTGTTTGTGCTACTGGTCATGGGTTTGATTCCTCTCTGTTCTAATTATTTTATGCCTCTCATCCACACGTACTTTGCATTTGTGTTACAGTCCTATCTGTGACGATCTGTGCTGCTGGCACATTATACCCTCATCACTGTTGCCAAACATCCTTCTGTCAGTCTATCTGTGTCTGCAAGCTCTGTGGCGTCCTGCCCTACTGTGCAGGCTGCTACCCCATGTCCTGCACTGGCACACTTTTCTGCATTGCGGCTCTTCATGCTTGCCTCTCCTGTGTCTGCTCTGCATGGCACTGCTCTCCTCTGTCCTCCTGTCATTGCACTTATCCTGCCACCTCTATCTCCTCTGGTGGACACATATCCCCATCCTCTACCACACATTGTCATTGTTGCACTGTACATTACCATCACCCTGTACATCGGTACAGCTACCCCCGATAAGTTTGCCCACTTTACCTGCTGCCACATGGGCTGCACGCAGATTTGGCTGGTCCATAAGCTCCGTCATCTACTTCCTTCCATCACTTGTTCATTGCTTTCCTTGGTGCACTGTGCAGTGTTATGGTTATATCTGTGTTTGAGCCATACATTTCATGCTTGTGACCTTGAGGCACCTTTGTGCCCCTGGGCACCATCTCCTGTGTCACCTTAGCATCCCTGGGGCATCTTTCATGGCACCTTAGATTTGGCCAGCTTATGGGGCGCCTTATATGCTGCCTTGGAGGGTGCCAACCTTTCCTGCCGCCCTCTGGGGCACATTATGACCTGCCTTGGATGACGTGGTGCTTTATGATGTGCCTTATGGTGCGCCCTAAAAGATGCATTAGGTTGCGGCACTGGGGTGATGCTTTTTTGGCAGGCAGTGCAGATTGTTGGGATGTGTCTGACTGTTAGAAGCAGGAAAAGGGATTGCCTCAGACAGCCTTTTAACTGAGCCCACCAAGGGATTGAACTCATAACCACTGTATCAGCAATGTATTAACCAGTGTGCTACACCTCTGTTGCTGTGATTGCAGGTCAGCAAGCCTAACGCGTGTTAACGTGCCACAGCTCCCTCTATTGCACGATAACGGACTTTATCGCGTGATAACCCGAAATGCTACCTTAAGACTGGAACGCCCACTACCTTATATGCCATTTGACACAGTAAGACTGCAACTAACGCTTGTAACATTAAGACGGTTTAGTAAACATACCCCTAAGTCAAACTGCTTCTGGAGGTCTGCCAGCTTTAGGAAATGACAAATGAATTCAAGCATAAATGAGTACTTATATTCACAAACAACAATTGAGTTAGACTGAACCCTTATCAGTGTAAGGTGAACCTCTCAATTGGTCCTACACTTGCACTCCATCCTAAGAGTGCTATCTTTAAAATGACCTAAGATAAAACAATGTTAGTCTTTAGACAAAGAAATGTCTTCTCAGGAACCTATGAACAAGGAAGAAAAGACATGATTGATTAATCATGAACACATTTTTTTCTGTTTTTTCTTTCTTGCATTTGAAAAATACTTCAGGCATTTGAAAATAGCTTGGGTAAATTGCATTCAAACCTTAAAGTTTTTAAACCTTAGCTTTCAACCTCGGTCAGGAAGGGCACATAGTATACAATCCAGGTTTTCCTGATGCATAGAAAACAATAGCTCTGTGTCTTTTATGGAAAGTTATAGATGTGTATATGCTTTTGTGTATGCAAACAAATCTCTCTCTTGCAACAGTGAAATGGCTTGAAAATTCCCTACTTCTGATCATGTTAATGGGTAATGAAATATTGTGTATTAGTTCAGAATCAGAGTTTAGGAGCTGAGCTGTTTATCAGGATCTAAATACAGGTCCCAGCTCTTCTCGTGGAGATGGAATAGGGCTAGAAAGATTCTGACAATCTTGCACTGCTCGGGTCAATGGACAGAATTTACAACCCTCTACTTTGGAATTTGCAGAATGGGAGAGGCTTTTTCTTGGAGTTAACCTGCTCCTCTAGTGCTTTTCCATTATCTGCAGTTAAGGAGTTAAAATCAGGCTCTGGTTGATTTGTAGCATACAAAGAAGCAGTTTCAGGGTTATCACACTGTTTCACTGGTAAGGAAACTACAGGGGTCCCTAGTAAGGAGGAGGAGCACTGGGCTTTATTTTTATTCTGTGTTTTCAACTGTGTTAAAGAGCCCTCAATTTCATCTACTTTTCTGTTTTAACTTTTTGCTCAGCTACTGGGTTTTCTGTTACTGCTCACCCGAGGCACTGCCAGCCTCCTTTGTCATATAATCCTAGGTAATCCATATGATTAGGATGGGGCTTTGGAGTAAATGGTGTGTGTTTTTCATAACTCTCATCATTAAGATTTGAACCTAGCTTGAGGTTCGGAGTATCAATATCAGTAGTAACTACACACTTGGGATTGTATCTAAGGGTCAATCTCCCTTCTACTTCTGCCTCTTGTTCAAGTATTTCATAATTTCGCTCTGCTTTGATCTGCACAGGTGACTTATCTTTTTCATTAGATTTTACTGTTGGGAGAGGGTAACCTTCTGCTACAATAGGCTCAGGGGCTTCTGTTAGTGCATAATAAAGTGAAGAGGTCTGTCCTCTTGTTATGGTCTCAGGCACATAAGGTAGAGGGGGTGCAGAAACTGACTCTTTAGATTCAGGCACAATACATTTCAGTTTATCAGCTGTCTGTATCCATATTGCCAGATACTGCAAATGTGTTGTCAAATCTTCTCTATTTTTAGTCTTCTCTAAATAGTTAATCCTTTTGCCACTAGAGGATTATATTGGCAAACCCTAACTAACGGGGTCTCTGGTGTAGGTTTGGACTGATTCTCCTCCTTATCTTTTTGCTTTTTATTAAAAAGGTTCTCACTATAATTTCTACTGCAATTACTAAAATTAAACAAAAATTAACACTCCATAAGTTTAAACATAAATTATACTTCACCACTTGAAGTCTTCTGCAGGAATTATGTTTCTTTTGCTGCTCCTTCTGTCCAGCAGACCCGTGACCCAGCTGTTCACTTCTTCTCCAATTAACACTTTTGCTCTTTATGACATCATCAGCCGTGACATCATAGCATGGGGGATCAGGAATATCTTGGAGATTTTGGTGGACTAAAGCTGCTGTATTGTACCCCAAAGATAAGTGGGGACCTCGCACAGCTCCAATTAGACTCAGACACTTGGTCAGTGAGGAAATGAGATCTTTATTATGCCCAATCAGTCACAATCTTAGCCAAATAGCCAAAACAGCATTATTTTCTTAGCAGTACAGTTTGCCTGAGTCAGAGAGGCTAGAATAGAAAGAGCACAGACTGTTTGTCTCTTCTCCTCCCCTCCCCCGAATGATACCAAATGCTTTCCTTATATTCATTGCTTATACACATATGCTTCTGTGCTAAGAATGCTTGCACACCATATTTTCCAAATTCCTTGTTCCACAGCTGGTGATAGCCCATTGTTTTAGACTTTACTAATCTTACGTTTCCCCATCAGTTCCCCCCTTCCCTGTCTTAGGGGTATGTTTACTAAACTGCGTTAGTGTGATTCGCATTAGGAGTCGCGTTAGTGGAAGAAATGCCAAAAAAGGACATGGGCGGTACATCGTTAGTGATAGCGCGCGCTATAACACGCCGCGCAGCAATGATCGTTACAGGGCGCATTACTGCGCGTTAAGCACAAGATGGCGCACAGACACCCAAATACAGAGACAGAGCTGTAGCACAATGGTTACTACACAGACTGCTGGTACAAGGGTCATGGGTTTGATTCCCCAGTGTGCCTAATGAATAAGGCTGGCTGAGGTGTCCTGTGTAACCCTTTGAAAGCCGACTAAAATATTTTAATCCACAGTCTGCAGCCGGGTTAAAGTTTGTATATATCAGGAAAATTGTACCCATCTTATGCAATATGTTCCAATAGTGACATTCCCTCTGACATGGTCATGTATTATATACCATTTGATAGGAATAATGAGGCGCTCCCTATAGGGCGAAGTGTAAGGCACGCCCTATAGGGCGACGTATAAGGCGCCCTATAGGACGCCTTATGAGCCACCCAAAGGTGACAGTACCCTGAGGGTGGTTCTGCTGGCAGCACTAATATACAATAAAAATAGACAATGCCTAGGACAGCCCTATCGATGAACCCCACTCTGGGTTGTGAATCTATGACCTCTGGCTCCATGGGCAGTGAAGTAACCTGTGAGCTAGAGCTGCTAATAAACACCTGGCTGGCTACAGGAGGACTACACGGCACCACACCCACATTCTGCTGTGGTTACCAGGGAGATTACATACCATCACCCAACGCACCCTCTGGGGCTCAGGATCTCCCGCCAACAGAACCACTTTCAACCCCCTGCAATGGTGGCAGTAGAGGGGACCATCACCCCAGTCCAACTAGGGATCAAACACCCTACAGGGCAGGCAATGTAGAACAGTACACATCCATAACGCAATAGCAGACAGACGGCAGGTCTGGAAATGCTCAGCTGCCCCCCACCATTATCTGACATTCTCCAGCAGCCAGCCTCCAGCCGCTGCACGGTGTTCCAGCAAGACACATACTAGCTGCAGACAGTCCGCCAGCTAGTCCATGGTCCTGGAGGAGATGCATGTACCCAGAACGGGATATCAGCATACACACCAAGCAGATAAGTCAGTGATTGGGCCCCAAAAGGAAACCCATAAATATCACATAAGAAAAATACTATATAGCACTATGGGAGAACCTAGCCATTCCATGGTCACTGCTCAGACAGGGTGAGAGTGATCTCCCAGCAGGACATGCTATGGCCACCCTGTCCGTGCAGGTGGTACCGGGCACTACAATGTCCAGCCATTGCCCTATGCCCTGTGCAGATGCGGACAGGCCAGGCCATCCTATCCAGGTTATTCCCACGGTACCTTGCTCCTCATTATTCACATTGTCAGGCCAATACTGGCAACAGTGCTAGCAGTGTGGGCTGTGGAGGGTGTTGGCAGCCACCACACACTGGATAGACAGACACACACTCCACACACCTATGCCAGCATTGTGCAACTATAGAGGTGTTGGGCAGCCCAGGCCACCACACCAGTCCTGGGCACAGTGCAGGCATGGCTATGGTACGCAATACTGTAGGAGTCACTCCCCAGATTGGTAAACACTGTCAGACACAAGACCTGTAGCACACTCCACAGACATCAGAAAGGTTGCTGTGATGCAGCTCACTCAGAAAATTGTACTTAACCTAGGAATTGCTATCTGCCAGTACTCATAGCAACCTTTTGATAGCTGTGTACCATATTTCCAGGTTTAGGGTGGCATTACTAAGGTATGCAAGTGCTAGTATTGGGAGATGCACGCAGAGTCCAAAGTCCTGCCTCTCCAGGAGGCTTTGGATAATGGGGCCTGTGGGTGCGGGTGTGTCTGCCCCTGTTGGCTGCTGCTTTACGGCAGAGGTTCCCAACTCCAGTCCTGTGGTGCAAAACACTGTTCGGGTTTTCATGCTGTCCCTCATGAATATGCATGAGATACATCTGCATACCATGGGGATGGCGCATAGAAATGCAGCACAGGCATCTTTATCAGAGCCAGCATGGAACCTGAATGGTGTTTGGCCCTCCAGGACTGCATTTGGGAGGCTCTGCTCTAGGTAATGTGCATGTTTATGGTGTCTGTGCTCTGTAGGGTAAAATGTAGGTGTTTTGGGCATGTTCACGTCATCTGCAAGAAAGGTTCTGTTTGTATTAGCACGTTATAGTAGTGGGTAAAATATGAGGGCTGGGTTGGCAGAAACCACAGCTGGGACTTGAACCTGTGACCTTTTGCTTCTGAATACACTGGTTTTATGCACTGCACCACCATGTTATCACAGAGATGGTGCATTCTCTGGTGATACCATGACTGTTGGTCAGACAGGGCCTGTCTGTTGCAGTGCATGGCACCCACCTACACAGGGCTAGGCCACGGTCTGCTCTGGGCAGCTGCCACTGCCCCCTCCACCACCAGTATCCCTCAGCCACCATGCTGACATGCCCTTCTGCTGGTGGAGCTGGTGGTGCGCAGTCTCAGGCCATCCAGTGTGCAGGTAGGCGGCTGCCTATGGTGCGGGTTCTGGGGTAGGGGTGCCTGCATAGACGTCCACGCTCCCTCCCCCAGCCCTGCCTGCAAATGTTCCGTGCCCTTGGGGGTAGCTGTTGGGTACTATCCCCTGTGACACTTTGGGAAACCCACTCGTGCCCATGTTGGGCCTTCAGCAGTTGCTGTCTGGCTGCTCCGCTGTTTCAGCATTTGTATGGGCCACCTAGGCATCACCTTAGTCCGCACTGTGGCCCAGCTCCACCACAGCATGTGCTGCCTGCGGCCCTCTGTATCCCCTTCTCAGGCAGCTATCCAGTTTCCGTTCTGACATGCCCGCCCTGCTGTTGCGGGACATGTGCACGCCATAGGAACCCTGTCTGATGGTGGAGAAAACCCTGAGCAGCGCTATTTCACTGTGGGCCCATTCACTTTGTATGGGGACGGAGTATAGACCCCTCCATGATTTATATTTGTTCTATGGTGCTTACTCGGGGGGGGGAGGGGTTGATGTTTCTCATTGATACCACTATTGGCCAGCTTGGTTATTGATTTTTTCCAGTTTGTTGGGGTCATTTTCAGTGTTTCTGTGCCCTTTTGTTCTGTGCACATGTATCACACTTATCACTTTTATTTTGGTTTCCCTGCCTGGGCTGTACATTGCTGACATTTAAATTGTTTCTCTTCCCTTTAATATGCCTTTAATGGCAGGTTTTCATTCGCATTGAAATTCAGCTCTGAAAATCAGCGCGTTAGTGTGAAGGGAGCCTCTCCCCACCCACTCTCCGCCCATTGACCCCTTCTCTCCGCCCTCTCTCCACCTTCTGCGGTGTTTTAACGTGCCGCGGGGCATTACGATCGTTAGCGCGTCATAACGCGCGCTATGATGCGCTAACAAACACATCATAGCGCACGTTATGACTCGCTAACCATCGTTAACGTTACATAACGCGCGTTATTCGCGATTACCGCAGTTTAGTAAACATACCCCTTAGTCTGTGGTGGACATGTTTCCTGTTTCTGTATTCTCTGTACTTGACTTACTGCCACAAGTTGTTTCTGTGTTGCTGTCTCAGCAATGTAAGTTTATGCAAACTTCTGTTCTTATATGCACATGGCTTCCTCTACAGGACTACCTGGGGTCACTCGTTTATCAGGACAGGCCACAAGGACTGCTTTGGGACATGGTATGAAGTGGGCTTCAACCCGCTTTGTATCAACAATATTTTGTACAATATGGAGGAAATGCATCACTTTTTTCTATTTCTCTGCTGATTTGTCTGTTTGGAAATGATATTGTTGCTATCATGGGATGGATGGGAGAGGCAAGATAATGAGTCCTCTTCCTTCCTCCATGCCTTGTACAAACATGGAACAAAGGTGCCCCTTCTCCCCGCCCCCCCCCCTTCCACCGCCCCTACGGCCCCCCCCCCCCCCCCCCACACACACACACTTAGGATACTGTAAGTGTACCAGATTTGCCTGCAAAAAATCTGGTAAACTTAATGAAAGAGGCATTTGCATCCAAGATTAATTTTTTTCCTCCTTTAAAATTTCAGATCCCTGATGCAAGCTTGAGAGTATTTTGGTATTTTTCTTATTGATATCCTAATAGCACTAACACTAAATGAACTTGGTCTAAGTTCAAAGGAGGTATTTTCATTTTTGGAGCATTTTCCTGTAAAAGTCTCTTGCAGGAGGCTACAGAGCAGTCCAGTGCATTGAAGTAAAAAAGTAGAAGAGGTGTCCACCAAGAAACATAGAAGAAAATTCCATTTGAGATAAGAGAGAAGGAACTGGCCTGGAACCAAATCAGTAAGAAAAAATAACTGGGATAACTTTTTTTTTTTTTAATTTTGTCTTTTTTATTTGCAACATTATACATACTTGGTTTTGGAGATTTCAACTAGTAATGGAGTTCTTATTAAACTAATCCCCTGGTGTGGACTGAGTTTTCTTTTGGAGTTTTTCAACTGTGTTGGACTTTTCTGATAGTCAACCAGTGAGGGCCTTGGAGCAACTGCATCTCCTCATCCGCCAGAACCTCATAAATATTCATTTTTCTACAATTTTAGTGTGCCCTCTGCAACAAACCCTTATCTCACCAACAGAGGGGTTATGCCTATGCAAATTATGAGGCCAATATACATTAATAAATCAGAATTTGCCGTGAAGGCCTGAAGGGTAGGAGGGAATACCTGTTAGTTCAGTCAATTGAATCTTTCCAAACAATTTGAGAAACAATGAATTGTATGAAGTAACAGAAAAATAAGTCTATTTTTTTTTGGAGGGGAGGGGAGCAGTGTCTTTTGATTGCCGCTGACTTTTTCCTATGATTTTTTTTAATCTACACTATAAGTAGAAATATGTTTACTAAAAGTCTTCTGTATTCTCAAAGACTTCCTCTCACAATCTATGGAACCTGTTTATTACAGCACAGTTATGAATTAGCACATAGCAGTTAGTCAGGGCCGGTGCCACCAGCAGGTGATCTAGGTGGTCACCTATAGCACCGGTTCTCTGGGGATGCCCCTTGCCACCACAGCAGCCCCTCTCCAAGGCCTGCAGCAGCAGCAGTGGCTCCTGAACTCAGTGTGACTCAGCGTTTAACAATGCACTCCAGCACTGCCTCATTATTATGTGCCATTTCTGTCTCCCCTCCCCCCACACAGATGTCTGGTTGTGCAAACCAGAAGTTGTGTCAGAGGGGGTCATAAATGCCACATAGTAAAAGAAAGGAACAGCAAGACAGCACTGGAGTATGTTTGTAAACACTGTATCGTGGTTCAGGAGCCATTGCTGCCGCTGTAGGTCCCAGAGAGGAATGGACGAAGCAGCAGTGGGTGTAGGGGGGGGCCACGGAGTGGGGATAGCAGGATGGAGGGCCCACCTAGGGCACCTTGAATCCTTGCACTGGCCCTCCATGTGGTCATAGTACCAGTAAAAACATAGCCACAACACTTATCACACACTGCTTCCCTGGTAACTGCTTGCTTTAGTAGTGGATGGGAAAGGGCTGGGAATGGGTAAGCTATGGCATGGGCAATGCCTTTCCTTGTTTGCTCCTTTGATTTCCATATCCCCACACCAATCAGTCAATCCTTGTTCTTGCTATCCTTACTTCCTTCTCCCTTGATTATTTTTAAGTCTTAGCGTAGCACCCTAACCCTCTAGGTGGTGCCAAAGAATGACTATATTTGCTGAAGTCTCAAAGCATAATCAATACTGAGTTTACTCTTGTGTTCAGAGTAGGGTTGTCAACCGGCTGGTTTTCAGCTGGCCTGACCCTTTTTTATGGCCAGGCCGGCTGCTGGCAGAGAGCTAAAACTGGCATCTGAAAAGCCATGCTTTTGCTCTGGCAGTCCTGGTCCTGCAGCCAAAGCAAAAAACAGCTTTTCGTCTTTCTTTCCTTGTCCCCCCCCCCCCCCACATCCTCATCTTCTACTCCAATCCAGCCACGGCTCCTGCACCTTACAGTGCCACAGCTGCAATAGCAATAATAATTTAAAAAGAAAAATCAAAACAGGTACGCAGCTGCTGCGGAGCCTTCTGGCCTCTGCTATTGAACCCCTGTTACTTCCTTTTGGGGGCAGGACACAGCAGCAGGGGTTAAAAAACAGAGGCCAGAAGGCTCCATAGTGGCTGCGCACCTGGATTTTTTTTTTAATTTAGGCAGGCCTGGCTGGTTTTTATGGGCTGGAGGCCAGCGGCCAGCAGGACCCTAAAACAGGCCAATGAAGGGCCGGTTTTCTGCCAACCGACGATCCTCCTATCTGGGATAAGGTTTGTCTAAGGCACCTGTTGCCCACAGGGATCCCAACCTCACGGGTAGCAGAAGTGCTGAGGCAGCCAGGAGAGCTGGTGATTGCATAGCCTGCCAGAAAAAAAAAAGGTTACTACTCATAGTAACCTACTGTCCCTTTAATTTATTCAGCCGCCTGTGCAACAAATTTAATAAATATTTGGGGGGGGGGGGGTTCTGGCAGCCTGTGCAGTCATCCGCTCTTCTGGCTGCCTCAGCACTTCTGTGAACTGAGGGCAGGGGTGAGTGCAAGGGGGAGAGGTTGAAGGGAAGAGTCCAAAGGTGAGGGAGGGACAGAGGGAAAGGGGTTGGAGTGGAGAGGGAAGGGAAGGGATGTATGCATGGGAAGTAAGTAAAGGGTACACTGTGCATATACAAAAGGCACACCCTACCTCTGCACCACACACACACACACACAGGCACTGGGGGTTGGAGTGGAGAGGGAAGGGAAGGGATGTATGCATGGGAAGTAATTAAAGGGTACAATGTGCATATACAAAAGGCACACCCTACCTCTGCATCACACACACACACGCACACACAGAGGCACTCCACCTACTACTACTATTTATCATTTGTATAATGCTACAAGGCTTACATAGCGCTATCCTACCTCCACACCACATAAATCTCTGCATCACACAAACACACACACACACACACACACAGTGGGGGTGGTGAGGGAGGGAGGAGGAAGAGTGGGGGCCACTGCCTTTTGTTGGCATTGTGTAGTGACCCATTAAGAGCCTGATTTATTAAGCTTTTTACCATGGAAAATGGGAAACAGTCTTAGTAAATAAGGTCCTAAAACCTAAAAAGTAACTGTGATACACCTTTTTGAGGACAGGACATGTGTTGTCACCTAGGTTTCTGCTTAGGGTGCCAATACTTTGAACGGACTCTGAGGCTGACCCTGATTAATTCACAATATGCTGGGTATTGAGAGGGATTTTTTCTGTTATGATTTTCTGGGGAAGGTTCTATCTCTGCTCTGCTCTGCACAAATTGTTGAGGAAGGCACTGAAGGGGGGGGGGAGTTCAGTGGATGCAGAATATATGTTTGGATGCCATATGGGAGAGCATATTTTCTGTTGGAGGAGCCTGAGAAGGGGACTATAGCTGAATAGGTGCTGAAGAGTTCAACCTCTTGTACCCCCCTCTTGGTATAGCCTGCAGATGCTGAAACCTATACCGTTGCCCTCGCTGCAGTTATTTCTTGTGGTTGGGGCAGGGGGCGGTATGGGTGGGAAAGGGGCAAGCGTGGGCGGGGCATGACTAACCATGGGTGGTGGGTTTTTCTCTTTCAAAAAGTTGGCAATCCTAGTTCAAAGAAGCAGCAAGAGTAGTGGCACAAGCAGGGCCAGAACTACAATTAGGCAAACTAGCCAGTCACCTAGAGCGTCAGCCCTCTAGGGGCACCCATTGCCGCTGCTGATGCCTTTCTCAGGACCTACAGTAGCAGCAATGGCCGCAAACAGCCCCACGGCACTTACCTTGAAATTTCGGGGCTCTTTGCTTCCACCCCCTCAGACTGCCTGATGATGACTTCCTGTTTGCAAGCAGGAAGCATCGAGTGGTCTGAGGTGGCGGAAGCAAACAGCACCAGGGTGCCGAAGTTCCAAGGTAAGCACCGTGGGGCTGTTTGTGGCCATTGCCACCGTTGCACATCCTGGAGATGGATGGTAGCAGCGGCAATGGCTCTGGAGAGGGAGGGGGCACAAGGGATAAGGTTCGCTTAAGGCGCCTCATCTCCTTGTGCTGGCCTTGGGCACAGGTGGCAACAGAACAGGATGTCTCAGCGCTGGGTGACTTTCTCTGGCTCTGGCCTGCCAACTGGTCAGTTTTTAGCCAGCCTGGCTGGGTTTTGTATGGCCAGGTTGTCTGTCTGCAGAAGCTGAAAAAGGCATCTGAAAAGCTACTTTTTTGTGTGGGTGAAAGAAACTGCTTGCTTGTAACCATATACTATCTAATAGCCGCACTGCTCAAAGGTGACCAATCAAAACAGCTTGCTGTCAACTGCATATCGCTGTTTCAATACAGACAAGGGTCAGAAATGGTTGCATATTGATTTTTTAAAAGAGGGGGTAAGTTACTATCAGTAGTAAGACATAGGGGTATGTTTACTAAACTGCGTGAGTGCAATTCGCGTTAGGAGCCGCGTTAGTGGAAGGAAAGCCAAAAAAGGACATGGGCGGTACATCGTAACCGATAACGCACAGTTGCGCACGTTATTATGCGCGGCGCAGCAACGATCGTTACAGCGCGCGCTCTGCTGCGCGCAAGCGTAAGACAGCGCGCAGACACCCAACTACAGAAACAGAGCTGTAGTACAATGGTTACTACACAGACTGATAGTACAAGGGTCATGGGTTCGATTCCCCAGTGTGCCTAATGAATAAGGCTGGCCAAGGCGTCCTTTGAAAGCCAACTATAATATTTTAATCCACAGTCTGCAGGCGGGTTACAGTTTGCATATGTCAGGAAAATTGTACCCGTCCTATGAAATAGGTTCCAATAGTGATGTTCTCTCTGACATGGTCATGTATTATATACCAGTTGATAGGAATATTTAGGCGATCCCTATAGGGCGAAGTGTAAGGCGCGCCCTATAGGGAGCGCCTAAATATTCCTATCAAATGGCATATAATATATATAATATAGGGCGAATTGTGTAAGGCACGCCCTATAGGGCGCCGCATAAGGCATGCCCTATAGGGCGCCTTCTGAGCTACCCTAAGGTGACAGTACCCTGAGAGTGGTTGTGCTGGCAGCACTAATATACAGTAAAAATAGACAATGCCTAAGACAGCCCTATCAATGAACCCCACTGTGGGTTGTGAACCTATGACCTCTGGCTCCATGGGCAATGAAGTAACCAGTGGGCTAGGGCTACTAATAAACACATGGCTGGCTACAGGAGAACTGCACGGCACCACACCCACATTCTGCTGTGGTTACCAGGGAGATTACATACCACCACCCAACGCACCCTCTAGGGCTCAGGGTGGTGGACAGGATCTCCCGCCCACAGAGCCACGTTCAACCCCCTGCAATGGTGGCAGTAGAGGAGACCATCACCCCAGTCCTACTAGGGATCAAACACCCTACAGGGCAGGCAATGCAGAGCAGTACACATCTATAACGCAAAAGCAGACAGAAAGCAGGTCTGGTAATGCTCAGCTGCCCCCCACCATCATCTGACATTCTCCAGCAGCAAGCCTCCAGCCACTGCACCCTGCACAGTGTTCCAGCAAGACACATACTAGCTGCAGACAGTCTGCCAGCTAGTCCATAGTGCATGGTCCTGGAGAAGATGCATGTAAGTCAGTGATTGGGCCCCAAAAGGAAACCCATAAATATCACATAAGAGAAATACTGTATAGCACTATGGTGGAACCTAGCCATGCCATGGTCACTGCTCAGTCAGGGTGAGAGTGACCTCCCAGCAGGACATACTATGGCCACCCGGTCCGTGCAGGTGGTACCGGGCACTACAATGTCCGGCCATTGCCCTATGCCTTGTGCAGATGCGGACAGGCCAGGCCACCCTATCCAGGCTATTCCCACGGTACCTTGCTCCTCATTATGCACATTGGCAGGCACATACTGGCAACAGTGCTAGCAGTGTGGGCTGTGGAGGGGTTTGCAGCCACCACACACTGGATAGACAGACACACACTCCCACACCTAGGCCAGCATTGTGCTACTATAGAGGAATTTTTTACTGAGACCTAGGTGCCTATCATTAGTGGTTTATAAGTTCTCGTTGGGTGAAAGTCCAAGCATAAACTGGTGTTTATTAGTTACTATAGAGGTGCTTAGCAGCCCTGGCCACCACACCAGTCCTGGGCACAGTGCAGGCATGGATATGGTACGCAATACTGGTGGGGGTCACTCCCGAGGGTGGTAAACACTGTCAGAGACCAGACCTGAAGCACACACCACAGACATCAGAAGGGTTGCTATGATGCAGCTCACTCCGAACATTGTACTTAACCTAGGAATTGCTATCTGCCAGTACTCATAGCAACCTTTTGATAGCTGTGTACCATATTCCCAGGTTTAGGGTGGCATTACTAAGGTATGCAAGTGCTAGTATTGGGAGATGCACACAGAGCCCAAAGTCCTGCCTCTCCAGGAGGCTTGGGATAATGGGGCCTGTGGGTGCGGGTGTGTCTACCCCTGTTGGCTGCTGCTTTACGGCAGAGGTTCCCAACTCCAGTCCTGCGGTGCCAAACACTGTTCGGGTTTTCATGCTGTCCCTCATGAATATGCATAAGATACATCTGCATACCATAGGGGTGGCGCATAGAAATGCAGCACAGACATCTTTATCAGAGGCAGCATGGAACCTGAATGGTGTTTGGCCCTCCAGGACTGCATTTGGGAGGCTCTGCTCTAGTTAATGTGCAGGTTTATGGTGTCTGTGCTCTGTAGGGTAAAATGTTGGTGTTTTGGGCATGTTAACATCATCTTCAAGAACGGTTCTGCCTGTATTAGCACGTTATAGTAGTGGGTAAAATATGAGGACTGGGTTGGCGGAAACCACAGCTGGGACTTGAATCTGTGACTTTCTGCTTCTGAATACAGTGGTTCTGTGCACTGCACCACCATGTTCTCACAGAGATGGTGCATTCCCTGTTGATACCATGACTCTTGGTCAGACAGGGCCTGTCTGTTGCAGTGCATGCCACCCACCCACACAGTGTTAGACCACAGTCTGCTCCGGGCAGCTGCCACTGCCCCCTCCACCACCAGTATCCCTCGGCCACCATGCTGACATGCCCTTCTGCTGGTGGAGCTGGTGGTGAGCTGTCTCAGGCCATCCAGTGTGCAGGTAGGCGGCTGCCTATGGTGCGTGTTCTGGGGTAGGGGTGCCTGCATAGACGTCCACACTCCCCCCCAGCCCAGCCTGCCAGTGTTCCGTGCCCTTGGGGGTTGCTGCTGGGTACTCTCCCCTGTGACGCTTTTGGAAACACACTCGTGCCCATGTTGGGCCCTCATCAGTTGCTGTCTGGCTCTACTGGTTACGCATTCCTATGGGCCAACGGAGCATCACCCTAGTCCCCACTGTGGCCCAGCTGCGCCACTGCATATGCCGCCTGCAGCCCTCTGTATCCCCTTTTCCAGCATCTGCCTGGTTGCCCATTCCGACATGCCCGCCCTGATGTTGCGGGACATGTGCACGCCATAGGAACCCTGTCCGATGGTGGGGAAATCCCTGAGCAGCGCTATTTCACTGTGGGCCCATGCACCTTGTATGGGGACGGAGTATGGACCCTTCCACGAATTATCTCTGCTCTATGGAGCTTACTCGGGGGGGGGGGGGTTGATGTTTCTCATTGCTACCACTATTGGCCAGCTTGGTTGTTGTTTTTTTCCAGTTTGTTGGGGTCATTTTCAGTGTTTCTGTGCCCTTTTGTTCTGTGCACATGTATCACACTTATCACCTTCTTTTGGTTTCCCTGCCTAGGCTGTACATTGCTGACAGTTAAATGGTTTCTCTCCCCTTTAAAGTGCATTTAACGGCAGGTTTTCATTCGCGTTGGAATTCAGCTCTGAAATTTAGCGCGTTAGTGTAATGGGAGTCTCTCCCCGCCCACTCTCCGCCCATTGGCCCCTTCTCTCCGCCCTCTCTCCGCCTTCTGCGTTGTTTTACCGCGCCACGGAGCATCACGCGTGTTAGCGCGTTTAGATCGTTAATGCACTATAGCACGCGCTATAGCGCGCTAACAATCGTTAACGTCATACAACGCGCATTATTCACGTTTACCACAGTTTAGTAAACATACCCCATAATGTCAGGGGGAGTATCTCCTGGGATAAAGTTCTAAGATATTTTCCCCTAAACAACAGAGAACACTTGCTGTTTTGTGTTTTTTGTCTTTAAGTGGGGTTTACATTGTTGCATGTGGATGTATTAAATTGACAGGGGTATATGGGATGGTTAACTGGAATAAAGTCTATATGTAAATTAATGTTTACAGTATCTACACTATTTTATTTTTGCATTGTAAACATTTGGAGGCGATAATTGAAGCCCTTCCCACAGGTAGAACAGCATTTTACTTGTGGAAACTGTGGCTTTCATTGTCTAACCTCTGAGTGGTTAACAGCATGGGTGGTATTCAACGATATGCGTTCTTTTGCCTGCTTACTGCAGATGTGGGCTGGGGATGGGGTAAAGGAGGGGCAATGGGCAGAGGAAGAGAGAGGAAAGGGCAGGGGAAGGTACCCTTCTTTGGCATGGAGTTACCCCAAAAGACATGAGGGTTCACATGCAGTGATTTCCAATCCACAATCTGCCCCCTCCCTTTCCTGTGTGTTCCAGATAACTATTCAGGATTGAAATGGCTCATGGCACACACAGAATCAAGAGTGATCACAGAAATCTTCATAGGCAGCAGATCAAGCAGTGAATTTTCAAAGCGGTATGTGAAAACAAATATTACCTTCTGATTCTCCATTCGCATTTACTATAGAAGTGAGAGAGGAGACTACTGAAGCCTAATTAGTACATCGCTCATTCACAAAGGTTTATTTACAAGTACAAGATTCAGTTCAGCGAATATACAGCATTAATAACCCTGAAAAGAAGCCTTACTACAAAGACACAGTCCATTACTTCCACCTTCTGCTTTCTCAGTCCTATCAGCCAGAAATTATCTTGCAGTGACCCAGATTTGAACTTTGTGCTGAGGAGATCAAAAGGTAATGCACTCTCTCTGGGGTGTACACAGCATTTACCCTGCTGTTCTGAAAAAAATACTACACACAATTGTTTTGTGTCAAAGAGGCAGATGAAGCTAATTGCCTGCCTGGAAATGTGAGCTGAGGCTCAATTTGAGTGAAGGAAGTAACTGTAAGGAAGAGATTATACTTTAAGAATATCAGGGAACTGGCTGCAAGGGAATAAAGTGAGTTAACAGGGGAATAAGAAGGAGTTTTTTTTAATTCAGTAGTCCTAGATAAAAATATCATATTTAAGTTTCACAAACCTCAGCGATTTAAACTCATTCCTGGTTCTTTTATAGTCGCTGGCTCGTGGATATTCATTTTTCCAAAGTGCCCAAAGCAGTAACAATATACAAAACAAAGAAACATGAAAACTATGAAAACAGAAACAGTAATAGATTAACAATATCCTTCACTTCTGGCTTGAGGAGGGTACTTAAGGTGAAACATTAGGTCTGTTTTTGCTCAGCAAGAAAACCCCAGTGCTGCTTTTATCCCCATTGCATTCACGGCCATGTACTGTAGTCCTTCTCTTACGAGGGAAAGCGTAACTACAAATCCATGCATGCGGTGGGGTCAAACCAGGACTGGGTGGGCCTGTCCAGAAACACTGGAACCAGTTGGTGTTACCACCTTAAAATAAGGGATCTGGGTATATCTCCTCAGGTCACCTTGACAGAAAGCTGAGAGTTTTGGGGAGAATCTTCTAAATTAGGGGTTCTTCATCTTTTTTCAGCTGCAGACCCCTAATGGATCACCCAATGTGTCCCCACACTCCCTTCGCCAGACTGCTGTTTTTGTGCAATCAAAACAGGGAATCGAGGTACAGTTACTGACAATGTTACTCGTATGTCATCTGACATATCAAGTCGATTTCTCCACTTTGACTTTAGGTTTAATTTTGCAGAGAATCCTGTTTCACAGAGATAAATATTTGTGAAGGGAACCAAAACATTCATTGCCCTCATCGCCAAGCTAGGGTGACCTGCGATTTGCTCACACCATATCTGCCTGATATGCAGCCCAGCCTTTTCCAAATCAGTTCTCGTTCTTGGGTCTTCTAGGAATTCAATGAAATCATCCTTTGCTAAATCATTGTCACTCATTGTAGATACATCGAATGAGAATGGGTTCATGATCCAAACAGATTCCATGCCAAAATCATTATTAGCTGAGAAGTAACCCTCAAAATATGTACTTAGGACTTCCAAATGGTTCTTGACCTCTTGAAGTATTTCCGCAGGCAATGTTTTACCATCTCATTCTGTATTGATAACTGTTATAATTAACCATCTAAATTTTAATCTAACAACATCTTTTTTAATTATTAAGAGATCCAGTCCCATATCCCATCCTATGGTTCCCATACCCCCAAGGGTATGGATACCCCCAGTTAAGAACCCATGTTCTAAATGATACTTATTAAGGATTGATGATAACTTGTTAGGGCTGTAAAAGCACATATGGGCGTGTAGCAATATGCCTTCTGGGAGCAACTTTAGGATAGCAGAAATAGGCAGAACACTGGGGCTGCAATCCACGTGAGAGGAAATGAGACAAAATGGTTTACTAAGTGGAAAATAAAAGATGCACAGAAATGTAAACACAATTACATGTAGACCTGTAGCTTCAGCAACCCAAACACCCACTTCTCTAAGTTTTTCTTCACATATAAGGTAGCTATCTGTATGGATTAGGTAGCTGCTAGAATTTGTTGAGTTGATACAGTTACATCATAGACCAGTTCATGTCAAAGAAAGGAATTATATAAGCTCTGTGGTATAACGTAACTTCAATCCTTTTTTCTGAGCAATTGCATCTTTGCAATTACCTCCTCATACTTTACATTTATGTTTGTTTAATGCAGACTTGCTATACTGTCCTTTGCAGGCATTAAGGCCATTTATATGAAATTAAACATATATATATATATATATACGAATTAAAAATAAAAATTAGTAACATAAAAGTAAACATTAGAACAATTACACAGGTACACTACCAAAAAACTGCCTCCAGTTTTGCAACTGATTCCTATAGATTTTGGGGTGCTGAATCCAGGAAAAATAGCCAAAATGTTCCATCACGTCACGTTTTCTTGCAAAATTAGATTTCTTACCCATATAAGGAATGTTCACATAATTTCTTTTTAGCCGACTGCAGTTTATTTTCTTGGCCCAAAATAGAGGTTGTAATGGTTAACTAACTAGAAACACTCCCTCATGATATTTTAGAGTGTTTTGTATTCATTTTATACATTAACAGGACAATTGGGAGGCGGGGGGCTAAATCCAGTACTCGCGCTGGCGCATGTTCTTTCCTGTTCGCCTCGCCTCGTTCGCTCGCTCAAACACGGTGGTTGCGACATGAACGTTCCTGTCAAATTTCAGTTTCTTGCAAGTTCATTATTACCTTTTGTTTGCTCAGTCGTAATCCAGCTTTATTCCGAAGTGGTTCACTACAGTTGTAGTTTGCAGTGCTGTGTATTTGTGATGGCTCACAGAGCCAGAGGTTGCGTCAACTCTCCGGACAGTTTTTGTTTTATTTGTGGGGAATATACCGTGAAAAAGCGGCAGAGGAACATTTCTGCATTTATTTAAAAAGTATATTTCGCCTATTTCGGTTTGAAGTTAGGCGATCAAGACAAACCGTGGGCTCCTCACAAAGTGTGCAAGACATGTGAGGAAGATCTACGCTTATGGATGAAAGGTAAAAAACAAGCATTTCGTTTCGGAATACCTATGATGTGGCGTGAACAAAGAGACCACAGCAGTGACTGCTATTTTTGCTCTTGCATTGTGAAGGGATACAACTTAAAAAATAAGAACGTAATAAGTTACCCCAACCTTCCCTCAGCAATTAGGCCTATGCCTCATAGCAACGAAGTACCTGTGCCTGAACCACCAAAATCTTTGGATCATATTTGTGTGGACGGTTCTGATCATGATGAGACTCATCAGATGGCTTTTCCCGATGAGTCCAGTACTTCCGAGTTTGAAACTGAACCAGATCCGAAACCTGAACTTTTCTCTCAAGCTGAATTGAATGATTTAGTCCGGGATTTAGGACTCCCAAAAGATGCTGCCCAACTGCTAGGTTCTCGGCTTAAACAGAAAAATCTATTGTCACCAGGAACAACTTTTTGTTGGTACCGCAACCGCGAGACACAATTTTTGAAGTATTTCAGCAAAGAGGAAGATTTGGTATTTTGCAACGATATATACGGAGTGATGGAAAAGTTTAAACTCAAGTATGATCCTGCTGAATGGCGGCTGTTCATTGATTCGTCAAAAGACAGCATAAAAGGTGTTCTTCTTCATAATGGCAACACATTCGCTTCAGTTCCTATTGCTCACTCTGTTATTCTCCAAGAAAAATATGAGAATTTGGCCTGATTCTTAAGAAGATTCGTTATGATGAGCATAAGTGGATGATTTGTGGAGACTTTAAAATTCTATCCATGCTATTAGGGCAGCAATCCGGTTTCACCAAATATCCCTGCTTCCTTTGCTTGTGGGATAGCCGGGCCCGCGACCTACACTGGGGGAAAAAAGACTGGCCAATTCGGGAGTATTTGAGACCCGGTGAGAAAAATGTTCTTCATGAGAGCTTGGTACCTCGTGATAAGATTCTATTACCACCTCTCCACATTAAGTTGGGTCTCATTAAGCAATTCATCAAGTCCCTTCCAAAAGATGGTGAGTGCTTTCGGTACCTTTGCTCAAAGTTCCCCCGACTTTCTGAAGCAAAGCTAAAGGAAGGAGTGTTTGTTGGCCCTGATATAAGGAAACTCATTTCAGATGGAACATTCGCTGAAACGATGTCTGAGAAGGAAAAAGAAGCCTGGGATTCCTTCAAGGATGTTGTTCTCAAATTCTTGGGGAACAGGCGGGATGAGAACTATAAGGATATTGTTGCCAGGATGCTCAATGCCTTCAAAGAACAAGGCTGTAACATGAGCCTGAAAGTCCATTTCTTGCACTCCCATGTGAACTACTTTCCCGAAAACTTGGGGGCGTACAGTGAAGAACAAGGTGAAAGGTTTCACCAGGACATCAAGGACGCAGAGAGAAGGTACCAAGGAAGATGGAACACCACTATGATGGCTGATTTCTGCTGGTTGCTGCTGCGGGAAACCCCAGATGAAAAATACGCCAAGCAGCGCACCAAGAGAAGCATTCGGGGGAAGAAGAAACAGGCCCACCAGGAGATTGATTGACCCAAGAATGACTTTAAAATCTAAACTGTGTTGACAAATATCGTGTTTTTACTAAACTTTGAAATAAAATTTTGCTAGCTATTACCACAGTGTCGGATCTCATTTATTAGAATTTTATTTTCACACCATCGGGTGTTTGTCTTCATGTATTGCAATGGTGCGGTTTGCGTTTTCTATTCTTACATACATACCTGTACAACATTTTTTGCACATTTCTTTGCTTTGCTTTGTGTCTAACCTCGCTCTTATATGCTCAATGTCTGTGCACATGTATGTGGCTGTTTTAAGTGCAGACAATTTTGCTACCATCACAGTGTGTTTTGTTGACATTACTCTATTCTTATGTGCTGCCTTGTTACAATTTTCTTTATTCTTATTTGAATAACTACTAAACAATTAGTATAAAGAATTCATCCAAGAAACTTTTATCTCGATCGCACTCAATCTGAAACGTTCACCTCAACGTGCTAACCCAATGTAGCAAAAAATCTGTACGTGATGGAGCAAATTGGTTACCAGATTTGGATTCAGCGCACCAAAAAACGTAAAAATCAATCGAAACATTAGAGGCAGTTTAAAAAAATTTTTTTTAGTGTACCTGTGTTATTCATAAAAGCAAGAAGAAAGGAAAGAAACTAATACATTGCATTTCTCGTAGTTAGAAGTATAGAGGCCTATTCTGTTCTGGGCGTCCCCCACCTGTCTGGGCGCCCAGAATCAGGACATGTCCCAGTTGCATCCGATTCTGATCCCACAGGTGCTAGATGAGCCGTGGGATAAGAATCGGGTGCAACTGGCCAGATGTACAGGCTATGACCCGATTCCAGCCCACTACTCGGCTAGCCCAGCCAGGCTCCTGCATGAAGCCGTGGCACTGTGGCATCCTGTTGTCATGGCACTGTGGCTCCATACAGGAGCCACAATCCCCGACAGCCCCGAGATGTTCCTTTCCCCACTGCATGACCCCCTATAGGGCCTGCCGTGGCCAGGGTCGGGAGATGGGGAACCCACTGCACCCCCTCACCTTCCTTTCCTGGCCTGGGTCCTCCATATTCTGAAATCCAGGGGCACTTATTCCACCTCCAAGGTGGCCCGGGTGGATGGTGGCGGTGGCATGGGTGGGTGGCAGCATGGACACAGATGGGCAGCTGTGCCATACCCCCATCTGCCGCCAATTCAGTTTGGTGGGGGAGGCAGGCAGCAACAATATTTACAAAAGCAGCAGCAGCAAAAATCTGCCACTTTTGGAAATGCTGCCACTCCTGCTACTGCTGCCCGCCTCCCCCTCCCGAGACAGAATCGGCAGCAGCTGGGGGAGGGGGAGGTGGCCACTGTGGCAGCATCAGCTGGGGCCTCTTCTTACCTCCTTCTACACTCCTGAGGACCAGGGGAAAAATGTAATTCCAAGGTCCAAGTTCACTGGAATCTCACTCATCACTTTTAGGGGTATGTTTACTAAACAGTGGTAGTGGTTTAGTAAAAATGCCCTCTAGACTCTCTCCCCCCATAAAAATTTGTTTTACAGGATTAATAAAAAAAAATTGAAACAGTTCATCTGTGGGGCTTCACAGCCATAGACAAAAACAAAGCCCCCACCTCCCCCCCCCCCCCCACACACACACAAAAGGCACTAATTATTTCTTCCCAGTGCATTTTTCTTAGCAAAAAGGTGCTGGTACTCATATGCAAGGCTCTTTCATTAATACATGAGGACAATGGGTCAGTTTTAGCAGGCAATGAAAAAGATGTTGGTTCTCCATACCACTGAGTAACCCCTCAAAAATAGCGCAGTTTCTTCCCCTGTACTTGTCCTTCTTCCTCTTCTTCTCTCAGACCTTTTGGATTTTTCTTCATAACTCCTCTTCTCTTTCTGGGATTCTCAGGATCCTCTGTCAAGACTTTCCTTCAAGCCAAAAGCTCTTGGGCTAGCAGCTCCTTTGGAACTCTAGAAAATACTTCCAAGTCACTCTTTCATTATGTCACTCTGCAATGTGGGTTTCCTGAACCCAGGGGATGTACAGTCTGGCAATCCCCACAGTTTATTACTTCCCCAGATTGTTCCCTTGCATCCTCTTCTCTAGTACAACTCACTATTCATCATAGACTAATCAGTAAAACTTCTCAGCCTGCAATTCCTCTCCCCCAGTGCACCCCACATTGGACGTAGGCCGCCAATGCTCCACCATTACCTGTTAATCCTCTTCTCCAATGTATTTCTCCACTGGTCAAAGGCCTCAACAGTACATCTCTCAACTTTCTTGTAAGTGAAAAGAGGTAAAACTTTCTACCTCTCTTCTTCTTCTCTTCAAGGCCTTATTCAACACCCAAAGCCCATTTGCTCAGGAGCCCTGTGTTCCTTCTCGTCAGAGTAGCAGAAAGGAACAGAGACAACCCATTTCTACTTATAACCTTAATGACATCTTCAACTCCTTCTTTGACCATTCCCAGTAGAGAGTGTCAAGTATAATATCACTTCCCTTTTTATTCCATCACACCTATACCAAAAGTCAATTGTTATTCTTGCAAGGCAAATACATAGATTGGGTTAGAATTTTTGAAATATACTGTTGCCCATACTTTCAGTGACCTAGGGGTGTGAGTTTGGAGGACTTCCTATATATTTACAGGTTCATGAGCAAGCATCCGGTCTGGGGATATTGAGTGTCTCTAAAATAGATGAGTCTTTAGGTGGAATGGAGCTCATATTGGATACCATCACTTACCAAGTCTCTATAAGTGTTCTCTGCAGTCAGTTCTTCAGGTCACAGGGTTTTCTCCACAGGCTTGCAGATGATTACTGAGGTGCATGATCTGATCCAGAAGACAAAAGAGCACATCAACAGCCATACTGCATCAGATCAAAGGTCCATCAAGCTCAGTATCTTCTTTTCAATATTGACCAATCCAGTTCACAAATACCTGGCAGGATCCCAAAAAGTAGATAGATTCCATGCTGCTTACTCCTATGGATAAACCGTGGCTTTCCCCATGTCTAACTTAATAATGGTTTATGAACGTCTCCTCCTGGAACTTGTCCAAAACCTTGACCAATATTTGCATTTAAGTAAGGAAAGAACATAAATGATTTAGTGGTATGGTCACACTATCAGGATCCTGAACCTTGACTGAAGCTGGTAATGTGGTCATTACACTTGTGGGAGTTGTTCAGTTTGTCTGCAGTCTTTTAATGGTACTACCTTAGTATTTCCAGATTGACCACCCATTATTTTAAAAAAAATGTGATATCTTGCCAACCATTTGAAGTGGTCTATATGATTTGGTGCCCTGTTTGTTGATTTATGTGGGAGAGACTGTGCACAGGATGAATACCAGGACTATGGAACAGAAATCATTTAAGAAATTGTGATATGCTCCCTCTGTTTTCACATTGCATACAGCATGCCCACAGCTTTGAAGAATCATAGTGGAGTGTCCTGCAAGCATTTAAAAGAAATCCCCAAGGGGGAGACTTCAATTCATGTCTGCTACAATGTGAACAGAAGTGGATTTTAACATTGCAGGCTGTTAGCTCTTCTGGTCTCAATAGACAGATGAAATGGTAAATGGTAATTTAAACTGATCATATCTGTTTAGCATTTTATTAATTATCTTTCAGCCAGTTTTGTAGCTGCACCTTTAAGGACCCCACAGCAAGGAAGGTGATGACATCACCTCTAGCATTTTGAAAGGCTGGTGCCTAGTGTTTTCGTCAGATAATGTTTTCATCTCTATATTTTTATTACTCTAGATGGAATGTTCAGTTGACTATACTGGGACGATCGTCTAACAATGCAAACCTTTGAAATGAACTATTCAGTCAATGTTGTTTGAGGAAATATATACATGAAGACTGGTGTTTTATGGACTGGGACATATTAACTTTTTATATAAACACATAAAGGAATAAATAATGAGGCTTGGAGGAGACATATCTGGATGTTAAACAATGGCCTTCATTAAAAATGTCCTATGGCCATTGCTTATGGTAAAGAAGTTGATAACCCTTTTAAATATTAAATATAAAAGTAAAATCTATAGTTGTCAATATATAAGATAGAAAGGTGATATTATTTTGGTTCTGCTTCATGTATCTGCAGACCTTTTTTAAATCCAGCTACACTGTTCTTACCACATCCTCCAGCAACAAATTCCAGAGCTTAATTATGTATTGAGTGTAAAAAATATTTTCTCCAATATGTACTGCTTAGTAACTTCATGACATACCCCCTAGTATTTCTACTTTTTGAAAGAGTAAACAACCAATTTGTATTTATCCGTTCTACTCCACTCATTTTATAGGCCTCTATCATATCTTCCCTCAGCTGTCTGTTTTCCAAGTTGAGAAGCCCCAACCTCTTTAGCCTTTTTTCAAGAGTCCGTCCAACCCCTTTATTATTATTGTTGCCAATCTCTGTGCCATTTCTAATTTTACTATATCTTTTATGAGATGCAGTCACTAGAATTGCACATAACATTCAAAATGTGGCCACAGCATGGAGCAATACCGAGGCTTTATGATATTCTCTGTTTTATTCTCCACTCCTGTCCTAATAATTCCTAACATCCTGTTTGCTTTTTATGGCTGCCACAGCGCACTGACCAGAGGATTTCCATAATGATGCCTCTATCCTTTTCCTGGACTATGACTCCTAATGTGAAACCGAGCATTGTGTAGCTATAGTCTGGAATACCTTATCTTCCATATGTGCATCACTTTGCACTTGTCCACATGTAAATATCTGCCATTTGGATGCTCAGTGCCCCAGTCTTGCAAGGTCCTCCTGCAATTTCTTACAGTCCACTTGTAATTTAACATCTTTGAATAATTTTGTGCCATCTACAAATTTGATCACCTCACTCATTCCCATTTCCAGGCCATTTATAAATATGTTAAAAAGCATCTGCCCCAGATCCCTGGGACATTCCACTATTCATCTTTTTCTATTAAGAAAATTGGCCATTTAGCCCTACTCTCTGGGGTATGTTTACTAAACTGCGTTAGTGCGATTCGCGTTAGGAGCCGCGTTAGAGACAGAAACCCCAAATAAGCACATGGGCGGTACATCGTTGCCGAGAAAGCACCGAGAACGCGCGCTACAAGGCGCCATAAAAGAACGAGCGCTACAGGGCACGTTACCGCGCGTTAATCTTAAGAAGGCGCGCAGACATACAATCATAGCAACAGAACTGTAGCACAATGGTTACAACACTGACTGATGGTACAGGGGTCATGGGTTCGATTCCCCAGTGGACCCTATGTATAAGGCTGGCTGAGGCAACACCCTTTACATTTAAGTAATGATTGTTGAGGCATTTGACATGTATTTTAATTTGTGCTGCCAGCAAACACACCCTCACGGTGGCATAACCTAAGGTGCTGCATAAGGCACCCCATAACGCACTCCATAGGGCACATTATAAAGTGTACTGTCCGGCAAGGCACCCTATAATGTCCCCTATAGGACACCTTATAAGGCTGTGAACAAAGCCCTGGCTGGCTGCAGAAGGACTGCACGTCACCACACAAACTGTCTGCTGTGGTTACCAGGATAGGGTTAACCCACCCGTACCCATGATGCACTGCACATGCAAATCAGCAGTCGAGAGATGGGCATAAGATTGGGTATGCACCCCCATAGCACCTCGGCCAGATAGGGGGAACAGACCGTGTGTGGTACTGCCACAGAGTAGCCACAGACAGTCACATTGTGCGGGTACTGTGCCCACCCTGAGGTTGAAGTGGGGCACCCAGCACCAGGTCCACAGCACCATTCATGGCTGAACTGTGCCATGCTGCAGGTCCCCATCAGTGTGTGATAGGTAGTTTTGTTAGACACACCTAGGATACATCTGTGCCCTGCTGTATGTCTCGGTCATGTCTAGTCCTTATGGGCAATGATGCACCCAGAAGAGTGCATATCCTGTGTTGGTGCCATGGTTACCTGCTGTAGGTGAAGGGGTGTGTGTGTATGGACCCATGGGCAGACCATGTACCACCACACAACCCACCCTCTAGGGCTCAGGGTGGGAAACAGGATCACCTACCAATAGATCCACAGTCTACCTCCCTGCAATGGTAGCTGTAGAGAGGACCATCAACCCCAGTCCTGCTGGGGAACAGGCAGAGCGTTACACATCCGTAACACAGTAGCAGACAGACGGCAGGCCTGGAAACGCTCAGCAGCCCCCCACCATTATCTGACATTCTCCAGCAGCAAGCCACCAACCGCTGCATCCTGCAAGGTGTTCCAGCAAGACACATACTAGCTGCAGACAGTCCGCCAGCTAGTCCATAGTGCATGGTCCTGGAGGAGCTGCATGTACCCAGAACAGGGATGTCAGCATACACACCAAGCAGATAAGTCAGTGATTGGGCCCCAAAAGAAAACCCATATATATCACATGAAAGAAACACTATATAGCACTATGGGGGAACCTAGCCATGCCATGGTCACTGCTCAGTCAGGGTGAGAGTGACCGCCCAGCAGGACATGCTATGGCCACCCTGTTCATGCAGGTGGTACCGGGCACTACAATGTCCGAGCCATTGCCCTATGCCCTGTGCAGATGCGGCCAGGCCAGGCCACCCTATCCAGGCTTTTCCCACAGTACCTTGCTCCTCATTATGCACATTGGCAGGCCAATACTGGCAACAGAGCTAGCAGTGTGGGCTGTGGAGGGTGTTGGCAGCCACCACACACTGGATAGACAGACACACACTCCCCACACCTATGCCAGCATTGTGCAACTATAGAGGTGTCGGGCAGCCCAGGCCACCACACCAGTCCTGGGCACAGGGCAGGCATAGCTATGGTACGCAATACTGTGGGAGTCACTCCCCAGGTTGGTAAACACTGTCAGACACAAGACCTGTCGCACACTCCACAGACATCAGAAAGGTTGCTATGGTGCAGCTCACTCAGAATATTGTACTTAACCTAGGAATTGCTATCTTCAAGTAATCATAGCAACCTCTTTAAAGATGTGTACCATATTCCCAGGTTTAGGGTGGCATTACTAAGGTATGCAAGTGCTAGTATTGGGAGATGCACGCAGAGCCCAGAGTCCTGCCTCTCCAGGAGGCTTTGGATAATGGGGCCTGTGGGTGCGGGTGTGTCTGCCCCTGTTGGCTGCTGCTCTATGGCAGAAGTTCCCAACTCCAGTCCTGCGGTGCCAAACACTGTTCGGGTTTTCATGCTGTCCCTCATGAATATGCATGAGATACATCTGCATACCATGGGGGTGGCGCATAGAAATACAGCACAGGCATCTTTATCAGAGGCAGCATGGAACCGGAATGGTGTTTGGCCCTCCAGGACTGCATTTGGGAGACTCTGCTCTAGGTAATGTGCATGTATATGATGTCCATGCTCTGTAGGGTAAAATGTGGGTGTCTTGGGCATGTTTACGTCATCTGCAATAAAGGTGCTGTCTGTATTAGCATGTTGTAGTAGTGGGTAAAATATGGGGACTGGGTTGGCAGGAACCACAGCTGGGACTTGAATCTGTGACTCTCTGCTTCTGAATACACTGGTTTTGTGCACTGCACCACCTTGTTGCCACAGAGTTAGTACATTCCTTGGTGATACCATGACTGTTCGTCAGACAGGGCCCGTCTGTTGCAGTATACGGCACCCACCTACACAGGGCTAGGCCACGGTCTGCTCTGGGCAGCTGCCACTACCCCCTCCACCACCAGTATCCCTCTGCCACCATGCTGACATGCCCTTCTGCTGGTGGAGCTGGTGGTGCGCAGTCTCAGGCCATCCAGTGTGCAGGTAGGTGGCTGCCTATGGTGCGGGTTCTGGGGTAGGGGTGCCTGCATAGACGTCCACGCTCCCCCCTAGCCCCGCCTGCCAATGTTCCGTGCCCTTGGGGTTTGCTGTTGGGTACTATCCCCCGTGACACTTTGGGAAACACACTCGTGCCCATGTTGGGCCTTCAGCAGTTGCTGTCTGGCTGCTCCGCTGTTTCAGCATTCGTATGGGCCACCTAGGCATCACCCTAGTCCGCAGTGTGGCCCAGCTCCACCACAGCATGTGCCGCCTGCAGCCCTCTGTATCCCCTTTTCCGGCATCTGTCCAGTTGCCGTTCCGACATGCCCGCCCTGATGTTGCGGGACATGTGCACACCATAGGAACCCTGTCCGATGGTGGGGAAAACCCTGAGCAGCGCTATTTCACTGTGGGCCCATTCACCTTGTATGGGGACGGAGTATAGACCCTTCCACGATTTATATCTGTTCTATGGAGCTTACTCGGGGGGAGGGGTTGATGTTTCTCATTGATACCACTATTGGCCAGCTTGGTTATTGTTTTTTTCCAGTTTGTTGGGGTCATTTTCAGTGTTTCTGTGCCCTTTTGTTCTGTGCACATGTATCACACTTATCACTTTTTTTTTGTTTCCCTGCCTGGGCTGTACATTGCTGACACTGAAATGGTTTCTCTCCCCTGTAATGTGCATTTAACGGCAGGTTTTCATTCGCGTTGGAATTCAGCTCTGAAAATCAGCGCGTTAGTGTGAAGGGAGCCTCTCCCCGCCCACTGACCCCTTCTCTCCGCCCTCTCTCCACCTTCTGCGGGGCATTACGATCATTAGCGCATCATAACACGCGTTATGATGCGCTAACGATCGTTAACGTTACATAACGCGCGTTATGTACGATTACCGCAGTTTAGTAAACATACCCCTCTATTTTCTATCTTGCAACCAGTTCCCAGTCTACAATAGAACAGTCTCCTATCCCGTAGCTTTTCAAGTCCCTTACAAAGGACTTTGTCAAACACATTCTGAAAATCTAGATGTGCATTTAAGTGCCAATTTTCTAAATTTCCACAATAAGTGCTACCAATTATACATTTAGGGGTAACTTTATAAATTGCAGACTAGATGTGAAGGCACATTTTAGTTTGGACGTGGAGATCAGAATTGAGACATCGAGGTCAAGACATGCTCAATTCTGGTGGTGTTTTAGAGACAGCTCTGCAAAAAGTGCAGCCGTTTCTAAAATACACATCAACATGTAGAGGGAGCAGCCATTTTAGAAGTATACACATGGGAAATAGCGACAGAGGAAACCCGGCAACTTAGACAGGTAAGTACCAGTATTTCACAATGTACACACGTAAATGTTGGCACTTGAACATGTATCTAAGCCATTTTGTAAACAAAGACATGCAGATGCTGCTACTTAACTACAGAGGATCCTGTTTTTAGATTGTTTTAATTTGGAAGGTGTAACCAGCAGGGAATGCTCGGATGCAGCAGTTCCGTTCCTGGGCGGCTTCCTAACTCATAGTGGCTGTTGGTTCTTGTCCCAGGTAAGATGTTTGTTGCAGGCTGTATTAGAACAGCCTTTAACACAAAACAGAAGTTCAAAAATAAAACCCCCAAAGTCCTTTCCTCCTTTTAGAGGGTGACCACAGCTCCCTCTGCAGATGAAATAAAAATAAAATAAATAAATAAATATGTATACCCCACTGCGGTTCTCTTTCAATTCACAGATGGAATTTCTATCCATAAAGATTCTACAGTGCATTTTTTTTCATGCAAAGTTTTTATTCTTTTGGACTTGTTGCTACCTTTAATCTATATCAATACCCCTCCACCAATGTGATCCACCCTATCGTTGTGATATAATTCCTACCCTAGCTTCATGATGTCCCATTTGTTATCCTCTTTCATCAAGCCTCTGAGATACTTATATCTACCTATTCATTCAGCACTCGTACATTCTAACTCCCATCTTACTTTTTAGACTTGTAGCATTTGCATTTCTCTACTTCCTAGCCCCTGCTATCTCTCTAGCACACTCTACCCCACTCTACAACCTTAAGAGATTTAAATGTTCCATAGTCACAGAAAGGATTTTTGTCCCTTATTGGTCCTCAGGAATATCAAATAATTCAAGGTTGCGTGCTTTTCTTAAGCCCAACACCATTGAAGACGTTCACAGCAGAACTCCTCAAGTTGGAGTCAGCTATATCCTCCTTCTGGAGTCCCTTTTTCCTCTCTGCTTCCACTGTACCAACAGTCCTTGGGAAGAAATCCCAGAGAAATCAAACACTCTTGTAGTTTAGTCTGTGTATCAGGGATGCACATACATTTGAACTGATTGGCCATCTAAGGCATAGAGCAGTTTATTCTGGAAGATTTGGCTTAATTGTCCAAGAGCTCTTTGTTGATGCAGCAGCTCTCAGTTAAGTATTCAGCTTATGTTAGCTGCTTTTCTCTTAGATAACAGCTCTCAAGAAAGCTTACAGCTTCTGTTACCTGTCTTTCCCTATGTTCGCACAGAAAGCACTGTCTTTGCACCTAATTCAGCTAAATATTGAAAAAAGGCTTTGATCCAAATATTACAAAATTCAGATACACTATTCTGGTTATTGCTCACTTTCTTTCCTCTCCCTCGGCTTTTATGTCACTTCCTATAGAACAGATGCAACTGTTCTAGTGCCTTGCTTTTGCTGCTTTAGTATTTTTAGTCTTTGTGGCATGTTGCACACCACGCACACATATATACGCTATAGTGCCATGCAGCTGGCATCACTACCACTCAGCATAAGATAATGGAGATCACTGCTAGAGTCTCTGTCATTACCATCTCAAACCTACTGACTCCCTGCCAGGTGACAAAATCTGAGACGTAAGAAGAAACTGAAACTCATCAGATTTACTGAATAGTATCCAATGTTATGCATCCGTGCCGCACAAACATCTCAAAATGACTTTGTGGCTTTGGGAAAAATGATGATGCAGATAGGTGCCCAGTCAGTTCTCAATCCTCAATCCTCACAGTTGTGGGTAACGGCTGCCACACAGAAACTCTCATTCTGGAAATAAATGCATGGCTGCACTAATGGTATTAACGAGAGTATTTCAGCTTTTTGGGCTAGCTGAGATGATGTCTATCAAAAAAGGGGCAAAGTATTTTCTAGAATAGACTGGATAACTTACAGAAGAGGGTTTTAAGCTAAGATTGAAAGGGAATAGGTGAGCAAATCCGTCAGGTAAGTTAAAGCCCACATTCTGTAAAATCATTGATCTCAACATGATATGAGCATGCTAAATAACATTCTTTAAAGACTTGAAATGGGAAAAAAAGAAAACATCTGAAAAGCTATGTATACTAATGCCCAAAGCATTATATGAAAAACAGTGACTGGGATACTGTTATATTGTACTATAATCTATTCAGGATGGACAGGATAGGAAGAAAGGGAGGAGGAGTGCCACTGCTGTTGTAGTTAAGTGTCGTTGAGTTGGTGTCAACTCATGACCCTCTGTTGTCCTAAACTGTGTTCGGTCTTCAGTCAGGCGGCTCATTGTTCATTGAATGGCACCCATAGCTGCTGTTATTGTATTGATCCATCTCATTGCTGGCCTTCCTTTTTTGCGTTGACTATACACTTTGACAAGCATGATATCTTTCTTTAATGATCTCACTCTTTGCATGATGTGTCCAAAGTATGAAAGTCTAAGAGGTATGTTTACTAAACCGTCTTAACGTGCGCTCTGCGACGTTATCGCGCGATAAGGTACCTTATCGTGCGATGATGGAGCTTTTTAAGGCGCACAGGTACCATATCGCGCGATAATGCACGCTGCGGCGCAAACGAGCACTGAAGACGGGGAAAGGCTCCCGGAGGGCAGAGGAAGGCTCCCCAGGGGCGGAGAGAAGGGGTCAATGGGTGGAGAGTGGGAGGGGAGAGGCTCCCTGCACAGCAACGCTGTGAAATCCGAGGCTCAAAACTAATGCCAGTGAAACCCTGGCGTTAGAGCTGATTTAAAGGGAAAAGAAACCATTTCCGTCAGTAATGTACAGCAAAACCAGGGAAACCTACAAAAAGTGATAAGTGTGATACATGTGCACGGAACAAAAGGGCAAATAAAAATTGAAAATGAACAGAAATAAATGTAAAAAAAACATAACCAAGCTGGGCAATAGTGATAGCAATGGGAAACATCAAAAAACACTCCCAATAAAGCTCCAAAAAAAATATGAATTTTGGAAGGGTCTACGCTCCGTCCCCATACAAGGTGAATGATCCCACAGTGAAACAGCACTAATCAGGGTTTCCCTCTCCATTGGACAGGTTACCTATGGCATGCACATGTTCCACAACAGCAGGGCGGGCATGTCGGCATGGGCAACTGGACAGATGCTGGGAAAGGGGATACAGAGGGCTGCAGGCGGCACATGCTGTGGTGCAGCTGGGGTACAGTGCGGACTAGGCAGATGCCTAGGTGGCACTTAGGAATGCTGAAACTGAACAGCAGCCAGACAGCAACTGATGAGGGTCCAACATGGGCACGAGAGTGTTTATCACAGTGTCACAGGGGATAGTACCCAGCAGGTACCTCCAAGGGCACAGAACATTGGCAGGCGGGGTTGGGGGGAAGCGTGGATGCCTATGCAGGCACCCCCTACCCCAGAACACGGACCATAGGCAGCCGCCTACCTGCACACTGGATGGCTTGAGAATGCACACCACCAGCACCAACAGCAGAAGGGCATGTCAGCATGGTGGCAGAGGGGTACTGGTGGTGGAGGGGGGCAGTGGCAGCTGCCCAGAGCAGACCATGGCCTAGCCCTGTGTGGGTGGGTGCCATGCACTGCAACAGACAGGCCCTGCCGGACAAACAGTCATGGTATCACCAGGGAATGCACTGTCTCTGTGGCAACATGGTGGTGCAGTGCACACAACCAGTGTGTTTGGAGGCAGAAGGTCATAGGTTCAAGTCCCAGCTATGGTGCCTGCCAACCCATTCCCCATATTTTACCCACTACTATAACATGCTAATACAGACAGAACCTTTATTTCAGATGACGTAAACATGCCCAAAACACCTACATTTTACCCTACAGAGCACAGACTCCATAAACAGGCGCATTACTTACAGCAGAGTCTCCCAAATGCAGTCCTGGAGGGCCAAACACCATTCAGGTTCCATGCTGCCTCTAATAAAGATGCCTGTGCTGCATATCTATGCACCACCCCCATGGTATGCAGATGTATCTCATGCATATTCATGAGGGACATCATGAAAACCCGAACAGTGTTTGGCACATCAGGACTGGAGTTGGGAACCTCTGCCGTAAAGCAGCAGCCAACAGGGGCAGACACACCCACACCCACAGGCTCCATTAGCCAATGCCCCCTGGAGAGGCAGGACATTGGGCCCTGCGTGCATCTCCCAATACTAGCACTTGCATACCTTAGCAATGCCACCCTACACCTGGGAATACGGTACACAGCTATCAAAAGGTTGCTATGATTACTGGCAGATAGCAATTCCTACGTTAAGCACATTTTGCTGATTGAGCTCCATCATAGCAACCTTTCTGATGTCTGTGGAGTGTGCTTCAGGTCTGGTCTCTGACAGTGTTTACCACCCTGGGGAGTGATCCCCACCAGTATTGCGTACCATACCCATGCCTGCACTGTGCCCAGGACTGGTGTGGTGGCCAGGGCTGCTACACACCTCTATAGTAGCACAATGCTGGCATAGGTGTGGGAGTGTGTGTCTGTCTATCCAGTGTGTGGTGGCTGCAAACACCCTCCACAGCCCACACTGCCAGCACTGTTGCCAGTATTGGCCTGCCAATGTGCATAATGAGGAGCAAGGTACCATGGGTATAGCCCGGACAGGGTGGCCTGACCAGGATGCATCTGCACAGGGCATAGGGCAATGGCTGGGACATTGTAGTGCCCGGCCACCACCTGCACAGACAGGGTGGCCACAGTATGTCCTGCTGGGAGTTCACTCTCACCCTGACTGAGCAGTGACCACGGCATGGCTAGGTTCCCCCATAGTGCCCTAAAATATTTTTTTCATGTGATATTTCTGGGTTCCCTTTTGGGGTCCAATCACTGATTTATCTGCTTGGTGTGTATGCTGACATCCCAGTTCTAGGTGCATGCATCTTCTCCAGGAACATGCCCTATGGACTAGCTATCAGACGGTCTCCAGCTAGTATGTGTCTTGCTGGAACACCTTGCTGGGTGCAGTGGCTGCAGGCTTGCTGCAGGAGAATATCAGATTGTGGTGGGGTGCAGCTGAGTATTTCTGGGCCTAATGTCTGTCTGTCTGTCTGCTATTGCTTTATCGATGTGTACAGAGCTGCATTGACTGCCCAGCAGGACTGGGGTTGATGGTCCTCTCTACAGCTACCATTGCAGGGAGGTAGACTGTGGATCTATTGGTGGGTGATCCTGTTTCCCACCCTGAGCCCTAGAGGGTGGGTTGTGTGGTGGTACATGGTCTGCCCATGGGTCCATACACCCCCCCCTTCACCTACAGCAGGTAACCATGGCACCAACACAGGATATGCACTATTCTGGGTGCATCATTGCCCATAAGGACTAGACATGACCGAGACATACAGCAGGGCACACTGTGTCAGCAGCACACAGTAGAAACATGTCATAATGGTATCTGTTCCAGAGTCATTTCAGTGCCCAGCCTGTTCCACGGATCATTATCAGGGCATATAAAACATATATACCGACAAAATGGAAGGTGCATGGTGCACAATCATAATACGCTGGGGGGAGGGGACGGTTCAAACCCAGGCCATTTCCTAACACTGCATATGACCCAACCATTAGGCTACATCTGCATTCAGGTTTTGTGCATCTGAGGCTTGGATAGGTCTCATCCCCTGAAATGACCTTGAGTCAAGCAAATAGGGTCAGAGCCTCAGCAGAACATGTTCACATATAGCATGTGTACCAACCCAATGTGTGCTTGGTTGACAAAGCAACATGCTGCTGTATATCCATCAGTCAATACAGACACTCAACACTTCATGGCCTTCACCCTACATGGGTATTCATCACGAAGTGAACATGCCATAGAGCCTAAACCATTTCTCTGTACCTTACATCTCTCTAAATAATATGTATATCCTGTGATCCTGGAAACCCCTTCAACTCAAGCCCTCTAAAGAGTCAGGAGTTCATTGTGCATGCTGGATGTCATTGTATCAATATACCGCCCCCCCTCCCCCCCACACTGGAAGGAATGCCTCCCATTTCTTGACATTTCCTTTAGATTCTAAGTGTTCCAAAAGCATCAGTTGGTGGAAGCAGCTTCTCCATTCCCAAAATGTGAGTACCACAGATTCCCACTACCGGTGGAGAAGGGGCTGTTTACCTACCACACATGCTTTTCAAACCAACAGCTGAGTCCAACATCCTTTAGGATGTGAGGGGGTGAGCTGGTCAAATATTGCAAAGGCTCCTGTCCACTCTACCCTTTGACCAACAAGTGAACTGATATAACTCTGGATCTGACATCAATACCTCTGAATCGCCCCACATAGCCACCACATATAGCCTAATATCACCAACGGTGCATAGCACCAGGGACAACTACCATCCTGTGTCAAACGACACCACAGTGCACATCTCAGAGAAAAATGGTCATGGCATACTGCCCGGAACTGCAACTCTCACAGCTTTGCCTACTGAATCAAGTCTGGGATGTGATGTATCATTCCCCAAACCGTGTCTGGCCTAACTGGGGTCCCTAATTCCTCTGCTTGACCTTTAAAAAATCCAGAGGGGCCTGCCATCCCACCGATTTGCCTGTGCATCTGGAGACAGATAAACTCTCCAACTCTCCCAGCTCAAAAAATTGTGAAATTCAAGCAGCTGCCTCCGACTCCAGGGATTCCTTGGGAGAGATCCCACATAGTGGTGCAGCTGGTGGTAAGCAAAGAGGAGCTCATTCCATAATTCTTATACAACCTGTAAGGCCCTAAAGGGTTTGCAAAAGCCTGACACATCCAGAACATGCTCTAGATTCTGGATCGTGCGTGCTGCCCACTCTCAAAATGCCCAAATTTCTGTTCCAGGCAGAAATTGCAGATTTCCCCTAAGGGGCAACCAGCTCAAAACTGTCGGTATCACCCGCCAGTGAGAACACAAAAGGCACCATGCTCCACTTATTCGTTGAAGCAATAGTCTTCTTGCAAAGCATTTTGATAAGATCATATTATCCATATGCAGCACTGCCAATAAAGACTGTGGAGAAACAAAGGCCTCCTCCAATGCACGTGAAGTTAATGTCTCATTATACCCCAACCAATTGCCCAAGTTGTATAATTGATAGGCCTGTACATAGCGCAGAAGATCTGGGAGCCCAAACTACCCCCTCCTGCTCCCAGAGGCCTTTCAGGCATTGCAGTGGTATCTCTGTCCTCCTCCCTTGCCACTGAAACTCATGCAAGGCCCATCCAATCATGTTAACATCTTTACATAAAAGACAACAAGGAAGGATCTGCATGTACAATAATTTGGGGACTAGCACCATATGGAAGGCTACCACCTGCCCCAATAGGGACAATAGCAAAGAGGGCCAATTTCCCATTCGGGCCTGTAACTTCTGCAACACTCTGGTACAATTGTGCTTATACAGGAGTCAAAGAACACTAGATAGTTGAATACCCAGGTATGTAAAAGCTATGTTCGCGCCTCGTAAAGGGAAGAGGATCCCCATGACTTCTGCAATTGGCCCAACACATCCAAGGCTTTGGGCATGTCCTGGCTATTCGGAGACCCAGAACCTCCCCAGAGATAGCAAACTCCACTAGCACTCTGGGCAAAGATATCTTTGGTAAGGTAAGGTGGACTAGCATGTCATCCATGAAAGCTAAGATCTTAAATTCTGACCGCGCAACCTGAACTCCAAGCGTCTCCGTACAGTCCACCAGTTTATGTACCAGTGGATCCAGAGATAACACAAACAGCAGGGGGAAGAGGGGGCACCTCTGTCGCGTCCCACACCCTAAGTGATAGCATCCCATATAGCGTCCCATTCGCCACTACTACCGCCGTGGGTCCACATACAGTACTTGCACCATGCAAATAAAGTTATCTCCTAAGCCGTAAAGAGGCAGAAGCTTGAACAGGTATGCCCACCCCACCTGATCAAATACCTTCTCGGCATCGAAACTGATCAGAAAAGACAGTATCTAGTGTTCATGAACCCACTCAAGAGATGCAATGATTTTCTGCAGATTGCGACATGCATACTGAACGTGCACAAAACCCGTTTGAGACTCCTGCACAGACTTGGCAGCAGAGGCACCAGTCAGTCTGCGAGGATCTTAGCCAGCAGATTCAAATCAAAGTTAATTAGTGAAATCGGCCAGTATGAAGCAGTCTGTAGGGGCTTTTCACAGGTTTGGGGAGCAAGGTAATACGGGCCCGCTTATGCCCCCAAGTGATGCACCCACATTCTACCCTTTCCTTAAACATGTCTATGAGGAGTGGCATCACCAGATCATTTAGCAATTTATAAAGCTCAGCTCTGAAGCCGTCAGAGACTGGTGCTCTGCAGCACTGAGACCCCTTGAATACCCCGCTGCACTTCCTCCACCGAGATTGGTGCCCCCAGCACCACTGCCTGCTGGTCTGTAAGCCGCGGTATAGATAAGCCATGTAAGTAGGCTGAGTTCCTGATAGGAAAAACCTCCTCCCCTGTATAAAGAGCCTGATAAAAGGCCCAAAAAAGGTGCACTATCCCGGCAGAATCCTTATAGAGTCTACCCGTCTCAACTCACAGAACTTCTATCATCTGTGATCCCCTGCCCCCTTTGAGACAGCTGGCTAATAGCTGACCTGTTTTATCACCATAGCGATATAGTTTATCAAGGACATTTTTGCCCTCTGGTGTAACATTTCATTAAGGGCAGCTTGCACTTCCATCAGTCATGCCTTAGTCACTGCTGTAGGATGCTGTGCATATTTCCAGTGCTCTAAAACTACCTGTCTCTCTAGCCTGACCACCCAAGCATTCAGCAAGCACAGCCACGTAGCCACATAGGCTATAATGTCCCCCCTAAGGACAACCTTCACGGCTTCCCAGAAGAGTTTTGTCATCCCAGCATGTTGTGTGTTATGAGTACCATAAGACTGCCACCATTCCTGAAGGTAAATCTGGAATTGTTCATCTCTATACAGAGCAAAAGCAAACCGCCAAGACCACTAGTGAGAAATCGATGCCCGCCAGGCAAGATCAACCCAAACAGGAGAATGGTTAGAAGTTTTGTCTTGGCCAATCCACGCCTCTTCAACCTGGGAAAATAATGGTTCTGAAATCAGCAAATAGTCAATATGCACTGGTCCCATGGGCCCTAGATCGATGAGAGTAATCCCTTTCTGTGGGGTGCAGGAGACACCAGGGGTCAACCAAGCGCAGACGCCATTTAAAACTACATAGAATGCGGGTAGTTACTCCCTGTGCCCCCACCCCTCCCCCACCTGAAGTATCCACAGCCGGGTCCAAAACTCTGTTGAAATCACCCAGGTCCTCAGGGAGCTGTTCCAAGTCTGAAGCTAGACTCACACATAAAGAGGCATCAGGGTTATTAGGGCCATAGATATTACATAGGATGACTGGTTTGCCCTCCAGGTCTCAACACAGAAAATGATATCGGCCGGACACATCCAACAACTCAGCAACACGAGTAAAACAGACATTCTGGTGAATTAGAATAACCACTCCCCCCTTCTTACCTTGAGCTGGGACACCAAACCCCTGTCTCACACAATCTCTACATAGCTTTGCATGTTCAGAGGCATTCTGAAAAATTTCCTGAAGGAATGCTATATCGCATTTATGCCGGGCTAAAGCCTGAAGAACCTTATAGTATTTAGTAGGGGTACTCAGCCCACAAACATTCCAAGAAATAATCTTCAGGGCACATTCCATATCACTGGCCTCTGACATACCTGGCACCTCCCCCAAAAACTGCAGGGATCCCCCCAGCCTAGAATCCCCATTCTATTGTGCCACTGAATGAACTCTAACCAACTTAATCCCCCACCAAAAACTATGTGAGCCACTTCCCTTTGTCCCCCCCCCTCTTTCTCCCTACCCACCTCCTCCCCTGCCCTTCTCAATCCCCACCTGCCTAATATCCCAAACGAACAGCAGATCACATCATAATATGATGAGTCCCCCCATCAACTATGAACAATCATTCTGGGCCCCCCAGAAGAACACCTCTCATAATCCTAATCCCCATTAACACATCTCTACGCCCTCAAGTACTGGACACACACATTCAGCTCCTAGTCCCCCTCTCTTTAGCATCACCCCACACCTATGCACACACATCATGCCACCATACAATCCCCCCCCCCCCCACTACTCTGCAGAAGGACCCACTCCCTGGAATGCAGTAGGAGTCCTACCGCATCACCCTAGATACTTCACGGGGCATTCTTAATCTAGGTGGAAAAAGAACACAAGTTCTATAGGAGTGAGTCCAGGGCTGTAGTTTTCAGCACATATGAGGAGGGAAGCAAGGGCAGTACACTGTGGTAACCGACATTTGCAAGGGACTCCTCCCTCCATACACCGCAAGCCAATATCTAGTGGAACAATTATGCTCAGTCAGCAGCCCCCCCCCCCCAAAGAAGGGAACCCCACCCACTCGAGCAGCCGTCTACCCATGCCCAGCAGTAACGATACCCCCAGCCCAGCCTCCAGGTCTCCAGCTAGTCAATGTGCCCCTGTACAGCAACATCAGTAAGCTGTAATCAGCTCCCCACATCCCGGTTGACACCGCATGCCCCCACCATTGACAGCAGTAGCACTGCGAGAGAACCACAGCCCCCACTCTGTTATCCCCAGTATCTCTACATGTGCACACCCACCCAAGCCATCACATTACACATACCCGTCAGCCAAACAGCCATTCAAACTGGAGCCCCTCTTCCAACATCGCATACATACAACCTACCCCAGTCAACCCATCTTCTCCCCCTCACCCTGCTCCTTCCTGACCTCCCTCTTACAAAAGGTAAATATAGGAGAGCAACAAGTCCTGAGGAAACACATTGCCAAAACATTAGGAACTGAATAAACTAAAGTAACATGGCCAAAGCGGCTCAAAGAGAGGATGCAGTTTATCATCACAGAATCTAGGTGCTCCAGGTAAAGACGCTCCACTCCTCTGCTCCGGTCCTGTGGCCTTGCATGCACAGACCCATACAGCCAGCATTCCAAATAGAGGCCTTGCATCTTAAGTCAGTCCATCCAATACTGATAACCAGGCCACAGACAGAATTAGCCAAGGTCCCACCAACACACAGAGATCTCAAATGGTAGAGGTGGAGCAGCCGGTCGACACATTCACCATAGTTGGAATGGGCCCCACATCTGCCAGGTGCACAGAGCTCAACAACCCTCATGCTCTCTGGATAGGGGACTGAGCAAAGAGTCCACATAAGGGTAAGCCAGTTCCACAGAGTCAAACATCCTGGAGGTGCCATTAGCAACAATGCAAAGACGGGCCGGATATAGAACAGCAAATTTCACCTTTGCATCCACTGGCCACTGACAAATCCTGGTATATGCCTGATGCTTCTGGCTGAGTGCCAAGGAGTAGTCCTGGAAGACTTAGATTTTAAGGACCTCATGCTGGAGCTGACCTATCGCCTGGACCACACACAGAATGTCCTACTTTTGGGTGAAGTTGAGGAAGCGGGCCAGGACTATGCGAGGTCATTGGTCATCCAGTCGAACTGGGCCCACTCAAGGCACCCACTCGATAATTGGTGCACCACCAGGAACCCCTAACGTTAATGCCAACTGCAAAAGAGTCTCCAGATAACCTCAGAGCTTGGTGTCTTTCACGGTCTCCATATTGCCCTACACCCCTCTTTGGGAACTCTGCTCTTCTTTTTTTTTTTTTTTTCAAACATTCTTTATTCAAAAAGTAAAACAAGATTACAAAAGTAAAGTCCACATCTAGGAGACTCCCAACCAATCAATATAAGAAAATTAAAGATAACAAGGATCAAACTCTACTAAGCCCAAATTTACATGGAAAGAAAAAAGTAACATTCAAAAGGACTCCTTACTAACCAAGAAGGCCTCAAATTGATCGACATCGATTCTTCCTCATTATATTATATTCCTAAACCTTCTGCAGTGAAGGCTTCCTCTCCGGTTGAGTTACGAGAAGGAAAATCCAATGATGCTGAGTCCTTGGATCTTTCAAATTTTTGGGAATCTTCTGTTGATTTGATCCCACAGCGTGCAACTTTGATTGTTTCATTTGTTTCATTACAGGATAAAAATATGATCTTTAATTTATATTTTAAAAAGAAAAATTTGGCTTTTTGTGGCGAACCTATACAAATTTTTCCTGATGTGAGTAGGAGTACTCAGGCACGTCAGAAAGCTTTTCTAGCTTTGAAAGACCGGACTCTTGCCATTGGGGCATCCTTCTTTTTGAAATATCCGTGTAAATGTATAGTGGAATTGGAAGGCACTAAGTATGTTTTTCTCGATGGAACTCTGCTCTTCTGACAAATCGCTTCTCTCTGTGCCCTTCTCTTCTATTGCTAACTCCAGACTTCACTCCTTTCACCTTGCTGCTCCTTATGCCTGGAACAAACTATCTGAGTATGTATGTCAGGTACCTTCTCTGACCCTTTTCCAATCCAGGCTGAAAACTCACCTCTTTGCTGCCAATTTCAAATCTTGACTTACCTAATCTCCTTTGTGTTTCCCTACCTTTCCCCCCTAGCTGTATCCCATGTCTACAGCTACTGTGTTGTCTGTCTTGACTATATTGTAAGCTCTGATGAGCAGGGGCCATCTTTTACATGTGTCTGTGCAGTGCTGCATACATCTTGTAGCACTATAGAAATTTGCAGTAGTAATAGTAGTAGTAGCAGTGCAGAAAGACGCTTCAGCTCCTTCCCCACCTCCAGCATAGCATCCTCCTGTTTCTTGTTGGGAAATTCTCTGTTCAGCTTGTTGCAAATGGCTCCCAAAAAGAGCAAATGTTTGATATATAGTCCAATTTGCCATTCAGTTCTTATAGCTTGGAACTCAGAGCCTCCACTACTGCAGCAGTATTCTCTTCCACCAGTGTTACTTGCAGCGGGGAGGCTGGCGAGGCCAACGCCTCTGCTATTTAAGATAGGCCAGTGATAGTCTTTTCACAGTCTCTCCTCATGGATTTCATCTGCAAGCAGGTATAGTAGATGACCCAAGAGTTGGGGGCAGATGTCAGGTAATGTTAGCTCTTCCTTGTTTTACTGTAACAGTTCCTTGATGTGGTGTATCCCAATTTTACCTTCACTCTTTAGTTTAGTCAGTGTATGCCCCCCCTGTCTCTGTTCTCCCTTCTTGTGTCTTGGTAACCGCTTTGATTTAAGGAAAAGGCGGTATAGAAAACCTGTTAAATAAATAAATAAATAAAATAAATAAAACCATAAAGTAGGGGTCATAGCCGGTATATTAACAACCTTGGGGAGGAGAAGGAGAGAGCTCAAAATATGTCTGGTCTCTCCCAACACATCGCGTGACCTCCTAGGCAATTCATGTTATAGTTGCCAGTCAGGGTAGACGCTTCCATTAGGTAAACAAGGTGGTCACCTAGAACACTGGCCCTCCAGGTGTGCCTATTGCCGCTGCTGCTGCCCATCTCCGGGGCTTGCAACAGCGGCAATAGTTCAGAAACCACGAGGTAGCACTTACTTTAAGTCACCAGCGCTGCCTTGCAGTTTCTGCTCTTGACCTTCAGCCTCTTTCGCCCCCTCCGACGCACACTTTAAACTGGAAGTATGCATTGGAGGAGGGTGGAAGAGGCTGAGGGTCGAGAGCAGAAACTGTGAAGCAGCACTGGTAACTTAAAGTAAGTGCTGCCTTGTGGTTTCTGAAGTATTGCTGCCGTTGCAAGCCCCAGAGAGGGGCGGTCGCAGCAACAATAGGGGTGGGGGACCCATGGGTGGTTGGCCCACCTAGGGCACCTCCAATCCTTGCACTGGGCCTGTTGCCAGTAACCACAGGATTTCTGTTGCACTATTGCTGAACACCACTGTTCACATGGCCAACAGAAAGACACTGGACTGGAAGGCAAGAAATGACTGGGAGCCAAGTAAGAAAGCACCTTTTATATATTTCCAGAATACCACAAATTTATTCTATTTCACATTTTGATTTTTTTTGATGCACAGTTCTCTGGATGTATTCAGTATGCTCATTACCATCAGTAACAGGAATACAATGGGGAGGCAACTGGTACAGTTGCAGCAGACCACACAGTGGAGGAGTCCCTTCCCTGCTGTGTTCAAAAGTGCCCCCACTGTCCCATCACTACTGACATAGTTGTTGTGCCCCAACCAAAGGATTTTAACTTGTTGTCACCCAGCCTTGCCTCATTTTAACCACATTTCCAGCCCTGTCTCATTTTAGCCTCCCCAAACAGCTGTATCACCAATAGCCATGGGTCCAAGGGTGTCAACAAAATGCACATGCTCAGGGTTCTGGAGTAGTTCTCTAGATTTTCAATCTTCCTATGGATCACCTTCTTGACCAAAATAATCCCAGACTATTTGATGAAATTGGAACATCTGATGCTCTGGGAACTACCACCCAGGAAAAGGATTTAGGCGTCATCGTGGATAATACAAACTTCCCAACACACAACTAGCACTAGTTTCTTAATTCAGTGTTTATAGATAAGCTTATGGCTTTTGTCATACTTCAGCATAATAATTGTTATATCTTGTATCCATCCAAGCTACATTTATTTTACTGTTAAACGTAATGCACACATTGGCTAAAAATTGATTAATGTTCAAGCACTAAGTTATCTGTAAACCGCCTTGACTAGTAGAAACATAATATAAAAAAGATGTTAAATAAATAACAATTAATAAATAATATGCTGAAACCCTCTCCGTAATGTGCAGCAGTGGCCAAGAAAGCAAATAGAATGCTAGGAATCATAAAGAAAGGAATGGAGAACAAAACCAAGGCTATTATAATATCTTTGTATCATTCAATGGTGCCACCCAACCTTAAATATTGTGTGCAATTCTTGTTACTATATCTTAAAAAGGATATAGCAGAATTAGAAAAGGCACAGAGAAGAGCCACCAAAATGGTAAAGGGGTTGGAAGGATACCTCTGTGAGAAGAGGCTTAAAAGTTAGGGTTCTTCAACTTAGTAAAGAGACAGTTGAGGGGAGATATGATAGAGGTTTATAAATTAATGAATGGAGTGGAATGGGTAAGCAAAGATTGGTTGTTTATTCCTTTGAAAAGTAGAAAGACTAAGGGGGATGTTTACTAAACTGCAGTAACGTTACATAACGTGCGTTATGTAACGTTAATGATCGTTAACGCATCATAACGTGCGTTATGATGCGTTAACGATTGTTAACATTACATAACGCGCGTTAACCTAAATTAACGATCGTAAAGTTCCGCGGCGCGGTTAAACACCGCAGAAGGTGGAGAGAGGGCGGAGAGAAGGGGTCAGTGGGCAGAGAGTGGGCGGGGAGAAGCTCCCTTCACACTAACGTACTGATCTGAAGAGCTGAATCCTAACGCGATTGAAAACCTGCCATTAGATGCACATTTGCAGGGGAGAGAAACCATTTCAGTGTCAGCAATGTACAGCATAGGCAGGGAAACCAACAAAAAGTGATAAGTGTGATACATGTGCCCAGAACAAAAGGGCACAGAAACATTGAAAATGACCCCAACAAACTGGAAAAAGACCATAACCAAGCTGGCCAATAGTGATATTAATGGGCAACATCAACCCCCCCCCCCAGAAAACTCCACAAAAAAGATATTACTCGTGGAAGGGTCTATGCTCCGTCCCCATACAAGGTGAATGAGCCCACAGTGAAATAGCGCTGTTCAGGGTTTTCCCCTCCATCGGACAGGGTTCCTATGGTGTGCACATGTCCCACAACATCAGGGCGGGCATGTCAGAACGGCAACTGGACAGATGTCGGAAAAGGGGATACAGAGGGCCGCAGGCGGCACATGCTGTGGTGCAGCTGGGGCACAGTGCGGACTAGGGTGATGCCTAGGTGGCCCATACGAATGCAGAAAGAGCAGAGCAGCCAGACAGCAACTGCTGAAGGCCCAACATGGGCATGAGTGTGTTTCCCACAGTGTCACAGGGGATAGTACCCAACAGCTACCCCCAAGGGCACGGAACATTGGCAGGCGGGGCTGGGGGGGGGTGCGTGGACGTCTATGCAGGCACCCCTACCCCAGAACCCGCACCATAGGCAGCCGCCTACCTGTACACTGGATGGCCTGAGACTGCGCACCATCAGCACCACCAGCAGAAGGGCATGTCAGCATGGTGGCAGAGGGATACTGGTGGTGGAGGGGGCAGTGGCAGCTGCCCAGAGCAGACCGTGGCTTAGCGCTGTGTAGGTGGGTGCCGTGTACTGCAACAGACGGGCCCTGTCTGACAAACAGTCATGGTATCACCAGGGAATGTACTGACGCTGTGACAACAAGGTGGTGCAGTGCACAAAACCAGTGTAAGCAGAAGGTCACAGGTTCAAGTCCCAGCTGTGGTTCCTGCCAACCCAGTCCCCATATTTTACCCACTACTACAACATGCTAATACAGACAGCACCTTTATTGCAGATGACGTAAACATGCACAAGACACCAACATTTTACCCTACAGAGCACAGACACCATAAACATGTGCATTACCTAGAGCAGTCTCCCAAATGCAGTCCTGGAGGGCCAAACACCATTCTGGTTCCATGCTGCCTCTAATAAAGATGCCTGTGCTGCATTTCTATGCGCCACCCCCATGGTATGCAGATGTATCTCATGCATATTCATGAGGGACAGCATGAAAACCCGAACAGTGTTTAGCACCACAGGACTGAAGTTGGGAACCTCTGCCGTAAAGCAGCAGCCAGCAGGGGCAGACACACCCGCACCCACTGGCTCCATTATCCAATGCCTCCTGGAGAGGCAGGATGTTGGGCCCTGCATGCATCTCCCAATACTAGCACTTGCATACCTTAGCAATGCCACCCTAAACCTGGGAATACGGTACACAGCTATCAAAAGGTTGCTATGATGACTGGGAGATAGCAATTCCTAAGTTAAGCTCAATTCGCTGATTGAGCTGCATCATAGCAACCTTTCTGATGTCTGTGGAGTGTGCCTCAGGTCTTGAGTCTGACAGAGTGACCCCAACAGTATTGCGGACCATAGCCATGCCTGCATTTCGCCCAGGACTGGTGTGGTGGCCTGGGCTGCCCAACACCTCTATAGTTGCACAATGCTGGCATAGGTGTGGGGAGTGTGTGTCTGTCTATCCAGTGTGATGTGGCTGCCAACACCCTCCACAGCCCACACTGCTAGCACTGTTGCCAGTATTGGCCTGCCAATGTGCATAATGAGGAGCATGGTACCGTGAGAATAGCCTGGATAGGGTGGCCTGGCCTAGATGCATCTGCACAGGGCATAGGGCAATGGCTTGGACATTGTAGTGCCCGGCCACCACCTGCACGGACAGGGTGGCCACAGCATGTCCTGCTGGGAGGTCACTCTCACCCTGACTGAGCAGTGACCATGGCATGGCTAGGTTCCCCCATAGTGCTATGTGGTATTGCTCTCATGTGATATGTATGGGTTTTCTTTTGGGGCCCAATCACTGTTTGGTGTGTATGCTGACATCCCTGTTTTGGGTACATGCATCTCCTCCAGGACCATGCACTATGGACTAACTGGTAGACTGTCTGTAGCTAGCTTGTATGTGTCTTGCTGGAACACCTTGCAGGATGCAGCGGCTGGAGGCTTGCTGCTGGAGAATGTCAGATAATGGTGGGGGGCAGCTGAGCATTTCCAGGCCTACTGTCTTTCTGTTATTGCATTACGAATGTGTACCGCTCTGTCTGTTCCCCAGCAGGACTGGGGTTGATGGTCCCCTTTACTGCTACCGTTACAGGGAGATAGAATGTGGATCTATTGGTGGCTGATCCTGTTTCCCACCCTGAGCCCCAGAGGTTGGGTTGTGTGGTGGTGCATAATCTGCCTATGGGTCCAAACACCCCCCTCCCCTTCACCAGATAACCATGGCACACAGGAGATGCAGTATTCTGGGTGCATCATCGCCCATAAGGGCTAGACATGATTGAGAAATACAGAAGGACACAGATGTATCCTAGGTGTGTCTAAAGGAACTACCTATCACACACTGATGGGGACCTGCAGCATGGTACATTTCAGCCATGAAAGGTGCTGTGGACCTGGTGCTAGGCGCCCCACCTCAACTTCAGGGTGAGCACAGTACCCGCACATTGTGACTGTCTGTGGCTACTCTGTGCCAGTACCACACACGGTCTGTTCCCCCTACCAGGCCGAGGTGCTGTGGGGGTGCATACCCCATCTTGTGCCCATCTGTCGACTGCTGATTTGCATGTGCAGTGCATCATGGGTACGGGTGGGTTAACCCTATCCTGATAACCACAGCAGACAGTTTGTGTGGTGATGTGCAGTCCTTCTGCAGCCAGCCAGGGCTTTGTTCACAGCCTTATAAGGTGTCCTAAAGGGGACATTATAGGGTGCCTTGGCGGACAGTACACTTTATAATGTGCCCTATGGAGTGCGTTATGGGGTGCCTTATGCGGCACCTTAGGTTATGCCACCGTGAAGGTGTGTTTGCTGGCAGCACTAATTAAAATACAAGTCAAATGCCTCAACAATCACTACTTAAATGTAAAGGGTGATGCCTCAGCCAGCCTTATACATTAGGCCCACTGGGGAATCAAACCCATGACCCCTGTACCATCAGTCAGTGCAGCAACCATTGTGCTACAGCTCTGTTGCTGTGCTTACATGCCTGCACGCCTTCTTAAGATTAACGCGCGGTAACGTGCCATGTAGCGCTCGTTAATTTATGGCGCCTTGTAACGCGCGTTATCGGTAACGATGTACCGCCCTTGTCTTTATTTGGGATTTCTGCTTCTACCGCGGATCCTAACGCGAATCACACTAACGCAGTTTAGTAAACATGCCCCTAAGAGAGACTCAATGAAGCTACAATGCAGCTCATTTAAGAGCTAGTAAGAGAAAATATTTTTTCACTCAATGAGTAATCAAACACTGCAATTTATTACCAGAGGATGTAGTAAAATCTGTTAGTGTAGCTTTGTTTAAAAAAGGTTCGGACAAGTTCCTGGAGAAAATAATCCACAAACCATTGTTAGATGACCAGGGAAATCCACAGTTTACCCCAGGATAAGTATTGTGGAATCTGTGTAACTTTTTGGGAACCTGACCACTGTTGGAAACAGGATACTGGGTTTGATGGACCTCGGTCTCACCCAGTATGGCATTTCTTATGTTCTTATGCTTAGTAACCTGTCCTCATGCTGCTTAAGAGCCTCATCCAGTGATAGGAATTTTTTCTTTAATTTCATTAGTAAGTGAAACCAAATTAGAAATTGATCTCTTTGAGAGTCCAAAACCATGCAAACAGAATCCAGAATGATATTTGAGGGTCTATTTCTCATTTTTCTCAGCAGCCTTAATGACAGCAGTGGTAAGTTTGCCTGCCAATATAGGCTCACCCGCACTTCTACTCCCAATTACCCTTGAGTCCAAAGATGATCCTGGCAAGTTCAGCAATGCTGATGCTGCTTTTGCACTGTTGCCATTGTGTGTTACACGCGGTCACTGTATTTTCTCTTCCGAGCTCAGCGACCCACTTCCTGTGAGAACAGCAGCCACTGCTCTGTCCTCAGAGGCCACAGCATGACTATCTACTGACCTGTGTGGCATCAAGCAAAGTAGCTGTATCATCCCTGTTCAGGGGCGATGGAGCAATCCTAATTCCAGAGAAGTTATAGTGATCTACTGCATGAGCTTCTCCTCATCAATCCGGACTGCAGTTTTCATTGGTGCACTCACTAGGGATGTGCATTCATTCATTTGGTATCATTTTTAACCCAAACATGACATTAAAAAAAATCAACATTTCGGGGGGGGGGGGGCGGGGGGTAGGGGGTTAAATCTCCATGAGGGCTGGCTTTAGCCAGCCTGCCCTTAACTGTGCCTTGTGTTGTTGGTGATCTTATTTTCTGCTTCTTCATTGGCCCAAAATTTGTATTGTCTGGAGTTCTGTGCAAAGCCCATCCTGGATTTTTTGCCTCATGAATCTATTGATTCCTGCTTTAGAAACTTTTCTTTTGACATGTTCTTGTGACATAAATTCTGTGAAACCATGTCTGAGTAATCTATCAGAAACATTACAAAGACTAATCCAGATCCTTGAAGGACTGCTGAGAGAGGAGCTGCTACTGCTTGGAAGGAATCTGAACTTGTGAGCATTTATCTGCTGGGAAATTCTTAAACTCTTGGGGGAAAAGGGAATTCAACAGGTTAAGCTGATAAAATCTGTGTCTATTTTAAAATTCTGTGTCTTATTAAGTCAGTTAGGCCATGGCGTAAAAGGAAAACTTTAGTCAGTGTTTATTTCCTTCTCAGCCCCTAGCTCCTACCCACCCCAGGCACAATCTTTGATTTATAGGATCTTAAGCCAATTAAGAGGAAAGGAGGGAACTTTTTCACTTTCAGATTTAACTGGTTATCTCTATCAGTAAGTTATTAAGTTATTAGGTCTTAGGAATAGATTCATTCTAGGTATTGCAGCTCATCTAGAAGTGAACACTAAACAAAGTCCCTTACACTAAGTAGGTATATTTGTATTGGTCTTAATATCCCTATTCTCCTAGCAACTTGAAATAACTGAACAACTTTAAGTAGCTAAACAAATCATTGTAACTAGATGCAGGCAGCAGTCCAGTAGTGAGATGGCATCTATTCAGTCTTTTGCACTGAGTGTCTCCTGTATGATTATCTCCCAGTTGGTGACAGTCCAATCTCTGGAGCCTAGAGTAGTATACTTAGAGGAGCAGAGGCAGACAGTCAGGTATATAGAGGAGACATTAAGGAACAAAGTAGAGAGGTGCCACCCCCATTCTGGCAACATCTCTGATGCCATGAAGGAGAGAAGGAGACTCCTCCCCAGCACTATCTAAAACCTTATCTAGGTTGCACGTGAGGTCTACTACCGTGTGATCCTCATGTCCACCACAATCTACATTCCTAATGTTCAAATCAACAACTATAATGGCTGTCCTAATTGTTCCTTCATGGGCACATGGCCCTGGAGACACCTCCTCAGTGAGAGAGGGTATTACATCATCTGGAGACCAAGTTCTAGCTACAGGATCACTTCCTGCCACACCAAGAAGATGCTCTCCTTTCACATTTTATTTATTATTTATTTACATTCTCTTATATACCGCGCTATTCTGCATCAGTGCGGTTTACATTGAACAAACTGAAATTACATTGAACAGGGCATTATAACTTGGAAATAACTATTTTTACAGGGAACATGGGCTATGGAGGGTTAAGTGGCTTGCCCAAGACCACAAGGAGCACCTGTGGGACTAGAAAACCCAGTCCTTCCAGCCCAAGGTTGCTGTCCTCTAGTGGGATTTGAACCCCCGACCTTCCGGCCTGAAGTACCTTGCCCCAACCACTAGGCCACTCCTCCACTCCACATGACCTTACATAAGAACATAAGATATGCCATACTGGGTCAGACCAAGGTCCATCAAGCCCAGTATTCTGTTTCCAACAGTGGCCAATCTAGGTCATATGTACCTAGCAGTTTCTCCAAGGGACACAGGTTCCACAATGCTTGTATTGGTTCAAGCATTGATATCCTGGGTCCCTTCTTAATAATGGTTTATGGACCTTTCCTCCAGGAACTTGTCCAAACCTTTGTTAAACCCAGCTACACTAACAGCCTTTACTACATCCTCCGGTAACAAATTCCAGAGTTTAATTACACGTTGAGTGAAAAAATATTTTCTTTTATTAGTCTTAAATAGTTTACCCTGTAGCTTCATTGCATGTCCCCTAGTCTGTCTATATTCTGATAAGGTAAACAATCGATCTACGTTTACCCGTTCCACTCCGTTTATTAATTTATAGACTTCTATAATATCTCCCCTCAGCCGTCTCTTTTCCAGGTTAAAGAGCCCTAACCATTTTAGCCTTTCTTCATAGGAGTATCCTTCCATCCCATTTACCATTTTGGTGGCTCTTCTCTGAACCTTTTCTAAAATCGCTATATCCTTTTTAAGATACGGCGACCAGAATTGCACACAATATTCAAGGTGCGGTCTCACCATGGAACGATATACAGGCATTATAATATCTTTTGTTTTATTTTCCATTCCTTTCCTTATCATACCTAGCATTCTATTTGTTTTCTTGGCCGCTGCTGCACACTGGGCCGAGGGTTTTAACATGGTATCCACAATGACGCCTAAATCTTTTTCCTGGGTGGTGGTTCCTAATGTGGAACCTTGCATCGTGTAACCATAGTTTGGGTTGTTCTTCCCTAGGTGCATAACCTTGCACTTCTCCACATTAAATTTCATCTGCCATTTTGATGCCCAGTCTTCCAATTTATCAAGATCCTCTTGCAATTTTCCACAATCCTCTTGGGTTTTAACAACTTTAAATAGTTTTGTGTCATCTGCAAATTTGATAACCTCACTCGTTATTCCACTTTCCAGGTCATTTATGAATATGTCAAAAAGCAGCGGACCCAGCACAGATCCCTGGGGTACACCACTATTCACCTTTCTCCATTGGGAAAATTGGCCATTTAGCCCTACCCTCTGCTTTCTATCTTTTAACCAGTTCCTGATCCACAATAGTACACTGCCTCCTATCCCATGACTCTTTAGTTTTGCCAAAAGTCTCTGATGAGGGACCTTGTCAAAGGCTTTCTGAAATTCCAGATACACAATATCAACCGACTCACCTTTGTCCACCTGATTATTCACTTCTTCAAAAAAACATAACAGATTAGTAAGACAAGATCTTCCTTGTCTAAAGCCATGTTGGCTGTCTCCCATTAGGTCATGACTATCTACATGCTGAGCAATTTTTTTCTTTATGATGGTTTCTACCATTTTTCCCGGTACGGATGTCAGGCTCACTGGTCTGTAGTTTCCCGGATCACCCCTGGAACCCTTTTTAAAAATTGGTGTTACATTGGCGATACTCCAATCTTCAGGTATTAGAGATGATTTTAATGATAGTTCCCAGATTACTAATAGCAGGTCTGCAATCTCATATTTCAGTTCTTTCAACACCCTTGGATGTATACCATCCGGCCCAGGTGATGTGCTACTCTTCAGTTTATCTAATAGTTGTAATACATCTTCCCGATGTATCAATATTTCCTTCAATTCTTCCGCACCTTTAAATACCACTTCAGCCATGGGTAACATCCCTACATCTTCCTCAGTAAAGACTGAAGCAAAGAATTCATTCAGTCTCTCCGCTATCGCCTTGTCGCCTCTTAGTGCTCCTTTAACCCCTTTATCATCTAATGGACCAACTGACTCTCTCACAGGTTTTTTGCTACGAATGTACTTAAAAAGGTCTTTACTTCTTTACCCCACGCTCCTTTCATCTTAATCGTCTCTCTCTTCCCCCTCCCTCCCGTGCTCACTTACAGTTCACCCGCCTCTCTGCCTTCTATTTTGCTGGCCCTGCTCTTTGGAACTCCCTCCCTTCCTCCCTCCGTCTTGAACCTCTTCATACTACCTTCAAGCACAACCTGAAAACTCACTTGTTCTCCCTAGCATTTGATGTTCCATCTCCTTTTGTATGATGTCCTCCTCTGTATGTGCTTTAATCCCCCCTCTTCTGTTTTGTCTAATCTTAGTTGTCTTCTCTTTCTCTTTCTCTGTCCTTTATAATTTTTATAGCCTATACTTGATGTTTTAATTTAATTTTTTTTGTTTGTAAATTTTTATATTTATTATTATTGTATATTTCCTTTTTACCCTCCAGCTCCGGCTGGATTTTATGTGATTTATTTTTACTTTTATTGTACACCGCCTTGATTACACTTGAAAGGCGGTTTTATCAAGCTTAATAAACATAAACACATAAACATACTTCGCGTTTTTGCTTCCGCAGCAAGCTTCTTCTCAAATTCTCCCTTTGCCTGCCTTATCAATGCCTTGCATTTGACTTGCCAGTGCTTGTGCTGTTTCCAGGTTTTGTCGTTTGGCTCTTTTTTCCATTTCCTGAAAGATGCTTTTTTTGGCAACAACAGCCTCTCTGACCTCACCTTTAAACCATGCTGGCAGTTTTTTGGACTTCCTTCCACTTTTCTTAAAGCGTGGAATACAGCTGGTCTGGGCTTCCAAGATAGTATTTTTCAACAACAGCCAAGCCTGATGTACGTCTTTAACCTTTGCAACTGCTCCTTTTAGTTTTTTCACCTTACTTCGCCATGAACTAAGATCCCTCCTTTCTCCTTAACTGGTTTAACTAGAAGTATATTTAAGACTAACCAGATAAAATATTTTTTCACTCAATGCGTAAACAAATTCTAGAATTCATTGTCAGAAAATATAGTAAAAGCTGTTAGTGTAGCTGGGTTTAAAAATGGTTTGAACAAGTTCCTAGAGGAAACATCCATAAATCATTATTAAATGGGATTTGAGAAATACACTGCTTATCCCTGGGAATCTGTCTTACCTTTTGGGAACCTGATAGGTACTTGTGGTGTGGATTGGCCATTGTTGGAAACAGGATACTGGGCTTCATGGACCTTTGGTCTGACCCAGTATGGCATATCTTTTGTTCTCATGTTCTTATCCTAGTTGTCCAATTACAGTAGTCACTTCTTCAATTAACAAAATTGCACTGAAATGAAAATTTACAAAAATAAAACACAAAACAAAAACAACAAAACAAAGTAAAACAAACATGCAAGTGACACAGGAAACTAAACAAAATAAAACTTTGTTACCTGCACATCCCTAGTACTCACAGGAAGATTGCCTTCAATGTGTTCCAGAATAAATATCTACCAAAGAGGTACAGGCTGCGAGGGGTTGAAGGGAACTTCTCTCACTCTGCTTTTCCTCTGCCCCATCATTAATTCAATGTGTAAAGCCAAATAGTTCAAAGGCAAAACAGGAAACTGAGAGAACACAGGGAATGTTTTTGTTCCTACTCAGCCGCCATCTTGAGCTCTCTCATTGGAACCACCTTGGTTTTCACAAGCATATGAAAGCTTGCCTTTTTGATTTCTATATTTAATAGGTCTCTATATCTGATTTTGAAGTATCAGTTTAGAATCATAGCATTATGGCAGAGATGTTGACTATGCGGGAGGTTTTTTTTTAATCAGTTTTCTTTTTTGTATTGTATTATTGTTCCTCTATTTTTAAGGGCTCTAAATTAACACTGCATGTGATTATCTTAATGCTGTACCTGTCTAAGAGTGCTGATTGTGATTCAGTGAGAATAAAATTGAAGAAATGAAATAAAATAAAATAGGTATATAATAAATGAAAGAGGCTCCCAAGGATCTGGAAAGCAGAGCTGAAATAAAAATCCTGGCTAGATTCCAATCTACCAAGTTAATCATCCTGGGACACCTGTTATATATTATTTCACCTTAGACTGTATTATTTAAGAGCACATCTAAATCATTCAGCAGTGGCAAAACTCTCCATGTTAACTTCAGGTGCACGGTGGGATCCTGCTGATATCTGAACTGCAGAGCTAAACACATTCAGCATCAGAAAGCTTTCATAAAGAAAAAAACGGCATATCCGCTATTAAAGGATTTTTATAAGAGGTGACAAAGAGGTCACTCCACCACTTTTATCAGTTTTCATTAATACCCAGCTAAGTTGCCTTTATAGCTGCTTTGTGCCATTTGGTACATCTTACATCATGGCAATAGCTGCAGTAAACGCTACAAAGTGGCTTTTAAACTTTGTAAGTGATTTGTGATGCCTTATGTAATGACCTAGGACACTATAACTGTTGTAAGTGACCAGATGCAATGCAGTATTTATTAATTACAGCTTTGATGAAGACTAGTTATTGTGACACTTCCTCTCCTCCCTCCCCCCTTCCCCCTTCCCCCCCCCCCCCCCCCCCCCACCACCACCAGAGTAACCTGTTGCTGGGTTTGTAGAAGAGGTAAGAAGCTTTGGGCTGGGGATTGCACTGCCTTAGTAGAAGACATAACCCCCCTTTGTTCCATATTGTGGTCAAAGCAACAGCCAAGGATTCTCTCTCAGAGAAAAGGCAAAATGACAGCCACAATACTTCTCAAACTACATTAAGAAATGAAATGAAATGAAATACATTCTAGTAATATAACATTTATAACTAGTCCTCTAAATAAGTAACTCTATCAGTGACCTATTTACTAAACTGTATTAAGTATTTAGTGGGGCTTTTAATGTGTGCTAATAGTGGAGGGCTGCCTTAGCAGTTAACACAGGGCATGTTTACTAAAGCATGATAGCTGGTAGTGAGGGGTTTAGCTTGGGGCTGATGCATGTTTGGCCGTACGGTAGCAAGGAGCATGCAGCACACAGGTCATCGCATTAAAAATGTCACACTACCTGAGCAGCATGCAAATAGGCAGGATTAAGGTGGAGAGTGGGCAGGGACGAGACACATCGCTGGGGCAGTTGCGCTAGGTGTGCACAAGTGGCACAAAAACGCCATTAGCATGGGCGCAACTAATGTCTGTCTCTGACCAGGAGGTAGTGGCACCCACCTTGCTAGTACATAGCAAACGTGCAGTTCATATGCAAGTGATAAGAAAGAGGAAGGGCAAAAACAGGGCAACTACAATGGGAAAAAAAGGCAAAGAGACAATGATAGCAGAATATATAGGCAACAGCCTAGGACATTAGGAAGGAGGAACAACATGGTGCAGCTGCTTGATAGCACCAAAGCAAGGGCCTGCAGCTCAGAAGTGACCCTGCTGGGACAGTGGGCATTCATTAACCAACACATCAACAGCTGTTCTGACAGACTGCTGTTCACGTCTGCATATGCAATGGAAAGATGTCAAAGGGCTGCTGGTGTTGCATGCTGTGGAGGTATCAGGAGATAGGGACTGCGCTCTGTGCATCAGCCAGTACTGGGCATAGAGCCAGAATTGGAGCTAGGAGAGTACAACAGGGGGTGGAGCATGCAAATTATATGTTTTATATACTGGCAAGATGATGATGCAGCATCAAAAGGTGCCATCTGACTCCAACTTCCTCTGCATGGGGGGACATGTAGTGGTGCATGCATGCATCTGGGGAGCCATGCTGCTGCTATGGACCATGTTCCTGTAGACAGATGGCTCCTCATTCTCACCAACAGAGGACAGGCTGATGCCTACTGGTTCTGAGCAGCTACCTAATTTTATTTATTTAGTTGTCCTTATATACTGCTTTTCACTAGGTCAAAGTGGTTTACAGATGCATGCTAACAGGCACTATTTATTCCCTTATCCCTGAAGGGCTCACAATCTAAGTGTACCTGAGGTAATGGAGGGTTAAGTGGCTTGCCCAAGGCCACAAGGAGTGACCATGGGATTAGAGACCCCAGTCCCATGGTGTCTACAAGGGAATTGAACCCCTGGTCCTCCAGCCTGAGGTAACCTGTCCCAACCACTGAGCCACTCCTCCCCCTTAGTGTTTCTAGCTAAGAACATGGACTTATTTTGTTGATGTTCAATGATAAGTGTTTCCTCCTTGGCTCCCATGCCTGGGAGATTAGGCATTCTATGGGACCAGGAAGCTCTTGTAATCTTTCCTGGTCTAGTGAAACTTTGGTTCCCTGAAAGCTGAGGTGCTCAGCCTTTTGGCATGTTTGGGATTTGTCACCTCCATGTGATGTTCTCCCAGAGCTCTTCTTGCTAAGGGGTAGCATGGGTGCTCTCTGTAAGTGGACTGTCTTGCATACACACCCTTGTAGATATCATGCCACAGGGATGGGTGTTCTATATGGTGGGCCATGGGGATGCTTCTTTAACCTATGGACCCCATGTGGTAGGGGTGCAGGCTACTCTGGACACGTGTATTGATTATGCTCCACAATGGCTATGGTGCTGTCCAAGCCATATCAGAAGAGTGACTGAGAGGAGGAGCCCATCCCCACAACCCAGAGGCATTGTACCGTGTTGTTTTACTACATCAAAGGCTAACACCTTGTAATGAAGACGTGCAGTTTATTTACAAACAAAGCAAGGATACTTATTCAGAAAGGCAAGTAATTCTCTTAGTTACACATGAGTAGTTAGAAAAGATAACTAGAATGCAATTAGAATAATAACTAATGCACTTAATTACAGAATAATACTTCACTGAAAGAGTTATGAGATAGTGCAGCTATTTACAAAGAATACTTCACCAAACTTGTCATATAGTCCTTTACACATCAGCTGGGAGCGTTCAGCGAGAAACTGGGGACAGTCTGGGATTCTTCATGCCTGGCCAAGCAGATCTACGCTCTGTCTGTTCTGGATTTTCTCTGTACTTATATAGGCACAAATGTGTTGCAGCCAGCTCTCACCCATGAGCTTCTCTCCACCCCATCCACCTTTTTGCTTTGGTTTCCAGGCAGGCTTCTGAACACCCCCCTTGTTTTTAGAAGCTCAAAACTTACACAATCAAGACATCAAGACGCTGGTCAGACATCTGAGAATGCTCAAGGGACACATCCCCCATGGTCTACATTCCAAGCTAGATGAAGTGTTCTTTTGTCATCATTAATGGGTCTCCATTTGTTTGCTAGGAGAAGGACTCCTAGGTGAAGTGTTCTTTTGTCCTCTCTAATGGGTATTTTTTGTTTGCCAGGAGAAGGACTCCTCCCTAATCTCCCAGCATCTTCCTGTCAAAGGAGACACCCCCCATGGTTTTAGAAGCAGCTCAAAGCTTCTACATTATAATTGATGAATTCTTATCCTGTCTACATTGGCTAGGCAAATGTTTCTATATTGGCCAAGAGAATTGTTCAAGTTGCAATATTCCTTGCTGATCCAAATAAATTTTTAATTAGTAATACACGTGTTTTTAGGCTTCTAATGGACTGGATGAAGCTAGACAGACTACTCCCAGTTTGAGAGTCTCTTAATGAAGGGTGTACATGTGCATGCACTGATTATATAGAATTGAATGGCCCTGGGGGGTGGAGCCTGGCTTTGGACAAGATGGACGTGTAAGAGCTGTACTCCGGAGGGCAATGGTCAAGAATCCTGACTTCTGCAGTCTTTAACTAAATAGTTCCTAACTACTTTGATATCATTTGATCTTGGATATGTCTGGCCCCAAGCCGACGTGTCTGTATTACCAAATATCTCAAAACGCTAGCGCAAAAAGAACCAAAATGGAACCTCTCTCACCTCACAAGATGGCAGTCATCTGAGATTGTCCTGAGGCCTTGCAGGAACTTTTGTCTGAGATTCGTGCTGTCAAAGACTTGATCAAATCCAATGGAGACTTGCTGTGCATAATGCAAGAAGATATCAGCACCTTAAAGAGTTCTTTGGAGTCAATCACGGCACTCTTGGAGAAGGTGGAGAACATGGTAGCAATGCATGGGGAGTGGCTCAAGGCCATCAAGAGGCAGGCAAAGTTGATACACTCACTGCAAAGAGAGTTGGAAGACGGTAACAACCGCACTCGAAGGAACAATGTAAGAATACTGGGAGTTTCCGAGGGAGCCGAGGGTCCTGACATGGTGGCCTTTTTGCAGGCAATGATTCCGGTTGTGTTGAAACTGACATTCACCATGCCATTTGAGATCGAGCGCACCCACCGAGTGCCTACTCAGCCCGTGATTAAGGGCAAGCACCCACGCCCAATCATCTTGAAAGTCCTGTGTTTCAGCGGGTTTCACAAATCATGGAAGCAGCCAGAGCATTCTCTACCTTGGAATATCAGGGGTATAAACTCTTGTTCTTCCCTGACTTCACGAAGGTTATGGTGGATCGGAGAAAGAGCTTTTTGGCGCTACGTCCATGCTTATTGCAGCTGCAAGCCCGATTTGGGCTGCTCTACCCTGCCCGTATGAGAGTCACGCTGCACAACCAGACTAAGGGGTATGTTTACTAAACCGTGGTAATGTTACTGTCGTTAATTTCCCCGGTAATGTTATTGATGCCCATATAAAGGAGTGGGAGGTACATCATTAAAGCAAGCCGTGTCAGGTAACGTGCATTACAAGGCACCTAACACGTGATACAGTGCGCCATGGACCCACCACGCATGAACATCACAGCCGATGGAAAGCAGCAGCGTGTCCAAAGGGGTTGCAATCTAAGGCGCGCAGACGGTAGAAGACGCACTGAGGGATGTGCAGACATGGTGCCTCATGAGAAACTAAGCCATAGGTATAAGGCCATTGACCACAGGCAGCTGATATTGCAGTCTGCAATGGGGACGTGAGCCACAGTTAACATATGCACACACACCATGTAATGGTGCGCAGTGACCACAACATGCAGAGGAGTAAACAACGGTAATTGAAAGGGTGCAGGGGTCAGTCTGAAGGGCCAGCTGTGTGAATGGTGTGTGTATAAGGGCAAAATGGGCAAGGAATCCAAAAAGGAGTAAGAGGGAATTGAACCGGTACACTGACGAGCCCAAACACAACTTACTGACACCAATACCAAACCACTGAGCTGCCTACCCACTGAGACAGCCCAAAGAAAGGGAGCATATGTAACAGCTAGCATGTGATGGATAGGCTGCATGGAGTGGACACTGCAGTGTACAGTGAAGAGAAGGAAGGGTGTGTGGAGAAGGGACGAAGCCAGAGCCATTGTATGGTAAGGAGAGCAGAACAAACGAAAAAGAATGGAAACTGTTCAGAGGTAGGCGACCAAAATGATTTGGAGCCTGTGTCAGAAGCCTTATGAGAAGAGACTTGAAAACCTAAATATGTACACTTTGGAGGAGAGAAGGGATAGGGGAGATATAATTCAGACCTTTAAATACTTAAAGAGAAATAATGAACAAACAAACCTCTTCCAAAGACGGGGAAGCTGTAAAACTAGAGGGCATAACATGAAGCTGCAAGGTGGTAAATTGAAAGGAAATGTCAGGAAATACTTTTCACTGAAAGGGTGGTGGATGCTTGGAATGCCCTCCCGATGGAAGTGGTGGGAGCAAACACAGTGACGGAGTTCAAAGTGGCATAGGACAGACACAGTGGGTCCCTTTACAGCAACAGGATAAAATCAAAATAAACTGAACCATCTAATTTCTCAACAAACAGGGGTGTCCTACACGGAGCGGCGAGTTCACCCCTAAACAAAGACATGGGGAGGGGTGGCCTGCACAGAGTGGCAGGTGCACCCCTAAACAAAGACATGGGGAGGGGTGGCCGGCACAGAGTGGCAGGTGCACCTACTCCTGCCATCTTACTGGGCAGACTGGATGGACCATGCTGGTCTTTATCTGCCATCATTTACTATGTTACTATGAAAAGAAAGGAAAAGGAACCTCTGGGACCCAAACCCAAAACCTATGTTGGCTCCACGCACGTCTGCAACCACTATCCCAAACAACCACAATGCAAATAGGTTCCACCAAGTGGCCATAGTGTCTGCTAGATTATCACGCAGTAGTGCAGCATACCGTGTTGCTTCTTACACACGTTGCGCCTTAGGCATGTAGCAGGGCGTCTGACGTGCAGCACACACAATAACGTGCATGATGTTACAGACCTTTCTACGTGCCTTATGAGATGCGTCTAAGTGCCTTACAATATGTGGTCAGATTATGGCACAAAACAACGCATGTCCCAAACAGACTTCACGCGCAGTATTATGAGCACTGTGTGTCTTCGGCGCTGCACCAAGCATTGCAGTGTACTGGCGTACACGCGTTCACCTCAACTTGCGTAAGATGCAAAACACATACGCTGCAATACTGCACACTACCTGTCCATTGCCCTTCCTCTGTGCCCCCACCAGTTATAGAACTATAGCTGTTCCCCAGCCTCCAACCATGGTCTGACATTTGCCAGCGGCAGGCACAGTCAGACTGTAACTGCTGCACCATGCCAGGTGTCCCAGCCATGCACAAACTAACCTCTATCCTGCATGTTCACAGTAGAACTATGCGCACCTGGCAGGTACCCAGTAACTGGCCCTCCAGAACAGGGGGGCACACATATATCACCTAAGACAGATGTATAGCACTATGTGGGAATATAGCCATGCCATGGTCACTGTTTGGTCAGTGTGAGAGTGCCCTAACAGTAAGATGTGCTGTGGCCACCTTGTCCATGCAGGTGGTGGTTGGGCACTACAATGTCCCAGCCATTGCCCTACACCCTCTGCAGATGCATCCTGCCCAGTCCGCCCTGCCCGGGCCATACCCACAATACCTTGCTCTTCATTATGCACATTTGCAGACTAACACTGGTAATAGTGGGACATTGTGGGCCCAGTGAGGTGTAGGCAGTCACAAAACAATGGATAGACATACACACACACACACACACTCCTATTGCAGCATTGGGAAAAGATAGGGGTGGTTGGCAATCCTGCCCGCCACACTGGTCCTGATCACAGTGCCGACATTGCCAGACTGTGCAGGAGGTAGTAGTAGTGCTTTGGTGGTGACTGCGGCTCCATGCTGGGGCCAACAACCTGACTCTGAATGGAGCTTTGGATAGTGTAGCCTGTGTGAGTGGGTGTTTGCACCCCTGTTGGCCACTGCATTGGGGTTTGCACATGTTGATGTTGTACCTGCATTGTAGGGTAAAATATACGGACATGCTCTGCAGGATCTAAAGCTGGGACCTGAACCTGTGACCCTTTGCTCTGGGACACATTGGCTATGTGTACTGTACCACACTGTTGCCACAGAAGCCCAGCAGTCCCTGGGGCTACCTTTATATCTCCTCAGCCAGACCTTTTCTGTTGCATTGCACACCACGTACTGGTACGGGGCATGGCCTAGGTCCACTGCAGGCAGGTGCCACTGCCCCCTCCAGCACTATCAGTGCTGGTAGTGCACAGTCCCAGGCCATCCGCTGTGCAGGCAGGCGGTCACCTAGGGAGCGGTGTCTGGGGTGGGGAGGCATACATGGACACCCACACATCCCCCCATCACTGCCTACCAATATTATGTTTCTTCCACATGGAGGGAAGATGGCTGGGGGGATGTCATGTCAGTGCCCTAGCAACTATTGGCTAGGGTGGACCAGGTAGATGTAGGTAGATTGTGTTGTGACAGCTGACTGTGGACAGGCTAGGGCATGCACCTCAGGTATGGTGTACCCAGCTTGGCCTACTGGGTGTATATATGTTTCAGGCAATGTGTGGTCACACCCTGCACTTCCTTACTAGGGGCTGCAGTAAAGGATGTTCAGTTAGCTGGGTTTACAAACTGTTTGGGACGCATCCTGGGGAAGATCTGTGGACCCTTGTTAGAGTGGTCCCCAGATGTGCACTGATTGCCCTATTACAGGCATAGTGGTACCTGTGTGACCTTTGGGGTACTTGCTGGGTTATGTCCCCTGGATGGGACACTGTGGAACGCCGACTACTGGGCATGTTTGGCCTTGGTCAGCTGCTATCTTGCTGATTTCCAGTTTCTATGTTCCTATGTGCCACCTAGGTGACCGCCTAGTCCACCATGTCCCCCAGCTGCCCCCACTACATGTCCCGCCTGCAGCCCCCTATGCCCCATTTGCACCATTGCCATAGTGGCCTTTCATACTTGAGCGCTATGCTGTTGTGCAAATGGAACACTACTATCACTTTTCTTGGGCTCCCTGCCTATGTTGTACATTGCTGACACTGAAATAGTTTCACCCTCCTGCAAATGTGCATCTAAAGATTGGTTTTCAGTCCCGGTAATGTTCAGCCCTTCAGTTCCCCGCGTTAGTGTTGCAGGAGCCTCTCCCCACCCACTCCCCGCCCATTGACCCCTTCTCTCTGCCCTCTCTCCACCCTCTGCGGGACTTACCACAGACGGTGACGTTAACATGCGTTACCCCTAAGACTTTTGATAATCCAGGGGAGTTACATGCGTTTTTGGTGGACAAGGAATCAGTGTTGATGCGGTGAAACTTGCCTTGCATTTTCTGGCCTGCTGAAGTTCTTCGGTGCTTTCTATCATGGGTGTTTGACTGGTCTGAGGTCGTGTAGTTGTGACTTTATTCATGCAGAATTGTCATACACTGGGACATTCATTCTGTTTCTCTTGGAGATACTCCAGGGGGTTACCCTGGTCAAAATGTCTCTCTTTCTGTTTCTCTCTCTCTTCTTTTGTGTTCTGTGTTGTTTGAGATGCTTGTGGTGGTTGGGAGAGCAACGGGGCTTGGAGGAGAGGGTCGGCCCTTGTTCACTTACATGGGGCCTTTTTTTTTTACCACAATTGCTTCAACAGGGGCAGTCCTGCCATAATGTTCTAGCGTTCTGGATTTGGGGACATTCTCTCTGTTCCTGGTATGGGTGGTGTATAGTTTGTGTTGCTTTAAGTGACAAAGATGTAGAAGTGCAATAGCAACTTAGCCCTCCGTGCCTCTCTTGTCCTTTTGGGCTCACCCAAGTTTTGTGTTTTTTTATAGACCCCCCCCCCCCCCAGGGTTTTGGAAGCTTTGTTATTCAGAATTATGTGTCCTTACTGTGAGGGATGATGTGCAAGGGCTATGGCTAAACAGTGGCTTTTCCTCTTAGGTTTTCTTTTTTAGGCTATAAGTGCAGCTAGCATCTTGTGGGCGTTCCGGGTGTGGAACTACAATGTAAAAGTGTATGCTACATCTTGGTATGTTTCTGTAACATTTGATTATTATTCTGTGTTATATTGTCAATATGTCTTCCTTTAAGATTGTATCACTGAATGTTAAGGGCATTAACAATCCCAAAAAGAGGAAAAAGATTCTCTTATATGTGCGTAAAGAAAGTGCTGACATCTTACTGCTGCAGGAGACACATTTAAATATGAAGGAGTCATTAAAATTAGATACAAAACCCTTTTCATTAGTAGTCTTCTCAGCTGCCAACCATAAAAAAAGTGGAGTAGCTATATTAGTGAGGAAATCTCTTTCCCCCATGGTTTTACAAACCAGATCTGACATTGAAGGGTGGTGGGCAATGGCCATCATTAAAATTGGATCTCTGAACTGGCCTTAATTAATATCTATGCTCCTAATGTAGATTGCCCTACCTTCTTTCGCTCCACTGTGGCCTTGGCGCAGGAGGTGTCCAGATATCCAACTGTTGTGGCGGGAGACTTCAACCTTGTACTAGATCCCTTGATAGATAGGAATCCAGTGAGAACCATTAAGGTTCCGAAGGCTCACCCTGTTCTCTTGTCTCTAATGCAAGAATTGGGCCTGATAGACATATGGCAGTTGCAACACCCTGCGGACAAAGAATATACTTTCTTCTCTCCCCCTCATAATTCAGTATCACACATAGATTTTTTTTTAGTTTCCAAAGGACTCTGTTCTAGAATTAATGAGTCCAGTATTCATGCGGCTGATATCTCTGATTACTCTGCAATCTCATTCACCCTATTTGACTCAACGAGCTGCCAATCCCATTCACGCTGGAACTTTGATAGATCTCTTCTTGGTAGCCAGGAGTTACGTGCAACCATCCTGTTGGCTATAGAGGACTATTTTCAGTTTAAATTACCTCAGGATACCTCAGGGTGGGCATGGTGGGACGCTAATATGTGGGCCACCATTACCAGTTTTGCCATACGGCAGGTCAAGCGACATAAAGTAGAACTTTGTGCATTAGACAAGCATATTAAAGTGGGAGAATGCATCTTAGGCCAGAAAACTGATCCCAACATTCTTATAATGTTACAGCGCCTTCGATTTAGATATAACTCGATTTTGACTACTGAGGCTTCACAGAATATTCAAGGGCAGAAAGGGCGGTACTATTTGGAAGGTAACAGAGCTGGATGGCTACTAGCTAACTCGTTAAAGTGTCGCAAGGAAGCTTCTTGCATTACTGCTCCGAGAGATACTCAGGTGCAACAATTGATTGTCAAGGACTCTGACATTGCAGAGAACGTTTGTCAATTTTATGCCCAATTATACTCCCCAGAGATAGACTTCTCTGAGAAGGAGTTTGATAGCTTACTGTCCAATATACAGAGGCCGGTGTTAGATCAAGAAATAGCTGCGGGACTAGATAAGCAGTTTACAGTCATGGAAATCATCCAGGCTATTGACTCTATGCAAGTGGGCAAGGCTACCGGACCTGATGGCCTTCCGCCTGAATTTTATAAAACTTTTTCTAAAACTCTTGGCCCATATCATCAACAATACTATAGACTTCTTTTTGAAGATGGGGCTCAGACTGGAGCATGCGCTTCTGCAAACATTGTTGTGCTTGAAAAGCCTGGGAGAGATCCTCAGTTGGTTAGTAATTACCACCCAATTTCACTGCTAAATGCAGATTATAAAATTTTTGCAGCCATCTTAGCTGGTTGTCTCTCCAAATTGATCCCTTCTTTGATTCATCCGGACCAATGTGGCTTCACAGAGGGACGCTCCACAGCCGACAATGCTGGAGTGCTTTGTCATGTACTGGAAGGCACGGAGGAAATAGAAGGCCCACTTGTGGGATTATCGTTAGACGCAGAGAAAGCATTTGATCAGTTGGAGTGGCCTTTTTTGTTTGCTGTTCTGAAATGGTTTGGGTTTGGGGAGGGTTTCTGTAAACTAGTCAAACTTATGTATGCGAGGACAAGTGCTAAAATTTATGTGAATGCGACTCAGTCTAGAGACTTTCTTTTAGGGCGTGGTACCCATCAAGGTTGCCCTCTTTCTCCCATCCTTTTCAACCTGGCCTTGGAACCTCTGGACTTATTATTAAGACAAAGCCCCACAGTTCAAGGTATATCCATAGCTGACATGGAAATTAAATTATCTGCGTACGCTGATGATCTATTGCTATTCCCCATGCCCAGCTCTATACCGGCTATTCTAGAGTTAATAAATAAGTACTCAGGATTATCAGGCTATAAAATTAATTTGCCAAAATCCGTTGCGTTCCCCTTAAACTCAAGAGTGTGTAGGGCGGACTTGGAAGATTTTCCTTTTGTGTGGGAACCTAAGATGGTGAAATATTTGGGAGTTCACTATTGTTACCCACTCAGTGAAACTCTACAGTTTAATGAAGGGAGCTCCTCTCTATGGTTCGTAATATAACAGCAAAATGGTTGCCGGTCTATCTCATTGGATAACATCAGACAAGGCTTCGTTCTAATCTTTATGGACATTGCTGCTGCCTTCGATACAGTAGACCATGAAGTCCTCCTTCGACGCCTCCGAGAGAAGGGCGTCCACTGTTCTGCGCTATCATGGTGCGCGTCATACCTCTCGGATCGTTGGCAGCACGTCCGTTCTGGCCCCTCCACATCCGACCCCTTCCTCCAAACAAAAGGTGTTCCACAAGGCTCCTCCCTATCTGCCTTGCTGTTTAACATTTACATGCAACCCATCTGTGACCTTATCCACTCATTTAACATCAACTGCCTTGTCTATGCCGACGACGTCTTGATGTACATGCCAATCTCGACTGAACATCTTGACCTCTCCCCTCTAATCAAATGCTTTGACGCAGTCACAGATTGGATAAATGCTCAAAGGCTTAAGTTAAACTTCAAAAAGACAGAAGCCCTCTTTGTCACCAGGAATCCGGCATTTACTCCACCCATATCCATTAAAGTTCGTGACGCAGAGCTCATATGCAAGGCTACAGTAAGATACCTGGGAGTTACACTTGATCAGCAGCTCAACATGAAGGCTCATATCAACAACATAACAAAATTGGTATATCATAAAATCCGGACCCTTCGTCATCTTCGTCAACTGTTAGAACCTGAAGACTTTCGAACTGTTTTTCAGGCCCTAATAATGCCCCACCTTGATTACGCCAATGCGATATTACACGGCCTTCCAAAAAGTACGACCAACCCCTTACAACTTGCAATGAATTCAGCCGCAAGATTCCTCCACGGAGCCTCCAGAAGATCCCACATTACTCCAATATTAAAGCAGTTACATTGGCTCCCCATACAAGCCAGGATCTCGTTCAAGATTCTAACTATGACCCATAAGGCCATCAAGAAATACCCAGCCACTGCCGTCTCTGAGCTAGTATCAATTACACCTCCTAATCGGGTAAGGAGATCCAATGCCTCAAATACCCTCATTCTACCTAAGGCAAGCACTAAGTGCTCTCAAGTTACCAATTCTAGAGCCTTTGCCTTCTTTGCACCATCCTGCTGGAACGCTCTCTACCCGCAACTATCAGAACCATCTGTGATCTCTGTCAATTCAAGAAGGCACTGAAACATCACCTTTTTCTCCTTCACTATGATGCCTCAGTCTCCACCTCACATCCACCCACTTCCACACCTCAACGCAGCTCCTCAAGCGCATGCATCTCACATTCTTGACTGAATACTCGCAATCACACATTTAACCTTCCTCCACTATGAGATGCTTGTACAGTCCATTTAACCCTATGATGCCTCAGTCCATTTAACCCTATTATGCCTCAGTCTCCACCTCACATCCACCCACTTCCACACCTCAACGCAGCTCCTCAAGCGCATGCATCTCACATTCTTGACTGAATACTCGCAATCACACATTTAACCTTCCTCCACTATGAGATGCTTGTACAGTCCATTTAACCCTTTATATAGCTACATAAAGTGGTTTTGTATATATTTATCCTTTTTTTCCCCTGTTAAGAAATTGTTTTAATGTATATCCAAGTTATGATACCTGTTTATTGTAAGCACAAATCACCAAGCTGAGATGTGTAGTTTAATGTTCACTGTAAATCGCGCTGATGTCAATAGCGCGGTATAAAAGAGACTTTAAATAAATAAATAAATAAAATCTCTTCTGGTGGGGTCGTCTTGAAGCTATAAAAATGACTATCACTCCTAAAGTGAATTATGGATTAGAAATGTTACCTGTCTTTCTTACTAGAAACATTTATCATCAAATTGAAAGGATTCTTGTCCAATTTCTGTGGAAAAACAAACCGCCTAGAATTGCTCTTAGGAAACTTAAAGCTAAAAAAAGAGGGGTGTATGAATTTTCCAGACTTTCAGGCCTATCATTGTGCTTTTTTACTAAAACAAGGATCAAGATGGTTGGAGGGGGCCATAGGGAAATGCCCAGTATGGTTAGAACTGGAAGAGAGATTAAGTGCTCCTTTCCCCTTAAAGCTCCTCCATGGCATGGTGCCTTTTAAGAGGTTGAAGTCTCATAGGGTAATAGCTGACACCCAAAGGGCCTTTCAACAATTAGTAAAAGTTATTCCCAAGGAGGAATGCCTAGCGAAACTAATCCTTATCTGGCACAATCCTTTTTTAAAAATTTATCAAAGTTTATTTGCATGGCAACAATGGTTTAATAGGGACATTTGGGCTATCAGCCAATTGATATCGGATGGCAAGTGGAAACCTTTTGCTTCCTTACAACGTGAGTTTGATTTGCCTTCATCCCTATACTTCCAGTGGATCCAGCTGAGGCATTGTATAGAGAAATTCCCTATTGAAATTAAGTCTTTGCCTGAAGAGTGGGGGTTGCTGAATATCATAGGTTCAGCCCATACAGCCTCTGGGGTGGCTTCTTATTACTACAAATTGGTCATCCAGAACCACACCCCACAGGTCACTGGGGTTCAACTAATTTGGGAACATGATACTAGGGAAGCTCCTTCTCCGGAAGCATGGATGAATTTCTGGAGCAAGACAAATAGAGTATCCCAGTCTGCTTCTATTTCACAAGCCTTATACTTCTTTGCGCACAGAGCTCATTTTACTCTGGTAAAGGTGGCTAAGTGGAATAAGGCAGCTGGGAATGAGTGTTGGTCTTGTCGGAGTGGTGTTGGCACTTTGGGACATGTAGTATATGACTGCCTTAACATTCAGTCTTATTGGGTTTCAATTTGGAACCGCATCCAAGAGGTGTTGGGGTTCAGGGCCACTCTCTCCTGGTCTGTGGTCGTTTTTCGGTCAGCAATTGGCATCTCATCATTACAGAGGGATTGCAATTTCTTATTTGATTTTATGATGGTAGTGGCCCTGCATCTCGTTATTTAAAACTGGAAACATACTGCAGAGCTTAGTTGGCATGAATGGTGGAATTGCCTGTGTTTATGCTGCAAATATGAACAAATGCCATGTTATGGTGTAACCCTTACGCCTTCCACTATTCTTAAATGGAAACCCCTGAATAACTACATCTCCAAAGCATGTTATGATGTAAACTAAGGGGTCATTAGTCAAATCATTGGTTTCTTATCTAGTGGAAGGTTCCCTGATGTGCCATAGCCCTTGTAGACCTCTTCAGGCCTCTGGTCTTTTGCTCTTATATATAGCCTTTGATGATCTCACGGTGCTGGGTGAGACAAGGTTGGGGAGGGCTGTTCAAAGCCTGTTTTTTTGCTTTCATGTAAAGAGAAGTATCTTTTTTAATTGTGTTTTTGGTTTTGTTGTACTTGTTTGAAAATATAAATAAAGAAGTTTAAAAAAAAAGAATTGAATGGGCCCAATCTGTTCACATTATACTGTATTCTATGCCTGTAGTAGGTGATCTTATGTGTGAATGTTGGGATGTTATGGTTTTAGGAGGGGGAGGGTAAAGTCCTATGGGAAGGTTTAGACTGATAATGGAAGTGACTAGGAGCCATGGTTAATCTGGTACTATGTGAAAGTGTGCCTTTATGCTCATGCCTATATGTGTCCAGAGTGTGGGTGGTATCCTGGGCCATTATAATGTTGGCTATTGGTGGATTTGCCTGGGTGAAACTCATATTCAGTGATTATGGGTGGCCTAAGGTTTATCGTCTGGAATGTATGTGGTCTGAGTTCCCCTATAAAGTGGTATTAATTCCCCTATTAAGTGGAAGAAAATGTTGAAAAGACATAAAACGCATGTGGCTTGTATCTAGGAGATGCATCTTGATGGTATGAAACATCAGATAAAAAAAGGGTGAGTTGATGAAATCCACTAAGGATCTTCAGGTACGTCTAAGGCAGATGCTGCAAAACAGTTTAGTAAATCTATAGCCTTTCAAGTACAAAAGGTCATTATGGGTCCAGAGGGTAAATTTATTTTACTTAGCTACACAAGGGAGTACTGTGATGCAGGGAAATATCTGAATACCTAGGCCTTATAATCCTAATTTTTTCTGTATTATAATTAAGCAGTGTATGGAGTTTCCAGATATGCCCTTAATTTTGACAGAAGACTTAATGATCCTGTTTTAGATAAATCTGCAGGTGTGCCACAAGGAAAAGTTACTAAGGCAAAGTGCGTATCTTACTTGTGCTGGAGCTTGGACTTGATAGACACATGGCTTATGCACAGAAACAGGAGTAAAGTGAATAGTATATTGTTGAAATGTATTATCCTCTCTATTGTTTCATCCTTTACGACCATGTTTCGGTATGTACCTTCATCATCCTGGATTCTCTACAGGGAGAACTATTCAGGCAATTGGTAACAGACCCCACATGTGAAGGGGGGCTTTCCTATCAGGGGCTCTACAGAACAACCAACAGTAAGGATTTGAGGGTTTATTTTATTATATTAAATTGCTAGCTTTCTGACTGGGAGCTCTTAAAAGGGTTTTTTGTATATTTTTAAAGCAAGGTTACTTTCTTTTTGGTGCTTTAGTGGAACTTTCCTTGAGCACAGTAGGTTGCTGAACTCTAGTAACCTTCTCAGCTCTGGGAACTGCTAACACCTAATCAGGAGTTAGTGGGCCTGATTACCTGAGAGCAGCTGAGGCCTGCATAAAAGGCTCCAGTGCCTGCCCTGTTGAGGCTTTCCTATCAGGGGCTCTACAGATCAACCAACAGTAAGGATTTGAGGGTTTATTTCATTATATTAAATTGCTATCTCTCTGACTGGGAGCTCTTAAAAGGGTTTTTTGTATATTTTTAAAGCAAGGTTACTTTCTTTTTGGTGCTTTAGTGGAACTTTCCTTGAGCACAGTAGGTTGCTGAACTCTAGTAACCTCCTCAGCTTTGGGAACTGCTAACACCTAATCAGGTGTTAGTTCCCGCCCTACTCACCCCGACTCCCACCCACCCCTAGTGAGCAGTCTTGCTTTATAGGGCACCTCCCCATTTAACAAATCACAGAGAATTGGACCAGCACATTTTGAATATAATTAAAGAGATTTAACTGTTTTTTCTCTGAAAAGACAGCTGGGAAACCGGCTGGTACTTGGTAGATCTATCTCTTTTGCTTTAACAGATACCTAAGCTCCATGAACAGAACAATGGCTGGGAAAAATCTTATCACTAAAGCTGTTGCCTCCATTACAGCTTCTGCCTCGGTCCAGACAGAAGTCCTAATGCCAGTTGAAGGACCGGTTCCATGTGCAGGGTGCCTGCATGCTGAAGCTCTGAGGAAACAAGTGGAGGAACTCAGAGAGGAGGTGGCGAGGCTGAGGAGCATTCAAGACAGTGAGAAGTACATTGACGAGATGCTTCTTGCAACACCAAGCTCTCCAGCACAGGAGAAGATGGGTGCCAACAGAATGTCGATGGTTGGACACAAGTCACCAGGGCCTGCAAAATCACCAATCCAACTTCTCCAGTCCTTGAATTGAAGAACCATTATGCAGCCCTGGAAGTGGAGGAGTTGAAAGCATCCCTGGAAAGGGAAGAACCAGAGCTCAAGTACCCCAAAGTTGCAGAATTAGTGACCAGAAGGGAACGAAGGGTAGTGGTGGTTGGAGACTCTCTTCTGAGGGGTACTGAGGCATCCCTCTGCTGACCAGATGTGATGTCCAGAGAGGTATGCTGTCTGCCTGGTGCCAAAATCCAAGATGTTATGGAGAGTTTACCGAGACTCATCAAGCCCACTGACTATTACCCAATGTTGCTAATCCATGTTAGAACAAATGATACTGCCAGGTATACCTCGGAACGTATCAAAAGTGACTTCATGGCTCTGGGACAGAGGGTGAAGCAGTTAGGTGCACAGTTGGTGTTCTCTTCAATCCTCCCTGTTGAGGGCAAATGCCAAGGCAGAGAGGCTCGCATCCTGGAGATGAATGCATGGCTGCGTGGATGGTGTCATTGAGAGCGTTTTGGTTTCCTAGACAATGGAATGCTGTTCCAAGGGTTGCAGAGCAGAGATACATCCATCTGTCCAAGAAAGGTCAACGCGTCTTCGGTAGTAGACTGGCTAATCTACTGAAGAGGGCTTTAAACTAGATTCGTTGGGGATGGGTGAAGAAAGCCCCCAGGTAGGTGAAAGCCCCCAGGTAGGTGATACATTAAATACCTTTATGGAAATGGGTAACAGGGGTAACATATGTAAAGAAGTGTGTATAAATGCCCGTAGCATGGGAAATAAGATCCCTGATGTTGAAGCTTTGGTGGGAGTGGCTGACTTGGATTTAGTGGCAGTTACAGAAACATGGTTCACAGAAAACCACGATTGGGATGTAACTATACCTGGCTATACTTTATTCAGAAAGGACAGGGTAGGAAGAAGGGGAGGAGGAGTGGCACTATATGTAAAAACTACTATTAAAGCTTTGGAATAACAGAGCTTAAAAGGGAGAGAGGAAGCATTGTGGGTTAAACTAGAAAGAGGGAAAGAGAAATCTATTTGCATTGGTGTGATATACAGACCTCCCTCACAAGAGGAAGAGGTCGACAGAGAGTTAATTGAAGACATACGCAGCATTGCTAGGAAAGGGGAAGTGCTACTGATAGGAGATTTCAATATGCCAGATGTTGATTGGCACATTCCTGCTGCAGTATCATCTAGAAGTAAGAAGATCCTGGATTCTCTACAGGGAGAACTATTCAGGCAATTGGTAACAGACCCCACACGTGAAGGGGCCATACTGGACTTGGTGCTTACCAATGGTGAAAGTGTTTCTGATGTTATAGTGGGAGATCATTTTGCATCCAGTGATCACCAGATGGTGTGGTTCAGTATTAGGACTAGGGATGTTAGAATCCATTCAAAGGTGAGGATCTTAGACTTTAGGAAGACTAACTGCGAAGATGGGCCAATAACTCAGGGAGTCGTTAGTGGGATGGGAACAGCTGGGGGATGTAGAAAAACAGTGGGCAAAACTGAAAGGGGATATTTTAAGGGCAACCAACCTTTTTGCTGAATGGTAAATAAAGGTAAAAGGAAAAGGAGACCGCTATGGTTTTCGAAAGAAGTAGCTGAAAAAGTGAAGAAAAAGAGGGAGGTCTTCATGAAATACAAGAGATCACAGAGAGAGGAAGACAGGCATCTATATTTGGAAAAGCTTAGAGAAGCTAGCAAAGTAGTCAAGAAGGCAAAGATTCAAAAGAAGGAGGAAATAGCCAATGTAATAAAATGGGGGGATAAGACATTTTTCAGATAAATTAGTGAGAAGAGGAAGGGCAAAAGTGGTATTCTCAGACTCAAGGGTGCAGGGGAGGAATATGTAGAAACTGATAAGAATAAGCGGAATTGCTTAACAAATATTTTTGTTCTGTGTTCACAGATGAAGAACCAGGAGCAGGACCTCAGAAAACACCCACAAATAGAAACAGAAGCGAGGGACATCTTGAACAATTTTCAGAAGACTGTGTTTGTGAGAAACTAGTTCAACTTAAAGTAGACAAAGCGATGGGACCGGATGGGATACACCCTGGAATACTGAGGGAACTTAGGGATGTTCTATCAGCTCCACTGACTGACCTTTTCAATGCCTCGGAGTTGGGAGTGGTGCCAAAGGGCTGGAGAGAGGTTCATGTGGTGCCTTTACACAAAAGCGGAAGTAAGGAAGTGGTTGAAAACTACAGGCCGGTTAGTTTAACTTCGGTGGTGAGTAAATTATTGGAAACGCTGCTGAAAGAGAAAATAGTGAGGTTTCTGGAGTGCAGTGGATTACAGGATCCGAGGCAGCATGGATTCACCAGAGGCAGGTCTTGTCAGACAAATCTGATTGATTTCTTTGACTGGGTGACCAGGGAGTTGGACCGAGGGAGAGCCCTAGAAGTGGTGTATTTAGATTTCAGTAAAGCCTTTGACACTGTTCCTCACAGGTGACTTATAAACAAACTGAGCACCCTAGGGATGGACCCTAAAGTTACTGCTTGGGTTAGAAATTGGTTGGGTGGGAGGCGACAAAGAGTACAAGTAAATGGAGTTCACTCTGAGGAGAAGGATGTTACCAGTGGTGTGCCCCAGGGATCTGTCCTTGGTCCGATTCTTTTTAACATCTTTGTTAGTGATATAGCAGAAAGGCTGTCGGGTAAGGTTTGCCTCTTTGCGGATGATACCAAAATCTGCAATAGAGTAGACACCCAGGAAGGTGTAGATAACATGAGGAGGGATCTAGCTAAGCTTGAAGAATGGTCTAGAATTTGGCTGCTGGGATTTAATGTTAAAAAATGTAAGGTCATGCATTTGGGCTGCAGCAATCCAAGGAAGCAATATAGTATAAGGGGTGAAGTACGTTTCTCCACTAAAGAAGAGCGGGACCTAGGCGTGGTTGTGTCTGATGATCTTAAAGTAGCTAAATAGGTAGAAAAGGTGATGGCAAAAGCTAAAAGGATGCTTGGGTGCATACGGAGAGGAATGGCTAGCAGAAAAAAGGAGGTGATAATGCCTCTGTATAAGTCTTTGGTGTGACCTCATTTGGAGTATAGTGTGCAATTCTGGAGACCGCACCTTCAAAAGGATGCGAACAGGATGGAGTCGGTGCAGAGAGTGGCTACTAAAATGATTAGTGGTCTTCATTCTAAAGCATATGAGGACAGACTGAAGGATCTTAATATGTACACCTTAGAGGAAAGGCGGGATAGAGGTGATATGATTGAGATGTTTAAATACCTCTGTGGCATAAATGTTCAGGGAGAGAGCCTCTTTCAATTGAAAGCAAGTTCTGCAACGAGGGGACATGGGATGAGGGTGAAGGGAGATAGATTCAGGAGTGATATGCGGAAATATTTCTTTACGGAAAGAGTAGTGGATCCGTGGAATAGTCTCCCAGTGGAGGTGGTAGAGACGAGGACAGTAACTGAATTCAAAAAAGCATGGGACCAACACAGAGGATCTCTAAAGGTAAAAAGTGGACTGTTGTAGTTGTTGATATGGAAGGACAGACTAGATAGGCCATGTGGTCTTTTTCTGTCATCATGTTTCTATGTTTCTATTCTCGGCAGTGTTCATGGGTTTAATTCTTCATTGTTCCCTCCTTTCATGCCTGTTCTACTCAAATAGTTTGCATGCCTGTAACAGTCATATTTTTGCATATCTGTGCTGCCAGCCCATAATACCCTCGCTACAATTGCCAACATTCCTTCGGTCCGTCTATCTGCGTCTGTCAGCTGTGTAGAGTCCTGTCTGCCTGTTCAGGCTATCACCCCATGTCCTGCACTGCTACCCTTTCCTGCATTGCGCCTCTTCATGCTTGCCTCACCTGTGCCTGATCTGCATGGCACCACCACTCCTCTGTCCACCCATCATTGTAACTTTCCTGCCACCTCCGCCTCCACTGGGGGACACTTATTCCCATAATCTGCCATCAACTGTCTTTCCAGTACTTTACATTGCCAACACCCTGTGCTGTGGTACAGTTGCTCCCACCATGTTTGTCAACAGTACTGGCAGCCACATGGGATGCCCGCAGATATGGCAGGTCCAGCGGCTCACAGCTCTCCCTCCTTCACTCGCTTGTTCATTGCCTTTCCTCAGTGCTCTATCTAGTGTTAGGGCTACATCTGTCTCTACGCCTCACAGGTCATGCATGTCATCCTGCAGCACCTTGCAGCCTTTAGGGCACACTAACCTAGGGCACCGTAAGCTTGTTAGGCCACCTTAACCTATGGTTCCATAGCCCAGGGTGCCTTCTACGGTGCCTTGTCCAGGGGTGCCTAATACGGCCCTTAGCCTAAGGAGCCCTATAGGGCGCCTTACAAGGCGCCTTATGAGGCACCTTACAAGGCACCTTATAAGGCACCTTATAAGGCGCCTTACTTATAAAGCACCTTACAAGGCGCCTTATAAAGCGCCTTACAAGGCGCCTTGTAAGGTGCCTTATAAGGCACCTTGTAACGCGCATTAGTCTAAGGTGCCTTGTAATGTGCGTTAGCTGATACGGCTTGCTGTAACGATGCACCACCCATGCCTTTATATGGGCATCTGTACCTTTACCACGGAACCTAATGCGGGTGACATTACTGCAGTTTAGTAAACATACCCCTTAGTGTTATTGTATCCCTCACCATACCCAAAGTGGGTTTTATAGTAACACCATCTCCCCAGCTACCGTGAACACTCCTACCCAAGGAGAAGCCTATTCTATCTTGCTCGAGGGTGAGGGTGGGTGAAGCAATCTGGCCAGTTTCATATTGAGAATTTTGATATTGAGGGCTCAGAGAGTTGAAATCTTGTTGTACTTTCAGACCAGCAGAAGGAACAAACTGTTATGATGGCAGGGAAAGAATTAAATAATGCCTTGTTTCATTAAGTTTTATGGTGTCGAATTTGCTCTCTTTTGCAAGGGGAAAAACAAGATCCTACAGAACCGATGCAAAGTTTATCCAAAGATGATGCACATGAACTTTCAAGACTACACGGGTTCCTTCTTCAGATCTATTTGGCACTGAAAGCACTTGCATAGACTAATGTCTTTGAATAATTTGTACATTGAGCTAATAAAAGAAATCTGTAACTGCCAAGTATTTGATTTTCATTAGAAACAGTGCAGCTACTCGCTCTCTGCATGACTGGATACACTAACTCTCCCTCCAGCCAAGGCAGATGCTTCTGTGTAATATTCAACACACTGCAAACATTTGGTGTGTTTTGACTGGACTAAAGGATGTGAACCACTGATATGGTCTGTGCAGCAAAAGTTGATTTACAGCAGGCCCTCCTCTCAGCCAGTATGTGGGTAGAGGAAAGGCATTAAAAGCCAGTGCATCAAGAGAGAAATCATGAAATTCAACAGTAACAACATTTCTCTGATACCGTACTCCATCCATGGAATCTACTGTCATGCTATGGGTAAGGCTGTGGGATCATGACTGTAGCTTTTATGTGGAAGAACTGGCAAACATGTCTACAGTGCAGGGACTGCTAGCTTATTTATGAGAGTGGGAGGATGTGAATATGAGCTAGGATGGGAAAAGAGCATAATATGAGACATATGATAGAATTAGGATCATTATTAGGGCTGTGTATTCATTAGTAAGCATTCTGTTCATTAGTGTGCCTTAAAAAATGTAGTACTCACTAAGGGGGTCATTTTAGAAGCCCTATTCCTGACTAAGATATCTGAAAAGTAGTGGGCTCAGCACAGATCCCTGGTGTAATCCATTATTTACCTTTCTCCATTGAAAAAACTGACCATTTAGTTCTACTCAACTTATTTTGTCTTTTAGTCAGTTCCCAATCCACAATAGGACACTGCCTCCTTTCTTATGACTTTAGTTTCCTCATGAGTCTCACATGAGGGACCTTGTCAAAGGCTTTCTGAAAATCCAGATATACTATGTCTGCTGGTTCATCTTTATCTACCCGCTTAGTCACACCTTCAAAAAATGTAGCAGATTGGTGAAGTAAGGCTTCCCATGTTCACTTTGTCCCATTAAACTATGACTATATATGTATGTTCAGTCTGTAGTTTCCTGGCTCACCCCTGGAACTCTTTTTAAAATTTGGTGTTACGTTGGCCATTTTCCAGATTCCAGTACTACAGATGATTTTAATGATAGCTTACAGATTACTATATACCATCTGTTCAAACAATTGCTACTCTTTAGTTTGTCAAATTGCCCTATTACATCTTCTAGGTTTAGCAAGATTTGTTCAGTTCTTCTGATTCATTACTTTTAGATATCATTTCTGGCATGGGTATCTCCCCTATATTTTCTTCATTTAGGACTAAAGCAAAATAATTCATGTGGAGGCCAATTCCATAGCATTCAAGTCCCGGCTGCAGACACATCCAAATCTAAAACGGACCTGATTTCACCCTAATTCTACAGCTGTGAGTATAGACAAGCCTGCAGTTCCAGACTCGTGGACATAGGCATTTCCGGTGTGGCACAAGCAAACCACTATTGAGAAACACGGGTCTTCAAATCATAACAAGACATGGATATATGCAGCAAATGGTTTGTATGTCCCTGCACTCAATGTATTCTGAAAACATGGACATTTCTGAGCCTGCTCATCTCCGCCATATACCCATGGATGTCTCGGATGACTACAACTCCTTTGTTAAAATGTGCAACTTCTAAGCTGCTCCTCTCACTGAGAGTGTTCTGCTGGTGCAAAATATACATAAATATTGATGATATATAAATGTTGATGCAAACTAGACTAGATATACTAATTTGTTGCATGCCCAGAACAGTGCAAGGTAATCTCAATGCACTCATGCTGTGGCAAAGTGCAATCAATGAATAAGTCCAGGAGTCGATTGACAGGGTCCAAGTCAGTTTATTGTGCACAAGGCCCAGTCAGTCAAAGCTTCAAAAGGTACTGAGCAAAAGTTTATACAGAGACATAACCATTTATACCTCTTTTTCAGTTTGATACATGAAAATTTTCTATTGGTTCCAACTCGATACATGCAAACTTTTCATTGGTTATACATTCCCTTCATTTGTCCAATTAGAAATCCCTCCGGAGTCTAGCAACCAGCCCCCTCCTTTAGGATTGCTTGAACAATGGTACAGTTCTGAATCTCATTACTTTTCTACTGCAAGGTTAACTTTGGCTTCTGGAATGCATATACTGTTACATTTCTGTTCTTTCACACACAAGAGAATAATAGAAGACTTATGAATTCATGAAAACTTCTTATTAAGCATTTTAAAACAGTTTTCTTATTTTTCACAGATTTTTGGTTCTTTTCTAGCTATAATGGGAGTTAGGATCCAGGCCTAACTTACAGGCCTTTCATAGTAGCAGACCATGCTAGGCCATAGCCTACCTCATTCCCCCCTTTGATTATTCTCACCCGCAAGTGAGGAAGGGTGAGAATTAAATCACTCATTAGTCAATTAACACATTATACTGGTGTAATGGCATCATCTTCGTGGGGTATAGGATAATATCGCCACATAGCTAATACTTTCGCAGCTGCTTTCCACTCTATAGTGTTATCAATTGATGATGTTATCATGCATAAGCAAAGGGGTAGGAGACAAGGGAGCAACAAGCACATGGCTAATATGAATAGTACGATAAACATCAGGGATTTCAGACCACCTATCCAAGAAAACAATGAACCAAACCGCCCATCCATCTTTAAACTGTGCCAGGTCTGGACAGGCACAAATGTCTGCTCTCTCATCTGGATGGCTAAATCTTCAACTACATGCCCATTATTATCAATCTGTAAACAACAATTACTTAGATTCAACTTCCCACATACCCCACCTTCAGCTGCTAACAAATAATCTAAAGCTAAACGATTTTGATAAATGGCTGCACGCATTTGCGTACTCTGCTTTGCTAGAAGGGTTAGTGCTTTACTAGTTTCATTGGTTATTATTTCAACAACAGCTTGCAAACGTATTATTCGATTAATCATATAAACAGGAGTACAATATCCCCAAGTCCCATCCTGCTCCCAAATAGCAGGTCCATAGTATGAGATGATTCTTTCTGGGGGCCATTCTTCACCATCCCATTTGTCCCATTGGCCTATTTTCAAGGCCTCCTTCAGCTGTCGACTTCTGTACACAGGATATCCCAGCTGTTCTCCCTGGGATGTTGGCAGAAGGAAAAAGGAAGGTCGTATGGTTCCCAACACACATGCGCCTCCCCAATGGTGAGGAAGTCTGGCATATGCTCGGGTTCCGCAAATCCAGTACAGTCCAGGTGGTGCTTGCCAAGAATTATATGCTGCTAGGTTAGTCCAGATGCTGGCAAGTCTGGGGAACTGGACTAGAGGATTGGAGGGTTCAGTAGCATTGGCTCATGACCACCAAGATGTTTTCTTAGTGGTACTGTTGTAAAACTTCTGATTGAGACAGACCAGCTGCCCCACTTCCATATTAAACATTGGTCCATAGCGAGAAAAACATAAATTACCCATGATGGAGTGGGCCAATACCCATTCACTTGTGGTATTGCGTATATTAGTCTGATTATATGGAACAGAATAATTCAGTTCTTGTGCTTCCCAAGGCCATTGGTCTCCCATTTTTGTTCCTCCACAAAACAAACAGTCTGAAACATGGAGACTGGAAGCAACTGCTCCCGCTAATTCAAGAAATAAGTTCTGGGAGGCAGGAGGGATTTCAAACTCTGATTTCATGGCTTCATAGAAGGAGTGATGTATACGATAGGGTGAGGATACATGGGTTTTGGTGTTTAATCGCAGATATAAAATAGTCCCAGGATCTACACCTCCTCCTGCAATACGCAACCCAAACTTGTATCCTTGCTTCCAGTGGCTGGGGTTGGCTATAAAGAGTTGTAGAGGATTACAGGCACCTTTCTGGCATTTCTTAGGTTCTGGTATGCTGATCTTCGTTAGGCTGCCTTTGCGATGATCGCCGTCTTGTCCCGGTAGCAAAATATACACATTCCCATTTTGGGCAAAAGTAATCATGTTTAGATGCGGTGGTGTAAATAGTGGCTGCAGTACTCTTTCCTGTACACTTTCCCCATCCATAGGCTCCTTCTGGACACATGTATTTATCATCATGGTAGTAGGCTTGCTCCCATGACCCACATCTGTGGTAAGCATTTCTGTTGATGGCATCACAAGCGTCAAAGTTCAAGGTGATAGGTTTGGTGGGGTCAGTAAGGGGTTTTGTCGCATTCAGGATAGCTCCATCTTCATCATTCCATCGTATCTCGAATGTATAGTATGATGGGTTTTGACGAGGGGTATAACAAGTCTTACTTCTTCCCTTTGTGCAAATGTTCAGTTCGGTGCCCTTATAAACACACCAGCTGACTGTTCCAGTGCAAGTATAGTAGGAATGATAGAGCAAAGTCTGAGTAACCTTTTGTCCTGTTCGGGTGGTGGTTATGCAAGCTATACAAGGGGGTAGAGCAAAGGTCTTTTCCAGGATTCCCAGGATCACCACTCCCACAAGGCAATAGTGGAAGAACATTGTGATTACAGTCTCTGGAAGTTAACTGGAAAATTGAGGATAATGAACTGTGCTGAGTTTTCTTCTGTTTCTGTAGTGATGGTCACTTTCGCGTGACGTAAGTGGATGCTGAAGATTCTTCTATAAAGCTGGCTGTCTCCTCAGGGTGAGTCGCAATGGAGTCTCGGGATCATTCACTGATGTCCATTGGCCAGGATCAGGAGCAGCTGCCGGCTTCACTCGACTGTGGTGGATCCAGGGTTCGAATTCTGCAACTTTCACTGTGGTGGGAGTTGACAGGATGACGACGTAGGGTCCCTTCCAATGCGGTGCCAGCGGGGTTTTTCTCCACTCTTTCACCCACACAGACGTACCTTGCTTGAAGGGATTCAGAGGCTCGGTCAGGTTGATGGGTAGTCGGTCTTGCACCCACGTTTGGAGTTTCTGCAAAACAGAACCTAAAGCTAATAGTTCTTGTCTAGTTATTTCAAATCCTATCTGTCTCATGTCTCCCTTCATTCCCTGCACTATGGGTGGAGGTCGCCCATACAAAATCTCAAAAGGGGAGACACCTAAGGATCTGGTTGGAGCTGAACGTATCCTAAGAAGGGCTATGGATAGAACTTGGAGCCACTTCAGGTGTGTTTCTTGGCAGAGCTTGGATAATTAAGTTTTCAAGATTTTATTCATTCGTTCTACTTTCCCTGAGCTCTGGGGTCTGTAAGCAGTGTGCAACTTCCATTTTATTTGCAAAGCTTGTGCTAACTGTTGAGTCACTTGAGATACAAATGATGGACCATTGTCTGACCCTATAGTTGATGGTATTCCAAATCGGGGAATGATCTCATGGAGCAATACCCTAGTGACTTCTCGGGCTTTCTCAGTTCGGGTGGGGTAGGCTTCTACCCACCCTGAAAATGTGCAGACTAACACTAACAAATAGTGATATCCATTTGCACGGGGCATTTCAGAAAAGTCTATCTGTATATCACTCATGGGGGTCACCCCTACAGACTGAACTCTTGGGGATGGAACAGGACCTTGCTTGGCATTATTTTTGGCACATATCAGTCATTGCTGTGCCACTGAAGCGGTCAGGGATCCTAGCAATGAAATACAGAAGTGTGGTCTCAGGGCTTTCTCCATGGCTGTTTTTCCATAATGTGTGGCTTGGTGGAAAGCTTGGACAAAGGCTGGGCCTAATGCTTCAGGGATGACAGTAGGACCTGGAGGTGGACTACCTTCTGGGGGTGGTAGCACTATCCAACCTTGTTCTGTTAAGACTCCTCCCTCCTTTTCACAATAATAGTCTAACTCTTGTAGTGTATTGGGGTGCCCAGGAACTAAGGGGCACAGGGAATAGGGCTGCCTGCAGTACAGTATCTTGGGTCCTAACATGTCCTGTGGTGGCTGCCTTTCGGGCTGTGGCATCTGCAAATCTATTCCCTCGGGCAACTTCTCCTGCTCCTGCCTGATGACCTCGGCAGTGCATGACTGCCACTTGTTTGGGGGCCCACACAGCATCTAATAACATCAATATCTCGGGCCCGTACCTAATGTCCTTACCCCCTGAGGTGATTAACCCTCGTTCTTTATACAAGGCTCCATGTGCGTGCAAAGTAGTGAAAGCGTATTTGGAATCTGTGTACACATTTATGCGGAGTCCTTCTCCTAATGTCAAGGCTCTGGTGAGGGCTATCAATTCAGCTTTCTGTGCAGAAGTTCCTGGGGTCAGGGCTGAGGACTCAACTACCAGATCAAGGGTCACCACTGCATATCCAGCACAATGATGTCCATTGATGACCAAACTGCTTCCATCTACAAAGAAAGTCCGTTCTGGGTCCTCTAGAGGGACATCGGTCAAATCAGGGCGACTTGAAAATACAGTGTCCGTGGTTTCTAAGCAATTATGATCAGGTGGCCCAGCACCAATTGGGAACAATGTAGCAGGGTTCAGAGCTTGGCTAACTTTCAACTGTATCCGAGGGTTTTCACACAACATGCTTTGATACTTCAACATTCGTGCATTGGTTAGCCAGAAGTTTCCTTTGTGTTCCATAAGGGTCAGAACAGAGTGTGGCACGGTAACTTGAAGAGTTTGTCCTAGTGTGAGTTTGTCTGCTTCGCCCACTAGAAGAGCTGTTGCTGCAACAGCTCTCAGGCAAGGGGGCCATCCTTTTGCAACTACATCCAATTGTTTTGACAGATACGCTACTGGTCGTTGCCAGGAGCCAAGAGATTGAGTCAATACTCCCAATGCATTTCCTTGTGACTCATGGACAAAAAGATGGAAAGGCTTCTGAACATCTGGAAGACCCAAAGCTGGAGATGACATCAGGGTCTTTTTCAAAGTTTGGAATGCTACATCTTGTTCAGGTCCCCAATCTAGTGGGGATTTTTCCATTTCTCTGGTGACTTGGTATAGTGGTTTTGCAATCAGGGCAAAGTTGGGGATCCATATGCGACAATATCCCGTGGCCCCCAGGAAGGCTCTTACTTGCCTCCTAGTGGTTGGAATGGGGATATTACATACAGCTTCCTTGCGTTCTGGTCCTAAACGTCGGATCCCACTGAACAACTGGAATCCTAAATACTTGACTTCAGTTTGGCATAGTTGTGCTTTGGCTCTTGAAACTTTGTATCCAGCATCTTTGAGAAGGTACAAAAGTTCACTAGTAGCTTGTAGGCATTCACTTTCTGAGTTGGTGGCTATGAGCAAGTCATCTACATACTGAAGAAGAACCCTCTTTCCTGGGTCCACTGGGTAACTTGAGAGATCTTGATTTAGGGCAGCACTGAAGAGTAGGTGAATTCTTGAATCCTTGGGGTAATCTGGTCCAGGTGAGCTGACCCCGCCTTCCTGTTGTGAGGTCTTGCCATTCAAAAGCAAATAAAAGTTGACTGGTGGGTGCTAGGTGCACACAGAAAAAGGCATCTTTCAGGTCCAGGACGGTGAAGTGAGTAGCCTCAGCGGGGATCAGTCCCAAGAGAGTATAAGGGTTTGGTACTACTGGGTGTATAGTTTCAACTGCATCATTTACTCGCCTTAGATCTTGTACTGGGCGGTAGTCCCCTGTCCCAGGCTTCTTTACTGGGAGAAGGGGGGTGTTCCAAGGTGACTGGCATTCCTTGAGAAGTCCGTACTTCAGCAGTTTCATTAAATGGCAGTGAATTCCTTCTATGGCTGGTCGAGGGAGAGGATACTGCTTCACATGTACTGGTTCCATTCCTGGCTTGAGGGTGACAATGACAGGGGCTATGTTCTTCGCTAGGCCAGGTGGATTATCTTCTGCCCATACTTCAGGTGGGGCTATAAGGTTGGTAGGTATACAGGGACTGGTTGACTTTATTGGAGGTGCACTATAGAACCGCCACTCTTCTTCTTGGGGAACAGTAAGCACCATCAATCCAGCAGGCTTTGGGTTCACAGTCATTTTCATTTCTCCCCCTTCAGCAAAGGATATTTGGGCCTGGAGCTTGGCAAGCATGTCTCGGCCCAGGAGTGGAATAGGGCACTCAGGCATATACAAGAACTGGTGCGTTATCTTCTGTCCCCCTAGTTCACACATGCGGTTCTGCAAGAATGGTTTTGTGGCTTTATTTCCAGTGGCTCCCACAATGGTGACAGATCGTGAGGACAGAGGAGCTACTGGCTTGGCTACTACTGAATGTTCTGCTCCTGTATCTACCATAAATTCCATGTATTGGTCCCCTATCTTTAAACTGACCATAGGCTCCTGGGGACCCAGGGTGAACTTGGAGCCTGGTCTGGCCTAATCTTCATCTATGTCGTCCAGGTCATAGCCCGTTGCTACTGCCACTCCCTCAATGGCTTCTTCCCTCTCCTGCTGAAACTGTGTTCGATTTATTCCTCCTCTCCTTCGAAATCTTCCTTCGGTCCTCCAGGGACTCCCTCCTCCCCTTGCAGGGGCGGAGTCCAAATGCGGGCACTCATTTCTCCAATGTCCTTCTTCCTTGCAGTAGGCGCACTGATTTGCACCCAATTGAGGCCTTTCGCTTCCGCGGCCTCTTCCACGTTCTCTGGTCCTTTGATTAGGAAAACCTCCGCCACGTCATTCGGTTATAGCAGCAGCAAGAAGATCTGCCTTCTTCTTCATCTTTTGTTCACTTTCTCTGTCCCGTTCATTTTCACAATTCACAAATACTTTCTGAGCGACTTCCATTAACTGAGCTGTGTTCATGCCCGCAAATCCATCCAATTTCTGTAATTTTCGCTTTATGTCTCTCTGGGACTGACTAACAAAGGCCGCATTTACCATGCGTAAATTTTCCTGAGCGGCAGGATCATATGGGGTATATAGTCTATAAGCTTCAGACAACCGCTCATGAAAGGCCGCTGGGCTTTCATCTGGACCCTGGAGAACTTTCGATACTTTCCCGATATTCATGGCCCTCTGGCCTCCCTTCTTCAGGCCCTGCACTAAGGCCTGGCGAAATCTGGTTAGGGCCACCGCCCCCCTTTCTTCATTCGGGTCCCACCCGGGATCTTCATTGGGATATTCCGCAGCAGCTGCTTGCGGGGGATTTATTTCCCACCTTTCTACAGGGTTCTTTTCTAACCATCGGAGGGCTGCTTGCCCAATTCGGCCTCGCTCCTCAGTAATGAAGAGGGTGGACAGGAGCTGGTGACAATCGGCCCTGTAGGCTGATGGGTTTGCATAATGCTAGACATTAATTCTGTTAATTCCTGGGGCTTAGCTGTGTAGGATGCACAATGCGTCTTCCAGTTTAATAAATCTGTGGTGGAAAAGGGTACATAAACTAAGCTGGTTGGTCCTGGCGCCATCTGGCCCTGATCATTCAAAACAGGAATTCCAGGCACTTGGCGTAATGGCATTAGGTGCCCTGCTTTCTCCTTCTTCTTGGGAGTTACACTTCTTAAATCATAAGGCTCCCAGGCACTAGTCTCCTTGGTGGGTGACCCTGAACTGGCAGGAGAGCTTCCGCTTTCTATCTCATCGGAAGACTCGAGTCCCCCTGCTGTGCTTGGGCCTGACTTGGGACTTCCACTCGGGGTAGGGTGCTTCTTAGGCTGTTGCTTCGGTATTTTCTGGGGCTCCTCGTCGGGCTCTACTTCAAGTTGCAGGGCTGTGGGGACTAATTTCTGTGGGTGCCTGGGCAAACTATCCAAAATATCTGAGGACTCTGGGTCAGAATACACAGGCGGCTTCGCTTCCTTAGCCTTTTTGGTTCCCCTAGTAGTAGCTACAAATATTTTACAGTGCTCCTCGTAACAGCACTTCATCCATGAGGGCTGCTGTTCACATATACTTAACCAGGAATCTATATAGGGGAACTGGTCAGGATATGCTCTGTGGTGAAGAGCGCCCTCCTGAGGCTATGGAGACAGATGAAAATCCTGAAGGGCAACAGGATTTACGCCAGATTGTCAATGCTAGAAAGAAAGAGAGACTCTATTCTGCTGAGCTGAGCATGGAGACCAGCCCAGGGGAGGAGTCGTGCAGTCCTGATTGGGCACACCCAGTGCTTGGAAGGGGCGTGTCTAGAAGAGCACCTGGTTTTAAACCGGAGTATGGCTTTGCTAAACAGAAGAAAGAGAAGAAGAAGGAGAAGAGCCCAGGGAACGGTCAGAGCAGCGTGACCAGTCAGAGGACGAGCTGTGGAAGGACATTGGGAGTGTCAGCTGAGAATGAATGGAAGACCAGGAAGCAGTATGGTGATACGTGTGAGCCTGGCAATAGAAGAAGACCTGCAAGGATCTGTTCAGACGCAGTAAATGAAATTCCTGAGGAAAGTGGACCTAGCCCTGGAATAGACACCTGGAGGAAGGCAGAGCCCTGGGAGAGGAAGCCTTCACGGCAGGCAAGAGAGAAAAAGAACTCATTCTTGGAATTACAGTTTGGGCCAGAGAGGCACGGGAACTCTCACAGCTGGAGGACGTCGGAGCCACCTAGGATAAGAGGGGCTTGGCAAGAAGTAAACGGTTTGCCTAGGACTTTTCAGAGTGAAGGTAAACTCAATTCTCCTATATTTGCAACCTTAACAAAAGAGCCTAAAAGTTACTCTGATTCACTTAACCTGAGAGAGGAAAAGGGAAACAGCCTTAATCAAGAGGGAAGTTTAATAACTGATAACAATTCCTTATCTAGCAGACAACAGGCTGAATTGCTTCTCCAGGATTTTAAAGAGTTTTTAAAGCTACAAGCAAACAGACAGCCAGTATTGCAGGAAGCTAATAATTCTATACAGTCTGAGGAATTAATGCAAGATAATTCTGACTTACCTGACTGTGAGAGTATGGACTGTACTATTTGTTATGTGGAAATACCAAACTGAAGAAACTGGTTATGCCGTGTATGAGTTGAATACTACGGAGCTGTTTTGCTGCCATGCTAGGAAAGCTTTAATTACCTGCACCTGAAGTGACCCAGCACTGTGAATGTAACAGTGTGTGAAAAGAGGCTGCATTTAAAGTGAATGACCTCTTGGGGCAGAGCTGAGTAAACTGCTTAGAAGTAAAGCTGAATTTCTACTTTAAGTTGACTTTATACCTGAGTTCTTTCTGTTCGTGTTAAAGCACCTGTTTTGTTCATATTTCTGAATTTGTCATGCGACGGAAGAATAACCTTTACCATAATAAAAATACTTGCAAATAAGCCTTACCGTCTCTGGCGCACAACTACACTTTATTTCGGAGTGAAAGGAGTAGAAGAACTACAGTACCCAGCATTCCAGGGGAATAGGTTTTAAACTCCTTCCTCACGAGGCAATAGGCCCCGCTCCTGTCTTTAGCCCTAAGGCGGGGCAGGAGCGCCGCAGCTCTCAGTATGAGCTGATGGATGCGTAAAACTGTCTCAAAATCAAAGGTGCCCCCTCGGGGCCATGAAGCAGCTAATGCGGGCCACTCCCTTTCACATAACATTTTTAATCTGGATGGAGTCATTTTTATACCATAATCGCCCAAAAATCCTTTACGGAAATTCTCGATCATACATGCCAACGGAGTGTGCGTGGACTCCGTCCCTCCCATAACGTAGACGCACCTACCTACACTTTCTACGTACTCAACGTACCTGCGTACGTTGCGTACCCTACGTCCCTACGTACACGTAATGATGTACAAGACAACAAACAATAAGGATAGGTGGTATGACTGCAGGTAAGGGGTCCGTACATCCCACAGAACACTGGGGGGGAACAAACACCACTCGCTTCCTCCTGTTCGCAACCTGGGCGCGGTCGCCCGGCCAGGAACTGCGCTACTTAGGAGTCCGCTCTCGCTCGGTCTGTATTTCAAGACCTCTCACTCACACACGCAAGCATATTTCAACAAGTTATCATATTTCAATATTTCAAGTGCCCAGGTTTTCTGACTGACTATTCCAAACAAGAAGGGTCGATGGCTTCAGCTTCCGCTTTCCTTACGCGGAGCTTACTAGGACCGCCCTTATGGGAGGTGATCAGGCTCCCTTGTCTCATGTATACTCATGCGAGATTTCCCAGTTAGTCTATACCAAATATACCAAATCAGTCTTGCGCACGCAAGACGCTGTCCAAGGCTGTTCTCTCTGACTATTAAATCACGAAAATGTCTACTCACCGGATCCGGTCCCCGATACCACACCAGCTTCTGAGTTGTAACCTGGACTCCCCCGGGTCGGAGGTGTTGGCCAGCTGGACCCGATGGCCCGCCGAGGCAGGCGGAACCCTCTCCGGCACAAAGGGGCCGGTGGCGCCTGAGGTTTCCCCCGCGGTCGGACAGACACGGTTCCAACCGGGCCAAACCTCAAGGCGTAATACGTGGATTATTCACTTGAATACCATTTACCACTCGCACTTCCCGGCCAACGCACCAAGAATATGCTGTGGCAAAGTGCAATCAATGAATAAGTCCAGGAGTCGATTGACAGGGTCCAAGTCAGTTTATTGTGCACAAGGCCCAGTCAGTCAAAGCTTCAAAAGGTACTGAGCAAAAGTTTATACGAGAGACATAACCATTTATACCTCTTTTTCAGTTTGATACATGAAAACTTTCTATTGGTTCCAACTCGATACATGCAAACTTTTCATTGGTTATACATTCCCTTCATTTGTCCAATTAGAAATCCCTCCGGAGCCTAGCAACCGGCCCCCTCCTTTAGGATTGCTTGAACAATGGTACAGTTCTGAATCTCATTACTTTTCTACTGCAAGGTTAACTTCGGCTTCTGGAATGCATATACTGTTACATTTCTGTTCTTTCACACACAAGAGAATAATAGAAGACGTATGAATTCATGAAAACTTCTTATTAAGCATTTTAAAACAGTTTTCTTATTTTTCACAGATTTTTGGTTCTTTTCTAGCTATAATGGGAGTTAGGATCCAGGCCTAACTTACAGGCCTTTCATAGTAGCAGGCCATGCTAGGCCATAGCCTACCTCACTCAAAGATATTATAACAGCAAGTAGAAGTGATATGTATGTCATGACAAACCTTGTATCAAAACATACATGGCAGTAGAAGAAATCCTTAGTTATTTTTTCAGTGGACATCTCTAAAAACAGTCTTGACAATGCTAAGTATGAACCCTTGCCAACCTCACAATAAATGGTGCTTTTGGGCATGTTTTAGCGCAGTTTGCACCGTTGAATGCTCTTATTCTGAGGGTCTCTTATTATTCGAAGGGATATGTTTAGACATTTAGCTATGGAGAGCCATTTGTGATTTTCTTCTGCCCTATCATACTAGCACCTGGTGACACTGCAGTCATCCGTACGGCCCAGGAACGCCAGGCATTCATGTTCCCCCTGAATTGCAGATGAGCACACCAGAGCCTCCCGTGCAACCCGCAAACCACACACAGACACACACACACACACACACACACACACACACACTCTCTCTCTCTCTCACTTTCAGTCACCAAAAAAATAATTCTGCCAAAAAGATGCCCTAAACCTATAAATAACAGCTGGTACAACATAATAGCATGGAGTCCCAGGACTAAAAATATGATCTCCGTTTCTCACCCAAACAAGAATCCTTTCCATACTCACTCACATACTATTCCTACATCAACAGTCCCATTTTCAGGTACAGGGTCTCCTTTAGCACAAACAGCAAATGTCAGCATGGCCAGAATAATCACTATTGCTCTTCTTAATATTTCCTTCAGAGTAGTTATTAATGCCTCTTTAACTTACAAGATTCCCACAACTCTGATGTCTGTTCTTTATAAATGCATCTTGCGGTGTTTTCCCATACTGCGATACAACATTTTAGAACAGACTAATCACCACCTTTATACAAACACAGCAGAATATTTTCTAAGTACTGGCCTTATTCCATGTTTCCGGCAGGTAGAATGGGCACTTCTGCGGGGACCTCCCAAAACATACACAGGCTTTTCCTGAATGCGCTTTGTACGTCTCCATGGCAAACAAGCCCCTATTCTGCCCCTCCCAGCAAGTTCTGAGATCCCTGTGTTAGCAGGATAAAAATCTGCGGGCGCTACGTACCGGAATACACTCGTAGAGGTTTTGGGAAGATGTCCCTGGCGCACATACAAACTCTTATTCGGTTTCTGGAATGACCTCTTAGTGCCCCTTTATTTCCTTTATCATGTAATGATCCAAATGACTCTCTCACAAGCTTTTTGCTTCAAATGTATCTGAAAAGGTTTCTGAGTTTTTGCTTCCAGGGCAAGCTTCTTTTCAAATTCAAATTCTCTTTTTGCCTGCCTTATCAATGCTTTGCATCTAACTGACTAGCGCTTTAGTGGTTTCCTGTTTTCTTCATTTGGATCCTTTTTGCATTTTTTGAAAGGTGTGTTTTTGACTGTAAGAGCATAAGAACATAAGAAATGCCATACAGGGTCATATCAAGGTCCATCAAGCCCAGTATCCTGTTTCCAACAGTGGCCAATCCAGGTCACAAGTACCTGGCAGGTACCCAAAGTCCACAGCTTCCACAATGCTTGTCCTGGGGTAAGCAGTGGATTTTCCAGGTCCTCTTTAATAATGATTTATGGACCTTTCCTCTAGGAACTTGTCCAAACCTTTTTTAAACACAGCTACACTAACAGCTTTTACTACATCCTCCGGTAACAAATTCCAGAGTTTGATTACACATTGAGTGGAAAAATATTTTCTCTTATTAGTCTTAAATGGGATACATTGTAGCTTCATTGCATGTCCTCTAGTCGTTCTACTTTTTGAAGGTGTAAACAATCGATCTATGTTAACCCGTTCCACTCCATTCATTAATTTATATATTTCTGTCATATCTCCCCTCAGTCTTCTATTTTCCAAGTTGAAGAGTCCTAACCTTTTAAGTCTTTCCTCATAGTGGTATCCTTCTATCCCCTTTACCAATTTGGTGGCTCTATTCTGTACCTTTTCTAATTCTGCTTTATCCTTTTTTAGATACGGTGATGACAATTGCACACAGTATTAAAGCTGCAGTCAAACCATGGAACGATACAGAGACATTACAATACCCTGGGTTTTATTCTCCATTCCTTTCATTATGATTCCTAGCATTCTATTTGCTTTCTTGGCTGCCATTGCACACTGGGTGGAGGGTTTCAACGTATTATCAATAATGACCTCTAAATCTTTTTCCTGGGTGGTGGTTTCTAAGGTGGTACCTTGCATTATGTAACCAAAGTTTGGGTTGTTCTTTCCAAGGTGCATAACTTTGCACTTGTCCACATTAAATTTCATCTGCCATTTGGACGCCTAGTCTTGCAGTTTTCAAGGTCCTCTTGCTATTTTCCACAATACTCTTAGGTTTTAACAACTTTGAATAATTTTGTGTCATCTGCAAATTTTACTACCTCACTCGTTATTCCCATTTTCAGGTCATATATGAATATGTTAAAAAGCAGCAGAACCAGCACAGATCCCTGGGGTACTCCACTATTTATATTTCTCCATTGAGAAAATTGGCCTTTTAGCTCTACTCTCTGCCTTTTATCTTTTAACCAGTTTCTGATCCACAATACTACACTGCCTCCAGTCCCATGAATTTTTAATTTCACCAAAAGTCTCTCACGGGAGACCTTATCAAAGACTTTCTGAAAATCCAGATAAATTATATAAGGAATCTTCAAAGGGGACTGCTACTTCTGTAGAGAGATCTGCAATTGTATTTACTTCTGGGAATTTTTCTACATCTTGGGGAAAAAGGAATTCTTTAGATTAAAGTTGATTAATCTGTGAACCCAGTGTATTTGTTAAATCAGTCAGGGCCTAGTAGCAGCAAGAGCTTTAAGTTAAATCAAATCAGAATATAACTTAGCATAAAAGACAAAACAGGGTCAGTATTCTTTGACCAATAAATTATTTCTAGAGACCTTTACAAAAAGGCCTTCTACATAGGGGGCAAGAGACCTGTGAAATTTTTTAAACAGGTGTTAAAGCCAGGTGGCAGATCAAAGGGCCATTTTGAAAGACTCCTTCTATCCAAGCAAGGACTGTGTTAATCACCTAGGAAATTTGTCACAGCTTACCTCAGAAGCACAGGCATAAATAGTTCAACCAGAGTTCTGTGATTCTCAGTCTTGAAGGACTACAAAAGGGGACTGCTACTTCTGGAGAGAGATCTGCAATTGTAAGTTTTTAATTCTGGGAATTTTTCTAAATCTTGGGGGAAAAGAAATTCTTTAGATTAAAACTGATTAATCTGTGAACCCAGTGTATTTGTTAAATCAGTCAGGGCCTAGTAGTAGCAAAGAGCTTTCAGTTTAAATTTAAAACACAGCAGAGAGCTGTCTTGTTAAATTTAGAACCCAAGACTCCCTTTATCAAAGCAAGGGCTGTGGGACTCCCTCTGGAAATTGGGCACAGATTACCTTAGAAGCACAGGACAGGGTAATGTGTAGCAGCCAGCTTTTAATAAGTCTTTTTCTCTCCCTCCCTCCCTCCCCAACACCCACCTACCCCTGGGATAATTGTAGCTTTATAGGTGCATAAACATCTCAAAGGATAGGAGGTACAATATTCACGCTCAGGTGCAGCTGTTTGTTTTCATAAGGCATACATTAAGGACCTGAGATTAATTAAGCTTCAAGTGAACAAAGTATATTAAACGTATTAGGTGAAGTTTAATTAGTATAAGTATCCCTACCAACCCTTAGTAGGTAAAGAACTTAAATATCTAAACACAACCTTAAAAGTAAGATGCCGACTGCAGTCCAGCAGCAAGATGGGGGTTTTCCCGTCTTTTGCATTCAGTGTCACATGTATGATTTTCTAGTTGGTGAGGGGTCTTACATGTGCACTAGGTGCAAGGACCTCTTTGCTCTCAGAGAATGAGTCTGATCTCTGGAGGCTAGAGTAGCAGACTTGGAGGACATAAGGAAAACTGAGAGGTACATAGATGAGACCTACAGGGATATAGTACTGAAGTCCCACCTCCAGTCTGGCAGCATCCCTTTTGCCATGGAGGACAGAGGTCACGTGACCGGACAGCATCACCCTGGTGTGGCAGGAAGTGATCCTGTAGCTAGAAGCTGTCCTTCAGGTGATGTAAAACCCTCTCGCACTGAGGAAGTTTCTCCAGGGCTATGTGTCCATGAGGGAAGGATTAGGATATCCGTTATAGTTGGTGATTCGATCATTAGGCATGTAGATAGCTGGGTGGCTGGTGGACATGAGGATCGCCTGGGAACATGCCTGCCTGGTGCGGAGGTAGCGGACCTCACGCGCCACCTAGACAAAGTCTTAGATAGTGTTGGGGAGGAGTCTGCTGTCTTGGTATATGTCGGTACCAATTACATAGGAAAATGTGGTAGGGAGGTTCTGGAGGCTAACTTTAGGCTTTTAGGTAGGAAGTTGAAATCCAGAACTTCCAGGGTAGCATTCCCCAAAATGCTTCCCATTCCACGCGCAGGACCCAAAAGGCAGGCATAGCTCTGGAGTCTCAATGTGTTGATGAGACGATGGTGCAAGGATGAGGGTTTTGGATGTGTTAGGAACTTGGGAACATTCTGGGGAAAGGAGGGGCTCTTCCGAAAGGATGGGATTTACCTTAACCGAGATGGAACCAGGCTGCTGGCATTAACCTTTAAAAAGGAGATAGAGCAGCTTTTAAACTGGATAATAGGGGAAAGCCAACAGTCGCCCACGACCGCATTGTTTGTAACAATGTATCCTTGGAAGGATACTACCAAATAAATGAAGTTAGGGCATATCAGCAGAGAGGTTCCAATAAAGACAAAAGTAGCCCAAATGCCCTTGAGTACGGAGCAGACAAAGCTTAAGGATTCCAAATTACCCCTGCCTACCGATAGCCAGATTAATATGAATAAAATACAGCCTCTAAAATGCTTGTATGCAAATGCTAGAAATCTAAAAAATAAGATGAGAGAGTTAAAATATATAGCACTAAATGAGAGGTTAGATATGACTGGTATCTCAGAGACATGGTGGAAGGACAAACAGTGGGACACTGTCATACCTGGGTACAAGCTATATTGTAATGATAGAGCTGATCAAATTGGTGGAGGGGTTGCGCCCTGTGTTAGAGAGGGCATTGAGTCACAAAAGATTAAAGTTTAGCAGGAAACAAAATTTGCTGTAGAATCACTATGGATTGAAATTCCATGTAAAGGGGGAAGGGGAAAGCGATGGCAGTGGGAGTGTACTATCGACCGCCTGGCCAGAATGAACAAATGGATGATGAAATGCTCAAAGAAATCAGGGAAGCTAACAAAAGTTACAGCACAGTAATAATAATGGGTGATTTCAATAACCCCAGTATTGACTGGGTCAGTGTCATGGCAGGACATGCTAGGGAAATAAAGTTTCTAGATGAAATAAATGACTGCTTCTTAGATCAGCTGGTTCATGAACTGAGCAGAGAGGAAGCCATTTCGGACATAGCACTTAATGAAACACCAGATCAGGTGCATGAGATAAGAGTATCGGGGCCACTTGGCAATAGTGATCATAGCATGATCGCATTTGATTTAATTAATGGAGGAGGGATGGTAAGGAAATCCACAGTACTACCTTTTAACTTTTGAAAAGAAAACTATGATAAAATGAGGAAAATAGTTAAGAAAAAACTAAAAAGAGCAGTTTCAAAGGTTAAAGACTTACATCAAGCTTGGGTATTATTCAAAAATACTATCTTGGAAGCCCAGACCAGCTGTATTCCATGCTTTAAGAAAAGTGGAAGGAAGTCCAAAAACCTGCCAGTATGGTTTAAAGGTGAGGTCCGAGAAGCTGTTGTTGCCAAAAAGCATCTTTCAGGAAATGGAAAAAAGAGCCAAATTACGAAAACTGTTAACAGCACAAGCACTGGCAAGTTATATGCAAGGCACTGATTTGGCAGGCAAGAGAGAATTTGAGAAGAAGCTTGCTGTGGAAGCAAAAACGCGTAATAAAGAATTTTTCAAGTACATTCATAAAATAAAACCTGTGAGAAAGTCAGTTGGACTTAGATGATAGAGAAGTAAAATGGGCACTAAGGGGTATGTTTACTAAACCGTCTTAATATTACCGGCGCTAGTTGCAGCATTAATGTGAAGAATGCCATATAAGGAGTGGATGTTCCGGCGGCAAGGTAGCAAGAATCTGTATCGCGCGATAGTGGGTGCCGTGGCACGTTAACGCGTGTTAACCCTAAGTTCATGCCAGCGCAATGTTCAAAGCTATAAAGATGTAGCCCACTGGTTATTGCAAAAACTGTGGAGGCAGTGGTTATGGGTTCAATCCCACAGTGGTGTTATGTAAAAAGGCTGTCTGAGGCATTTCCTTTTAATTTAAATCAGTGCTGCGAGCAAAAACACCCTCACAGTGCCGTTACCTAAGGTGCCTCATAAGGCGCCCTATAAGACGCCCCATAGGTCACATTATAAGGTACCCTATAAGGCACTTTATAGGGCGCCTTATGAGGCACTTTAGGCTACGACATTGTGAGGGTGTTTTTGCTGGCAGCACTGATGTAAATTAAAAAGAAAAGACTCAGACAGCCTTATTAGATAACACCATTGTGGGATAAAACCCATGACCTCTGCCTCCGCAGTCATTGAAGTAACCAGTAGGCTACATCTCAATAGCATCTAACACACCACTGACTGGCTACAGGAAGACTGCAGGTCACTGCACAAACTGTCTGCTGTGGTTACCAGGATAGGGTAGACCCACCCGTACCCATGATGCACTGCACATGCAGATCAGCAGCCTACATCTGATCACAAGATGGGGTATGCACCTCTAGCACCCCAACCTGGTAGGGGGAACTGACCGTGTGTGTTACTGGCACAGAGTAGCTACAGACCATGACATTGTGCGGTTCCTGTGCTCACCCTGAGGGTGAGGTGGGGCGCCCAGCACCAGGTCTGCAGCACCTGGCTTGGCTGAGATAGGCTGTGCTGCAGGTCCCCATTAGTGCCAGTGTGTGATAGGTAGTTCTTGCAGACACACCTGTGTCCATCTGTATTTCCCAGTCACGTCTAGCCCTTGTGGCCTATGATGCACCCAGAATATCCTGTGTGGTTACCATGGTCACATGTTATAAGAGAAGGGTGGTGTTTGGACCCAAAAGCGGATTATGTAGCACCACTCAATCCCCCCTCAGTGGGTCAGGGTGGGGGACAGGATCTCCCAACGACAGATCCACAGTCTACATCTCTGCAATAGTGGCAGTAGAGGGGACCATTAACCCCAGTCCTGCTGGGGAATAGGCACCCTACAGGGCAGTCAATGCAGATCTGTACACATCACATAGGGCACTGGCAGACAGGCAGTAGGCCTGGAAAAGCTCAGCTGCCCCCACCACTATCTGACATTCACCAGCAGATTGCACAGTCAATCTCCACCCGCTGCACCCTGTAAGGTGTTCCAGCCATACACATGCTAACTGCAGAGAGTCTGCTAGCTAGTACATGTCCCTGGAGAAACTATGTGCACCCAAAAATGGGTTGCAAGCACACACACCAAGCAAGTATGTCAGTGACTGGGCCCAAAAAAGAAAACCCATAGACATCACTTGAGAAAACGGCTGTTAAGCACTATGGGGGAACCTAGCCATGCCATGGTCACGGCTCAGTCAGGGTGAGAGTGACCTCCCAGCATGACATGCTGTGGCCGCCCTGTCCGTGCAGGTGGTGGTCAGGCACTACAATGTCCCAGCCATTACCCTATGCCCTGTGCAGATGCATCCTACCCAGGCCGCCCTGTCTGGGCCATACCCACAGTACCTTGCTCCTCATTATGCACATTGGCAGGCTAACACTGGAAACAGTGCAAGCATTGTGGGCTCAGTAAGGTGTAGGCAACCACAAAACACTGGATAGACATACACACACTCCCACACCTATTTCAGCATTGTGCACAGATAGAGGTGGTTGGTAGCCCTGGCCGCCAGACCAGTCCTGGACACAGTGCAGGCATTGTTATGGTACTCATTACTGTTAGGGTCACTCCCCGGGGTGGTAAACACTGTCAGAAACAAACACCGAAACACACTGCACAGATATCAGAAAGGTTGCTATGATGAATTTCTGTCAACAAATTATGTTTAACTTAGGATTTGTTATCTGACATTAATCATAGCAACTTTTTGATATATGTGGAACGTGTCTCCAAGTTTAAGACGGCATTGCTAAGGTATGCAGGTGCTAGTATTGGTAGATGCTGCTCCGTGCAGGGCCCAACAGCCTGACTCTCCACGAGCTCTTGGATAGTGGAGCCTGTGGGTGTGGGTGTTTGTGCCCCTGTTGGCCGCTGCTGTAGGGCAGAGGTTCCCAACTCCGGTCCTGATGGGCCAAACATGGTTCGAGTTTTCATGCTGTCCCTAATAAATATGCATGGATACATTTGCATACAATGGGGGCAGTGCATACAAATGCATCAAAGGCATATTTATTAGGGACAGCATGAAACCTGAATGATATTTGGCACCTCCAGGACTGCAGTTGGGAAACTCTGCACAAGGGTTTGCACATGTTTATGGTGTATGTGCTCTGTAGGGTAAAATATAGGCGTTTATGGCATGTTTATTTTATCTGCAATAAAGGTTCCGTCTTTGTTACCACAGTTTAGTACTGGGTAAAATGTAGGGACATGGTCTGCAGGAGCCACAGCTGGGACTTGAACCTGTGACCTTTTGCCCCTGAATATACTGACTGTGTGTACTGCACCAAACTGTTGTCACAGAAGCAGATCATTCCCTGGGGATACCATGACTGTTCGTCAGACAGACCTTGTCTGTTGCAGTACACGGCACCCACTAAAACAGGGCTTGGCCTTGGTCTGCTGTGGGCAGATGCAACTGCCCCCTCCACCACCAGCACCTCTCTGCCACCATGCTGACATGCCCTTGTGCCAGTGGTACGCAGTCCCAGGCCATCCAGTGTGCTGGTAGACGACTGCCTATGGTGCGTGATATGGTGTAGGGGTGCCTGCATAGACATCCACACTTCCGCCCGGCACCGCCTGCCTTTTGCTGGTTTTCCGTTTCTACATTCCTATGTGTCACCTAGGCATTTGCCTAGTCCACCCTGTGCCCCAGCTGGCCCACTGCATGTGCCGCCTGCAGCCCCCTGTACCCCATTTACACCATCACCATAGTGCCCTTTCCTATGTGGCCACTCTGCTGTTGCTGCACATGTGAAAGCCACATAAGCAAGCTGCCCAATATACACCAAAGCAAACCCTTATCAACACTATCAGTGTTGGAACATTCACTTTGTGGGGGGAATCAGATTTGACCCTTCCAAAAGTGACATCTTCCTTTTTATTCTTTATGAGTAGTGTTGATTACCGTTTATCATTGTTTTTTCTATTGGCCAGCTCGGTGTTTTGCATTTCTTTTTTGGTTCTGGTCATTATCTCTCTGTTTTTTGCATGTTTTGTTACTGCATATGTATCACTACTATCACTTATCTGGGTCTACCTGCCTTTGCTGTATATTGCTGAGTGAACTGGTTTCTCTCTCCTGCAAATGTGTCTCTAACACAAGGTTTTCAGTGGCGTAGACAAAGGTGAGCAAGTTAGAACATAAGAACATAAGATATGTCATACTGGGTCAGACCAAGGTCCATCAAGCACAGTAACCTGTTTCCAACAGTGGCCAGTCTAGGTCATAAGTACCTAGACATTTCCCCAAAAGACACAGGTTCCACAATGCTTGTATTGGGTCAAGCAGTGATATCCCAGGTCCCTTTTAATAATGGTTTATGGATCTTTCCTCCAGGAACTTGTCCAAACTTTTTTTAAACCCAGCTACACTAACAGCTTTTATTACAAACTCTGATAACAAATTCCAGAGTTTGATTACACATTGAGTGAAAAAATATTTTCTCTTATTAGCCTTAAATAGGTTACCCTGTGGCTTCATTGCATGTCCCCTAGTATTTCTGAATTCTGATGATGTAAACAATCGATCTACGTTTACCCGTTCCACTCCGTTCATTAATTTATAGACTTCTATCATATCTCCCCTCAGCCGTCTCTCTTCCAGGTTGAAGAGCCCTAACCTTTTCAGCCTCTCTTCATAGGTGTATCCTTCCAACCACTTTACCATTTTGGTGGCTCTTCTCTGTACCTTTTCTAATAACGCTATATCCTTTTTAAGATACGGCGATCAGAATTGTACACAATATTCACAGTGTGGTCGCACCGTGGAACGATACAGAGGCATTATAATATCCTTTGTTTTATTTTCCATTCCTTTCCTTATGATATCTAGCATTCTATTTGCGTTCCTGGCTGCCACTGCACAATGGTTGGAGGGTTTCAACATGTTATCCACGAAGATGCCTAATGTCAGCCCCCCCCCCCCTTTTTTTTGTTTGTTGTATTTTTCTGGTTTGAGGTTTAAGTTAAACAAATATAGCTGTCTAGAGGGTCAGCAAGACTTACCTAATACCTAATTTGACTTGGGTAAATCTTTTGAATAATGATCCTAGGTTACCATATCGTACCGATTAAAATAGTGCTAGCATCCCATCTGTGTAAACAGATGCATCTGACTAAAGATCTACGTCTTCCTTTGCCAAAACAATAGAAGCACTGTGCTTTCCTGGTAAAATGTCATTTAGTTTTGTACCACGTCATGTTCAAAGCAGAATATTAATAGTAAGAACAACAGGAAAGCCTAGTGAGACACTGATAAGTTCATTTCAAATGTACAACTTGTATTGTTGTTTGAAAACAAATTCATCACCTTCAACTTTGGTTATGTTAAATCTAGCAAATCAGAACAAAATCAAAAGAGAAGTAAATCCAGAAACATTCCATCTAATAAAGCAGAGGCTGAAAATAGTTTAGAAGTTTTTAGCTCTATTGCTAGGCAGCTGCTTGGTTGGCAGTATGACAGCATGCTACGTTTTTCTCAGATTTTACAGTCTTTCAGAGTTGCCAAGGATAAAATCTGCTTGCTAGAAATATCTAGCATTTTAGCAGGACAGGAAGATAATGGGCAGAATGTTTCAGAAACTCTGATTGTGAGAAAGAGTGGGTGCAGGTATTTCTTTCTAAGGGTGTGTTACTGGCAATTCTTTCATTTTCTTTCATTTTTCATGTCATTTCCATTTCTTAGGCCCATTTCACATAAGTAGCAGTGCTTACTGTCAAGGCTCCAGCCCACACGTAAAACAACAAACAGATGCATAGGACTTTCCCAGAGCATGAAACATCAAAGGTCAGTGGGAGTTCCCAGGTTCTGTTGGGCTGAGAGAGTGGCCCTCGAGACACCAGCAGCAGTCCCCACCTTCTGCCAGCAAAGAGAGAGGAGAACACCCCTGTAGCATTGACAGAGTCACCAGCCCCCACTCCCATCACCATGCTGCAACTTTTCAGTGAAGGGAAGGGGGAGTGAGTGACAGGGCAGAAGAGGGGGTGTGGCTAGAGAAGCAGAATAGAGAGAGAGGAGGAGTGAGGGGGTAGGGTTAGCAATGCAAGAGGAAAGAACTGAGGGAGGGGTGAAGGGGTGGAGCTAAAGGGAAAGGGTAGGTTTACAGGAGGGAAAAAGAGGGGGTATGAACAGGGACAGAGTATTAGGAAAGGGGTGGGGTTAGCGAGAGGAAGGAAGGAAAGTGTGAAGATGCAGAGAGAAGAAAGAGCTAAGGGACAGAATGGAAATGGGGAGAGTGCAAGAAGGGAGAGGGGAGGGAGGGGTAAAAAGGGGTCAGGGAAAGGAGGGAAGGGAGAACATATGGATGGGTGGCAGTGAAGGAGAGAGAGTGGCAAAAGGTAAGGAGTTGAATTAGTGCAAAACGGTAGGAATTAGAGGGAGTGGTTGCAGGGGGACAGAGGAAAGTATGCAGGATAGAGGAGCCTGCATTTCTACAAATGCCCCTTCCAGCACCCCACATGACACACACAAATGCACACCATCTGACACCCCTATGACACACATGTACACTACCCGATACCCCTGCATGACACACACATACACCACTCGACACCCCTATGATACGCATGCACACTAGGGTTACCAACTTTTTCACCGAGAAAAACCCGACACCTGTGGCTCGCCATGCTCCACCCCTGCCCCGCCCCCAGCCCCACCCCAGCCCCACCCCCAGCCCCACCCACAAAAATTACCGAGGATACGTGTAGGCTAACTTCCTTGGTCAGATAATAATTAAACAAGGAACCCCAAAATCCAAACATGAAATGTACAACACTGGAGAAATAAAACTATAAAGTAATTTCCTCTTGCACTAAACAAAAACACAAAGATGTTATCAATACACACTTCCCAGACCAAACATATTCCAGCTAATAAATTCAAAATAAAAAGTATTTTTCTACCTTCTGTTTGGGCGTTTTATTTTTCAGTTGCAATTGCTCCAGTCACTTTCTTCTGGTTTCTTCGTGTCTTCTGCGAGCTATCCATTTGTCCTTTCTTCTCTTTTAGATGTTTTCCATTCTCTCTCTATATCTGCTTTAACATACTGATTGTTTCCCTTTTGCTCTTTCCCCCAATTCTTTCCTTATTCCTTTATCATCCATTTAAATTTCACCCTTCCATTCTCAAGCCCCTCACTCTCCCAATACCCAGCCCATCATAGACTTTTCTTCCACACAAAATATTTTTCCCCTCTCCACTCATTCCCCATCTATTCTAGTCCTCCCCCAAAATCAGTTCCCTTATAGTTCTAGACCCACCCAGCATCCACTCCCTTCTAATCCCATTCTCCTATGCCCCACATCAGCCCATTTCCAGTCCTATTCCAGCTCTTCATCAGCCCATTTCCAGTGCTAGCCCTCACATCATAGACCATTTCCAGTCCTAGCCCCCCCCCCCCAATCACAGCCCATTTCCAGTCCAAGTCCCCCATCACAGCCTATTTCCAGTGCTAGGCCCCCCCCCCCATCACATCCCATTTGCAGTCGGAGTCCCCCCGCACCATCACAGCCCATTTGCAGTCCTACCCACCATCACAGTCCATTTGCAGTCCTAGCCCCCCTAATCACAACCTATTTCCAGTCCAAGTTCCCCCTCCCTCCACCATAGCCCATTTCCAGTCCAAGTTCCCCCCCCCCATAGCCCTTTTCCAGTCCAGGTCCCCCTCCCCATCACAACCCATTTCTTTCCAGTCCAATGCCCCCCCCATAGCCCTTTTCCAGTACAGGTCCCCCCCCCCTTCACAACCCATTTCCTGTCCAAGTCCCCCTAATCACAGCCTATCTCCAGTCCAAGTTCCGCCTCCCTCCGCCATAGCCCATTTCCAGTCCAAGTTCCCCCCCCCCCCAGCCCTTTTCCAGTCCAGGTCCCCCTCCCCATCAAAACCCATTTCCAGTCCATGTCCCCCCCCCCATAGCCCTTTTACAGTCCAGGTCCCCTCCCATCACAGCCCATTTCTTTCCCGTCCAAGTCCCCCCCCCCCCCGCCCTTTTCCGGTCCAGGTCCCCCCCCCTCATCACAACCCATTTCCAGTCAAATTCCCCCCTCCTCGCCCTTTTCCAGTCCCGGCCCCCCCCCCCCCTCACAGCCCAGGCAGTCCTTGGCCTCCCCCCCCCAAACCCGCGGCTGTCTGAGGCTTTAGAGGGAGCCAGGGAAGCCCGCGTGAGGCCCCGGCTCCCTCTGAACAGCCGCCAGCGTGAAGAGCCTTTTCCTTCACGCTGGCGGCTGTTCCTGTGAAGCCGCGAATGCTGGGAAAGGTTAAAGGGCATTGCCTTTAACCTTTCCCACCAATCGCGGCTTCACAGGAACAGCCGCCAGCGTGAAGATAAAGGCTCTTCACGCTGGCGGCTGTTCAGAGGGAGCCGGGGCCTCGCACGGGCTTCCCCGGCTCCCTCTGAAGCCCTCCGGGTTGGGAGAAAAGCCGTTTTTTTTGCTCTGGCCGCTCCCGATCTTGCGGCCAGAGCAAAAAAACCGGCTTTTCAAGGGCCGGTTTTGCCTCTGCGCTGGCAGCCGGCCTGGCCATGGAAAAACCGGCCAGGCCGGCTGAAAACCGGCCAGTTGGCAACCCTAATGCACACACACCTCATGACACTCACACATATGCTCACACTCTAGCCAACACCCCTATGATACTTAAATAAACACCCCATGATACCTTCCATCACACACACACATGTATATGTTTTGGCCCCCAACACATACTGCCCCTCTGGTGGATCAAAGATATACCAGAGGGACTGAACTTTGAGTGATTCTGAGTAATTCTGAGCAACTTCACAAACCAAAATGTCAGTATCAGTTATAACTGCATATTTACCTGCCTGGTGAAATACTTTCCTTCCCAGGAAAGTATGCAAAATACAAATAGGTGAAACATTTTAAGAAAAGGATGTTGATCCTTTGAAACTTCAAGTAGCATCAAACATTAAATTAAAAAGATATTCTTATCTGATAATGAACCTTGTTGCTGCAAATCTGTCACTAAAAAAAGAAAGAACTTTGATGCACAGTAATAATAGTAAAAGAATGGGCTATTACATGTTTCTTGGGCTGCATATAGCATGCAAGCAAATTGAATACATCTGTTACATAAAGGTAGAGAAGTTCCTGACTGGTTATGTATTTCCAGAAATATTGTTAACCTTATCTGCAACCTTGCCTTTTGATTTGAATCTGAATGCCAGTCTCCAACCCACTGGTAGGAGAGAAATACATTTAAGTCATCCTATAGAGGGCAGGACTGTGGGGAAGAGTGGTAGGAATTTGCCTCTCAATTTATGTGCTCTCCAAGTGAAATAGGGACAGTTTGGAACATATGACTCCAATAGAGACCCTCAGCACTGTGAAGCAGGAGTGTTCTACATCCCTGCATCCCTGGGGAATTACAATATGAAATGACATAGGATATATTGGTGATATTTCCTATGTCATGTCAAATAACTGCATATTCCGTTCTTTCTGGAGATGAACAGGAAATGGAGGTAAGCACAGGAAGTAGAGAAAAAGGAAGGGAAGAGTCATATCTGCCATCTTCCCCTGGCTTCCTACCACTCATTCTTACTCCACCTTTCTCCTGCTTCCTCAATTGCCAGTGGCATAATTTAAAGTTTTTGAGTCAGAAAAGGTTAAAAAAATACAGATGCTATAGGAAGAAGCTGGCAGAAACTTGGAAGAGGTTCACAAGAAAATACCACCTGGAGGATCATTTAGCAGCAGGAAAATGCACCATCACTACAACAGTGAAAAATCTCCAAGCCAGCAGTGCTACAAATTTAGACAGGACAAGCAAACAAAAGGTGAGCCTTGCACAGCAAGGAATAATCCATGCCTAAAGGCAAATAAATAAATAAATAAAATCAGTCAATGACAAGGATTATACCACAGCAGCTATTTTCAGCAAGATAAAAGAGCCAAACCCAGAAATGCACGTGCAGCCTGATCCCAGATGGGGCACGTCTGGCCTTTCAGGACGGCCCTGAACAGGATGGACCCGTCAGTGCCCGATTCTGAAACACTGAAGCAAGACGATCCCATGGGTGCAGGATTGGGCACTGAGAGACGGCCTGATATGCCCCTGCATTGTGGCAGGTGCAGGCCTGTGACCCACAGTGTCTGAACATAAGCAGGCCAGCATGGCTAGCTTGACCTGTAAATGAGGCCTGTGGAGAGGCATATAGGATTGCACATCCCCCAATATGCTGCTATTGTAAGATAGAACTCAGTAGAAGTATTGAATTAGCTTAGGTAAGCAGAACTTCAGTATTGAAAGATGGAAAAATACAGAAAAGATATGTTTAGAAGTTACTGATAAGAAAAAGTACATCTGCAAAGAAATAATTGGGAGTGCTGACAGATGAGTTGCAGAGCCCAGCTCCTCTGCAAGTACAAATTGGTTCTATAACCTTGAGAGTGTGAAAGTAACAAGTTGATGAACTGACCATTGTAATTGGGACTAGAAGGGGGGTATGCAGGTGTCATGCCCACTGGAGGGACATAATTGGATAAACTTATCAGTACCGGGACCAATAGAAGAGGTACGGGAGGTACGGGAGAGTACCGGGACCAATGAAATGTTTTTCTATACCTAGAATGGAACAGAAGTCTATAAAAGTTGTTGTAATGCTTGAAAACTTTGCTCAGCCATTTTGAAATTGATTGGTTCGAGACTTGTGCACAAATAAATGATTTGGACCTTTTGAACAGACTCCTGGTATCATTGGTTTGTCTGCGCTTTGCTGCTACATATTCCTTGGTGCGTTGGCCGGGAAGTTGTGGAATCAAAGTGTATATAGGGCAATATACCACGACTTTCCGCCTCTATAGGCTTGGTCCTGCCGGGATCGCGCCCTTCCGACGAGGGCTGCTCCCTGGCGCCACCGGTCCCTTGTATCGGAGGGAGCTGGTCGGACCTCGGCGGGTGACGAGCCCGGCTGGAGTCAACGCCTCGAACCCGAGTGAGGGGAGTCCGAGGTCCAACTCATGCGCCTGCTTGGGAAGTTTGAGGACCGGATCCGGTGAGTATAGTTTTGATTTTGGGTCTAGACAGAAATAGAAAGAGCAGTACTGCCATTGGAACTTGGAACTTTGGAATTTGTAATCTCGAGATATTGGGAATTGGTAAGAGAGCATGATCACCTCTCAAGGAAGGGCCGAGTAACCCCGCATGGGAATTCGCCGGGTGAAACCCCCATCCTTTTTGTAATTGGGAAATTGGAAAAGACTAGTCAGAACAGATAGAAACGAATGCATTCTGGGATACGTTGCTAGCATGATTGTGTGAACGAAGTGTGAATGAGAGGTCTGGCAGCACGGACCAAGTGAAGGCGGACCCCTGAGTAGCGCATTTCCTGACCGGGCGACCGCGTTCAGGTCGCGAAAAGGGGGAAGCGATTGTCGTCTTGTCTTGTTATTTGTACTCCTTATACGTTTCCAGGACCGTGAGGACCCCTTACCCACGGTCCGCCCTCCTTTTCCCTTCTGTCTGTTGTTGCGCACACACATCGAAATGGGAGGGGCGGGGTCTACTAGAAACACTCCATTAGAATGTATGATCGCACATTTTAAAGAGGGATATTCAGGAGATTATGGTATTAAAATGACAGCAGCCCGTTTGCAGATTTTGTGTACTAGGGAGTGGCCCGATCTAGACCCCATCTGGCCCCGAGAGGGAACGTTCACTGTAGAGATTATTCAGTCAATACACCGTAGAGTGCGGGTAGCGCACCCTGATCAGTACCCTTATATAGATTCCTGGTTAAGTATTTGTGAAGATCCGCCCCCCTGGGCGCAGCGCTGTTATGAGGAACAGTGCAGAATAAAGTTAGCTAAAACAGATTCTAGACAGAAAACGGAACAGCCTAGAATGAAAGAGCAGGATACGAAAGCCAGAAAGAAGCCCATCCTGGCAGATCCTGATTCCCCAGAAATAACTCTCAGGCAGCCCCGAACCCCAGGTCCAGTAAGAGTAGCCCGGCGTCCTGCCCCAGAAACCCAGAGACGGCCAGAGCCGAGGCGGGACCCAACCCCTGATCCCCCACCCGGAGGAGAGAAAGAGGAAGAATTAGCGGGAAAAGAAGAGGAGGACCTAAAAAGCGAGTCAGAAGTGGAGACAGAAGAAGGAGAAAGAGAGAATCCCCCAGATGAGGAGGAAAGTGTACAAATAATTGAGAAAGCCAGCGCTAGCACTAGTACGCCAGTGAGAGAGAAACCCAAAGCAAAACCTGTTAAGAAAAAGAAAGTGACTCCTGCAAAGGCAACGACGATAACCCTTAGATCCCAAAAGACACCCATGGCAGCCAAACTGTTTCCCTTACGGCAAGTCCCGGGAGTGCCCGTAAAGAATGATAATGATGAAGTGGTAGCGGGACCCCTAACTTATGTGTATATCCCTTTCTCTACAACTGATTTATTGAATTGGAGGTCGCATTACGCCTCCTATACTAGTAAGCCCCAGGAGCTGACAGAATTAGTAACTAGTATTATGGAAACTCACCAACCCACTTGGCCAGATTGCCGTCAGCTCCTGACCACCCTATTCACGACAGAAGAGCGAGCAAGAATTAGAAAAGCAGCTATTGAATGGATGGCAGAGAACCCTGTAGCTCCGGCACAGGGGCAGAATATAATAGACCGTCGAGAAGCAGCTCAGAGAGAATTCCCGAATGAAGACCCCCAATGGGATCCAAATACAGATGAAGGATCCACAGCCCTAGCCCGTTTTCGCCAAGGCTTTTTACAAGGCCTGAAAAGGGGGGGCCAGAAAGCTATGAACCTTTCCAAAGTTGCAGGAGTTATCCAAGGGATAGATGAGAGCCCAGCAGATTTTTATGAGAGATTAACTGAAGCTTACAGAATGTATACTCCCTATGATCCCGAGGCACCAGGAAGTTTATGTATGGTGAATTCTGCTTTTGTAAACCAGTCTCAACCAGACATTAGACGCAAATTACAGAAGTTAGAAGGGTTTGCGGGCATGAATGCAACACAGTTATTGGAAGTCGCTCATAAGGTGTATGTGAATCGTGATACTGAAAGACAGAGAGAATGTGATAGAAAGATGAAGAAGAAAGCTGATTTTTTGGCTGCGGCCATAGTGGAACAGAAAAGGGGAGGTGTCCCTAGTCGAAGGAGCAGAGGAAGAGGGCGGGGTCAAGGCGGAGGCCGGACCCAGAGACTAGGCGTGAACCAATGCGCCTATTGCAGAGAGGAAGGACATTGGAGAGATACGTGCCCGCAACTCGAAGACGCCCAGCATGATGACGACAGCAGCCATCAGTGGCGAGAAGAAAGACGAAGCTATCCCCGAAGCCGAGGAGGAGCCAATCGAGAACAATTCCAGCGAGAGAGAGGAGGAGCCATTCAAGCATTGGCCACACCAGCCCATGATGAGAATGACGTGGATTAGGACAGACCGGGCTCCAAGTTTGCTTTAGGTCTCCAGGAGCCTATGGTCGGAATACAAATAGGAGACCAAATTATGGACTTTATGGTTGATACTGGAGCACAACATTCAGTAATAGACAAAAAGATAGCCCCATTCACTACAAAAGCAGTCACCATCATAGGAGCAACTGGTGCCAAAGCCACAAAGTCTTTTCTTCAAAACCGAATATGCAGTCTGGGAGGACAACAAGTAACTCATCAATTCCTTTACATGCCCGAATGTCCAGTACCACTACTGGGACGAGATATGTTAGCCAAGCTTCAAGCACAAATATCTTTCTCTGAGCAAGGAGAAATGCAAATGACAGTAAATCCCCAAACCAAACCAGCAGGAGTGATGCTGCTGACAGTTCCCCGAGAAGAAGAATGGAGATACTACATTGATGATTCGGTTCAAGATACCTATTTTGAACAAACTTTGAAAAGTATTGATGCACCACCTGGAGTATGGGCAGAAGGCAGCCCCCCAGGCCTAGCCAAACATATAGCTCCAGTGATTGTAACCCTCAAGCCTAGTGCTACACCAGTGCACGTCAAACAGTACCCTCTCCCAAGAGCCGCAATTGAAGGCATTCATCGCCACCTACAAAGATTGCTTGAGTATGGCCTACTAAAAGTATGCCAATCCCCATGGAACACTCCACTTTTGCCAGTAAAGAAGCCTGGGACAGATGATTATCGCCCAGTGCAAGATTTGAGAAGAGTAAATGATGCAGCTGAGACCATACATCCAGTTGTACCCAATCCTTACACCCTCCTAGGACTGATACCTGCTGAAGCTACCCATTTCACTGTACTGGATTTAAAAGACGCATTCTTTTGCATAAGATTAGCCCCTGTAAGCCAAATATTGTTTGCATTTGAATGGCAGGACCCCATCTCTGGAAGAGGGGGCCAACTTACCTGGACAAGATTACCCCAAGATTTCAAGAATTCGCCTACCATCTTTAGTGCCGCACTGAATCAAGACCTTTCAAGCTATCCAGTAGCCCCGGGGAAGAGAGTGCTTCTCCAATACGTGGATGATCTGTTGATAGCTGCCGTATCAGAAAGTGAATGTATACTAGCCACCAAAGATCTCTTGCAGTTACTAGAGGAAGCTGGATACAAAGTTTCCAGAGCCAAAGCACAGCTATGCCAAAAAGAAGTGAAATACCTGGGTTTTCGTATCACCCAAGGAAGCAGAAGATTAGGCAGAGAAAGAAAAGAAGCGGTATGCAGAATTCCAACTCCAACAACCAGAAAGCAAGTCAGAGCCTTTCTGGGAGCGGCAGGATATTGCCGAATTTGGATACCCAACTTTGCCCAAATTGCCAAACCACTGTATGAAGTCACAAAAGGAGAAGAAAAGTCGCCACTGGAGTGGGGACTTGAGCAGGATACAGCCTTCCAAAAGTTAAAAGAAGAATTAATGTCATCACCAGCACTTGGACTACCAGATGTCCACAAACCTTTCCACTTGTTTGTACATGAAGCACAGGGAAATGCCTTAGGCATGTTGACTCAGAAATTGGGAAATTGGGAGCGACCTGTAGCCTACCTATCGAAACAATTGGACCCTGTGGCCAAAGGATGGCCACCTTGCTTGAGAGCAGTTGCAGCTACAGCGCTACTAGTGAGTGAAGCAGACAAACTCACACTAGGACAGAACATACGAGTCACTGTGCCACATGCAGTCCTTGCCCTTATGGAACAGAAAGCAAATTATTGGCTCACCAATTCCCGAATGTTGAAGTACCAGAGCATGTTATGTGAAAACCCACAGATACAACTTGAAGTGAGCCATGCCCTGAATCCAGCCACCTTGATACCCATCAGTGAAGAACTCCCAGAACATGACTGTATCGAAGTCATGGAGACTGTGTTCTCCAGTCGACCCGACTTGACAGATGTGCCCATAGACAATCCTGACCAAACCTATTATGTTGATGGGAGCAGTCTCATCCTTGATGGACGGCGCTGTGCCGGATATGCAGTCGTCACTCAACATGAAGTAGTTGAATCATCAGCCCTAGCCTCAGGCACATCAGCCCAGAAAGCCGAATTGATAGCACTCACCAGAGCATTATTGTTAGGAGAAAAACTTATACTGAATGTATATACAGATTCCAAATATGCTTTCACTACCCTGCATGCCCATGGAGCTCTCTATAAAGAAAGAGGACTCATCACATCCGGAGGAAAATCAGTCAAATATGGTCCCGAAATATTGATGTTACTTGATGCAGTTTGGGCCCCAACACGTGTAGCTGTCATGCATTGTCGAGGACATCAAGCAGGAAAAGGAGAAGTTGCCCGAGGGAATAGATTTGCAGATGCCTCAGCACGACAAGCAGCTATGACAGGACAAATTGCCCCACAAGCTATGCCAATGCAAGCAGCATTGTTTCCAGTACCTTTGAATCTATGGACCCCACGATATACCACCAAAGAATTGGATTACTATTGTGACAGAGAAAATGGAGTACTGAAAGATGGATGGATTGAGCTGCCTCCAGAAGAGGGCAGTCAACCTCCTGGACGAATAGTAATCCCTGAACTGTTAGGACCATCCTTTGTCAAAGCTTTCCACGAAGCCACCCACTATGGAAAAAGTGCTATGGAAAAAGCACTCAGACCACATTTCTACATCCCTCTGATGACAACCATATCAGCTTCAGTAGCACGACAATGTCAAACTTGTGCCAAGAATAATGCCAAGCAAGGCCTTATTACAGCACCCCGAGTTCAGTCAAGAGGTGTGACCCCCATGCACAACCTCCAAGTTGATTTCACCGAAATGCCAAAAGCCAATGGATACCATTATCTGCTAGTATTAGTTTGTACTTTCTCTGGGTGGGTAGAAGCATTCCCAACCAGAACTGAGAAAGCCCGAGAAGTTACCAAAGTCCTAATGAGAGAGATTGTCCCCAGATTCGGAATTCCAGCAGTAATAGGGTCAGACAATGGACCCTCATTTGTCTCCCAAGTTACTCAGCAGTTAGCAAAAGCTTTGCAGATACAATGGAAACTCCACACTGCATACAGACCCCAGAGTTCAGAGAAAGTTGAGCGAATGAATCGTACCTTGAAAGCCCAAATGTCTAAGCTTTGTCAGGAGACACAATTGAAGTGGCCCCAAGTGCTCCCCATAGCGTTATTCAGAATACGCTCAGCTCCTGTAAAGTCAACAGGATTTTCCCCTTTTGAAGTTTTGTATGGTATAACCACACCAATAGTGCAGGGAATCAAAGGAAGTCTAGCCCAAATTGGTTCAGAAATAACCAGACAAGAACTTCTAGCTCTTAGTTTTGTTCTGCAGACTCTCCATACATGGATCCAAGACCAGTTGCCTATCAACTTGACGGAACCCTTGCATCCCTACCAGCCTGGTACTTCGGTGTGGATCAAAGATTGGAAGAAGACACCGTTGGAACCCCATTGGAAGGGACCGTACACCATCATCCTGTCTACCCCAACTGCAGTAAAGGTAGCCGAGATTGACGCCTGGATCCACCACAGCAGAGTCAAGCCCGCCGCTGATCCTGAACCTGAGCAGTGGACAGCAGAACAGCATCTTGATGCACCCTTGCGAGTTACTTTGAGACGGCAACCAGCAGCTTAGACACTTCATCACAAGTGCTTCGCAGCAGCCAAGTCTTTCGAAGAGGATTGCTGTTTTCCATGCAGCAACAGCTTTGTTTCAACGGACCCAATTTGTGTGTGATTTGACACACTACTTTGAGACTACATTGACTAAGCCAGACTTCACAGGCCAACTGAAATTGCTAAAAAGTTGGTCAATGTGTACTGGACAACCTGAGGATCTTCAATCAACACTCAGCACCCGTTAAATTGCTTCATTAGCAAACGGGACGAAGAATAAAAGACCGTCGTGATCAAGATCAGCAAGCTGAGGATTCAGAACTCCAATCAACATCGACATGCATCTTTACTTTTGCTTTGCTTTGGTTGCCTTCTTTGGAGGTTTTGAACAGACTTATGCTCTACCTCCATGCACTGCCTGCATTACTTCTACTAGAATTGGACTGAAAGTAACTCAGACTTTGCTTTATCATTCTTACTATACCTGCAAGGGGACAGTAACTCGGTGTATCTATAACACCACTGAACTAAATGTTTGCACTCATGGAAAAATTAAAACATGCTATAATCCGCATCAGAATCCATCCTATTACACGATGGAAATAAGATGGAAGGATGCAGATGGACCTATATTAGCTGCAACGCCACCACTTAAGGACATTACTAAACCTGCTGTTTTGAATTTTGATGCATGCAATGCTATTAATAGAGATAGTTATTCCACCTGTGGTACATGGGAAAAAGCGTATCGAAATGACCATAAGTATATGTGTCCAGAAGGTGCCACAGGATGGAGAAAGTGTACAGGTAAAAAGGAACCAGGCTATAGTACTGCCCCAGCAGCAGACTACTATTGCCCGTATTGGGGATGTGTTTTTTATGCTACCTGGAACACTGGTATAACTGATGAGAAAATAGATAAACGAATGGCTACTTTAACCAAGCCAACCACAAATGATAAATGTCAGAAAGATGCTTGTAACCCCTTACACTTACGTATACACAATCCCCATGCATGGAAACAAGGATATAAGTTTGGTTTACGTATTGCTGGAGGAGCAATAGATCCAGGGACCATTGTGTATATCAGATTGAATACCCAAGCCCACAAGTCATCTAAATATCATATTCATAATACTTTCTATGAAGCCATGCATGTAAATAAGTTTGAGATCCCTCACCCCTCACAGAATTTATTTCTAGAATTAGCCGGAGCAGTAGTATCTAGTCTTAAGATCACAGATTGTTATTTCTGTGGCGGAACCCAAATGGGAGATCAGTGGCCATGGGAAGCCCAAGAATTGAATTATTCCATGATTTACAATCAGACTGAATTACACAAGACAACCAGTGAATGGGTGTTAGCGCACTCAATCGTTGGACGTCTTTGCTATGCCAGGACTGGACCCCAGTTCACCCAAAGAGTAGGACAGCTGGTCTGTCTTAGCCAGAAGTACTATAATGCCACGACCAAAAAGATAGCATGGTGGTCAGGACTCAAACATCCTGAACCTCCTAACCGATTAGCCAGATTTCCTGAACTTGCAGGTCTATGGACTAACCTTGCCAAAGTCCAAGCCTGGCAAGCCCCACCTGGCCTATATTGGATCTGTGGAAACCGAGCATATGCACAACTCCCACCACACTGGGGAGGAGCATGTGTCTTAGGAACCATCAGACCTTCTTTCTTTCTTTTAAACACTGAACATGGAGAACAATTAGGATACCCAGTATACACTACCCACCGACACAAAAGAGCACTAAGACAGAAGAGAGAGGCCTTACAGATAGGCAAGTGGGAGAAATGGCAAGGTGATGATTGGCCACCAGAAAGAATCATTGAATATTATGGACCCGCCACTTGGAATGATGATGGTATGTATGGTTATCGTACCCCAATTTATATGATTAATCGTATTATTCGCTTACAAGCAGTAGTTGAAATAATAACTAACGAAACTAGTCATGCTCTTACGCTTTTAGCTAGACAAAGTACACAGATGCGCACTGCGATATATCAGAACCGCTTAGCACTTGATTATTTGTTAGCAGCTGAAGGAGGAGTATGTGGTAAACTGAACTTAACCAATTGCTGTTTGAAAATAGATGATAAAGGTCAAGTAGTTGAAGAAATTGCTAAAGATATGCAAAGACATGCTTATGTGCCAGTACAGACGTGGCACTCATTGAAATTTCCTAATTGGTTTGCTAACCTCTTTTCATGGGTGGGAGGATTTAAGACTTTCATCGTATTGGTACTAATCCTTGTTGCTGTTATCTTCTTATTACCATGTTTAATCCCATGTTGTATGCGTTCCATTCATAACACTATTGATAGTACAGTAGAGCGGAAGACCGCAACAAAAATCATGGCTTTATATACAGCCAGTCCTGGTAGAAATCCTTTAGCCAGGATGTGATTCTTCAGAAAGTGATTTAATTCTCACACCTTATTAAGTAATAGGGTGAGATTAATCAAAGGGGGGAATGTGGCAGGTGCAGGCCTGTGACCCACAGTGTCTGAACATAAGCAGGCCAGCATGGCTAGCTTGACCTGTAAATGAGGCCTGTGGAGAGGCATATAGGATTGCACATCCCCCAATATGCTGCTATTGTAAGATAGAACTCAGTAGAAGTATTGAATTAGCTTAGGTAAGCAGAACTGCAGTATTGAAAGATGGAAAAATACAGAAAAGATATGTTTAGAAGTTACTGATAAGAAAAAGTACATCTGCAAAGAAATAATTGGGAGTGCTGACAGATGAGTTGCAGAGCCCAGCTCCTCTGCAAGTACAAATTGGTTCTATAACCTTGAGAGTGTGAAAGTAACAAGTTGATGAACTGACCATTGTAATTGGGACTAGAAGGGGGGTATGCAGGTGTCATGCCCACTGGAGGGACATAATTGGATAAACTTATCAGTACCGGGACCAATAGAAGAGGTACGGGAGGTACGGGAGAGTACCGGGACCAATGAAATGTTTTTCTATACCTAGAATGGAACAGAAGTCTATAAAAGTTGTTGTAATGCTTGAAAACTTTGCTCAGCCATTTTGAAATTGATTGGTTCGAGACTTGTGCACAAATAAATGATTTGGACCTTTTGAACAGACTCCTGGTATCATTGGTTTGTCTGCGCTTTGCTGCTACAGCATCATTGTGTGGATGTTCTCCCTGCAGCACATCTAGCCCACTGCTGTGGAGACCCCAGTTTCCTCGCCGCCTGACCCCAATGGGGGCAGCCAGGGCCTGTATTAGGTGGCGGTGGCTCATGTAGCTTGCTGCTGTTTCTGCAGGGGGCTCGCCAGCCAATCCGGAGGGGTGGCTAGCACTTGTTCCACCTCTGACGTGGAATAAGCTGACCATCCTCCTGCTGCTCCCTGGACATACAGGGCCATGACCTGAATAGGCCCTATATGTCTGGGGGCTGGCCATGCCCATGCTCCACCCACTCTCTGCCCTAGTGCTACCCCCATCCCCCACAGCACTCACCGTGGCTCTGTGCGTGCAGGATGACCCGGAATCAGCAAATGGTGCCAGCAGCTAGTGGGGCTGGACATTCCGCCAGGACGTATGGCCTTGCAATCCATCTTTCAGAATCGGGCCCATAATGGCCAAGCAGTGAGATCCATACTTTCTAGGTTCAGTATTATGCATATTTGACTCTTAGACAGCCTGGATTGTATGCCTGATGGTCTATGCAGTGGTATATTCTTTAAAATAGATTCAGGAGCAGATGTAACAGAGGGACTTAATCAATGCACTGCTCTTCAGGGAAACACTGGAACAGCCATGTGATAAAATTGGAATGTCTGGTCCAGTTTGTCACCCACACCACCTGCAAAGGTATGGATTTTAACTTTCAAGCTTTTGTAGTCTTGGGGAAATGCAGTGGAAACTGTTTAGGATGCAGTGTAGCCACAAACATAGGGATCATAAAAAAGATGGGAAGAAATAGCAAATGTGGGTCCTCTTCTTTGAGATCCAGTAAAAATCTCACTGAAAGACAGAGTAGCACCTTATGCATTCAGTACAGCATGTAGAATCCCCATCCCACCGCTTCCAAAACTGCAACACAAATTGAAGAGAATGGAACAAAATGGTATTGTTGAGAAAATTACAGAACCTACAGTGTGGTGCAGTCCAGTGGTACCAATTCTGAAGAACAGCCAAATTCAACTTTGTGTCAATTTGAGAAAATTTAATGAAGACATGAAAAGAAAAAGTTATGTCCCACCTACATTAGACAATTCTATTCAACAACTTTCAGGAGTCAGTGTACTCACTGGTCGATTCTGAAAGTGAGTTTTGGCAATGCCCCTATATCCGAACAGTGCCAAACTGATAATAGTCATTACACCATTTGGTGGTACAATTTTTACTGCTTCCCATTTGACAGCTCAAGTGCTCCAGAAAGATTTATGCGGTATGAGAAATTCTGGGATGTCATGGAATCCAAGAGAAAAATTTATGTTCAAAGGTTTCAAACTTTGTGGTCTGAATTGCTTAAGAAGTTGATAGGGACCTACAAAGAGTAAGAATAAATGTTGATTAATTCTCTTGGATTTCTGCGAACTCTTGGGTACTACAGTACTCCCCCCCCCCCCCTTGTCTGATATTTTTATTTTTTTATATGTACCTATTGCCTTCTGCAAAATTATTGAGGCAGATGAAAATTTAATTTGGAATTTATGCTGACGATATTCAGTTGTTGCTCCCTTATGATTACAATTTGAAATATGTCCCGCGATTGGAGTAGATTTTAATTAATGAACAGGCATGGGTTAGTGGCTAATAAACTGATCTTTAATGTTGTAAAAACAAAGGTTTTATGAGTAAGGCCTACCAGAGTTAATAAGATTTGGGTAGGATTTTATACTCCTCCTCTGCTCTCTTCCATTCGGGATTTAGGGGTAATTCTTCATTCACAGATGCAAACAAAATCGCAGGTTGCCGTGGTAGTTAAAACTGGCTTTCTAAATTACAGCTACTTTGTAAAGTATAAATATTGTCATCTTCTTCTACAAGCACTTGTAAGTGGCTTAGAATATTATAATGCCCTTTATCTGGAGTTACTTACAGGACTGGTTGCAGATTGCAACATTTTTTATCACATTCAACATATTTTATTAAATATACATTGGCTTACTATTGTGCAAAGGTCAGTGTTTAAGGCTTGCATTTTAATTTTGGTACCATATATAGCAGGTCATGCTTTAAGATCTCAGAATTTTGAATTTGTTGAATGTTTCTTCTTTTTAGGAAATTCAATTAGCTAGTATTAGCCTACTTTTTCGGCTATAGACCACATGATATGGAATTCACTGGCAGATGATTTTTGAATAGAAATGGATTATGTATGTATTTTCAAATACTTGAGTGCTTGGCTGTTTGAGCAAACTTTTGCAAGTTGGGGAGCTGTGTTTTGTATTACCATATTTGTTATGTTAGCTTATTTTGTATCATTATGTTACATTGAATGATTTTGTGGATGTTATTTTGTAAGCCACTCTGGAGAGTCTTTTGACTATAGTCAACGAGATATAAGCTGTGATAAATTAAATAAAATAATTTGGGCATTTAATAAACATTGGGGCATTTTACTAAGCCCCATGCCAGTAACAGTCATGCGGGCAGTGTTATTAGCACAGGGCTGCGAGATAACTGCAGAGTAGCAAATCACCTGGGCCGGATGATATACATCCAAGGGTGTTGAAAGAACTGAAATATGAGATTGCAGACCTGCTATTAGTAATCTGTGAACTATCATTAAAATCATCTGTAATACCTGAAGATTGAAGGATGGCGAACGTAACACCAATTTTTAAAAAGGGTTCCAGGGGTGATCTAGGAAACTACAGACCGGTGAGCCTGATGTCAGTACCAGGAAAAATGGTAGAAACCATCATAAAGAACAAATTATGATGAACATGTGGACAGTCATGGCTTAATGGGAGAAAGCCAACATGCTGAACATGTAAACAGTCATGGCTTAATGGGAGACAGCCAACATGGCTGAACATGTAGACAGTCATGGCTTAATGGGAGACAGCCAACATGGCTTTAGACAAGGAAGATCTTGTCTTACTTATCTGTTATGTTTTTTTGAAGGTGTGAATAAACAGGTAGACAAAGGTGAGTTGGTTGATATAGTGTATTTGGACTTTCAGAAAGCCTTTTACAAGGTCCCTAGTCATAGACTTTTGGCAAAACTAAAGAGTCATGGGATAGGAGGCAGTGTACTATTGTGGATCAGGAACTGGTTAAAAGATAGAAAGCAGAGGGTAGGGCTAAATGGCCAATTTTCCCAATGGAGAAAGGTAAATAGTGGTGTACCCCAGGGATCTGTGCTGGGTCCGCTGCTTTTTGACATATTCATAAATGACCTGGAAAAGGGAATAATGAGTGAGGTTATCAAATTTGCAGATGACACAAAACTATTTAAAGTTGTTAAAACCCAAGAGGATTGTGGAAAATTGCAAGAAGATCTTGATAAATTGGAAGACTGGGCATCAAAATGGCAGATGAATTCTAATGTGGACAAGTGCAAAGTTATGCACCTAGGGAAGAACAACCCAAACTATGGTTGCACGATGCAAGGTTCCACATTAGGAACCATCACCCAGAAAAAAGATTTAGGCGTCATAGTGGATAACATGTTAAAACCCTCAGCCCAGTGTGCAGCGGTGGCCAAGAGAGCAAATAGAATGCTAGGTATCATAAGGAAAGGAATGGAAAATAAAACAAAGGATATTATAATGCCTCTATATCATTCCATGGTGAGACCGCACCTTGAATATTGTGTACAATTCTGGTTGCAGTATCTTAAAAAGGATATAGCGTTATTAGGAAAGGTTCAGAGAAGAGCCACCAAAATGGTAAAGGGGATGGAAGGATACTCCTATGAAGAAAGGCTAAAAAGGTTAGGGCTCTTTAACCTGGAAAAGAGACGGCTGAGGGGAGATATGATAGAAGTCTATAAATTAATGAACGGAGTAGAATGGGTAAACATAGATCGATTATTTACATTATCAGAATATAGAAAGACTAGGGGACATGCAATGAAGCTACAGGGTAAACTATTTAAGGCTAATAAAAGAAAATATTTTTTCACTCAACGTGTAATCAAACTCTGGAATTTGCTACCGGAGAATGTAGTAAAGGCTGTTAGTGTAGCTGGGTTTAAAAAAGTATGGACAAGTTCCTGGAGGAAAGGTCCATAAACCATTATTAAGAAGGGACTCAGGATATCAATGCTTGGCCCAATTCAAGCATTGTGGAACCTGTGTCTTTTTGGGAAACTGCTAGGTATGTATGACCTAGATTGGCCACTGTTGGAAACAGGATACTGGGCTTGATGGACCTTGGTCTGACCCAGTATGGCATATCTTATGTTCTTATGGGCTCGAGTACATCCATCCCCTTGTAGTTACCACTTGTCACTACAATAAACTGACATGACAGCAGGTAACACCACCCATTGAGATAGTGTTAGTTGCACTCATGCTTCCTGTGCTGAGTGCATGTAGTGCAGACTCCAAATGCCTGCGCTATCTGCGCCATGGTTGGAACGCCCCATCCTGCCCAGCTGCCACCCAGACTGATACCACGCACTAACCCTGTGCACTGTGGTAACATACATTAATAGGACACAAAAAGAAGGGTCTCTCTGTGTACAATGAGTAAACACAGAAGAAAACAGCCACTAGAGAATGACCATGGCTGATACATTTGTACATAATCAATTTTATTAGGACTTGACGGCTGAGTGAAAGGGTTTCTGCTCGGCTCTGATGCCACAGCTGTGATGATGCCACAACTGTTGTGGCATCAGAGCTAAGCATAGACCCTTGATGCAGGCATAATTTGTCGAAACTCAGCCGAGTCAGGTCCTGATAAAATTGATTATCTTCAAGTGTGTCAGTCCTGGTCATTCTCTGTTAGCTGTTTTCTTCAGCATGCATTAGTAAACATACCCCATTAACAGTTAACGGCAGAAGGATGTTGAGAGACTGAAGAACCGGGCATGTAAATGGTAGATGAAATTTATTGTACTATGGAATGCACTTTGAGAAAAATAATCCTAACTAAGAGGGCAATAATTAAAACCTTTTCTGTAGGTAAAATATCATGTTACCTAAAGAAATCAGGAAGCTGACTATTATCCAATCTGCTCATGGATTGGCAATGTGGAGACTTTTATCTGAGATCAGCAGAGGCAGTCCAGGGTAAGGAGAAGGTGCATCAAAGGACAAAGTGTGTAGTTTTGAATAATCAACTGTGCATTGTTTCCAAGGGCAATATTATGCTCAGAAATAGCAGATCAAAAATATAACCTTTGCAGAGTATAACTAGAAATGTCACAATCCAGAAAAATGATAACTCATAAATACAAATTATTCTTCATTATATAATACCTGGCAAAAAATTTTCAACAAACACGTCAGTAATAGAGAAGGAGGAAAACGACTTCAGTATTAAAGGACGTGAATATCAATTTGTACTTCCAAAATAATTACAGCCACTAGTATGGTTTACATAAATCTATGTCACGGGTCAGAAAAAAACTCTTTAAAGAAGCAACTTCAATGAATATCTCATGGGACAAAATACTACTTATCTTAGTGCTGGTCTAACAGCATGATCTCTACGCCAACGCTCAGCGCTTCGCATATGGCTGCCTCAGGGAGTGAGACAAAATTGCAAAAGCACTGTTACTGGAAAAATGTACTATAAATCAGAACATTCTTAATAATCCATATCTAGCAACTCTCTTAAAACTGTAACTGAAATCACTCCCAATAAAATGCACACAGCTAGTTAGGGCATATCCAATTTTCAAAAGCTATGATCAAATGAGGAATACACATTAGCATATTGGTCAAGGTTGTCGCAGTAGAATGTCCAAATCAGATAAATTGGTTTGACAAAATCATATAATTAGTAATCAGTACTCAGGGAAAGGCTTTTTTAAGCAACATAGACACCAATTTAAATGACTAGTTCACACAAATCCCTTTAACACAGTTATATTGTTACTGATTAGTAACTAAAAAAGAACTCATAGAGACATATTCCAATGTGGCCATCCAGGCCCCTGTGCATCCGATCGGAATTGGAAAGCCCAGAGGTAGTCATGCCTGTGGGATCAGAATCTCGTCTAGGGCCTGAATGTGCAGGCTGGGCCCCGAATCTGATCGGCCCGTACACCCAGCAGATCCCTGGCTACCTCAGTCATTTATTTATTTATTTAACTATTTTCTTTTATTCCGCCCCTTCCAGAGATCAAGGGCGGTTTACATGTAACAGCTTAACAGTATTGTACACATCTGTATACATTTACATTGAACAGTAGGATTCAACTATTTACATTGAACAATAAAATTTAATTTAAAGCAAAACAATCGTCAAACTATTTACACATTGATATTTACAGTGGTTGTGCGTGGTGTGTAGGGCAAGTGTAGGTGTTGGAATTTATGTCATGGCACCGTGGCTCCATTCAGGAACTTCGAATGCCGGCTGCCACCAATTTGCTTTGTTCCCCACAGCCGGACCCTCGATCTGGCATCCCATGATGAAGGTCTGGCTGCGGAGAACTTCCTACACCCCCTACCTGTTTTACCGGGCCCGGCAGCAGGATCCCCCAACATCCAGGGGGACTTATTCCACCTCTGTGGTAGAACAAGTCCCCCATCTAAGTTCACGGTCCCGGACATACAGGGACAACCTCAGAATCGTGGACCGCCCATGCCCTGCCCTCGCTCCGACTACAGAACGCCCACTCCCACCCCCATCTAAGCCTCCCCATACAAATGTATTGTTCATATGGGGGGACTTTTGCTGGGGCTAGTAGGGAGGCGAACAGCAGGGATGGATGTCCCAATGGGATGTCCATCCCCGCTATTCACGGGACAGAATGACTCCCATAGTAAACATCAATTAATTGTCATAAGACATTCCCAGATCTAGTATCCATTTTCTTACAGCAAGCTCTTACAGCAAGCTTTTCTTACAGCAGTTAAGAACTTACTAATCAAGCTATGACCAGTAAGCAACACATCACAGTACTGTAGGCGTCTCGGTTTCATCTAGTCATGGTAATGCCATATCTACATGCTATATTGAGGGACCAAGTTAGATCATCATCCAGCATTATCCAAAAGAGGGGGGGGGGGGGGGTCATCAATAATCACATTTAAATATCCTAAAGAATCCCCAATTAACATAATAATCCAGACCATAAATGGGATTCCACTAGTGGTTGCAACAGCAAGCTACAGCCCCCATAAAAAATTCTCATTCATCCAAAAATGTATTTATAAGACTATTGTCAGCCAGGATAGAGTTGTAATGCCGTTCAGTGTCCCAGTTACTCTCAAATCTGCACCTGCATATTATATCAGGGCCGGAGCAGTGACATCATCCTGCCCAAGGGTAATCTCCCAAATGCAAAAGCAAAGGTAAATCAAATTTATTCTTCCTTAAATTCAGTCCACAAAGTTGAACAAAATATCCACATATCCGCTTACTAACAAAAACTGGAGAGTCAGATATATGACTTATGATAATGCAGACTCAAAGTAATTTTAAGCAAAAATCAGCAGGAAGTATGAACCAAACCATGCAAAATTCTTGGAATATCCCCTCTACTGAGATTTCCCCTTTTTCTATGCTATGGTGTAGATGTTCACTAGTTTTCCCAGTAACAGGTGCCTGCACATTTGAAAAATAAAATAAAACACAGCTTCTTTGTACTGTTTAGAATTTAGAACATTATTTGACTTCCCCAGAAATAGAGGCGAGGACCACAGGTAATTAAAACAAAAGAATAAATATTTATTTCAAAGAAATTTTAAAATGTTACATCTAACAGTGCATAACCTATTGTTCAAACATAAGTAGTTAGCTTCAGAATTTTCTGAAACAGATACTTTTTTTTTCCAAACAACACAATTTAATTTTTTTAAACTTTCTCCCTAGATGAATTAAAAGACTATAATTAAAATCTCATCAGTCATTTCTCCAGGAAATAATTGCAACAGAATATCTTTCTTCAGTTAAATGGCAATATCAGATTGTTGCTTTATTTTTTTTTTCCTCTTCTATATTACTTTGTTGTTAATATGTTTTACCCCAAGTATTGATACTTCATTTCTTTTCTAGGTCTTACTGAAATGCATAAGACAGAATACCAACTCTGCATTTCCAGTTAAGTATAATCAGTCTTTACTCTGTTTTTTGGGTATGTTACTAAAAAATGCAAAACGGTCCCAAAAATCATGCCTCCGCTCTCAGCATCACTCACACAAGTCTTCACTCCTCAAAGTTCCATGGTAGTCTACCAAGATAAACAGCTTGGGTTGCTACAGAAAAACCCTTGCCCCTCCCAAGCAGAAGTTACCAAGATATCTCCATGACATTTCCATGGTCACACAAATAGCCATTCAGCACAACGCTTTGCTTTTGGCTTGGGTCTTTGAGGTGTGTTTAGAATTTTCCTGAGTTTAAAATTTCTCATATTTAATATCTATGTACTTTTTTTGTAAATAATTAATCCCAAACAAACAAATCTAAAAAAATAACTTCCCTAAATTATTTCTGAAACGTAATGGCTGGAAATAACCCTACGTTCAGCTCCAGCCAAGTGGCAGCACCACAGCAGTTTAAGACTTGGCCTATTTTTATCTGCGGGAGCTAACCGAGCAGCCAGTCAATATCACTGCTGCCCAGTAGCTTCCGGGCTGTGTGCATTGACCCAGATTTACAATGCCAATGGCTGGATATAGCCCTGGCATTGAATATCTGGGGTTAAACTTCAGTGGCGACGGCTATGCACTTTATCAGCGCTAGTTGCTGTCTCTGACTATCAGTGCATGTTCATTGTGGTTATCCTGAAAACCTGACTGGCTAGGTGTGTTCTGAGGACCGCGTTGGGAACCTGTTATATACTAGCCAGTTTATTGAGGCTCATTCCTCAATAAATTGGTCAGCATATAAGGTATCACATGCCTCTAATTTTTGTCTTAACAATAATTTACTAAGGGCCCAATTCTGCAAGGCGACTATTGGGGCTGTATATACTGGCAGGATGCCCAGCCCCACTAGTCGCCTGAACCATATGTCTTTTCCGGGTCCCTCTGCATGCCCAGAGCCACTGTGTGTGCTACAGGGGACAGGGCGGTGAGTGGGAAAAGAGTGTGCAGTGCATGGGCGGAACCGAACCCCAGACATACAGGGCTGATTCCGGTCACAGCCCTGTACATCTGGAGATCGCCGGGAGGATAGCCAGCTAAACATTGGCCACCACTCCAAATCGGCCAGCCAGCCCCCCAGCAGCAACTGCAGTGAGCAGGGTGAGTCCCTGCCACCGAATCCGGGCCTTTGGGGTCGGGCGGCAGGGAAACGGGGGTTCCAAGACAGTGGGCATGTTGTGTTGCAGGAAGGATGTCCCCATTGCGATGCAAAGGCACACTGGCCATCTCCCAGGTCCCGATCCTGCACCTGTAGGAACGTCTGTCTCCCATGGTGCAGAATTGGGTCCTAACAGGCCCATCCAGTTCGGTGCCGTCCAGATGGCCCAGACATGCCCCTACTGGAGTCGGGCTCCACGTGTCTGAACATCATTTACTTGTACAATGGGGTTAGAAAAGGCTATCAGATTTATTTATGTTTTTTACATTCTTTTATATACTGTGCTATTCTGCATCATTGCAGCTTACATTGAACAAACTGAAATTACATTGAACAGGGCATTATAACTTGGAGATAACTATTTTACAGGGAACATGGGCTATGGAGGGTTAAGTGGCTTGCCCAAGACCACAAGGAGCACCTGTGGGACTAGAAACCCCAGTCCTTCTGGCCCAAGGTTGCTGTCCTCTAGTGGGATTTGAACCCCCAATCTTCCAACCTGAAGTACCTTGCCCCAACCACTAGGCCACTCCTCCACTCAAGATTTCTACAAGAGTTCTCTCCAGTGCCAACTACTATATATATGAGGAAACACTATAAAACCCTGCAAAAAGAGCACTGAGAGTCCATAGCAAACATGCCATAATATAATACCTAATGCTACCTTTAAAAAGGCAGTGCTACAAATATTAAACCAATACATCTTAGAAAGCACCATTACCTTCTCTACTGGGAAAACAGAGCAAGTGGGACTGTTACAGATCTCTACAGAGAAACTACGTGTGAAGAGAATACCACACCTCAGTCACACAGACCCTCACCAAATCCAAAATAAAAGACTACAAATTAGAAACAGAAATATAATAACTAAATTGGGAATCCTAAGAAGCCAAACACTAATCCAATCCAACTTCTCCATCCCTTGAATTGAAGAACCATTATGCAGCCCTGGAAGTGGAGGAGGTGAAAGCATCCCTGGAAAGGGAAGAACCAGAGTTCAAGTACCCCAAAGTTGCGGAATCAGTCACCAGAAGGAAACGAAGAGTGGTGGTGGTTGGAGACTCTCTTCTGAGGGGTACTGAGGCGTCCATCTGCCGACCAGACTTGATGTCCAGAGAGGTATGCTGTCTGCCTGGTGCCAAAATCCAAGATGTTACGGAGAGTTTGCCGAGACTCATCAAGCCCACAGACTATTACCCAATGTTGCTAATCCATGTTGGAACAAATGATACTGCCAGGTATACCTCGGAACGTATCAAAAGTGACTTCATGGCTCTGGGACAGAGGGTGAAGCAGTTAGGTGCACAGGTGGTGTTCTCTTCAATCCTCCCTGTTGAGGGTAAAGGCCAAGGCAGAGAGGCTCGCATCCTGGAGACAAATGCATGGCTGCGTGGATGGTGTCATCGAGAGCGTTTTGGTTTCCTAGACCATGGGATGCTTTTCCAAGGGTTGCAAAGCAGAGATGGCATCCATCTGTCCAAGAGAGGTCAACGCATCTTTGGTAGTAGACTGGCTAATCTACTGAAGAGGGCTTTAAACTAGATTCCTTGGGGATGGGTGAAGAAAGCCCCCAGGTAAGTGAAAGCCCCCAGGTAGGTGATACATTAAATACCTTTATGGAAATGGGTAACAGGGGTAACATATGGAAAGCAGTGTGTATTAATGCCCGTAACATGGGAAATAAGATCCCTGAGGTTGAAGCTTTGGTGGGAGTGGCTGACTTGGATTTAGTGGCAGTTACAGAAACATGGTTCACAGAAAACAATGACTGGGATGTAACTATACCTGGCTATACTTTATTCAGGAAGGACAGGGTAGGAAGAAGAGGAGGAGGAGGAGTGGCACTATATGTAAAAACTACTATTAAAGCTTTGGAATTACAGAGCTTAAAAGGGAGAGAGGAGGCATTGTGGGTTAAACTAGAAAGAGGGAAAGAGAAATCTATTTGCATTGGAGTGATATACAGACCTCCCTCACAAGAGGAAGAGGTGGACAGAGAGTTAATTGAAGACATACGCAGCATTGCTAGGAAAGGGGAAGTGCTACTGATAGGAGATTTCAATATGCCAGATGTTGATTGGCACATTCCTGCTGCAGTATCATCTAGAAGTAAGGAGATCCTGGATTCTCTACAGGGAGAACTATTCAGGCAATTGGTAACAGACCCCACACGTGAAGGGGCCATACTGGACTTGGTGCTTACCAATGGTGAAAGTGTTTCTGATGTTGTAGTGGGAGATCATTTTGCATCCAGTGATCACCAGATGGTGTGGTTCAGTATTAGGACTAGGGCTGTTAGAATCCATTCCAAGGTGAGGATCTTAGACTTTAGGAAGACTAACTTTGCGAAGATGGGCCAATACCTCAGGGCGTCGTTAGTGGGATGGGAACAGCTGGGGGATGTAGAAAAACAGTGGGCAAAACTGAAAGGGGGTATTTTAAGGGCAACCAACCTTTTTGTTAAAATGGTAAATAAAGGCAAAAGGAACAGGAGACCGCTATGGTTTTCGAAGGAAGTAGCTGAAAAAGTGAAGAAAAAGAGGGAGGCCTTCATGAAATACAAGAGATCACAGAGAGCAGAAGACAGGCATCTGTATATGGAAAAACTTAGAGAAGCTAGCAAAGTAGTCAAGAAGGCAAAGAATCAAAAGGAGGAGGAAATAGCCAATGCAATAAAATGGGGGGATAAGACATTTTTCAGATATATTAGTGAGAAGAGGAAGAGCAAAAGTGGTATTGTCAGACTCAAGGGTGCAGGGGGGGAATGTGTAGAAGCTGATAAGGATAAAGCGGAATTGCTTAACAAATATTTTTGTTCTGTGTTCACAGATGAAAAACCAGGAGCAGGACCTCAGAAAACACCCACAAATAAGAACAGAAGCGAGGGACATCTTGAACTATTTTCAGAAGACTGTGTTCGTGAGAAACTAGCTCAACATAAAGTAGACAAAGCGATGGGACCGGATGGGATACACCCTAGAATACTGAGGGAACTTGGGGACGTTCTAGCAGCTCCACTGACTGACCTTTTCAATGCCTCGTTGGAGTCAGGAGTGGTGCCAAAGGACTGGAGAGAGGCTCATGTGGTGCCTTTACACAAAAGCGGAAGTAAGGATGTGGTTGAAAACTACAGGCCGGTTAGTTTAACTTCGGTGGTGAGTAAATTATTGGAAACGCTGCTGAAAGAGAAAATAGTGAGGTTTCTGGAGTCCAGCGGATTACAGGATCCGAGGCAGCATGGATTCACCAGAGGCAGGTCTTGTCAGACAAATCTGATTGATTTTTTTGACTGGGTGACCAGGGAGTTGGACCGAGGGAGAGCTCTAGATGTGGTGTATTTAGATTTCCGTAAAGCCTTTGACACTGTTCCTCACAGGCGACTTATAAACAAACTGAGCACCCTAGGGATGGACCCTAAAGTTACTGCTTGGGTTAGAAATTGGTTGGGTGGGAGGCGACAAAGAGTACAAGTAAATGGAGCTCACTCTGAGGAGAAGGATGTTACCAGTGGTGTGCCCCAGGGATCTGTCCTTGGTCCGATTCTTTTTAACATCTTTGTTAGTGATATAGCGGAAGGGCTGTCGGGTAAGGTTTGCCTCTTTGCGGATGATACCAAAATCTGCAATAGAGTAGACACCCAGGAAGGGGTAGATAACATGAGGAGGGATCTAGCTAAGCTTGAAGAATGGTCTAGAATTTGGCAGCTGGGATTTAATGTTAAAAAATGTAAGGTCATGCATTTGGGCTGCAGCAATCCAAGGGAGCAATACAGTATAGGAGGTGAAGTACTTTTGTCCACTAAAGAAGAGCGGGACCTAGGCGTGGTTGTGTCTGATGATCTTAAAGTAGCTAAACAGGTGGAAAAGGCGACAGCAAAAGCTAGAAGGATGCTTGGGTGCATACGGAGAGGAATGGCTAGCAGAAAAAAGGAGGTGATAATGCCTCTGTATAAGTCTTTGGTGCGACCTCATTTGGAGTATGGTGTGCAATTCTGGAGACCGCACCTTCAAAAGGATGTGAACAGGATGGAGTCGGTGCAGAGGGTTGCTACCAAAATGATTAATGGGCTTCATTATAAAGCATATGAGGACAGACTTAAGGATCTTAATATGTACACCTTAGAGGAAAGGCGGGATAGAGGTGATATGATTGAGATGTTTAAATACCTCCGTGGCATAAATGTTCAGGGAGAGAGCCTCTTTCAATTGAAAGCAAGTTCTGCTACGAGGGGACATGGGATGAGGGTGAAGGGAGATAGATTCAGGAGTGATATGCGGAAATATTTCTTTACGGAAAGAGTAGTGGATCCGTGGAATAGTCTCCCAGTGGAGGTGGTAGAGATGAGGACAGTAACTGAATTCAAGAAAGCATGGGACCAACACAGAGGATCTCTAAAGGCAAAGAGTGGACTGTTGTAGTTGTTATGGAAGGACAGACTAGATAGGCCATGTGGTCTTTTTCTGTCGTCATATTTCTATGTTTCTATGTTTCTTAAACACTAGAGAAATAAAAATAGAAATGTATCTCCTCTTGTACTGAAGAGAACACAGACATCAGAAAAGCACATTTCCCACAGCTAACAGATTCCAGTTAATAAATGAAAAATGAAATACTTTTTCTACCGTTAAACATAAGAACATAAGATATGCCATACTGGGACAGACCAAGGTCCATCAAGCCCAGTATCCTGTTTCCAACAGTGGCCAATCTAGGTCACATGTACCTAGCAGTTTACCCAAAAGACACAGGTTCCACAATGCTTGTACTGGTTCAAGCATTGATATCCTGGGTCCCTTCTTAATAATGGTTTATGGACCTTTCCTCCAGGAACTTGTCCAAACCTTTTCTAAACCCAGCTACACTAACAGCCTTTACTACATCCTCCGGTAACAAATTCCAGAGTTTGATTACACGTTGAATGAAAAAATATTTTCTTTTATTAGTCTTAAATAGTTTACCCTGTAGCTTCATTGCATGTCCCCTAGTCTTTCTATATTCTGATAACGTAAACAATCGATCTACGTTTACCCGTTCCACTCCGTTCATTCGTCCGTTGTCTGAGCTTTTCTTTTTTTTTTTATCACAGTGGGCCCTATTCTGAGAAAGATGTGCAGGGCAGCTGGACACATCCCAAAATGTGTATGTCCAAAACATAGACTTGATTCCTTGCTCGTGCAGTTATACGTCTAGCCGCTAAACGTGCAACTCGCGAATAGCGGGGTGCCATTTGTGTGTAAGTAACATGTGTAATCCACAAAAAGTCACGGGTGTGTAGTTTCGAAAACGTGTCCACCTGCACAGTTGTCCACGTGCAACAGGAAACAGGATACACCCCCACCCCCCGCCACCACCAGAGCTGAAAATGGCCACCCGCCAAGTAAATTTTTCTGAAGCAGAGACCGGCCTGCTCTGCAGGCTAGTAATGGAAACTGAGGGAGACTTGCTCCCCATAGGATGCAGAAGGCCAGCCCCAGCTTGGCATGCAGGTGCTGGAAAAGGATCTGGACTACCCTGGGCAAAACAGGAAAAGGAGGAGGCAGGGGAAATGCATGTGGTGGGACAAGAACAGTGCAAAGAGCCAGGAAGTAGCTGCCAAGTGAAATGGCAAAAGGAGCAGGGGGTAAGCTGGACCCACCACACAACCAAGTGACAGTAAATACACAAAACAGGACTCACACAGGAAACAGGCAAACAGAAACACAAGGTGGAAAAAAAGCAGAATGGACAAAAGGGAAAGCACATATGTGCAGAACACATGGCTGACCTAGGCTGCCCTCCACTACCAACCACCACACCAGTCCCCTGAGAGAACCCTGTGCCCACCCCATGCCCCATGAAGTCTGAGACTGTCCACAACAGCACCACCTCCAATGGGAGACTGCCCCATGTAGCCATCACTGTGTCCACAAAGAAACAGACCTGCAGATGGCACCTGAGTATAAACCTTACCACCCCCATCGTATGACACTGTGCAGCACAGCATGCACAAGCCCTAAAAGGTCACCTCTAGAAAATAAATCATACGAATACTGCAAGGTATATCACTCTACCATTTGTCACACATCACATCAGGTAAACAGTGGATATGGAAGGAGAAAAGAGCCTCAGAATTCAAGGAGGTAGGGGCAATGTTAAAATTTAACTGCAAACCAGGCCCGATCCTCCTCAAATCAATGGCTCTAGAATACACCTACCAATCGCCTGTTCGATATAATTCCAGTTTTTCAAAATAGTGATACCACGTCAACAGTATCAGTAGTACCTGCCCCCTGCAAACCCTCAGAGCGTAACACATGTGAGCAAACAAAAAAAAGGAACACCTAGGGGTATGTTTACTAAACCGTCTTAATGTTCCCGGTGCTAGTTGCAGCGGTAATGTGAAGGATGCCATATAAGGCGTGGGCGATCCGGTCTTAAGGTAGCAATCCTGGGTTATCATGCGATAAATTGCGCTGTGTCCGTTATCGCGTGATAGAGGGAGCCGTGCACGTTACCGCGCGTTAACCATAACTTCGCGTGCTGACCTGCAATCACAGCAGCAGAAGTATAGCACACCGGTTAATGCAGGGGTGTCCAAACCTGTCCTGGAGGGCCGGAATCCTGGCAGGTTTTTGGGATAGCCCTAATGAATATGCATGAGATATATATGCATTAGAGATATCCTGCCAACCTGACTGGTTTGTGGCCCTCCAGGGCTGGATTTGGAGACCCCTGCCTTACACCTCTGTCATTTAAGATCGTGAGTGGGCAAGGTACAGATGTCCTAGACATCGAAAGGGTATATAGAATGTGTCACATTCCTCCTCGATTCTCACCACCACCAAAAAGGTGGCTAATAGACAATTTTTAGGTGGTGGTGAGAAGTGAGGAGGACTGTGACAAATTCTATCTAACCTTTTTGATGTCTTGGACATCTGCACCTTGTCCACTCACGATCTTAAATGACAGAGGTGTAAGGCAGGGGTCTCCAAATCCAGCCCTGGAGGTCCACAAACCAGTCAGGTTGGCAGGATATCTCTAATGCATATATATCTCATGCATATTCATTAGGGCTATCCCAAAAACCTGCCAGGATTCCGGCCCTCCAGGACAGGTTTGGACACCCCTGGGTTAATGCAATGACTGCTGAAACAGGGGTCATGAGTTTGATCCCACAGTGGGCTTAATGAATAAGGTTGGCCAAAGCAATTCCTTTTCCTGTTTGAAACAGTCCAACAATCTGTGCTGCCAGCTAAAAATACCCGCACCCCAGTGCCATAAACTAATGCACCTTTTAGGGCGCACCAGAAGGCACATCCTAAACCACCACATCAGCCAAGGCAGGTTATAATGTGCCCCAGAGGCCATGTCGAAAGGTTGTCAACTCCCAAGACACCATAGTAGGCACCCCATAAGCTGGCTGATTCTAAGGTGTGGCTTAAGATGCCCCAAGGATGTATAGATGACTCAAGAAATGTTGGCCAAGGGCAGTAAGGTCCCCCAAGTTCAAAAGCAAGAAAGGTATGGGCCAAACACAGATGTAATCCTAACACTGCACAGAGCAACAAGGAAAGACAATGTACAAGTAATGGAAGGAAGTAGATCTGAGCTGATGGACCAGACAAATCTGCATCCAGCCCATGTGGCAGCTGGAAAAATGGACAAACATATTAGGGGCAGCTGTAGCGATGCACAGGGTGATGGTAATGTACCATGCAACAATGACAGTGTGTGGCAGAGGATGGGAAGACGTGTCCAGCAGAGGAGGTAGAGGTGGCAGGATAGGTGTAATGACAGGAGGACAGAGGAGTAGCAGTGCCATGCAGAGCACACACAGGAGAGGCAACCAGGAAGAGCTGCAATTCAGAAATGTGTACCAGTGCAGGACATGGGATAGGAGCTTGCACATCAGGGCAGGACGGCACACAGCTGGCAGACACACATAGATGGACAGAAGGATGGTTGGCAACTGTGATAAGGGTATAATGTGCTAACAGCACAGATCTGCACAGATATGACTGTCACAGGAATGAAAAGTAGCTGTGCAGGACAGGCATACAAATGAAAGAGAACTGAAAGGAATCAAAACTATGACCATTAGCACAAATGTCAATGCACAAACCAGTAGGCCACACCACCAACATGAGCTCATTAGCAAAGGCTGCATAGAAGAATACTGCAGGGCATCACACAAGAAGCCTGCTGGCTGCCAGGATAGGCAAACCTCCATCAGTAACCATGATGGAATGCACATGCAGATCTGGTGTGTACAGATCAGATCACAGTCTGTAATTGGGACCAGAGCCACATATAACTACATGCACACACACAATGAAATGTTATGAAGTGGATACAGCATGCAAAAGAGTAAAGAACCTAAACCCACCCAAAGGGCGGCAGGGGATGCTCTGTGGAGCAGGGCAAAATATGGAACAGAACAGGAGAGAATTAAACCTGCAAACAGGCGTGCCACAGACCAGCTAAACCACAGCAATGCCAATCCCCCAAGCGGACTGCTATGTAAATGCTATAAAGAAAGAGACATATGCAACAGCTAATATGTGATGGATAGGCAGCACAGAGGGCACACTTTGGTGTACAGTGAAGAGATGGAAGGGTGTGTGCATAGGTGATGAACCTGCAGGTACCTAATGGTCAAGTTACCACAACAGGAAAAAAAAAAAAGTAAAGCCCATGTGGGGATCAAACCTGCAACCTATGGTGTTACAACACATGTCTGTAACCACTATCCCAAACAACCACAACAAGCAAACTGCAAAAATATTACCTCAAAGGGAAGGTGTGTATGGGAACCTGTAACACCCAGTGATGTGGCAAATGGCTGGCAGATAGACAGCTGGCACCGTACAAGGATGTGAGCACAGGTGGGCCATGTACATGACCAGGAAATCACTAAATACAAGTGTCAGTGTGATCAAGCAGCAGCAGAGACAGATGTACGTCAAACACATATTTTTATTTTGGTTAATCATCACAGATAGTGTACATACTGCCTATCATAATATCAAGGTGAGTGGATCCCAGGTGAAAATATGAAAACACATTTTGCAGGGCAGCAACCCACATGTTACAGAAAAGTCACTGGCCCGTCTACAGATGATGGGCAGGAGAGATAATGTGCATCAGGTGCATGGTGTGCAGTATGCATTAGGCCCCCACCCCCCACATGCTGCTGCATGCCCCAAATGTGTTAGTTACATATGTGTGCATGTAGACAGTAGGCGGTGCATGATGAGTGCCCAACACACATCAATCATGATCTGTTCCATAAAACATATCTGTCTGCCAACACAGGAGGCACACAAATGAAACAGCATATGTTGTTCAAATTAAGAACGTGTAAACACACATATCGAAATATATGTTACAGCTGTCACATAATGCCTGATATAGGAATCAAAGCTGCAAAAATGTAACCCTAAACAATCATCAAATGCACAATGAGGATATGCTAACAGGTAGCAGAGGCACATGAACACAGAGAATTCAAATGAAACCATCTGCAGAAACATGCAGAGATAACACTATGCAGAAGGTCCCCCTGCACTGCTTGGTGTGGATACAGTGTCTCTACACATATATCACGGTACATGGAATACACAAATGAATGAAGAAAATCGACACTCACATTGCCACACTCCAAATATAACAGGGCAATGTGAGTGTCGTTACCTCAGGGGATAAATAGGACTGTGCAGATATGCAATGCTAGGTTTGTAAATCAATGCAGAGCGTCACGTCTATACAGTAAACAGACACAATAACCTGTATATAGAGATGGAAAGAAAGGTCAAACATGTTACAGTAACCCACACAGAAGCCATATTGCAATATGCTGTGTTGCACCAACATAGTCAGTCACATGCACATGCACCGTGTACATTGAAACATGATACAGTGATGCCACACATGTACTGTAACACCCTTGGTGATTGCAAACATCAATCCAAGATGTTGATGTGCAGTAAAGTGGTGTCGTGGCAAATACTGTGTCATGTCCAAGTGGAGGCTAGGTGGACATGGACAAGAAGACCTCTCCATTGCTCCCCCTGTGCCACACGCATGGCTATATGCTCGTGTTGAAACAAACAGATGAGTGTATCCTGCGTTCCATGTCACACACATGGGCAAAACACAACAACACAATGTCAGAAGGATGTACAACATAAAGTGACAATGTCGGTCCCTGCTGCACACGTGGGGACCAGCACACAGTGTACAAAGTGCAAAGGGTGTCTGCAATCCAACAAGTCATGTTACGACTGTCCTTGAAACCCTGGGCATGCATAGTCAAGTGTGACATCCCAATATGCCACAGTACTGGAAAGGTCATGTGTGTCTCCTGTGATGAACATGACACCCAGCCAGAGCACAGCAGCAACTATGTGTTGGACAGCCCTGTCATGCCCAAAGTAGCAGTCCAACAATAATACTGTCCATCCTAGGCATGTGTCCCACTCACAGAGGTCAAACATCCTATGGCACCATTTCCCAGGGATACTTCCATGGTGTTGTTGTGTCCTCCAACAGGTGGTTGATAGTGATGCCGGATGCGCTGTAGTAGATGTGCTTTGTGTGTTCAATGCCCTGTGTCAGAAGAGGATAAATAATGTATTGGTATGTTGCTTGCAACATCAGCCCAAATTGCAGAGAGTCAAACATCAATATGTACATAAGGAAATGTCACACAGGCAAACATAACATGATCACAACATAGAACACACTGCATGTTGGGGACATTTTGAATTTGAACCGCAGACGAGGATGTCACATGGATATGATCATGTCCATGCCCATGTTACACAGGCATTTCACAGCTCCACCCCATGTGCATCAGCGTTCGTGTACAGAGACCCAACAGGAAATGTCTATGAGACAAACAGTAAATCATTAACATGTAAAGGCTGATGTCATTCACAAAAGACCAAAGGTGCAACCTACCGTGTGTTTGCAGCAAGAGTATGTTTGGGATCCCCTGAGGATCTCAAAGGCCACAACACGTCACAGTGAAGGGAGAAGATGTCATTGAAATGTGTAGAGTCACCATGTCCCCATGTCCAGCCACTGTTGATGCATGTCCACATTATGGCGATATCTGTGATACAAAAATGCTGTTGCGCAGTGGTCTGTCAGCACACAAGAGATAGGTCAGCTCACAACACACAACACATCTCCACAATGTCCACAAGGTAAACAGCAGTAAGGTAGAGATAGCACAGTCACCACCACTCCACAGGTGTACAGACCCCTCACACCACATGATAATGCAAAATGCTTGCACGCTATATCATCACACAGCCAACCCAAAAACACACACCCACACAGTATGCTAAGGTAAGCATGCCAGCAGTAGCATACGGCCTGTATGTGCACAATTGGAGATTAGTGGGAGCAATGATACCCTGCTGTTGGCTGATGCTACAATGTTAGGGAAGGGTGTACGTGCATTCCACCACCCAAACACCTAGGACCTGCACACACACGCAGCTCTGTTGGACGTGTCCCAGAGACAGTGTTGGAGAAGACAAACTGGCCAGGAACACATGTGGATATGTGTTCCAACAGCAACATATGGGGTATGGGGGTGCAGGGAAAAGAGGTGAACAACAACATATGTACATTATGATAGATCACTGCAGACATGTGCTCCCCCTGACTGTCGTCACAGACAAAGTAGCTGTAGGTCCACCTAGGTCTGACTACTGCATGTCGGATGATGTAGAGTCACCTGCCAATTCACCACAGCACCAGGAGGATCACCAAGTATGTCCTGTGGATTGAGAAACACAAGAGAAACATACATATGTCATGTTGGAGCTGTGCAATACACACTGCACCTTCATGTCCTCAGCTCGCAGACCCCCTAAGATCCTTAACAGACTGACTGTTCCCCATCACACTGTACAGATTTGTTTCATGTTAAAGTTATCACTGAAATATGTGTGGCAAACAACAAGGGTCTGTACTCTGTCTGTCCCCTTCCTCACCTCTCTGTTGCTGTAAAAAATGTGGAACAGAATTATCTCCTCGCTACCGTGTCCCTGCTTGGCTCTAATCATGCAGTACTATCCTGTGTCCCCCATATCGCTCCCAATGCCCCTTCAGTGTGTGTTCTGGTGTCTCAATGTCGTCTGCTACACCGCTGTCAGTTCCTGTAATACAGGGAAATATGCAGGGGCTCCATCCTTATCCTCTGTCCATGGTGTGTATATCTCCTACCTTGACTTACATTAACAGCTGTGTGCTGATGAGTTGCAAATATATCTCTCCACGCCTGAGTTATGTCTGCCAAACCACACCCCGATGTCTGGTTGCCACCTGACATTGATGGCTGCATGTCATCCCACTGTGTGAAACTGATAATGGCAAAGCATGGATATCCTATATGTGCACCTAAACCCTCCTCTCCCATCAGAGCGTCACTGTGTGTTGTCAGCAACACTTCCCTGGTGGCTAGTGGATGCCAGGGCAGGTGCGACATAAAAATATAAGGTTAAGATTGGAGAGTCTGCTAAAGGCCTAAATGGCTCTTGGTCCTTGTAGTTGCTTTAGCTCCAATCTTCAATGAAACAATCAAGCTGAGTGGTGGGAATTAATAAGGCTTTTATTTCCCTTTTCACAGTGGTTCTAAATAGTGGGTTACAACTTTAAAGCAAATGTCCTTAACTCAGGTAGAAAACAAACTCAGGGTTCAAAGCAAAAACTGTTATACGTCACAGGAATGGAGGTGCTCAAACAAATACAGAATGCTCTGCTGGCAATTCACCCAATCACAAGTCTGGCAGTGACTCTAAACTTTCAGAAATGTAAAGTGTACAGTCCATCTCATGGTCAGATAAATCTCCTGCCAGTTCCACTTGCATTGGCTCGATATCAGAAAGCTCTGATTCTATATCCCTGGTTTCTTTTAAAACACATTCAGGGGTTTTGTATATTTTCTGTAGCAGTTCCCAATGTCCTGGGCCTAGCCTAGGGCGTCGGCCACGTGCTGTGTGAGGCTTTAAAGTACCCTCTTTCCTTAGAGGCTTTATAGCAGCTTTATCATAGCTTTTACCATTCACAACTTTCTTATTAGGCATACATTTCTCATACCTTGTATGGCAGCAATCCTCAAGTAACCGGCTTTCTTTCACTGCCTGCCTTTCCCAGGCAGCAGCTTGGTGAAATCCTTTTCTATGTAGGTTAGGTTTACCCTGTAGCCTTTGACTTCCTTCTCCTGGTGAAGGCCTGCCTCTGTACAAGCCCAGCTTCTGGCTTTCTGGCTCAGTGTGGCTTGGCTTCTCCAGCTGATTCTTGTTTGGCTTAGGGTTACAGTTACAGCAGTGCTTTTGCCTCTGAGGGCAAACAGCTCTCAGTTTGGCTTTAGCTGACACCTCCTTAGGTCCTTCCTCAGCTCCTGGGAAATTACCTCTCCCTCCTGGGAATCCTCTAGCACAAGAGTAGTCAGGTTTCCACTTCCACCTCTCTCTCTCGGTGCTGCCAGTGATTCTCCCCTTGCTTCTGCTCGGGCTGCTACTTCTGCTGCTGCTTCGTCTGTTGCCTGTGCCGCCTCTTCTCCTTCCTCTCTTCCAGTCTTCCACACTCCCCTTATGAAGCCCTCCTGCCTTTGAGGATTGGAAGCTGGTTGGCATTTCCTCATGACCAGCTGGGCGTGGCTCTTCAGTCTCCCTGAAGACACTCTTGCTCCCTCTAGCTGGTTTCTGGGAATATTGCAAGTCTTTTTTTCTGTGAAAAACACCTTCTTTTCTCTCAACTGGGCTCTCATCAGCCCTCGCCGCATGACAGTGTGTGGCCAAAACGTCCTTTCTCTAGGGTCTGCAATGTAGGTGTTGTCTTGGACTGCACTCTCCTCCTCTAAACACATACCCAGCTTGTAGTTGAGGCTTGTGGTTTATGTATAGTTGTCATTAGCTATACCTCCCCAGTCCTCCCTGAAAACACAACAAAAACACAAATACCCCCCCCCCCCCCCCAATCAGTTCCTGGCTTGCCTACTGTAACCTACATCTTTCTAATCTGGCCTTGAATCAGCTCTGTCTGCCTGAAAATATGCAACACTGCACTGCATGGCTTTTCTACAGCCACACACATAATGGCACTAACACTCCCCCTGTCAAGACACCTCACAGGTTCCCTATCCATTTCCGCATCCATGTCAAGGCTACTTGCTGACCTATACATACAGGCACACTGTGGTGTTGCAGTAACTTCCCTTACTGATCTCAAATACCAGTAATCCAACTTCTACTCAGCATGTATATAGTGCTACTTATCACATGTAGTGCTATACAGAAACAACTAACACACAGTCCCTGCTCATAAGAACATAAGAACATAAGATATGCCAAACTGGGTCAGACCAAGGTCCATCAAGCCCAGTATCCTATTTCCAACAGTGGCCAATCTAGGTCATACGTACCTAGCAGATTCCCCAAAAGACACAGGTTCTGCAATGCTTGTACTAGGTCAAGCATAGATATCCTGGGTCCCTTCTTAATAATGGTTTATGGACCTTTCCTCCAGGAACTTGTCCAAACCTTTTTTAAACCCAGCTACACTAACAGCCTTTATTACATCCTCCGGGAACAAATTCCAGAGTTTGATTACACGTTGAATGAAAAAATATTTTCATTAGTCTTAAATAGTTTACCCTGTAGCTTGTCAGATGGCTGCCTGGGTGAGAATCTTCACACTCTTGGCAAGTGCATATATCTATATGATTTGCAAGGTATTGTGGGCAATGTAGTTCATTCACACCAGACACAGCTGCTGACAATAATTTAGTTGTGCTCTTGGGTAAAGCCAATAAGATATTTATTTATGGGGTTATTTCTCCCAACACAGATATGCTTGGTAGCACATAAATTAGGTTACTTGCTTTCAGTGTTAACTTGGAAAAACAAAGTCAAAATCAGGAAAACAACAAATGAAAAGCCACAAAGCAAGAAACAAACTGTTCTTTTCAGGTTAACTTCTGATTACTTCCCACATAGATACAGAAGTGATTCTCTCCTAGCTCACAAGCAATTAGGTAAGGCTTAATTGCTAGCAGTTATCCAGCTGAAACCCCTTAGCTGGCTTGCTTTCTACTGTGTGGGTCAAATCCTGCTTCAGGAGCTTTTCTGGGTAGATTAAAGAACAAATTTGTATTTCTTTGTGATGGTTGCTGTACTTTATAACAGAAAGTTACCAACGGAGTTTAGATAGAGAGCAGTCCATATAAACAGGATCCTCATCTGCTATTATTCCCCCTTGTTCAACAAGCATGGGTTCAATATCATGGATTGGCACAGATGAATCTCTCAATGGAGCATTTTCAGGAGAATACTTGTTTCCCTGCTGTCTTTCAAGGTTATAGCTAGGGCATAGATCAGTGTTCATACCTGAGCTTCCATTGCTGCTAGAGTTCCTCTCTATATAGCCTGGCCAGTATGTAGTCCAGTTCTTATGTCCAGCCTTCCAATCCAGATCCCTGGACACTGGATCTCTCTTCACATACCTTCTGGCACAGGTCTTAGGGTCCCTTCCATGTGCAGCCGTCTCCCCCACAGGTAGCCTCTGGTGATTCCTAGCTCTGCAGCACCATTCCTCTGGCTTTCCCCAGTCCAATGGTGTATGCTGGCCCTTGGAATACCTCCCAGTATACGTACTGCTTTGGACTCTTCTAGACCTCTCAAAGGCTTTTCTCTTCCTTCTTCCAAAGGGTCTCTTTCCCTCTCTGTCCGTCCGGTTTGGCTTCTGCTTCTGATGATCCTTCAGATGAAACTGATGATCAAACTCAAGCTGATTCTCAGGATACTGAGGACAATTCTCTGGATATCCAAGGTGATCATGAAGATGGTCATCTGTAGAATAAACTCTACTCTTATTCTGCCTAGATGAGTGCTCCTCCCTAACACAGGGCAGCTGTGCTGAATCAGGCCTTGCCCTTTGAGATGAGTGTTCCATCCTAGCACAGCGCAGCTGTGCTGAATCAAGCCCTGCCCTTTGCAATGAGTGCTTGAGGATTACCTCATAGCCCTTTTGATTGAACACACGTTTTCTCACTTCAGCTCCTCTCATGGCTGTTGGAAACCTGGTGCATTCTGGGACTGGTAGTCTTTTATGGCAAAATTCTGTTTTCTCATTTCTACCAGCACTGACAGGTTGCTTGTTCAGAGACACTTCACCTTTTCTATAGCTCCTTCCTGAGCTATGATAAGCTTCCTTATCACAAGCTTCATTGCATGTCCCCTAGTCTTTCTATATTCTGATAACATAAACAGTCGATCCACGTTTACCCGTTCCACTCCGTTCATTAATTTATAGACTTTTATCATATCTCCCCTCAGCCATCTCTTTTCCAGGTTAAAGGGCCCTAACCTTTTTAGCATTTCTTCATAGGAGTATCCTTCCATCCCCTTTACCATTTTGGTGGCTCTTCTCTGAACCTTTTCTAATAACGCTATATCCTTTTTAAGATACGGCGACCAGAATTGCACACAATATTCAAGGTGCGGTCTCACCATGGAACGGTATAGAGGCATTATAATATCTTTTGTTTTATTTTCCATTCCTTTCCTTATGATACCTAGCATTCTATTTGCTCTCTTGGCTGCCGCTGCACACTGGGCCGAGGGTTTTAACATGTTTTCCACAATGACGCCTAAATCTTTTTCCTTTTTCATCAGAGCATACCAAACAATCAATCAGCTCAAATTAAAAACTGTGAAACACACACATCTAGGCAACTGGTCCCATCTATTGTCTGCTCTCCTACTGTTTAACCCATACTACATGCCTTTCACCTTGCTGCACCCAAAGCCTCAACTAACTACCTGTGGCTGTACAGCAGCCCCTGTCCCAATCAGCCACAAATCAGGTATGACAGCTTAACACCTCCCACAAGCCTACTACTCCCGACACACATAATCCACCACCACCCGCTGTTGTGCCCTGCTCACATCTTCTGCGTTTCAGTCATGACTAGATTGTAAACTGGGATGGCCAGGCAGTAACTGTTACATGTCAGTGCAGTGTTGCATCTTACTGCCATTGGGATACAAATGTTCACTAGTAGTAGTAGTACACACATATCTAAACAAATGTATGTGGCAACATATGCAGTACTTACATGAGAAGAGCACCTCAATCATCTGCCGCCTGACTGCTATGCCCTCACGTGTGTCATCACGGGCACATACAGGAGGGCATGTAGGATCATCCTGCAGATCCTCATTAATTTGGACAAGGATATGGTGCCTGAGAGCAATGTTGTGCAGGATGCAACAGGCTATAATTATCTCTGCCACAGTCTGTGGTTTGTATTGTAAGGCCCCGCCTGTCCTATCCAGACACCTGAAGTGACTCTTTAAAATGCCAAAGGTGCACTCTATGACGGAGCGGCTGGAGGCATGGGCCTCATTGTAACTCCTCTCTGCACGTGTCTGTGGTTGATGCACAGTGGTCAGCAACCAGGGGCGAAACCCATATCCTGCATCACCTGCAGAAAGAAATGTGGAATGTTAAAGCAGGAGCTGATATCCACCCTAATGGACACAAGTATGTACGTGCAAACCAAATGCACAAAACATCCTGACAGAAAAATATGACAGCACATGATGGGACACCACAACTATGCATCAGCGTGTGAAGTTATGACACACAAAACAAGGAGCAGTTGTACGGATTGCAATCAACATAATCTGTAACCACAACACAAATGCTAACGTCCATGCTACCATCATCACACAGCACCGTAGCAAGGTAGAGCTGGAGGGCACCACCCCCCCACCCCCCAAAGTTAGATCACACACAGACAGATGAGACATACACACAACTAGGGATACACCTCAAAGACAGACATGTGCACATACGGTTAGTCACAGGATCACCATGTACATGTCAGAGATGAGAAATACACACCTAGCAGTATACAGTCCTCATATTTCTTGCCTCAAATTGTCTGAATAGTGCCGAGTGATACACTACCTCCCTGTCTCTGGGCGGGACCAGGGCAACATGTGTGCAATCAATAGCTCCCATCACATGTGGTACCCCGGCAAACGCCTCAAAGGCATGGTTCAGGGTCCCCCACTGTTGCCTAGTGTTGGGAATGGCAATGTAATTCCCCACCCAGCTGATCATGGCACCAGTACCTGGTGGAGACAGCATGAGAAAGTTTGGTGGCTCATGCCACCCACTGTGGCCACAGATGACTGGAAACAGCCAGAGGCAAAGAAATGCAGGCCACCAAGGAGCTTGACCAAACCCGGTATGGCATGTGACTGACCAGTCAGGGGCTCGAGGTCAGGTCTTAGATCCTCATAGAGCTCCCTAATAGCCCCCATGCTCAGGCAGTACAGGGAGATGACCTGGTCCTCACGCATGCCCTGGAGCTGGGCCCTGGGTCTGCAGAGGTGAGGCTGGTGAGCCTGCAACTCTGCACGCCTCCTGTGCCGTGCCAGCACAGCCCCTGCCTGGCCTGCCCTGCCCCCACAGCTGCATGTCTGTGTTGCAGCGGGACTAAACCCATGCCCTGTGCCTCAGCCCCATGGACACCATCTCCCCCGTCAGGCAAACGCAGCCCCTGATCACCTCCCAGTGCACATGCAACAACCACAAAACCCGTCATAAACTCCACCCCCTCAACTCCTCAAACTCACTTAAACCCAGACACTCACCTCACCCACCAGTCACCAACCCAGCCACACAACTCCACCATCACTCACCAACCCAGCCACTCTCCACAGCAAACCTGCCTCTGACACTTCCCTTGCTTCACCAACAACCGACACTGCATGCCTTGTCTCCTTTGCCTACACAAACCCCTCAGCGTTTACCACATATGCATGTGTATTTATGTGTTTTTTACGTGTGCGTGTCCTTGCACACGTTGTGCATGTGCAGCAGCGGGTTTTTACGTGTGTGCATCCTTGCACATTGTGCATGCACAGCAGCACAAGCATGGAGGCTGCACGCATTGTGCACGTTGTGATAAGGAAGCTTATCATAGCTCAGGTAGGAGCTATAGAAAAGATGATGTGACTCTGAACAAGCAACCTGTCAGTTCTGGTAGAAGCAAGAAAACAGAGTTTTCACATAAAAGACTACCAGTCCCAGAATGCACCAGGTTTCCAGCAGCCATGAGAGGGGCTGAAGTGAGAGAATGTAGGTGCAATCAAGAGAGCTATGAGGTAATCCCTAAGCACTCATCTCAAAGGGCAGGGCCTGATTCAACACAGCTGCGCTGTGTTAGGGAGCAGCACACATTAGAACAGGATAAGAGTAGAGCTTATTCTTCAGGAAACAGTTTCAGCTACAGAGGGAGGAAGAGATACAGAGACAGCAACGGCTACGAGCTCAAGCACCAGTATCACCTGGAGAAACAGAAGCCAAGCCAAGCAGATAGAGAGAGAAGGAAACTCTCTGGAAGGAAGAGAAGAAAGGCCATTGGAAGGTCTGGGAGATTCCAAGGCAGTACTCATACTGGGAGGTATTCCAAAAGCCAGCAGAGTCCATTGGACTGGATTCAGCCAGAGGAATGGAGTGGCAGAGATAGGAATCACCAGTGGCTACCTGGAAGAGAGAAGACTGCATGTGGAAGGGACTTTCAGACCAAGGCCAGAAGGTATGTGAGAGAAGATCCAGTGTCCAGGGATCAAGATTGGAAGGCTGGACATCAGAATTGGATTACATATTGGCCAGGCTATACAGAGAGGAATTATGATGGCAGGAGAGGCTCAGGTATGAACACTGATCCAGACCCTATCTATAATAGAGAATGGCAGCAAGGGAATAAGCATTCTCATGATAGTGCCTTAATGAAAGACTCATCTGTGCCAATGTATGATATTGACCCTATGATTGTTGATAAAGGGGGAGATACAGCAGATGAAACTATTTATATGGACTGTTCTCTATCTAAATGCTATTGCTAGCTTTCTCTGAGCAAACACATCAGCCATCACAAAGAAACCTAACTTTGTTCTTTATTTCCACTGCAAACAGCTCTTAAAGCAGGATTTGGGCTCACACAGTAGCAGCCAGCCAGCTAAAGGCTTTCAGCTGGTCCATTGATAGTAATTAGGGCTGCACCTGATTGTGTGTGTGAGCAAGGGAGAATCACTGCTGAGATCGGCGTGGAAAATAAGCAGAAGTTAACCTAACCAGCAAAGTTTATTCTTTACTTTGTGCCTTTGTATTTGGTAATTATTTGCTAAGAAAACATTAGCTAATTGCCTGACAAGCTGAAGGTTGTTTTCTGGTTTACTTTGTGACTTTTTGTTATCCATTTAAACACTGCAAGCAAGTAACCTCATTTATAGTGCTATCAAGCATACATGTGCTGGGTGAATTAAACCCCATCAATAAAAGAAGTATTTTATTGATCTTACCACTTGGTTTCACAACTCAAATTATTGTCATCAGCTGTGTTTGGGAGTGAATGAACTACAATACCCACAATACCTTGCAAGAATCATATGAATATATGCATCGTCAAGATTGTGTAAGTTCTCACCCTAGGCAGCCGTCTGACAAATGGCGTAGTTTTTCGGATTGCTCTTGCACCAAGAGGATTTACTTGTTATGGATTACAAATAAAAGTCAAGTTTAAAGCTGTAAGAAGATTTTTTCCCTCGTCTGCACTTTGGAGGAAAAGTGGTTGTTCCAGGAAGCTGTCCCAGAGGAAAAGACCCTGTGAAAAGCTGGATTCATCACTGAGACAAGGTAATATGTACCTGGGCATGTCTAGTGGTGGATGTGTGTAAGCACAAGGGGTAATTGAAAAAAAAAAAAAAGTTGAAAAAAAAAAAAAACACACCTGGTTGGAAGGTGCTGCTCTTTGGTTTTTTTTTTTCTCTTTTCTTGCAGGGGTCAAGATGGATCCGAGGGAGATGGCTCAGTGGATGGCAGCCCAATTTAGCAAGCAGCAGGAGCTATCACAGCAGGCCCAGGACACTGCTATGAAGGCCTTAATGGAACAGCAGAAACCAGTGCTTGATCTGGTGCAAGCTCTAGTTCAGCTGCAGAGCCAAAGTGGAACAGATGCAAGACCAGCAGTTAGTACTGGTACACCACATATGGACAATGTGGGACTCAATCAAGGGATTGGGGCATTTAATTTTGGGAAATTAACTCCAGAAGATAATGTTGATGATTTTCTAGAGTCTTTTGAAAGAGTGGCACAGGCTTTAGCATGGCCAGAGACCCAGTGGGCAGTAAGGCTGGCAGCCTCATTAACCGGTGAGGCACTAGCAGCTTACAGAGCAATGCCAGCAGCCCAGGCTTTGATTTATAAGGATGTAAAGGCAGCTATTAGAGATCGCCTAGGGTTGTCTATTTCAGAGTATAGGCGAATGTTTAGAGCTGTTACATTGAAAGTGGGTGAGACACCCAGGGCTCTGAGTCAGAGAATTAGAAGTCTAGCTGTAAAATGGTTGGAGCCTGAGCAAAAGACAGTAGAAATGTTATTAGATATTATAATGCTGGAACAATTTATGCTTGGGGTACCTAAAGATTTGAATGTTTTTCTTATACAGCAAAATTGCCAAAATCTTGGAGAGGCAACCATGCTAGCAGAGAGATTCTTGGAAGCCACGCAGGCTTGCCATAGAATGGGTGGCCCTCTAAAGATGGATGCTGAGGCTAGATGTGCTGTATCAGAAAAAGGAATAATTAAGAATGTTTCTGAAAATGAATGTACTGTATCAAACCAGATGACACAGTGGAATAGAAAGAAATGTTTCAAGTGTGGAAAAGTGGGACACTTAGAGAAGAGATGCCAGACACACACTAGTTTAATGGGTCTGGATTTAAAACAGCCCAAGGAAGGATTTCTTTTGATGGTTGATGTGCAAGGAATTACCACAAATGCATTATTAGACTCTGGGGCAGACCAGAGTATGATGTCAAAAAGGCTTTGGAAGAGGATAGAGGCCCAAGAAAGATTTGTGCCTAGAACCCCTGAAAGCCAAGTTCACATCAGATGCATTCATGGTGCTGCATCATCATATCCCACCTATAGGCTAAAGGTTAAGTGCCTAGGGAAACAAGAGGAAGTCCTATTAGCAGTGGTGCCTAGGCTACCCTTTGATTTGGTTCTAGGAAGAGACTGGCCAAGATTTAAGCAGGGTCTAGTGGAAGGACTAGGAAAGAAGGAGGGAGAAGGTTTAATGGTAGTAGCTCCCGGGCCTTTATTTGGAAGTCCTCAGACCCCAGCTAAAAAGATGGTTAAGCGTCCAGAAGACCAAGCTACCCCAAAGCAGATATTCGTCCTAAAGTACCATAAGGTCTCCGAGAAGGCCCAAGCTCCTAAGCGGGCAACCCCTCAGTCTGCTGGGTTTGACCTATGCAGCATAGAGAATGTGACTGTACCTAGCCAAGGGAGAGCCCTGGTTGACACCGGTCTCCAAGTGGAAATACCAATTGGATGTTATGGGAGAGTAGCCCCAAGGTCCGGATTAGCCCTTAAATATTTCATCGATGTGGGTGCGGGAGTAATTGATCCCGATTACAGGGGCAATATTAAAGTTCTGTTGTTTAACTTTGGACAGAATGAGTATCATGTGAAGACAGGAGACAAAATTGCCCAATTGATTTGTGAGAGGCTGGGTTTTCCACCTGTGGAGGAGGTCACATCCCTAGAGAATTCTGAACGTGGAGCCAAAGGCTTTGGTTCTACTGATGTCAAAGGGGTTAAAAGCTTAGCTGCCACCTGTGCCCGAGAGAGGGAGGTGAGTGAAGAGGAAGATTTGGGACCCCAGGTATCTGATTGTAAAGAAAAATCAGAGCCCCAAATAGGTGAGGACCTGACAATGGTACAACAGGAAGAAATTAGGAAGTTACTTAAGGAATTCCCAGATGTGTTGACACCCATACCCGGGGAGACCCATTTGGTGGCCCATGAAATAATAACTCCACCTGGGAAATTGGTTCGTCAAAGGCCATACCGCTTGCCTGAAGCCAAAAGACAGGAGGTAGTGGCACAAGTCCAGGAGATGTTGGATATGGGGGTAATAGAGGAGTCAAAGAGTCCCTGGAATAGCCCCATAGTCCTGGTGCCGAAGCCTGATGGATCCTTAAGATTTTGTATTGACTTCCGGCAGGTAAACGCCATATCAGTTTTTGATGCATATCCAATGCCAAGAATTGAGGAGCTGCTAGACCAGCTGGGACAGGCTCAATACTTAACCACCCTTGATATGACAAAAGGATATTGGCAAATCCCACTCACCAGGGAGTCGAAGCCGAAAACTGCGTTCAGCACCCCCGTTGGCCTTTTCCAGTTCAAGAGGATGCCTTTCGGACTGCATGGAGCAGCGGCTACCTGCCAAAGGTTAGTGGATCAGGTACTTCGACCCCACCAAAGTTATGCTTTTGCATACATGGATGATGTCATAATCCATAGTAACACCTGGGCGGAGCATTTGAAGAGGATCAGGGCAGTCTTGTGCTCTATGAAGCAAGCGGGAATCACTTTAAACCCGAAGAAGTGTGCCTTTGCAAATAGGGAGGTAAAATACCTAGGCCACCTAGTGGGAAGAGGAAAAATTAAACCTCTATTAAGCAAAATAGATAGCATCAGGAATTTTCCTCCTCCAACAACCAAGAAACAACTAAGAAGTTTCTTAGGACTTATTGGATACTACCGCCGGTTTATACCGCAATTCGCAGAGAAAAGTGCCATTTTCACGGATATGCTGCGAAAGAATTGTCCAAACCAGATAAAGTGGACACCAGAAGCTGAAAAAGCGTTTTCAGTATTAAAAGAAAAATTGTGTACAGGACCGGTACTGAAAGGAGTAGACTTCAAGAAACCCTTTCTGGTTCAAACCGATGCATCGGATGTAGGGCTAGGAGCAGTCCTATCCCAGTGCCATGATGGGGAGGAGCATCCTGTGATGTACCTGAGCAGGAAGTTATCACTGGCTGAACAAAAGTATTCCACGATAGAAAAAGAGTGTTTGGCTATCAAGTGGTCAGTGGAGGCGTTAAGGTTTTACCTTACAGGGAGAAAGTTCCAGTTGGTCACGGACCATGCCCCACTTAAGTGGTTGCAGCAAATGAAGAACCACAATGCCAGGTTGACCCGCTGGTACATGGCCTTACAGGCGTTTGATTTCCAAGTTGAACATCGTGCCGGGAAGTTACACAAGAATGCGGATGCACTTTCCCGTATTACGGACTGTAGAGAAGAAGTTTCACCAGTAAAACCAGTCCGTAATAACTTAAGCAGGGGGGTATGTGATAAGGAAGCTTATCATAGCTCAGGTAGGAGCTATAGAAAAGATGATGTGACTCTGAACAAGCAACCTGTCAGTTCTGGTAGAAGCAAGAAAACAGAGTTTTCACATAAAAGACTACCAGTCCCAGAATGCACCAGGTTTCCAGCAGCCATGAGAGGGGCTGAAGTGAGAGAATGTAGGTGCAATCAAGAGAGCTATGAGGTAATCCCTAAGCACTCATCTCAAAGGGCAGGGCCTGATTCAACACAGCTGCGCTGTGTTAGGGAGCAGCACACATTAGAACAGGATAAGAGTAGAGCTTATTCTTCAGGAAACAGTTTCAGCTACAGAGGGAGGAAGAGATACAGAGACAGCAACGGCTACAAGCTCAAGCACCAGTATCACCTGGAGAAACAGAAGCCAAGCCAAGCAGATAGAGAGAGAAGGAAACTCTCTGGAAGGAAGAGAAGAAAGGCCATTGGAAGGTCTGGGAGATTCCAAGGCAGTACTCATACTGGGAGGTATTCCAAAAGCCAGCAGAGTCCATTGGACTGGATTCAGCCAGAGGAATGGAGTGGCAGAGATAGGAATCACCAGTGGCTACCTGGAAAAGAGAAGACTGCATGTGGAAGGGACTTTCAGACCAAGGCCAGAAGGTATGTGAGAGAAGATCCAGTGTCCAGGGATCAAGATTGGAAGGCTGGACATCAGAATTGGATTACATATTGGCCAGGCTATACAGAGAGGAATTATGATGGCAGGAGAGGCTCAGGTATGAACACTGATCCAGACCCTATCTATAATAGAGAATGGCAGCAAGGGAATAAGCATTCTCATGATAGTGCCTTAATGAAAGACTCATCTGTGCCAATGTATGATATTGACCCTATGATTGTTGATAAAGGGGGAGATACAGCAGATGAAACTATTTATATGGACTGTTCTCTATCTAAATGCTATTGCTAGCTTTCTCTGAGCAAACACATCAGCCATCACAAAGAAACCTAACTTTGTTCTTTATTTCCACTGCAAACAGCTCTTAAAGCAGGATTTGGGCTCACACAGTAGCAGCCAGCCAGCTAAAGGCTTTCAGCTGGTCCATTGATAGTAATTAGGGCTGCACCTGATTGTGTGTGTGAGCAAGGGAGAATCACTGCTGAGATCGGCGTGGAAAATAAGCAGAAGTTAACCTAACCAGCAAAGTTTATTCTTTACTTTGTGCCTTTTTATTTGGTAATTATTTGCTAAGAAAACATTAGCTAATTGCCTGACAAGCTGAAGGTTGTTTTCTGGTTTACTTTGTGACTTTTTGTTATCCATTTAAACACTGCAAGCAAGTAACCTCATTTATAGTGCTATCAAGCATACATGTGCTGGGTGAATTAAACCCCATCAATAAAAGAAGTATTTTATTGATCTTACCACTTGGTTTCACAACTCAAATTATTGTCATCAGCTGTGTTTGGGAGTGAATGAACTACAATACCCACAATACCTTGCAAGAATCATATGAATATATGCATCGTCAAGATTGTGTAAGTTCTCACCCTAGGCAGCCGTCTGACAACGTGCAGGGGTAATGCGGAAGGTGCATGCATGGGGACACCACATTGTGCAGGCACTCTGTGTGTGAGTGTGAGAGGTGCGCATGTGCTGCATGCCGTTACGCACATGCGGCCTTCACTCATCACATGGGTCCTGGGCACACACCTTCCGCATCACCCCTGCGCATGCGTAACGCATGCAGCCTCCACACTCGTGCTGCTGCACATGTGCAACGCGCGCAAGGACGCACACACGTAAGAAAACACATAAATACACATGTGCACGTGGTACACGCTGAGGGGTTTGTGTAGGCGACAGAGAAAGAAGGCGAGTTGTAGAGCAGGCAAGTGTGAGATCAGGATTATAGCAGGTGAGGAGAGGTATGTTGCGGAACAGGCGAGATAGAGTGAGAGGAGGGAGGCTAGGAGCAAGAGAGAGAGACAGGGGGTGATCTGAGGAGCAGATGCAAGGGAGAGGAGGGGAGTTGAGGTGAGATAAGGTGCAGACATGAGTTGGAGCAGAGGAACCGGGAGGCAGGGGAGGGGGGAGTAGGCGAAGAACAGGAGGGGTGAAGATGTGTGACAGGGAGGGAGAGGGCACAGAGGGCAGTGAGATTGAGCGGCAGGACATTGCAGGGGGGAGGAGGGTGAGGCACATGTTCAGCGGGACCCAGAGCCGCCAGGGAGAGGTGGGCCTGTGGTGGTAGCTGCAAGCCCATCGTGTGTGTCGCAGCCCATCCAGGGGCCACCCAGCGCCAAACGTAAGCGTATACCAGTGCCAGCCGATGAACGGAAGAGGGCTGTTAGATTCAGCCAGCAGGAAAACAAAATTCTGCTGGCCATTGTTTTGGAGCGGTATGAGGTGCTCTATGGCTGGCTGAGCACAAGCACCACTGTGGGAACATGGATACATGTGTGAGAGGAGATCCAGGAGGCCATAGCCCAGGCAGGGGGGCCAACCAGGGACCTGGATAGCCTTAGGAAAAGGTTTAATGATATTAAGCGTGCTGTCCACGCACACATGGTGGAGGAGCGGTGACATGCCATGGGCACCGGAGGGGGTGGTCCCTTTGCCCCAACCCTGACACTCATGGAGCAGGAACTCGCAGACCATCTTGGACACATCTACCTGCGTGGACTGCCTGAAGTGCTGGACACCGCCCATCCACAGGCAGGTAGGTCAGAGATATGTTACACATGTACAACTCATGGCCCAGTACATGCCAGCCATGGACGGGAAGATGGGGGCCTATGTCCTGAGAACATGTGTGCCCTAACACAGGCAACTGGGGTCCACATATCCAGCAAAACATGGCTGTGTAGGTACAGGGTGGGTGTGACAGGTACCTGGGGCTGCTTGCACAACAGCCACAGTCCTGTACGTCATAGAGCACTGCACAGATGTACAGAACCAGGGGGGGCAGTCCTCCAGCCAGACGGAGTGCCACCCCCCCTTGACTACACATGAGTGGGCCAGATGACCATACATACAGGGTGGCACAACACCCTCTACCCCATGAACCCAGCACATGCAGCAGCTATTCGTACATGGCATATAGGTCACACAGAACAGCATACATCTGCAGCCAGGCACACACCACTATATGACAGGGGGACACAGACAGGAGGGACATACAACTAGGCCACAAAACATTGACCTGGGGGGGCCCACACACACCACCTATAACAGCTATGATGTGTGTATGAGATTACCTGTCCAAAGACATATCCCAGACCAGTGACAGAGGAAGGGCTATCACACTGTGAGGGCAAGGTAGATGCAAACAAAACCCAACGACCACATCACACAGATGTCCAACACATCACACTCTGTCATTGTCCAACATACAGTGTGGATCCCACACCCACCCTCACAAGATATTGGGGTGCATATTGCCACAGCCGTACCAACTGCACCTAGCCAATACCCCACACCACCTGGGGCCATCATCTATACAGGTACTGCAGTGCCACAGACACATTCCCATGACCCCCACCCACAGTGCAACCACATGCCCAGCATCACTCCACCCATCCCATGAATTAACCCACCACACACACCGAGTATGTGATAGCTGTCCACACACACCACACAGTGGCTACCAAAGCGGCAGACCCCACACAAGTCTGGCTTACCAGGACGAATGCTGCAACACCTGCCACCCATACCACTCAGGCCAATGCATACACATTGCTCACACCCACTATGACAGGCCACAGTCCCACTCAGGGCCCACACACGCACCCTGGCCACATGTAATGCTGAGCCCACATCCAAGGTAACACGCACAGTGCATACCTACTGCTGCATATAGTGGGGCCACCAGTCTCAGCCCCATTCCCCCCCAACATAAAAGCAAATGTGACACAGCTCCACCAGTGTGAGAGGCTGCCCCTCCCCCCCTGTCAGGTACAGCAAACTGTACGCACATGTGCTGTCTCCATTGTAGGTGCAGGAACAGCAGGTACAGGCGTACACCACATTGCTGTTGGCGGTGATGTACTACAAAGGTGTAGATATCTAACCTGCGCTCACTCATCCTTGCTTTGTACCCTGTTCTAACACCCAGGTGGCATCCAGGCCATGGAGGCATATGAGGGGCCAGAGGCTGACGAGTCCGTGGACGCGAACAGCACTGGCGGGGAGACCCCAGGAAACGTTGTGCTGCCCGAGCCTGTGGGTGTGGGTGTTTATGCCCCTATGGGCTGCTGCTCTAGGGCTGAGTTTCCCTACTCCGGTCCTGGTGGGCCAAACACTGTTCAGGTTTTCATGCTGTCCCTAATGAATATGCTTGGATACATTTGCATACAATGGGGGCGTGGCATACAATTGCAGCACAGGCATATTTATTAGAGACAGCATGACACCTAAATGGTGTTTGGCCCTCCAGGACTGCATTTGGGAAACTCTGCTCTAGGAATTGCACATGTTTATGGTGTCTGTACCTGTAGGATAAAATATAGGCGTTTATGGATTATTTAATCTGCAATAACAGTTCTGTCTTTATTACCACGGTTTAGTACTGGGTAAAATATGGGGACATGGCTTGCAAGAGCCACAGTTGGGGCTTGAACCTTGACCTTCTGACCCTGAACACACTGGCTGTGTGTACTGCACCAAACTGTTGTCACAGAGACAGATCATTCCCTGGGGCTACCATTAGTGTTCATTGGACAGACCTTGTCTGTTGCACCACACGGCACCCATGTATACAGGGCTTGTCCTTGGTCTGCTGTGGGCAGATGCCACTGCCCCCTCAACCACCATCACCCCTCCGCCACCATGCTGACATGCCCTTATACCAGTGGTGCTGGTGATGCTCAGTCCCAGGCCATCCAGTGTGCCAGTAGGCAGCTGCCTGTGGTGAGGGTTCTCGTGTAGGGATGCCTACATGGACATGCGCGCTTCCCCCCGGCAATACCTGCCAATGTTCTGTGCCCTTGGGGGTACCTGCTGGGTAATATCCCCTGTGACATTGTGGGACACACACTCGTGCCCATGTTGGACCCTCATCAGTTGCTGTCTTGCTGCTTTACAGTTTCGGCATTCCTATGTGCCACCTAGGCATCTGCCTAGTCTGCACTGTGCCCCAGCTGGACCACAGCATAACAAAACTGCCCAATATAAAGGAGAAAACCCTGCTCACTGCTATTTCACTGTGGGATCATTCACTTTATAGGGGGACAGAGCATAGCCCCTTCAAAACATGATATCTTCCTTTTAATGCTTTGTCAGTAGTGTTGCTTTATATTTATCATTAGTAGCACTATTGGCCAGCTTGGTTATGGGGATTTGAAATGTGCTTCTGGTCATTTAATATGTTTATTTGCCTTTTTGGTTCGTGCACATGTATCACTACTATCACTTTTCTGGGTTTCCCTGGCTTTGCTGTACATTGCTGACTGAAATGGTTTCTTTCTCCTGCAAATGTGCCTCTAGCACGAGGTTTTCACTGGCGCTAATTTTCAGAGCTTCATCTCACGGCGTTAGTGTGCATGGGGCCTCTCCCCGCCCACTCTCCGAACATTGACCCCTCATCTACGCCCCTGGGGAGCCTTACTCCGCCCTCTGGGGAGCCTTCCTCCACCCTCTGTGCACCTTAACGCTGCCGCAGACATTATCGCGTGATACGTGACGTTCTCGCACAGTAAAGCACCATTATCATGTGATAACATCATGTATCGCATGATAACATCGCAGCTGCGATGTTAGCGCCGCTTAGTAAACATACCCCCTATATTCCCAAACCACTGCCTTCTACAGGCTCTCAATCACCGTTGAAGATCCTTGCTGCTGAAAAAACTGTTGCTCATACTCCAACAGCAGGAGTATCAGCAGTGACTGGGAGCCTGTAGATGGCAATGGCCTGGGAAGATAGGTGTACCTTTTATTTGGTTATTCTTACATGCAATATGCTCTGAGAGTTTGCAGGGGCAGCTACTACCGACAATGTTGATGTGGAATCACTGTTCTAATAAAATGGAGTTATATTGAACAGACGATTGGTAGGAGTATGTTAGAGCCATTGATGTGAGGAGGATCGAGCCTGGTTTGAAGTTAATGTTTACCATTGTCCCTACCTCCTTGGATTCTGAGGCTCTTTTCTCCGTCTGTATCCACCGTTTACCTGATGTGAAGTTACAGGCATGGAAATAATCTGAGTAGCACACTTATAAAAAAGAAACAAGTGGGAATTGAACCCTTGCTCCTTGCTTATGGAAGCATTGCACTAACCAGTAGGCTACACCTCCACTCTGCATGGTACGGCAATGGCTGGATACAAAGAGACTGCAGGTCACTGCCTAGAACGTCTGCTGTGTGTGCCGGCATAGGGCAGCCACCACCAGTACCCATGATGCAGTGCAGATGCCCAACAACAGTCAATCACAAAAGAATAAATCCCAATGGGAGAGATTAATAAATACCCCACCAAAAAATCTCCCCAAGACTCCTTAATGAAGTCAATGTGTCTTTTTGTCGGGCCGCAGAGAGGGAGGTTAAAACAAATTTTGAAACCACTCCAGACTACTGCGGAACATTTTAATCATCAAACAGTTCTTATGTTTTACTAAAGAACTGTTTGATGATTAAAATGGTCCGCAGTAGTCTGGAGTGGTTTCAAAATTTGTTTTAACCTCCCTCTCTGTGGCCCGACAAAAAGACACATTGATTTCATTAAGGAGTCTTGGGGAGATTTTTTGGTGGGGCAACAACAGTCAATAGCAGAGGGAGGAGTGGTTCAGTGGTTGGGACAGGTTACCTCAGGCCAGAAGGCTGGGGGTTCACTTCCCACATGGGGGACAAGCAACTTCAGTTCATAGGTACTAGGGTCTCTAGTCCCATGGCCACTTCTTGTGGCCTTGGGCAAACCACTTAACCCTTCATTGCCTCAGGTACACTTAGATTATGAGTCCCTTCAGGGGACAAGGGAATAAAAAGTACCTGTTAGTATATACATGTAAACCATACTGATTCTAAAGAGCATGGTATAAAAAAGAAAGACATAAACAGCTGATCTCCAGATGGAGAATACCGGGTGATATGTAAGATGCACTGACAGTGTGTGAAATAAGCACACAGCAGATACAAACCATGCCACTGAGCAGTTTCTGTGGTCACCCTGAGGATAGGACAGGTGATCAGCACTAGGTCCCCAGTTCCTGCAGTGCTAGGCATGTTCTCTGTTGCCCATGCCACAGATCCCCATCACTGCCAGTGTGTGGCAGGTGTTGTCTGTAGTGTGATATGCCAGTTATCTCTGCCACTGTGTTCTGCCCCTGTCTGACAGGGACCCACCTAGAACAGTGTATGTCAACATATCAGCCTCTACAGCAATAGCATTACTGTAGAGGTCAATATGTTGCATAAGATAAGCTCCCAAATATCCAAGAGGTATAGCACACAGGAAAGGTACATGTTTTCAACTGTAGTGGCTATGCATGTATAATGTGCGAGTTGGATGTAATTGTGAATCTAGATATACATGGGTGTATTGTATTTTGTGAATTTGCATGTATATGTCATTGTATGCCTAACTGCGTTAAAACGTGTAACTCCGGTGTGGACACGCCCCTGGAAAAGCAACACTATTTAGTGTTCTGACATGTGAATATGGCTCCAAAGGTGTCTTCAGACTTATTTTTAACTACCTTCACAGTAAGTGGGACAGAGAGGGAAACACTTTCACCCCAGTATTAATAAACACCCATTGTTGAGAAATAATACTGGTTTAGAGATCGGCCTCCCAAATCTTTGTCATTCCCCCAAGAAAGTTGGTAGAAACAGTGTTCTGGCCTTTGATAAAGGTGGTGCTTAGTTTTTTAATGGGAAGATGTTTTAGATGGAGAGAGGTTGCTGGTTTGCACTTAGGTTTGGAAAATGTCATCTGCATAAAGTTTATCTGCATGACTTAGACATTTTTACACACCAATCAGATCTGTTGGCTGTGAAAATGCCCTTTGTTCCTGACTACCATCGGACCCACTATTGCTTCTACATGGTTCAGTTTGTTGCCCTTCTGTCAAAGGTCCATTTGGCCTATTATAATTTCCAGATGTAGCCAATCTGGATTGCATTTACAGAGTAGCATCCCCGAAAAATGCTATATTGCTTACCCCCAGGGTACGTAGTTCTTTTCCCCATGTCTATGTTATGGACTTTTCCTTCAGAAACTTGTCCAGATCCTTTTATGACACAGCTATGCTTTATTTAAACATAGTTGTCCTTTTGTGTTGTTATAATATAGTGCTACTTTAGCCAACATAGGCTGTTATTCCACATTTTAGCAGTTCTAACGTAGACGTCTACGATGTACGTACATGTTTTGTCGGAATACAGTTTAGACGTATAGGTGGTTTGTCACTCCCATGCTCCTCCTCTACATGCCCACGTCCAGGTTACCCATCTTTCTTGTCTGTACGTGTAAAATGTTTTGTTGTTGGAATCGGGTCTAGACATTTACATGCCGAAAATGTCCAATCTGTACGTGTAAATGGCTTATTCGTGGTTCAGAATGACTCCCACTGGCTCCATTCTGTCTCCTGCTACTCGCTGTCTTCTTTTAGCCCTCTTTCCAGTGTCATCTGACCTTTTGCCATTTCTCCTTGCTCCTCATGGCTGCTTCCATTCTCCCTCTTAGTCTGTCTCTGACATATTGATCTTTCCCTTTTAGCTCCATCCTCTATGTCTTTCTTTATTCCCTCTGTAGTCACTCAAATTTCACTATCTCTTCACTCCTCAGAGCCCAGCATCTCTCTCTCTCTCTCTGACTGCACCTTCTCTGTTTGCCACTTATTCAACATCTTCGTCTCACTGTCCACCTCTCAGAGCCCAGCATTTCCCTCTCTGTCTACCCCTCAGAGCCCACCTCCTCTGTCATCCCCTCATAGCTCAGTATTTCTGCTCTTTCTCTCTCTGTTCCGCCTTGCAGTCCAGTATTTTCCCATCCCCTATGACAGAAACAGTTTCCTATGAAAAAAGTAGATTTCTGAAGCTTGTTCTCTCTGTACAACTTGTCTTTAAATGTTGATACTGTACTTACACGCTGCATGCACAGATTCTCAAATGATACAGCCTCCCATCATCAACTAATACCAAAGTTATATCTGAAAGGATTCCACAGATTCAAGGCCGGTCCCGGAGTTGTATGAGGTGTTGATGCTCTAGGCAAACCTTAAGACTTATGCCTCCCCTGTCTGACAGAATCCCTCTCTTCAGCCACCATATCTGTCCTTCTGCCTCTGTTGGTTGAGTACAGTCCTGTCTTCTTGTGCAGGCTGCTACCCCATGACCTACACTGGTACCCTTTTCTGCATTATGGCTTTTCGTGCTTGCCTCTTCTGTGCCTAATCTGCATGAATCCACTACAACTCTATCCTTCTGTCTCTGCAAACATCCTGCCACTTCTGCCTCCGCTGGGGGACACGTCTTCCCCATCCTATGCCACACTGCACTGCAGCATTTTGCATTGGCACCATCCTGTGCATTGGTACAGCTGCCTTCCATATGCTCATCCACTTTATTGGCTGCCAAATAGGGTGCCCACCAATATGGCAGGTCCATCAATTCCCACCTGTCCTTCCTTCCATCACCTTTACATTGACATTCGTTGGTGCTCTGTCCAGCGTTTGGCTTACAGCCATGGTCCTGCTGTAAGGTGCATACTTTCCACCTTAGGGTACCTTGTCTCTCCTTAGGATGCCTTATTTCCTGTTAGGACACCTTGTCACATCTTAAGGTGCCTTGAGGCACCTTGCCTCCTGTTAAGGTGCCTTAGCACATCTCAAGATGCCTCAAGGTATCTTGAGAAGTGCTAAGGAGCCTTAACAGGAGATAAGGCACCTCAAGCGCCTTAAGATGTGATAAGGCGCCTAGGTATGCCATTACTCTGCTACTCAACATGGGGTGGGGGTGGGGAGGTGCCAGAGGCACCAGACTATCATGCATTATTTTCACTTCACTGACTGCAACATTCACATGTTGCTCTGATGTCCTTGCTTTCTGTCACGGTTCTGCATCAGTTCCACTGTGCTTTCCAGTCATGCCTGAGCCATGCACATCCTGGCAATATAGCATTCTTTTGGGTCTATGATCCTTCACTATAATTTGTACATCCTGTAGACCCATGTCACTTAGTGTTCATGGCAGGGGGGTCAATGCTCCTTGTGACCTCAAAGTCCCCGTTACTTACTGTATGTATCGGGGGAGGAGGCATTGCCCATCATGCTCATTGGTGACTCTTTCCCCTATACTGCCCTCTCTATCCATGTGACCTATCCAGTGGGTGTCTGGTCCTTTACTCCAGCTTCCACTCCCCTGCTGCCACTCCATAGGCTTGCAGCATCCATGTGCTGGTGGCTGCTCTCTAGCCTTCGGTACTACATATGCCAGCAGCTTTGTGAGGCTCTCTGCATGCATGCCGCAACTCTGGCCTCTGCCAAGACTGCTGTGACAGTCCAGCTGCTTCCCCAGTGCATTTATCCTTCTTAAGGATGCATGCTGTTACTATTCATTTCCTGCCTTGGTGCACTACTGATTCCAGGGTCCCATTCTCACATGTCACATGGACTTACCTGTTGCTGTGGTATCTGCCTCCAAAGTTGCTGCAGCAGTCAGTCAGCCTGGTTCTCTGAATGGCCCAAAATCTCACCTTTATCTTCTACAGATCAAGTAGGATGCAGAAGCATCTGGTGGAGATGAGAGGCAATGGCATCCTTAGCTAGACCTGCTCCTGTCATTCACATGTAGCTAAATCTTCCCCTGTTATCCACCTGCCTCTCTCTCTCTGTTGCCTTTGAGTTGAGGGTCAGCCCCGTGCAGACACAGAGGCTGTAACATGTGGTTATGGAGCTTTCACAGACTCCTGCTGTTCTTTGCATCTTCCATCCCTCCCATCAGATACCCTGGTTTGTAACACAACCCGTGGGCATCACTGAAGGCTGGCATCAGAGACTGTACATGTACAGTTTAACATCTCTGTGCCAGCAATGCCTACACCCATGTGTACATTATATACTGCATGTTCCTTGACCTAGGAGTTGAGTCCTTGCAGGGCCTTGGTCTGCCTTCATACAGTGCCTAGCCTCACCATAGATATGTACTATGACATTTGCACAAGCCCATGTGCCACTATACACACATCCCTGCATCTCTTTCTTATGTGCCTGCCATGCCTTTCCTGTCTCTTGCCTCTGGTTCCCTTGCCACTGCTCTGCTTCTCTGTGTTTGCTTATTCTTCCTGCCTAGTTCCAATTGTGCTTCTGATTGTCTCTGGGCCTATGGCTGGCTCTACTCATACCATGTTTGCTCAGAGTGGTGCTGCTCTTACGGGCCCCTTTGAGAGTGTTTCCCAGGGCAGAGGCCTGTCTTGGCTATCTTTTCACCCAGCCCTGACTGCCTCATTTCCTTGCCTGTACATTGGTTGTCTGCCTACAGCTACATGTCCCCCTGTGTGCTGAGTCTTTTAGTTATTTACTGTGCTAGGTCCATGTGGATGCTCTCCCAGACCTGTCGCTGCAGTATGGGGAATCAGAGGAGCACCTCCTCTTCCTGTACCATGCAGCTGAGCAGCAGGGTTTCTGTCCATGTAAAGTGCCACTGCCTTGTGGACATGGCTGCATCCTTCTCTACTGCCTGTGGAACATGTGCATGTGCAGAGCTTCTGTGGAGCGGGCAAAACATATGGTTCCCTACCAGCACATGCCCATTCTCAGGGACTGCACCTGCATACCTATTTCACAATACTCCTGCATGTTTGCATTTCTGTTTTTCTCTGAGAGTTTTACATGTGCCCAGTGCTCCATCTTCTGTAATACATATGTGAAAATCATTGTGGCTGTGGGCACATGCAAATGTAGAGATGTGAGAACACCAATTTTGCACAGGCCATGCACATCTACTGAGATGTGTGCAAAATTACCATTCCGTGCTGCAGTTTTCTATTTGCACATCCCCATGCTCGCCTGATGGCCTTTCTAAATGTAGTTCATGCAGGGTCAGTGCAACATCTACAGGGTGGTAACTTAAGAGGATACAGAGCAAAACAATTTACTGAGTATCATTTAGAGCTGATTGTGATGAGAAATGTGATGGTTCATGTCAGTATGAAGGTACGGCAAGATACAGCAAAACTGGCATGAGTAGGATGGATGACATGGGAGGGGAGAACCATGTACCAGGAATCAGTGGTGGGGAGATTGAGCTTGGATGGGCAAATGGTTTTAAAGATTGGAACTAAGATGACAGTGCTAGAAGAGATTTAGGAAGATCTGCAATGATGCTATCAATTTAATATATGCATATAATTCTTCTTTATTTCAGTGAGAGAAATTTAATTTAATACATCCATAAACTCAGATATGATGCAATCCCCTTTTGTATATAATGTACAAAGTTCTCCTGTTATCCTTGTTTAAATCTCCCTATTATTTATTATGTATAAATTTCACCTGTTATCCATGTTTAAATTCCCTGTTCTATGTAAGTTCAATGTACGGCGGTTCCTCATTGTTCAAACCTGTTCCTTGTAAACCGCGCTGATGCCAAATAGTGCGGTATAGAAAAGTGTTAAATAAATAAAAAAAAATAAAATAAATAAATAAATTTATAGCCTGCCTATACCTCCAAATTCTAAGCAGGTTACGGCAATCAGCAGAAAGCCTTCTTTTACTGTGTACTCCTTTACAATTAGGTGACATAATACTACTCAGAGTTACCATTTAACAAAAAAATCTCCCAAATAAATTTGTTTTAAGTGGCTGTTGGAATCCCATGTAATATGGAATTTTTCTAGTTTCTACTGACAATGTTCCATTCTATAGCAGCAACATATTTGTATGCAAATAACCTATCCGATATCCGCTTAAACTTATAATTCTTCACTGACCGAGATATTCTAGAAGAAATGTTAAACAGTATAACATCACCAATATAAGACGGAAATCAACCATGTGCATTCTTGAAACAAAACATAACAATTTGAATTTAACTCTGGTTACTATCAACAGCCAATGCAGTTGCTTAAATAGGATTACACTCTATTATATTATCCATGAAAGAACAGATACATTTTGTAAAACTTGCAAACACATTATGGGGTATGTTTACTAAACAGCAGTAGCGGACTCCGTGCGATATAGGAGCCATGGCCCCATTGATTTCAAACCGCTGTTTAGTAAACATACCCCTATATTTCTTGGCAATACCTAGGTAAATGATATTACAATAATCCTATTATGACAAGACAAAAGCATGTACCAAGAACTTCATGTGGTCAGTTTCAAAATTTGATATATTAGAGGTCCATCAATTTAAGATATACTTTCCTTGTTAAGGCTTTTATCTGTTCTTCCATGGATTATTTGAATTGAATGATAATTTGAAAATTTTTATTGACTGTAGCAATGGAATTTCTATTTTGGGAAATTTCAGGGAAGATAGTAGGGAAAAGGGTCATAGTCTGCTCTACCCAAAGCAATTTTGTGTTTTTTTTCTGGATTTGATTTCATCTGATGTTCATCCAAAATTTAATTACTTGAAAAAAAATCTGCCAGTTTCTCATAAGCGACCATTAGGTCATCTTGAATCAGAATAATAACAAACCCTCATATATTTAAATCATTTGAAAAGGAAGATTTCCTAAATGAAATCCTCCCACTTATTGACTGCCCATTAACTGACCTTGATGCTCTATTAACAAACTGGAACATTACAATCTCAAATGCTGCCTCTGCTCCTAAACCAAACCAGAGCCTGAGACATAAATATTCTCAGAACTGATATTCTCATGATCTAAAAAAACTAAAACAAGCCCTGAGGATGATAGAGCATACTTGGAGGGTTACGAAGTCTGTACATGACAAAACACTGTACATGACAACAATGAAACACTACAAAGATGCTATTAGTAAGAGAAAGAAAGATTATCATACTGAGAATCTCACTAAATCTCTCAGTCATCCAAGGGAATTATTTGAAATTGTTAAATCCCTCACTCAGAAATCTAATACAAAAATTAATACATACAGCATCAAACCACAGGGCCTTACATTCCATTACATAAACAAACTGAAACATCCATTCACAGAGATAATCTTTCACCCCGAAACAGATCTACTGTCTTCAGTATAATAGAAAACCTTCCACATGATCGATCGGAAACAACTTAAAAATATAGGGGTATGTTTACTAAAGGGCGCTATTTGCACTGCTGTCATGTTATCAGCAATAAGGTACCTTATCACGCGATAATGGCACTTTACTGGGCAATAAGGTACCTTAGCGTGCGATAACGCACGCAGCGGCACAAACGAGCACTGAAGTTGGAGAAAGGCTCCCGGAGGGTGGAGGAAGGCTCCCCAGGGGCGGAGAGAGAGGGTCAATGGGTGGAGAGTGGGAGGGGAGAGGCTCCCTGTACACTAACGCTGTGGTATCCGGGGCTGAATACTAACGCCAGTGAAACCCTGGCGTTAGAGCAGATTTAAAGGGAAGAGAAACCATTTACGTCAGCAATGTACAGCAAAGCCAGGGAAACCTACAAAAAGTGATAAGTGTGATACATGTGCACGGAACAAAAGGGCAAATAAACATAACCAAGCTGGGCAATAGTGATATTAATGGGAAACATCAAAAAACACTACCAAGAAAGCTCCAAAAAAAAGATATTAATTTTAGAAGGGTCTATGCTCTGTCCCCATACAAGGTGAATGATCCCACAGTGAAATAGCGCCGATCAGGGTTTTCCCTTTCTATTGGACAGGTTTCCTATGGCGTGCACATGTTCCACAACAGCAGGGTGGCATGTCGGAACGGGCAACTGGACAGATGCTGGAAAAGGGGATACAGAGGGCTGCAGGCGGCACATGCTCTGGTGCAGCTGGGCCACAGTGCAGACTAGGGTGATTCCTAGGTGGCCCATAGGAATGCTGAAACAGTAGAGCAGCCAGACAGCAACTGATGAGGGCCCAACATGGGCACAAGTGTATTTCCCACAGTATCACAGGGGATAGTATCCAGCAGGTACCCCCAAGGGCACAGAACATTGGCAGGGGGTGCTGGGGGGAAGCATGGACATCTATGCAGGAACCCCTACCCCAGAACCCGCAACATAGGCAGCCGCCTATCAGCACACTGGATGGCCTGAGACTGCGCACCACCAGCACCACCAGCAGAAGGGCATGTCAGCATGGTGGCAGAGGGGTACTGGTGGTGGAGGGGGCAGTGGCAGCTGCCCACAGCAGACCATGGCCTAGCCCTGTGTAGGTGGGTGCCATGCACTGCAACAGACAGGCCCTGTCTGATGAACAGTCATGGTATCCCCAGGAAATGCACTGCCCCTGTGGCAAGAGGGTGGTGCAATACACACAGCCAGTGTGTTCAAGAGCAGAAGGTCACAGGTTCAAGTCCCAGCTGTGGTTCCTTCAGACCCAGTCCCTATATTTTACCCACTACTAAACTGTGGTAATAAAGAGGGAACCTTTATTGCAGATAACATAAACATGCCTCAAACGCCTATATTTTACCCTAAAGAGCACAGACACCATAGACATGTGCAATACCTAGAGCAGAGTTTCCCAAATGCAGTCCTGGAGGGCCAAAAATCATTCAGGTGTCATGCTGTCTCTAATAAAGATGCCTGTGCTGCATATCTATGCACCGCCCCCATGGTATGCAAATGTATCACATGCATATTCATTAGGGATAGCATGAAAACCCGAACAGTGTGTGGCCCACCAGGACCGGAGTTGGGAACCTCTGCCCCAGAGCAGCAGCCAACAGGGGCAGAAACACCCGCACCCACAGGCTCCAATATCCACAGCCTCATGAAAAGGCAGGATGTTGGGCCCTGCGTGCAGCAGCATCTCCCAATACTAGCACTTGCATACCTTAGCAATGCCACTCTAAACTTGGGAATACGTTACACATATATCAAAAGGTTGCTATGATTAATCGCAGATAGCAATTCCTAGGTCAAGCACAATTTGCTGATTGAGCTGCATAATAGCAACCTTTCTGATGTCTGTGGAGTGTGTTTCAGTTCTGGTGTCTGACAGGGTTTACCACCCCAGGGAGTGACTCCAACAGTATTGCGTACGATAGCCATGCCTGCACTGTGCCCAGGACTGGTGAGGTGGCCAGGGCTTCCAAAAGCCTCTATATTTGCACAATGCTGGCATAGGTGTGGGAGTGTGTGTCTTTCCATACAGTGTGTGGTGGCTGCCAACACCTTACGCAGCCCACACTGCTTGCACTGTTTCCAGTGTTAGCTTGCCAATGTGCATAATGAGGAGCTAGGTACTGTGGGTATAGCCCGGAAAGGGTGGCCTGGGCAGGATGCATCTGCACAGAGCATAGGGCAATGGCTGGGACATTGTAGTGCCCGGCCACCACCTGCACGGACAGGGTGGCCACAGCATGTCATGCTGGGAGGTCACTGTCACCCTGACTGAGCAGTGACCATGGCATGGCTAGGTTCCCCCATAGTGCTTTATAGTATTTCTCTCAAGTGATATTTATGGGTTCTCTTTTTTGGGGCCCAATCACTGACTTATTTGCTTGGTGTGTATGTTAATATCCCAGTTCTGGGTACATACATCTTCTCCAGGAACATGCACTATGGACTAGCTAGCAGACTGTCTGCAGTTAATATGTGTCTGGCTGGAGACTCACTGTGCTTGCTGCTGGAGAATGTCAGATAGTGGTGGGGGGCAGCTGAGCATTTCCAGGCCTTCTGTCTGCCTTGCCTTATGGATGTGTACAGATCTGCATTGACTGCCCTGTAGGGGTGTCTGTTCCCCATCAGGACTGGTGTTGATGGTAAACCTCTACTGCCACCATTGCAGGGAGGTAGAATGTGGATCTGTTGGTGGGAGATCCTGTTTCCCACCCTGAGCCACAGTGGGTTGGGTAGTGGTACATAATCTGCCTATGGTCCAAATACCTCCCCCTCCCACCTACATCATGTGACCATGACACCAACACAGGATATGCACTATTCTGGGTGCATCACAGCCCATAAGGGCTAGACATGACTGAGAAATACAGATGGACACAGATGCATCCTAGGTACGTCTGCAGGAACTACCTATCACACACACTAGCACTGATGAGGACCTACAGCATGGCCTATTTCAACCATGAAAGGTGCTGTGGACCTGGTGCTGGGCGCCCCACCTCACCCTCAGGGTGAGCACAGTACCCGCACAATGTGACGATCTGTAGCTACTCTGTGCCAGTAACACACACGGTCAGTACCCCCTACCAGACTGAGGTGCTGTGTGGGTGCATACCCCATCTTGTGATCATCTGTAGACTGCTGATTTGCATGTGCAGTGCATCATGGGTACGGGTGGGTTAACGCTATCCTGGTAACCACAGGAGACAGTTTGTGTGGTGACCTGCAGTCCTTCTGTAGCCAGCCAGGGGTTCGTTGGTAGCTGTAGCCCAGTGGTTACTTCACTGTTTGTGGAGCCAGAGGTCATGGGTTTGATCCCACAGTGGGGTTATTTGATAGGGCTGTCTGAGGCTTTTTCTTTTTTAATTTAAATTAGTGCTGCCAGCATAAACACCTTCCCAGTGCTGTAACCTTAAGGTGCCTCATAAGGCGCCCTATAAAGCGCTCTATAAGGCGCCTTATAAGGTGCCCTATAGGGAACATTATAAGGTGCCTTGGCGGACAGTGCACTTTATAATGTGCCCTCTGGAGTGCCTTATAGGACGCCTTTTGTGGCACCTTAGGTTATGGCACTGTGAGGGTGTATTTGCTGGCAGCACTAATTTAAATTAAAAAAGAACATGCCTCAGACAGCACTGATTTAAGGTAAAGGATATTGCCTCAGATAGCTTTACTCATCAAGTCCACTGGGGGATTGAACTCATGACCCCTGTTTCATTAGTCAATGTATTAACCACTGTGTTACACCTCTGTTGCTGTGTTTGCAGGTCTGCGCACCTAATTAAGGCTAACGCGCATTAACGTGCCACAGCTCCTTCTATTGCATGAAAACATACCTTATCGCAGGATAACCCTAAATGCTACCTTAAGACCGGAACGCCCACTACCTTATATGGCATCCTGCACACTAACGCCGGGCGCACGTTAAGACTGCTTAGTAAACATATCCCATAATTTCTCAAATTAATGCTACTACATCTAGTCTTGACCCTTGCCCAGTAATATGGCTGAAAGCATCTCGGGATGAACTCTCACCATTCATCCTCAAAATAGTTCACTAATTATTGAGACAAGGTGTGATGCCATCAGTATTCAAGCACGCAATAATATGGCCAATATTAAAACATAATTCAAAGGATAAAGAAAACCCCAAATCATACAGGCCTATTTTCAGCCAGCCATTCCTGGCCAAAATTATTGAAAAAAAATCATTCAAACCCAATTTCAGGATTATATTGATTTGTATTCTCCTTTAGACAATCATCAATATGGATTTAGACCATTTCATGGAGTGGAGACTCTTCTACTTGCCCTATTTGATAGATTGATTTGGGAAATAGATAATCCTCAAAAAGCTTTTGTCCTTGTATTTTTGGACATTGCTTCAGCATTCAATAGCATTAGCCATAATTTACTTCTCAAGAGACTACACCAAATAGGAATACAAGGCATGCTACTGCAATGGTTTCAGTCATATCTTTCTGATCGCACCCAACAAGTTAAGCTTGGCCATTAGAATTCTAGATCTTACAAACAAGAGCAAAGCATCCCACAAGGGTCTGCTCTCTCTGCTATCCTTTTTAATATATACCTGCAACCAATATGAAATATCTTCAAAAACTTTGATGTAGCATATAATATCTATGCGGATGATATAATGCTATATCTCCCCATTGACATGAAAAATCCAATCCCGCCTCAACTTACATCCTGCTTAGTGAAATAGCAATCTGGCTAAACTCTCATAACCTAAAAATAAATTATACCAAACTGAGGTATTATACATCACAAGGAATCAAAACTCCTCCCCCCCTCAAAATCTCCTCCTCCCAGAAGCAGAATTAGACATAAAGAATGAGGTGAAATACCTTGCTGTTACCCTACATCATACACTCGGTATGATCACACAAATTAAGCTAACCACAAGTCTGATCTTCTACAACTAAAAATGATTCAACTGAGACCATTGCTTTCTACCCATGATTTCAGATTAGTGCTCCAAGCTATTATTACTCCACACTTTGATTTTTGCAACTCCATTCTCCAAGGATTCCCTAAACAGACCCTCCATCAATTTCAGATGGCTCAAATTGTTGTTTCTCGTACCCTAGCAATGATCGCATCACTCTATTACTATACAAGCTTCATTGGCTACCAGTCTTAAGCCTCATCAAATACAAATCTTTGATGATCACATTTAAGCTTCTGAGAAACATAGCCCTATCCTAATTCTCCTCTCTAATAGTCCCTCCGATGATAGAACAAGAAGAGGATGTACTCAAACATCATAATAGTCCCTTCAAAATTTTGTAAAATTATTCATTCTACAAGCAATAGAACCTTCTCTTATTTTGCTCCTGTTCTCTGGAACTCACTCCCTGAAAAGTTAAGATCCATCAAAGATCTCCAAATATTCCGTAAGGAAATCAAAACACACTTGTTTTATGAATATTTTGGTAACTCAACAAACCAGTACAATATGTACCCAACCTAAATGTGAAATTACTGTGAACCTCCACATCAAACCCCTCACTATACAACACTCTTAGGGGTATGTTTATTAATTGGTGGTAGCGACTTCTGTGCGATATCGGCTCCAATATCGCACGGAAGCCGCTAAAGCCAATTTGTAAACATACCCCTTAATATCTTTGTAGATCTCAAACCTATAGTTAACTCAAGACACCCTGGCGAATATGTAGACTGAGATAGGCAATATCTGTAAATAATTTAAATATGATCTTTGTAAAAATGTTCTCTGTAAATATGTTATAATCAGTTCTCATGTTACACCCAGGTTTTATGGTTTTTTGGGGGGTTTTTATTAGATTATAATCAGTTTTACACCAACTTAAAAATTAAGACAATCAGAAAGGAAAATATCATCTCACAAAACCATGAATATAAGGAAATAAAGCTGATATAGACCACATTATTGGGATTCGGCTGTGGAGCTACAATAAGAACCACAGATACAAACTTAAGAAAATAAGGCTACAAGCCCACATAACAGGAGAAAAAAAAAAAACCTACGGTTGTACTCCCCTGAAAATCTCACCTTGCTCTTCTGTCTGCAATAAATTTTTCCAAATGGGATACATCAGTAAAAATATATGAGGCACCATCATAATTCACAACACATTTGCAGGGAAATCTTAGGAAAAAAGTAGCGCCCAGCAGAAGGACCTGTGGCTTAAGAGCTAAAAAAAGGTTTTATGTTTAAAGCTTAATGTATCTGTTTTATTCATTGTAAACTGCCCTTGATCTCTGGAAGGGGTGGTATAGAAAAGCTTTTAAATAAATAAATAAATAAAATAAAATAATATTATTAATGAATACATAAAATAATACAATATATTAAGGCAAAAAAAATCCATTAGGATTATTAAAAATGAGGGACTCTTACTTCTAAACACGTGGATTTAGAGACAATATGCTACCTAATAAGGCCAAATTGTCTCCTATAAAACTATATAATAAATCATAACCAAAAAGGTTTGTCAGAAATGAATGTTTTCAAAAATTAATATATACTCTTTATAATGAAAAATTGATACTTATTTATGAATTACTTTTCATATTTAATTTAATAAAATATAGAGGCTACTTTTAGAAAGGACATGATGATGGGAATTGAAATGTCTAGGTCAAAATTCACACAGTTTTTTACAAGAAGCTGTGCCAAACAGTTCAGTTGTATGGGAGACCTTATCTCCCAATGAGTAACTCAGTTCATGAATGAAATTGCTGGATGTTTTTCATGGGCATGAGATAGAATCATAGAAACAGGATGGCAAATAAAGACCATACGACCTATCCAGTCTATATCAACTACTTCAGTCCCTTTCTTTCCTTTACAGATCTTCCATGTTTGTTCTATGCTTTCTTGAATTCAGAAACAGTCCTTGTCTCTACTATCACCACTGGGAGACTATTCCATGCATCTACCATTCTTTCTGAAAGACATATTTCCACAAATTATTCCTGAGTCTATCCCCATTCACCCTCATCCTATGCCCCCTCATTGCAGAGCTTTCTTGCAATTGAAAGAGGCTTTTCTCCTGTGCATTTATGCATATTTAAACATCTCTATCATATCTCCCCTCTCCTGCCTTTCTTCCAATGTATACATAATGAGATCTTTAAGTCTGTCCCTATGTCTTATGGACAAGACCACTAACCAGTTTGGTAGCCACCCTTTGCACCAACTCCATCCTGTTTATACCCTTTTGAAGCTGTGGTCTCCAGAAGTGCACATAACACTCTAAGGGCCACTTTTACTAAAGGGTGGTAGCTGACAATGTATGTTCTGGAGCAAGCTGAATGCACATTGGGACACAGTTGCCAGCTAGCGTGGGGCCATGAAAGTTAGCGGATGACAATATCTGTGCTAACTGTCCAATGCATGTTAAGAGCACGAGTTGGCAGGGTTGGGGTAAAGAGTGGGTGCAGTGTGCTTTGTGCAGTTAGCGCAGGGTTCACACTGCGCACTAATTGCACTAGCACGGGATCCATCTAATGCCACGTCAATAGGTGGCGATAGGTGCACCCATGCTAACACCACATGCACTAAGGGATGGGCTTTGTGTTAACTGGCAGGGAAGTGCTTTCATGCCCTTGACAGTTAATTCAGCGGTGTTGCACCTAACGCGCTATCATTTCAGTACTTTTGCCGCATTAGGCACAACACTATATTGCCCATTAGTAAAAGTGGCCCTTAATGAGGTCTCACCAAAGACTTATACAGAAGCACTATCACCTCCTTTTTCCTGCTGGCCATTCCTCTCTCTATGCACTCAAGCATCCTTCCGGCTTTTGCCGTCACCTTTCTACCCATTTAGCCACCTTAAAATCATCAGAAACAAACACCCAGCAATCAAACATTACTGATAAAAGGAACTCTATTGTTGATTTCATGTTTGTTCATGGTAACAGTAACTTCATTCAGTGGTATATTTACCAACCAAATGTTATTTACAACTGCAATTTTTGTTTCAGAAAAATCATTATACTTAATCAAAGTAACTTTGCATTTCTCTTTCACATTCTAACTGACAAATCAGAAAGAGCTTTGGTTATCTTGCCATCTACTCTCCAACAGTTCCTTTCCACTGACATTCTTCTCCGCTCCAGCTTCCCACCACTCTCTATGAATGACCAGGTAGATACCTGGACCTCCTTGCTTTCCTCTGCATTGGATCGAATTGCCCCCCTATCTGTTATCCCTCCTCCTGCCCATCCACCCACCACCCTTGGTACCACTCTGGTCTCTACTTGCAGTGCACTCATCTTCGTCGCGCTGAGCACCTCTGGCGCAAGCGGCCCTCCTCAGTTTCACTCAATTTCTTTCGTGCATGTCACCATCATTACCATTCCATGATCCACACTGCCAAGCAATCCTATTACTCTGATCTCATCGCCACCTTGTCTAATTCCTCTCGACAGCTCTATTAGGTCTTTGCTTTCTGTTGGCAACCTGGGCCCCTACTCTAGCTCCTGCACCTCCTCCTCCAGCTGCTGATCCAACCCTCTTGGCTGCTTTTTTTTTCCGAGAAAATACAATCATTGTGTTCCATGTTTTTATCCTGCCCTCTTTCCCTTTCCCCTTTTTCTCTCTCTTCCCCCACTCCCCTTTCCCCTCTTTCCCCCTCCCCTGCTCTATCTCACACCTGGCACTCCTTCCGGCCCATTACAGCCACTGAACTGTCTAAGGTCATCACCTCATATCACAAAACAACTTGTCCACTTGATCCCATTCCCTCCTCCTGGATTCTGGAGCCCTCACTCACACTCTTGCCTTTTATTCGTCAGTTTGTTAATTCCAGTCTTACCTCAGGCCTTTTCCCCACCACTTGGAAACATGCAATCATTCTACCCATCATGAAGAAACCATCTCTCGACCCCACCACTCCTGCAAATTCTCCAAACTCCCTTTCCTTTCAAAAATCCTGGAAAAACTGGTTTTCTTCCAACTCTCCACTCACCTTGATTCCACATCTGCTCTTCACCCCCGCCAGTCAGGATTTAGAACAGGGCACAGCACTGAAACCATCCTCCTTTCTCTCCTCGTTGAGCTTCACCAATCACATGATAAGGGCAACCTCTCTCTTGCGATTTCCCTGGTCCTTCGATCTAGTCGATCACCCCACATTTCTCACTCACCTCCACAACCTTGGGATCCATGGCACTGTTCATCATTGGCTTTGCTCTTTCCTCTCCTCTCACACCTTCTCTGTCCAAACAGGTCTCACCTCTTTCCCCATGACCCCTCTTTTCTCTGGCATCCCTCAAGGTTCTGTTTTAGCCCCCCTCCTCTTTAATGTCTTTCTCGCTCCACTTGCCCTTATTGTCCAATAGTTTGGGGTTTCTGGTTATTTCTATGCTGACGATATTATCCATCTACTTCACACCAGCCCTCTTGCTCCCGATCTCACTCCCTTGGATTCTTGCCTTTCCCATGTCTCCTCTTGGTTAAAGGATAATTTTCTACACATTAACCCATGCAAATCTGCCGCTATTTGGTTCACTTATGATGCTTCCTGTCCTCCCTTTGCCGTCATATTGTGTGATACCCCTATACCCCTCGTGTCATCTCTCAAGTATCTTGAGGTCACCCTGGACTCCTCCCTTACATTCCACCAGCACATCTCTTCCCTCATCCGTAGTTTCTTTGTCTCCTTATGCCAAATTCGTACCGTCCACCCTTTTCTCTCTCTCCCATCATTAACCACCCTAACTCTGTCCCTCATTATGACCAAACTTCATTACTGTAATGTTGTCCTTGCCAGTTTACCACAATACCAACTTTGACAGCTACAACTCATCCAGAACACTGTGGTCTGTCTTCTCACCCACTCCTCCCAATCTGATCACGTTACCCCTCTGCTCATAGGACTACACTGGCTTCCCCTTAGCTCTAGGTTCACATATTTTATTTATTTATTTATTTATTTATTTATTTAACATAGTTTATTTACCGTCTTTCTTCAATTCAAGACGGTTTACATAGAACATAAGGTAACAGTGTTGACACAGCTATTTTACATAGAACAATAACTTTATGATTATAACAGTGAAGCAAATTCAATAGAACTATTTACATATTTACAGAGAGGAGTGGTTGGACAAGAAGGACATGGATGGGGGCGAAGAATGAAGAGGGGGAGGGTCAAGGAGAAGTGAGATCTGTAAGTTGATTAGGAGAGCTGTGGTTTAGGGTGGCACTGTAAAAGTATTTCTGAAAGAGGTAGGTTTTAAGCCTTTTGCGGAATTCAGAGTGGTCGGAGCATCCTCTTAGGTCTGGTGGGAGGACATTCCATATGGAAGGGGCAAAGAGGGAGAAGATGTGGTTACATGCAGATTGTTTGCTCTTTTTCTTCTGTGAGGGTGTTTTCAGGATGCTTGCAGTGTTTGGCCTCCATGATCTGGCGCTGTTTGGTTTAGAGAGAAGGGAGAGTAGACAAGGGGCAGATTCATTGTGTATTACTTTGTGTATTAGTGTGATGGCTTTGAATTTTATTCTGGCCTACAATGGGAGCCAGTGGAGGCTCTGGAGGACAGGGGTGATGTGAGCTCTCTCTTTAACCTGGAAAAGAGACGGCTGAGGGGAGATATGATAGAAGTCTATAAATTAATGAACGGAGTGGAACGGGTAAACGTAGATCCATTGTTTATGTTAACAGAATATAGAAAGACTAGGGGACATGCAATGAAGCTACAGGGTAAACTATTTAAGACTAATAAAAGAAAATATTTTTTCACTCAACGTGTAATCAAACTCTGGAATTTGTTACCGGAGGATGTAGTAAAGGCTGTTAGTGTAGCTGGGTTTAAAAAAGGTTTGTACAATTTTCTGGAGGAAAGGTCCATAAACCATTATTAAGAAGGGACCCAGGATATCAATGCTTGACCCAGTACAAGCATTGTGGAACCTGTGTCTTTTGGGGAAACTGCTAGGTTCTTATGACCTAGATTGGCCACTGTTGGAAACAGAATACTGGGCTTGATGGACCTTGGTCTGACCCAGTATGGCATATCTTATGTTCTTATGAGCTTGTCTGGATGTGTTGGTTATTAGGCATACTATTGAATTCTGAACCATTTGGAGGGGGTGGATACTCTGTTTTGGGATACCGTGATATATGAAGTCATCCACACTTGTATCCCTCAATAGCTGGCAGATCAGCTTCACCTTCACATTCCCCTGTGTCTCCTCTGGTTCCTCCATGCCAATTGTCTTTCTCTCCCCTCCCCCACTCAGGCACACCTCGAGTTTACACATCATTCTGCTTTCCATTTCCTGGGCCCCGCTCTCTGGAACTTACCACCATCTTCACTCCACATGGAACTCTTTTACCCCAGATTTAAAGCCATGCTCAAAACTTACCTTCTCCACCTTGCTTTCGACCTTCCCCCTTCCCGTCCTGACTCCTGTCTACCTGCCTGATGGTCCTCTCCTATCAAGGAAGAGCGAGCCCTCCTCTGGAGTTGTATTGCCTAGTACTGTGTCTCCCTTTCCACTCTTCTTACTCTCCCTTGCCTGTCCTCTTTCTCACTCTCCTTATCTTTCCTGTCCAAAAAATAGAGTTCTTTTCTGCTTTCTATGCCTGTGGCCACTTTGATTTTGTAAACCACCCTGACGCTATTGTTTGGGTGGTATATCAAATGCTGAAATAAAGTAAAGTAAAGACCCATTCAGGAAAAGTTCATGTGGGCACAAGCAATGAATATTTTTGGTTTATTGACACATCCCTAAATTAGATAGCGGAACTCGGCAAAAAACAATGCCAGTCAATCATTCAGTAAGCAAAGATATGATAGCAGAAGAAGCCTCTGTGGTTAAGTGAGCACAACTTTGCTTGTAAAGTCTCCTGAGATGGTGGACTTATTTGGAAAATTCTTTATTTTAAATTCTTTAAAAGCATAAAATAGTTATTGGCTTGGCTTAAAGCTTTAGCTTTAATTTGCCTTAGTCTGTAATTAGGCCTTTTATACTTTTAAAACAAAACAAATAAGAAGTTAGGGCCCAATATTCAGCTAAAGCAGCTAGCCAGCGCCACTGAACTTTAGACCTGGATATTCAATGCTGGGGCCATATTCATCCACTTCCCAGTTAGGTCCAGTAGTTGAAGTTAGGCCAGTCTTTACTACGCCTGACTTTCGCCACACTGCAATAACCGGGCAGAGGCTCAATTATCACTGCCCGGTTATCGCCGGGTTCTGCCACTGAAACGCCCCAGTGCTAACTAGCTAGCATTGGGGTGTGCAGTGGTGGCACCTGTGAATATCAGTAATACTAACCGGGTTAGTGCTACTGAATATCCCAGCCAGGGGGATCATCATGGTTAGCAGGTATTCTGTGTTAATCACTTTAAATATTGGGCTCTTAATCTTTTCCTATCCACTCTCCCCAACTTCCACTTACCCCAGGCAAATCCCTTAATTTATAGTCAGGTTGTCCAATTTTGAGTCCAATTCTGAGTGAAATTGGTTACGCAGGATATTTTAATCAACAAGTAATTAACCCTTACTGGATTATTATCAGTTCAGTGAGAAGAAATGATGTAATGTTAAATCCTGAAGTCCTTCCTTTAGTTCAGTGGTTCTCAAACTGTGGGTCAGGGTCCCAATTGGGGTCACACCATCAGTAGATGGGGTCACAGAAATAGGGCTGCTCCCCCTCAGTGAAGGTTTACAGGCTCTGTCTCCTTCCTGCTTTGTGGGCTTCCTGTAAGAGTGCATACCCTTGCAGAATACCGGGATCTGAGCACTCACTTGAACACAAGGCCCTGTGCTGATTCCTAATACTGTTGCCACTGCTGCCTTGATGCTTTGGATGGTCACCTGACAATTTATTTTATTTATTTATTTAGCAAGCATTTGTATACCGCTTCTTCCAGTGATCAGAAGCGGGTATGATTACATAGAATAAGCTGTCAAATCAAGACAGAAAATTTGTGGTGTATACATATTGATTCGTAAGGTAAGCACGGCACACAGAAAATTATCTACTTCTTATATATGGGGAAAAGAATTTACATATGTACATTTTTTTACATAGAAGGTTCTCTGGGTCTCTGGGTAGATAGATGCCCCTCAAGTGGATTTAGAACAGGTTGAAGTGGCTTTGAAATAGCTGCGTCTTGAGGTTTTTTCTAAAGTCTGATAGATCTTTGCTGGCTCTTAGATTGGGCGGTAGTTGGTTCCATAGTGTCGGTGCTGCGTATGAGAAGGCCCTGTTACTAGTACTGGCCTTGACAGATCTTATATCTGTTGGAGTGTGGAGGGTGTTGGAGTTGATGGTTTTTCTGTTTCTGTTGGTTGGTTGTATGCAGATTAGGGTGGAGAGGAAGGATGGTGCTATGCTGTGGATGAGTTTGAAAGTGGTTGTCAGTATTTTTGTATTTTGTGCGAGCTGTAATGGGGAGCCAGTGCAACTCTATTAGTACTGGTGTGATGTGTTCAAGAAGACTTTTCCTCATAATGATCCTTGCAGCTACATTCTGCGCCATTTGCAGGATGTTTAGGGTTTTCTTAGGCAGACCTTGAAAAATGGCGTTGCAGTAGTCGAAATGTGGCATGATGAGTGTTTGAGCGACGGATCTGAAGTCGTTGGGATCAATAATGTTCCGTATAGGTTGTAGAACTCTCAGTTTGTGGAAAACTGCCCTGTTGGTTTTGCGGAGATGTTTTTCCATTTTTAGGTCGCAGTCAAATGTTACTCCTAGATATTTTATTTCTTTCTTCGTTTGGTAGGTATTGTTGCACAGGGTTATTGTTGTAGGGGGGTCAAAATTCCAGTTTTCTTATGGTTGATCGCCATGCTGCTTTGTTGTAACCAGTTTTGCATCTCGCCGAGGCATGTTTCGAGTAGGCTGTAGTCCGGGTTATCAGTGTCAAGTTGTGTGTACAGCATAATATCATCGGCATAAATGTGGTAGTTGATTTTGTGCTGTATGAAGATTTTGCATAGTGGTTGCATATATACGTTGAAAAGGAGTGCTGAGAGTGCAGAGCCTTGCGGTATACCTTGCGTTTGAGGGAATGCTTCCGCTTTTTCACCGTTGAACTGTACCTGTTGCATTCTGTTTGAGATGTATGATGTGAACCACTTTAGGGGGGTTCCTGATATTCCTATTGACTTGAATCTGTTTATAAGGGTTCCATGGTTAACTGTATCAAAGGCAGCTGAGATGTCGATGAATAAGAGTATATGCATTTTCTTTTTGTTTTCCAGGCCCTTGAGTAGGTTGTTAAGCAGAACTAGTAATAGGGTTTCCACCCCATGATGTTGTCTAAAGCCGTATTGCTGGTCATCTAGGGGAGCATTGTCGTTCAGGTGGTCTTGTAGTTGTAGTAGGACCGCCTTTTCAAGGACCTGGAAACAGCACAAGCACTGGCAAGTCAAATGCAAGGCATTGATAAGGCAGGCAAAGAGAGAATTTGAGAAGAAGCTTGCTGCGGAAGCAAAAATGCGAAATAAAGACCTTTTCAAGTACATTCATAGCAAAAAACCTGTGAGAGAGTCAGTTGGTCCATTAGATGATAAAGGGGTTAAAGGAGCACTAAGAGGCGACAAGGCGATAGCGGAGAGACTGAATGAATTTTTTGCTTCGGTCTTTACTGAGGAAGATGTAGGGATGTTACCCATGACTGAAGTGGTATTTAAAGGTGCGGAAGAATTGAAGGAAATATCGATACATCGGGAAGATGTCTTACAACTATTAGATAAACTGAAGAGTAGCAAATCACCTGGGCCGGATGGTATACATCCAAGGGTGTTGAAAAAACTGAAATATGAGATTGCAGAACTGCTTTCCGTAATCTGTGAACTATCATTAAAATCATCTCTAATACCTGAAGATTGGAGGATCGCCAATGTAACACTACAGACCGGTGAGCCTGATGTCAGTACCGGGAAAAATGGTAGAAACCATCATAAAGAATAAAATTACTCAGCATGTAGATAGTCACAACCTAATGGGAGACAGCCAACATGGCTTTAGACAAGGAAGATCTTGTCTTACTAATCTGTTATGTTTTTTTGAAGGAGTGAATAAACAGGTGGACAAAGGTGAGTCGGTTGATATTGTGTATCTGGACTTTCAGAAAGCCTTTGACAAGGTCCCTCATCAGAGACTTTTGACAAAACTAAAGAGTCATGGGATAGGAGGCAGTGTACTATTGTGGATCAGGAACTGGTTAAAAGATAGAAAGCAGAGGGTAGAGCTAAATGGCCAATTTTCCCAATGGAGAAAGGTGAATAGTGGTGTACCCTAGGGCTCTGTGCTGGGTCCGCTGCTTTTTGACATATTCATAAATGACCTGGAAAGTGGAATAACGAGTGAGGTTATCAAATTTGCAGATGACACAAAACTATTTAAAGTTGTTAAAACCCAAGAGGCTTGTGAAAAATTGCAAGAGGATCTTGATAAATTGGAAGACTGGGCATCAAAATGGCAGATGAAATTTAATGTGGACAAGTGCAAGGTTATGCACCTAGGGAAGAACAACCCAAACTATGGTTACACGATGCAAGGTTCCACATTAGGAACCACCACCCAGGAAAAAGATTTAGGCGTCATTGTGGATACCATGTTAAAACCCTCGGCCCAGTGTGCAACGGCGGCCAAGAGAGCAAATAGAATGCTAGGTATGATAAGGAAAGGAATGGAAAATAAAACAAAAGATATTATAATGCCTCTATATCGTTCCATGGTGAGACCGCACCTTGAATATTGTGTGCAATTCTGGTGGCCGTATCTTAAAAAGGATATAGCAATTTTAGAAAAGGTACAGAGAAGAGCCACCAAAATGGTAAAGGGGATGGAAGGATACTCCTATGAAGAAAGGCTAAAAAGGTTAGGGCTCTTTAACCTGGAAAAGAGACGGCTGAGGGGAGATATGATAGAAGTCTATAAATTAATGAACGGAGTGGAACGGGTAAACGTAGATCGATTGTTTACCTTATCAGAATATAGAAAGACTAGGGGACATGCAATGAAGCTACAAGGTAAACTATTTAAGACTAATAAAAGAAAATATTTTTTCACTCAACGTGTAATCAAACTCTGGAATTTGTTACCGGAGGATGTAGTAAAGGCTGTTAGTGTAGCTGGGTTTAAAAAAGGTTTGGACAAGTTCCTGGAGGAAAGGTCCATAAACCATTATTAAGAAGTGACCGAAGATATCAATGCTTGACCCAGTACAAGCATTGTGGAACTTGTGTCTCTTGGGGAAACTGCTAGGTACATATGACCTAGATTGGCCACTGTTGGAAACAGAATACTGGGCTTGATGGACCTTGGTCTGACCCAGTATGGCATATCTTATGTTCTTATGTTCTTATCTTTGCTAGGAATGATATGCTCGATATTGGGCGGTAGGATGCTGGGTCATCTCTGTTGAGTGTACTGTTTTTTAGAATCGGTCTTATGATAAATTTCTTTAGTTCAGAAGGCATGATTCCTTGTTGCAGTGATAGGTTTACTATGTGAGAGACGTACTGGGCTATGTCTTGTTTCGCTGCCTTGACCCAGGCTGCTGGGCAAAAAACAAAAATACTCCTCACACGATAGCAATCAAATACAGTAGAAAAATTATGCACTATCCAAAATAACCAATCCAATACCTTCAGAAAACATGGCATCAGTATCACAATAAAAATTATTTTATTGAAAATATTTTAAACATCACATACCACTTGTAGCACAATTTTTTAAATAAATATGGACTACATATCATATATATCAAAAACTACTCATCCTTTAGAAAAAGGCAGACTTAAATTTCATAGGTATCACTATCCAGATGAAAAGGAATTTCTCTTCAGAAGCATCTAATCCAAACACTGGACATGCCACAAAATGCCTCAATGCTTTAAATGTCCCGATGCTGATGGCGTTTCGCCACTGAAGCTGCAAAAGGAGGCTATAATAATACCATATGCATCAAGCAATATGATTAGCTAAACAATTATTCAATTAACACAGACATTGATCCACTCTGCCAAACCACACACAACTTTAAAATTCATTGTAAACTACACTGAAAAACACTATTAACACAAAAGCCAACAGACACCAAAACACATTTACCTTATACATCCAGTACACTGCGTGCCATTTATAACCACAGGTTAGTGCTGCAAACAGATAGCGCCCACGAGGAAGGATAGATTTTCACATTCCTCAAACTCCATAGCTAATGCCTCTGCCAAGGACTCCAGTTTTTAAGCAGTCTTGAACCAATAACCATTTGGTAAATGATGGTAGGAAGAACCCACTGTCTTGCTATAAGTATATTCTAGTCTTTAGTTGCAACGTTGATGTTGCTACCCTAGATGTGAAAGCAGGGGTGAATGCACATAAAGTGCTGTAAATCTAGGGAGGAGGAGTGAGTAGAATGTGAGTGGGGGTTGTTTAATATGGTGTCGTGAGGGCATCCCCTGGTGACCATTCGAAGTATGGGCATGCTCCACGATAGAAATTATTTAGGGAGCGTGATGAAATGTAAGGTCCACGAATGGTGAAATGGTCTTACTTATTTCCAGCTTCCTATGAGAGCTCAATAATCAAACCAAGTGTAGGGAAAACAAGGCTTTATACCCCGTCGGTGCAAGGGTTCAAATAAGACATTGAGAAATCAAAAGAATGTCCTTTGTTTCAAAAGGTACCAGTATTAACAAGCTGACTAATTGTTAAACTCCACAATTAGTGTAAGGGTTAATCAGAGGAATTCACTTCATTCCAACACAATAGGAATTAAACAAACTTCTTCTCAGTTATACAGTGGCTACAGATTCTAGGCTCGTGGCCATGCACAAACCACAATCCATTTCTTCTGGTGGAGGAATGGGAACAGCATTTATATATTCAATTTCCATGGATTCTGCTCCACTACATTCATCATCAGAGTAGTCACTGTCCCTGTCTGCTACATGTCTACGTGAAGTGTCCCTAGGCTCTTGCCTCCAATAAGACTGTGTTTTAAGTTCTCTGGGAATTTTCTGAAACCACCCTGGTTTCTTCTTCCTTACAAACTGAGTATTTGTTTTAGCAGTGCCTCTAGGAGTTAAGCATTCAGTATCATGAATAAAGCTTTCATACCTGGAGCCTCTGTGGTTTGAATCCGTGGAGCTTTCTCTCCCAGAAACGTTTCTCCTGCAACAGGTTCTTTGCCGATAAGCTCTAGGCAGGGCTGTGCTTTCTGGCAGCTTGGTAAAGCCTGGTGTGGATTCAACTTTATGCTTTTGTAAGAACTTAGCTTTGTCAGAAACTGCTTTTCCTTTGATGCCTGGTAAAACTTGACTAGTATTTTCCAGGGACTGCAGGCTTTCCTCCAAACCTATCTCTCTGGTTCTCTGGATACATCTCTCTGCTTTTGAATCAGGAACGTTGTGGGAACAGGGAGTGGCACACTCTCTAGCTTTAGTGCTTTCTCCAGCAGACTCCCTCTGAACAGCTTCTCGCTTAGCCTGGCCCTTCTGAACTCCACCTTTGTGAACTCTGTTCCTTTGGGCTTGCTCAGGTAGGATTCTTTCTCCAAGTCCTTCTCCTTCTCTTAGAGCTGCTCCTTCCCTCAGAGCTGTTCCTTCTCTCTGTCCTCTCCTTTGAGGTGTTCCTCTCAGTAGAGATGTTCCTCCTTTCTAGATCCGGTTCCAGGTCTGCCCTTCCTCTGGAGCTGTTCCTCCCAATAGAGGTGTTCCTCCCAATAGAGGTGTTCCTCCTTTGCTAGCATTCAGCTTCTGCTTATAAAGGAATCTTTCTTTTGAAACTCCCGGGCTCATTCCCAGGTGCAAGTCATTAGCTCTCTTAGGCTCATTAGCTCCTGTATGATTACTCCTGCCCCCTCTAGCTGTGCCTTGAGGTAACTGCACATCTAGATTTCTCTGAGAAACAGGGTTTCTTTTCAGGTTTGCATCTTTATTGATACCCACTTCATGACACATCCCCCCTCTTAAAATATTACGAGCTGAATGTTCACCCTTATTACAGCACGTAATCCTAGACATCTTCTGTGCTGACGTAAACAAGGCTAACCTCTCGTGCCAGAGTCGAAGAACATTTATGTGGTACACTTGTTCATGTCCCTTTGCGTCCCGTATTAGATAGGATGCTGGACCAAGTGGTTTGACCACTATGTAAGGTCCTTTCCATTGGGCTTCAAACTTCGGATTGAGGCCTGATATCAAGACTATTACCTTCTCACCGGCGGTTAGATGTCGGGGCTTGGTATCTCTGTCATAGTACTGTTTTTGCTTTTGCTGACTGTCCTTCAGCTTTTTTTCAGCAAAACGTGAAGTCCATCTTAATCGGCTTCTTAAACTTCTCAAAAACTGTGGTATCCCTGCTGGTCTTATGGAGGTCACCTTTTGGCAGGAGGCGCAGGACTCACAAAAACGTGAGACCTCCTTAAAAACTCCTGGCCAATAGAATCTGGCCAGTATCTGGTCAAGGGTCCCCTGTACCCCTTTGTGATTGCTCACTGGGCGATCATGGGCTAACCTTAGCACTGCAGACTTAAACGTATTTGGGACTACCAGCTGTTTGCAGACATCTTTAGTCCATGGGTCTATACTTTCCCTGTATAGGAGCCCTTCTTCCTTTATAAATCTTGGGAAAACATTTCTCTTCGTTTGAGCATGTTCAAATGCGTGTGCCAGTGCAGTCATCTCGTTGCTCTGCGGCAAATGAAGGGAACTTCTCTACGAGCTCTGCTGGAATCCAGGGTAGTTCCTCACCTGCTTCCAAGTCTGCTCTGCCTTGAGAACGTCCCTTTCTCTCTTTGCGCTTTTCGGCTTTAGTCTTTCCATCCCTCTCTGAAGGAGTATTTACTAAATCATCGTGGGATGGGAGGTCATCTAAGCTTTCTTCCCTAGAGTATGAGGGTTTTTCTGAGGCACTCGTCTGGTTGCGAGTGGAGCCAAAACTTCTCTGGGGTTTAGACCCTTCTCTAAGCCTCTTTCAAACTGTGGCCAGTCCCTACCTAAGACTAGCTCTTTAGGTAATCTGGGCACTACAGCTATCAACATCTTTTTTTCTATTCCCAAACCTCTGACCAGTAAATTGTACACAGGATAAAAGGTGGCAGCACCATGCACACATTTTATCTTGACTCTGCCCTCTGGTTGATCTGGGGCGGACGTAGCTTGCTCTTTGATAACAGACCAGAGCTTGCGCGAAATCATTGTCTGGTCCGCGCCAGAGTCAAGTAGAGCTTTGGCAGCTACTCCTTGTACAGTGACATCAAGTACAAATCCTTCTGATAACATTTGTCTGTTCTCCCCCATGAGAGCAGTGCGTACTCGGCACTCATTCATAGCATGTCCCAATTTTCCACAACCAAAACATCTTTTAGAATGACTTTTCTCTACATTCTTATCACTTTTCACATTTTGTGTTTTATACTGTGAGAGACTTCCTGATGACTGCTTGAATGTCACTACTGCCATCTTTGCTACCTCCCCAGTACGCTGGGTAGCTAATTCAGCCTCTAAATACCTTTCAGTCAAGGCAATAGCCTCTGCAGTAGTGCAACAATTCTGTAGGATAAGGAAGCTCTGTATACTACTGGGTACTGCAGTCATGAACTGCTCAAGGATTATCATATCCATCAGCATTTCAATGGTTTTTTCACTAGGCCTTAGCCACTTCTCGGCTAAGCTCTTCAGCCTGTGACCTAATGTTTTCGGCGTTTCACCTACTTCAAGGTGCGCCGCACGTAGCTTACAGTTATAGACGAGAGGAGTCAGACCCAGGCGTTCCCTGATGGCCTTCGTTACCTCGCTATAATTGTTCGCTAACGAAGCAGGCATTGCCCTATAGGCTGACAGTGCCTCTCCAGTGAGGGAAACTGCCAATCTAATGGACCACTGCTCTTCCGGCCAACCCACGTAAAGAGCTATTCTTTCAAAAGAGTCCAGGAAGTAATTTGGATCATCATTTACCCCTAACTTCCCCAAAGTTAGAGTCTCGTAGGACCCTAGTCCTACCGGACAGTTGCCCAGTCCTGAGCTCTGCTTCAGATGTCCTGCGGCTTCTTCCTGTGTCTTATGATGATGGCTCAGCCAGGTTTCCAGCATCTGCAAGACTGGCTTCTGTTGTTCCTGCATGGCCAAGATTGCATGCTGCTGTGTTTGCGCAGCCAGTTCCGCTTGCTTGTTGAACTGTGCAGCCATCCAGCTAAACATCTCTCGCTGCTCCATGGCGATGAGATCCCCTGGAAAACAAACAGAAACAAAAAAAAAACAACAAGTGTGGCTGTTCTAAAGATCAGACCTACACGTCCCTTTTTTTTTTCTTTTAAATTCCCCTTTAAATTTTACTCTTATCCACTCAAGTCATGCCCTTCTACCTGTTACCTGGTAGAAGTGTAGACTCCAGCTCTCAGCAAGGGTGGTGCTGCACTGCATTGTAGCACTCTCCGCTGTAGTCAGGAACCTCGCCTTCCGTTCCAGATTCTCTGCAGTCCGGTCCACGTTTTCTCCTCCGATCCGAGTTTCTTCATTTCCGGTCCGGGTTTTCCTTTTTTTTTTTTTCTTAAGGCTGAATACTGGTAATTTTTCTTTTTTCTTTCCAGTATGTCATAGGACTGTATCCAAATCCAAACAACTATGCCATTCTGTCGTGAGGGCATCCCCTGGTGACCATTCGAAGTATGGGCATGCTCCACGATAGAAATTATTTAGGGAGCGTGATGAAATGTAAGGTCCACGAATGGCGAAATGGTCTTACTTATTTCCAGCTTCCTATGAGAGCTCAATAATCAAACCAAGTGTAGGGATAACAAGGCTTTATTCCCCATCGGTGCAAGGGTTCAAATAAGACATTGAGAAATCAAAAGAATGTCCTTTGTTTCAAAAGGTACCAGTATTAACAAGCTGACTAATTGTTAAACTCCACAATTAGTGTAAGGGCTAATCAGAGGAATTCACTTCATTCCAACACAATAGGAATTAAACAAACTTCTTCTCAGTTATACAGTGGCTACAGATTCTAGGTTCGTGGCCATGCACAAACCACAATCCATTTCTTCTGGTGGAGGAATGGGAACAGCATTTACATATTCAATTTCCATGGATTCTGCTCCACTACATTCATCATCAGAGTAGTCACTGTCCCTGTCTGCTACAGGTCTACGTGAAGTGTCCCTAGGCTCTTGCCTCCAATAAGACTGTGTTTTAAGTTCTCTGGGAATTTTCTGAAACCACCCTGGTTTCTTCTTCCTTACAAACTGAGCATTTGTTTTAGCAGTGCCTCTAGGAGTTAAGCATTCAGTATCATAAATAAAGCTTTCATACCTGGAGCCTCTGTGGTTTGAATCCGTGGAGCTTTCTCTCCCAGAAACGTTTCTCCTGCAACAGGTTCTTTGCCGATAAGCTCTAGGCAGGGCTGTGCTTTCTGGCAGCTTGGTAAAGCCTGGTGTGGATTTAACTTTATGCTTTTGTAAGAACTTAACTTTGTCAGAAACTGCTTTTCCTTTGGTGCCTGGTAAAACTTGACTAGTATTTCCCAGGGACTGCAGGCTTTCCTCCAAACCTATCTCTCTGGTTCTCTGGATACGTCTCTCTGCTTTTGAATCAGGAACGTTGTGGGAACAGGGAGTGGCACACTCTCTAGCCTTAGTGCTTTCTCCAGCAGACTCCCTCTGAACAGCTGCTCGCTTAGCCTGGCCCTTCTGAACTCCACCTATGTGAACTCTGTTCCTTTGGGCTTGCTCAGGTAGGATTCTTTCTCGAAGTCCTTCTCCTTCTCTTAGAGCTGCTCCTTTCCTCAGAGCTGTTCCTTCTCTCTGTCCTCTCCTTTGAGGTGTTCCTCTCAGTAGAGATGTTCCTCCTTTCTGGATCCGGTTCCAGTTCTGCCCTTCCTCTGGAGCTGTTCCTCTCAATAGAGGTGTTGCTCCCAATAGAGGTATTCCTCCCAATAGAGGTGTTCCTCCTTTGCTAGCATTCAGCTTCTGCTTATAAAGGAATCTTTCCTTTGAAACTCCCAGGCTCATTCCCAGGTGCAAGTCATTAGCTCTCTTAGGCTCATTAGCTCCTGTATGATTATTCCTGCCACCTCTAGCTGTGCCTTGAGGTAACTGCACATCTAGATTTCTCTGAGAAACAGGGTTTCTTTTCAGGTTTGCATCTTTATTGATACCCACTTCATGACAATGGACAGTAGTATGTCTTGAGTGATAGCTACTGAGGAGTTGTTGGACAGTTGCGCTTATGAAGTATGAGTGGTGTTTTTATTTGATATATGCATATACAGTAGGTGGATTGCATGGTTAAGAGGTTTCTGTTTGAAGGTTTGAGTTGGTGGAAGCTATTGCTTTAAAAAAAAGGGGGAGGAGTTTATTGTGGTCTAGCTTTGATGATTGGTTCAAGTCTGCTTAAATACTGTAGTCCTTGGCAGAGGCATTAGCTATGGAGTTTGAGGAATGTGAAAAGCTATCCTTCCTCGCGGGCGCTATCTGTTTGCGGCACCAGCCTGTGGTTGTAAATGGCACGCACTCTACTTGATGTATAAGGTAAATGTGTTTGGGTGTCTTTTGGGTTTTGTGTTGATAGTGTTTTTCAGTATAGTTTACAATGAGTTTTAAAGTTGTGTGTGGTTTGGCAGTTGGGTGGATCAATGTCTGTGTTAATTGAATAGTTGTTTAGGTACTCATATTGCTTGATGTATATGGTATTATTACAGCCTGCTGATGCAGCTTCAGTGGCAAAATATCTTTGACGTCGGGGCATTTAAAGCATTGAGGTATTTTGTGGCATGCCCAATGTTTGGATAGTGGCACCTATGAAAGTTAAGGGTGCCTTTTTCTAAAGGATGAGTAATTTTTGATATATATGATATGTAGTCCATATTTATTTAAAAAAATTGTGCTATAAGCAGCATGTGATGTTTTAAAATATTTTCAATAAAATAATTTTTATTGTGATACTGATGCCATGTTTTTTGAGCTATTCTTGAAGCATTGGATTGGCTATTTTAGATAGTGCATAATATTTCTACTGCTTTGGATAGGTGATGAGGAGGAAATGGGGGTTTTCTCTTTTGTTTACATCATCATCTGAGCCCTTAGCAACTCTAATGGGCTTCTTTACAAAGCTGTGGTAGCGGCTTCCGCCCGATATCGGAGCCGCGACTCCATTGAATTCAATGGGCCGTGGCTCTGATATTGGGCGGAAGCCACTACCGCGGCTTAGTAAACAAGCCCCTAAATAACTGACTCGATCAATACAAAGATGCAGGCAGCAATCAAGATGGTTCAGGGTGGAAGGCTTTACATTTTTTAGGTACTGGGCTATATTCTGGGAAGGGGGAACCTATTCTGCAAAGATGAGCTTTAGCTTAATGGGGATGTTGCCAGGTTGCTGGTTTGCCTGGGTGCCAGTACTCTGAACCAACTCTGGGATCAGCCCTGTGTGCTGGAACAATGACATAGTGATCATAATGGGCCCAATATTCGAAAGGCATTTATATGATTTATATCCCTGTAAACCATGTAAATGCCTCTAACTGGGATATCCGCTGAATATCTCCGATCTTCCCCCCTACACGCACCAGTACTAACTGCTTAGCATCGGGGCATGTCGTGAGCATTCCAGGGAGGAGTGGAGGTGGCGAGAGTCGATAAACGGGCAGCGGAAATATTGCATACTGCCTGGATAGCAACCTGCAGCTAAAAGATAGGTGAAGCAAAAGCTCACCTATCTTTTTTGCATTTTTTAAAATTTAATATTTATAACTTTACAAAACAAAATACAGAGAAATATATGTATGGGAATTTCAATATCTCACTCAACACATAATCAAGCCCACATTAAGAGAGTACTAAACAATTATTAAAGGTTCTTAGTAATTCTTATATTTCCCCTTTTACATAACCCATGGAGCTCTAAACTAAAAGGAAATAAGAACAAAATAAACAAGCAGCAACTCTTACCCTGCAAGAAACCCTCCAACTGAACTACATCAAAGAATAAATAATCTCTGACCCTGGTAGACTGTAAGACATTTGCAGGGAAATTTCAAATAAAAAGAGGCCCCCAGAGTACCTTAGGTCACAGCTCCAGAAAGGTCTTCCTTTGTTTCTCTGTAATTAGAGGCACAACCGGAAATACCTGGATAGTATGACCAAAAAACTTAGCTTGTTTCTTTGTAAATATAAATGGTGGATCTGATCCTTATCACTTTCAATCAAAAACGTTACTAGCAACATAGCACGAGAATGAATTTCTTCAACAGAAGTTTCCAAAAACTCAGACAGATCAAGACTGGCACCTATGAAAGTTAAGTGTGCCTTATTCTAAAATGTGCAGGATCTCTACCTTCTGCCACCGAGGTTGTGACTTCCCCTTTGCCTTCTTACCGCCTGTTGGTAAATAAAAATTTGAGACAACTTAATTGCCTCGGGCTCAGGAAGCAACACAATATCCTTAAGATACTTAGCAAACAAAATAGATGGCAAAAGCAGGTTGGTTCGGGGGAAGTTCAGGAAACATAAATTTTTGGACTGTAAAACATTCTCTAGTAGCTCATTCTGATGGTGAAGGGACAGAGAATCCTGCAAAGAGGAGGTAAGAGCTGCCTGAAGAGTCGATGCTTGAGATTCCAATTTAGAACATCGAGATTCTAACACAGCAAACTTTGATTCATGTCTCAACATAGTAGTCACCACTTCTTGAGAAAAGGTAGAAATCTTATCCAAATAAGATTGCAGTGAGAGTACAGTCCCCATCACAAGTTCCCAAATATCCTTAAAGGAAATTCCTGCAGAGGCACCAGTTGATCAAAAGAAGGAAAAGCAATAAACTTGGGTAAACTGGAAAGACCTTATCCAAAGGTTCGGTATGTAAGAAGGTTTCTGGCAGGAGGGTAGATCCCGGTAAGTCTCCAAAGTCCATATCAGGGACCAAGGGCTTTCCGGACTAAGCTCACCAGGGTTGGGGGAGATAGAACAACCCAATAACTTAGCTGGGGGAGAAAGAGAAACAGTACTCACAGACAAAGAATCCTTCTCATCCAGCAAAGACGCCAACATTTTCTCTGCTGATTTAAAATGTGACTCTAATGGACCAATCACTTTTGCAGTCTTCTGCGAAGAAGAAAGTGAAGCTTTTTTTGCCACTTCCCCATCCCGAGAAGTGAAGATTCTTTCTCTCACCTATGTGCACCGAAGGGGCACCAAAGGGGCAGGGCCTACCCCTTCGGGCACGTGCCCATGAGCCCACGCCCACAACCACATCCAAGATTTTAAAGCCCTTCCTGCAAACATCAGCACCAACGTAGACCCAGCGGTAGCTGAGGAGCCAATAACACATAGGCACAGTACAAGTAACAGGAAAATAGCACTCTCAATGCTCACCTATCTTTTAGCCACAGGAGCTAACTAGGCAGTATGCTATATCGCCACTGCCCAGTTAGTCACTGCGGCTGGGAAGCTGTGCGGCAAATCCAGATATTCAATGCCAGGGCCACATATGACCCCAGCATTGAATATCTGAGGTTAAGGGTTGGCGTAGACAGCTGTGCACTGTAGTGGCACATAGCTGACCTAGATGAATATTGAGCCCAATATGATCACATTTTATTTTTTTGTAGAAAAAAACTAAAAGGAGCAGCTGTAAAGGTCAAGAGTTTACATCAGGCATGGACATTGTTTAAAAATACAATTTTGGAATCCCAGACTAGATTCATCTCATGCATTAAAAAAAGAAGAAAGAAGGCCAAATGACAGTCAGATTGGTAAAAAAGTGAGGTGAAAAGGGTTATTAGAGCCAAAAAAGATCTTTCAAAAAATGGAAAAAGGAACTAAATGAAAAAAATAGGAAGCAACATAAACACTGGCAAGTTAAATGCAAAGCATTGATAAGGAAGGCAAAAAGAGAATTTGAAAATAAGCTTGCAACAGAGACAAAAACTCACAATAAAAACTTTCAGGTACATACTGAATAAAGCAAGAAGCTAGGGAAGAAGTCAGTTGGACCATTAGATGATCAAGGGGTAAAATGGGGACTCAGGGAAGAAAAGCCATAGCTGAGAGTCTAAATTAATTCTTTGCTTTGGTCTTTACTGAGAAAGTTGTGAGGAAGCTATGGATGGCAGAAAAGGTATTTAATGGTGATGAGTCAGAAGAGCTGAACAAAATCTCAGTGAATCTGGAAGATGTAGTAGAACTAAAGAGCAGCAAATTATCTAGACCGGATAATATACTCCTCAGGGTGCTGAGAGAATTCAAAGATGAAATTGAAGAGCTTCTATTAGTGATTTTTAACCTATCATTAATATCATCTATTGGAGATTGGAAGAAGGCCAACTTAACACCTATTTTTAAAAAGGGCTCCAGGGGTGATATGGCATACTGCAAATCATTGAGCTTAATGTTGGTGCTGGGCAAAATGGTGGAAACCATTATTAAGAACAAAATTACTGGACAAATGGATCAACATAGGTTAATGGGTCAAAGTCAAAATAGATTTAGCCAAGGAAAGCCTTGCCTCACCAGTCTGCTCAAATTCTTTGAAGGCATGAATAAATATGAGAATAAAAGTGAACCAGTTGATATACTTTCAGAAAAATAATAAGGGCGCGGGCAGGGTCCCGGCGCCCGCGCGTAACCGGGTGCGCGGCCCGGCGTGAGGACCCTGCTTGCATGGGAGAAGAGGGAGGGCTGAAGGTGCCGCAGCGTGAAGACGCTGGGTGCATCTTTTGAAAGGATTGGCTCCGCTCTAAGGGGAAGCGAGCGGAGCCAATCAGAGGGAGGACAAGCCATGTGCTCCGGTGTGCGTGGTCTGAGCCAGAGCACATGCAGCGAGTCGGCGGGGCAAGCAGCCCACCCGCCCGCCCTTCATTAAGGGGTGGTGTTGGGCTCGTTATGGGGGTGTCGCAGCTGGGGGGGGGGATGTATAGCGGGATCCCGGAGGTTTCCGGGGTCCGGAGCCTTAGGCGACTTGGGACGGGGGCGGGGTGCCCTCGACCCGGACTACCCCTGGAAGACGTTTGCTAGTAATATGGCAAAGTCGGAAAGGGGTGGTTGGAATGTTGCCAGTGGTGTGACCATGGCTGGAGCGGAGGCGAGGTTGCCTTGCTAGTTGTATGGCTGGTGACGCATCGCTCCGCAGGGGGTTGGTTTGGGCATTGTTACTGTTAATGTTCAGTATGTTGTTGGAAATAAAGCTGCGACCAGTTCTTACCATGAATACGTAGTATGTGTAATTTGTGGGAAGGGGTGAAAGAGGATTTGAAGGGGTGGAGGTGGGGGTTAATGGCAGGAGGAAAGCGCCGGGTCCGGCTACCTGGTTACATTTGACAATTTTAAGTTCCTAAATTAGGGTGAATTTTCAGCTGAAAACTGAGGGCCCAAATTAAAAAAACTGAGAATATAAATTTAGCACCTAAACTAGGCTCCTAAATTTGTGCCCTATTTTCAGCCACATTTAGGAGCCTTAAGTTTTCAGCTAAAAATTCATCCTAATTTGTTTTTGTTGTTGTTAAGTGCCGTAGAGTCGGTGTCGACTCATGGCGACTCTCTGGATAGTTGTCTTACACTGTGTTCGGTCTTCAGTCAGGCAGCTCATTTTTGACAGACTGGTACCCATAGCTGCTGTTATTGTATCAATCCGGCTCATTGTTGGCCTTCCTCTTTTGCATTGACCTTCTATCTTGCCAAGCATGATGTCTTCCTCTAATGATCGCTCTCTTTGCATGACGTGTCCGAAGTATCAGTCAAAGTCTTGTCATCTGAGCTTCTAAAGAAAGCTTAGGTTTGATATCCTCTACTACTGACTGATTTGTTCTTCGAGCAATCCATGCTATACGCAATATTTGCCACCAGGACTATAATTCAAAGGCATCAATTTTCTTCCTGTCTATCTTTTTCACTCTCCAGCTTTCACATCCATATGATGTTATTGAAAATACCATGGCTTGAATGAGTCAAATCTTTGTATGGAGAGAAACATGTCTGCTCTTGAGAATCTTATCTAGGTCTTTCATAGCCATTCTGCCAAGAGCAATGCGTTGTCGGATTTCTTGACTGCTTGTTGCTTCTTTATTGATAGTTGATCCAAGTAGGTTAAAGTTGTCCACGATTTCAATTTCTTCTCCTTCAACGATGAACTTATTGATTTTGCAAGTTGTCATGATCTTTGTCTTCTTTACATTAAGGTGCAGGCTTAAGACTATGTTCCTTGATCATGAGAAGCAAATGTTTCAGATCATCTTCACTTTCAGCCAGTAATGTGGTATCATCAGCATAACGAAGATTGTTGATGAGTCTTCCACCAATCTTCACACTGCTGTTGTCTTCATACAATCCTGCTTCTCTGATGAATTGACCTGCATATAAATTAAACAGGTAGGGTGAAAGTATGCAGCCTTGTCATACACTTTTGCTTATTTTAAACCATTCTGCTTCTCCTTGTTCCATTCGAAATGTTGCTTCTTGATCAATGTACAGATTGTGCAAGAGAATGATCAGGTGTTCTGTTATACCCATGCTTCTTAATGTGGCCCAGAGTTTCTCATGGTTTACACAGTCAAAAGCCTTGCTGTAGTCGATAAAGCACAAATAGATATCCTTTTGGTATTCTTTAGTCTTTTCAAGGATCCATCTCACATCCACGATGATGTCTCTCATTCCTGAACCCTGTTTGCACTTCACATAGTTTTTGTTCCAGGTATGGTTGTAGTCTCTGTTGAATAATCTTCAGTAGAATCTTGCTGGCATGTGGAATCAGAGCGATTGTGCTATAATTTTACAGTCAGTTGGATCACCTTTCTTTAGTAGTGGTATAAACACAGATCTTTTCAAGTCAGTTGGCCATGATGTTGTCTTCCAAATTTCTTGGCAGAGCCTTGTAAGTATGATAACAACTGCATTAGATTGCTGTAATACTTATATGGGAATGCCATCAATGCCTGGTGCTTTGTTCTTTGATAAGGATTTCAATGCTGCTTTGATTTCTTTTTTCATCACTAATGGTTCCGGATCATAATGTACAGATTGAAACGGCTGTTGGTCCACTTGATCTTTATCATATAAAAACTCTGTATATTCTTTCCACCTTTTCTTGATCTTCTCAGCATCATTCAACATATAACCTTGAGCATCTTGCAACATTCCAATTCTAGGCTGGAATTTTTTCTTTAACTCTCATAGCTTTAGGAAAGCCAATCTTGTTCTTCCTCTAATAGTTTCTGCTTCTAATTCCTTGCTTGTGTCATTGTAGTACTTTTCTTTGTCCTGACTTACTGCATGCTGGAAATCTCTGTTGAGTTCTGCGATTGTCTTTCTTTCTTCTCTAGCTGTAGCTTCTCTGCGTTTCCGGGCAATTTCCAGGGTTTCTTCCATCATCCATTTTGGCCGTTTTTGTTTTTTCACCTTTTGTAGAGACTGTAGGACTAGAAAAAGGGACTGCTACTTCTGGAGAGAGATCTGCAATTGTGAGTATATACTTCTGGGAATTTTCTGAAAGGACTTCTTTGTATTAAAGAAATTAATACAAAGTGATTTTTCACTAGCTGTTTCTCTGGATCTCTCAGCGGCATTTGATGTCATCGATCATCACACTCTTCTCACTCGCCTTTCCGACCTCGGTATCCAGGGCACTGTTCATCAATGGTTCTGTTCCTTTCTCTCTTCCCGATCCTTTGCAGTTCACACTGGTTCTCTGACCTCTACATCCTTTCCTCTTCCCTGCGGCGTTCCACAAGGCTCTATCCTTGCCCCTCTTCTCTTTAATATCTTTCTTGCCCCTCTTGCTCTTCTCATACAACAGCATGGTCTTTCCACCTACTTTTTCGCAGATGATATTCTCCTGATCCACCACACCCCTTCACTGGCTCCAGACCTCACTCTTCTCAACACCTGTTTAACTGCCGTCTCTGACTGGTTCCTCAACAACTTCCTAGTGGTCAATCCTTCTAAATCTGCAGCTATATGGTTCACCTTTAGCGCTTCCCCCCCCCCCCCACTCTGTCACCACACATGTCTGACTCTTCTATTCCCCTAGTTTCTCACCTACGTTATCTTGGTGTTACTCTCGATTCATCCCTCTCCTTCCATCAACACATTTCTGGTGTGGTACATAGCTCTCTTTTTCACCTTCGCAGGATTAGGGCTGTCCGGCCACTGCTTTCAGCTCCATCCCTCTCCACCCTGGTGATTTCCTTAGTAACTACCCGACTCGATTACTGTAACTCCCTCCTCGCTGGCCTCCCCCACTATCAACTTCACAGATTACAGCTCATTCAAAACACCGCTGCCCGTCTTCTCACCTTCTCTTCATCCCGAGATCACATCACCCCTCATCTCCTTTCCCTCCACTGGCTCCCTATCAAAGTTCGCTACCTATACAAAATCCTTATTCTTACACACAGGGCCCTCCACACAAGCACGCCCCAGTACCTTTCTGATCTCATTTACCTTCAACCCATACCTCGCCTTCTTCGTTCCTCCCACGGCAATCGCCTTTTCCTACCTTCCCCCACAAATGCACACCTTGAGTCAACCCGCCGCACCACCTTCTTCTTTGCAAGTCCCGCTCTCTGGAATTCTCTCCCACACTCCCTCCGCATTGAACTATCCTTTCCCCGATTCAAGACTCTCCTTAAGACCTATATCTTCCACCAAGCCTTCAACCTCCCTGACCCCACCTAGGAATTTACGTGCCATTTATTAAGTCATCCCCACATCACCAGTCATGCTTCCCATACCTCCCATCAATTTACACAACCCTGACTTCCCTACCCCTCATAACCCTCCGGACTCTTGGACACCTCCTATTCTAACCACCCAGCCCTTACCTACCCTCACCTCCTCACCCCTCATCCCGCCCCCCCTCCCCATTTCTCTTTCCGGTTTGTATTGACATCTGTCCTGTTCTATCTTTCCACCTTTATCTCTCGCTCCTTTCCTATCAATTTTTGGCGTTCCTTTCTCCCTTTCTTTTCCAGCAGTCCATTGCATTGTACACCGCCTTAACGCTTTGGTACAGGGCGGTTTATCAAATACTTTGAATAAAGATAAAGATATAAAGATAAAGCTAATTAATCTGTGATCCCAGTGTTTTTTGTTAAATAAGTCAAGGCCTAGTAGCAGCAGTTTAAGTTTAAATTTAAAACACAGAAGAGAACTTTCTGGTTGCATTTCATACCCAGCAGAGGGCTTGTAGTTTAAATTTAATAGTCACTCAGGGCCTAGTATCAGCAAAGTACTTTTAGTTTAAATTTAAAACACAGAAGAGAGCTTTCTGTTTACATTTAGAACCCAGCAGAGAGCTTGTAGTTTAAATTTCACAATAAGTCAGAGCCTAGCAGCAGCAAAGAGCTGTAATTTAAATCAAATCAGAATATAACATTGCATAAAAGGCAAAACAGGGTCAGTACTCTTTGAGCAACAAATAAAGGGGTATGTTTACTAAACCGTCTTAATGTGCGCCCGGCGATAGTGTGCAGGCTGCCATAAAAGGAGTGGGCGTTTCAGTCTTAAAGTAGCAAAATGAGATTATCGCGTGATAACGCGTGCTGCTGCGCACATTATCGGGCGAAGCGCCGCTAAGCGCATTAACGCACGGTAATCTTAAGTAGGCACCCAGACACACAAACATAGAAACAGAGGTGTAGCACAATGGTCAATACACTGACTGATGATATAGGGGTCATGAGTTTGATCCCCCAGCATGCCTAATGCATAAGGCTGATTGAAACATCAGCTTTGACATGTAAGTATTGTTTTGTGAGGCATTTTATTTGTATTTTAATTATTGCTGCCAGCAAACACACCCTCGCGTGCTGTAACCTAAGGTGCCGCATAAGGCACCCTATAAGGCACTCCATAGGGCACATTATAAAGTGCACTGTCTGCCACGGCACCCTATAATGTCCCCTATAGGGCACCCTATAAGGCGCTCCATAGGACACCTTATAAGGCACCTTATATGGACTGTAACCATAAGGTGCCTCAGAAGGCGCTTTATAGGGCGCCCTATAGGGCACCTTATAAGGCGCCCTATAAAGCGCCTTCTGAGGCACCTTATGGTTACAGTACTCTGAGGGTGTTTTTGCTGGCAGCACTAATGTACATTAAAAATAGACAATGTTTTGGAAAGCCCTATCAAATAACCCGACTGTGGGTTTGAACCCATGATCTCCGCCTCCACAGGCAGTGAAGTAACCAGTGGGCTACAGCTGCTAACAAAACCTTGGCTGGCTGCAGAAGGACTGCACGTCACCACACAAACAGTCTGCTGTGATCACCAGGATAGGGTTAACCCACCCGTACCCATGATGCACTGCACATGCAAATCAGCAGTCTACAGATGATCACAAGATGGGGTATGCACCCCCACAGCACCTTGGCCTGGTAGGGGGAACTGACCGTGTGTGTTACTGGCACATTGTGCGGGTACTGTGCTCACCCTGAGGGTGAGGTGGGGCGCCCAGCACCAGGTTCACAGCACCTTCCATGACAGAAATAGCCCATGCTGCAGGTCCCCAGAAGTGCTAGTGTGTGAGATAGGTAGTTCCTGCAGACACACCTTGGATGCATCTGTATTTTTCAGTCAGGTTTAGCCCTTATGGACCCATAGGCGGATTATGTACCACCACCCAACCCACCCTCTGGGGTTGAGGGTGGAAAACAGGGTCTCCCATCAACAGATACACATTCTACCTCCCTGCAATGGAGGCAGTAGAGGGGAACCATAAACCCCAGTCCTGCTGGGGAATAGACACCCTACAGGGCAGTCAATGCAGCTCTGTACACATCCATAAAGCAATAGCAGACAGACATTAGACCTGGAATGCTCAGCTGCACCCCACCACTATCTGATAATCTCCTGCAGCAAGCCTTCCGCCGCTATACCCTGCAAGGTGTTCAAGCAAGACACATACTAGCTGCAGACAGTCTGCTAGTTAGTCCGTAGTGTATGTTCCTGGAGAAGATGCATGCACCCAGAACTGGGATGTCAGCATACACACCAAGCAGACAAATCAGTGATTGGGCCCCAAAAGAGATCCATAAATATCACATGAGAGAAATGCTATATAGCACTATGGGGGAACCTAGTCATGCCGTGGTCACTGCTCAGTCAGAGTGAGAGTGACCTCCCAGCAGGACATGCTGTGGCCATGCTGTCCGTGCAGGTGGTACCGGGCACTACAATGTCCGAGCCATTGCCCTATGCCCTGGGAAGATTCGGCCAGGCCAGGCCACCCTATCCAGGCTATTCTCACAGTACCTTGCTCCTCATTATGCAAATTGGCAGGCCAATACTGGCAACAGTGCTAGCAGTGTGGGCTGTGGAGGGTGTTGGCAGCCACCACACACTGGATAGACAGACACACACTCCACACACCTATGCCAGCATTGTGCAACTATAGAGGTGTTTGGGAGCCCTGGCCACCACACCAGTCCTGGGCACAGTGCAGGCATTGCTATGGTAGGCAATACTGTTGGGGTCACTCTGTCAGACACCAGACCTGGGGCACACTCCACAGACATCAGAAAGGTTGCTATGATACAGCTCAATCAGCCAATTGCGCTTAACGTAGGAATTGCTATCTGCCAGTTCTCATAGCAACCTTTTGATGGCTGTGTACAGTTTTCCCATGTTTAGGGTGGCATTGCTAAGGTATGCAAGTGCTAGTATGGGGAGATGCACGCAGGGCCCAACATCCTGCCTCTCCAGGAGGCTTGGGATAATGGAGCCTGTGGGTGCAGGTGTGTCTGCCCCTGTTGGCCGCTGCTCTAGGGCAGAGGTTCCCAACTCCAGTCCTGGAGGGCCAAACACGGGTTCGGGTTTTCATGCTGTCCCTAATGAACATGCATGAGATACATCTGCATACCATGGGGGCGGTGCATAGCAATGCAGCACAGCCACATTTATTAGAGGCAGCATGGAACCTGAATGGTGTTTGACCCTCCAGGGCTGCATTTGAGAGACTCTGCTCTAGGTAATGCGCAAGGTTATGGTGTCTGTGCTCTGTTGGGTAAAATGTAGGTGTTTTGGGCATGTCTGCGTCATTTGCACTACAGGTTCTGTCTGTATTAGCACGTTGTAGTAGTGGGTAAAATATGGGGGCTGGGATGGCAGGAACCACAGCTGGGACTTGAACCTGTGACCTTCTGCTCCTGAATACACTGGCTGTGTGCACTGCACCACCATGTTGCCACAGAGATAGTGCATTCCCTGGGGATACCATGGCTGTTCGTCAGACAGAGCCTGTCTGTTGCAGTGCTTGGCACCCACCTACACAGGGCTAGGCCATGGTCTGCTCTGGGCAGCTGCCACTGCCCCCTCCACCACCAGTACCCCTCTGCCACCCTGCTGACATGCCCGTCTGCTGGTGCTGCTGGTGGAGCACAGTCTCAGGCTATCCATTGTGCGGGTAGGCGGCTGCCTATGGTGCAGGTTCTGGAATAGGGGTGTCTGCATAGCTGTCCACGCTTCCCCCCAGGACCGCCTGCCATTGTTCTGTGCCCTTGTGGGTACTGCAGTGCCAGGTCCCACAGTACCTGCTGGGTACTATCCCCTGTGACACTGTGGGAAGCACATTCGTGCCCATGCTGGGCCCTCATCAGTTGCTGTCTGGCTGCTCTACTGTTTTAGCATTCCTAGGCATCACCCTAGTCCGCACTGTGGCCCAGCTGCAGCACAGCATGTGCCGTCTGCAGCCCTATGTGTCCCTTTTATCAGCATCTGTCCAGTTGCCCATTCCGACATGCCCACCCTGCTGTTGTGGAATATGTGCACGCCATAGGAAACCTGTCCAATGGAGAGGGACACCCTGATCAGTGCTATTTCACTGTGGGATCATTCACCTTGTATGGGGATTTTGCGTAGACCCTTCCAAAATTCATATCCTTTTTTTGGAGCTTTCTTGGGAGTGTTTTCCGATGTTTCCCATTCATACCACTATTGCCCAGCTTGGTTATGTTTTTGTTATATTTTGTTGGGGTCATTTTCAATGTTTATTTGCACTTTTGTTCCGTGCACATGTATCACACTTATCACTTTTTGTAGGTTTCCCTGAATTTGCTGTACATTGCTGACAGAAATGATTTCTCTTCCCTTTAAATCAGCTCTAACGCCAGGTTTCCACTGGCGTTAGTTTTCAGCCTCAGATTTCACAACGTTAGTGTGCCTGGAGCCTCTCCCCTCCCACTCTCCACCCATTGACCCCTTCTCTCTGCCCCTGGGGAGCCTTCCTCCGCCCTCCGGGAGCCTTTCCCCAACTTCAGCGCTCGTTTGCGGCGCTGCGCGCGTTATCGCGCGATAAGGTACCTGTGCGCCTTAAAAAGCGCCATTATCGCGCGATAAGGTACCTTATCGCATGATAACGTCACAGAGCACACATTAAGACGATTTAGTAAACATACCCCAAAGTCTTATAGAGACCTTTACAAAGAGGCCTTCTACCTAGGGGGCAAGAGACGTGTGAAACTTTTTCAATAGGTGTTAACACCAGCTGGCAGGTCAAAAGGCCATTTTGAAAGACTCCTTCTATATAAGCAAGTACTGTTAATCACCCAAGAAGTTGGGCACAGCTTACCTCAGCAGCACAGGCATAAATAGCTCAACCAGAGCTCTGTGATCCTCAGTCTTGATGGACTAGAAAAAGGACTGCTACTTCTGGAGAGAGATCTGCAATTGTGAGTATATACTTCTGGGGAATTTCCTGAAAGAACTTCTTTGTATTAAAGTTAATTAATCTGTGAACCCAGTGTTTTTGTTAAATAAGTCAGGGCCTAGTAGCAGCAGTTTAAGTTTTAAATTTAAAACACAGAAGAGAACTTTCTGGTTATATTTCATACCCAGCAGAGAGCTTGTAGTTTAAATTTAATAGTCACTCAGTGCCTAGTATCAGCAAAGTACTTTTAGTTTAAATTTAAAACACAGAAGAGAGCTTTCTGGTTAAATTTGGAACCCAGCAGAGAGCTTGTAGTTTAAATTTCATAATAGGTCAGAGCCTAGCAGCAGCAAAGAGCTGTAATTTAAATCAAATGAGAATATAACTTAGCATAAAAGGCAAAACAGGGTCAGTACTCTTTGAGCAACAAATAAAGTCTTCTAGAGACCTTAACAAAGAGGCTTTCTACCTAGGGGGCAAGAGACCTGTGAAACCTTTTCAATAGGTGTTAACACCAGGTGGCAGGTCAAAAGGCCATTTTGAAAGACTCCTTCTATCCAAGCAAGGACTGTTAATCACCCAGGAAGTTAGTCACAGCTTACCTCAGCAGCACAGGCATAAATAGCTCAACCAGAGCTCTGTGATCCTCTGTGATCCTCAGTCTTGAAGAACTATTTTATTTATTTATTTAGCACACATTTTATACCGCTCTTTCCCAAGTATCAAGTGCGGTTTACAGAGAACAGAAAAAATTTAAGGTACATGGATAATCATGTCCTAGTTGTTTTACAGGGAACAGATTTAACTTTTTACATTTAACAGTATAATTAAGGACATGCTGCTTCTGGAGAGAGATCTGCTATTGTGAGTATATACTGCTGGAAATTTTCTGAAAGGACTTCTTTGTATTAAAGCTAATTATTTTTATTTATTTATTTAACAAATTTTTCTATACCGCAACCTTCCGAGGATCAGGTGTGGTTTACATAAAACAGTTAAGTAAACAGAGAGGCATTTCTGTTTTTACATTGAACAATAACATGAACTATGTGCAGTTAATATTTGAACTTTTAACTTTTAAACTTTTAAACTATTTGGAACTATGTACAAAAAACTATGTACAGATATAGTAGGAGAAGTTCAACAGTATAAGCATAATAAGCAGTATTGAGGTCAAGATATCTTTAGGCCTTGCGGTGTTGATCTACTTGTGTTGTGTATTTTATCCCTTTTCATATAGAAGTTGAGTGTTAGCTAACGTGCCGTAGTAGGAGGTAAAAAGGTGTGTTTTTAAGTTTTTGCGTAGATCTTTGAAGTGGGTTATGGCTCTGATTTCATTGGGTAGCGAGTTCCAGAGCGTGGGGGCTGCATGGGAGAATGCCTTTTTATTTGTTGTTTTTTTGGACTTAGTAAATTCTTTTGGAATTCTTAGTTTATTGGCGTTGCCTCTTCTATGTGCACTATGGGGTGTGTCTTTAGTGATTAGTTTATTTAGGGTTTCTGGGGCAGTGTTATTTAGTGCTTTAAAAGTGGTTATTATTAGTTTATAGTTTATTCTACATTGAATGGGGAGCCAGTGTAGCTTGGCTAGATAGGGTGATATGTGCTCGAAAGGGTGAACCTTCATTATAGTTTTGGCAGCCGCATTTTGAGCCAGTTAGAGTCTTTTGATGTTTTGGTTTGTTGTGCCTAGTAGGGAGAGGTTGGCAAAGTCAAAATGTGGGGTGATAATGGCTTGAATAATGCTTAGGAAATCTTGCAGGTGGACTAGAGGGCGTAGTTGTTTTAAGACTTTGAGTTTAAAGTAAATTTTCTTTGTTGTGTTTCTTATGTGTGTGTTCATACTAAGTTGAGTGTCTAGTAACACCCCTAGGTATTTTATTTCACTTTTTATGAAGATGTCATGATTCTGAAGTGTAATGTGGGTGGGGGGGGTAAAGGATTTGTTCTTTGTTACAATTAGGATGTCGGTTTTGGAATGGTTTATGAAAAGATTGTGGTCTTCTAACCAAGTTGCTAATTCGTTGAAGCAGTCTGTTAAGAGTTGGAGGGGAATCGTAGGGATTGTGAATGGAATATACAGCATAATGTCGTCCGCGTATATGTGATAGTGGATTTTGAATTTTTTAAAGATATTGCAGATTGGTTGTATATATATGTTAAATAGTAGAGCAGATAGTGCAGAACCTTGGGGGAGTCCTATTTCCTGTTTGTATGTATTGGAGGTTTGATTGTTGATCCTAACAGTTTGGGATCTGTTGGAAAGATATGATGTAAACCATTTAAGGACTGTTGAATTGGCACCGATTTGTGTGAGCCTATTGAGCATTAGTGTATGGTGAATGCTGTCAAAAGCCGCTGATATGTCTAGAAAAAGAAGTAGGAATGAATTTTTAGGGCTGTCTATTCCTCTTACTAGTGTGTCTAGGAGGACTGTTAAAAGAGTATCTACTCCATGACCAGGACGGAAGCCATATTGTTGGTCGTCAAGGGGAGCAGATGTGTCGATGTAATCTTGTGTTTGAGTTTGAACTACTTTTTCTATGAGTTTAGCCATGAATGGTATACTGGAGATGGGTCTATAAGATTTCGGTGAGGTTTTGTCCAATGTATTGTTTTTTAGTATAGGTCTAATTAGCGCATGCTTTAGAATAGGCGGAAGATAGCCTTGTTTTAGTGAAAGATTAATTAGTGGTATTATGAAAGGGGATAAAGTTGGAAGGGTGTTCTTTATCCAATTTACTGGGCAGGGATCCAGGTGAGAAGTAGTGGTATTTAAGTGCGTCATAATATTCTTAAGGGTCTCTTTTGTTATGGGGTAGAAATTGTTCCAAGAATCTGATGGGGGTTGGTATGATATGGCTTGTGGAATTGGTAAACTATTATTTATATTTGATTTGTTTATGTAGTAATTTGCTAAGGTTTGAGGAGATATGTCATTAGTTTCATGACTTGAGTTGTATGTGTTTTTGGTTAGGTTTTGGACAATGGAGAAAAGTTCTCTAGGTCTGTTGATAGATTTATTTAGAATAGAGGAGTGGAAGTTTTTCTTAGCGCTGTCTGTGGCCTCTCTGTAGTTTTTGAGGTAAGTACAATAGAGTTCGTTATGTGATGTAGATTTAGTTTTGCGCCACTTTAGTTCAATTTTCCTACGTGTTCTTTTCATAGCTTTTAAAGTGTTGTTAAACCATGGGGCATTATCAGCTCTGTGACGGGTGGTCTTCTTGTTTGATTGTTTATTTGCTGCTGCTTTTGAGATTGTATTATGCCAAATTGTAATGGCCTCATCAAGGTTGGTAGGTGATGAGGGGAGGTAAGGGATAGTTAGTTCTAGGAAATCTTCTGCGTTGAATTTTTTAAATCTAGGGGGTAGAGGTTCTTGCTGGTTATGTTTGTTATTTGAGTCCGTGGGTTTAATAGTAAAATTGATCAGGTGGTGGTCTGACCATGGGATCGGCATACACTTTAGGGATTCTGGATTAAAACGTTTATGGAGTACTTCTGGGAGGAAGATAAGGTCTAAGGTTCCTCCCTTATTATGGGTCTTTGTATTAAATGATTTGGTGGAAACCTATGTCTTGTACAGATTCAAGAAAGAGCGTTGAGTATGTTGTGGGAAGAGACGAGAGATTAAAATCTCCTAACATTATTATATGACATTGGTCCGTAGATGAACTGAGAAGCTCTATCAGGACATCCATATTTTCTGTTTTATGGTCAGGTGGTCTGTATATCAGGCATATTTTAATATTGTCAATCTTTATGTCAATCTTTATTGTCAATCTAATTAATCTGTGAACCCAGTGTTTTTTGTTAAATAAGTCAGCTCCTAGTAGCAGCAGTTTAAGTTTAAATTTAAAACACAGAAGAGAACTTTCTGGTTATATTTCATACCCAGCAGAGAGCTTGTAGTTTAAATTTAATAGTCACTCAGTGGCTAGTATCAGCAAAGTACTTTTAGTTTAAATTTAAAACACAGAAGAGAGCTTTCTGGTTAAATTTGGAACCCAGCAGAGAGCTTGTAGTTTAAATTTAATAGTCACTTTAAAACACTGTAGAGAGCATTCTCGTTACATTTAGAACCCAGCAGAGAGCTTGTAGTTTAAATTTCATAATAAGTCAGAGCCCAGAAGCAGCAAAGAGCTGTAATTTAAATCAAATCAGAATATAACTTAGCATAAAAGGCAAAACAGGATCAGTACTCTTTGAGTAACAAATAGTCTTCTAGAGACCTTTACAAAGAGGTCTTCTACCTAGGGGGCAAGAGACCTGTGAAGCTTTTTCAATAGGTGTTAACACCAGGTGGCAGGTCAAAAGGCCACATTGAAAGACTCCTTCTATCCAAGCAAGGACTGTTAATCACCCAGGAAGTTGGTCACAGCTTACCTCACCCGCACAGGCATAAATGGCTCAACCAGAGCTCTGTGATCCTCAGTCTTGATGGACTAGAAAAATGGACTGCTACTTCTGGAGAGAGATCTGCAATTGTGAGTATATACCTCTGGGGAATTTTCTGAAAGAACTTCTTTGTATTAAAGTTAATTAATCTGTGAACCCAGTGTTTTTGTTAAATAAGTCAGGGCCTAGTAGCAGCAGTTTAAGTTTTAAATTTAAAACACAGAAGAGAACTTTCTGGTTATATTTCATACCCAGCAGAGAGCTTGTAGTTTAAATTTAATAGTCACTCAGTGCCTAGTATCAGCAAAGTACTTTTAGTTTAAATTTAAAACACAGAAGAGAGCTTTCTGGTTAAATTTGGAACCCAGCAGAGAGCTTGTAGTTTAAATTTCATAATAAGTCAGAGCCTAGCAGCAGCAAAGAGCTGTAATTTAAATCAAATCAGAATATAACTTAGCATAGAAGGCAAAACAGGGTCAGTACTCTTTGAGCAACAAATAGTCTTCTAGAGTCCTTTACAAAGAGGCCTTCTACCTAGGGGGCAAGAGACCTATGAAACCTTTTCAATAGGTGTTAACACCTGGTGGCAGGTCAAAAGGCCACATTGAAAGACTCCTTCTATCCAAGCAGGGACTTTTACACCCAGGAAGTTGGTCACAGCTTACCTCAGCAGCACAGGCTTAAATAGCTCAACAGGAGCTCTGTAATCCTCAGTCTTGAAGGACTAGAAAAAGGGACTGCTACTTCTGGAGAGAGATCTGCAATTGTGAGTATATACTTCTGGAAATTTTCTGAAAGGACTTCTTTGTATTAAAGCTAATTAATCTGTGAAGCCAGTGTTTTTTGTAAAATAAGTCAGGGCCTAGTAGCAGCAGTTTAAGTTTAAATTTAAAACACAGAAGAGAGCTTCTGGTTAAATTTGGAACCCAGTAGAGAGCTTGTATTTTAAATTTCATAATAAGTCAGAGACTAGCAGCAGCAAAGCGCTGTAATTTAAATCAAATCAGAATATAACTTAGCATAAAAGGCAAAACAGGGTCAGTACTCTTTGAGCAATAAATAAAGTCTTCTAGAGACCTTTACAAAGAGGCCTTCTTCCTAGGGGGCAAGATATCTGTGAAATGTTTTCAATAGGTGTTAACACCAGGTGGCAGGTCAAAAGGCCATTTTGAAAGACTCCTTCTATCCATGCAAGGACTGTTAATCACCCATAAAGTTGGTCACAGCTTAGCTCAGCAGCAGAGGACAGGGTACAGTGTAGCAACCCACTTTTAATAGGAACTGGGGAACATTCTGGGGAAAGGAGGGGCTCTTCCGAAGGTATGGGCTTCACCTTAACCGGGATGGAACCAGGCTGCTGGCATTAACCTTTAAAAAGGAGATAGAGCAGCTTTTAAACTAGATAACAGGAGAAAGCCGACATTCGCCCAAGAACAGATGGTTCGGAAGAATGTATCCTTGAAGGATACTACCAAAAGCAGAGAGATTCCAAAAAAGAGTAAAGTAGCCCAAATGCCCTTGAGTATGGAGCAGACAGATCCCAAATTACCCATGTCTTCCAATAGCCAGATTAATATGAATAAAATACAGTCTCTAAAATGCTTGTATGCAAATGCTAGAAGTCTAAATAATAAGAAGGGAGAGTTAGAATATACAGCACTAAATGAGAGGTTAGTTATGATTGGAATATCACAGACATGGTGGAAGGAGGACAATCAGTGGGACACTGTGATACCTGGGTACAAACTATATCGTAATAAGAGAGCTGATCAAATTGGTGGAGGGGTTACGCTGTATGTTAGATAGGACATTGAGTCAGAAAGGATTAAAGTTTTGCAGGAAACCAAATTTGCTGTAGAATCTCTATGGATTGAAATTCCATGTAAAAAGGGGAAGGCGATGGCAGTGGGGGTGTACTAACGACCGCTTAGCCAGAATGAACAAATGGATGATGAAATGCTCAAAGAAATCAAGGAAGCTAACAAAAATTACAGCGCAGTAATAATTATGGTTGATTTCAATTACCCCGGTATCGACTGGGTCAGTGTCACGGCAGGACATGCTAGAGAGATAAAGTTCCTAGATGAAATAAATGACTGCTTCATGGAGCAGCTGGTTCATGAACTGACCAGAGGGGAAGCCATATTAGACCTAGTCCTTAGTGGAACACCAGATCTTGTGCAAGAGATAAGGGTGTTGGGGCCACTTGGCAAAAGTGATCATAGCATGATCGTGTTTGATTTAATTAGTGAAGGAGGGATAGTAAGGAAATCCACAGTACTACCTTTTAACTTTCAAAAGGGAGACTATGATAAAATGAGGAAAATAGTTAAGAAAAAACTAAAAGGAGCAGTTGCAAAAGGTTAAAGACTTACATCAAGCTTGGGTGTTGTTGAAAACTACTATCTTGGAAGCCCAGACCAGCTGTATTCCATGCTTTAAGAAAAGTGGAAGGAAGTTCAAAAACTGCCAGCATGGTTTAACGGTGAAGTCAGAGAGGCTGTTGTTGCCAAAAAAGCATCTTTTAGGAAATGGAAAAAAAGAGCCAAACAACGAAACTTGGAAACAGCACAAGTACTGGCAAGTCAAATGCAAGGCATTGATAAGGCAGGCAAAGGGAGAATTTGAGAAGAAGCTTGCTGCGAAAGCATAAACGCGAAATACAGACTTTTTCAAGTACTTTTGTAGCAAAAAACCTGTGAGAGAGTCAGTTGGTCCATTAGATGATAGAGGAGTTAAAGGGGCACTAAGAGGTGACATGACTGAAGTGATTTTTAAAAGTGCGGAAAAATTTAAGGAATATCGATACATCAGGAAGATGTATTACAACTATTAGATAAACTGAAGAGTAACAAATCACCTGGGCCGGATGGTATACATCCAAGGGTGTTGAAAGAACTGAAATATGAGATTGCAGACCTGCTATTGGTAATCTGTGAATTTTCATTAAAATCATCTGTAATACCTGACGATTGGAGAATCACCAATGTAACGCCAATTTTTAAAAAGGGTTCCAGGGGTGATCCGGGAAACTACAGACCGGTGAGCCTGACATCAGTACCAGGAAAAATGGTAGAAACCATCTTAAAGATCAAAATTACTCAGCATGTAGATAGTCATGGCCTAATGGGAGACAGCCAACATGGCTTTAGACAAGGAAGATCTTGTCTTACTTATCTGTTATGTTTTTTTGAAGTTGTGAATAAACAGGTGGACAAAGGTGAGTCGGTTGTGTAAGGATTTTATCTATATTTTGTTTAGGCAGTTGCTAATTAGAATGAGCACTGTTTATGCTTATTGAACTAAGCATTATTATTACAAAGGTTGATATAGTGTATCTGGACTTTCAGAAAGCCTTTGACAAGGTCCCTCATCAGAGATGTTTGGCAAAACTAAAGAGTCATGGGATAGGAGGCAGTGTACTATTGTGGATCAGGAACTGGTTAAAAGATAGAAAGCAGAGGGTAGGGCTAAATGGCCAATTTTCCCAATGGAGAAAGGTGAATAGTGGTGTACCCCAGGGATCTGTGCTGGGTCCGCTGCTTTTTGACATATTCATAAATGACCTGGAAAGTGGAATAATGAGTGAGGATATCAAATTTGCAGATGACACAAAACTATTTAAAGCTGTTAAAACCCAAAAGGATTGTGGAAAATTGCAAGAGGATCTTGATAAATTGCAAGACTGGGCATCAAAATGGCAGGTGAAATTTAATGTGGACAAGTGCAAAGTTATGCATCTAGGGAAGAACAACCCAAACTATGGTTACACGATGCAAGGTTTCACATTAGGAACCACCACCCAGGAAAAAGATTTAGGCGTCATTGTGGATAACATTTTAAAACCCTCGGCCCAGTGTTCAGTGGTGGCCAAGAGAGCAAATAGAATGCTAGGTATCATAAGGAAAGGAAAGGAAAATAAAACAAAAGATATTATAATGCCTCTATATCGTTCCATGGTGAGACCACACCTTGAATATTGTGTGCAATTCTGGTCGCCGTATCTTAAAAAGGATATAGCGTTATTAGAAAAGGTTCAGAGAAGAGCCACCAAAATGGTAAAGGGGATGGAAGGATATTCCTATGAAGAAAGGCTAAAAAGGTTAGGGCTCTTTAACCTGGAAAAGAGACGGCTGAGGGGAGATATGATAGAAGTCTATAAATTAATGAACGGAGTGGAACGGGTAAGCGTAGATCGATTGTTTACGTTATCAGAATATAGAAAGACTAGGGGACATACAATGAAGCTATAGGGTAAGCAGAACATGCAAACAGGATATCATGATAGCTATCAGGATATCCCGTTTGCATGTTATGTCAATTTCAGCTTGTTCTTGTTCATCCTAATTTAAGAGCTTAAAATTTATGCTCCTAAATGTAGGTCTGCCATTCATTTACCTAAATTTATGAGCATAATTAGGTGCCTAGTGCTGAAAATCAGTGCTAAATTCCAAACTGCTTTTCCCCGCCCTAAATCTGCCCACGTTGCCACCTACTTTTCATTCTCATAAATTAAGGGGTATGTTTACTAAACCGTCTTAACGTCGCAGTGGTGGTATTATCGCACGATAAGTGACATTATCACGCGATAATGTCACTTAGCGCGCAATAGCGCGGCTGCGGTGTTAAGGCACACTAACGCTGTGAAATCCAGCTCTGAAGGGTGGAGTAAGGCTTCCCAGAGGGCGGAGAGAAGGGGTCAATGGGTGGAGAGTTGGAGGGGAGCGGCTCCAGGCATACTAACGCTGTGAGATCTGGGTCTGAACACTAACGCCAGTGAAAGCCTCACGTTAAGGCACGTCCGCAGGAAAGAGAAACCATTTCAGTCAGCAATGTACAGCAAAGCCAGGGAAACCCACAAATGTGATAGTAGTGATACATGTGCACGGAACAAAAAGACAATTAAATATAGAAAATGACCTGAACCACATTTAAAATCCCAATAACCAAGCTGGCCAAAAGTTATATTAATGATAAACTTAAAACAACACCACTGACAAAGCTCAAAAAATAAGGTATCATGTTTGGAAGGGTCTATTCTCTGTCCCCCTACAAAGTGAATGATCCCACATTGAAATAGTGCTGATCAGGGTTTATTCACATCTATATTGGGCAGGTTTGTTATGGCGTGCACATGTGCAGTGACAGCAGAGTGGGCACGTAGGAAAGGGCAACTGTACTGATGCTGTAAATGGGATACAGGGGGCTGCAGGTGGCACAGGCTGTGGTCCAGCTGGGGCACAGTGCATGTTAGGCAGATGCCTAGGTGGCACATAGGGATGCCGAAACTGTAAAGCAGCAAGACAGCAACTGACGAGGATCCAACATGGGCACAAGTGTGTGTCCCACAGTGTCACAGGGGAGATTATCCAGCAGGTACCCCCAAGGGCACATAACATTGGCAGTCAGTGTGGGGGGTGGGGGGAAGCGCACATATCCATGTAGGCACCCCTACCCGAGAACCCACACCATAGGCAGCTGCCTACCGGCAGACTGGATGGCCTGGGACTGTGCACCACCAGTACCACCAGCATAATGGCATGGCAGCATGTTGGCGGAGGGGTGCTGGTGGCAGAGGGGGCAGTGGCATCTGCCCACAGCAGACCATGGTCTAGCCCCATGTAGGTGGGTGCCATGCACTGCAACAGATAGGGTCTGTCTGACGAACAGTCATGGTATCCACAGGGAATGAACTGTCCGTGTGGTGCAGTGCACGCAGCCAGTGTGTTCAGGAACAGAAGGTCACAAGTTCAAGTCCCAGCTGTGGCTCCTGCCAACCCATTCCCCATATTTTACCCAGTATAAACCATGGTAATAAAGACGGAACCTTTATTGCAGATAACATAAACATGCCTGAAACACCTATATTTTACCCTACAGAGCACAGACACCATAAACATGTGCAATACCTAGAGCAGTTTCCCAACTGCAGTCCTGGAGGGCCAAACACCATTCAGGTTTCATGCTGTCTCTAATAAATATGACTGTGCTGCATTTGTATGCGTCGCCCCCTTGGTATGCAAATGTATCTCATGCATATTCATTGGGGACAGCATGAACACCCGAACAGTGTTTGGCCCACCAGGACCGGACTTGGGAACCTCTGCCCTAGAGCAGCTGCCAACAGGGGCATAAACACCCATACCCACAAGCTCCACTATCCAAAGCCTCATGGAGAGTCAGGCTGTTGGGCCCTGCGTGCAGCAGCATCTCCCAATACTAGCACTTGCATACCTTAGCAATGCCACCCTAAAACTGGGAATATGTTACACATATATCAAAAGGTTGCTATGATTAATAGCAGATAGCATGTTGGCGGAGGGTTGGGTGTTGGCGGAGGGGTGCTAGTAGGGGGCGGAGGGGTGCTGCTCCGCCCCCTACTAGATCCCACCGACTTCCGAACAACCTTCCAGGCATTAGTCCTCCCACACCTGGATTTTGCCAACATCATCCTCCATGGTCTCCCTCAATCAACTTTAAATCCGCTCCGCCTGGCTATGAATACAGCTGCTAGAGTCCTCTCTGGTTCATCAAGATCTGACCATATAACACCTATCATGAAAGATCTGCATTGGTTACCTTTACATGCCAGACTCCAATATAAGTCATTAGTCCTTACTTTCAAGGCCCTAAATAACCACCCCCCCACGCCAATCAGCAAGCTTATTCACAGCACCCTGGAAAATAGAAAAAGGAGACCCACTGCAATGAACACCTTAATAGTCCCCAAAATGATAACGAAGTGCACTAAGGCCACCTCCAACAGGGCCTTCTCCATATTTGCTCCTTTAAACTGGAATGCGCTTCCCCATGAAATCCGTGCCATCAAAAGCCTAATCCTATTCAGAAAAGCATTGAAATACCATTTGTTCACAAAATGCTACCCAGAAGCCATCCTAGACAATCCCAAAACTAGCTCCTCAATACAACCAGAAAAGGGTTAGCCTACACGCTAGTTGGTCAACCTACTCACTAGTCCTACTGCGAACCACCTGAAAAGCACATGCAATATCCAAACGAGTTCATAATATTGTATATAGCATTAAGTTAACTTGTACATAGTTCTCCCGGTTGTCCCTTGTTTAATTCCCTGTTCATTGTAAACTCAATGTTGCCTGTATGCATTGTAGTATGTTTCTTGTTCAATGTACACCGCACTGATTGTAATAGCGCGGTATAAAAGAAATGTTAAATAAATAAAATAAATAGCAATTCCTAAGTTAAGCACAATTTGCTGACAGAGCTGCATCATAGCAACCTTTCTGATATCTGTGGAGTGTGTTTCAGTTTTGGTTTCTGACAGTGTTTACCACCCCGGGGAGTCACCCCAACAGTATTGCGTACCATAGCCATGCCTGCACTGTGCCCAGGACTGGTGTGGTGGCCAGGGCTGCCAAAAGCCTCTATATTTGCACAATGCTGGCATAGATGTGGGAGTGTGTGTCTGTCTATCCAGTGTGCTGTGGTTGCCTACACCTTACTCAGCCCACACTGCTTGCACTGTTTCCAGTGTTAGCCTGCCAATGTGCATAATGAGGAGCAAGGTACTGTGGGTATAGCCCGGACAGGGTGGCCTGGGCAAGATACATCTGCACAGGACATAGGGCAATGGCTGGGACATTGTAGTGCCCGGCCACCACTTGCACGGACAGGGTGGCCAGAGCATGTCCTGCTGGGAGGTCACTCTCACCCTGACTGTGCAGTGACCATGGCATGGCTAGGTTCCCCCATAGTGTTATACAATGTTTCTCTCAAGTGATATACATGGGTCCTTTTTTCTGGGATCCAAGCACTGATTTATCTGCTTGGTGTGTGTTTGTTTATTGTTTATTTCATATTTAATATACCGCCTCCCATAACATCGAGGCGGTTTACAATGTAAAATCAATAGTTAAAACAATGTAAAATCAATAATTAAAACAGAAAAGAAGAAATTACAATACATAATAAAGAGAGGAAAGTAGAGACAGAATAGGTATCCAGATTCCAGACAGAGATACAGAGAAAGAGAAATTTAGGGAGGAAAGGCTAAAGAGAAAAGATGAGTTTTTAGAAGAGAGCGGAATTTAGGATAGGATTCTTCTGTACGGAGGTTGGTGGGGAGGGAGTTCCAGAGAGAGGGTGCTAAATAGTAGAATGCTGATTTCCTGGTAGATTGCAGATGAGCTTTGGAGGGTGCTGGGAGATGAAGACGGTTAATGTGTATGGACCGAAGACTGCGTGAGGGGGTATGATAAGTCAGTAAATCCGAAAGGTAAGCAGGTGTTGATTGATAGATGGCTTTATGAGTTAAGGTGAGAACTTTGAAAGATATCCGGTAGTCAATTGGCAGCCAGTGGAGGTGATGTAGCAGAGGGGTGACATGGTCACGAGGGGAAGCGTGGAGAATCATGCGAGCAGCGGTGTTTTGGATTAATTGAAGACGGTGTTTTTGATTTTGGGGGAGACCGGCGAAAATAGTGTTACAAAAGTCTAATCTAGTGATAACCAAAGAAAGAAGGAGAGTAGTGAGAGCCTGAGTGGACAGAAACAGTGTGCTCACATCCTAGTTTTGGGTGCATGCATCTTCTCCAGAAACATGGACTAGCTAGCAGACTGTCTGCAGTTAGTATGTGTATGGCTGGAACACCTTGCAGGGTGCAGTGGCTGGAGATGCACTGTGCTTGGTGCTGGAGAATGTCTGATAGTGGTGGGGGGCAGCTGAGCATTTCCAGGCCTACTGTCTGTCTGCCGTTGCCTTATGGATGCGTACAGATCTGCATTGACTGTTGTGTAGGGTGCCTGTTCCCCAGCAGGACTGAGGTTGATGGTCCCCTCTACTGCCACCATTGTAAGGATGTAGAATGTGGATCTGTTGGTGGGAGATACTGTTTCCCCACCCTGAGCCCCAGAGGGCGGGTTGGGTGGTGCTACATAATCTGCCTATGGGTCCAAACACCCCCTTCACTTAAATCACGTGACCATGGCACCCACACAGTATATGCACTATTCCGGGTGCATCATAGTCCACAAGAGCTAGACGTGACTGGGAAATACAGATGGACACAGGTGTATCCTAGGTTCATCTGCAAGGACTACCTATCACACACTGGCACTGATGGCGACCTGCAGCATAGCCTAGCTCAACTAAGCCAGGTGCTGCGGACTTGGTGCTGGGCGCCCCACCTCGCCCTCAGAGTGAGCACAATAACCCCACAATGTGACGGTCTGTAGCTACTCTGTGCCAGTACCACACATGGTCAGTTCCCCCTACCAGGCCGAGGTGCTGCGGGGGTGCATACCCCATCTTGTGATCATCTGTAGACTGCTGATCTGCATGTACAGTGCATCATGGGTACGGGTGAGTTAACCCTATCCTGGTAACCACAGCAGACAGTTTGTGTGGTGACCTGCAGTCCTTCTGTAGCCAGCCAGGTGTTTGTTAGTAGCTATAGAGATGTAGCCCACTGGTTACTTCACTGACTATGGAGGCAGAGGTCAAGGGTTTGATCCCACAGTGGTGTTATTTGATAGGGCTGTCTGAGACATTTCTTTTTTTAATTTAAATTAGTGCTGCCGGCAAAAACATCCTCACAGTGCTGTAACCTTAAGGTGCCTCATAAGGCGCCTTATAAGGCGCCCTATAGGGAACATTATAAGGTGCCTTGGCGGACAGTGCACTTTATAATGTGCCCTCTGGAGTGCCTTATAGGGCGCCTTATGCGGCACCTTAGGTTATGGCACTGTGAGGGTGTGTTTGCTGGCAGCACTAATTTAAATTAAAAAAGCAAATGCCTCCGATAGCACTGATTTAAAGTAAAGGGTAATGCCTCACTCATTAAGCCCACTGGGGGGGGGTCAAACTCATGACCTCTGTTTTATCAATTAGTGTATTAACCATTGTGCTACACCTCTGCTGCTGTGTTTTGTGGTCAGCACGCCTAATTAAGGCTAACGTGCGTTAACGTGCCACGGCTCCCTCTATCGCACGATATCGGACTTTATCGCTCGATAACCCGAAATGCTACCTTAAGACCGGAATGCCCACTACCTTATATGTCATTCGTCACAGTAAGACTGCAACTAACGCCGGTAACATTAAGACGGTTTAGTAAACATACCCCTAAGAGTTTAAAAGAAATGTTAAGAATCTAGTTGTATACTTGGCCCTAGTAAATTTTCAGAGGTCAATTTAGGAGAATAACTCCTCAAAGTTAGGTGCATAAATCCTTTGAATATTGGACTCTTAGGTTCTTCAATGTGGTTGAAAATAGTGCCCAAATTTAGGAGCCTAGCTTATTAGCCTAAATTTAGGAAATATGTTTATTTCTTTTTTTTATTTGATATTTATGCATTTTACAATACAGATCAAGTGTAACAAAATCACTTGTAAGAAAACAAGGAGTATTGGGTGGAAACAACATATCACAAGAAAAAATTAAAAGGAAAATCAATACAGACAACCTCCAACCCTAGCCCACAATTTAGAGAGGGGGTTTCCAAAGGAAATAGTCATACTATCAAACAGCATCTATACAACCAACATACACATTAAGGCAGCATAGGTTCTCCTCCAGGGGAACTGGGTGAGCATTTAGGAAAGACAGAAGCTGCAAAGGGTATAAAAGAAATGTAAGAATGCAAAAAATATTTAATCAAGCACTTACAGGGAAATTTAAGATAAAAATAATGCCACCAGCTGGGTTATTCTGGGCCGGAGAAGGAGAAATCCCCTTCTGTGGCGCTGGGATTCATGAGCCAGGTCTGAAAAAGCCCTAACCAGAAGCCCTCGAAAACTCACATTTCTTTTCCTAAAAAACATTTTCAGGAACCACTCTCTATGAGAGGATAAAGCAAATTGCACTAAACATGTAGCAGGAGCAACATTTTCAGAGACTGAACCCTCTAAAATAGCAGAAATATTAAATACATCAAATTGCATATCCATCTCCTCAACCCGGGAAGAAACTTTCTTCCCGAGAGGTAGATAATATACCTTAGTCACTGGTGGATGAATTTCAGGCAGAGCACCTAAAATCTCTTCCAAATAACACTTAAACATGTCTCTAGGAGAGGTATATTGAGATTTAGAAAAATTAATCAACTGCAAATTTGCCAGCCTAGAAACATTCTCCAGGTATTCCAATTGTGCCTTAAGAAATGTTGAGTCTTTCATCAAACCTTGAACACCGTTCTCCATCTGCTCTACCCAAACAGTAACTTCATTAGCCAATACTTGCAGTTTGGATATTTCAGTCACATTCCTGGCACAATCTGCCTGAGTTGCTTGAGGTTGACTATTCAAAGACTGAACTTGAGAAGGGATCGCTTCACCAAGTTGCCTGGTAGCAGTCCAGATGGATTCAAGGGTAATCTGGTCTGGTCTTGGAAGAATAGAGTCAATTGTAACTCCTGCCATGCTCTGCTGCTCTGCCATTCTGCTTTGCTGCATACCCAAATCCTCGGTCCCATGGAGCTCTCCCAATTCTGAGGAAATGCAACTGACAAGCTGATCCAACAAGATCTCTATGCTCCCTCCCCCCAAAAGTCTGCGGATGCACCAATGGAGCTGCCTGCGAGACCCAAGCTCCATGGAAGCTCAGCTGCATCTGAAATCCTCAGCGATTGCCACACTTCTGAAGGGGTAAGATCTATACCTGAAGAGGACGTCAAGCCCTCCCACTCCAGCATCCCATCAGTCAGGTTCAACACCACTCCTACTGTCGGTTGTTGTGCTGCACACGATACAAAACCATTGAGAGGTCTTTTAGGTAAAACAGTGGGAGAAGCCGTGGTAGCTGGGGAAGGCTTATCCACTTTAGCCTTCTGCTTCCCCATAGGCAAAGCATGTACAACGCTCAAATACTGCGTGCAGCCATCTTGGCTCCGCCTCCCAGATCCAGGAGATATGCTTATTTTGAATATCGGACCCTATCATTATAGATTACAAAGAAGAAGAGATTCATAACATTTTAACATATAACATTGGCTGTTCTGCCGCCTTCATGTTTTAAGCTTGAACATGTCAGTCAGACTACCTTTAGGGTCGTGGCACCCATTCTATGGAATGGTCTACCATTGAAGTTACATGCCGAGAGCTCACTGAAAGACTTTAAGTCGGGCATGAAGCAATGGTTGCTGCATCAAGCATTTGAAAATCGGTAATTGTGGTTCATCAGGGGGAGGCTAGAGAAAGGTGGAAATTCTTCTTCCTTTTGTATTCCGATTCTTTTTCAGTTTTATATGATTAAGAAAAGTTGTGCGATCCATCCCTGCCTCTTGTATTTGTGATGTTTTGTTTTTGTTTATTGCTCTGAATTATTGTTATGGTTTGTAAACTGCCTTGATGTCCTTTTGGCGGTATGTCAAGTTTTCTAAATAAAGAAAGAAAATACAACTTGGTTATCTGTGAGAACAATATAAGAGGTACTGTCTTCAATCAGCAGAGTATCACATTCACAAAGTTCACAGTAACCTTCACTGATAGGTGCCCAAAAAGAAGGCATAGGTAAGATAAAACTGAGTTTTTCACCCACACTGTAGCTGAGGAAACTAACCACAGTTACAGTACATTGCATGCCTCTGATTTTTTATGTCTAAAATATCCCAAGAAACATTCCTCTCAAACTGTGCCATCGGTTTTAAACTCCAGGAGAAAAAGAATATTGAAAATTTCAGTATAGACGCGTTTACATATTTTAATTTTAAGTTGGGTATTGTGATATTTTAATATAGCTGTCAAAATGTCATGTCTCAATGAGTGGAGTGGAAGAAAGCATCCTTTCAAAATCTCCATTAAGAAAACAGTTTTCTTTCTTTTTAGTGCAAAAAAGAAGCTGCCGGTTTGCAGAAAACAAAATTTACATGAAGCATTCAGCCATGGAAAAGTGATTATATGGTTCCCAACATCTCTTTATTTTATACTCTCTCCCTCTTAGACATTGCATGAAAAGCCAGGGTTCTTTTTTCTTTTTTTTTTTTTTGCTGTCAATGGCAGTGCTAGAAGTAGGCGCTAACTATAGCGAGGTGATTGACATGAAAGCTGAAATGCATTTTCTATTCATGAAGCCACACCACCATGCCCTCTTTTATTTGCTGCCATTGTGGTCACAGTGGCTGACAGATACTATTCTACTCTAACTCAAAAAGTCAGTAGACGCCTAACAAATGCATCAATAGGCAGGCATAAAGCAGTTTGAAATTTGTGTTTAGACAGCACAGGCAACAATGTCAAGCGTGAGTAAAAAGCAAAGCCCACTCATAATGGAAGATGCTGATCTACAGTAAATTCCACATTAAAAATGTTGCTAATAATAATCCTCTAAATATGCAGCCATGGCGGTCAGTGTTTCTTTCTAAATGTCAGTCGCTACAGTCAATTGAAATTTGAATATTCAGTGCCAGGATCTGGATAGAGCCGAATGCTGTAGTCAGTGCTGGCACTATCCAGATAACAGTGATAATCAGCCGCTATCAAGCTAGGCTAGCCACATGTCAATTAGCTTTTTTGCTGTCCTAAGTTATGTAGATAGTTATTTAGATACTAGCATTTAAAATCACTTGAAATCATTGCCGGCTGTGCCTATTCAGATAGTGCCAAGGTGATCAGAGGGGATAATCAATGGCACTTTCTCAGAGGGATCTATTCATTTAGCAGGAGCTCTTAACCAAATAATTCAATCTCCTTTCAGTTTCTTGAAAAGACTTTTCTCTTCCTAGTTTCTCATCAGATTATTGGAACCTATAGCTCTCCATAAAGTCAAACACCACAGCTTCAGGTAACATGCTTGATTTTTTTTTTAATACAGAACAGCCAACATGCATCAAAGTTGCCAATGATTCATCATCTAATAATGGACAATACTTGGGGGCATGTTTATTAAAGTGTGGTATTGTTGTGCGGTAGCTGCAAAACTTGTGTGGTATCTGCAGGGGGAATGGCAAGCATTAATCCTGCAGATATCACACAGTGCTGGCGATTGCCATACTCCTGCGATCACTGCATTGACAGGTAGCATGGGTACTCCCATCCTGCTTGCCGATGCAGGGATTGTGGGCTAAAGTGTAGGAGCAAGGTGAGGACAGAACAAGTAGTTGCCCTGTCCTCCCTGATGGCAGTGGCAGCATGCTGCCTCCCCCCTGTGGCCTCCTCAGCCCTCCCTTGCTAAAGGCTGACAACACCGGATATGGAGTCCCCTCTTCAGCACCCATCCCCTTGCACAGCTCTCAACCCCTAAGGGAAACTGTCCAGAGGGGTCTTGGGGCCAACTCCCCCTAAAGTGAACTGAGCTAGCCAGTAGGGCCCCCATTCCTACCCCTAAACTCAAATCTCCTGCTAGTCAGTCAGGTCCCCTCCCTCCCCCAAATGCAAAACTATCACCTAGCCAGTTGGCCAACCCCTGCCTCCCACCTCCTACTCTCCCCCCAGTCCTAACCTTAACAATACCTGGTATTCCACCAGATAGGGGGTAGGAGCAGTTCCTCCCTGCTCCTGCTCCTATCTCCAGCACCATACAAAATGGTGCCGGGCTCATGGTGCTGTCCTGTAGCAAAAAGACACTGATGTCTCACTGATGTCTTATTGCTAGATGGCAGCATTGAGAGCCTGGCACTATTTTCTCAGCACTGGCATGCTCAACTTTAACAGAGTTGCGGGAAAGAAGGGAAACACTGTTCCTTCTCGTGGCTCTGCAAAGGTAAGCCAGAGCATTGGCCAGGCAACTGCAGACCTCTTCCCTGGTGGTGGGGGGCCTTTGACTGGAAATAGGCTGAGCAGGGCTGGACTGGGAGGGGGGGGGGGGGTTAGCACTAGAAACAGTCTGATTGGGAGGGCTAGACTGGAAATGCTCTGATTGGGGAGCTTAGGACTGGAAATAGGCTGATCAGGGGGGTTAGGACTGGAAATGGGTTAGACTGAAAATAGGCTGATCCGGGGTGCTAGGACGGGTAATGGGCTGATCGGGGGGGGGGGGGTGTAGGATTGGTAGTTGGCTGATGTAAAGGCTAGCAATGGAAATGGGCTGATGTGGGGGGGCTAGAACTGGAAATGGGCACTTAAGGGAGGCTAGGAATGGAAATGGGCTGATCAGGGGAATTAGGACTGGAAATAGGCTGATCGGGGGGGTTCAGACTGGTAATGGACTGATTGGGGAAGTTAGGACTGGAAATGGGCTGATTAGGGGGGCTAGGACTAGAAATGGGCTGATTAGGGGGACTAGGACTGATAATGGGCTTAAGGGGGTTAGGACTGGTAATGGGCCAATGGGGGGCTAGCACTGGAAATGGGCTGATCGGGGGCTAGCACTGGAAGTAGACTGATGGGAGGCTAAGACTGGGGTGGGCTGATAAAGGGGATAGGATTAGAAATAAGTTGGGACTGGAAATGGGCTGTTGGGGGGAGGAGAGATCTGCTGGCACTGGAAGAAGACTGGGGGCTAGAACTAGAAATGGGCTGATAGGGGGAGGGGAGGAGAGAGTGGCTGGCCCTGGAAGAAAACTAGGGGCTAGGGCTACAAATAGGCTGATAGGGAGGGATGGGCGAATGGACTGGAAGGGAGCAGATGCTGAGAGGGTCTGCCAGGGGAAGGAGGGGACAGGAAAGGAGCTGACATGAGGGGGGGGAGGTGGGGGCAGGAAGGGAGCTGACATGGGGGAAGGAGGGGGCTGGAAGGGAGCTGATATGGGGGAGGAAGAAGGGAGCTGGAAGGGAGCTGACACCTGGGAATGGTACTGAAGGAGGACTGGAAGGGAGGTGGCACTTGGGGATGGGACTGGTAGGTGGCTGGGTAATGGGGAGGAGGCTGGAAGGGAAGGGGTACTGGGGCTGGAAGGGAGCTGAAATGTGGGGATAACACTGGAAGGGGGGGTGGCACTGGGAGTAGAAGTGAGATGATACCTGCGATGGTATTTGGACTAGAAGGGACTAGACAGTGGGGAAGGAGGGGGACTGGAAGGGAATGGACACGAGAGGCAGTCCTGGGAATGCAAAGTGGTTGACATTGGAAGGTACTGGGAAGGGAGGACTGGAAAGGGGACTGATACTGGAGAGGGTTACTGGCACTGGAAATAGGCTGATGGAAGGAAGTGAAGAAAACAAAAGAAGAGAAAAGAAATGGCAGATGGACCATAGACCATAGAAAGAGAGCTGAGAAGACAGGAAAGCAGAAGCCTGAGATCAGGACCAGCATGATCAGAGAATAAAATGGTCCGACAGCAAAGGTAGAAAAAATAATTGTATTTTCATTTTAGTGATTGGACTTTGTGCTATCTTTATATTTTACACAGTATGGGGAATTGCATCTCTTATTTATCTGATGTTGCACTGCATGCGGAGTCTGGCTTCTTGGGGTTTCAGTTTAATTTTTGTCTACGTATTTTTATTTTTACTTTAGGTTGTAGTCACTTATTCTGTACATGGTTAGATCTGTGTTTTGAGTGTGTGACTGAGGCCAGGTGTTCTGTTAACTTGGAGTTTGTACATAGGGATCTATACTGTACTGTAGTAATTTGACTTGTTCAGTTTTATAAATAGGTGTAGGGATGTTCTAGGGCCTGCTGCAGTATTTATAGTGCTGCTTTTTTCTGGGTAGGTCCTTTGTATGAGTTTTGGAAGTTTATGCTGGTATGGAATGGTAGATTTGGCCTTGTAGGTGACTTCTATAGGATTTTATATTAGTTCCCAGTATGCCTGGTATTGGACAATGTTTGTTTGTTAGTGAGATGACCAGAATCAGATTTTTTTTTAATATATTTAGTTCTGCAGGTGAATGTCCTACTTCTGCTCTGCACCTATTGTCGAGGGAGAGGTTTCTGTGGATTCAGAATATATATTCAAAAAGAAAAAGTGAGAACCATAAATGCAGTTTATAACAGAATAAAATTAGTTATAATTTGGTCTTATAAACTGTGCTGTGGTTCTCACTTCTTTCTTTTACTTCCTTTGTGTGTGAGTATCTTGCATTTCCTTTGTTTTTTACGGAATATATATTTACATGAACATCCTGCTTGTCCAGTGCACAGTTTTGGGAGTTATGGTGGGGTTGCTAAGCCCTTCTTGGTGTTTATGTTGAAGTGGGAGATGTGTTGGGGTCACAAAGACCCTCTTGTTTTTCAGAGGGTGGGAAGTGCTGTGTTAGGGTGCCAAGTCACTCTTGTTTTTGTGGAAGTGGGAGATGCTGCATGGATGCTGTTGAGCCCCTCTTGTTTGGCATATTTAGCAGCATATTTCCTAAGCTCTGCATGGTAACATATTAGCATAAGAATTGCCATACTGGGTCAGACTAAGGTCCAGCAAGCCAATATCCTGTTTCCAACAGTGGCCAATCCAGATCATAAATACCTAGCAGGTTCCCAAAAAGGTACACAGGTTCCACAATGCTAGTCCCAGGGCAAACAGCGGATTTCCCAGGTCCTCTTTAATAATAGTTTATGGCAGGGGCGGCTCAAGGCAATCTGCTGCCTGAGACGAAGAATGAAATGGCGCCACCCCGGCTTTTTCAGAAATCCAGAGACTGAACCAAACCAAAAAGATGATTAGATTATATGGAGGAAATGCAAGATGTTTGCACACAGGGCCGTATCGAACTGCAATCGCACCCTGTGTGACTTGCAGCTCAGGGGCACGCCCCCCCTCCCCCCCATACCTCCATCCAGCGCTGCCTGCTCTTACCCTGCTACTGCCACCCTCTGTTTTTTTCACAGCGGCACCGGCAGCAGGGAAAGAGTAGACAGTGCTGGACAGAGGTATGGGGAGGAGGAGGGGGGCATGCGCCAGATCTGAAAGGCACCGGCACTGTCCCTCCCTACTCTGGCATCGCGTCGGAGGAGGGAGGGACCAGACCTGCTTAAAGTGATGCTAAAAGGTTTGGGGAGCGCATTTCGGCTGCCTACTATTGTCCTGCCAGTGCAACAGCACACAGCCAAAATGCGCCCCCCAAGCCTTTGCGCCCTTTGCGCCCTGTGCAGCTGCACTGCTTGCACAGGTCTAGGTACGGTCCTGTTTGCACACCAAGGAACTAAAAGACAGCAAGAACCAACTAAATTATAAAACTAAATTATAACTCATTTTTATGTTGTTGTTATAAACTGCGTTATGTTTCTTGCTTTTTCTTTTTCAATATATATTTTGCAACCACAGTAGGTGCAGAGCAGAACCAGGACATTCACCCAAAAAATTTAATATTTAAAAAACAAAATCTGATTCTGATCATCTCACTAACAACAACAACCACTATTCTCCAGTACCAGGCATATTGTGAACTAATACAAAACCCTACAACAAAGAGCAAACCTACCATTCCATACCATATCAGCACAAATTTCCAAAACTCACATAAGGAGCCCATCCAAAAAAAACCATCACTATAAATACTACAGTGGGCCCTGGAACATCCATACACCTATTTGAAAAGCAGAGCAAGTCAAATTACTACAGTACAGTATAGATCTTTATGTACAAACTCCATGTTAACAGAACACCTGACCTCAGTCACACACTCACAACATCGACCCTCACCAAGTACAGAATAAGTAACCACAATCTAAAGTAAAAATAAAAATATGTAGACACAATTTAAATTGAAACCCCAAGAAGCCAGAGTCCACAAGCAGTGCAACATCAGATAAATAAGAGATGCAGTTCCCCAATACTGTGTAAAATATAAAAATAGCACAAAGTCCAATCATTAAAATTAAATAAAATTATTTTTTCTACCTTTGTTGTCTGACCATTTTATTCTCTGATCATGCTGGTCCCGATCTGAGGCTTCTGCTTTTCTGTCTTTTCTTAGCTCTCTTTCTGTGGTCTATGGCCCATGGTCCATCTGTCATTTCTTATCTCTTCTTTTGTTTTCTTCACTTCCTTCCATCAGCCCATTTCCAGTTCCAGTAACCCTCCCCAGTATCAGCCCCCTTTCCAGTTCTCCCCTCCCAGTAGCTTCTAATGTCAACCGCCTTGCATTCACATGACTGCCACTGGTGTCCATTCCCTTCCAGTCCCCCTCCTTCCCCACTGTCCAGCCCCTTCTAGTCCAAATACCATCCTAAATATCAGCTCACATCCACTCTCAGTGCTACCCCCCCCAGTCAGATCCCTTCCAGTTGCCCTACCCTCTGTCCATCCCACTTCCAGCGCCATTTGTATGTCAGCTCCCATACAGCCTCCTCCCCATTACCCACCCACCTACCACTCCCATCCCCAAGTTTCAGCTCCCTTCCAGTCCCCCTTTAGTACATCTCAGGTGTCAGCTCCTTTCCAGCCCCCTCCTTCCCCCGTGTCAGCTACCTTCCTGCCCCCTCCTTCCCCTGGCAGACCCTCTCAGTATCCGCTCCCTTCCAGTCTATTCTACCATCCTCCCACATCAACCCATTTGAAGCCCTAACCCCTAGTTTTCTTCCAGGGCCAGCAGCACTCTCCTCCCCTCCCCTCCCCTCCCACATTAGCCCATTTCCAGTCCCAGCCCATTTCCAGTCCTATCCCCCTTATCAGCCCATTCTAGTCCTAGCTCCCCAATCAGCCCATTACCAGTCCTAGCTCATTTCCAGTGCTAGCCCCCCGTCTGCCCATTACTAGTCCTAACCCCCCCCCCATAAGTCCATTTCTAGTCCTAGCCCCCCAATCAGCCCATTTCCAGTTCTAACCCCCCCCATCAGCCCATTTCTAGGCCTAACCCCACCAATCAGCCCATTACCAGTCCTAGCCCCCCTCCCTATCAGCCCATTTCCAGTCCTAGCCCCCCTCCCGATCAGCCCATTTCCAGTTCTAACCCCCCCCCATCAGCCCATTTCCAGTCCTAGCCACCCCCTATATCCCATTATCTTTATCTTTATTCATACACTTGATATACTGCCCTTGACAAGACATTAGAGCGGTTTACAATAAATCATGTCTACGTCATAGAAAAAGGAAAGGAAGATCATTGCATTATAGGAGAGAAGTAGAGGGAGCAGTAAAGTCAGCAAAAGTAGACAAACAATAGCTAGGTAGGGTTGTCAACAGGGAAGCTCAAAAACCTGTTTGAATAAATGAGTTTTTAGTAAACCTTTAAATTTTGGGTAGGAAGGTTCCAGACAGAGGGAAGAAGGTAGAGCGTTCCAGAGTGAGGGACTGAGAAAGAAGAAGGCAGAGTGACGAGTTTGTTCCAAATGGGCCTGGGAGAGAGAAGGTAAGGAAAGCCGATTAGCATGTAATGACCGAAGTTGTCGATAAGGGGTATAAAGAGAGATGAGATTAGCCAGATAAAGTGGATTTGATGTATGGAGTGCCCTATGCGTCAGAATAAGAAACTTGTATTGAAACCTATATCGAAGGGGTAACCAATGGAGGTGGTGAAGGAGAGGAGTGACGTGATCAGACCGCCGAGCATGTGTAACGAGATGTGCTGCTGTGTTTTGTAATAATTGTAGGCGCTGAAGCTGATAGGATGGTAAATTTGCCAGAACCACATTGTAATAGTCTAATTTTCTCTTCATCAGAGCCAGTAATAGAGTGATGAGTGAAGAAGGAGACAGTAGGGAAAGTACTGCTCTTATTTGTCGCAGTACATAGAAGGAACAAGAGGTGAGAATAGACACATGGTTGTGAAAAGAAAGAGAAGAGTCTAATGTTACACCTAACTAATGGAAGGATGAAGTGAGGGGGACCGAAGTGGAGTCGATTTGAGGAGCGATAACTGGACAGGAAGTACTCAGAGAAACCCACATGGCTGTGGATTTAGACAGGTTCAAATGGAGATAGTTGGAAGAGAGCCAAGAAGCAATGTGAGAAAGACAATTGTTAAGCGGAGAGATATCGACATTCACAGGTGACGTGTGAAAAAGAAGAACAATGTCATCAGCGTAAATGTAAGTGGAGACTGGGTACTGTTGAATCAGGAGGGGCAGAAGAGCAAGAAAGATATTGAAAAGCAAAGGGGAAAGGACTGAGCCCCCTCCCAATCAGCCCGATTCCAGTTTTAACCCCCCATCAGCCCATTTCCAGTCCTAGCCCCCCCCCATATCACAATACCAGTCCTAATCCCCCTATCAGCCCACTTTCAGTCCTAACCCCCCATCAGCCCATTTCCAGTCTTAGCCCCCCCATAGCCCATGATAACCAGTCCTAACCCCCCATCAGCCCACTTCCAGTCCTAACCCCCCCATAGCCCATTACCAGTCCTAGCCCCCTCCCGATCAGCCCACTTCCAGTCCTAACCCATCATCAGCCCATTTCTAGTCTTAGCCCCCCCATAGCCCATTACCAGTCCGAACCCCTCATCAGCCCACTTCCAGTCCTAACCCCTCATCAGCCCGTTTCTAGTTTTAGCCCCCCCATAGCCCATTTCCAGCCCTAACCCCCCATCAGCTCACTTCCAGTCCTAACCCCCCATCAGCCCATTTCCAGTCTTAGCCCCTCCCATAGCCCATTACCAGTCCTAACCCCCCTCCCCCCATCAGCCCAGGAAAATTTTAAAAAACAAACAAACAAACCTGGCTGCTGCTGCTGCTGCCGCCATGGCAGCAGCATAATGAAGTGCCCCGTGGCTGCAGCCCCCATGCCAGAGCCTTCCTTCTATTACTTCTCTCAGCACTGGCTTTTCCCATCAGTGCCGGCGGGCTTAACAGAGCTGCGAAAAAGGGAAACTCTCCCTTTGCGGCTCTGAAAAGCCAGCGCTGAGGGAACTGATTCAAGGAGGGCTCTGCCAGGCAGGCAGGGGGGCCGTGGCTGCAGGACACGTGATTTTGCCGCTGCTGCGGCGGTGGCGGCAGCTGCAGCGGTTCCGGCAGCAGCTCTTCGATCGGGGTTTTTTTTTTGAAGGATGAGTGAGGCGGTCTTTTTGGAGGGAATTTTTGCCGCCCTCAAAAAGTTGCTGCCTGAGGCCATCGCCTCACTCGGCCTCATTATAGAGCTGCCCCTGGTTTATGAACCTTTCCTCCAGGAACTTGTCCAAACCTTTTTTAAACCCAGCTACACTAACAGCTTTTTCTGCATCCTCTGGTAACTAATTCCAGAGTTTGATTACGCAGGGCCATAGTCTAACTGCAAGGAGGCAGTTGCATCCCCCTGCAGTTACTGCATTTTAACGTGGCAAAACAGCTGCTGGTGCAAATAAGGCCACCCACTGAGGTGACATTAGTTGTACTCACGCTACTTGCGCTGAGCCATTATGTTAGTTTCTGCTGATAATGCAGATGCCTGTGTGTGAGAATTCTTTCTCTTACCTCACTCTGCAGTAAAGTATAATTTTTGGAAAGTAGTATTTACAGTGATGCTTTTTTTTGATGGCCCCCTTATGTGAATTTTGGAGTTGGTGCTGGTATGGTATGGTAGATTTGCACTATAGTGAGTTTGTTGTAGGGTTTTGTATTAGTTCACAATATGCCTGCTATTGGACAATATTTGTTGTTGTTAGTGAGATGATCAGAATCAGATTTTTTTTTTAAGATACTGAGTTCTGTGGGTGAATGTCCTGGTTCTGCTCTGCACCCACTGTTGAAGGGCGTTCTGTGGATGCAATATATATGTTCAAAAAGAAAAATCAAGAACCATAATGCTGTTTATAACAACAAAATAAAAATTAGTTATAATTTAGTTTTATAAACTGTGCTGTGATTCTCACTCTCTTTTAGTTCCTTGGTGTGCAAACTCTTGCATTTCCTCCATATAATCTAATCGGCTTTTTGGTTTGGTTCAGTCCCTGAATGGAGTTTTGAGAAAGCCCCTCCCCCCTCTATGGGGGGGCACCATCTCATCCTTCACGTCAGGCAGCTGCCCCTGGTCATGTATGCCATAATGACTGTGACTGTGTAGTTTTGGCTCCATCACATCTGTGCAGTACATGTGGACACATCCTACCCCTCGGATAGCCATCTGCAGGTATCACCTCATGTCCATACACACCCCATTTGCCCAGTTTGGATGACACCTATCTAGTTGTTATCTGCACATTTGTCTGTGGTGTTGTATGAACGTTCTGTGGCTGGGACAGGTGTGAGATCCACATGTCTGGTATCAGGCCTTCCACATGGCAGTGGTGCACCTTTTCACATACAGTACAACTACATTGGGGATGGCACCTACGGCACATCGGTGCTGCCAGTCCATACCATGCCGCCATCCTTCCTTCAGCCCATCCATCCGTCTCTGTTGACTGGGTGCAGTCATGTCTTCTTGTGCAGGCTACTACACCATGGCCTACACAATGGTGCTCTTTCTGCATTTCAGCTCTTCACACACACCTCTCCTGTGCCTGATCTGCATGTCACCCCCCTGCTCCGTCCTCCTGTCACTGCACACATCCTGCCACTGCTGACTCTGCTGGGGGACATGTCTTCCCCTCCTATGCCACAAACTGACATTGCATCATTTTACATTGGCACCCCCCTATGTATCAGTACAGCTGCCTCCCACATCCAATTTACTGACTGCCACGTAAGGTGCCCACGGATCTGGCAGGTCCATCAGCTCCCATCTGTCTTTCCATCCATTATCTTTATATTGATGTTCCTTGGTGCTCCTTTATCCAGCATTAGGGTTACAGCCGTTTTCGGATGTTAAGTTGCATGCTTAACACCTTAACGACCAATGTCCTGTTAACGCACATTAAAAGGCCCATAGCGCCCTTTACACCAGAATGTCTCCTACCTGCTCAGCGGTCTTTATGCATGTAATACCCCTTATTGCTGCCAGTAATGCCTGTTACCTTAATGCCCTTTAGTAAACATACCCCTAAGTTAAGTGTTGACACCATGGTTTAATTATATGATTGATTCAGACTGGATTTTTGTTCTTATGTAGCAAAAACATATATATATAAAATAAATCTAGTGCAATTTTAATAAATAAATACACTTTATAAATAATTGGAAGATAAATTATAAATATATTGAAAGGAGTTTTTCAGGATCGTTGATGTATTGAGGATGAGTCCTGGACTGAGTATTATTTACTGATTGTTTATGACTTTGACCTCTAGATGTTCTCCTTTTCTCCTTCTTTTAAATGAATTAGCTTGAGCCTGAGGAATCTTTTGGCGTGAAGTTTTGATTTTGATATGGATTTCTATGACATATCATTATATATCCCTTATAAATAGAGTGATTATATAGCTCCATACCAAGGGGGGATAAACTGATTCAGCTCAGGTTAGGCCCAGACACTGTACAAGTATTCAGCACCACCCACTTTCTGGATAGTAGGGGCAGGTACAAATATTTTGTTTAAACACTGCAGCATTTCAAAAAATGCTGACGGCAGTGTTTAACTATCAGGCTGTTTGAATTCACTGTAATGTTCCTATCTGCTTATTGGAAAGATCATTTCCTTTTTTAAAGATTTAAAGATGGGGGAAGACAGTTCCATACTGAGGGAGCCTTAATGATAGAAGTCTCTTGTCGGATGGATTCATATTTAATGTGAGTGGGTGAAGGCATATGAAGACAATGACTGCAGATAGAACACAGAGCTCTTGTGGGGCAATGTAATAAGAGAGGATAGGTATTCCGGAATGCCAGTGTGCAGAGCCTTAATATTTTGAACGTAATCTTGCAGAGCCAGTGATGCTGTATGAGAAGAGGGATTACATGGGCATATTTCTGAACCATTGAAAGCATCTGACTACAGCATTCTTAACTGTTTGCCGAAGTTTTATTTCAAATGCTGGGAGACTAGAATAGATAACATTACAATAATCAAGGCATGTAATAACTAGGCTCAAAATGACAATGGTAAGCATGAAAATCTGAAAAAGGACATGAAAGGAGGAACGGACAACCATTCCTATTTGCTTTGAGAAAGAAAGCTTGGAATTAATGAACACTCCTAGGTATGTAATATAACTCCCATTTTGCAGCACCTCCATTGGCTTCCCTTCCATTGTAGCAGCAGAGCGCAGACAAACCAATAATACCAGGAGTCTGTTCAGAAGGTCCAAATCATTTATTTGTGCACAAGTCTCAAGCAAAGTCAAAGTCAAAATGGCTGAGCGATGTTCTCTGGCAATACAACTTTTATAGATTTTTGCTCCATTCTAGGTATAGAAAACTAGTTCATTGGTCCCGGTAACCTCCCGTACCTCCCGTACCCCTTCTATTGGTCCCGGTACTGATATGATTATCCAATTATGTTCTTAGAGTGGGCTCAGCACCTGCTTACCCCCCCCCCCCTTCTAGTCCCAATTACAATGGCCAGTTCACCAACTTGTTACTTTCCTACTTCCAAGGCCATTTAGCTAGTTAGTACGTGTAGGGAAGCAGGGCTCTGTAACCTTTCTGTCAGCAGTTTTAATTAAATCCCTTACAGCTGTACTTTCTTATCAGGGGCATTTAAACATATTTTTCTGTATTTTTCCAAGTTTCAGCTCTGCTTGTTCAAACTAATTTAATTCTAATTCTACAATAGCAGCCTATTGGGGGATGTGCAATTCCTATGGGCCTCTTCACAGGCTTCATTTACAGGTCAAGCTAGTTAGGCCTACCTGCTTATGTCAGACACTGTGGATCACAGGCCTTCACCTGCCACATTCCCCCCTTTGATTAATCTCACCCTATTACTTAATAAGGTGTGAGAGTTAAATCACTTATCTTTGGTTATACCATGGTCGGAGGATGCCGACTGTACACAGGAGGACTAGGTTGCCATAAGGCCATAATCTTAGTTGCAGTCTTCCGCTCTACTGCACTATCAATAGCACTATGAATAAAACGCATACAACATGGGAGTATACATGGTAATAGTAAAATCACAGCAACAACTATTAGTACTAGTATAAGGAAAGTCTTAAGTCCTCCCAGCCATGAGAAAAGATTAGCAAACCAGTTAGGAAACTTTAGTGAATGCCAAGTTTGTACTGGCACATAAGCTTGCTTTCGCATAGTTTCAGCAATTTCTTCAACTACTTGACCTTTATCATCTATTTTCAAACAACAATTAGTTAAATTCAGCTTACCACATACTCCTCCTTCAGCTGCTAATAGGTAATCTAGTGCTAAGCGATTTTGATATATGGCAGTGCGCATTTGGGTACTCTGTCTAGCTAAAAGTGTAAGAGCTTGGCTAGTTTCATTGGTTATTATCTCAACTACTGCTTGTAAGCGGATAATACGATTAATCATATAGACTGGGGTTCGATATCCCCACATACCATCATCATTCCAAGTGGCAGGCCCATAATAATCAATGATTCTTTCTGGTGGCCAATCATCACCCTTCCACTTTTCCCACTTGCCTACTTGGAGGGGTGCTCTCTTCTGTCTCAGTGCTCTTTTGTGTCTATGATTAGTAGTGTACACTGGGTATCCTAATTGTTCTCCATGTTCTGTATTTAGAAGAAAGAAAGAAGGTCTGATGGTCCCTAAGACACACGCCCCTCCCCAGTGTGCAGGGAGTCGGGCATATGCTCGGTTTCCACAGATCCAGTATAGGCCAGGCGGAGCTTGCCAGGCATGGGGTTTGGCAAGATTGGTCCATAAATTAGCAAGCTCAGGAAATTTGACTAATGGATTAGGGGGTTCAGGTTCTTTAATTCCTGACCACCAAGACGTCTTTTTGGTGGTGTCATTATAGAACTTCTGGCTGATACAGACCAGCTGTCCCACTTGTTGATTGAACTGGGGTCCAGTTCGTGCATAGCAAAGACGTCCAGCTATTGAGTGCGCTAACACCCATTCGCTGGTAGTCTTATGTAGTTCAGTTTGATTGTAAGTCATAGAGTAGTTTAATTCTTGGGCCTCCCATGGCCACTGGTCACCCATTTGTGTCCCCCCACAAAAGTAACAATCTGAGATTTTTAGACTGGATACTACCGCTCCAGCTAATTACAGAAATAAGTTCTGGGAGGGATGAGGGATGTCAAACTTATTCACATGCATGGCTTCATAGAATGTGTCATGGATATGGTACTTGGATGATTTATGGGCTTGGGTATTTAATCTTATATGTACTATGGTTCCTGGATCCGATCCAGACCTGGCAATTCGTAGGCCAAATCGGAATCCTTGTTTCCAAACCTCAGGTCTCATTACAACAAACTCTAAGGGATTGCAAGCATCTTTCTTGCATTTGTCTATGTCTCTGACATATGGTTGTTTTAATACAGCCATTCGATTATCTTTGGTATTCTCTAGCATACCATTTTTCCAGGTGGCATAAAAGACACATTCCCACTTTGGGCAAAAGTAATCTGACTCTGGGGCTGTACTGTATACATCAGCTGAGACTTTTTTCCCTGTACATATTCCCCATCCAGTGGTTCCTTCTGGGCACATATATTTGTCATTTTTTGAGTATGTTTTCTCCCAATTACCACACTTAGAACGGCTATCTCTGTTGATTACTTCACAAGCATCAAAATACAAAACAGCGTATTTTCTGAGATCTTTAAGTGGAAGTGTAGCATTGATCAAAGGTCCATCTGCATCTTTCCATCGCATTTCCAAGGTGTAATAGGATGGATTTTGATGCGGATTAAAACATACTTTAGATTTACCTGTGGTACAAACATTCAGTTCAGTGGTGTTATAAATACACCGAGTCACTTTACCAGTGCAAGTATAGTAAGAATGATAAATCAAAGTCTGAGTTATTTTCATTCCAGTCCGAGTGGAAGTAATACAGGCAGCACACGGAGGCAAGGCATAAGTCAGTTTAAAGCCTCCAAAACAGGCAACCAGGGCAAGGTAGAGACGAAGATGCATGTTGCTTGGAGTTCTTCTGAATCCTCAACTTGCAGATCTTGACCTCGATGTTCTTTTCTTCGTCCTGTTTGCTAATGAAGCAATTCAACGGGTGCTGAATGTTGATTGAAGATCGGATCTGTGCATCGTGCATTAACCAACTTATCAACTTTAGTTGGGTTTTTAATATTGTCAATCAATGTAGTATCAAAGTAGTGTGTAAAACCACACATATGAGGTTCGTTTAAACAAACTCTTGCTGTGTTGGAAACAGCAATCCTCTTCGAAAGACTTGGCTACTGCAAGGCACTATAGTTGTTGGGATGATCCCAAGAGTGTCTAAGTTGCTGGTTGCCGTCTCAGGGTAATTCGCAAAGGTGCATCAGGATGCTGCTCTGCTGCCCACTGCTCGGGCTCTGGATCAGCTGCGGGCTTGACTCTGCTGTGGTGGATCCAGGAGTCGATTTCTGCGACCTTTACTGCAGTTGGGGTAGACAGGATGACGGTGTATGGTCCCTTCCAATGGGGTTCCAGCGGTGTCTTCTTCCAGTCTTTGATCCACACCGAGGTACCAGGCTGGTAGGGATGCAGGGGTTCCGTCAAATTGATAGGCAACTGGTCTTGGATCCACACATGGAGAGTCTGTAGAACAAAACTTAGAGCTAGAAGTTCTTGCCTGGTTATTTCTGAACCAATCTGAGCTAAACTTCCTTTGATTCCCTGCACTATTGGTGGGTGTTTACCATACAGAACCTCAAAAGGGGAAAATCCTGTTGACTTTACAGGGGCTGAACGTATTCTAAGTAGAGCTATTGGGAGTACTTGGGGCCACTTTAGGTGAGTCTCCTGACAAAGCTTAGACATTTGGGCTTTCAAAGTGCGATTCATTTGCTCAACTTTCCCTGAACTCTGGGGTCTGTATGCAGTGTGAAGCTTCCATTGTATCTGTAGGGCTTTTGCTAACTGCTGAGTAATTTGAGAAACAAATGAGGGTCCATTGTCTGACCCTATTACTGCTGGTATTCCAAATCTTGGAATAATCTCTCTTAACAAGACTTTGGTGACTTCTCGAGCTTTTCAGTTCTGGTTGGGAAGGCTTCTACCCACCCAGAGAAAGTACAAACTAATACTAACAAGTAGTGGTATCCATTGGCTTTTGGCATTTCAGTAAAGTCAATTTGCAGGTGGTGCATGGGGGTTACACCTCCTGACTGAACTCGGGGTGGTGGTGTGGGACCTTGTTTGGCATTATTTTTGGCACAGATTAGACATTGACGTGCCACTGAAGCTGATAGGGCCGCTAACATGGTAATACAGAAATGTGGTCGGAGTGCTTTTTCCATAGCACTCTTGCCATAATGCGTGGCTTCGTGGAAGGCTTTGACAAAAGCTGGACCCATTAATTCCGGGATTACTATGCGTCCTGGGAGTTGACTGCCCTCTGCTGGTGGCAGTTCAATCCACCCATCTTTCAGTACTCCATTTTCCTTATTACAGTAGTAATCTAATTCTTTGGTGGTATATCGTGGTGTCCATAGGTTCAAGGGTACTGGAAACAATGCTGCCTGCATTGGCATGGCTTGCGGTGAAATTTGTCCTGTCATGGCTGCTTGTCGTGCTGAGGCATCTGCAAACCTATTTCCTCGAGCAACTTCTCCTTTTCCTACTTGATGTCCTCTGCAGTGCATGACAGCTACACGAGTTGGGGCCCATACTGCATCAAGTAACATCAATATCTCTGGGCCGTACTTGACTGATTTTCCTCCGGACGTGATGAGCCCTCGTTCCTTATAGAGAGCTCCATGGGCATGTAGGGTGGTGAAGGCATATTTGGAGTCTGTATATACATTTAACACGAGTGTTGCACCTAGCAGTAGTGCTCGAGTAAGCGCAATCAATTCTGCTTTTTGGGCTGATGTGCCTGAGGCTAGGGCTGATGACTCAACAACTTCATGTTGGGTGACTACTGCATATCCGGCACAACGTCGTCCATTGATAATGAGACTGCTTCCATCTACGTAATAAATTTGATCAGGATTGTCTACGGGCACATCTGTCAGGTCAGGTTGGCTTGAGAATACAGTGTCCATGACTTCTATACAGTCATGTTCTGGGAGTTCTTCACTAATAGGTATCAATGTGGCTGGATTCAAGGCATGGCTCACTTCCAGTTGTATCTGTGGGTTCTCACATAACATACTCTGATATTTCAACATTCGGGAATTGGTGAGCCAATAATTTGCTTTCTGTTCCATAAGGGCAAGGACTGCATGTGGCACAGTGACTCGTAAATTCTGTCCTAATGTGAGCTTGTCTGCTTCACTCACTAACAATGCTGTAGCTGCAACTGCTCTCAGACAAGGTGGCCATCCTTTGGCCACAGTGTCCTGTTGTTTCGATAGGTATGCTACAGGTCTCTCCCAATTTCCTAATTTCTGAGTCAACATGCCTAAAGCATTTCCTTGTGCTTCATGTACAAATAAATGGAAAGGCTTATGAACATCTGGTAGTCCAAGTGCTGGTGATGACATCATTTCTTCCTTTAACGTCTTGAAGGCTGTATCCTGCTCAGGTCCCCAATCTAATGGTGATTTTTCTTCTCCTTTTGTGGCTTCATACAATGGTTTGGCGATTTGAGCAAAGTTGGGAATCCAGATTCGGCAATATCCTGCCGCTCTCAGAAAGGCTCTAACTTGCTTTCTGGTAGTTGGGGCTGGGATTCTACATACTGCTTCTTTTCTTTCTCTGCCTAATTTTTGGCTTCCTTTGGTTATACGAAAGCCCAAGTATTTTACTTCTTTCTGGCATAATTGTGCTTTTGCTCTGGAAACTTTGTATCCAGCTTCATTCAGTAGCTGCAAGAGGTCTTTGGTGGCTTGTATACATTCTTTTTCTGATACAGCAGCTATCAGCAGATCGTCCACGTATTGGAGAAGCACTCTCTTCCCCGGGGCCACTGGATAGCTTGAAAGATCTTGATTTAGTGCAGCACTAAAGATGGTAGGCGAATTCTTGAATCCTTGGGGTAATCGTGTCCAAGTAAGTTGGCCCCCTCTTCCAGAGATAGGGTCCTGCCATTCAAATGCAAATAATATCTGACTTATGGGGGCTAATCTTATGCAAAAGAATGCATCTTTTAAATCCAGAACAGTAAAGTGGGTAGCTTCAGCAGGAATCAGTCCTAGAAGTGTGTAAGGATTTGGCACAACTGGATGTATGGTCTCAACTGCTTCATTCACTCTTCTTAGATCTTGCACTGGTCGGTAGTCATCTGTTCCAAGATTTTTCACTGGCAAAAGTGGAGTATTCCATGGGGATTGACATACTTTTAGTAGGCCATGTTCTAGTAATCTTAGCAGGTGGCGGTGGATACCTTCAATTGCAGCTCTTGGGAGAGGGTACTGCTTGACATGTACTGGTGTAGCACTAGGTTTGAGAGTTACAATTACTGTAGCTATATGCTTAGCTAGGCCTGGAGGACTGCCTTCTGCCCATACTCCGGGTGGGGCATCAATGCTTTTCAAAGTCTGTTCAAAATAGGTGTCTTGGGCAGGTTCATCACTGTAATATCTCCATTCTTCTTCTCGGGGAACTGTAAGCAGCATTATTCCTGCAGGCTTGGCTTGAGAATTCACAGTCATTTGCATTTCTCCTTTTTCAGTAAAGGATATTTGGGTTTGTAGTTTGGCTAGCATATCTCGTCCCAGCAGTGGCACTGGACATTCAGGCATGTAAAGGAATTGATGGGTTATTTGTTGTCCTCCTAGACTGCATATGCGATTCTGAAGAAAAGGTTTTGTGGCTTTGGCACCAGTTGCTCCTACAATGCTGACTGCTTTTGCAGAAAATGGGGCTATCTTTTTGTCTACTACTGAATGTTCTGCTCCAGTATCAACCATAAAGTTCATAACTTGGTCTCCTATTTGTATTCCGACCATAGGCTCCTGGAGACCTAAAGCAAATTCGGAGCCCGGTCTGTCCTAATCCACGTCATCTTCATCATGGGCTGTCGCAGCCAATGCTTGTACGGCTTCTCCTCTTTCTCGCTGGTACTGTTCTCGATTGGCTCCTCCGCGATTTCGGGGACGGCCTCATCTTCCTTCTCTCCATTGATGATTGTTTTCGTCATCTTGATGGGCGTCTTCGAGTTGTGGGCATGTATTTCTCCAATGTCCTTCCTGCTTGCAATAGGCACATTGGTTTATGCCTAGCTGGGGCTGGCTTCCGCCTCGGCCCCGCCCCCTTCCTCTGCTCCGTCGACTAGGGAAACCTCCCCTTTTCTGTTCAACTATGGCCGCAGCCAAAAAATCTGCTTTCTTCTTCATCTTTCGATCACATTCTTTCTGCCTTTCATTATCACGATTCACATACACTTTATGAGCGACTTCCAGTAACTGAGTTGCATTCATGCCCGCAAACCCTTCTAATTTCTGTAATTTACGCCTAATATCTGGTTGAGACTGATTTACAAAAGCAGAATTCACCATGCATAAACTTCCCGGTGCATCGGGATCATAGGGAGTATACATTCTATATGCTTCAGTTAATCTTTCGTAAAACACTGCTGGACTCTCATCTATGCCTTGGATAACTTCAGTAACTTTAGAAAGGTTCATAGCTTTCTGGCCCCCCCTTTTCAGGCCTTGTATAAAGCCTTGGCAAAAACGGGCTAGGGCTCTGGATCCTCTTTCCGTATTTGGATCCCATCGGGGGTCTTCATTCGGGAATTCTCTCTGGGCCGCTTCCCGATTATCTATTCTTTCCTCCCCCCTTTCTCCTGGAGCTACCGGGTTATCTGCCAGCCAGTCAATAGCTGCTTTTCTAATTCGTGTCCGCTCCTCTGTAGTGAATAAGGTGGACAGGAGCTGGCGACAGTCTGCCCATGTTGGTTGGTGAGTTTCCATAATGGTATTCACTAATTCTGTGAGTTCCTGGGGCTTATTGGTATAGGAGGCATAATGTGTCCTCCAATTTAACAAATCAGTGGTAGAGAAGGGGACATACACATAACTTAGGGGTCCCGCCACCACCTCATTATCCTCATTTCTTACAGGTATTCCTGGGACTTGCCGTAAAGGCATCATCTTGGCAGTAGATGTCTTTTGGGATCTGAGAGATATTTTCGTAACTTTCCTGTCAGGGGTTATCTTCTTCTCTATATGCTTTGTTTTAGATTTACTTTTTACTGGCGAGTTAACACTGGCAGCCACTTTCATACTGTCAGTATCACTCTGAAAAATTTCAGTTTCCTCCTGTTCTGTTTCTGTCTCTGATTCTCCTTTTTCAGTCTCGGTAGAATCATCTTCTTCATTTAAAGGGAGCTCATCTACCTGCTCTTCGGGTGATGGCTCGGGGGTGGGGTCCCGTTCCCGCTGTCTTCGGGGTTCTGGGGCAGGACGCGGGGCCACCCTTACTGGGCACTGAGCTTGGGGCTGTCGGGTAATTACTTCTGGGGAATCAGGATCTGCCAGGACGGGTTTCTGTCTGGACTTCTCACCTTTCTCTTTCTTTCTAGGCTGTTCCACTTTCTGACTATGATCTGTCTTTGCTAACATTATTCTGCACTGCTCTTCATAACAGCGCCTCGCCCAAGGGGGCGGATCTTCACAAATACTTAACCAGGAATCTATATATGGGTACTGATCGGGGTGTGATACTCGCACCTTCTGGTGAACTGACTGAATAATTCCTACATTAAAAGTTCCCTCTCGGGGCCAGGTGGGGTCTAGATCGGGCCACTCCCTAGTGCACAAAATCTGTAAACGGGTTGCAGTCATTTTAATACCATAATCTCCTGAATATCCTTCTCTAAAATGTGCAATCATACATTCTAATGGAGTGTTCCTAGTAGACCCCGCCCCTCCCATTTCGATGTGTGCGCGCAACAACAGACAGAAGGGAAAAGGAGGGCGGACCATGGGTAAGGGGTCCTCACGGCCCTAGAAACATATGAGGGAAACAAATAACAAGACAAGACGACAGTCGCTTCCCCCTTTTTACGACCTGAACGCGGTCGCCCGGTCAGGAACTGCGTTACTCAGGGGTCCGCCTTCGCTTGGTCCGTGCTGCCAGACCTCTCATTCACACTTCATTCACACAATCATGCTAGCAACGTATCCCAGAATGCATTCATTTCTATCTATTCTGACTAGTCTTTTGCAAGTTCCAAATGCAAGGAGACGGGAGTTTCGCCCTGCTTTACTTACGCAGGGGTAGTCGGTCCGTCTTTGAGAGGTGATCAAGCTCTCTTACAAGTGCTAGTTCCAAGTTCATGCAAGACTCAAGTGGCAGTACTGCTCTTTCTTATCTGTCTAGACACATGCTAAAATCAAAACTCTACTCACCGGATCTGGTCCTCAAAGTTTCCAAGCAAGCACATGAGTTGGACCTCGGACTCCCCTCACTCGGGTTCGAGGTGTTGGCTCCAGCCGGGCTCGGCACCCGCCGAGGTCCGACCAACTCCCTCCGATGCAAGGGACCGGTGGCGCCAGGGAGTGAGCCCCGTCGGAAGGGCGCGATCCCGGCAGGACCAAACCTGTAGAGGCGGAAAGTCGTGGTATATTGCCCTATATACCCTCTAATACCACACCTTCCCGGCCAACGCACCAAGAATATGTAGCAGCAGAGCGCAGACAAACCAATAATACCAGGAGTCTGTTCAGAAGGTCCAAATCATTTATTTGTGCACAAGTCTCAAGCAAAGTCAAAGTCAAAATGGCTGAGCGATGTTCTCTGGCAATACAACAACTTTTATAGATTTTTGCTCCATTCTAGGTATAGAAAACTAGTTCATTGGTCCCGGTAACCTCCCATACCTCCCGTACCCCTTCTATTGGTCCTGGTACTGATATGATTATCCAATTATGTTCTTAGAGTGGGCTCAGCACCTGCTTACCCCCCCTTCTAGTCCCAATTACAATGGCCAGTTCACCAACTTGTTACTTTCCTACTTCCAAGGCCATTTAGCTAGTTAGTACGTGTAGGGAAGCAGGGCTCTGTAACCTTTCTGTCAGCAGTTTTAATTAAATCCCTTACAGCTGTACTTTCTTATCAGGGGCATTTAAACATATTTTTCTGTATTTTTCCAAGTTTCAGCTCTGCTTGTTCAAACTAATTTAATTCTAATTCTACAATAGCAGCCTATTGGGGGATGTGCAATTCCTATGGGCCTCTTCACAGGCTTCATTTACAGGTCAAGCTAGTTAGGCCTACCTGCTTATGTCAGACACTGTGGATCACAGGCCTTCACCTGCCACACCATTGCAGGCTTACCTTCAAAGTAATGCTTCTTACCTATAAAGCCCTTAACAAACGATCTTCTACCTCCCTCTTGGACCTTGTTCACCCCACCCCTCAAAATAGATCCAGAAGATCTGTCGCCGCTAACACACTCACCGTCCCTACCTCTATAACAAAATGTTCCCTTGCGACCATGAACCGAGCCTTTATGTTTTATGCACCCACACTGTGGAATGCCCTTCCTGTCTCCATCCGGTCTATTTCTGATATCGCACAATTTAGGAAGGCTCTAAAGTGTCACCTTTTCCATCAGTACTATTCTAATGCCGGCGACATCACATAACTCAATTCACCCTTCATGTCTATCATGTTGTCATAACCATATCCGTTGTTTTAATTACTCAGCCTGGTTAACTCACCCTGTTTTAAACCAAGTTGTCTTACCTGTTCTCTGTAAAGTTCAATGTATGCTTCTTACTGCATTGTACAAATTAATGTTTATTGTAAACCACACTGATTCTTAAGAGCGCGGTATAAAAAAAGAATTAAATAAATAAATAAAATAAATAAATTTAAACAATGGTGTTAATGAAAGGGGAGAACCAGCAAGAACAGGGGGAAAAGCTGGTGAACTGGATGATCCGGTTAGGCATGTGGCTGTCGTTTTTGTCGGGTTCAGCCTGAGATGAATATGTTCTAGCCAGTCAGCCACTGCCACCAGACGCTGGTTAAGGAGTCAGTGTAGGAAAGCAAGTGAACATCATCTGCATAAATGTACGTACTGTCCCCATGATCTTGTATCAAAGTTGCAAGAGGGCTCAAAAAGATATTAAAGAGAACAGGGGCCAAGTCTGACTTCTGGAGAACTCCACATGGCAAAGCAAATTTGGCTGAAGAAGTGGAGCCCACTGATACAGAAAAAGTCCTGTCGGAGAGAAATGAAGTAAACCAGGAGAGAACCAGGTCGCAGATTCCGATATTATGGAGACAGTTAAGTAAGAATGTGTGATTAACTACATCAAATGCTGCAGTTAGATTAAGAGAGAAGGCAATAGCAATCATACATGTCCACAGCATGGTGGAGTTTGTTCGAAAGGGATGTAAAAATTGTTTCTGTTATAGCCTTTTTGAAACCTTGATTGTCTGGGGTGAAAAGTATAAGTGTGTTCTAGGTGATCGGTTAGTTGGAAAAAGAAACGGTGCTTGGCTAATTTGGAGAGAAATGGCAGATGGGAGACAGGATGATAATTAGCTGGCTCAAGAGCTTCCATGGATGACTTTTTAAGTAACAGATGGACAATAGCTTTCTTCTCGGAAGAGGGGACAGTCCCAATCTCAAGGCTGTGATTTATAATGGTATGAGCTATGGTCAGAAGTCCCACAGATGGTTCTAGAAGCCAGCTTGAGGGAATCAGATCAGATGGTAAAGTGGTCTTGTGTGCAGATGCCAGAATTCTAAATAAAGAAGAGTCAGTAGTCTGTTGAAATGTGGACCATGTATGTGGGTAAGTCCTCGTCATTTGGTTAATGGGATCAAAAGTGTGATCAGTGGTGGAAAGTTATGCTGGTTGTTATTAATTTTATTATGGAAATAACAAGCTAGAGTATTGGTGGATGGACCCTGCCAGGGACTATTGAGTGGGGAAGTGGCCAAGGAGGAAAGCCTGGCTACTGTTGAAAACAGTGTTATGGGATAGTGAGAGGAATTAGTAATCGTGTAGTGATGGTTTTTTTTCTTTGCAGCATTTAAATATCTGATGTTTTGAATATCGGGCTTTAAGATTTTAGCTGAAAATTCATCTTAATTTAGGAGCTTAAAAGTTATAGGCCTGATATTCAAAAAAAGCTGAGCTCCTAAATTTAGGCTCCCAAGTTAGGCTCCTAAATTTGTGCCTTATTTTCAGCCACACTTAGGAGCCTTAAGTTTTCATCTGAAAATTCATCTTAATGTAGGAGCTTAAAATTTATGGGCCCAATATTCGAAAGGCATTTACATGGTTTACAGTCCAGTAAACCGTGTAAATGCCTTAAATGGGAATATTTGATGGCTAATGCCATCAAATATCCCCATCTATGCTTTCTACATGCCCCAATGCTATCCAGTTAGCATTGGGATGTGTTGGGGGCATTGTGGGTTGGAGCGGAATTGTAAAATGGTGGTAACCGGGTAGTGGCAATATTGGACTGCTATCCAGTTAGTGCTCCATGGCTAAAACTAGCCAAGCTCTTGGCTCGCCTAGTCTTAGCCATGGATGCTAACTGGATAGCGGTCCAATATCACCGCTACCCAGTTAGGCTGTGCGGAGGTTTCCCCAGGGTGCTCAAACTGGATATTCAATGCCATCAGCGCGGCACTGAATATCTGGGATTAAGGGTGATCGGACAGGGCTATGCGCGGACATGGCACATAGCTTGCTCAACTCAATATCAGGCTCTATGCTCCTAAATTTAGGGGTGCCATTCATTTGCCTAGATTTATGAGCCTAATTTAGCTGCCTAGTGTTCAAAATAAGTGCTAAGCTCCTAACTGCTTTTCCCCATCCTAAATCTGCTCCCATTGCCACCCACTTTTTATGCTCCTAAATTTTAAAAAATTGAACAAAATATTTAGACACTCAGCCCTAGTAAATTTCCAAAGAGGCCAATTTTGGAGCATAATTCTCAAAGTTAGATGCATAAATCCTTTGAATATTGGGCCCTATGGTTATAAATCTAGATCTAGACCCATAAGCTGCGTAACTGCCTCTAAGCGGGAAATTCAACAGCACTAACACAGTTAGTGCTGCTGAATATTTCCGGATACCACTGCTAAATGCCCCAATGCTACACGGCTAGCATCAGGGCATTCCAGGGACAGTACCAGGGGATAATCTGTCAGCAGTGATATTCAGCCGCTATCTGGTTATCCCTCAGTGGCAAACGTTAGGTGCAGCAAAAGTTGTCCTAACATTTGCCGCCAAAGCTAACTGTGAAAAAATAATAGAACCCAATCGGAATTGTCAAGAAGCACCAAACCACCAAAAAATCCCGAATCTCTAGAAAATCCCCTAAGAACTTAAACCATCTTTTTGTCAGAGCATGTCTGCACAGTGCTGAGAAAAGTTTTCCAAAGCACCACCGAGACCACTCCTTTTATTAAGTAATTTTATGTAAGTAAAATCGGTGACTTAACTGTTGCCAAAGTACTGCCAAGATGCCAAAAAACAGACGACGCGGCTCACGTTTCGGGTTTTCTTCCAATTTTTTACAAAAAACCCTGCTTCAGGTCCAAATGATCAGCAGTTGACAGATCTTCAGCTTACAAACCAGAAGGGAAAGTAATTTGCCTTATAGTCGACGGCGTCTGACATCATGCTGACTTGAAAGGCAGTCAAACCAATCACAATCAATCTACATTGAGGCCATGGGGGATACCCACTGCACAGGAAATCCCCCAATGGAATCACAAGGTAGGAATTAGGATCCATCTCAGATAATAGTGTACCAGTCTATTTGGAGATTCAAACCCTTCGGGGCTACAGAGTTTAATAGGTGAATCCAACGCTGTTCATGCCATTGGAGCTTTTGCTCACGATCACCTCCTCTGGGGTCCGGCGGGATAAAATCCAACACTCTCCAGCGCACGGAATCAAAAGTGTGACCCATCATCAAACTGTGTTCGACCATAGGAACCGAAAGAGATTTTGTTCTCAAACGGGAAGCATGTTCCGAAAGACGAATTTTTATCGCCCGTTTAGTACGGCCAATGTAATAAAGGGAACAAGGACATATGATCAGATATACAACATACACTGAGGAACAGTCCGTATGCCACCTGGTCACAAATCTACGGGACGTGTGTTCATCCACCCATTCAGGGCCCTCGAGAGCCAGTGAACAGTAGGTGCAATTTCCACAAGCAAAATGACCACTATCAACATGTGACTTTAAAGGGCGATCCTCAGGCGAGGTAGCTGACATTAATAAATCTCTCAGATTTGCTGTACGTAAATATGCAACTTGCAGAGTTTGATCACGAAAACAAGTATGTATCCCTAATATTGGCCAAAACCGATGAAGCAAACCAGTAACTTGCGTGATGTGCCTGGTATAAGGAAGAACACCAGTAATTACAGAGTCAGTAGATTTCGGTGCTGATGGAGCAAAAAGCCACTCTCAATGTAAATGTCGCGCTCTCTTGTATGCTTTAGAAACCACCGTAGAGGGATACCCCTTTTGAAGCAGGCGTTGTTTCAGTTCCCCAGCATGTAAATTAAAATCCTGTAGAGTAGAGCAGTTACGTCTCAACCGTAAAAACTGCCCAAAAGGTAAACCCTGTTTCAAAGCCCGCGGATGGAAACTATTATAGCGAAGCAACGTGTTACATTGTACTGCCTTGCGGTATAGGGTTGTCACAAATCCTAGAGGGGTTAAAGAAATCTGAACATCCAAAAATTGCAGAGTTCTAGGAGCTATCTGTGCTGTGAATTGAATCCTAGGCACATGTGTATTAAGCCGCCGCACAAAACTGTCCAAATCATTGCGGGTACCAGTCCAAAGAAAAAAGATATCATCCAAAAAGCGCTTCCAAAAAGGAATCAAGTGAAAAGCCTGATCTGGGTACACATAACGTCATTCAAACTCAGCCATATATATAGTGGCTAATGACGGGGCCACTGTTGCCCCCATCGCTATTCCGTGTACCTGCTGATAGAAAGTTCCTCCAGCATGTGGCTGCGAAGGTCTGTTCGTACCTTAGAGATACTGGGGATTTTTTGGGTCAACTAAAAGCGTGTCAGGCAGTAGACACCTATACTTATTTGGTGTCATTAGATGTACAGGCACTTTACACCAATATTGACCAACGAGAGATGCTTACTTGTCTGCAAGATTACCCATTATCTCTTCCTGATCGGATACCGTGCTTGTTCCTATTGGAATTACTTGAATTGGTTTTGAGTAAAAACTTTTTTTTGCATCAAGGAACTTTCTATCAGCAGGTACATGGAATAGCAATGGGGGCTACAGTGGCCCCGTCGTTAGCCACTATATATATGGCTGAGTTTGAACGACGTTATGTGTACCCAGATCAGGCTTTTCACTTGATTCCTTTTTGGAAGCGCTTTTTGGATGATATCTTTTTTCTTTGGACTGGTACCCGCAATGATTTGGACAGTTTTGTGCGGCGGCTTAATACACATGTGCCTAGGATTCAATTCACAGCACAGATAGCTCCTAGAACTCTGCAATTTTTGGATGTTCAGATTTCTTTAACCCCTCGAGGATTTGTGACAACCCTATACCGCAAGGCGGTACAACGTAACACGTTGCTTCGCTATAATAGTTTCCATCCGCGGGCTTTGAAACAGGGTTTACCTTTTGGGCAGTTTTTACAGTTGAGACGTAACTGCTCTACTCTACAGGATTTTAATTTACATGCTGGGGAATTGAAACAACGCCTGCTTCAAAGGGGGTATCCCTCTACGGTGGTTTCTAAAGCATACAAGAGAGCGCGACATTTACATTGAGAGTGGCTTTTTGCTCCATCAGCACCAAAATCTACTGACTCTGTAATTACTGGTGTTCTTCCTTATACCAGGCACATCACGCAAGTTACTGGTTTGCATCATCGGTTTTGGCCAATATTAGGGATACATACTTGTTTTCGTGATCAAACTCTGCAAGTTGCGTATTCACGTACCGCAAATCTGAGAGATTTATTAATGTCAACTACCTCGTCTGAGGATCGCCCTTTAAAGTCACATGTTGATAGTGGCCATTTTGCTTGTGGAAATTGCACCTACTGTTCACTGGCTCTCGAGGGCCCTGAATGGGTGGATGAACACACGTCCCGTAGATTTGTGACCAGGTGGCATACGGACTGTTCCTCAGTGTATGTTGTATATCTGATCATATGTCCTTGTTCCCTTTATTACATTGGCCGTACTAAACGGGCGATAAAAATTCGTCTTTCGGAACATGCTTCCCGTTTGAGAACAAAATCTCTTTCGGCTCCTATGGTCGAACACAGTTTGATGATGGGTCACACTTTTGATTCCATGCGCTGGAGAGTGTTGGATTTTATCCCGCCGGACCCCAGAGGAGGTGATCGTGAGCAAATTTCCAATGGCATGAACAGCGTTGGATTCACCTATTTAAACTCTGTAGTCCCGAAGGGTTTCAATCTCCAAATAGACTGGTACACTATTATCTGAGATGGATCCTCATTCCTACCTTGTGATTCCATTGGGGGATTTCCTGTGCAGTGGGTATCCCCCATGGCCTCAATGTAGGTTGATTGTGATTGGTTTGACTGCCTTTCAAGTCAGCATGACGTCAGACGCCGTCGACTATAAGGCAAATTACATTCCCTTCTGGTTTGTAAGCTGAAGATCTGTTAACTGCTGGTCATTTGGACCTGAAGCAGGGTTTTTTGTTAAAAATTGGAGGAAAATCTGAAACGTGAGCCGCGTCGTCTGTTTTTTGGCATCTTGGCAGTACTTTGGCAACAGCTAAGTCACCGATTTTACTTACATAAAATTACTTAATAAAAGGAGTGGTCTCGGTGGTGCTTTGGAAAACTTTTCTCAGCACTGTGCAGACATGCTCCGACAAAAAGATGGTTTAAGTTCTTAGGGGATTTTCTAGAGATTCGGGATTTTTTGGTGGTTTGGTGCCAAAGCTAACTGAGCAGTGGCAGAATATCACCACTGCCCAGTTAGCTTCTGCGCCATGCAGCACGATATGGCAGCCCATATATTCAATGCTGGTGGCTGGATATGGTCCCAACATTGAATATCCTAGCAACAGCTAGGTGCTATGCTTGCACTAGCTGCTGCCATTGAATATTGGGCCTGTCATTCATTTCACATTTCTTATATACCACCTTTCATGATATCAAGGCAGCTTACATTGAACAAACTGAAATTACATTGAACAGGGCATTATAACTTGGAGATAACTATTTTACAGGGAACATGGGCTATGGAGGGTTAAGTGGCTTGCCCAAGACCACAAGGAGCACCTGTGGGACTAGAAACCCCAGTCCTTCCAGCCCAAGGTTGCTGTCCTCTAGTGGGATTTGAACCACTGACCTTCTGGCCTGAAGTACCTTGCCCCAACCACTAGGCCACTCCTCCACTCCTTAGATTTAGATTTATGAGCCTTGCACTGAAAATCTGTGCTAAGCTCCTAACTCTTTTCCCCTCCTTAAATCTGTCTCTGTTGCCACCTACTTTTTATGCTCCTAAATTTAGAAGTTTAGTGAAATTTTGAGTATAAATTTAGGCTCTCAGTCCTAGTAAATTTTCAAATTAACCAGGGTTTTTTTCATTTTCAAACGTTTATTAAACCTCATTCAGCCATTAAACAGCTCAGACGCAGCTTTGTCATATTACAAATGCAAAACCATTGTTTAACATTACAGCAACGGTCCACTCATCCTCTGGATCACTGCTCCTGTCCCCCTTCACCATCTTAGCACTGGTCTTGCCTATCACCATCCCTGTTAGCTTCTTAGATAGAAATATACTCCCATACCCTCTCCCAACCCCTCCCCAATCTCCTCACTGCCCTGGATATTGGATTTGAAATTAAGACTACAACCATTTATACCTCAGTCATCTCGAGGTAGTGCGTTCGGCTACTGTGTGCAGTTCTGCCAGAGCGATATAGTGCATCTCAGCAGCCCATTGCTGATAGGTGGGCACCCTTTCCCCCACCCAGTGTTGCAGGATTAGTTTATTGACGCAGCCCACCCCCAGCAAAAGAAACCTCACCTCCCCCATTCTCAACCTCTGCTTTTGCAATGGTCCCTCTTCTCCAAGGAGAAGCAGCCATAGGTCCACTCTATTGGTTTCTTCAGCAGGGACTATCTCTTACAGTGGTGTACAAAAGTCTGGAATCACTTGTAAATTTGACGTTTTTTCAACTTCGTGACCTTATATCTTAATTTCTTCATCCTCCCAGTGGCTTTTTCTGTGTTTCTCATGATAAGTGATAGATTTGGCTATTAGGGCCAATTTTTAGTATTGGTTTGGCCCTTATTTTCTGAGTTTGTTCCCCATAGCTGTCCTGTTGATAGATTTTCTGTGAAAATTGCGTAATGTACATCGTTGGCCAACAATATATTATTGTAAGTATGCTTTAAAATATTATGGACGCACGCCAGGTTTCCTTCAAATTAATGTATGTGGCCTTGAAAAAGGCCGTTTTTATGTGTCAGTGATGGCTCAGTATTTGATGGGCCACCCTTTGTTCTTGATCACCTGACTGTACCTTGTCGGCATTGAATGAACCAGTTTGACAAGGTGATCGTTGGTGACAACGCGGTTCCAAGCTGCAATGAGTGACTCAATCAGCCCACGCTTTGATGTCAGATGCCTCTTGGATATTTCCAAGGCCACCTTGTGCCACAGGTTCTTGATTGGATACAGATCTGGCAACTGGGCAGGTCAGTCCATTGACTTGATGTTGTTCCGCTGCTTCCGGCTGATCACCTGTCTGGAGCGATGGCAGGGTGCATTGTCATCTTAGAACAGGAACTGGCCAGGAAACAGCTGGTGTGCTGATAGCACCATGCACTTTTGCAATATGGTGATGTACTTGGCCCCATTGACCATTCCATCGACGATGTGAAGACGTCCAATGCCACTGGCAGCCATGCAGCCCCAGACCATGACCTTCAAAGGATGCTTCACAGTGAGGTTGAGACACTCAGGCTTGAATTCCTCTCCAGGAAATCTCCTCACATAGGTGTGGGCCTCGTTACCAAACAGGCAGAAGGTGCTTTCATCGCTGAATAGCAGCTTTTCCCACATTTCAGTCGAACAGGTTGAGTGCTTTCTTGCCCACATGATCCAGTTGCGCCTTTGTATGTCAGTCATCAGTGGCTTATTCGGTGCTTTGCAGTCCCGGAGACCAAACTGCAGGCACCGGTGACGAACAGTTGATGATCTGACACTGACCTCACTCTTGTCTGACCACTCTCGAAGTAGCTGAGGGAGAGGTCAACTTGCAATTAGTCAGTGAAATGCATCATAGTGCGCGGTCCTGGAGTGATGTTGATGCACGTGGACAACCTGAACAAGGCTTGTCCACCACTGAACCAGTTTCTTTCTTCTTCTGTACAGTCTTAACAACAGCGCTGTGACTGCAGCCAACTTTCCTGGCTATCTGATGGCTTGAAAATCCTTCCTCGCTCATAAAGTCCACACGAACACGCTCCTCCAGCATTAGGTCCGAGTCATCTTCATGGTCGATCCAGAAAGCATATGAAATTCAAAAATTCCGCGAGTTTTTATAGCTGCACTGTTGGCTAGATATCTGCATTGTGATTGGTTAGTGAAACCAGCCTCCTGATTGGTCAGAAATAACGTGTGCATATTGGATAATCTCAATCCAGTTTTGACGCAGGAACCACAAAAATCGTAATAACTATCTCCCAGGGTCTGAAAAGTATTTAAATTGGAAGCAAGGAATGCACAACTCTAATAGCCAAATGTATCCCTTTTAACATGGTAGAAAGATGAATATGCTGGGCTAACGCAAAATTTAAAAAAAACGTTAGAAAGTACGAAAAACACAAAACTCACAATTGATTCCAGACTTTTGCACACAACTGTACTTGTCTGTGCAGCACTGCGTACATCTTGTAGCGCTATACAAATGCTCAGTAGTAATAGTAGTAGTAGTAAGGTTTCTATACATTTCAGCGCCTCTCCCCCCCCCCCCCCCCCCCCCCCCCCCCCCCCCACACACACACATATCTCTGTGAGGCTAGGAACTTCTCTGCTTGTTTGTGGCACTTTTCACAAGTACTCTGTTCCCACACTCCCAGTTGAGCCTCCCTCTCTCTCGTTAAATATCCTCTCTGTAGGATTTGGTATTGCATTTCTTGGTATCAAGTTGATATATACATTTTTGGTATTTGCAGAAAACATTTTTCAGTGTTTTCCTCCTCTATGTCTTCCCCTAATTCCTCTGCCCATTGCTTCCCTAAGTGCCCCAAATGTGACGCTGTCTGGGCCCCTCAGAGCATGTGGTACCAGTTCCCCATTCTATTCCAATGACAAATTTCAAAAGTCTCGATCACACTCTTTCAGCCCTTCCTCACCCAGATCGCCCAGATCATTTGGGGGGAGCAACTTCCAATAATGATGTATCTGCATATATTGAAAGTACTAGCTCGCAGGGAGCCCCAGTTTCTATTGCAAAATTTCAAAAGTTGGTAACGTTCCCCGACCCCACTGCATGCAGTCTCCAAAATCTAGCAAATGGCCCCTATTCCATTGGTGGAATTTACTTTTACCCACGCAAGGTTGAAACCCTGGTTTTCCTGTCACTTGTAGAAGGGGTGAAAATTCGAACACTGGTTGTGCACATTCGCCCACCACTGCCAGGCCTTTCTGAGGGGGTCTATGAGTTCCTCAAAGTCTGTGCAGGCCAACTCCACCCTACGGTGGTGCACCAAGCTCATCAGCTCATAGGGACAGCTCCAGACAACCAGCAGGCCCTCTGGCACAAAGCTCTTGGAGCCCGTGAAGGTTGCATGTAACCATGGCATGAGCACTGCTACATTATAGGTACGTAGGTCGGGCCGTCTTGCACCCCCTCTCCCTATCCAAGATGAGTTTTACATAGCTGACCCAAGCTCATCTATCCTTCCACAAGAACTTCCTTATAAACCCATCCGCCCATCATGGTAACATCTGTAACTGATACAGAATTTTAGGGATAATAATCATGCGACCTGGCCATACAGAGACAGAGGGAGATCCACCAATTTATCACATAAGTTGCGCATTTTTCCCAGTTTATCCTGGATATTGAGCTGGTATATTACACGCAGATCACTGTGCAAGTAAATACCAAGATATTTTGGGGGCTCCATTGACCAATGATACATCACACTCTCTCCCCCAATGTCTATTCCCTCCCCTCCCCCCCAGATGTTGGATCTCCGATTTTTCAATATTTATCTGAAGAACTGAGAACTGACCAAAGTGGTGGAGCACGTTTGTCAATGCCGCCCAAAACGTGCGGTCATGTTGCATGATGATAAGCATATCATCTGCAAACAAGTTAATCTTGTGTTCGTTTTCCCCACATGTACTCCCCACAAAGTCTGGGCCATCCGTATTTTTTGTGCTAGGGGCTCTAGGGATAGGACAAACACTAATGGGGACAGAAGGCAGCCCTGTTGTGTATCTCGTTGCAACCCAAAAGGGTGGTGAGCCCCTCATTAATAAGATTTCTAGCCGTTGGCTCCCAGTAGAGGGCCTGGATCTAGTGAACAAAGTATCCCTCTATCCCAAGGTGTGGTAGAAGCCAAAACAGGTGTTCCCATGACACTTGGTCATATGCTGTTTCGGCATCCAGGCTCACCATTATTGTCGGGTCACTGGACCTTCTCCCTTGCCTATACATAGTGAGTGCCCTCAGGATATGTCTGCCGCATTCCGCCCCTGGACAAATCCAGCTTGGTCTGGGTGCATGAGGTGCAGCAGTATGGCTTTTAGTCTATTGGCCAGAACTGTAGTCAGGACTTTAAGGTCCTGGTTTAGTAATGAAATTGGCCTATATGATTCAACTTTATCTGGGGTGCGCCCTGATTTATGTAACGAAACTATCATGGCTTCTGTAGCTCGCTCACCGATAATGCCGCTCACTGTCGTTGCCTCCCTGAAAGCTACCAGTGGCTGCAGAACTAATTCCCTCAGAATTTTATAGAACTCTGTTCCCAGCCGATCCAGCCCTGGGATCTTGGCGGGTGCCAGTCACTTAATGACTGCCTGTATTTCTGCCTGTTGGAGAGGTCTGTTTAACATCACCCTTTGGTCTGCTGTAAGTCTAGGCAGGGTCAACCCATCAAAGATGGCCTCCCTTTCCGCCCCCGCACTGGGTTCCGCCCAGTAAAGAGTTTGAAAAAAATCTCTAAATCAACGACTAATTTCCCTGTCCTCTGTTAAACTGACCCATCTGTCGTGCGGAGTCATGTAATGGTGGTCCATGTCCTAGTTAGCTAGTAATCGTCCTGTTTTATTCCCCCATTTATACAGCTTGGGGTAGATTCTGACCAGCGAATAGCAGGGTAGTATGTCTGGGATAGATGTACAACCCCCGCTATTCGCTGGGACTGCATTCTATTGTTATGGCTCTCCGCACACACAGAGCCACTGTGCGGGGAGTGCTGGATGGGAGCAGGAGGGGGTGTCACAGAGGCAGAGAGTGGGTGGAGCGTGAGCGGACCTCAGCACCTGGACATACAGAGCCTATTTTGGTCAGGGCCCTGTACATTCATCGGGTACAGGATGTGTGTGCGATTTATTCCACTTCAGAAGTGTAATAAGTCCTGGGCACGTGTGTAATCAAGGCAAGCAGCCCTCCCAGGTCATGGCGCCATGGCAGGTGAGCCTCTGCTGCCCAAGCCTGGCCCTCGCTGAGCCCGCAGAAGGTCAGGCAGTGGGGAAAAGAGCTTTTAATGTGTGTGCCTGCTGAGCGTCCCAGTGCCATGGTGATGGGATGCCACAGCACCAGCACACCAGCAAGAGCACTGAGCGGTGGAGATAGCCAGCATGCTGTACATCTCCCCACTCAGAATATTGTGCATGTCGGCTCATCCAAGCGACCTGATTCTGTAGCCTCAGGAATGTATAGCTCCCGGTTGCAGAATCGTGCCCCATCCATTTTTTGGACACCCAGATGGGCCGGATGTGCGCAGTATGAAATTGCCCTTCACATATTATAAATTTGTACGTTCCGCATGACTCCTTGTAAAATGACCTGCTCCTTGTATTTCCCTTCTTGCACTCTCCACCCAGTAGCCTCCATGGGGCTGTGCATATATGCATCTTGGAGTGTTCTCAGGTCCCGGGGACCTTGCTGCAGCTTTTGGTTGCACTCACGCTGTTGTGCTGAGATGTAGCCTATTATTCGTCCCCGTAGCACGGCCTGCGCCATCTCCCAGTTGGTAATAGGGCTTACATCCTCCACCCTGTTCTTACATTCATACTCCACCCAGGTTTTGCGAAGGAATTGTTTGAATGCCGTGGACTAATTGGGTTCAGCTTGGGTTCAGCTGCCACACCCGATCCCCTTTCTGGGCCATCAAGTTTAAGCGTATCTATACTGCTGCATGCTCTGACACCATTTGTGGGTGAATGTCTGCACCCCCCATATGAGAATAACACTATTTATGTAGCAAAATATAGTCTATCTGGCAGTGGACTTTATGTGGCCCAGAATAATGTGTAAATTCATGGTCGATTGGGTGTAGTGTGCTCCAACTGTCGATGAGCTCCAGTTCAAGTCAAAGTAAGTTTATGCCTTTATGATCTGCCCCCATGTTCCCATCCAGAGTGGTTGGCTGTCTATAGATGTGTCTGCCACCATTTTAAAATCTCCTCCCAATATTGCATGGTATTCTGTCTGGTCAGCTAGTTGGATAATGATGTCCAAGAAATGGTGTTGGTAAGTGTTGGGGGCATATAGTATTCTTCCCAGCACTATTCTGTTGTGATTCAGTTTGCCCCGATTAACTTCTGTAATAGGAAGGGCTCTTGTTTCCCCACCAATATGGCCATGCCACATTGTCTGGAATTATATTGTGATGCATAAATTTCCCCCACCCACATGCGTTTTAATTTGTTGTACTCTGCTGTCATTAAGTGCGTCTCCTGCAGAAATACTATATGGGTTCCCAAAGTTCGCAGGTATTTGAGCAGACATTCCCATTTGATTGGGGAATGTAATCCCCCTACATTCAAAGGTAAAGAGGGTCTCACCCGACATCTCTCCAGGGCTGCCCTTGTGTAGCTAGATATGTGTTTGTTGCCCCCCCCCCCCCCCCGGGCCACCCAGCTGGGCTCCAGAGGGTGTCTCCAACCCCTCTCAGCTCCTGTCCCTTCCTATTTGTGGCCTCCCACTTTTTCCTTGGATGGTTTGGGGCCTTATTTCCCAACTCCCCGCTTCCCTTCCCCTCCTTCCACCTCCTCCCCTCCCCTTCCCTGCCCCTAGTCACACACCCCTCTCATTCTCGCTCACACCTTGCACCCCCCTTGGTAATTTCTCCTCTTCACTCCTCCCATGAGTCCCTCCCTACCTTCAATAGTTGCAGTATTTGACATCCTCCACTCTCCCTCTCCTTCTGATAATGTCTTACATCCAAATCATCAGACTTCTCTTCCGCTTCTGACGTCTTCTCCCTCCCTATTTTGACTAAACATTTGTACCCCACATACGAGTGTCCCCCTGCGCCAGCAGGTTGCAATTGTCTTGGCTCATGGGTCTGTTGCTGCTCCTTGGATTGGGGGCATGCACGGTACCACTGCTTCTATTATAATCCATTCCACCCCATCAGCACCCTCACACCCCACTCCTTGGGTGATCTGTTGGGCTGCCTGATCATTACGGCCAAGATGCAGTCAAAGAATCGTTCAGACTCAAAGTCTGCAGTGAGTGATCTCCCCGCAATCCAGGTTGTTAATCCCAACAAACTGATAATAACAAAATGACATGAACATTATTTAACTGTGGTAAAAATTATGGATTGCCCGCTGAGGCCTCCCCCCACAGTCTCACAGCCCTACCTCCACCTCTGCATGCACTGTTCCAGTGTTGCCCCACTTCTCCACCAATTTTTGTCCCTCTTGTGGCGTGTTACAGATAAAGGTCTTATTCTAATGGGACACTCTCAGTTTGGTGGGGAACAAGAGAGCAAATCTTATCCCATGGCGGAAAAGCTGCATGCAGACAGGTGTAAATTCCCTCCATGCCACTGACACTTTGTTTGAATAGTCATTAAAGAGAATCAATCTTTTGCCATCATTCTCCAAAGCTTTCTGCCGCCGAAATTCCCTCAAGATCCTTTCTCTGACTATAGCAGATACTGGCCAATGGCTGTTCTAGGCCGGCAGTTTTTCTCTGTTTTCAGCCCTATGCAGTGTGCCCGTTCACAGAGCCATGCTCCAGGGGATGTCTGTAGTCCTAGCTCTGTCGGCAGCCATTCCTGGTAAAATAGTTTTTCCGGGCTCTGTTCTCTTGTTTGTCTAGGCATTCGTTCAGCTCGGCCTGCTCTCTCTGTAGTTGTGCCAAATCTGTGCTCATCTGCATCGTTGTGGTTTCTTGGACCACCACGTGAGTTTCAACTTCCGAGAGAATGTTAATTGTGCCTCAAACACTTCTTTAATCCCATCCACCATGGATTGTAGCTTGGAAATTTCAGCCGCCAGAATCTCTGCCCCAACGGGTTGTTGCAACTCAGTTGCCATTTTGTGGTTTGCTCGGCCCTTCATTTCTCGGCTTTTTTTGGGGGGCTCTTTGGGGCATAACCTGTTTGGTTCCAGTGTACAATCCGCTCTCCATGGGGAGGGGGGTGTCAGGGGATGTGCTCGGTTTGGATTTGGTTCAGGAAAGTATGTTTTTCATAGTTTTCAAGGCCTCATTGCGGGAACTCTCCCCTCATGCTGCTGTTTTCCAGCTGTGCATCACCGGAAGTCCTCCAAAGAGACCAGTTTAAGTGCATAGGGCCCGATATTAAATTATGATGGCTATCTGCTGCTATGATGCATAGCCGTCTGCACTAACCCTTAACCCCAGATATTCAATGCTGGGATCATATGTGACCCCGGCATTGAATATCCAGGTTTGCACACAGCCTCCCAGCCTCAGTAGCTAACCGGGCAACAGCAGTGTTCCATGCTGTCCGGTTAGCTCCTGTGGCTAAAAGACAAGCAAGCTTTTGCTTCGCCTATCTTTTAGCCGCAGATCGCTAATTGGGTAGCATGCAATATCGACGCTGCCCAATTATCAATCGTCACCACCTCTACTCCTCCCTGAAATGCCCAAGCATCCAGGCGTGTAATGGAGAAGAATGGGGATATTCAGCGGCACTAACTATGTTAGTGCCATTGACTATCCCAGTTAGAGTCATGTACATGGTTTACAGGGCTGTAAACCGTGTAAATGCCTTTTGAATATCAGGCCATAATTCTCAAAGATAGGTGAATAAATCTTATGAATATTGGGCCCTTAGCACTTGCTAACTAAATTCAATGTATGCAAATCTACTGTATGAATTAACATGCATTAAGGTTATTATGTGTTAAAAAGTTCTAACATGCACTAAAAAATTTTATTAAAAAAGTTTGCAAATTAGGAAAAAAGTTAAAAAAAAAACGTAAAACGGGCCACAAATTATGCACATATGTAAATCATGTTGACTAAAATCCAGACAATGCTGAAAACTCATCTTTCCTCCCTCGCCTTTGACCTCTCACCCTCTCCTTCCTAGTTCCTGCCCTCAGTTGCCCTGCCCCCCCCCCCCACCAGTCAAAACTCTTCTATACTTTTTTTTTAGCTCTTTTCTTTCCTTTCCTATCCTAATAATGGCATTATTTTTTCCTTTTTTATTCCTTGTAGCATTTTTGTATTGTAAACTGCCCAGATGCCTCCGTGTTGGGCAGTATATCAAATACCACAATAAAGATAAAGATAAGACAAAGAGGATTCTAATTAAATGAGATCATATATTTTGTCCTTCTAAATAATGAAAGAAAGAAATATGGCACAGCAAAGAAATACATCAAAGAACTGGGAATTAGTTTCCTTGTTCATTCCACATTCAGAACCTTAATCTGCTGCCACTTCTATTACTACTATTCAGCGCTACAAGGCATATGCAGCGCTGTACATACACATATAAAAGACTGTCCTTGCTCGTCAGAGCTTACAATCTAATCAGTAGCTGAGAACAAGGGTACAAATAAGGAAAGGAAGGAAAGCAAGGGATCAGGATCCAAAAGCAGCCTCAAAGAGGTGAGCCTTTAGCATGGATTTGAAAAGGGGCAGTGATGGAGCCTGACGTACAGACTCAGGTAGTTTATTCCAGGCGTATGGAGCAGCAAGGTGAAAGGAGTTGGCAGAGGAAGAAAAGGGTATAGAGAGAAGCAAGAAGAGTGGAGTTCACGAAGAGGGGTGTAGGGAGAGAGAAAAGGTAGTGAGGAACAGTAGAATGGATGCATTTTCTAGGTCAGAAGGAGAAGTTGAACTGGATGTGGAAGCAGAAGGGGAGCCAATGAATTGGCTTGAGAAGAGGGCTTATATGAGTATAACAGGGTTCATGGAAGATTAGCCATGCAGTGGAGTTCTGAACAGACTGAAGGGGAGAGAGATCAGTAAGGATGTTATAGGAGAATTAGATGACTAACCTTAGATCACAAAGGCCACGCGTGGCCACCCTACTCTTAAGCCACTACTCCAACCATTATGTTATTAGATGTCCTAGTACTTAAATGCTATCCTGGGAACATCTAAGTAGACATGTGTATATCGGGCACGTCCACGTTTCTGAAATTGTGCCTGAACTTGCATGTGTCTGCTTTTTTTTCAGGCGTTCTGGTTTTGCCGTCCCAGATTGCACTTGGACATCTCATTGTGGAATGTGCCTTCATGTGAGTCAGACCCAAAGTGCTTTAATATCCACTATTAATTTCATAGTCTTAATCCAAGTTATTAAGCTAAACAATAGTGTCATACTTGAAGGTCAGATCAGTAGCAGCAGCTCAATATTTACTGCCCCAGGAATTATGCACCAAACATTTTTGTAAATTATGCCCCAAAAAATGGGAATTTTGAAAAATTACACAAAACAAATTATTATTTCAACATTTTAAAAAGATGTATGGGTACTTTAATACTTTATAATATAATTTGGTTTATATCATTCAAGATGAACAAAAACCTCAGACCACTCATCTCTCACATGCAAAAATGCACACGCACACACGCATGTGGCTGTCATGAAACTTCTACAACCAACATGTGACTTGACACTTTTTCTGTCACTGCAGTACAAAACTAAAATCTTGTGTTGCACTAAGTGGAAATTTTGTAGTAAGTTAATTTAAGAAGCAAGGACTAAACATTTTGGAAGTCATTTTATAATGAGTCACGTAAAGTTACACGCCATCCACACATGTAAATCATGCATTTTTGGCATGACTTATGCACATGGATGGGCACTTACATGCATAATTTAGGCAGCCACTGCAAACACATGCATCAGATAGAAGGCGCATACTTTTAGAGTGGGCAAGCACAGGACTGGAGCTTGGGGTACATAGGCAGAGTCTAAATTTATGCACATAAATTATAAAATAACTTGCAGGCACTCCTTACAAATCTTGGTGAGGACATTTACATCAAGTCTAGGGCTGGCATAAATGGTCACACCTAGGTTTGGCATGCATATCTTACAACTTACACCCCTATTTATAAAGAAAAGTAGGTGCGTGATTTTCTTTATAAAATAGGCAGAATTTGCATGTGTTGGAACACATGTAACCTTTATAAAATTACCCACTTTTTATATAACCATTGTCTAGTGTGTTCATTTGTTTTTTACAGCCACCCTTCTCTCCCCCCCCCCCTTTACCCTGTTGTTTCCTGTGTGATTTTTTCCCCTCCTTAAACACTGCCTCTATTCCTCCCCAGTCCACACGTCCCTTCAACACTATCTCCCCCTCCCGAGCTCAACCCCCTTCAATATTCTCCCCCCTCTCCCCAACTCACCTCATCCAATCCCGCTTGTCCCCTTAACACCCACCTCCCCCAAGCCTCTTGACTTTTTTCCCCTTCTCCTCACCTCTTGATGGTGCAAGGATGCCTCTTCACAGCACAGGTTTCCTTCTGCAGCACTGAGCTCTCTCAGTGTGTGTGTCATGCAGTGCCCAAAATCGAATGCTGTTACGAGTCTCATGAGAGCGGCACAGAGGTTCAAGCATTACCCAGCTCATGCCTGAGAGCTGTGTGGTGCAGGATGAACACTATACTGGCTCCTTTTCACTTTGGCCCCTCTTCCTTTCAGCTTCTGGGTGAATTTTTCACCCGGGGGAATTCCCCCAGGAGTATTTGTTAACACGGCCACTCTTTTCCACCTGGGTGCTCCCTGTATTTTTGGAAATGATGTGCCTAAGCAGTGGTGGCTAGCGCAATTATAGCAGCAAGCCGTCGCTTCTGAACCCTAGACCTGGATATTCAATGCCGGGGCCATATCCAGCCACCGGCATTCAACATCTGGGTCAGCCGGTCAGCCGGGAAACTGTCCAGTTATCTTTCTATCTGGTTGAACCAGATGTTGAATGCCGGTGGCCAGATATGATCCCAGAATTGAATATCCAGGTCTAGGGGGCAGCAGTGATGGCTTGCTGCCATAATTGTGCTGTGAAATGTTACCATTCTTTAGTAATTCAAAAGAATAGGTGAGTCTCATGTTGACATTCACCATGTAGTAGCCAAATAAATATACAAGGGATAATCTTGAAATAGAGTCAGTATTAGTTTTTAAGTACCAGCCACTGTGGTTACTTAGTGTCTTTATATTCTGTGCCAGTATCTTGACTGCAGCTGCTGCTGAATGACTGGATACTGTGGTCAGCACTGGCACTCTCTGGACAGTGGCGTTATTCAGCCACTACCTATATTAGGCAACCTGCATAGCATTTAGGACAGTGAATTTTGTTGTCCTACGTTAACCAGATTGTTATCTCGATAGTGGCACTGAAAGTCACTACTAATCCAGAGGTTCCACCCCCAGACAGACCTGGCACTGTCCTGATCATGCCGAGGTAGTCAGAGGATATATCCAGCAGCATGATAAGGACAGTACTTTTGACTAGCCTATTCAGCAGGACTTATCCTTTTGAATATCGACCCAATCAATAGCAAAGGAGCAAAGAGCTAGTATCTGGGAAAACGTATGGAAAAGGCGCTCTGCATTCAACTCGGCATATGAGGAACAGAAAGAAACTGTCTAGACCCATGTCCATCTGGCTTGCACTGGATATTTAGCTGTTGTAAAGGCATCTTAAAGTAAGACAGGCATATTGTTTGTGTTTTGGTCTTACCTGCATGGTATAAAGGAGTCAATATTCAGTGACAGTGGTCAATTTTCTTTTTAAACATCAGCCATCGCAGCTAAATAAAATCTGACTACTCAGCAGCAGTATCCGGATAGTGGCCAGCACTTAATATCTAGAATGAATGGTAAGCAACATCTCTATCCAGATGGTAAAAATATTCATCCCACTATCTGGATACTTAACTGCCTAAAGCCAGAAGAAAGGCCCAGCAATCTACTTCTGTATCTTACCATGAAAACCCAATGGATAGTTACAACAAAATAAATTGTGCTGTAGTGCTGGAAGATGAGACCCCCAGGTCAGAAGGCACTCAACTAGCTACTAGCCAGTATTTATGATGTGGTTGGATCAAAGCCCTCGGGACGTCTGACTGCTGATGTAGCTGCGCATGAAATGAGAATCAGAAGCTGTAAAGATGTCTTACACATTGGAACATGGAACGTACGAAGCATGAACCAAGGGAAGTTGGAGGTGGTCAAGAATGAAATGGAACGTGTACAACTTGATCTATTGGGTGTCAGCGAATTGAAATGGACTGGCATCGGGCACTTTGCATCAGATGATCACACGGTCTACTATGCTGGAAATGAAAGACAAAGAAGAAATGGTGTTGCATTTATAATAAAGAAGAAACTTGCAAGAACTGTAATAAAATACAATGCTGTCAGCGAACGCTTAATCTCTATTCGTCTATGAGGAATGCCTCTCAACACAACTATAATTCAAGTATATGCCCCAACAACAGCTGCAGAAGAGAATGAAATTGAATAGTTCTATGAACAAGTACAAGCTGAAATTGAGAGAACATGCAAACAGGATATCCTGATAGTCATGGGTGACTGGAACGCAAACGTTGGCAACAAAGAAGAAGACAAAATAGTTGGAAAATATGGACTTGGCAACAGAAATGAAGCTGGAGGAAGACTGATAGAATTCTGCAAGACCAATTATCTATTCATCTCAAACACCTTCTTCCAGCAACACAAGCGGCGATTGTACACATGGACTTCACCCAATGGATTGTATAAAAATCAAATTGACTACATCTGTGGAAGTCAATGATGGAAAAGCTCTATAACATCAACAAAGACAAAACCTGGAGCTGACTGTGGTACAGATCATCAATTACTAGTATGCAAACTCAAGCTAAAGTTGAAAAAGAGCAAACCACTTAGGAATGCAGCAAAATATGACCTTGAGAATATACCACTGGAATTTAAAGACTGCCTGCAAAATCGATTTGCTGCTTTAGATACAAATGACAGAGCTCCGGAAGAGTTATGGAATGACATCAAGAAGGTTGTGTTGAAAGAAAGCAAGAAGTCTCTACAAAAGGTGAAAAAGAAAAAACGGCCAAAATGGATGATGGAAGAAACTCTGAAAATTGCCCAGAAACGCAGAGAAGCTAAAGCCAGAGGAGAAAGAAAGACAATCACAGAACTCAACAGAGATTTCCAACCTGCAGCAAGACAGGACAAGGAAAAGTACTACAATGACACATGCAAGGAAATAGAAACAGAAACTATTAGAGGAAGAACAAGATCGGCTTTCCTAAAGCTACGAGAGTTAAAGAAAAAGTTCCATTCTCGAATTGGAATGTTACAAGATGCTCAAGGTTCTATGTTGAATGATGCTGAGAAGATCAAGAAAAGATGGAAGGAATATACAGAGTTTTTATATAATAAAGTGGACCAACAGCCGTTTCAACCTGTACCTTATGATCGGGAACCATTGGTGATGAAAGAAGAAGTTGAAGCAGCATTAAAAGCCTTATCAAAGAACAAAGCACCAGGCGTTGATAGCATTCCCATAGAAGTATTACAGCAATCTGATGCAGCTGTTACCGTACTTACAAAGCTCTGCCAAGAAATATGGAAGACAACATCATGGCCAACTGACTGGAAAAGATCTGTGTTTATACCAATACTAAAGAAAGGTGATCCAACTGACTGTGGAAATTATCGCACAATCGCTCTGATCCCACATGCCAGCAAGATTCTACTGAAGATTATTCAAAAGAGACTACAACCATACCTGGAACAAGAATTACCTGAAGTGCAAGCAGGGTTCAGGAAAGGGCGAGGAATGAGAGACATCATTGCGGATGTTAGATGGATCCTTGAAAAGACTAAAGAATACCAAAAGGATATCTATTTGTGCTTTATTGACTATGGCAAAGCTTTTGACTGTGTAAACCATGAGAAACTCTGGGCCACATTAAGAAGCATAGGTATACCAGAACACCTGATCGTACTCTTGCACAGTGTGTACATTGATCAAGAAGCAACAGTTCAAACGGAACAAGGAGAAACAGAATGGTTTAAAATAAGCAAAGGTGTAAGACAAGGCTGCATACTATCCCCCTACCTGTTTAATTTATATGCAGTGAAGCAGAGCGGAAGCTAAAGACCACGGCCAACACAAAGGAGTGGTGTAAAATAACCTGCTTTTCTTCCTTATTTTTAGCTTGGGTTCTTCCTTAGCACGTTGTTGTCAGAGCTGATTTTTGCTAACAGTTTCCTTTGTATAGCCGTCTCTTAAAGCTTTGTTTCTTCCCTCCCCTCGAATTTCAGTATTTATTGCATAGTCCCTTCCCTCGGATTGCGATTTATTTTCCTTGGATCAAGTCCTTCGTTCGCCGTTGTTTGTTTCTTTTTTGTTTCCATTTTTTGTTTAGGATAATTTGCAATCAGCCCCTTCCCAGCACCTCTTTCTTTGAAGTGGATATTAAAGCTCTCTCTAGAATGGCTATTTATGACATTTGTTTAATGAGACCCCTTTCCCTTTACTTTCACTTGTCCTTTTTCTTGCCATGTACACTTGCCCGTATGTGCCCTCCGGTCACTTTACATTTCACACACATATGTACACACACCTTTATAGCCTTGTGCTACCTTTTAATTTTGTGTTTTCTTTCTATATGTTCTCACAGCCATATTACTCACGCTTGATGTATTCTCCTGATTTTCAATTTTTCAATATGTCTGCTGGGGTTTATATTCATCTTTTTTGTCCGCTTTTACGTTTGCCGTTTATTTGATCAGGATGTTTATGGTTTTTTATAGTAATATTTATGATACCACTATTACGAGTTTGTCTTCTCCTTTCTTTTTCTCAAGCAATTTAGCCAGAAGTATTGCCTTTTTTCTACTACTCTTTCTTCTACTACTCATGTTTCATCACTACTCACAAGATCCATTTGTTATTTGGTTTTACTTTTATTCACTCCACCGCTCTGTCAGTGCACATGTATTTTTATTTTTATTTTTATATTTATATTTATATATTTTTATTTTTATTTTTGCTCTTATTTTTATTATTATTATTATTTTTAATTTTTTTATATATTTTTTTTTTGCCGTGTTATAGATTACACATTATATTATTTATTCATTATGCTGTTGAGTTGTATACCCCCCTCCCCATTTTTTCCTTTGAGCATTGGCTAATGTCTAGTTTATGGTATATAATGCATTTTTTCAATCCTGTGGATATGTTTAGTTCAATATGCATTTGTTCATTGCCTTTATGAATTGTTCTGATGTCATGCCTTTTTATGTATTGTAATTTGTTTTCTTTGCCTATTTTTGTACCAATTAATGATATTTGTTTATTTAACTTATCCCCTTATAGATTGGGAAGAGTGGTGTAGTCCACCTTGCTCTGGTTATTTGTTTGCTTTTTTATGGTAATGTATTCCAACTTTTAATATATAAGATGAGGATGTCCTGATTTGTTCCTTATATATCTTGTATTTTTACTTTTAATATTTATGTTTATGTTTGTCTGTTTTTAGACCCCTGAAGAAGGCTTCCGGCCGAAACCGTTTGAGTTGGGTCTGTTAATAAAGGTTATTTTACACCACTCCTTTGTGTTGGCCGTGGTCTTTAGCTTCCGCTCTGCTCCATTGGTAATCTTGCGGAAGATCCTCTTCTCCTCTTTACCCTTTTAATTTATATGCAGAACAAATCATCAGAGAAGCAGGATTGTATGAAGACAACAGAGGTGTGAAGATTGGTGGAAGACTCATCAACAACCTTCGCTATGCTGATGATACCACATTACTGGCTGAAAGTGAAGATGATCTGAAACATTTGCTTCTCACAGTCAAAGAACATAGTCTCAAAATGGGCCTGCACCTTAATGTAAAGAAGACAAAGATCATGACAACTGGCATAATCAACAGGTTCATTGTTGAAGGAGAAGAAATTGAAATCGTGAACAACTTTAACCTACTTGGATCAACTATCAATAAAGAAGCAACAAGCAGTCAAGAAATCAGACGACGCATTGCTCTTGGCCGAATGGCTATGAAAGACCTAGATAAGATTCTCAAGAGCAGAGATGTCTCTCTCCATACAAAGATTTGACTTGTTCAAGCCATGGTATTTTCAATAACATCATATGGATGTGAAAGCTGGACAGTGAAAAAGATAGACAGGAAGAAAATTGATGCCTTTGAATTATGGTGCTGGCAGCGAATACTGTGTATACCATGGACTGCCCGAAGAACAAACCAGTCAGTAGTAGAGGAGATCAAACCTAAGCTTTCTTTAGAAGCTCAGATGACAAGACTTCGACTTTCATACTTTGGACACATCATGTGGAGAGAGAGATCATTAGAGAAAGACATTATGCTTGGCAAGATAGAAGGTCAACGCAAAAGAGGAAGGCCAGCAATGAGATGGATCGATACAATAACAGCAGCTATGGGTACCACTCTGTCAACAATGAGCCGCCTGACTGAAGACCGAACACAATTTAGGATAGCTATTGTCGTGAGTTACAAGGTTCAGAGCCGATGGAAACAGAAAATTCACTGCAAAGTGAAACCAGGGTTGACAGCTCTGAAGCAAGCATGGAGGGTTGGCATAGAAACCCCAAACAAATAACGTCACAGTGTGCTAGGGAACGCCCGTCCCACAAGCTAATTCCTGTTTCATCAGGGAAGGGGAAACAGCTGGTGGGAGGTGGAGCCCAGCCCAACGGAAAAAGAAACACAGATAAAAATCCCTTAGTGGAGGATATAAGGGAGACTACTAAGAGACATGAGGAGAGACCTGACGAGAGGTAGGAAGGAAGTCCTAGGCATAATCCTAGACACAGAGAGAGACCTGGAAGAAGCCAAATAGAGAAAGACAGATACCCTGAATTCAGCCAAGGCTTGAGGCTGGGAGAAGAGAGAAGGGAAGGGAGTCCCAATCTCACTCAGGGAAGCTTCTCGGAGGAGGGGAACTGTGAGAGATATACAGTCCCAGGTCGCAGAGAGCAGTGCACAGCTGGTAAAAGCACTGGGGATTTCTGCCACTCTAAAAGCAAGGAGGTTTACTCTAAAAGCCAGAAAAGACAGCCACAGTCTTATAACTACAGATATCCTGAAGGTAACGCTCATTTTCCTGTTACAAAGGTTTTATCTGAAGGAAAGCAAAAAGTTTTACCTGACACCATATTGCAGCCAAGAGAGGTTCCTGGGAAAAAGCTGTTTAGAAGACAGGCACGTAACTCATAATAGCCAAGCAGAAGAGGACAGTTTGTATCCTTGCACTTACCAGGAGCTGTGTGCTCGAGAATCCAATACTTATGGTAAACACCCAGACTCCTCTAGCTGGTTGGGGGAAGGGAATACACTGACTGAAGCTGAGAGGTTTTCCCAGCAGGCAGAAGAGTTCTCTCCACGGGACACTGAAGGAGAAAGTGACCCCATGCAATGGGATTCCTACCAACCCCCTGAGCCTGAGGTATACATGGACTGCTCATATATGGTATCTGATAATGTAAAGTCTCTTTGTTAACATTGTTGGAGTATTTGAAAAGAAGAAAACAGTCCAAAAGAGCATTTGGGAGCTAAACTGTTTTCTGTTCTTTTGTGCCTTAAAGCTGAAGACAAGCATTGTTTGAGTTTACTTATTTTTGTTCATACCAGAAGCTTGGTTTTTCTGTTACTGTAACCTTTTGTTCAATGGTCAACGATATCCAACCCCGGGAGGGGAATAAATTCCTATTTAACCTGAAAATCACTCGTGCACAACTATAATTTCTTCAAGTGCTGTAGAACTACATTACCCAAGAGGCCGTTCCAAACCTCACCTAGTGGTTCCCAGACACACGAAGCACAACTGCCCACTCACCTAGCTCAAGCTGCATGCCTCTGGGAAGGTGAGTGGTGACACTATCCAGAGGGTCGCCATGAGTCGACTCCGACTCGACGGCACTTAACAACAACAACTGCCTAAAGCATGACAGCCTTTTATCTGGCTTAACTTTATGTGGCTAGTAATGGCCTGAATATTGCTGCTAACTGAGAGTTCTCGTGTCCAGTTCTGTTTTTAAGTTTACATTACAAGGCAGTAGGGTATTTGTAGTCCCTGATTTTACACATTGGAATCAGTGCTGCAAGTTCCAAAGTACATCCGAATGAGATTGTCAGAAATCCAGGATTGGCTTAAAATCTCACTCCTGGAACTTAGTAACTTGGCAAATCTGCTTACTAGATAACTGGGAACTCTGCCTATGGACCTCCCCAGCGCTATCTGGATAGTGCCAAGGCACTCAGAGGAAATATTCAACAACAATATCCAGATAGTGCCATTCAATACTTTTATCTAAAAAAAAAAGGTTCCGGTACTCACATGCAGGGCAGTCCTTACATGGGGGACCCATTGCCCTCATCATAACCCTGCCCCACATATGAGGTATCCTCAAACTTAAAACTGGACATAGACCTATGAAAAATCTTGCAAACATTACATAGGTTTCTACAAAAACCAACACTCCTCTTATTTGGAAAGCAGAACAAGTAGGATTGCTATACATCCTTACTAAGAAACGTTACCCCAATACCTCACCTAAATCTCAAAAATAACATAAAGAGACCCTCACCGGGGGGGGGGGGGCGGAGCCTAACTTTGGGCAATAGGGATGTGTGAGAGCTTTGCTCCAGAGGGGTAGCTCAAGAATCCTGACTCCTGCTGCTTTTATTTGAGTGGTCCTCATCTATGTTGGAGGCAGTAAACTCCGGATATGTCTGGCCCCAAACCGATGTGTCTGGATTATCAAGGAACACAAAACACCAGTGCTAAGTGATCTAAAATGGAGCCTCTCTCACCTCACAAAATAGCGGTCATCCGGGATTACCCCGAGGCCTTGCAGGAACTTCTGTCTGAGATTTGCGCTATTAAAGACATTGTGAAATCAAATGGAGACTCGATGACCACAATGCAAGAAGATATCTCTTCCTTAAAAAACAGTCTGGAATCGATTAAGGTGAGACTGGAAAAGGTGGAGAACGTGGTTGCAACACACATGGAGAGGATCAGGGCCGTTGAGAAGCAAGCAAAGCTGATCCGGTGATTGCAGAGGGACCTGGAAGAAGGTAACAATCGTGCTCATAGAAATAATATCGGGATCCTGGGAGTCCCTGAAGGAGATGAAAGCACAGATATGATGGCCTTCTTGCAGTCAATGATCCCAAAAGTGGTCAAAGTCAAGTTTGTTATACCATTTGAGATCGAATGTGCCCATCGGGTGCCTACTCAGTCTATGGTCTCAGGCAAGCGTCCACGCCCAATCATTCTAAAAGTTCTGCGATTTCAACAAGTCACGCAAATCATGGAGGCAGCCAGATTGCACTCTCCATTGTAATATAAAGGGCATGAACGCCTCTTCTTTCCGGATTTTGTGAAACCAACTGTAGACCGAAGGAAATGTTTTTTGGTGCTGCGTCCACGATTGCTGCAGTTTCAGACCCGTTTTGGGCTGCTTCATCCTGCTCGCATGAGAGTCACGCTGCACAATCAAACCAGGACATTCGATGATCCAGGGGAATTGCACGCTTTTTTGGAAGACAAAGAACTGGTGTTGATGCGGTGAAAACCTTGCTTTGCACACAGCGGTGGACATAAGCTTGCAGAGTACCTTAATCTTCCGGAGTTGACATACATTCTGGCCCTTTTGGGGCAACTCCAGAATATTGCTCTGGTCACACTGTTCTTTTTTTTTTTTCTTTATTTCTTTCGTCTGTGGCGTGTGGGTTAGATCAGAAGGCGTCGTGGCATTGAAAGATAGGATAGCCCTCATATTTTTTTTTTTTTTTTGCGATCATGCAATGCTTTAAGAGGGGCTGTTCTGCTCTATTGTTCAAGAGCTTCGGTGTTTGGGGAGGATTCACTAGCTGTGGGTAATTGTTAGAACAAGGAGTTTTTCTTGGCAGAGGAGAAGATGTGTATCATTTGGTTATACCCTCCATGCCTGTCTTGTCCTTTTGGGCTCACCCGCTAAGTTTAGAGTTCAGTTTAGCCCCCCAGGGTTTTGGTGGCCTTTGATATTTAGAATCATGTTCTTTTTTTGGGCTCTCTTTTATAAGGGCTATGATTAAGGTGTGGTATTTCAGCTTATGTTTCTTCCCTTGGGATATTAATGCTGCTTCAATTCTGGGTGCTTCAGTGAGGTGGATTAACAATGTAAAATTTAATGTTACAACCTGGTATGTTTCTGTAACAATTGTACATTATTGTGTGCTGTATTGTCTTTATGGGGTATGTTTACTAAACTATCTTAATGTTACCGGCGCTAGTTGCAGCGCTAACGTGAAGAATCCCATATAAGGAAGTGGGTGTTCCGGCATTAAGCTGTGTATTGCGCGATAGAGGGCGCCTTGCCGTTTTCGTGCGATAGTGTGCAGCGCTGCATGTTTGCGCACCGTAAGCCTAAGTATGTAGAAGCACTGCAATAATAGCTACAGAGGTGTAGTATACTGGTTAATGCAATACTTGCAGAGACAGTGGTCATGAGTTCAATCCCTCTTGGTCCATGCAATATGGCAGTCTGAAGCAACTCCTTTTAATGCGTGTAACAGACACATCTGAACAGTGTGTGCTGCCAATTGAAAAACCCACGCTGCAGTGCAGTAACCAGATGCACATATTAGGGCACCCTATGATGCGCTGTAGTTTGCCACCCCCCAAGGCACCATATAAGGTGCCCCATGAGCTGGAGCAAACTAAGGTGCATCAAAAGATGCCCAAAGGAGGGCAAGGTGATGCCTGAAAAGGTGGCCAGTGGCAGTAAGGAGCCCCAAGTTGAATAGCACAAAATGTATGGCCCAAACACAGATGTAACCCTACCACTGCACAGAGTACCAAGGAAAGCCAAACAACAACGTCTGGAGTGTACCACATGGCGGAGCTGATGGACCTGTCAAATCTGCGTGCAGCTCATGTGGCAGCTGGAAAAGTGCATAAACATATCGGAGGCATGGTGGCGTTCATGAACGGGGGTTTGGTAACATGGGGGGGAGGGGGGATGGGGGTAAAAAAGTCTGTAACGGTTAATTGATGAGTGGTTCTTTATGGGCTTCATGAGAGGAACTGTCTATGTATATAGTTGGTTAGGGTAAATGTTGATACACAAATTGTTAAGAGCGGGTTGAGTTAGATATGTTTGTGTTAAGGAAGGGATGGACAGCCGGTTCACATTATAGGGAGTATGGGGATTAGCCTGGGCAAGTGATCATGTTCATGTATATTATATGCTTTTCGAATAAAAATTTAAAGTATAAAAAAAAACATATCGGAGGCAGCTGGACCGATGCATAGGGTGATGCTGATGTAAAGTGCCAACATGAGAGTGTGTGGCAGAGGATGCGCAAACGTGTCCAGCAGAGCAGGTGAAGGTGGCAGCATAACAGGAGGACAGAGGAGTAGCAATGCCATGCCGAGCATACACACGAGAGGCAATCATGAAGAGCCACAATGCAGAAAAGGGTCACAGCGCAGGACATGGGGCGGTAGTCTGCACTTTAGGGCATGACGCCACACAGCTGGCAGAGACAGATAGATGGAAAGAAGGATGCTTGGCAACTGTGATGAGGCTATAATGTGCCGCCACACACATCTGCACAGATATGACTGTCAGAGGAAGGAGAAATAGTTGTGTAGAACAGGCAGAAAAAACAAAAACACACAGGAATCAAACCCATAACCACTGGCTGCAAAGTCAGTGTACTAAGCACTGTGCTATGCCTCTATGGCATCCATTATAGCGACGGCTGGCCACACAACAACTGCAGGTCACCACACCAACAATCTGCTGTGCATATTGGGGCAGGGTAAAAGCACAGGCAAGGTACTGTATAGGGCACCATAGGTCACACAAATGAGGTGAGGGTAGTCTCCGATATATGTCTGCCTGACACATCCTCAAAAGGGAGTTGGGCTGCGCATTCTGACTAAAGGAGGCCCTCTGTGGGAATGAACCCATGACCACTAGCACATAAGTTAATGCAAAAACCGGTATGCCTACCCCAACAACTTGAGTCAAACAGCAAAGGCTGCATACAACAACACTGCATGGCCCCACACCAAAAGCCTGCTGTGTGCCAGGAAAAGGCAACCCCAACAGTAACCATGATGTAATGCACATGTAGAAGAGCTGTGTACAGCACATATCACAGTCTGCAATTGGGACGACAGCCACATATACACAAATGCACACACACAATAAAGTGTTAGGCAGTCCAAACAGCATGCAAAAGAGCAAGGAAAAGGAACCCAAAGGGCGGCAGGGGATGCTGTATGTAGCAGGGCAAAATGGGGAATAGTACTGAAAAAGAGCAGGTAAGAATTGAACTGGCAAACAGACGCTCAGACAGATCAGCTCAACAACAGCAATAACCATCACCCAAGCATACCAGCCATATGGATAGTACAAAGGAACACCCATATGTAATAGCTAATATGCGACACATAGGCTGCAGAAAGGGCACACTGTGCTGTACAAAGAAGCTATGGAAGGGTGTAAAGGAAAGCTGATGAAGCTGCAACCAGGTCAAGGTCAGGTTAGCACAGCACAAGGTAAAAGGAAAAGCATGTGGGAACCAAACCTGCAACCTATGGTGTGCCAATGCATGTCTGTAACCACTATTCCAAACCACCACTACAGAGACTGTGCAAATATGTTCCATAAAGGGAATGTGTGTATGGGAACCCATAACACCCTGACGTGTCAGAGAACTGCCACTGTGTGTTGAATCAGCAGCAGAGACAAATGTGCGTTAAAGACATATATTTTGTTTTGGAAAGTTACTGGACATATTGTATATACTGTGTCATGATATGAAGCTAGTTTTTTTTACAGTAAACAAACTGAAACCACATTGAGTAGGCCAGCTACCCACATGTTGCGTACAAGTCACTGCCCCCCCCCCACAGATGATGAGCAGTGCAGATAATATGCATTAGGTGCATGGTGTGTACTATGCAGTATCCCCACACACACACACCCCCCCCCCACACACACACACACATGCTGCTGCATGGCCCAAATGCCTTTTTCACATATGTGTGCATGTAGACAGTAGGCAGGGCATGATGATAGCCCAATGCACACCACTCATGAAGGTATAACCAAAACATATCTGCCCTCAGAAAACAGGTGGCACAAACCTGACAAAGCATATGTCTCAAAATCTCTGAAACTGCACACACACACACATATATACACATTGCATAATGCGCAATATAGTAAATAAAGTCCCACATATGTTCAAAACAACACTGTGAAAATGCCAAAGCCAGATATGGTAACAGGTACAAGAGGAACATGATGCCAGATAATACACTGTGAGTTCTAGCTGTTTATTTAACTATTTATTGTTTGTCTAACTGTTTATTTAATTATTTATTGTTTGTCTTAGTGGTGTGCTAGTTCAGCTTTCTCAGCTGTAATTTACCTTGCCTCTCTCAACTAACTGGGCTTTGTGTGGTAGCCAGGTTAACTGTTCATTTTAAATTAAATCTCTCTCCCCAGACCCTGCTGTGTGTTCAACTTTTTTCCTGCCCTAGCCTGCTTGAGTGAATCCTCCCCTCCCCCCCCCCCTTGCTGAGGTATTGTGTAGCCTTCTTCCTGTTTCCTCCACGTGTGCTTAGTCTGTTTTTAGTTTGCTTCTCTCTGATCAGAGAGGAGCAGTGCTTTTTACAGTGCTCTGCTAGAAAAGTGGATTTTGCCTCTTGAGACACCTTGCTGTGAGTTCTAGCTGTTTATTTAACTATTTATTGTTTGTCTAACTGTTTATTTAATTATTTATTGTTTGTCTTAGTGGTGTGCTAGTTCAGCTTTCTCAGCTGTAATTTACCTTGCCTCTCTCAACTAACTGGGCTTTGTGTGGTACCCCCCTCCCCCCTGCTGAGGGTTCAGGACAGGGTACCTTGTAACTGCCCTCTTTAATAGGACTTATCTCCCTCCCTCCCTCCCTAGCACCCACCCACCCCTGGGGTAATTGTAGTTTTATAGGTACTTGCACATCTTAGAGGAAAGGGGCTGCTCTCAGGTGCAGCTCGTTATCCAAATCAGTCATACACGGAGGACCTGAGATTAATTAATTAAGCTTCAGGTACACAAGGTGTATTAGGGGTATTAGATACACTTTTATTGGTATAAGCATCTACACCAATCCTTATTATATACAGAATTTAAAAGATCTAAACACAAGCTTTAAACTAAGATGCAGACAGAAGTCCAGCAACAAGATGGGGGTTCTCTGGTCTTTTGCATTGAGTGTCACATGTATGATTTTCTCCCAGTTGGTGAGAGGTCTTACGTATGCACTAAGTGCAAAGAACTCTTTGCTCTCAGGGAACAAGTCCGTTCTCTAGAGGCTAGAGTAGCAGACCTGGAAGACATAAGAAAGACAGAGAAGTACATGGACGTGACCTACAGGGATATAGTCCTGAAGTCCCACCTCCAGTCTGGCAGCATCCCTGTTGCCAGGGAGGAGAGAGGTCACGTGACAGGAGAGCATCACCCTGGTGTGGCAGGAAGTGATCCTGTAACTAGGACCTGTCCTCCAGGCGATGTAAAACCCTCTCTCACCAAGGACGTTTCTCCAGGGCCATGTGCCCATGAGGGGAGGGTCAGGACAGCTGTTATAGTTGGCGATTCAATCATTAGGAATGTAGATAGCTGGGTGGCTGGTGGACGTGAGGATCGCCTGGTAACATGCCTGCCTGGTGCGAAGGTAGCGGACCTCACGCACCGCCTAGATAGGATCGTAGATAGTGCTGGGGAGGAGTCTGCTGTCTTGGTACATGTTGGTACCAATGACATAGGAAAATGTGGTAGGGAAGTTCTGGAGGCTAAATTTAAGCTTTTAGGTAGGAAGTTGAAATCCAGAACTTCCAGGATAGCGTTCTCCGAAATGCTTCCTGTTCCACGTGCAGGACCCAAAAGACAGGCAGAGCTCCGGAGTCTCAATGCGTGGATGAGACAATGGTGCAAGGATGAGGGTTTTGGATTTGTTAGGAACTGGGGAACATTCTGGGGAAAGGGGGGGCTCTTCCGAAGGGATGGGCTTCACCTTAATCAGGATGGGACCAGACTGCTGGCATTAACCTTTAAAAAAGAGATAGAGAAGCTTTTAAACTAGAAAATAGGGGAAAGCCGACAGTCACCCAGGAGCGCATGGTTCGGACAAAGGTATCCTTGAAGGATACTACCAAAAGCAGTGAGGTTCCAAAAGGGAGTATAGTAGCCCAAATGCCCTTGTGTAAGGAGCAGACAGAGCATAAAGATTCCAAATTACCCCTGCCTACCAATAGCCAGATTAATATGAATAAAATACAGTCTCTAAAATGCTTGTATGCCAATGCTAGAAGTCTAAACAATAAGATGGGAGAGTTAGAATATATAGCACTAAATGAGAGGTTAGATATGATTGCACTCTCAGAGACATGGTGGAAGGAGGATAACCAGTGGGACACTGTGATACCTGGATACAAACTATATCGTAATGATAGAGCTGATCAAATTGGTGGAGGGGTTGCACTCTATGTTAGAGAGGGCATTGAGTCAAAAAGGATTAAAGTTTTGCAGGGAACAAAATTTGCTGTAGAATCTCTATGGATTGAAATTCCATTTATGAAGGGGAAGGTGATGGCAGTGGGAGTATACTATCGACCACCTGGCCAGAATGAACAAATGGATGATGAAATGCTCAAAGAAATCAAGGAAGCTAACAAAAGTCACAACAGAGTAGTAATAATGGGTGATTTCAATTACCCCGGTATCGACTGGGTCAGTGTCACGGCAGGACAAGCTAAAGAGATAAAGTTTCTAGATGGAATAAATGACTGCTTCTTGGAGCAGCTGGTTCATGAACCGACCAGAGGGGAAGCCATACTGGACCTAGTCCTTAGTGGAACGCCAGATATGGTGCAAGAAATAAGGGTGTTGGGACCACTTAGCAATAGTGATCATAGTATGATCATGTTTGATTTAATTAGTGGAGGACAGATAGTAAAGGAATCCACAGTACTACCTTTTAACTTTCAAAAGGGAGACTATGATATAATGAGGAATATAGTTAGGAAAAAACTAAAAGGAGCAGTTCCAAAGGTTAAAGACTTACAGCAAGCTTGGGTGTTATTTAAAAATACTATCCTCGAAGCCCAGACCAGCTGTATTCCACGCATTAAGAAGAGTGGAAGAAAGTCCAAAAAACTGCCAGCATGGTTTAAAGGTGAGGTCAGAGAGGCTGTTGCTGCCAAAAAAGCAACCTTCAGGAAATGGAAAAAAGAGCCAAATGATGAAAACTGGAAACAGCACAAGCACTGGCAAGTTAAATGCAAAGCATTGATAAGGCAGGCAAAGCGGGAATTTGAGAAGAAACTTGCTACGGAAGCAAAAACACGAAATAAAGACTTTTTCAAGTACATTCGTAGCAAAAGGCCTGTGAGAGAGTCAATTGGACCATTAGATGATAGAGGGGTAAAAGGGGCAGTAAGAGGAGACAAGGCTATAGCAGAGAGACTGAATGAATTCTTTGCTTCGGTCTTTACTGAGGAAGATGTAGGGATGTTACCCAAGACTGAAGTGGTATTTAAAGGTGATACTGCAGAGGAAATGAGAGAAATATCACTACACCGGGAAGATATATTACAACTTTTTGATAAACTGAATAGTAGCAAATCACCTGGACCAGATGGTATACATCCCAGAGTGTTGAAAGAACTGAAATATGAGATTGCATACCTGCTATTGGTAATCTGTGAACTTTCATTAAAATCATCTGTAATACCTGAAGATTGGAGGGTCGCCAACGTAACACCAATTTTTAAAAAGGGTTCCAGGGGTGACCCAGGAAATTACAGACCGGTGAGCCTGACGTCAGTACCAGGGAAAATGGTAGAAACCATCATAAAGAACAAAATTACACAGCATGTAGATAGTCATGGCCTAATGGGAGACAGCCAACATGGCTTTAGACAAGGAAGATCTTGTCTTACTAATCTGATATGTTTTTTTGAAGGTGTGCATAAACAGGTAGACAAAGGTGAGTCGGTTGATATAGTGTATCTGGACTTCCAGAAAGCTTTTGACAAGGTCCCCCATCAGAGACTTTTGGCGAAGCTAAAAAGTCATGGGATAGGAGGCAGTGTACTATTGTGGATTGGGAACTGGTTAAAAGATAGAAAGCAGAGGGTAGGGCTAAATGGCCAATATTCCCAATGGAAAAAGGTGAATAGTGGAGTACCCCAGGGATCTGTACTGGGTCCGCTACTTTTTGACATATTCATAAATGACCTGGAAAAGGGAATAACTAGTGAGGTTATCAAATTTGCAGATGACACAAAACTGTTTAAAGTTGTTAAAACCCAAGAGGATTGTGGAAAACTGCAGGAGGATCTGGATAAATTGGAAGACTGGGCATCCAAATGGCAGATGAAATTTAATGTGGACAAATGCAAAGTTATGCACCTAGGAAAGAACAACCCACACTATAGTTACACGATGCAAGGCTCCACATTAGAAACCACCACCCAGGAAAAGGATTTAGGAGTCATCGTGGATAACATGTTAAAACCCTCCACCCAGTGTGCAGCGGCGGCCAAGAAAGCAAATAGAATGCTAGGTATCATAAGGAAAGGGATGGAGAATAAAACAAAGGATATTATAATGCCTCTGTATCGCTCCATGGTACGACCGCACCTTGAATATTGTGTGCAATTCTGGTCACCGTATCTTAAAAAGGACATAGCGTTATTAGAAAAAGTACAGAGAAGAGCCACCAAATTGGTGAAGGGGATGGAAGGCTACTCCTATGAAGAGAGGCTAAAAAGGTTAGGGCTCTTTAACCTGGAAAAGAGACGGCTGAGGGGAGATATGATAGAGGTCTATAAATTAATGAATGGAGTGGAATGGATAAACGTGGATCAATTGTTTACTCTATCAGAATATAGAAAGACTAGGGGACATGTAATGAAGCTACAGGGTAAACTATTTAAGACAAATAAGAGAAAATATTTTTTCACTCAACGTGTAATCAAACTCTGGAATCTGTTACCGGAGGATGTAGTAAGGGCTGTTAGTATAGCTGGGTTTAAAAAAGGTTTGGACAAGTTCCTGGAGGAAAGGTCCATAAACCACTATTAAAAAGGGACCCAGGATATCAATACTTGACCCAGTACAAGCATTGTGGAACCTGTCTTTTGGGGATATTGCTAGGTACGTATGACCTAGATTGGCCACTGTTGGAAACAGGATACTGGGCTTGATGGACCTCGGTCTGACCCAGTATGGCATGTGTTATGTTCTTATGTTCTTAATACAGAAAACGCAAACTATCACACATACAGAGATAACACTATGCAGGTCTGCTGCAATGGGTGTTGTGAAGACAGTATGCGTATACATATGACACGGCACATGGAATGCACCCATGAAGGATGAACACGCACACCCACATTGCCACACTGCCAAATTACTGGTGCAATGTGAGTCCCGGAATGTCATGAGAAAAAGAAGACTGTGCAGACATGCATTGCTATGTCTGAAAATCAATGTAGAGCGGCACGTCTGTACACTAACCAAATGCATTAATCTGTACATAGAGGTTGAAATAAAGGTCAAACATAGCCCAGTAACTGGCACAGAAGCCACACTGCCACATGCCCTGGTGTACCAACATATTCAGTCATATGCACCTGGAACGTGTACGGCAAACAATAACACAGTGATGCCCCACATGCACAGTAGCACACATGGTGATGCCAAATAATGACCAAAGATATTGGTGCACATCAAATTGGTATGGTGCTAATTACCATGTCATGTTCAATGTAGGGTAGCCCCACAAATACCAGAGGACCTATACAATGTCACCCCTGTGCCACACGCATGGCCGTATGCTCTTGGTGAACTAAACAGATGAGGATATCCTGCGGAGCAGGTCACACACATAGGCAACACACAATGTCAGATGGATGTTCAACATGCAGCAAGTATGCTGCACACGTAGGGGCCTGTATACAGTGTCCATAGTGCAAATAGTCTCTGAAAACCAACATGTCCCGTGAAGACTGTCCGTGAATCCCTGGTCCTGCATACGCAAGTGGTACATCCCAATCAGCCACAGCACACAAAAGGCCATGTATATCCCCTGCGATGAACCCCACACCCAGCCAGAGCATGGCATCAACGTTGTGTAGGACAGGCCGCCTATGCCCAATGTAGCAGTCCAACATCAATGTCCATCATAGGCATGTGGGCTACACACAGAGGTCAGCTATCCTATGCCACCATATCCCAGGGATAGCTGCATGGTCCTGTTGTGGCTTACAGACACTTGAGTGATGGTGCCTGCAGATGCAGTGTAGTCGATGTGCAATGTGTGTGCTCTGCCCTGTATCAGAAGAAGGAGAAACACTATCATGCATGGCATGTTGCACAGAACACCAGGGAACATTGCAGGTAGGCAGACAGCAATATGTATGGAATGCAACACCAGACATGCAAACATGAAATTAGCACAAAACATAACACAGTGCATGTTGTGGAAATGTGGCCATTGAACCATACACGAGGGTGTCCTATGGATATGGTCATGTCCATGCACATGTCACACAGGCGCCTCACTGCTTCACCCCTTGTCCATAAGCGTCGGTGCACAGTGACCCCCACAGGATAGCTCCCTGAAAAACACAACAAAAGGCAATCATAGAACTGATGATGTCATTTCCAAAAGATCCAAGATGCAACCTACCGTCTGTCTGCAGAAAGTGTCTGCTAGGGACTGTCTGAGGCAGGAAAAAGCAACACCACATCACAGTGAATACAGAAGATGCGAGAGGAATCTATAGAATCACCATATCCCCATCTCCAGCTGCCGTTGCTGCATGTCCAAATTAGGGCGTCATCTGTGATACTGAAATGCTGATGGATAGTGTTCTGAGGGCACACAAGAGATAGGTCAGGTCACAACATAAAACAGATGTGCACAATGTATACATGGTCAACAGCAGTAGGTTACAGATAGCAGAGTCCTCAACCCTCCACAGGTGTCAAAACACCGCCCACCACATGATAATACAAACTTAATGCACACTGTACCCTTACACACCCATGCTAGAAAAACACACACACACACAGTATGTTAAGGTGAACATGCCACCAGTAGCAAACGGCCTGTTTGTGGACAACCTGAGATCAGTGGAGATATCTCTTGGCCAAAGCAAAGCTACACAGCATTTGGTTGATGTTACAATGTCATGGAGGGGTGTACGTGTGGCCCACCACCAGAACACCTAGGACGTGTGAACACACGCAGCTCTCTGGGATGTGTTCCAGAAATAGAGCTGGGCAGGAACACATGTGCCTTGTGTGACAACAATAACATATGGGGTTTAGGGGTGCAGACCAAAGAGGTGAACCACAACATATGTGCATTGGACAGATGACCCCAGACATGATCTGTGACTGACTGTCCCCACACACCATGTACCTGTATGTCCATCTACCCCATTCTCCTGCCCGTTAAGTGAGGTACAGACAGCTGCCAGTGAACCACAGCACCGGGAGGTCACACAACATATCCTGTCAAGGGATAAACACACCAGATACATACATATGTCATGTTTGAGCTGTGTAACACACACAGCACCATCACGTCATCACCCCTCCTGCCCCCCCAAAGCCATTTCAGTCTGGCTTTTGTCCATTACACTGTACAGAATTGCCCCTGCCAAATTCCCCAATGATGTGTTAATGCTAAAAATAAAGGGCTTGTACCCCATACGCCCCATTTCATCACCTCTCTGCTTCCCCAGACACTGCTGACCACACCCGTCACCCTGATATACTGTCCTCGCATGTCCACACTGGCTCCGTAACAACCCCCTGCACCCTATATCTCACCCATCACACCTTCAGTGTGCGTTGTGATGGTCCCACCTCCCCTGCATGCCTGCACCCATATGCTGGAACACAGGGATATGTCCTGTGTCTGAATGTTCCAGAGCTCCATACCAAATGCCATGTTGGGGCTACCTGATCCCCTGCTGCTCAGTGCCAGTGTATGCTGATGATTGCCAAATATATCCCAACATCCCTGAACAGCCCCTGCCAATCCAGACCCTGAGCTATGTTTGCGTGTCTGACAATGCTGGCCTGATGTATCCATGCTGCCTGAAACGGAACCTTGCCACGACCCAGCATCTAAGCTCCCACCATAAACCCTGCCCCCATATTAGGTGTCTGTGTACAGCTTGAAACACATTGCCGCACTGCCGCATTGCCACACGTTGACATGCAATGTATGGGTGTCTGTGACCCCTCCCTCTCCTCCCCCACACATATGCATCATGTAGCTAACACATGCAGTGTCACTCCAGGTAACATGAGCTAACCCCCCCCCCATCCTCCCTTAACACAAAACTAAAACGTGAGTGCACCCCTCAGTCACCCGCCGATCTGCTAACTGTATCCTACACCTTGCTCTTATCCCCTTTAATCAGCTGTGTCTGCCCCAAACCAACCAAAACACCGCTGCATGGCTCATCATCTGCCGGCTGTGCCATGACCATAATACTGCTTCTGTCAAATCACCTCACTGGCTCACAATCCGTGTATGCATCCAGGTGTAGATTACCCCGCAGAGCAAATGATGCAGTACCTGTGTGTGTACGCTGGACCTCCCCACCAGAATATTAACTCCTGCCAATACTACTAACACTGAGCTTGTACATATTGTTTCCAGTCATACACAGCACTGTACACAAACATGTAACGCACAGTCTGTGCCAATCAGTGTATGTTATGTGACCAATGCACCAATATACCTCATCGTGGCATCCACACGTCTAGGCAAATGGTGCCACCTACGTCCCGCGTTCCTACTGCTGACCGCACACGACACTCCATTTACCATGCTGCATCCACAGCCGGAACCAACAACCTGCATGGGATGGCCAGCCACCATCCCCAATCCCCGACCACGTTCCTGTGTACGGTAACGTACCCACCTAGGGCAGGTAATCCAGTCTCATCTGACCCCCGTGCATCCACAGTTATCCCCTAAACACCCCGCCTGTGTTCCCCCTGGACTACCCTGAATGCTCTGATGGGCAGGGAATGTCCCCCAGATGTCTGTGTAGTGTTGTGTATGACTGGTATGGCTATACAAATGTTCAGCAGTAGTAGTAGTACATATACCTAGATACCTATGTAAGATCTAACATATGCAGTACTTACATGAGAAGGCAGCTGCAATCAGCTGGCGCCTGGCTGCCGTGCCCTCACGTGTGTTCCCACGGCCACGTACAGGATGGCATGAAGGATCATCTTCCAGATCCTCATTAATTTGGACTGGGAGATCATGCCTGAGAGCAATGTTGTACAGTATGCAACTGGCCAGAATAATCTTTGCCACAGTCATAGGTTTGTATTGTAAGGCCCCGCCGGTTCTATCCAGACACCTGAAGCGACTTTACAAAATGCCAAAGGTGCACTCGATGACTGAGCGGCTGGAGGCATGGGCCTCATTGTACCTCCTCTCTGCACATGTCTGCGGCAGACACACAGGGGTCAGCAACCAGGGATGACACCCATATCCTGCATCACCTGTAGAGAAATAGTAGAAAGGTAAAGCAGAGGCTGAGCCACACACACATGCACACAAGCATGTACATGCAAACCAACAGCACAGACAGGTCTCCCATGAACATGCTGACACACAACATGTATGTGGCAGCGTCTGGAAGTGTGAGACAGGGACCATGGGGTGGGGGTAAGGTTCGCAAAACACCTCAGCTGTAACCCACAATAACACATGCCTAAACACCCGTAGCCGAAAGGTAGTAGTGCCGGCTGCAAAATCATCAGCCACACACATGGCAATGCACCCTTGACAAGGTTAGTGATGTACACATTTTCAAGCATGTGATAGCCATGAGACTGCCCACACACATGGTTTGGAATGGGAAAAGGTCCCTGAGTTGCCCCGAGAGGATGTCTAATACAACAATATACTGTTGAATATACATGGAACATACATGTGTCCTGTACTATGCCCACACAAAGCACACAATGTGAAATGGCCAGATATCTCAGAGATGAAGGTGCCACCAACACAAAACACCGTACCAAAGATGAGTGTGAAGGGAAGTGCCCCCCCCCCCGGACACACACACAAATGACACACAAACACAACTGGGGACACCTTGCAAACACAGACATGTGCGCCTACGTGTACCCAGAGGAACACCATGTGCACGTCTGAGCAGAGAAATACCCACCCAGCAGTATACAGTCCTCATGTTGCCCTGCCTCAAACTATCCAAATAGTGCTGAGTGATGCAGGATAAAGGAGTCATGGGTGGACCCTGCAAATCTAGGGACCACATTCAGAATATGCATCTTTGCATCACATACAACCTGAACATTCAGGGAATGGTAGTGTTTGCGGTTGTGGAACACTGCCTCCTTGTCTCCGGGCGGGACCAGGGCAACATGTGTGCAATCAATAGCTCCCATCACGTGTGGTATCCTCGAAACCTCTTCAAAGGCCTGGTTCAGGGTCCCCCATTGTTGCCTAGTGTTGGGAATTGCAATGTAATTCCCCACCCGGCAGATCATGGCATGCAGTACCTGTTGGAGACAGCGTGAGAAGGTGGGGTGGCTCATGCCACCCACTGCAGCCACAGATGACTGCTAGAGGCAAAGAAATGTAGGGCAGCCAGGAGCTTGACCAAGCCCGGTATTTATTTATTTATTTGCATTCTCATATATACCGTGCTATTCTGCATCAGTGAGGTTTACATTGAACAAACTGAAATTACATTGAACAGGGCATTATAACTTGGAGATAACTATTTTACAGGGAACATGGGCTATGGAGGGTTAAGTGGCTTGCCCAAGACCACAAGCAGCACCTATGGGACTATGGCATGTGACCGACTGGTCAGGGGCTTGAAGTCAGGTCTGAGATCCTCAAAGAGCTCCCTAGTAGCTACTGTGTCCAGACAGTACAGGGAGATCACCTGATCATCACGCATGTCCTGGAGCTGGGCCCTAGGCCTGTAGAGTGAGCCTGGTGAGGGCGCAGCTTGGCACGCCTCCTGCGCCGTGCCGGCTAAGCCCTAGCTTGCTTGGCCTCCACAGCTGTAGGTTGGAGTTGCAGCGGGTCTGCACCCATGCCCTGTGCCACAGCACCGTGGACAACATCACCTGTGTCAGGCAAACGTGGGTCCTGAGCACCCCCCAACGCACCTGCAGCCACCACAAAGGCAGCCATCATCAAAATAGAGGTACCACAGATAGAGGGTTTCACTCGCCTCTCCCACACCCCACCAATACCACCTTCTACCTGTCCTTCACCTCACCCCCTGTACCCTATGCCTGCTCACAACCTCACCTGCCACCACCACCCCAACACCACCTCTCGCCTGCTGCTTACCTCACCACACCGCATCTCACCCCACCACACCTCACCACACCTCACCCCACCGCAGCTCACCTCACCCCACCTCACCTCACCGCACCCCACCTCACCACACCGCACCTCACCCCACCTCACCCCACCACACTTCACCACACCCAACCTCACCTCACCTCACCCCACCTCACCTCACCCCACCGCACCGCACCTCACCTCACCTCACCTGCTGTATACCTGACAAATACCTCACCTCGCTTGCTCTACACCTCACCTACCCAAAACCCTCAACGTGTACCACGTATGCATCACAGGTTAAGTACCTTTCTTCCAGTGTGCGTCTGTGTGCGCATTGCGCATGCGTTGCACTGCGAACATGGTGTCTGCGTGCGTTGCGCATGCATGTAAGGGCTGACCGTGACCCGTGTGCATGTGTTACGTGGTGCTCAACGCACGCATACTGTGTATGCAGCATGCATGCGTGGGGCCATGCACATGTGACTTTTGGTGGCGCCATCCACTGCGTGGGCAACTAATCACAGGCATTATGCATGGTAACCCCCTCATTCAGTGGCCCCTAGCATGGCGCATGCATAACGCACACATCACATGCACCGCTGTGCATGCGTGAGTGGCGCGCATCTGTCGCCACGCATGCACAAATAGCACAGTGCATACACACATAGCACACACGTGCTGCAGCACATGCGCACATAGCGCACATGCGCTGCAGCACATGCGCGATGCGTGTAACCCCGCGCCCCCGAGTAAAACGCATAAAAAGGCCTCCACACATGATAAATGCCGAGGGTTTTGTGTAGGCGAGTGAAGAGCAAGCGTGGAGAGCAATCGGTCTGGGTGATAGCAGGTGCGGAGATGAGAGGAAAGGTAAGGAGAGCAGCAGGTATGAGGGAGATGTGTGTTGACGAGCAGGCGTGAGGGTGAGGAGGTGAGGGGAGGTGCAGTGGAGAGGGAGAGGAGGAGAGGAGAGGAGCAGAGGAGAGGGAGAGGAGGAGAGGAGGAGGAGAGGAAAGGAGAGGAGCAGGGGAGAGGGAGAGGAGGTGAGGAGGGGTCAGGTGAGAGGGAGCAAAGGGCAGGCGAGCAGCAGGAGAAGGAATAGTAGGCAAGGATTGGGAGAGGTGGGAATGTGTGACAGGGAGGAAGATGCCACCAGGAGCAGGGGGATGGAGCGACAGGCCATGGCAGGAGGTGACGAGGGGGAAACCCCTGAACAGCGGTTCACAGGGGCGGTAGGGATGGGTGGGCCTGAGGTGGAGGCTGCAGGGCCATGGAGTGTGTCACAGCCCACACAGGGGCAGCCTGAGAGACCACCCAGTGCCAAGCATAGGCGTATCCCAGTGCCAGCGGAGGAACGGAGGAGAGCAGCTAGATTCAGCCAGCAGGAGAATCTCATCCTGCTGGCCAGTGTGCTGGAGCGCTATGAGGTGCTCTATGGGCGGCTGAGCTCCAGCACCATGGTGGGGACACGCATACATGTGTGGGAGGAGGTACAGGAAGCCATAGCGCAGGCTGGGGGCCCACCCAGGGACCTGGACAGCCTCAGAAAAAGATGTAATGACATCAAGCATGGTGTCTGTGCGCACATGGTGGCGGAGAGGCGACATGCCATGGGCACCGGTGGGGATGCCCCCTTTGTCCTAATCCTGTCACCCCTGGAGCAGCAGCTGGCAGACAAGCTTGGTCCCATCTACCTGCATGGACTTCCTGAAATGCTGGACACCGCCCATCCACAGGCAGGTAGGTCTGAGATATGCAGCACATGTACAGCTCACGGCCAAGCACATGCTGGCCATGGATGGGATGGTGGGGGGCCTATGTCCTGTGAACATGTGTGCCCCAACACAGGCAACTGGGGGCCACACCACCAGCAAAACCTGGCAAGGTCTCTACAGGGTGGTTGTGACAGGTTCCTGGGGCTATGTCCACGACAGTCACAGTCCTGGACATAGTAGCACACTGAACAGGTGTGCAGCACCATGGGGGGCTGGGGGCAGTCCGTCACCCAGGTGGATTGCCCTCTCTCCACTGTGCAAGAGAGGAAAGGAGCACCGTACATACAGGGAGTGCCTAACACCTTCCACCCTATTATCCTGGCACATGCAGCAGCTAGTTGTACCTGGCATATAGATCACACAGAAACATCATACATCTGCAGCCAGTCATGCAGCACAATATGACAGGGGGGAGTGTACAGGACGGACATACATCTAGCCCAACACACATTGACCTGGGGGGCCCCGCACCCTCCACCTATAGCAGTTCTGATGTGCGTCTGACATTACCTGTCCTTAGACATATCCCAGAACAGTGACAGAGAATGGCCGCCCACACTGAGATTATGAGGTGGATGCAAACCAACGCCAACCACCACATCACACACATATCATACACATACTACCCTGTCTGTGGCCAACATACAGTAGGGATCCCCCATCCACCATCACAAGACATTGGGGTGCACCTATCCCACCCCCCACACCACCAGGGGCAAGCTCCAATACAGGTAACACAGTGCCACAGACATATTCCCATGACCCCCCACCCACGGTGCAACCCCATGCACAGCAGCGCTCCACCCATCCCCCGAAAAAATCCACCACCCCCACAGAGTACTGGATAACTGTCCACCCACACCACACAGTGGCTACCACAGTGGCAGTCCCCACATAAGTCTGCCTGACCCAGACACATGCTGCATTATGTGCTGTGCATACCATACAGGCCAATGCATAGATATCGCTCACATACACCACGACAGGCCACACTCACAGTCAAGGCTCCCACACGCACCCCGGCCACATGTCACACTGTGCCCACATCAGAGGTCACCCACAAAGTGCATACCTAGTGCTGCACACAGTGGGCATGGCACCTGTCCCCCCATCCCCCCAAACACAACATTGAATGTGGCACAGCTCCAACAGTGCAAGAGGCTGCCCCTCCCCCCCCCCCCCCGGCCAGGTGCAGCACACTGTATGCACATGTGTTCTCCCCAGTGTAGGTGCAGGGACAGCAGTTACAGGTGGACAACACATTGCTGCTGGTGGGGATGTACTACACAGGTGTACATATGTGCTCTGTGCAAGGCCATCTTTGATGTGTACCCTGTTACATCCCCCAGGTGACATCCAGGCCATAGAGGCGTATGAGGAGGTGTATGTGCCAGAGCTAGAGGATTCTGAGGGGCCAGGGGTCGACGAGTCTGAGGTCATGGCCAGCACTGGTGTTGAGACCCCAGGACCAATGTGGTGGCTGAGGCAGAGAACTGGGCAGAGGATGTCCACATACCACAGGGGTCCTCCAGCAGCAGCACAATGGCTGTGGAGTGCACAGAGATGGAGGGGAGTTGGCGCACACTGCAGGCACCAGGGACATCAGGCACCCCACCCACCAGCATGGATGTGATCCTGGCAGAGCTGCGGGCTCATACAGCCTCATCAAGGCAAGATGCTGAAGGTGGGTAACAGAATAAACAGCATACCCCCTGGGAGTTAGCGTAACAGTCACGATGACATTCCATGTGCTCCCCAATATAATGACACCATAGCACCTGTTTTCGTATGTTATGTGGGAGTCTGTGCCATGTACGATCCCCCCTCTGGTAGCATGGGTCGTCTTTGTCATCCTTTTAATGAGCTTATACATCCACCCACTATTCACCTCCATATACCCCAAGGAGGCGTACAGCAGTCAACACCTATCCCAGATCACCTAGACAGCTTACGCGGCGGACCCCTCTTTCTGGGTGATAGTACCTAGCGTAGATAGTCATAGTAATCAGTAGTGTGCATCAGGCTCAGAGCAAACAGTGCCCCCCAGATATATATATGTGTGCCATGAACCCCACGGTCTCTGGCCTATCTCATACGACCAGTACACAACTCAATCATTGACCCACTGACCTGCGACATAGGACCATGTGTTCTATCTGGGATTCCCACGACCCTCAATCAGTATAATTTCCTGGTCTGTGGATGCATCATGGGACAAACAGATGTCAACATGGTACTGTGTTGCTAGTTGTCACGTGCATGATTGCTCTGAGGACTGGTTTGTTGTGATACGCCAGACATGTGCATGAGCCACGGTGGGAGGTGCAACACATGTCTCACAAATCACTTTGTATCTCGCCCACAGGCACTCGTCAGGCTCTGATGGACATTCAGGAGGAGGTGAGCCAGCTGCGTGCCACAGCTGAGGTGATGGCAGCGGCGCTACTGCGGATTGCGGATGCACAGGAGGCCATGGCTGGGCATCCCCAGCTGTCAGCCCCAGCCCCAGAGGCAGCACCAGTGGAACCAGAACAAAGGCACGGGTTGGGCCGTGGTCGTCGTGGACTTGGGTGGCCACGCAGGTCGTGATTGCGGGGAAGAAGTCACTGTGTGCCAATAAAGATGACTAAATCTGATTATACCTATGTGTATGTCTCCGGTGTTTGCCACTGTGCTCCCCTGAGTACCCTGTCCCCCATATTGTCACCCTGGTCACATGTGCCTCCCCATTTCCCTTAGGGGTGGGGTGTCTGCACTACCACCAATCAACGCACATACGTTATACCGTGCCCTCTGTGCCATGCACCATGCCATGTGTGCACCCTTCTACCTATGCGTGGGGGTATATCCTACCTCTCCTGTCAAGCAGGAATATGTTTATGGTGGTACATGTATGTTTTACAGATCTGTCACTCTCTCACACCCCATATCCTCTCCATTGGTCCACCCACATGTGTGACCATTCTCTCTGACCCACACCAGGGCCTACATGGCTGTTTAGCCGCAGATGCTTGAGGAAGACACAGGCAGACAAAGGTAACTAGCTACAGTCAGTTGTTCACTCTCCCCCTGCACCTGTAGTGAGCCGCTGCTCACCCTCCAGACCAACATCCACCTGTCTTGGCCTCACCAGCTATCCCCCTGGGCAACTCCTGGGTACAGCAGTCTGTCTTATCCTTCCTGCCACATACCTACTGCTAGCCTTTCCCTTCATCCTCCTATGAGTTTGATGCATCAGATATGCAGCTTACACATCACAGGCAGCATGCATGTGGCCATAGCTGCTGGGACACATAGCACTACGGTACATCACAGGGGCACCAAGGGACACAGACGCCTACGAACATGGCCAGCCCCCGCACCTGAGCGTGGAGACGGTCCATGTATGTTACCTATGTCTATCACACATATACATAGGGATCTACACACATGTCCCATGCTCACTTCACCAGTCTGTCTGTAAGGGAGACACATGACCATTGGGACAAGCAACCACTTGTCAGTCTTGAAGCAATCTACGTACTTTCAGATCAAGCATCAACTATTATGCCTTATCTTTATGTATATAATTTCATGTATTCCTCAACCATCCTGATACATGTCAATATGTAAATAGTTTCCCATGCTCTCCAAGTTTTATTCCTTGTTATAATGTAATTTCAATCAGTCTTCTCTGATCTGAAAACTTTGTTAAATGTAAACTCCACTGATAACAAATAGTGCGGTATATAAGAATTGTTAAATAAATAAATAAATAAAATTAACAAAACTGTATTTATATCACAAATTATATTAGGTACAGTCATCTGTAACCCACATGTTGAGTCCCGGGAGACGGGACAGCACAGGTCACGTGTGTGGGCGCCACAGGGACCCTCACATGCTCCTGGGATGCCGATCAGGGGATGGCTGTCGAGATGCACCGCCCATACCAGCCGCACGCTGCATGTGCATCTCTGCAGCCATCCACTGAATGGTGCCTGCCAGCCACCGGATCGAGCGGTCCTGGGCCCGCTGGCATTGCAGCATGCCATCCAATGCCACATACAGGTCCCGGATGCACCTGCCACCACATACACACAAGGTGCCCGGTGTCTGTGTGGTGGCATGTGTGTGGGCCCTGTCTGTGGCAATGGGTGGTATAGCTACACCCAGACAGGCACCATCACCACACACATGCGTAGCAGGCAGGGACCCACAGTGCCCTGTGCTGTCCTGTGTTCCTTCCCACCCTCCCCCACCTCTACACCCCCTCCTCCCCCCTGGCACCTCCCACCCACCCTCACCCCCCTCCCCACTCTCCTCTTCCTCTTCACCCCCCCAAAACATCACACACACCCTCACCCTCTCCTCCCTCCCGCCCCAAACCATCCTCCACCTCCTCCATGTCCCCGTCGCCCTCTTCCGCCTCTGCCGCCTCCTCCTCCTCGTCCGGCTGGACTGCAGCTGTGGGATGTATTGTGGGGGGCCTTGAGCTTGATGTTCCCTCACCAGCAGCAGCATCCTCTGTGGGGGAAGACAGTCATTAGCACACCATCATGCAATTACAACAGCACATAAACATACTGTGTCCTCCCACAGGCCGTTGGGCCACTGTGATAAGCTGTACTGTGCTGCAGGTGCCGCAACACTCACCGCCACATTGCTGCAGTGCCCTCCTTTGTAGCCGGTTGAGGACATCTGGGCAGTGCAGCCGCAACTCCCGTCCTTTTTCTGTAGGACCTCCACCTGGGGGGGATGCAATGGGTGGGAACATTAAGGGCCAGATATCTCTGGTGGGTGTCCAACGCATATCACACATCACTGCGAGCAGCAGGGTGCTGCTGCTGCTCATGCCAGTGGGTCCTCTACTACCTGTTGCCAGCGCCGCCTGCATGTGTAGCTGTGGGTCTGGGCATGTGTGGGGTGCCACCTATGTGTCCTTTGGGCAACCCCCCAGACCACCCTTACCCAGTTCCTACGCTCTCCCTGCATGACATGGCAGCACCATGCCATGTGTGGGGTAGGCATGCTGGTCTACAGGAGAGGTGTTTCTTAACCCCTTGTGGAGTCCAGCACACACCTGTGTGTTTGCCTGACCTACACACAACAACAGACACACCCGCCATGCCACCATGATATCTTTATTGGAACATGTGTGATATGCTCTGGCATCGCGCGGGGATTGGATGGCCCTGAACACATCACAAGGAGCCACTACCATAACACCAGGATGTCTACTCTACCTCTGTGGTCACAACTAGGGCTTCCTGTGAATAGGGCATTTGTGGCCGAATGCAACAGGAGCATGCACCAACACACTTAGCTGGGCTATAGACCACTGTAATCAGGTCCAGGGCTTCCTGGGGTTGTGGCAGAGCTGTGAAACCCCAACTGATGCAGTAAACCTAACACCAGCCAATGTTCCCACTAATTTTCTGTAGGCTGTGTGCGCATAAAATATCAGCTGTGTGCAGCTTTTGAAGGAAGGTTAAATTTTTCTGCGCCACATAACGACACTCTGAGTTATATACTTTAAAATTTGACTACACGTCAGAATACAGTATGTACACTACATTGATTTTAATCAAATCAAATGAAAATAGATGATTACTAAATGAAGCGGGAAATTTCTAGTAATTACAATCATAACTTTTAAATTTTAAGACGTCTGTGTTGTTTTCTATCAGAATCAGAGCCGTAATTTTTGTGCGCTCTGTTGTAAAGTATGTGCGCTCTCTCGGCAAGGTGTGTGTGCGCGCACACGCGCACAGCTTAGAGGGAACAGTAACACCAGCATCTCTAATGGACCTCTGTAATCAGGTCCAGGACCTCCTGGGGTTGTAGCAGAGCTGTGAAACTGCAACTGATGCAGTTAACCTAACACCAGGATCTCTAATGGACCTCTGTAATCAGGTCCAGGGCCTCCTGGAGTTAGGGCACAGCTGTGAAAATGAAACAGATGCAGGTACCCTGACACCAGCATCTCTAATGGACCTCTGTAATCAGGTCCAGGACCTCCTGGGTTTGCGGCAGAACTGTGAAACTCCAACTGATGCAGTTAACCTAACACCAGGATCTCTAATGGACCTCTGTAATCAGGTCCAGGCCCTGGACTTCTGTAATCAGGTCAAGGCCCTCCTGGAGTTAGGGCAGAGCTGGGAAAATGAAACAGATGCAGGTACCCTGAAACCAGCATCTCTAATGGACCTCTGTAATCAGGTCCAGGACCTCCTGAGGTTGTGGCAGAGCTGTGAACCCCCAACTGATGCAGTTAACCTAACATCAGCATCTCTAATAGACCTCTGTAATCAGGTCCAGGACCTCCTGGGGTTGTGACAGAGCTGTGAAACTCCAACTGATGCAGTTAACCTAACACCAGGATCTCTAATATACCTCTGTAATCAGGTCCAGAGCCTCCTGGGGTTAGGGCAGAGCTTTGAAACCCCAACTAATGCAGTTGACCTGACACAAGGGTCTATACTGGACCTCTCTAATCAGGTCCAGGCCCTCCTGGAGTTAGGGCAGAGCTGGAAAAATGAAACAGATGCAGTTACCCTGACACCAGGATCTATAATAGACCTCTGTAATCAGGCCCAGGGCCTCCTGGAGTTAGGGCAGAGCTGGGAAAATGAAACAGATGCAGTTACCCTGACACCAGCATCTCTAATGGACTTCTGTAATCAGGTCCAGGACCTCCTGAGGTTGTGGCAGAGCTTTGAAACCCCAACTAATGCAGTTGACCTGACACCAGGGTCTATACTGGACCTCTGTAATCAGGTCCAGGGCCTCCTGGAGTTAGGGCAGAGCTGGGAAAATGAAACAGATGCAGGTACCCTGACACCAGGATCTCTAATGGACCTCTGTAATCAGGTCCAGGGCCTCCTGGGGTTAGGGCAGAACTGTGAAACCCCAACTGATGCAGTTAACCTAAAACCAGGGTCTATACCGGACCTCTGTAATCAGGTCCAGGCCATCCTGGAGTTAGAGCACAGCTGTGAAAATGAAACAGATGCACTTACCCTGACACCAGGACCTATAATAGACCTCTGTAATCATGACCATGGCCTCCTGGGGTTAGGGCAGAGCTTTGAAACCCCAACTAATTCAGTTGACCTGACACCAGAGTCTATACTGGACCTCTGTAATCAGGTCAAGGCCCTCCTGGAGTTAGGGCAGAGCTTGGAAAATGAAACATATGCAGTTACTCTGACACCAGGATCTATAATAGACCTCTGCAATCAGGTCCAGGGCCTCCTGGGGTTGTGGCAGAGCTGAGAACCCCCAACTGATGCAGTTAACCTAACACCAGCATCTCTAATGGACCTCTGTAATCAGCTGCAGGACCTCCTGGGGTTGTGGCAGAGCTGTGAAACTCCAACTGATGCAGTTAACCTAACACCAGACTCTCTAATAGACCTCTGTAATCAGGGCCAGGGCCTCCTGGGGTTTGGGCAGAGCTTTGAAACACCAACTAATGCAGTTGACCTGACACCAGGATCCATACAGGACCTCTCTAATCAGGTCCAGGCCCTCCTACAGTTAGGGCAGAGCTGGGAAAATCAAACAGATGCAGTTATCCTGACAGCAGGATCTATAATAGACCTCTGTAATCAGGTCCGGGGCCTCCAGGAGTTTAGGCAGAGCGTTGAAAATGAAACAGATACAGGTACCCTGACACCAAGACCTATAATAGACCTCTGTAATCAGGCCCAGGGTCTCCTGGAGTTAGGATAGAGCTGGGAAAATGCAACAGATGCAGTTACCCTGACATCAGGATCTATAATAGACCTCTGTAATCAGGTCCAGGGCCTCCTGGGGTTCGGGCAGAGCTGTGAAAATGAAACACATGCAGGTACCCTGACACTAGCATCTCTAATGGACCTCTGTAATCAGGTCCAGGACCTCCTGGTGTTGTGGCAGAGCTTTGAAACCCCAACTAATGCACTTGACCTGACACCAGGGTCTATACTGGACCTCTGTAATCAGGTCCAGGCCCTCCTAGAGTTAGGGCAGAGCTGGGAAAAAGAAACAGATGCAGGTACCCTGACACCAGGATCTCTAATGGACCTCTGTAATCAGGTCCAGGGCCTCCTGGGCTTAGGGCAGAGCTGTGAAACCCCAACTGATGCAGTTAACCTAACACCAGAGCCTATACTGGATCTCTGTAATCAGTTCCAGGCCCTCCTGGAGTTAGGGAACAGCTGTGAAAATGAGTTTGAATACTGGTCTGACAGATTCTAATTTGTCCATATAAACTAAAATGCTTACTTTCTACCTTTGTTGTCTGGACATTTTGGGCCCTAAAGTCCCCTCTCCCAACACAACATGTACACACAAGAACAATGGTGCTCAGTAGCCCCAAAATTACATATCCTTCTCCTGTGCTTACTAACTACAGTATCGATGGTGGCTTTAGAGAATGGCAGACAGGCCCAAGGCCTCACACCTTATGGAACCCAAAAATTTCTTGAGTGAAGTTGTTGCAAACAAGAGCACCTATAGAAACATAGAAACATGACGGCAGAAAAAGATCACATGGCCTATCTAGTCTGCCCTTCCATATCAACTACAATAATGCCTTTTCCTTTAGAGATCCTCTGTGTTTGTCCCATGTTTTTTTGAATTCAAATACTGTCCTCATGTCCACCATCTCCATTGGGAGACTATTCCATGCATCTACCACTTTTCTGAAAAGAAATATTTCCGCATATTACTCCTGAGTCTATCCCCTTTCACCCTCATCCTTTGTCCCCTCATAGCAGAACTTACTTTCAATCAAAAGAGGCTCTCTTCTTGTGCATTTATGCCATGGAGGTATTTAAATGTCTCTAGCATATTGCCCCTATCCCGCCTTGCTTCTAAAGTGCAGTATACATATTAAGATCTTTAAGTCTGTCCTCATATGCTTTGTAACGAAGACCACTAACCATTTTAGCAGCCACCCTCTGTACCGACGCCAACTTATTTATATCCTTTTGAAGGTGTGGTCTCCAGAATTGCACACAATACTCCAAATGAGGTTGCACCAGACAATTGTACAGAAGCATTATCACCTCCTTTATTCTGCTGGCCATTCCTCTCCCTATATACCCAAACATCCTTCTGACTTTTTCCGTTGCCTTTTCTACCTGTTTAACCACTTTAAGACCATCAGACACAATTATACCCAGGAGGGATCTAACTCTTCTTTTGCGGACAGAAGTACCTCACCCTACACTGTACTACCACTTTGGATTTTTGCAGCCCAAATGCATGGCTCTACATTTTTTCATCATTACATTTCAGCTGCCAAATTCTAGACCATTCTTCAAGCTTAGCTAGATCCTTCCTCATGTTATCTACACCTTCCTGGGTGTCTACTCTATTGCAGATTTTGGTATTCTCACAAACAAGCAAACCTTACCTGACAGCCCTTCCGCAATATCACTTACAAAGATGTTAAAAAGGACAGATCCCTGCGGCACACCACTAGTAACCTCCTTCTCCTCAGAGTGTGTTCCATTTACCTGTACCCTTTGTTGCCTCCTCATCATTCCACATTTACATTTTAACACTGAAATCTTTAGCAAATTGAAAAGATTCATAATAGAGCTTTCATTACAGTCTACCAAAGTGCAAGTGGAAATGCCCCACTTGCTTACAGGTCATCAAAATTAAGCCTCTACCGAGCCTCAAATGACTCCCTTGCCCATGGCCTGAAGAGCCCTAAGGCTCCCTCTGCCTGGTCAGTCAATTTATCCTGTAAATTGCTGCAATATTTTTCAATAAAATATTTTGAAATCTTTGATCTTTTATTTTCCTTACCTACATTCTTTCTTTCTTTACTTATTTATTTAAAAGGATTTATATCATACTCAATCGCCGAGGGTGGTCACAAAATACATACACAATAAGTCATCATGTACAACAAGGACAAATACAAATACAAACATAATTAAAGGTCATTAAAAAACACTGCTATATTATGTTATTTTTTTGTTCCTTTGTTGTTATCCCATTTTGGTTCCTTTTATCTGTTTTCTTTATTCTTATTTACATTTCATAGTTTCATTTCTTTTCTTTTCTTGATTCTTCTACCGTTTAGCTACAGCGCCTCTCCCCTGACTTCTATGGGCCCAACAGGCTTGTGTAATATAGATACAAGTTCTCGAAATAACGGGAAACACAAGTGATTGTGCCATAAAAGTAACAGCCTATGAAATTCTTAATGAAGCAGATGGGTTACATAAAACTTTTTTTCTATCTGTGCAATGGCCCTCGAAGTCCTTTCCTTCTTTGCTGTAATATTTTCATTTATGATCTGCTATGGAATTACACAAGAGCAACGTTCCTAACTACTGCCCTAAAATGTTTACAAATAATTAACTTCTTGAAAAAGCCTGTAAAAGAGCAGACATTGCTCATTATCCCCAGCAAGTCCTGCTGTTTGACTGGCTGTTGCTTACTTTTCTTTCTCTCCATTTCTTTGACTTTTTTTTCTCACTGTCACTGTAACAGAAAGGATCCTCCTGTGAGTGAGTGAATGAACCTTGTGTTTCTCTCTGTGGGCTCCCTCTCTCTTTTCAAGAACGCTTGCATAATATATAATAAATGGTAGTAAGAATCTATACAGAACTACGCTATAATTTTTCTTACCCCTTCCCTTTATCCGTGACAACTGAAAATGCTGTTTGCCTATTGAGCTGTCACAGACATCATGGTCAAGAGAAGTTTGGGGAGTTCTTAGATTTCCATTTGCTTTGATGTTTCTATAAACCCTGGACCTACTACGCTCAAGTCCTACAAAAGCCTTTGCTTCGGCAATAATAATAATTATATACATGCCTCAAAAATAACTGTGAAAAGGAATATTGTGACACTGGAAAAATATTAATTATACTAAAGTATTTATGCATTCAACTTCCTAGGCACGTTAAAGCCCTCCTGTGCATGCTAAAATAGTTTGAAAAGATGTTAACATAAGCATACTACTATTCATGCCCACGCAAGTAAAATAAATGAACCTCATTTGCACATGGGGGCTTAGGATGAGCAAAGGTAAATAAACATGGTATGATCACCCTCTATGCTAAATACTAAGCACAGTGCTGCCAAATTACCCAGTTCCAAAAAGAAGTGGTGATCTATGTTAAAAAAAAAACAGGACTGGCCAAGAAATCTCCCTTTTGGAACTGGAGCTCTGATGACACACAGTTTAATCCCTACCTTGGACTGGGTGGTAACTTACTAATGAGCATGATACTGAAAGGGCTCAGTGGCATGAAAATGTATGACCATGGACAGAAGATGGCACTGTAAAAGTACCCATAAGTCTTTGACCATATTTCTCTTTGCCAAAGCAAAACACAGCCAAACATGATCTTTTTATAGACTTTTTACACATACAAAGTACACCTAATTCAATGGGGTTATTATAATCTATTTAGGAAAGAAACAGAGAGCAAACAAAGGGGTAGAGTAGATCTTTAAGTTAAAAATAGGATCTGGGGAAGAAAGGAAGTACTACTGGGTTGTAGGATCCAAGACAGCATGGCTGTATTTGATGGAGATCATGTCAAACAAATCTGATTTGGTTTTATTATGAGACCTGAGAATTAGATCAAGGATGGGTGCTGGATGTGATTTACTTGGATTTCAGAAAGATTTCTCATACTGTCCCTAATAGGAGGCTCATAAATGTACTTACTTATTTGTCAATTATACCTCTCCCCCTATGGCTACAAGGTGGTTTACAGCAACAGTCAAAAAATACAATACAAAAATAACAATTTAATAAAACTATTTAAGCTATAAAAAGAGTAACCTCATAGAACCAAACTCTGCAATATGTATGGAATGCCTCTATGACTGGTCAGTATGATTTTTGTGTTCATTTTTAGGTAGTATCTAATATGTTTTCTTTGTTCTTTGATGTTTATTATTTTATATTAACAGGCCTTAATTTTATGAATCTAACCATGTGGTCTGTTTGTTTATTTGTTTAGGTCTATTTATTATGTTATTTGCCTTTTTTGTTCAGTATTTTAGCCTAATTGGTTTAAATTGTGTGAAATGTATGTATAGTTTTATGGTGTAAACTGCTTTGATATATTACTATGAAAGGCAGTATAGCAAGAAACCAGCAATACATAAATGCATAAATACAATGTAAGGATATTGTCAATTGCCATTGGCATCTGATTCCAGAGAGCTGGAAAAAATGTGGTTTTCAGACTGACACCTTCTAGAATCTGTAGTCAAGACTTACTAATAGACCTCAAAGTCCATGCACATACATTCCTAGTATAGCAAAGGCTTCAGATCTGTCCTTGGTTTAATCTCAAGAACAATAGTTTAGAATCTTAAAAGCACATTTTAGAAATGGCATCCAGGTTGAAATGTATGAAAAAAAAGCTGGCTACATGCAAGTTTCAGCCCAATTTTAGAAACCTGCACATTCCCGAAATGGACAGTGGTGCCCATGGCAACATAGACATCCCTGCGACAAACTTTTAGGACAGGGACACCTATCCCATGTTGCATACACGTTCCTGCCTGCTATTTTGCAAGCAGAGATGTACATCAGCATGCCAACCAGAAAACAAGAGTCCTCATTTCCTTTCTGTTTTCTTTACAATCATGAAGAGTACTGGGGATACCAGAGTACCTTCTTTCCTGCTACTTCCAGGTGTTTTGGTGGCAGAATGAGAGCTTTTCTGATGTCTATTCATGCTCTAGAGCAGGAATACACATTGACATTACCGCTTGTTGGTTGAGACGTTTCCATTTCTGAAATTGGGTTCACACACGTTTCTTGAACACACCAGACATGCCTCCACCATGCCCATGTGTGACATGCATGTTCTCATACTGGAGACATCTATATACCCAACTTCTAAAATGGCTCCAGGGATGTCTCCATGATTTGCATGTCTAAGGGTATGTTTACTAAAGGGTGTTAAGGGAGCAAGTGTGCTGTTAACGCCTGTCGGCACCCTTGTGCCCTCAATGCTGTTAAAGAGCTGCATTAACTGGTGTTAAAGGCTCCTGCAGTGTTAAGGATGCAGGAGGCAGAGAGTGGGTGTTCAGAATGGGTGTTACCTTAATGCCTGTTGCGCTAATGTGTGTTAAAGCCCTTTAACACTGGGATCCCTAATGCTAAGTAAATCCTTGCAGAAAGGGTGTGTTTTGAAGAGAGAAAGCATATTTAAATGTCTGCAATGTGATACAAAGACAGGGGAGCCCAAGATATATATTATTTCTTTATTTATTTTATTTAGGTGGGGGTTTTTTATACTGCCCCTTCCATCGATCAAGGATGGTTTACAAAGAACAGAACAATTACATTAAACTTTTTAAAAACATTAGTGGAACATGTTTACAATCAACATATTAACAAGGAACTATTTTACATTAATTACATATCTAAATTAAATGTATTATTGGGTGGGAGAAGAGGAGGCTGTTCTTTATGCATCTGAGATTAAGTATGGGTAGCTATAGTTATAGGAGGAGTAAGGAGTTGGGGCTAGGAAGTGCTCGGAAGGGCTAGGAAGATAGTGATAGTGGTGCTCCATTAGCAGCAACAGCAAGAAAGGGCACCATGTGGATGGTGCAAATGGGGCAAATGAGGTGGCACATTGGTCATGCAGTGGAGGTTTCTGGGGTGCAAGGCAGACCAGGCAGCTACCCAGGTGACATATCTGTGATGTCTGTCATAATCCCATATCAACATTGGTGGCACATAGACATGCTGCTGCTTTGGAAAAGTGATGAGCCACATGAGGCAGACCAAGGTTCCTAGCATCCTAGGCAGAGACCCCGGCCAGTCTACTCCCCCCCCCCCACCCCCCACTGCTGCTGAAGCCAGCTCTGGAAGAAGAGGATGATAGCACCAATAGCTGTAGCGCTACAGAGAGATGCAAAATGTAGGTGTCCAGGGAAATGCCACAGCAGCAGCTGCCTGCCTCCCCCCAAGACATATCAGTGGTAGGCAGTGATGGGGTTATGGCAGCTGCAGTTGTTTGGAGGGATGGCGTGTCCGTCAATGTGAGCCTCTGCCCCACCCAACTGGACCTGGAAACCTAGGCATCTGCCAGAGCCACATGGTGGACTGGTCAGTAATGCGCACCACCCCCACTGACAGCATGCTGGCATGGCAGCATGGTGTGGGGGTGTCAGTGGCAGGTGCAGGTGCAGTGACACCCGCCTGCAGCAGATAAGACTCATGTCCTGGTCCTGTGTGCCAATCACATCACAACATGTGCCCAGGTCTGCTCAGTGGGTAACATGTCAGCCCCAGGGATTGGTGTGTCCATATGGCAGCTTTGTGGCTCAACACATGAAGCCATTCTGTATATGTGTGGAGGATCGCAGGTCCAAGATCCCTGTTGTAGATCATGTATTGCATGTCCTTGTGGATAATCTTTAGCCTACAGTGCAGGTACAGCACCAGCATGTGCAACCCTGAAAGCATCGGCCAGCAAGGATACAGACACCCATCAGCCACACGGACAGGCTCCACTATCCACATCTGGATAGAAAGGCAGGCTGATAGCTCCGGCTCACTAAGCGGGCATTAACAATGTGTGTGAATGTCAGAGCACATTACTAGTGCCTGCAACATGAGCACACGTCAACAATGCTTGATCTGAAAAAGAGACCAAATTGGCAGGCAGGAATGCCATCCATCCCCACTACTGCACAGCTCGGTAATGTAAGTGTGTGTGTGTGTGTGTGTGTGTATGTCTTCCCAGAGTTCTGTGGTCTTCTGCACTGCATTGTGCCTCTCATTGACTAGGCCAGGGGTGGCCGGCTCTGGCCCTCGTGCACCATGATCCAGCCTGGTTTTCAGGATGCCCCTAATGAATATTCATGAGAATCATTTGCATACAATGGAAGGCAGTGGCTGCAGATATACCTCATTAATATTCATTACAGACATCCTGAAAACCAGGCTGGATCACGGTGCATTAGGACCGGAGTTGGCCTCCCCTGGCCTAGGCTGTTCCCAGCATTAGTCTGCAAATGTGCATGATGAGGAGCAGAGGATTGTGGATATGGCCTTAAACAGAGCAGTTTGCCCAGGATGTGTCTGCATCAGAGGTAGGGTCAATGGCTGAAACTTCTTAGTGTCCGTCTGCCATGTGCATGGCCTGGGTGGTCATAGCAGTCACAGCGAGGGCACTCTCACTCTGACCAAGCTGTGACCATGGTATGGCTATGTATCCACATAGTGCTGTATACAGTTTGGCTCTAGTAATATGGATTTATTACCTGTCAGTCACTGTACCAAATGCTGGTTGGCTCTTGCTAGTGTGTACATGATTGTTCTCTGCACATGCATTGTGTTCTGACTGGTCACAGTTGGTAGATGCATGATTGAAGTAGTCCTGTAGTGGCCAGCAGGTACAGTCTGACTGTGCTTGCTGTAGTGGATTGGTAGTGCTGGATGGTTGAGACAGCAGCTGCTCCTGGCCTTGTCATGGTGAGACTGTAGTAGCCCCAGCAAACCTATAATCCCTCACTGCATTTGGCAGCCATGGCATCAGCTGCTGCAACACTGGGCACTAGTATGTACTGTTCTATAAGGAACTTATCCACCAAGGGCAGGACACAGAGCCCAGATGTGACAGACATCTCCAACATGCTGCAATTGAGTAGTAAAAAAAGAAGACTAGCATAACACACTGCAAACAAGATATAATCATACATGGGCATTTTCAGCAGAGACTATCTCTAGCAGTGCAAGCTCTGGGGACCAGGTACTGTGCACCCATCCTCACCCTCAGGGTGACCACTGAAATTGCTCTGTAGCATGGTTTGTAGCTATTCTGCACTTGTATTACACACTGGCAGTGCATCTTACTGAGCTGAGATGATGCAGCAGTGGATTCTTCATTTGGGGATCATCTGTAGACTGCTGTTCTGCATGTGCAGTGCATCATGGATACTGGAGGGGCTAACCTATATAGGCATGCACAGCAGACAGTTTAGACAGTTACCTACAGTCTCTTTGAATCCAGCTATTGCTGTGCAGAGAGGTATGGAGGTGTAGCCAACTGGTTAGTGCAATGTCTCTATAAGCAGGAGGCAGGGTTTTGATTCCCACTTGTTCTTTTTGTGATTATGTGCTACTCAGTTCATTTTCATGCTTATAAAGTCCGGACTCTACTGTGATTGTTGTCAGACACACATCCTTAGAGTTTGTTATGTTCTGGCCACAATTTGGGTCAGCAAACAGACTATTCAACATCATGCCCGTCTGAAAGCATGACTTTATTGGCTCTGCTGCAGCACATTGCAGGGGGTCAAACATGTTAATCCTGCAGGTGCCTGGCAACTGTTTGGAGTTGTGGCATAATGGACATGCCACAAGCTTGGGACCCAGGGTTTCAGGCCCACTAGCCCTCTTTTTGTGACAATTTGAAATGTTTTACTGTGGCGTTTTATGTATGCCACAACCTTTATGAATTGCCCACACTTCCTTTTGACCTTGGGCAGGTCACCTAACCCTCCATTGTCTCATTGTCTTATGCCACATAACTGACATTATGGCGTTTTATGTGGGCACCCCCCAATGTATAGGTATAGCAGCCTCCCACATGCTCATCACACTTATTGGCTGGCCTATCGGATGTCCACAGATCTGTCAGGCCCTTCAGCTCCCATCTGTCCTTCCATTCATCACTTTTACATTGGCTTTTTCTGGGGCTCCCTTATCCAGCAATAAAGTGACAGCCGTTTTTGAGTGTTAAGTTGCACATTTGACACCTTAATGCTCAATGTCCTGTTAATGCCCGTTCAGTGGCCCATTGTGCCTTTTATGCTGGAATGCCTTCTACCCGCCCAGAGCCTTTTTCACATTTAACACCCCTTATCGCTGCAGTTAACACCTGTTACCTTAACGTCCTTTAGTAAACATACCCCTAAGTGTCCATTTTCAGACACACAACTCACAAATAGGGCTTCTAAATGACTCCCTTTGCTCCTATTACTACTACTACTACTATTGAGCATTTATATAGCACTACTGGTCGCATGCAGCGCTGTACAGATATGCAAGAGACAGTCCCTGCTCCTCAGACCTTTCAATCTAGTCAAGACAAAACACAGAGCTAACAGTCTAGTTGGGGCAAAAACCCTAAAACACGGCACTTGCAATCTAGTCAAGACAAAACACAGAAGTCAGGATCTGAATGCAACAGTGAAGAGGAGGGTTTTTAACCTGGATTTGAAGAGGGCCAGGGAGGGTGCCTGGCATACAGACATAGGTAGCTTATTCCAGGCGTAAGGTGCAACAAGGTGAAAGGAGCGAAGTCTGGAGTTAGCAGTACGAGTGGAGGGCGTAGATAGAAGTAGTTTGCCAGAAGAGCGAAGTTCCCAAGAGGGGTTGTAAGGAGAGATAAGCAATGAAAGGTATTGAGGAGCCGCAGAGTGAATGCATTTATAGGTCAGGAGGAGAAGTTTGAACTGGATGCAGAAATGGATAGGGAGCCAGTGAAGTGACTTGAGAAGAGGTGTAACGTGGGTATGGCGAGGCTGGCGGAAAATTAGTCGCGCAGCAGAATGTTGAATAGATTGAAGGGGAAAGGGATGATTCAGAGGGAGACCAGCAAGGAGTATGTTGCAGTAGTAGAGATGAGAGGTGATCAAAGAGTGGATAAGCGTTTTAGTAGTGTGCTCAGAAAGGAAGGGGTGGATTTTGCTAATGTTATAGAGAAAGAAATGGCAGGTCTTGGCTACGAGTTGGATATGAGTGGAGAAGGAGAGAGAGGAGTCAAAGATAACCCCCAGATTGTGGTCCGAGGAAACAGGGAGGATAACAGCATTATCAACAGAGACTGAGAGGGGAGGAGGGGAGGTTTTGGGGGAGGTTACAGGTGAAAAGATAAGGAGTTAAGTCTTAGACATGTTCAATTTCAGGCAGCGGTGAGACATCCAGGCAGTGATGTCAGAAAGGCAGGCGAAGATCCTGGTCTGGATTGCTGGAGAGTTTACAGGCGTAGAGAGGTAGATTTGGGAGTCATTGGCATAGAGGTGGTATTGAAAGCCATGGGAAGAGATAAGCACACCAAGGGACTGGGTATAAAGGGAGAAAAGGAGCAGTCCCAGGACGGAACCCTGGAGTACACCAACTGGGAACAGGGTAGCAGAGGAGGAGGAGCCACCAGAACACACACTGAAAGAGCGATGGGAGAGGTAGGAGGAGAACCAGGATAGTAAGCTCAGATAGCATGATGTAATAAGAAAGAGCTCATTATTTGGCAGCTTGACCCCTAGCAAAGACTGCTGTTAGGGTTCAACCAGCGCTATTTTGAACCTAGGCACTTGAAGGGGCAGGAGAGGCTAGGGATCATTCTTACTCACTCACTGGCCACCAGAGAAATCCCCAGTAGGTTCCAGGAAGGGTTTGGACAGATGGAGGGGTTTGTGCTTTGTATTAGAGGGGATCAGAGGTTGGGAGGCTTGTAGATGGTGTCAGGGGGTTTTGTAGGTGTTTTTTAAAGTATCCTAGTACCAGTCCCTTTAAGAGCCAGCAGGCCTGATTTGAGATGCCTTAATTGTGTCACTGCAGCCAGGGATGTGCAATGTTCCTGGCTGCAGCAACACAAATTTATTTATTTATTTATTTAACTGTATTTATATCCCGTTTTTCACCGGGTCAAAGTGGTAACTTTGACCCGGTGATACCTCTTTATATTTAACGTGGAGCTTAGTAACCTGCAGTATTGAGGTATCACATGTGAGTGATTCTTGTTGTAAAATGCATTATTTTAACATATCATCTGTATATTTGTGGGCCAGGTTAAGGGAGGAGTGAGGTCAGGCTGAAGATTATCAGTATAGCAGCAATATTCATCCATTATTCAGGTAAGAAAGACTAAGGGCCCGATTCCATAAGGCAAATAGCAGGGCAGCATGTCCCGCTGGGATGTGCTACCCTACTACCCGCTTTGCTGGTATTCCACCTCCATCCTCCGCTGCATGCACAGAGCCACTGTGCATGCTGCAGTGGATGGATCGGTGACAGGAGCAGAGAGTGGGTAGAGCATGGGTAGGGCCGACCCTCAGACATACAGGGTCAATTCCAGGATGTCCCTGTATGTCCGGGGATCATTGGAGGGATGGCCTGCTTATACCACCTCTGAGGTAGAACAAGAGCAGGGCGCCCTCCCATATATGGCCAGCAGCCCCCTGGAGCCTCCCCCCCCCCCTCCACAGGAGAACCAGAACACGGAGGATGAGTCCCTACTGCCCAATCTGGGCCTTAGTAGCCCCCATCGGGTTTGGGCAGCAGGGACTCAGGGGTCCGGGGCTGCGGGCAGATGGAGCCGTAGGGAGGATGTCCCCACAGCTGGGGAGGGACACGCCAGGCTGTCCTGAGGCCGAATTCTGACTGCCACAGGAATGTTTTGTTCCTGTGTCTCAGAATCGGGTCCAAACGAGCCCGTCCTGCATGGGGCCATCCGGATGGCCCGGATGCGCCCCTTCCAGAATTGGGCTCATAGTGAAGTCCTGCTAAATAACAGGCCTAAACTAAAGGGATATTGCCAGCATATTCACTTTATTATTCATGTATTCAGTGCTGCTACCTATAAGGTTAGAAACGCTGAATATATGAATCCATTTAACTTAAGCCGGTGGCCATGCTAGCTGAATATGGGGCAGTCAATAACATAATGTAAATCTAGACTATCTCTTTCTCCTGGAACTATGTCTCTGAGGAGTATAGGCACCATATTGCACCTCATACCCTTGAGACTGTTGTTCGACAGGACCCTGACTATGTGGAACTCACCATACAAGTTCCTGATGAAGATAGTGAGAAGGGAGAACATCCAAGGACACTGGCTTGGTTGGTCAAATAAAGAATAACTTTGATGATGCAACAGTAGAAATACAGTGCATCAGCAGGAAAGAGGGATAGTTCAATCAAGAATTCTCTTTGTACGTTTTACAGCATAATTCTTCAGAGGACAAAAATTAACACGCCAAGATCTAATAACCTCAGTGCATTCCAGTTCCACCGGCTTGAGGTGCACAGCTGAAATTCCAGTAACCTTAGAGGGTTCTCCTCTAGCTAGTCCTTAGCTGACCATCTTCTGCAAGTTGTTTCCCTCCTTCTCCTAGTTAGAATTATAGTGAAATAATTCTGTTTTTCTAACTCAAGAACAGCAAATCTGGACCTCAACTCCCAATGCCCTGGGCCTTCCTGGGCCCATTCCCTAGTGTCTGAGCGCTCCTTCTGAGCCACAGCACTCCTCAGACGCGTGAAGAAGAAAACATTGATCAACACTTGTGTTTTGGCAAGCATACTCTCTCCCAGCAAGTCTCTTTAGTTTAGAGTGTCATAACTGCTTCTCCTTCCACTGTTAATTCATTACAAGTATTGTCTGTGTAAACTGTGAAGCTCTTTTAGTAAATGAAAGCTTGTTAACTCTTTTATATGAATAATAAACCATAGTATTTAGTACCATAAACAGGGGATACAATATGGCAGGGATTTTCAACCCAGTCCTCAGGACACATCTAGCCAGGCAGCCAATATTCATGAGATAGATCTGAATGCACTGCCTGCATTGTATGTGAATCTCTAGCTCAGGTTATCCTGAAAATCTGACTGGCTAGGTATGTCCCGAGAACGCCTGCTATAGAGTAATATGGGAGGGATGGATTAGGGAATGGATCTAATATTTTAGGTTAAACATTGTTGTTCTTTTTATATTATGCTATACATTTTAAGAATATGCTTCTGACTGTATATTGTACAATTTATTTCATGTCTTTGCTTATCCCAGTCCTCATGCCTTTGCTTATCCCAATCCAAATGTACATCAAACCCATCCAATTTCATTTAAGTCTCCAAGAATTACTTCCTGTCTTCCTGGTCACTCCTGAACAAGTTAACCAAAGGAGTGACCTGTCCTGACAGTTGGACTCACGTTTAAAGTTGGATCCAGATGATGCCAGCAGGAAGGGAAGGGGTGTCAAGGAAGGGTAGGGCATCAGCATCACAGCAGATCTAGGTTACAAGGGGAGCAGATAGGGACCCCCAACTGGCCTGACTGGTGTCTCTGCTCCCATAGTGGGATTCATTTTTAGGAAGACCTGGAAGACATCATCTGGAGGGGAAGAGGTCTCCGAGACCAGCAGGGGATCGGCACTGGAGAAGCCCTTGATCATAGGAAAAGCAGGTAGTTGGGTCCTTGGTCAGTTCCTGCAGAGCTTTCCTACTGACTGTCAACTAGAATATTCAGTAGAAGGTTCTTACAGACAGATGAGCTTGTATAGATATCAGTGTACAATTTAGGCAACTTATTTGGTAGCAAATTACAGTATAAGGGTTAGTTATAGTTTTGTGAGGGATGGGGGGGGCAAAAGTCTCTATAGTAAAATATTAAAAAAAAAAAAATAGGCACAAGAATATATCTCCATGCCAACAAAATCAATACTTCCTAAGCTATTTCTTTTTGTGGGCAATATGAGAAAAATATGCTGCAGGTGAAATACTCTAGCTTCACATCCATTTGTATGGATGAGGCCAACATTCAGTCATTAAGGGGCATGTTTACTAAACCATGTTAGTTGTTAATGCAGCAGATAGTGCTTGCCAAGTGTACTATGTTAACAGCTAATGTGAGGCAAATCCAGATAATGCAACTATTTTCTGCGCTATCTACAGATCGAGTATTATCTGCAGGCGTGGATGGGGCATGGGTGGAAAGTGGGCTTGTCTGCAATGCGCAATTATCACTTGCAGTAACAGTCCAAGTTACAGATGACATGGATGCTCATAACGCTACCTGAGTGGGTAGCATTATGGCATCCAGGTTGCTGGCAGGCTGTATAGTTTGTAATTTCCCTACAGTATCTGCTGGAACATGTCTTGCACATCCCCAAACGAAACTACACCATCTTTGAAGCTAACACAGTGTTATTGCACTAATGTGCCACATTGCTGCAAAAACCTAATGTGATTTCGTAAACATGCCCTTAAATTTATCTGTACTTGCTGCATGCTGCCAACAAAATTGGAATCTGGAAGTTAACCAAGACCCCCATTCTTTACCAATTAAATATTAGCAATTTACATAAATCAAATATTCTTATTCAATGTGTTTGTGATAAGATCACTTATTTGTCCCAAAACTAACATGTGATAGAATAAGATTAAATTTCACAAACTCTTTAAGGTCACCTAGATAGCAAAACACATTTGTTTCATACCAAAAGAGAGCTCACCACTTAAAACCTCACTCGATCAGTGAACATTTCTAACCAGAATGGGTCCTTAGAGAGGGAGAAACAGAATTTAACATGTGCATCAAAGAGATTTTCTGTAAAAAAAATATTTTCAGTAAAACGTCAAGCTGGAGAACAGTGTTGAAGGGAGATCACTGGACAGAAGCCTGGGCTTTAGCAACTCTGGACTCCTCTATAAGGGGAACCTAAGCAGAAGACATGGCAAAACCACAGATACATTTTTGTTTGTGCTTGCAATGGAGATTTCCACCAGCTGAGACCTTCCTCTTTCCTCTCCTCCAGTTGAACTCTGGTGAAATATGTACAGTTTAAAGTTGTTTCTTTTTTCCTTCTCTAAGAGTGTCAAGAAATATACAGTTTACCCCTCAGTATTAAGCCCATCCCATTAACTGATAAACAAGCTATAGTTCCAGAACTGCAATCCCCTACATTATATCTGGTTTTAAAATTCCTCTTTGCTCTTATTTGTCACTTGGTTACAAAACCATACAAAGAAACAGAGTTGAGGTGTTACTAATGGTGAAAGATTTGATTCAGTAATAGGCAACATGACACATTTTCAAGGATAAACTAATCAAAAACCTGATAGCTTTGTTCCAATTGTTAAGATGTCATTAATAATGTTACTTTTAAACCTCTGACTGTAATCCATTTGTAACTACATGGCCTGCATGACTACAAGTTAAAAGAATGTTGCCCAGCTAAAAGAAAGAGATAAACCTGGAAGGGGCTTACTGCAGATAAGGAACAAAGAACATGAAACCAGGTGTAGATAACATGAGGAGGTATGTAGCTAAGCTTGAAGAATGGTCTAGAATTTGGTAGCTGAGATTTAGGGGTATGTTTACTAAACTGCGTTAGTGCAATTTGCGTTAGGAGCCGCGGTAGTGACAGAAACCACAAATAAGGACATGGGCGGTACATCGTTACCACTAACGCGCGTTCCAAAAACTAACGAGCGTTACAGGGCGCCGTGGCGCGTTACTGCATGTTAATCGTAAGAAGGCGTACAGACACAAAGCACGGAAACAGAGTTGTAGCACAATGGTTACTGTACTGACCGCTGTTACAGGCAGCATGGGTTCGAGTCCCCAGTGTGCCTAACGCAGAAGGCTGGCCCAGGCATCACCCTGTACATTACATAGGGAATGAGGAGGCATGTTTTTCTTTACGTGGAGTAGTGGTGTCAGAAACACACCCTTCGAGTGTGCCTAGCCACGTACGTTGGTGCGTGCGAGGCTGCGTGCGTTGGTATGGGCGTAGCCCCGTGCATAGCTGCGTGCGTTGGTGCGTGCGTACAATCGTGCATGGGTACGTGTGTTTTTACCAGCGTGGGCACCTTATATTACAGACTCTTTAGGGTGTCTTGCACCTATGCATTATGCTAACAGATGTACGTGTGATGGCCTATGGTTTATCAGAGCCTGTGAGCAGGTGCTGGACTTTCCCAGGTTTGGATTGTGCCAGTCACACCCATGATGCACTGCACATGCAAATCAGCTGTCCACAGATGTACACCATGGGGAATGCACCCCCACAGCACCTCGGCCTGGTAGGGGGAAGTGACCATGTGCACCCCCACAGCACCTCGGCCTTGTAGGGGGTACTGACCGTGTGTTGTACTGGCACAGAGTAGCTACACACCGTCACATTGTGCGGGTACTGTGCTCACGCTGAGGGTGCAGTGAGGCACCCAGCACCAGGTCCACAGCACCGTCCATGGCGCAGGTCCAAAGCAGTGTTAATGTGTGAGATAGGTAGTTTCTGCAGAAACACCTTGGATATCTCTGTCTGTTTCAGTCAGGTGTAGCCCCATGGACCACCACCACACCCCCCCCCCTCAGCCGAGGGGGGGCAAACAGGGTCTCCTAACAATAGATCCACATTCTACCTCCCTGCAAAGGTGGCAGTAGAGGGGAACATCAACCCCTGTCCTGCTGAGGAACAGACACCCCACAGGGCAGTCAATGCAGCTCTGTACACATCCATAACACAATAGCAGACAGACATTAGGCCTGGATATACTAAGCTGCACCCCACCACTATCTGATATGCTCCTGCTGCAAACCATCAGCCACTGCACCCTGCAAGCCACTCCATCAAGACACATACCAGCTGCAAACAGCCTGCTAGTTAGTCCATAGTGCATGTGCCCAGTGGATATCCATGCACCCAGAACTGGGATGTCAGCATACACAGCAAGCAGATAAATCAGTGACTGGGCCCCAAAAGAAAACCCATATCTATCACATGAGTGAAATGCTATATAGCAATATGGGGGTACCTAGCCATGCTGTGGTCACTGCACAGTCAGGGTGAGAGTGATCTCTCAGCAGGACATACTGAGGTCACACTGTCTGTGTAGGTGGTGGCCGGGCACTAAAATGTCCCAGTCAGTGCCCTATGCCCTGTGCAGATGCACCCTGGCCAGGCCACCCTGTCCAGCCTATACCCATGGTACCTTGCTCCTCATTATGCACATTGGCAGCCCAATACTGGCAACATTTCTGGCAGTGTGGGCTGTGGAATGTGTTTGCAGCCACCACACACTGGATTGACAGACAGCCACCCCCACACCTATGCCAGCATTGTGCTACTATAGAGGTGTTCAGCAGCCATACCCACCACACCAGTCCTGGGCACAGTACAGGCATGGATATGGTACGCAATACTGTTGGGGGTCACTCCTCAGGGTGGTAAACACTATCAGAGACCAGACCTGCAGCACACACCGCAGACATCAGAATGATTGTTATGGTGGGGCTCAATGAGCAAAATGTGCTTAACGTAGGAATTGATATCTGCCAGTTATCATAGGAAACGTTTGATAGCTGTGTACCATATACCCAGGTGCAGGGTGGCATTGCTAAGGTATGCAACTGCGAGTATTGGGAGATACAGGCAGGGCCCAATGTCCTGCCTCTCCAGGAGGCATTGGCCAATGGGGCCTGTAGGTGTGGGTGTGTCTGCCCCTGTTGGCTGCTGCTTTACGGCATAGTTTCCCAACTCCAGTCCTGGTGTTCCAAACACTGTTCGTGTTTTCATGCTGTCCCTCATAAATATGCATGAGCTACATCTGCATACCATGGGGGTGGTGCATAGATATGCAGCACAGGCATCTTTATTAGAGGCAGCATGGAACCTGAATGGTGTGGGGCCCTCCAGGACTGCATTTGCGGGACTCTGCTCTAGGTAATGCGCCTGTTTATGGTGTCTGTGTTTGGTGTGGTATAATATAGGCGTATTAACCATGCGTATGTTCTCTGCAATAAAGGAGTGTCTTTACTATCACTGTTTAGTGGTGGGTAAAACTATGGGGACTGGGTTGGCAGAAGCCCCAGCTGGGATTTGAACCTGTGACCCTCTGGTCTTACAGGTACTGGCTGTGTCCATTGCACCACACTGTGGCCACAGAGACAGTGCAGTCCCTGGAGATAGGTCAACTGGCCTGACAAGTCAGAAACCCTGCTCTGCACAATTGCACTGTGGGCTCATTTACCTTGCATGGAGACAAAAGTGCACATAAACCTCAAAAAAGACCTCGAAAAAAGGGGCAAACACCCATAACCAAGCTGGGCAACAATGATATCATTGGGCAACATTAAAAAACACTCCCAGGAAAGCTCCCATAAAATGAAATGATTTTTGAAAGGGTCTACAGAGCGTAGACCCTTCCAAACATCATTTCTTTTTTTGGAGCTTTCCTGGGAGTGTTTTTTATTGTTGCCCATTGCTATCACTGTTGCCCAGCTGAATTATACTTTTTACACTGTTTCTTGTGGTCATTTTAAAGTTTTATTTGACATTTTGTTCTGTGCACATGTATCACACTGCTCACGTTTTGTTGGTTTCCCCGGTTTTGCTGTACATTGCTGACGGAAATGGTTTCTCTTCCCTTTAATATGCCTTTAACGACAGGTTTTCATTCGTGTTGGAATTGAGCTCTGAAATTCAGCACGTTGGTGTGAGGGGAGCATCTCCCCGCCCACTCTCCGCCCATTGACCCCTTATCTCCGACCACTCTCCACCTTCTGCGGTGTTTTAACGCGCCGCGGGGGTTTACGATCGTTAACTGCGGTTAACGCGCGTAACGTACACTTAACGTGCGAACGATCGTTAAGTGTACGTTACGCGCGTTATTCACGATTACCGCAGCTTAGTAAACATACCCCTTAATGTTAAAAAATGCAAGGTCATGCATTTCGACTGCAGCAATCCAAGGGAGCAATATAGTATGGGGGGTGAAGTATTTTTGTCCACTAAAGAAGAGCGGGACCTAGGTGTAATTGTGTCTGATGATCTTAAAGTAGCTGAACAGGTAGAAAAGGTGACGGCAAAAGCTAGAAGGATGTTTGGGTGCATACGGAGAGGAATGGCTAGCAGAAAAAAGGAAGTGATAGTGCCTCTGTATAAGTGGCTACTAAAATGGTTAGTGGTCTTCATTAAAAAAGCATATGAGGACAGACTTAAGGATCTTAATATGTACACCTTAGAGGAAAGGCAGGATAAAGGTGACATGATGGGAGGGAGGAGTGGCCTAGTGGTTGGGGCAAGGTACCTCAGGCCAGGAGTTCAAATCCCAGTAGAGAACAGCAATCTTGGGCTGGAAGGACTGGGGTTTCCAGTCCCCCAGGTGCTCCTTGTGGTCTTGGGCAAGCCACTTAACCCTCCATCACCCATGTTTCCTACAAAATTGTTATCTCCAAGTTATAATGCCCTGTTCAATGTAATTTTAGTTTGTTCAATGTAAACTGCCTTGATATCATGAAAGGTAGTATATAAGAAATTATAAATAAATAAATGATTGAGATGCTTAAATGCTCCATGGCACAAATGCACAGGGGGAGAGCCTCTTTTGATTGAAAGCAAGCTCTGCTACAAGGAGACATGGGATGAGGGTGAAAGGGGAAAAATTCAGGAGTGATATGCGGAAATATTTCTTTACGGAAAGAGTGGTGGATCCATGGAATAGTCTCCCAGTGGAGGTGGTGGAGATGAGGACAGTATCTGAATTCAAAGAAGCATGGTACAAACACAGAGGATCTCTAAAGGAAAAAAGGGGACTGTTGTATTGGTTGATAGGGAAGAACAGACTAGATAGACCATGTGGAATTTTCTGTAGTCATGTTTCTATGTTTCTATGTTCCTATGTTTCTATGTTCCTATGTTCAGGGCAGTTATATTTGATCATGGTCAGGGCCGGCACGTCCATTGAGCAAGAATGTTTTTTGCGCGGCGTTTTTTATGATCCCAAAACAAGATTTGGATGAACGTGGGCAGCAGCACTTTCTATCCTCCTGAGGAAACTCCAACACGGAGTGAAACGCAGTAAGGATACCGGTTGAAGCGTTGAGGCAAGAAAGTTATGAGACAGAAAGCGGAGCAGCTTTTATAAAAGACAAGAAGATATGTCATCAGAAGATTATTAAGCTAAGCTAAGCTTTTTGTTCTCTCTCTTTTGTTTGAAACACAACGATTATTCAGCACAGCGATTGTTCTAAGACTGTATTTATTATTAATTATAACGTAGTGTGTGAAACAAACGGCGAAGAGCTGAGCAATTGTTTTTCTAAACTTGAACAACAGATATTGGGTGACCATTAAGCCAAGCTTTTTGCTTTTGTTTTTGTAGTTGAACAAGAGACTCTTACACAAAAATTTTTTTTAATAATTTACTTGGTGGTGGAAAACTGGTGGCTGTATTAGCAACTTAAAGTAGAAAAAATAACGCTCCAAGGTGGTTATTGATGTGATCTATGCGCTGATGTTTACCAGCCAATGAACATTCATCAAAGCGCAGTGTTGAGCTGAAACCTCCTGGATTACTAACATTATTAGTTGATTAACAATCTAAAATCTATTTATCACCAGAATTCCCCAAACGATTCTAACACACCAATAGTTAAAATTGAAAAAGATTATTATTTTCCACTGAATTTGTTTGTATGGAGTGTTTTTTCTAATAAATATTCATTAGGGACAGCATGAAAACCCGAACAGTGTTTGGCCCACCAGGACTGGAGTTGGGAACTCGAGCAGTGGCCAACAGGGGCAGAAACACCCACACCCACAGGTGCCATTATACAAAGCCACCGGGAGAGGCAGGATGTTGGGCCCTGCGTGCAGCACCATCTCCCAATACTAGCACCTGCATACCATAGCACTGCCACCCTAAACCTGGAAATACGGTACACATATATCAAAAGGTTGCTATGATTACCGGCAGATAGTAATCCCTAGGTTAAGCACAATCTGCTCATTGAGCTGTATCATAGCAACCTCTCTGAGGTCTGTGGAGTGTGTTTCAAGTCTAGTGTCTGACAGTGTTTACCACCCTGGGGAGTGACCCCAACAGTATTGCGTACCATAGCCATGCCTGCATTGTGCCCAGGACTGGTGCGGTGGCCAGGGCTGCCAAAAGTCTCTATAGTTGCACAATGCTGGCGTGGGTGTGGGAGTGTGTGTCTGTCTACCCAGTGTGTGGTGGCTGCCAACACCTTCCTCAGCCCGCACTGCTTGCACTGTTGCTAGTGTCAGCATGCCAATGTGCATAATGAGGAGCAAAGTACCATGGGTATAGCCCGGACAGGGTGGCCTGGCCAGGATGCATCTCCACAGAGCATGGGCAATGGCTCGGACATTGTAGTGTCCGGCCACAACCTGCATGGACAGGGTGGCCACAGCATGTCCTGCTGGGAGGTCTCTCTCACCCTGACTGAGCAGTGACCACGGCATGGCTGGGTTCCCCCATAGTGCTTTATTGTATTTTTCTTAAGTGAAATGTATGGGTTTTCCTTTCTGGGGCCTAATCACTGACTTATCTGCTTGGTGGATGTGCTCACATCCCAGATTTGGGTGCACACATCTCTTCCAGGAACATGCACTGTGGGTTAGCTAGCAGACTGTCTGCAGCTATATGTGTATGGCTAGAACACCGTGCAGTGGCTGGTAGCTCACTGTGCTTGCTGCTGGAGAATGTTGGATGGTGGTGGGGGGCAGCTGAGCATTTCCAGGCCTACTGTCTTTCTGCCATTACCTGATGGATGTGTACAGCTCTGCATTGGCTGCCCTGTGGGGTGTCTGTTCCCTGGCAGGACTGGGGGTTGATGGCCCCCCCTCTACTGCCACCATTGCAGGGAGGTAAAATGTGGATCTGTTGGTGGGGGATCCTGTCTCCCACCCTGAGCCAGAGAGGGCAGGCTCGGTGGTGGTACACAATCTGCCTATGGGTCCAAACACCCCCCCTTCACTTACATCATGCTACCATGGCACCAACACAGAATATGCACTATTCTGGTTGCATCATAGCCCATAAAGGCTAGATGTGATTGACAAACACAGATGGACACTAATGTATTCTAGGTGTGTCTGCAGGAACTACCTATCACACACGCACTGATGAATACCTACAACATGGCCTGCTCCTGACATGAAAGGTGCTGCGGACCTGGTGCTGGCCGCCCCACCTCACCCTCAGGGTGAGCACAATACCCACACAATGTGACAGTCTGTAGCTACTCTGTGCCACTAACACACACCGTCGGCATCCCTACTGGGCTGAGGTGCTGTGGGGGTGCACTCAGTCAGTTCCCCCTACCAGGATGAGGTGCTGTGGGGTGCATACCCCATCTAGTGATCATCTGTAGACTGCTGATTTGCATGTGCTGTGCATCATGGGTATGGGTGGGTTGACCCTATCCTGGTAACCACAGCAGAAAGTTTTGTGCGGTGACGTGCAGTCCTTCTGTAGCTAGCCAGTGGTTTGTTAGTAGCTGTAGCCCACTGGTTATTTCACTGCCTGTGGAACCAGAGGTCATGGGTGTGATCACACAGTGGGGTTATTTGATAGGGCTGTCTGAGACATTGCCTATTTTTAATGGAAATTATTGCTGCCAGCAAAAACACCCTCACAGTGCTGTAACCTTAAGGTGCCTCATAGGGCGTATTAATGCCCGTAGCATGGGAAATAAGATCCCTGAAGTTGAAGCTTTGGTGGGAGTGGCTGACTTGGATTTAGTGGCAGTTACAGAAACATGGTTCACAGAAAACCATGACTGGGATGTAACTATACCTGGATATACTTTATTCAGAAAGGACAGGGTAGGAAGAAGGGGAGGAGGAGTGGCACTATATGTAAAAACTACTATTAAAGCTTTGGAATTACAGAGCTTAAAAGGGAGAGAGGAGGCATTGTGGGTTAAACTAGAAAGAGGGAAAGAGAAATCTATTTGCATTGGTGTGATATACAGACCTCCCTCACAAGAGGAACAGGTGGACAGAGAGTTAATTGAAGACATACGCAGCATTGCTAGGAAAGGGGAAGTGCTACTGCTAGGAGATTTCAATATGCCAGTTGTTGATTGGCACATTCCTGCTGCAGTATCATCTAGAAGTAAGGAGATCCTGGATTCTCTACAGGGAGAACTATTCAGGCAATTGCTAACAGACCCCACACGTGAAGGGGCCATACTGGACTTGGTGCTTACCAATGGTGAGAGTGTTTCTGATGTTGTAGTGGGAGATCATTTTGCATCCAGTGACCACCAGATGGTGTGGTTCAGTATTAGGACTAGGGCTGTTAGAATCCATTCCAAGGTGAAGGTCTTAGACTTTAGGAAGACTAACTTTGCGAAGATGGGCCAATACCTCAGGGAGTCGTTAGTGGGATGGGAACAGCTGGGGGATGTAGAAAAACAGTGGGAAAAACTGAAAGGGGGTATTTTAAAGGCAACCAACCTTTTTGTTAAAATGGTAAATAAAGGCAAAAGGAAAAGGAGACCACTATGGTTTTCGAAGGAAGTAGCTGAAAAAGTGAAGAAAAAGAGGGAGGCCTTCATGAAATACAAGAAATCACAGAGAGAGGAAGACAGGCATCTGTATTTGGAAAAACTTAGAGAAGCTAGCAAAGTAGTCAAGAAGGCAAAGATTCAAATGGAGGAGGAAATAGCCAATGCAATAAAATGGGGGGATAAGACATTTTTCAGATATATTAGTGAGAAGAGGAAGGGCAAAAGTGGTATTGTCAGACTCAAGGGTGCAGGGGGGGAATATGTAGAAGCTGATAAGGATAAAGCGGAATTGCTTAACAAATATTTTTGTTCTGTGTTCACAGATGAAGAACCAGGAGCAGGACCTCAGAAAACACCCACAAATAAGAACAGAAGCGAGGGACATCTTGAACATTTTTCAGAAGACTGTGTTCGTGAGAAACTAGCTCAACTTAAAGTAGACAAAGCGATGGGACCGGATGGGATACACCCTAGAATACTGAGGGAACTTGGGGACGTTCTAGCAACTCCACTGACTGACCTTTTCAATGCCTCATTGGAGTCAGGAGTGGTGCCAAAGGACTGGAGAGAGGCTCATGTGGTGCCTTTACACAAAAGCGGAAGTAAGGATGTGGTTGAAAACTACAGGCCGGTTAGTTTAACTTCGGTGGTGAGTAAATTATTGGAAACGCTGCTGAAAGAGAAAATAGTGAGGTTTCTGGAGTCCGACGGATTACAGGATCCGAGGCAGCATGGATTCACCAGAGGCAGGTCTTGTCAGACAAATCTGATCGATTTCTTTGACTGGGTGACCAGGGAGTTGGACCGAGGGAGAGCTCTAGATGTGGTGTATTTAGATTTCAGTAAAGCCTTTGACACTGTTCCTCACAGGCGACTTATAAACAAACTGAGCACCCTAGGGATGGACCCTAAAGTTACTGCTTGGGTTAGAAATTGGTTGGGTGGGAGGCGACAAAGAGTACAAGTAAATGGAGCTCACTCTGAGGAGAAGGATGTTACCAGTGGTGTGCCCCAGGGATCTGTCCTTGGTCCGATTCTTTTTAACATCTTTGTTAGTGATATAGCGGAAGGGCTGTCGGGTAAGGTTTGCCTCTTTGCGGATGATACCAAAATCTGTAATAGAGTAGACACCCAGGAAGGTGTAGATAACATGAGGAGGGATCTAGCTAAGCTTGAAGAATGGTCTAGAATTTGGCAGCTGGGATTTAATGTTAAAAAATGTAAGGTCATGCATTTGGGCTGCAGCAATCCAAGGGAGCAATACAGTATAGGAGGTGAAGTACTTTTGTCCACTAAAGAAGAGCGGGACCTAGGCGTGGTTGTGTCTGATGATCTTAAAGTAGCTAAACAGGTAGAAAAGGCGACGGCAAAAGCTAGAAGGATGCTTGGGTGCATACGGAGAGGAATGGCTAGCAGAAAAAAGGAGGTGATAATGCCTCTGTATAAGTCTTTGGTGCGACCTCATTTGGAGTATGGTGTGCAATTCTGGAGACCGCACCTTCAAAAGGATGTGAACAGGATGGAGTCAGTGCAGAGGGTTGCTACTAAAATGATTAATGGGCTTCATTATAAAGCATATGAGGACAGACTTAAGGATCTTAATATGTACACCTTAGAGGAAAGGCGGGATAGAGGTGATATGATTGAGATGTTTAAATATCTCCGTGGCATAAATGTTCAGGGAGAGAGCCTCTTTCAATTGAAAGCAAGTTCTGCGACGAGGGGACATGGGATGAGGGTGAAGGGAGATAGATTCAGGAGTGATATGCGGAAATATTTCTTTACAGAAAGAGTAGTGGATCCATGGAATAGTCTCCAAGTGGAGGTGGTAGAGATGAGGACAGTAACTGAATTTAAAAAAGCATGGGACCAACACAGAGGATCTCTAAAGGTAGAAAGTGGACTGTTGTAGTTGTTGTTATGGAAGGACAGACTAGATGGGCCTTGTGGTCTTTTTCTGTCATCATGTTTCTATGTTTCTATGTTCTATGTTTCTATAAAGTGCCTTATGAGGCGCCCTATAAAGCGCCTTATAATACGCCCTATAAGGTGTCCTATAGGGGACATTATAGGGTACCTTGGTGGACAGTGCACTTTATAATGTACCCTCTGGAGTGCCTTATAAGGCGCCTTATGCGGCACCTTAGGTTACGGCACTGTGAGGGTGTGTTTGCGGGCAGCACTAATTAAAATACAAATGAAATGCCTCACAAAGCACTGCTGAAACATAAAGGCTAATGCCTTAGCCAGCCTTATTCATTGGGTGATCAAACCCATGACCCCTATACCATCAGTCAGTGTATTAACCAATGTGCTACACCTCTACTGCTCTGTTAGCATGTCAGCGCACCTACTTAGGATTACCACGCGTTAACGTGGCACGCCTCCCTCTATCTTGTGATAATGTGCACCATGCAACTTATCGCACGATTGCTACGTTTAGACTGGAACGCCCACTCTCCTTATGGCATCCTGCACATTATTGCTGGGTGCACATTAAGACGGTTTAGTAAACATACCCCCTGGTGTAACTGTTTAGCCAGCCATTGCTTTGTGAAAAGGCATCTAATAATAAAAGTCCACCAAAGTATGAAAACCTGCACTATATTTTCCCATTTTTTGTTGAAGCGTGCCGGAGGAGGGTCAGTATTGAGACATGACCCACACCAGATGGCAAGCTGCTTTTTAATCAGTTAAGGTTCTCCACCCTAAAAAACAACTATTACACTGCACTTATCTTTCCGTTGAAAATGATTCTCAAAAATCCACATCATCGAAGTTGCTCTCAAAAGATCAGCTTGGCACGACGTGCACGTGAAAAGGCATAGTACACCAGTTAATACAATGCCCTAAGAGCCAGTGGTGATGGGTTTGAGATCCAAGTGTGGCAACAACCTGAGAAATGCATAATAAGCAAATTGTGTTCTAAAATGTCAGACACATCGCTGCAATGTGCGTCTGCAGCATAGATCTTTATAGATTTTGTATGTGACACCACTTCCTGTGTACCAGCTGTGGCATAGGCATGGGCACGTTGCTAGCATGCCTCAACGATGCACATTGAGGCGCGTTGGCGCTGGTGCTGCGCTGCGCATGTCGAGGCACGTAGGCGCTGCTGCGTGCTACGGCATGCTGTGGCACGCGTGCGTACGTGCATCTGTGAGGAAGGCATTTGTGAAAATGGCCATCTGCTCCAGGAAGCCAGCGTTCATGAGGAGGGAGCTTTGCACCCTCGCAGGCCTAATATCCACCAGGCAGCACAAGCTTTTCCCAGGGTCCTCCAAGCAGCAGGACCTGGGGAGAGTCAGGAGGGCCTGGGACCGCATGACACGGCGCTACAACCGTGTGGCAGACTACCCACGTGAGGTAAGTGTATGGGGACAAGTCAGTATATCCATATACATATCCAGTGTCGATTGTAGCTGTGCATGCTGCTGTGTGTAGGTAGTCTATCTCATTTAAGTTTATTAGTTACACCAACATGATATACCGTCTATGTATCACATCAGAGTGGTTTGCCCTATCTCCAGGAGGCTAAGGACCTGATCACAGAGTTCCAGATGTCATCCTGGTGTTATGGCAGCTGCTGCTGTTGATGTGTTAAAACACAGCGTAACACAAGGAGCCCATAGATTTGCCTAAAGAGGTTTTGTAAACATCATGCTGATATGGTAGGTCACGCATTTGCTGGGTCACACATCTGCCCAACCCCTAGGGGTCCTGAGATGTGCTCCAAATGGTCTGTCTGTCAACATGGTGGTATAGTTAAGCTGCTGTTGCCCGTCCTACCGAGGAGGAGGAGGAGGATATGGTTGTGTGTGCCTTGGCAGTTTAAAACATCTGCCCTACCCCCAGGAGTCCTGAGAGTCCATCAAAGTGAGCTGTCAGTCACCATGGTGGTATGGTTAAGCTGCTGTTGCCCTGTTATATTCCACCCTACCCCCAGGAGTCCAGAAAGTTGGTACAACCATTTACAATTAAATGGTTACAATTAATTCAGTTATCATGCCTGTCATTTCGCCATCATCTACAGACTATTTCTAGCCAATTCTTACAAAATCCCATTCACTAACCTCTAAGGTTCTCTCTGCTGAATTCGTGGCTCAAAACCAATGAAAAAACGCCGCGCATGCGGACCTATGTCTCTACCGGCTTATAAATCCCACGTCGTTACGTGCTTCATTGACCACATTTAAAGGTCCATTAGAAAACCTTTACTTTATAATGCTTCATTCCTGGGTCATGGATCTTGTGTCACCTACATGGGTGGCATATCCTACTTCACAAATGTATTCTGATGATTCGTACATCATAATAATATGTTACTGATCAGCAGCTCTATATGCGATTGCATCAGGTGATACCATTTCATTGGTAGTGCTATATTGGAGAAATTAATGAATACGCCATGTGATCAGAGAAGGCAAAACCATATTGAGTGCTGTGATACACAACTTCCCCCTGAAGAAACCCACATCTGTGAAACGCACAAACGGAGCCGGATGGTGGCGTCGGGGCAATAGAATGAGATAAGATAAGCACACAACTAATTCTAGAAATATGAGATCATAAGACTTTGAGATATGCTTATAAAGATTAACTGCAGAAAAAGAAGGGAAGAGTACAATAGAGGTCGTTGATGCAAAAGGGCACAGTGGTTGAGGACTTAGTCCGATAAAGCTGTTGCCACAAGAAGTCTGAGACCTCTGTATTCCCTAATATCTGCGGTGAAAAGTTGCTATATAAGAGCAAGGCATAATGTGATGTTGCAATAGAGAAGCTTCATAGCCTAGATATTAACTGGAGGGAAATATATATTGTATTGATCAACAGTTACCCTCTGTAAGTTGACACTTCATTTTTAACTATAGGGCAATGGCAAGCACACGCATCACTGTGAATATAGTATGACAAACAGACATTCCCTGTTCAGCGGGCCCTATAATCTTAACGGACATAGCAATAACAGGTGTGGGAGGAGGTTTGAAGCAGGAGTGAGGAGACATGTGTAGAGCAGATAGAAAAAGGGATGGTGTTAGAAACACATGTGTGAGGGGGACACAAACTTGAGAATCAAAAGGAGTGTGATGGAGTACAGCACACCCATGTGCCACCGGCATAGGCAAATGCTTAGGCTGCAGAAACAGGTATGAGAGGTTGCAAGCAGATGACTGACGCATAGACAAAGGGCATTGCAGGGATGGGTTGGGAGCACCAAGGTGTACGTTGCATACATACCTGCCTGGGGATGGGCGGTGCCCAGGGCCTCTGTCAGTCCCCGCAGGTATATTGGCCCAAGCCGGTCGGCCAGCTCCTGCTCCAGGGGTGTGAGGGTTGGAGTGAAGGGGCCACCCCCCACCGGTGCCCATGGCATGTTGCCTTTCGGCAACCATGTGTGCTCACACACCATGTTTTATGTCGTTGAAACGCTTCCTGAGGCTGTCAAGGTCCCTGGGTGGCCTCCCTGCCTCTGCCACAGCCACCTGCACCTCCTCCCACACCTCTGTGCGTGTGGCCACTGTGGTGGTGCTGCTGAGCCGCCCATAGAGAACCTCATAGTTCTCCAGAACACTGGCCAGCAGGATATGGTTTTCCTGAGGGCTGAACCGCACAGCCCTCCTCCGTTCAGCAGCTGGCACCCGATATCCGCCTTCTCTTGGCAGTGGGGGGCCCCTGTGTGGGCTGGGACCCACCCGATGTGCCTGCTGCCACCACTCCAGGCCCACCACTCCCTCCCTGCTGTGTAGGTGGCCGCCCCTCCTCCACCCCAGCCATGTGCTGCTGCTCCATCTCCCTACTCTCTTCTCCCTCTCCCTTCCTATCACTCATTGCTGCTCCTAACCCCCTGAGCTCCACCTCACACCTACTTGCCGCCCCCCTCCTCTCCCTGCTGTCTGCTCCTCACCTCTCCTGTCTCTCTCACTTGCTGCTCGCCTTCCCTCCTCTCTCCCTCCTCTGCTTGGCCACACACCTCTCCACCTGCCTCTGCACTCTCTAACACCTTTCCAACTGCCTCTCACTCTCACCACCACCACTACCCACTAACACTGCCACCTACGCCTCTCACCTTCTCCAAACACTATCTCACCTTTGCTAACACCACATGCCTTCTCTCTCTCTCTCTCTCTCTCTCCTACACAAACCCCTCAAAGTTACCCAGATGTTCAGGTGTATATATAGGGATTTTTGGGTAATGCGTGTTGCGCATGCGCATTTGCGCACATGCGGCGGCTGCACGTGCCACGCATGTGCCATGCAGACGCTGAGGGTATGTGCGCATGACACATCATACATGCGCTGTGCGCATGGGGCGTAGGGCACACGCATGTCTAACACTTATGCACAGTGCATGTGTAACATGGTGTCACGCACACACACCTTCCGTGCCCTTGTGGCGCATACGCAATGCACGCAACTGGCACGCTCATGTGTCTGCGCATGCGCAACACACGCAACATAAGTATACCCTTTAAATATACCTGAACAACTGTGCCACATTGAGGGATTTATTTAGGAGAGTGAGAGGCCGTGCCGTGTTAGTGAAGCTTCTGGAGAGTGAAAGGAGGGTGTATTGTGTGTATTGCCTGTGTTTGTGAGCGTTGTTTGTATTGTGTAGCTGGCTGTGTGTGTGTGGTTTGAACGGTGTGTGGCTGGGTTAATGAGGTGAGTGTCTGTGTTTGAGTGTCATTGAGAGGTTGGACGGGTTGAGTGTATGGCAGCCTTCGTGATTGCTGCAGCTGCAGAGGGAAGTGAGCAGGGGCTGCAGTTGCCTGATGGGGGAGATGGTGTCGATGGGGCTGCAGCACAGGGCATGGGTGTAGACCCGCTGTAACGCAGACCTGCAGCTGTGGGGGCAGGCCAGGCAGGGGTTGTACCCGCACGGGGCAGGAGACGTGCAGAGGTGCAGGCTCACCAGCCTCGCCTCTACAGGCCCAGGGCCCAGCTCCAGGGCATGCGTGTGGACCAGGTCATCTCCCTCTACCGACTGAGCACGGGAGCTATTAGGGAGCTCTATGAGGATCTAGGACCTGACCTCAAGGCCCTGACTGATCGGTCATATGCCATACCGGGTTTGGTCAAGCTCCTTGGTGCCCTAAATTTCTTTGCTTCTGGCTGTTTCCAGTCATCTGTGGCCGCAGTGGGTGGCATGAGCCGCCCCACCTTCTCACGGTGTCTCCACCAGGTACTGCGTGCCATGGTCAGCCAGGTTTGGAATTACATAGCCATTCCCCACACTAGGCTACAGTGGGGGACCCTGAACCAGGACTTTGAGGCGTTAGCCAGGATACCACACATGATGGGAGCTATTGATTGCACACATGTTGCCCTGGTCCCACCTAAAGACAGGGAGGTAGTGTTCCGCAACCACAAACACTATCATTCCCTGAATGTTCAAGTTGTACGTGATGCAAATATGCATATTCTGAATGTGGTACCCAGGTTTGCAGGGTCCACCCATGACTCCTATATCCTGCATCACTCGGCACTTTTCACATAATTTGAGGCAGGACAGTATGAGGACTGTCTATTGCTGGTTGTGTATTTATCATTTCGGATGTGCACATGCTGTTCATGTGACTAACCGTATGTGCAAATGTATGTCTCGGAGGGGTATCCCTTGTTGTGTGGTTATGTCATCTGTCTGTGTGTGATATAAGGGGGGGGTGACCTCCAACTCCACCTTGCTATGGAGCTTGGTGCTGATAGTTGAATGGTTGCTAGCATTTGTTTCGTGGTTACAGATTATGTTGTTTCCAATCCATACACCTAACCCTTGTCGTGTGTGTCTGACCTTCACACCCTGATGCATAGTTGTGATGTCCCATCATGTGATGTCATATGTTGATGTCAGGATGTGTTATGCATTTGTTTTGCACGTATATACCTCTGTCCATTTGGGTGGACATGAGCTCCTGCTTTAACGTCGCACATTTCTTTTTTGCAGATGATGCAGGATATGGATGTCACCCCTGGTTGCTGACCCCTGTGCGTCAACCACAGACACGTGCAGAGAGGAGGTACAATGAGGCCCATGCCACCAGCCGCTCCATCATAGAGCGCACCTTTGGCGTATTAAAGAGTCGCTTCAGGTGTCTGTATAGGACAGGCGGGGCCTTACAATACCAACCACAGACTGTGGCAGAGATCATTATAGCCTGTTGCATCCTGCACAACATTGCTCTCAGGCACCATATCCCTGTCAATATTAATGAGGATCTGGAGGATAACCCTACGTGCCCCCCTGCGCGTGCCCGTGGTGACACACGTGAGGGCACAGCAGTCAGGCGGCAGCTGATTGTGGAGCTCTTCTCATGTAAGTACTGCATATGTTCCCACCTACATTTGTTTGAATATGTGTGTACTGCTAATACTAGTTACCATTTGTATTACGATATTAGTAAGATGCAGCACTGCACTGACATGTAACTGAGACTGGCTAGCCATACCAGCTTCATATCTACTCATGCCTGATACACATTAGATGTGGGCAGGACAAAGCAGCAGGTGGAGGTGGATTATGTGTGTGGGGGGTTTTAGGCTTGTGGGAAGGGTTGGGCTGACATACCTGGTTTGTGTACTCAATGTACTCAACTTTCAAAAATGGACTATCATAGTGTGATACAGCGTATCTAGTCCATTTTTGAAAGTTGAGTACATTGAGTACATTGTGTTGTTTAATTTACAACTATTTTTTTGAGAATGAAGAACATGGACTGGTGCTCTGTTTAGAGGTGTTTTTCCTCGAGGTCGCTGATGTGATAAAGCACTATTGCTGTGATTTGGCGTATGCCTTAGCAGCAGTGCTCTTTTCTTACTGAGACCTCCTGGGTTGTTGCTGATCCTTCACAATGGTTAAAGTGAACGATACTATTTTTTCTATGTGTCTTCCAGAATGATGGCAATAAGGAAGCCCGCAATTAGGCAGCTCCTTTTCACTAGGTAACTGTCGTCGCAAATAGAAGAATGGCCTCGCAAAACTTCAGGAAACATCAAGATCATTTATCGAGTGGAATGCAAGAAAACCGAAACAAGCTGCCAAGAAATGTATTGCAATTGACCCCTCTTTAAATATTTAGATATAATCATCATTACCCTCGAGAGCGAATTAAGCTATGAGCAGCCTTTGCAATGCCTCCCACTTTCTCCTGCATGCTAATGCAGAAATGGACCACCTTCATCCATCAGGATGTGACAGAGGTGCCTGCTTATCTCTGCCTGTAAACATCCATCCCAAGGACTATACAAATCATGGATTCTGATTAGAGATTTGCCAGCTGACTCCATAAGAATTCAGGCCATCAACAAGCATGACCAATGCAGCTGGTCTCAAGCTGTGCAGATGGATCACTGCTCACAAAGCATTTGTGTTTCAGGGAAAATGTGTAAGGCTAGCTTTTTGATTTTGTTTTGTTTTTGGTGAGGGGGTTGCTTGGAGAAATTATTTCATGACATTTCCTCTTTTTTAGGGGAGGGTCATTTTTCATCAAGTGTGATTGGCAAAAATATAAAAATCACAAAAATAAGGAAAAGCAAATCTCCTGTCATGAATAAGCAATTAGCCTATGGAAATAACAAACAAATCCTATAATTACGCTACTAAGTACCACTGCAATCCGAGAGAGCATTTCAAATTACATCCATTGAGGGAATATTTATTATAATAATTTCAATTATGCTGCATTTTTCTTCCAAATGGGATTGTAACACATCTCACAATTTTTATACAGTCTCTGACCATTGTGCATGGAACTGAGAATAACATGGCCCAGTACCATGGCAGTGTCCCCTTCTTCTACTTCATTGGGCAAACACGTCTATGGCAGAAGAATTTCACACCCATCCCCCAGCCATGCTGTATGATGAAAGGAGCAGGGGTTCGGATGATACAGCTGCATATGTGCTACATGAAGACCTGCTTCTGAGTGAGATACCTGTCCCCAAGGAGCTAGGGTCTCCTCATTTGTGAGAGCATTTAGGCATTGTGATTTCTAATTGAGGCAAGTGCCACTATGGCATAGGGAAGGTTGCTTAAGGCAATACCCAGGTGCCACTAGAAGTTGAATGACATAAAATGCAAATTTTTCAGGCTCAAAAGGGTCCTCTAGCTTGAATATGGTAGACCAGACTACCTTGGTATTGCAGAGTGCCTAGCTTGACCACAGAAGACAGCAGGCAATGATGAATTGGACAATCAGTTTGGGTATGGGTAACGTCTGCAAATTAAATTAATAGCCTTTTCTACCACTTCTAGTTTTGTTATTGTAGAGACTGCTTGGATGTCATTGCTTTAAGCATCCAATGCCATCCAGTATTCTTGCTAGAGTACTATAATATAAGCTGGAGAAGAGCTAGCATTTTCCAGAGCAGGTGGGAGTTTCTTGTTGCCTAGTTACATACGTCATTCTGGAAGAAGACTCCTCTTGGAGGGAAAAATCCAAGTCATATATAAACCACTCCCAAAGGCAGAACTCTGTCTTTGGCAAACAGCCTCTGTATCATGTAGGCTTAAGGTGTTTGCCCTTAAGGGGCAGGTGAAGGGTGGCTTTTCCTCAAGTCCAAATGCCATCCTGAGAGGAGCTACAAGCACAGGAGAGACAGAGAAGAGAGGTCTAATGTTGTGGTTGTACTATTATATTTATGGTATAGGAAGGTGTTTAGTTTCTTCCTAAAGTTTGATTGGTCAATGCATCCTCTCAGTTCAGTTGGGAGGGCATTCCATGCAGTAGGGGCAAAAAGGAAGAATGCATGACTACATGTGGATTGTTTGCTTTTTGGTTTTTGGATTGGGATGTTAAGGAGGTTGATAGAGCTAGGTCTTCAGAGTCTGTCACTTTTGGGTCTGGAGAGGAGGGGGAGAAGACAGGATGCTGAGTCATTGTGTAGGACTTTGTGAGTCATGATGAGTGCATTATATGTTATTCTGGCTTGGATAGGCAGCCAGTGTGGGTGTTTTAGGGTAGGGCTGATGTGAGCTTGTCTGGGGGTTCTATGGATTATTCTTGCTATGGTATTTTGCATCATTTGGAGAAGGTGCAGGGTTTGTTTGGGGAGGCTGTGTTATATAATATTACAGTAGTCAAAGGTGGGGTGATTATGGCTTGGCAAACAGTTTGTAATGAATGTGAACTTAGTAGAGGGTGGAGATTCTTCAGTGTTCTTAGTTTATACCCAGGTATCTGACTTTGCTTTTCACACTGATGATGAAATCTTCAAGTTTTAAGGTATGTGGAAGGGAGTAAGATACACCAGAGAATATATGGATGGCCTCTATCTTTGTTTGGTTAATGATCAGATTGTGATGTTGAAGCCACTGCCTAACCTTGGTGAAGCATTTGCAAATGTTGCTGAAGTCTGGTGCTGAGGTGTTGAAAAGGGTAAAGAATATTATTTCATCCATATAAAGTTGGTACTGTATCTTATGTTCCTTGAAAATCTGGCATATAGACTGGAAGAAGATGTTGAATAATAGGGCTGATAGATTAGAGCCTTGAGGCACTCCTTCTTACTGGAGGAATGGATGAGAGGTATTAATGCCGATTCTTACTTGTTAGATCCTGTTTTCTAGATAGGAATGGAACCAATTTAGGGTGGCATCTCAGAGGCCAATGTCGTGTAACCTTTCTAGTAGTTAGTGGTGTGGCAAGGAATCAAAGGCAGATGAAATGTCTAGGAATATTAGAAGGCAGCCTTGAGTGGCAATTTGTGTGTATGTGAAGACTGAGTTTAGTAGGGATGTAAGCAGTGTTTCGACTCCATGGTTTTGTTTAAATCCATGTTGGTAGGGATCTAGGGGAGCATGGTCATCAATGAAGTTATGGATTTGGTTTTGTGCCAGTTTCTCTATTATCTTTGATAAGAGAGAGATACTTGCTATCGGTCCATAGGAATTCGGTGAAGTGCAATCCAGTTTTCTCTCTTTTAAGAATTGAACTTCTCTTCAATGGGGTAGGCTAGGGGTGTTTGTACTATAGTCTGCAAGTAGGGACTGAGGTGTTCTCTGGTGCTTTTAATCCAAGTAACCAAGCAGGGATCCAGGGCTGATGTAGTTGTATTGAGGTTTTTGATAGTGGTCTCAATGTTTTCTAGAGATGGGAGGTCAAATTCAGACCATGTGCACTGAGAAGTTATATGGGTGTTTGGATTTTCTGGAAGATGAATTCTGGGTGGGTTTGAATGGTATTTAGAACAGAGGTCGTTTGCTATGTCCCCGTGGGGAAATATTATCTTGAAGCAACTGTTTGTTTGGTTTGTTTAAGAGAGATTTTGCAATAATGAAGAGTTCTCTGGGCTTGTTTAGCAAACACATAATGATATTTTCATGATGTTCTCTCTTTCATCTTAATGTTTCTTCACAATATGCATGTTTCTTTTCTATATTGGTGGCATGGGTGATGGGGTCTCTTGATCGCCTCCAATTGTGTTCAAGTCACTGTAATTCCATTTTTTTACTTCAATAGTGATGTTGAGTGGAGTGGAGTGGAGTGGAGGAGTAGCCTAGTGGTTAGAGCAACTGCCTAGTACCCAGAAGATCAGGGGTTCGATTCCCACTTGCACTCCTTGTGACTTTGGGCAAGTCACTTTACCCTCCATTGCCTCGGAAGAAAAGGCTGGCAATCTACTTCCGGTGATACATTGCCAAGAAAACCCAGATGTAGCTGGGTTGCTATGAGTCAACACTGACTTGATGGCAATTTAAAAAAAAAAAAAAAAAAAGTGATGTTGACAACCATTGGGCTCTGTTGCGGTATTTGGTCAAAGTAGATTTAGCTGATGCTTGGGCTGCAGATGCCATAATCTTGTCCCATCCTTCTATCTGTGAATCAAGGCTGGCATTGTCATGTTTAAGGAGTTCTAGCTGAGGGATTACTGATTCGAGGAATCTTCAATTTGTCTGAGGTGCTGTTGTTGATTCTGTTCTGTGGTTTGTATATGGAGTAGAGAAGAGGATTAAAGTATGATCTGACCATGACACTGGGAGGATTGAGTGTAATGTTTGGCCACCGTCTGCTATGAGAGCGTGAGGCATGAAGATCAGGTCAAGTGTGTTTTCTTTATTGTGTGTTGGAGAGATAAGGATCTGGGTGTAGTGTAGGGCTTCCATAGCTTCCAGGAAAGAGGCAGACTGTTTTTGGCAGGCTCAGGATAAATTCAGTTCTCCGAAAAGGATGAGAGGGTAATGATTGGTTGGCGGAGAGCAGGCTGCTTCTAATAGTGTGGAAAGATCCAAGGCATCACCTTGCAGAGCTCTATATGCTAAACATAGCGATATAGATCCATTGGATACTTTGAGAATGTCCATGCCTGGGGTAGAGTTCTAGGTTGCTTCTTGCTATGATGCAAACTCCTCCACCTCTGCTGGTAGATCTGTTACATTTGTGGATTGTGTATGATGGTGGACATAGTTGGTTGATGAGAACAGTGTCCATTTCATTGAACCAAGTTTCAGTGAGACATAGCATGTCTAGGTCATGCTTTGATACAAGGTCGGCTAATAATAGGATCTTCTTTCTGGCGGAATGTACATTAATGAGGGCACAATGAAGGAGGGAACTATTAGAACTTGGGAGAGGTCTTTGGTTGGGTGTAGTGGGCAGTGTGATCTTTGTTAAGGAGCATCTATGACTGAAGTGATGGAGATGTAACTGGAGCGTTTGGTTGATGTTGGATGTGAGCCTGTGAGTGTGAATTATTAGTATTTTTATATTTTGTTCTAGTTTCAAAGTGTTAGTAGTGCTGATATGATCATGAGTAGGAGGATATGCATGAGTAAGACGGAGAACCTTGTTGTTGCTCCTTCCATCTTGTCTTAACAGCTACTGTTACTAGATGGGGATGAGTAAAGCAGCAGCAGAAAGAGGGAGGATATGACGTGGAGTGTGGATACAGGTCTTTTACTCATCTGGTGCTATATGGAATTTTTAGCAATTTATGGATACTCTGCAAGCTGTGGTACATTCTAAGGCAATTGTTCCAACCCAAAGCCTGAAGAAGGTCAGTTGACAATATATTGGATAGAGTCCGGAGATGGGAGTCATTCACTTGTGGATCTCATTCAGTGATGTTTGACAATGTAATTAATCACACTTCTGCAGCAGAAGTTTCATTTCACTTACAATACCAGGTTTAGTGTGGACACTGAAAGAACCAGGATATAGCAAGTCTATGGGCAATGAGAACAGGTTATTTGTGCTATAATAATAATATTAGTGCAGCAGTAGACTAAGTAAATGAATAGTTCCTTTAAAAGTGGCTAACCCCCATTTCAAAAGGAATCATGTCAGGAAAATTAACAGCATTATTGGTGGTTATCTGCAATGTCAGCACGGAGATAAGGTGGCGGGTAGAGAGGAGAGTCCAGAGATAATTAGATGAACTTATGAGGTCATGTCATTGTGGCGAGCCTACCAAGCTGTGCAGTCTTAAGAGTTCATTGGAGGTTTTGGTGAAGGAACGTTTTGCTGCACTCCTCTGGTCCACTCCAAGGGCCACATCTAAGGGCTCTTTGGTGTGGCCCTTCAATGTACCAGTGCATGTGTGGCTGCATGGTACCACATGTGTGCATGCCTGGGTATGTGCACCACTGCGCATGTGCCGTGGACACATCAGTGCACATTTTTGGGCCTGAATAATTTTGCAGCACGACTGACACAGAGTGTGACAATGACAGTACCACCTGCAGCTCACTGAAAAACGGAACAATGTGTGCAATGGGTGCCCAGCAGTGCACATCCAGCTGGCTGGAATGGGACAACCTTCAGGACATCCAGGTATGGTATACACTGGCCCTGCTGCACAGCTGTGAAAATGGTAGGCAGGGCATGGAGCGGAGGTACCCACATGCATGTATCCCATGGCAGAGGGTCCAGTACATGGACATGAGCGATGCAGCATGTGTGGCAAAGTACTGGTTTGACAGGGCAGCCATACATGACATCTGCCAGCAGCTGGAGCCATGGCTCGAAAGCCCCACGCAGAGGGGCCATCCCATACCAGTGCACCTCAAGGTGATGACCGCGCTGGCATTCCTTGCATCAGAGTCCTTCCAGACTGTGCAATCAGCTGTCAGGGGACTCAGCCAGCCTGCAGTATCCAGGTGCCTCACCCAATTCCTGGGCACTTACCAGTGGTCCATGGTACAGACGATCAACTTCTTGGTACCTCAGCAGGACCAGCACAGGACTAGGCAGGATTTCTATGATATGGCAGGGTTTCCATCAGTCCTGAGTGTTGTGGTTGGCACACACATCACCCACTGGCCACCGTGACAAAGTGAGACTGTGTACCAGAACCACAAGGCCTTCCATTCTGTCAACGTGCAGGTGGCATGCAATGTACATGGAGAGTCTTGAAGGACTACAAAAAGAGACTGCTACTTCTGGACAGAGATCTGCAATTGTGAGTATATACTTCTGGGAATTTTTCTGAAGGGACTTCTTTGGATTAAAGCTGATTAATCTGTGAACCCAGTGTATTTGTTAAATCAGTCAGGGCCTAGTAGCAGCAGTTTAAGTTTAAGTTTAAATTTAGAACACAGAAGAGAACTTCCTGGTTAAATTTAGAACCCAGCAGAGAGCTTCTAGTTTAAATTTCATACTAAGTCAGAGCCTAGCAGCAGCAAAGAACTTGAAGTTAAATCAAATCAGAATATAACTTAGCATAAAAGGCAAAACAGGGTCAGTATTCTTTAAGCAATAAATAAAGTCTTCTAGAGACCTTTACAAAGAGGTGTTCTACCGAGGGGGCAAGAGACCTGTGAAACATTTTAAATAGGTGTTAAAGCCAGGTGGCAGGTCAAAAGGCCATTTTGAAAGACTCCTTCTATCCAAGCTAGGACTGTTAATCACACAGGAAGCTGGTCACAGCTTACCTTAGAAGCACAGGACAGGGTACTGTGTTTGTTGTTGTTGAGAAGTGCCGTTGAGTCGGAGTCGACTCATGGCGACCCTCTGGATAGCTATCCTAAATTGTGTTCGGTCTTGAGTCAGGCGGCTCATTGTTGACAGACTGGTACACATAGCTGCTGCTATTATCGATCCATCTCATTGCTGGCCTTCCTCTTTTGCGTTGACCTTCTATCTTGCCAAGCATGATGTCTTTCTCTAATGATCTCTCTCTTCGCATGATGTGTCCAAAGTATGAAGGTCGAAGTCTTGTCATCTGAGCTTCTAAAGAAAGCTTAGGTTTGATCTCCTCTAGTACCGACTGGTTTGTTCTTCGGGCAGTCCATGGTATACACAGTATTCGCCACCAGTACCATAATTCAAAGGCATCAATTTTCTTCCTGTCTATCTTTTTCATTGTCCAGCTTTCACATCCATATGATGCTATTGAAAATACCATGGCTTGAACAAGTCAAATCTTTGTATGGAGAGAGACATCTCTGCTCTTGAGAATCTTATATAGGTCTTTCATAGCCATTCTGCCAAGAGCAATGCGTAGTCTGATTTCTTGACTGCTTGTTGCTTCTTTATTGATAGTTGATCCAAGTAGGTTAAAGTTGTTCACAATTTCAATTTCTTCTCCTTCAACGATGAACCTGTTGATTATGCCAGTTGTCATGATCTTTGTCTTCTTTACATTAAGGTGCAGGCCCATTTTGAGGCTATGTTCTTTGATTGTGAGAAGCAAATGTTTCAGATCATCTTCACTTTCAGCCAGTAATGTGGTATCATCAGCATAGCGAAGGTTGTTGATGAGTCTTCCATCAATCTTCACACCTCTGTTCTCTTCATACAATCGTAGCAGCCCTCATTTAATAAGTCTTATTTCCCTCTCTCCCTCCCTCCCCAACACCTACCCACCCCTGGGATAATCGTAGCTTTATAGGTACTTACACATCTTAAAGGGAAGGAACTGTTCTCATGTGCAGCTCTTTATCCAAATCAGTCATACATTAAGGGCCTGAGATTAATTAAGCTTCAGGTAAACAAGGTATATTAAACGTATTAGGTACACTTTTATTAGTATAAGTATCCATAGCAACCCTTAGTAACTAAAGAACTTACAGATCTAAACACAAGCTTAAAACTAAGATGCAGACAGCAGTCCAGCAGCGAGATGGGGGCTTTCCAGTCTTTTGCATTGAGTGTCACATGGGGTGGATGGGGGGGATTTTCTCCTAGTTGGTGAGACGTCTTACGTGTGCACTAGGTGCATGGAGCTCTTTGCTGTCAGGGAACGAGTCCATTCTCTAGAGGTTAGAGTAGCAGACTTGGAAGACATAAGAAAGACAGAGAGGTACATAGATGAGACCTACAGGGATATAGTCCTGAAGTCCCACCTCCAGTCTGGCAGCATCCCTGTTGCCACGGAGGAGAGAGGTCACCTGACAGGAGAGCATCACTCTGTTGTGGCAGGAAGTGATCCTGTAACTAGGACCTGTCCCCCAGGTGATGGAAAACCCTCTCGCACCGAGGAAGTTTCTCCAGGGCCATGTGCCCAAGAGGGAAGGGTTAGGACAGCCGTTATAGTTGGTGATTCAATCATTAGGCATGTAGATAGCTGGATGGCTGGTGGACGTGAGGATCACCTGGTAACATGCCTGCCTGGTGCGAAGGTAGCGGACCTCACGCGCCACCTAGATAAGGTCTTAGATAGTGCTGGGGAGGAGTCTGCTGTCTTGGTAGATGTTGGTACCAAAGACATAGGAAAATGTGGTAGGGAGGTTCTGGAGGCTAAATTTAGGCTTTTAAGTAGGAAGTTGAAATCCAGAACTTCCAGGGTAGCATTCTCTGAAATGCTTCCTCTTCTATGTGCAGGACCCAAAAGGCAGGCAGAGCTATGGAGTCTCAATGCATGGATGAGACGATGGTGCAAGGATGAGGGTTTTGGATTTGTTAGGAACTGTGGAATATTCTGGGGAAAGGAGGGGCTCTTCCGAAGGGATGGGCTTCACCTTAACTGAGATGGAACCAGGCTGCAGGCATTAACCTTTAAAAAGGAGATAGAGCAGCTTTTAAACTAGATAATAGGGGAAAGCCGACAGTCGCCCAAGAGCGCATGGTTCGGAAAAATGTATCCATGAAGGATATTACCAAAAGCAGAGAGGTTCCAAAAAAGAGTAAAGTAGCCCAAATGCCCTTGAGTATGGAGGAGACAGAGCTTAAAGATTCCAAATTACCCATGCCTACCAATAACCAGATTAATATGAATAAAATACAGTCTCTAAAATGCTTGTATGCAAATGCTAGAAGTCTAAAACATAAGATGGGAGAGTTAGAATATATAGCACTAAATGAGAGTTTAGATATGATTGGAATCTCAGAAACATGGTGGAAAGAGGACAACCAGTGGGACACTGTGATACCTGGGTACAAACTGTATCATAACGACAGAGCTGATCAAATTGGTGTAGGGGTTGCACTCTATGTTAGAGATGGCATTGAGTCAGAAAAGATTAAAGTTTTGCAGGAAACAAAATTTGCTGTAGAATCTCTATGGATTGAAAGTCCATGTAAAAAGGGGAAGGTGATGGCAGTGGGTGTGTACTATCGACCGCATGGCCAGAATGAACAAATGGATGATGAAATGCTCAAAGAAATAAAGGAAGCTAACAAACCTTACAGCGCGGTAATAATAATGGATGATTCCAATTACCCCGGTATCGACTGGGTCAGTGTCATGGCAGGACATGCTAGGGAGATAAAGATCCTAGATGAAATAAATGATTGCTTCTTGGAGCAGCTGGTTCATGAACCGACCAGCGAGGAAGCATATTGGACCTAGTCCTTAGTGGAACACCAGATCTGGTGCAAGAGATAAGTGTGTTGGGGCCACTTGGCAATAGTGATCATAGCATGATCGCGTTTGATTTAATTAGTAGTGGAGGAGGGATGGTAAGGAAATCCACAGTACTACCTTTTATCTTTCGAAAGGGAGACTATGATAAAATGAGGAAAATAGTTAAGAAAAAACTAAAAGGAGCAGTTGCAAAGGTTAAAGACTTACATCAAGCTTGGGTGTTGTTGAAAAATACTATCTTGGATGCCCAGACCGGCTGTATTCCACGCTTTAAGAAAAGTGGAAGGAAGTCCAAAAAACTGCCAGCATGGTTTAAAGGTGAGGTCAGAGAGGCTGTTGTTGCCAAAAAAGCATCTTTCAGGAAATGGAAAAAAGAGCCAAATGACGAAAACTGGAAACAGCACAAGCACTGGCAAGTTAAATGCAAGGCATTGATAAAGCAAGCAAAGGGAGAATTTGAGAAGAAGCTTGCTGCGGAAGCAAAAATGTGTAATAAAGTCTTTTTCAAGTACATTCATAGCAAAAAACCTGTGAGAGAGTCAGTTGGTCCATTAAATGATAGAGGTGTTAAAGGGGCACTAAGAGGCAAGAAGGCGATAGCGGAGAGACTGAATGAATTCTTTGCTTCGGACTTTACTAAGGAAGATGTGGGGAAGTTACCCATGACTGAAGTGGTATTTAAAGATGTGGAAGAATTGAAGGAAATATCGATACATTGGGAAGATGTATTGCAACTTTTTGATAAACTGAAGAGCAGAAAATCACTTGGACCAGATGATATACATCCAAGGGTGTTGAAAGAACTGAAATATGAGATTGCAGATCTGCTATTAGTAATCTGTGAACTATCATTAAAATCATCTGTAATACCTGAAGATTGGAGGATGGCGAACGTAACACCAATTTTTAAAAAGGGCTCCAGGGGTGATCCGGGTAACTACAGACCAGTGAGCCTGACAGCAGTACCAGGAAAAATGGTCGAAAACATCATAAAGAACAAAATTGCTGAACATGTAGATAGTCATGGCTTAATGGGAGAGAGCCGACATGCCTTTAGACAAGGAAGATCTTGTCTTACTAATCTGTTATGTTTTTTTGAAGGTGTAAATAAACAGGTAGACAAAGGTGAGTCGGTTGATATAGTGTATTTGGACTTTCAGAAAGCCTTTGATAAGGTCCCTCATCAGAGACTTTTGGCAAAACTAAAGAGTCATGGGATAGGAGGCAGTGTACTATAGTGGATAAGGAACTGGTTAAAAGACAAAAAGCAGAGGGTAGGGCTAAATGGCCAATTTTCCCAATGGAGAAAGGTGAATAGTGGTGTACCCCAGGGATCTGTGCTGGGTCCGCTGCTTTTTGACATATTCATAAATGACCTGCAAAAGGGAATAACGAGTGAGGTTATCAAATTTGCAGATGACAAAAAAAAATATTTAAAGTTGTTAAAACCCATGAAGATTTTGGAAAATTGCAAGAGGATCTTGATAAATTGGCAGATGAAATTTAATGTGGACAATTGCAAAGTTATGCACCTAGGGAAGAACAACCCAAATTATGGTTACACGATTCAAGGTTCCACATTAGGAACCACCACCCAGGAAAAAGATTTAGGTGTCATTGTGAATAACATGTTATAAACCTCCGCCCAGTGTGCAGCGGCAGCCAAGAGAGCAAATAGAATGCTAGGTATCATAAGGAAAGGAATGGAAAATAAAACAAAGGATATTATAATGCCTTGAATATTGTGTGCAATTTTGGTCGCCATATCTTAAAAAGGATATAGCGTTATTAGAAAAGTTTCAGAGAAGAGCCACTAAAATGGTAAAGGGGATGGAAGGATACCTCTATGAAGAAAGGCAAAAAAGGTTAGGGCTCTTTAACCTGGAAAAGAGACGGCTGAGGAGATATATGGTAGAAGTCTATAAATTAATGAACGGAGTAGAACAGGTAAACGTAGATCGATTGTTTATGTTATCAGAATATTGAAAGACTAGGGGACATGCAATGAAGCTACAGGGTAAACTATTTAAGACAAATAAGAGAAAATATTTTTTCACTCAACGTGTAATCAAACTCTGGAATTTGTTACCAGAGGATGTAGTAAAGGCTGTAGCTTGGTTTAAAAAAGGTTTGGACAAGTTCCTGGAGGAAAGGTCCATAAACCATTATTAAAAAGGGACCCAGGATATCAATGCTTGACCCAATACAAGCATTGTGGAAACTGTGTCTTTTGGGGAAATTGCTAGGTACATATGACCTAGATTGGCCACTGCTGGAAACAGGATACTGGGCTTGAAGGACCTTGGTCTGACCCAGTATGGCATATCTTATGTTCTTAGATAATAGACATTTGTGCAATGCACCCTGGGTCCTGCCATGATGCCTACATCTTGAACGGGTCTGACTCCATGCCAGGTTCGAGGGTGGCCACATCAGTGGCAGATGGCTGTTAGCTGGGGATATGCACAGACACCCTGGTACTGGGAGGCATAAGGGTGCGTGCACTGTGCAGGTGCTGGTGGGCTGCCCCTCTGTGACCCCAAGGCCTGTGAATGGGCCCTGTGGCCCTATGGGGGCTGCTGGGCATGCACAGGGGGGTGTCCTGCCCCCATGACACCACAGTGGGGCTATGTGCAGTGTGCCCCCTGGCAGCCCCCTGACACACATAGCCATGGTACACTCTGGCACTGTATGTCTGGGGATGGTCCCACCTATCATACACCCACCCTCCACATGTGTCCCACCCCCGTCCCCTGCAGTAGGCACAATGATCCTGTGCATGCAGTGGGAGATGGGAGCAAGTGACTGGAATAGTGGCAGAGTGCCTGCATGTAACTGTGTGCCATGCAGCCCCTACTCCCGGTACCCAGGGATATGCCTGATGTGGGCCAAGCATAGGGCAGGGGCATCGTACATTACTATGGTGCCAAAGCCCACCCCTCAGCAGGGACTATGCCTACAGGTATCCCTCGGACCATCCATATAGTGGGCACAGACACGCATACATTCAATCAGCTGTCTGCAGCCCGCAATATGTCGCTGACATATGACCCCCTCACTAGCACACCAGCTGATCAATGGTTTGCTGTTCTTTCTCCTACTACCTGTGACTGGGGCTACCCCCTATGCAAGTAGCTGCTGACCCCCATACTCCACCCTAGCAACCTGACACAATACTGGTACAACCATGCATACCGGACCACACGAGGGATCATCAAGTGCATCTTTGGCAGCTGAAGAGTCGGTTTCGATGCCTGAACAAGTCCAGGGGGAGCTGCTGTACAGGCCTAGCAAGGTGTGCCAGATCACCATGGCATGATGCATGCAGCACAACTATGCCTTGTGGCACTGGCAGCCACTGCCAGAGAAGCCTGAGGCAGCCGAGGCTGATGGCAATGAGCCAGATGCTGCCACAGATGTCCAGGCACACTTTGACTGCATGGGCCATAGATTCATAGCCCATACAACATGATGCACACGCCAGTCATGGTAGCCCATGCATGGTTACCATGTGCCTGATGGAGGCCAGGGAACACACCAGAGCCAAAATGGGCCTGTGCATGTCCACATGATACAGACATGGCCTGTGGTGCCAGCCCATGTCTCTGTGTGACGTGCACATTACCTGCCTGGGACATTGCTCACCGCATTATTCCACCATGGGCTTCTCATGTGGGCACTGCCTCTGGGGCAGGGGTTTTGGGCCCACCCTGCCATATTTTTGCTGATATGGCCCAGGGGTGCAGTGTCCACCCAAACATATGCTGGGACCCCTCCTTATATCTGTTTGTCAATGCACAGTGCGACAGGACAGCTGCTGGATCTGTCTTAACCAGACATGCCTACTGAATGCAGTACATCCTGCCCCCACCCAGCTTCCATGTCTGGGTCACTGCTGCATGCAGCCCCACTGGTGAAGTCAGTCTGCCATGCATTCCTATCCTCCCTGGCCTGGGTTTTTCCACATCCCTCTGCAGTGTTGCCCACACATTTGGGATGTCCATGCGACCTTGCCTTGACACATCCCAGGCCTCCTCTGGCCAAGTCCCCCCTCCCCATCCCACCACCTCTGCATGGCACACACCACCACTGTCTATGCTGTGGCCAGTCCCACCGCCCTGGGCCGCAGCGCACCCATAGATTGCTGGCTGTGCTGCTGACACTTGTTCATGGCCCCTTCCCACCCCCTGTGGCACTACATCTGCCCCCCTGGGTGTTTGCTCCATCCCGCACTACTGTGGTGGCCAGTCTATCTGGCTATTTCACACAGCCATGCATGGACCATCCCCCTGCCCTTGCCCCACCCTCCTACCACTCACTCACCCCCACATGCTCACCCTGCATACACACAGACCCCTCTCCCTTACTCACACCCTCCTGCAGCTCACACAACCCCACACGCTCACCCTGCATGCACACAGACCTCTCCCTCACTCATGCCCTCCTGCCACTCACACACCTCTGTACACTCCCTCTGCATGCACTCCATCCCCTTGCCATCAGAACCACCCTTCAGCCACTCACCCTCACCCATTTACTCACATGCCACCCCCTCACCACCCAGGCCTGACCCCTCAGTCTGTGTCAATACAGCCTCCCTCACACCACTCCAAGGGGTCCACCCAGCTGCCCTCCCTTTCACACCACACATTCTCTCCACCAGAGGTTGAGTGTCCAGAGGTTGTCCCCTGTCTCTGCAGCACCTGCACATGGCACCAGTGGGATCTGGCCACTGACATGCTGCACACCGTCCCCCAGGTGCATTGTAGAACATAGGCCCCCCCTGTCCACTGCCATCAGCTCTGTCCCCTTCAGGGGGGTGGAGAGGGAGAATGCTGCCTTCCCTGTTGGACCCTCATCATCCTCCTCATCCTCTGCAGATGGGGTTGGGCTGGACAGGAAGATAGGGCTGCCAGTGCACTGGTGCTGCCCCCACTGGTAGTCATGCTGCTGCTTCTGCTGGGGCTGGGGGCCATATCTGCACTAGCATCCTCCACAGTGGAGCCATCAGGGGATGGGGGTGGGGACACCTCCCCCAACTTGTGCTTCCACTGTGGGGGAAAGAGGTCATGGTTAACTACATGCCTGTGGTGTCTGCTGCATCTCAGGCAGGTCATCCATGGGCAGCTGTGTTCCTGGTATGTGTGTGGCACAGGGTGCTGTCATTCCAAGTCAATGGGTGACCCACATCAGGTATGTGTTTCCTGTGTCACACTCTGGACAGTGCTCCTGGCACTGCCACTATAGTGGGGCAAGAAATTCAATCCTTAGTTCAGTAAATATAAAGTCCCATAGAAACAAAAACTGAACCTATCAATAATCCCCCGGTCGCCTCCAGCCTCTTCCGACAAAAAATAATTTTTTCAATCGGGGGATTATTGATAGGTTCAGTTTTTGTTTCTATGGGACTATAGTGGGGCAGGCAGGCCTCTTTGTGTCACCTTACCATGCTCCATGCATATACCTCTCTGTGGCACATCAGGGTGGCTGCACCATGCATGTACACTACATGCTCAACCTGTTGTTGCACTGTTGTGGTTGCTAGGGGGTCGGGCACACACATAGGGGGGAGAGGGACAGTGTGGGCTGGGGCTATGGTTTATGGAACTTTGGGATGGAGGCATGCTGTTTCCATAGTGACCATGTCACAGCAGTGTGTGCTCTTACATGTGGTGGCCTTCCTCTGCATTGGGGGGCTCTTGGCCTGCTGCTCATATGGGGTATCTGCATGGCTACTTACCCCACTCCTCCTGCAGCTGTTGCTGGATACACCTTATGAGCCATGGGCACATATAATGGATTGTACAGTAATGCACTCGGTAGACCTCATTGTCGCGCAGGATCTAAAAATGCCTATGGGGTTGAGACACACCTCATCATTCCTATATGCCAGGGCTCATTAGGGGGGTGCTGCTGGCGCTGTGTGCATGCGCATCATGAACCCTGTCCCTGTCTGCTTTTGTTTGCGCGTCACCTTGCCATGCCTTGCCGGGGGGGGGGGGGCACATCTGCTCATTGCTTCTAATGAACATGCACAGGGCCCGGTTCTCTCCCCTGCTGGGGCTTGGGAGCTGTCACAGCTCTGGCCTCATGGTTCCTGTTCCTGGCCTACAGTGTTCATGGTGATGAGTTCACCTCCTGCCTTGCGGCCTGTGATACTGCATTTTGCACCTGTATCATTCACACTATGCCTCCCCTCTGACTTGCTCTGCTCTCACTTTCTGGGACCCAGAATCAGTCACAGCTATGGCCTCATGGTTCTGTTCTTGACCTCAGGGTGCTGGGTTTGCCTCCCGCCTGGGGGCCTGTGATACTGCATTTTGCACCTGTATCTTTCATACTGTGCCTCCCCTCTGACTTGTTCTGCTCTCACTTTCTGGGACCTGGAATCTGTCACATCTCTGGCCTGATGGTTCTTGTTCCTGACATAGTGTGCTTGGGGTGATGGGTTCACCTCCCACCTGGGGACCTGTACATTGCTATGTGAACTGTGGCTGACATTCTGGGCTGCTCTCTGCTAAGCGTGTCACTTCCATCTGTCTCTGTGTCCCCCTTTGCCTTCACTGTGCTCCTGCTTGCATCCTTTTCTCCCTTGTTTCGTGGGCACCTACTGTGCAGCCGCTCTGTCTATGCTGTACTGTGCAGCCTGACTACTTTCTGCCAGGGGCTGATCATGACTTTCCCTGCCTTTCCTCTCATCCTTGGTGCATGTGTGTCTCTGTGCCAACTTGTGTGCTGCTCCTGCCTGCCTACTTCTCTCTGATTCCAGTTTTGTATGTCAGTGTTGTGATATACTTAGTGGACAAGGGTGATCCTGATGTGTTCCCAGCACCTGCACGCTACTGTGTGGGGAGAAAAATCTCCTCCTGCTCCAGGACCATGGTCACCAGCAGCCTCATCTTCACCTCACTGAAGTTAGGCTGCCTGGTAGCCATGTTGATGTGTGCGTTATGATGGGGGGGACTTCTTCCTGGTTCCAGTCGCACATGGTCTGCAGGACATGGAGTAGGAGATGTTTTGGGGTTGCAAGTGCATGGAATGGCTGGGGAAGTGTGGGCAGTGTGCACATGGTCTACACATATGCAAGAATGGACACACGTGTAGGCCTACACGTGTGCAAGAATGGACACAAGCCAATTCCACATCACCATGTGTATGTATACACAGGGTTCTGGAATCAGTGATCTGCATGCATGTCCTCTTTGGGGACATGCACAGGACCCGGATATGCCCCTTTCAGAACCAGGCTCCACAAATATTAACAGAAAAAGGTAGCATAAAAAAGGGGGGACATTAAATATCATTTAAAATAAAACAATTAAAAGGTAGGAAATTAAAATCACATGTAGCAACCATTAAAATAAAGAGAACCACATAAATGCACACTAGTCTATAAACAGAACACACTATGGCCAAACTGAAAAAGAGGGAAGAGGAGAAAGGGGAGTAGAAAGGAAACAAAAGTGGGAAGAAAATACATGTATCATTACAAATTAAACAATCGCAGGAAAACCTGTTAGTCAATTTCTGGGTTCAATCCAAAAGGAGACACAGGGGTATGTTTACTAAAGGGCATTAAGGGAGCAGATGTTAGCCAGAGTTAAGGGCAGCGATAAGGGTTTTTCCGTGCGGAAAGGGCTCTGGGCGTGTAGGAGGCATTCTGGCGTTAAAGGCACTATGGAAAACTGAATGAGTGCTAACAGGAGATCGGGCATTAAGGAGTCAGGCATTCACCTCAACATCCAAAAACAGCTGTCATCCTACTACTGGATAAGGGAGTACCAAGGAAACTCAATGCAAAGGTGATGGATGTAAGGACAGTTGGGAGCTGGTGGACCTGACAGATCCATGGGCATACTGCATGGCAGCCGGTAATTTGGAAGAGCATGTGGGAGGAACAGAATCAAATTCAAAGTGCTTACCCTTACACATAAAATTATTTCTAATGAGTCTGCCCCATGCCTCGGCCCACTTCTCCCCTTCCCCATTAACACTAGAACACGCCGCTCTACTACCAAAAACCTTCTGACTATTCCAACAATCAAAAGACATTGCAAACAATCCAACTGTAACAGGGCCTTCTCCCTCTATGCCCCATCTTTATGGAATACCTTTCCTCATGAGCTGCGGAACTGTCCTACCCACTCTGAGTTCAGAAAGAAGTTAAAAACTCTTCTTTTCCTTGAACATTTTTACCTACCGTCTTGATTTGTAGAAAGACGGTATATAAAATCTGTTAAATAAATAAATAAATAAACTGTGCGGATGCACTGTGGTAACCAATGTAAAAAGAAACAATGTGAGTGTGTGGCACAGGATGGGGAAGACATGTCTCCCAGCAGAATCAGAAGTGGCAGGTTGTGTGAAGCAAAAGGAGGACGAAACAGGAGGACTGAAGATCAGTCACAGGAGAGGCATATATGAAGAGCCGAAATTGGAAAAGAGTGCCTATGTAGGCCATGGTGTAGCACATGACTGCACACAGTCGACAGAAGCAGATGGATAGGCTGAAGGAAGAATTGTGGCAGAGGAGAGGGCGTTATGGGCTGGCAGCACCAATGTGCCATAGGTGCCATCACAACGTATTTGTACTGTGTGGGAACATGTGTGTCAGTGCCACATGGAAGGCCTGATACCAGACATGTAGGTAACACACCTTCCCCAGTCAAAACGCACCATACAACACCCCAGACAAATGTGCAGCTAACAACTGCACAGGTGTCATCCAGACTTGGCAAATGAGGAACGTACGGACATGAGTTGATACCTGCAGGTGGCTGTCTGAGGGGTAAGATGTGTCCACAGAGATGTGATGGACCCGAAGGGATCTGTCCTTGGTCTGATTCTTTTTAACATCTTTGTTAGTGATATAGCGGAAGGGCTGTCGGGTAAGGTTTGCCTCTTTGCGGATGATACCAAAATCTGCAATAGAGTAGACACCCAGGAAGGTGTAGATAATGAGGAGGGATCTAACTAAGCTTGAAGAATGGTCTAGAATGTGACAGCTAGGATTTAATGTTAAAAAAGGTAAGGCCATGCATTTGGAATGCAGAAATCAAAGGGAGTAATATAGTATAGGGGGTGAAGTACTTTTGTCCACTAAAGAAGAGCAGGACCTAGGCTTGGCTGTGTCTGATGATCTTAAAGTAGCTAAACAGGTAGAAAAGGTGACGGCAAAAGCTAGAAGGATGCTTGGGTGCATACGGAGAGGAATGGCTAGCAGAAAAAAAGGAGGTGATAATGCCTCTGTATAAGTCTTTGGTGCGACCTCATTTGGAGTATAGTGTGCAATTCTGGAGACCGCACATTCAAAAGGATGTGAACAGGATGGAGTCGGTGCAGAGGGTGGCTACTAAAATGATTAGTGGTCTTCATTATAAAGCATATGAGGACAGACGTAAGGATCTTAATATGTACACCTTAGAGGAAAGGCGGAATAGAGGTGATATGATTGAGATGTTTAAATACCTCCATGGCATAAATATACAGGGGGAGAGCCTTTTTCAATTGAAAGCAAGTTCTGTTACGAGGGGACATGGGATGAGGGTGAAGAGGGATAGATTCAGGAGTAATATGCGGAAATATTTCTTTACGAAAAGAGTGGTGGATCCGTGGAATAGTCTCCCAGTGGAGATGGTGGGGATGAGGACAGTATCTGAATTCAAAAGAGCATGGGATAAACACAGAGGACCTCTAAAGGAAAAAAGGGGACTGTTGTAGTTGTTGATATGGAAGGACAAACTAGGTAGGCCATGTGGTCTTTTTCTGTCGTCATATTTCTATGTTTCTATGGGGTATGTTTACTAAACCGCGTTAACGTAGCAGATGCTACATTAACACGTGTTAGGTAATGTTAACGCGTGTAAACGTTACGTTAACACGCGTTAACGTTACCTAACGTGCGTTAACATGACATAACGCATGTTAGCGTTCCCGGCCATGGTATGTCCCGCAGAGGATGGAGAGAGGGCGGATAGAAGGGGTCAGTGGGCGGGGAGTGAGCGGGGAGAGGCTCCTTCCACACTAACGTGGGGTACTGAAGGGCTGAATCTTACCGCGACTGAAAACCTGGCCTTAGCACACATTTGCAAGAGAGAGAAACCATTTCATTGTCAGCAATGTACAGCATAGGCAGGGAGCCCAAGAAAAGTGATAGTAGTGCTCCATTTGCAGCAAAAGCATAGTGCCCAAGTATGAAAGGCCACTATGGTGATGGTGCAAATGGGGCATGGGGGATGCAGGTGGGACATGTAGTGGGGGAAGCTGGGACACAGGGTGGGCTAGGCAGTTGCCTAGGTGGCACATAGGAACATAGAAACCGGACATCAGCAAGACAGCAGCTGACAAAGGCCAAACACAATCCACCTACATCTACCTGGTCCACCCTAGCTAACAGTTGCCAGGGCACCGCCAGCCAACCCTCCCCCAAGCGGAAGGGACATAATATTGGCAGGCGGTGATGGGGCGGATGTGAGGATGCCCATGGAAGCCTCCCCACCCCAGACCCCGCTCGCTAGGCAACTGCCTACCCACACAGTGGATGGCCTGGGACTGCGCACTACCAGCACCGACAGCATATGGTCATGTCAGCATGGCGGGGGGTGTGCCCATGCTGGAGGGGGCAGTGGCATCTGCCTGCAGTGGACCTAGGCCATACCCTGTACCAGTACGTGATGTGCAGTGCAACATAAAAGGTCTAGCTGAGGAAAAGTACAGGTAGCTCCAGGGACTACTGTACATCTGTGGCAACAGTGTGGTGTGGTACACACAACCAGTGTGTCCAGAAGCAGAGGGGCACAGGTTCAAGTCCCAGATGTGGATCCTGCGGAGCATGTCCTTATATTTTACCCCACAATGCAGATACAACAGCAACACATGCAAAGCCCAAAGCAGCGGCGAACAGGGGTACAAACACCCACTCACACAGGCTCCACAATCCAAAGCTGCATGGAGAGTCAGGCTGTTGGCCCCAGCATGGAGCTGCGGTTATCACCAGAGCACTACTACCACCTCCCGCACAGTTTATCAATGCCAGCACTGTGATCAGGACCAGTGTGGTAAGCAGGGTTGCCAACCACCCCATCTTTGCACAATGCTGCAATAGGAGTGTGTGTGTGTGTGTGTGTGTGTATGTATGTCTATCCATTGTTCTGTGGCTGCCCACACCTCACTGGGCCCACAATGTCCCACTGTTACCAGTGTTAGCCTGAATATTTATTTTATATTATTTTATTTAGACAGTTTTGTATACCGCCTTATCCTTCAATCAAAGCGGTCACAACACAATTGGGGGATACATTTAACACGCGGGGATATGAGACACATACACTAATACTTACAGGGAACATGGGCTATGGAGGGTTAAGTGGCTTGCCCAAGACCACAAGGAGCATCTGTGGGACTAGAAACCCCAGTCCTTCCGGCCCAAGGTTGCTGTCCTCTAGTGGGATTTGAACCCCCGACCTTCCGGCCTGAAGTACCTTGCCCCAACCACTAGGCTACTCCTCCCTAATATGTGCATAATGAGGAGCAAGGTATTGTGGGTATGGCCCAGACAGGACAGATTGGCCAGAACGCATCTTCACAGGGTGTGGGGCAATGGCTGGGACACTGTAGTGCCCGACAACCACCTGCAGAATGGCCACAACATGGCATGCTGGGAGGGCACTCACTCTGACCAAGCAATGGCCATGGCATGTCTAGGTTCCCACATAGCGCTCTACACTATCTGTTTCCAGTGATAGTTGTGTGTTCCCAGTGCTGGGGTGCTGTCACTGAGCTACTTGCTTGGTGTATTTAGTTTTTCTGTGATCATGCACTATGGGTTGGCTAGTGAACTGTCTGCAATTAGATTGTGCATTTTGGAGCACCTTGTAGGGTGCTGCAGGTACAGTCTGACTGTGCCATCTGCTGGTTAATAGCAGGTGGTGGTGTGAGGTAGTTGGGGTTTCCCAGACCTAACCCCAGCATTACTGCTGGTTTGTCCCTGCCCCAGTCACATGTAGGGGCTCTGGCCCACCAACCCTGGAGGGCTGTCTTATACCAGCAGGATAGAAGTTGCTTCAAGGGGGCTCAGGTACCTGTTTCTTACTAACAAAAAGGGTGATTGTGTGCCCTTTGGGGTATATAGTTTATACCACTTTGACCTGTAGAGGCACTGCTACACAAACCTCATGCAAGTCTAGGAACTCCTCTGCCCTGATAACAGGTGCCCATGTCAGCCAGACCCTAACACTGGGTACACACTAATCTGCGTGGTGTCTGGTCCCAAAGGGCCATATGTGACTGTGGAATACTGATGGACACCAAATTACCTTCAGATGCACTGCAAGGAACACCTGTCACACACTGGCAGTGATGGCATGTACAGCAGGACCTATCTCTAGCACCACATGTACTGCGGACCTAGTGCTGGGCACTCATTCTACCCCTCAGGCTGAAGACAGAACCTGCACAATGGCATGGTCTGTAGCTACTCTGTGCCAGTATCAATCATTTTCAGTTCGTCTTTCCAAGCTGAGGTACCGGAGAGGTGCAGAACCCATTTGCTAATCAGCTGTAGACAGCTATTCAGCATGTGCATTGCATCATGGGTACTGGTGGGGTTACCCTATCCTGGCACTCAGAGCAGACAGTTTGTGAGGTGACCTTCAGTCCTTCTGTACCCAGCCATTGCTGTGAGATACGCCATGGAGGTATAGCCTACTGGTTAGTGCAATGCCATTCTCAGCAGTGTTCATGGGTTCACTTCCTCATTGTTCCCTCCTTTCATGCCTGTCCTACTCAAATAGTTTGCATGCCTGTAACAGTCATATTTTTGCAGAGTTGTGCTGCCAGCCCATAATACCCTCGCCACAATTGCCAACATTCCTTCGGTCCGTCTATCTGCGTCTGTCAGCTGTGTAGAGTCCTGTCTGCTTGTGCAGGCTGCCACCCATGTCCTGCATTGCTACCCTTTCCTGCATTGTACCTCTTCATGCTTGCCTTGCCTGTGCCTGATCTGCATGGCACCACCACTCCTCTGTCCACCCATCATTGTAACTATCCTGCCACCTCTGCCTCCACTGGGGGACACGTATTCCCATTATCTGCCACCAACTGTCTTTCCAGTACTTTACATTGCCAACACCCTGTGCTGTGGTACAGTTGCCCCCACCATGTTTGTCAACAGTACTGGCAGCCACATGGGATGCCCACAGATATGGCAGGTCCAGCAGCTCCCTGCTCTCCCTCCTTCACTCACCTGTTCATTGCCTTTCCTCGGTACTCTATCTAGTGTTAGGGATACATCTGTCTCTGTTCCTCACAGGTCATGCATGTCATCCTGCAGCACCTTGGGTACCCTTAGGGCACACTAACCTAGGGCACCTAACCTTGTTAGGCCACCTTAACCTATGGTTCCATAACCCAGGGTGCCTTCTAAGGTGCCTTGTCCAGGGGTGCCTAATACGGCGCTTAGCCTAGGGAGCCCTATAAGGCGCCTTACAAAGTGCCTTATAAGGCACCTTACAAGGCACCTTATAAGGAACCTAACAAGGCACCTTACTTACAAGGCACCTTATAAGGCACCTTACTTATAAGGCACATTATAAGGCGCCTTGTAATGTGCCTTGTAAGGTGCCTTATAAGTAAGGTGCCTTATAAGGCGCCTTGTAACGCGCGTTAGCTGATACAGCTTGCCGTAACGATGCAACACCCATGCCTTTATATGGGCATCTGTACCATTAACGCGGAACCTAACGCAGGTAACATTACCGCGGTTTAGTAAACATACCCCTATGTTTCTAAAGCTGTACAGTCACAATCCTAATGTCATACATGACTCATGTCTCATATGTAGGTTACAGCTGTATGCATGTAATTGCCTGTTAGTATACCGCTGTATCAGTGCAGACACATCTTGGTACATCCTACTGATGAATTGCTACTGTCTGATGATAAACAGGGTTTGTACAAATCTGCTATCAGCTGAGCCATTGGTGGGTTAAGTGACCTGCTCAAGGTTACAAGGAGGTGTTGTCAGTCTATGAAGGTTCTGGCACACATAAAACGCAACAGTAACACATTCCGAAATGTTACATAAGGAGTGGTAGTAGTCCCAAACCCTGGTATCTTGGCCCCCAAGTGATTGCCATGACCATTACGCCACACCTCAAGCAGGGGCTTGACATCTGCAGGATGAATATGTCTGACCCCCTGCAATGGGCTTCAGCAGAGCCAATAAAGCCATGCTCTCAGAAGGGCATGATGAGAATAGCATGTTTGCTGACCTAAAGTGTGGCCAGGACACATAACAAAGCAGAAGGATGAATATCTGCAAGCAACAGCAGAACCTGGACTGTTACAGGCAGGGAAATGACCTGTGTAGCACACAGGTGCAAAATGAACAAGTGGGAACCAAACCTTTGTCCCCTGCTTATGGTGATCTTGCATTAACCAGTAGGCTACACCTCTCTATATTGCAATGTAACCTGCAGGTCTCTGACGAAACTGTCTGCCATGTGGGCCTGTATAAGTTAGCCCCTCCAGTACCCATGAGGCACTGCACACATGGAACAACAGTCTGCAGCTAATCACCAAATAGAGAATGCACTGATCCATCACATCAGCTCAGTAAGACGCACTGATAGTGTGTACTACAAGCACAGAACAGCTACACATCGTGCTACTGAGCAGTTTCAGCGGTCACCCTGAGGATGGAGATGGGTGCCCAGCACCTGGTACCCAGCACCTGCACTGTTAGAGATGGTCTCTACTGGCTGTACTGCAGATCCATATCACTGCTAGTGTGTTAAGCTAGTCACCCTGTTTCCTGCACAATTGTAACATGCTGTAGGTGCCAGTCATATCCGGACCCTATGTTATAACCCTGTTGGATAGGAACCCTCCTTGAGCAGTGTATGTTAGTGCCCAGTGTTAAACAGCTGATGTCATGGGTACCAACTGCAGTGGGGGGCATCTAGGCTTGCATAGGGATGTTGCTACAGGCCAGCTGGTGCTACCAGAAAACTAACAAAAAACAAAGCTTTCTCTCATGTAGCCCCAAACCTTTGGAATGCCCTACCAGACAACCACAGGGAATTAAATGACATACAAACATTTTGCAAAAACCTTAAAACCCACCTATTCTCCCTCTACTTTGGCATACTAGCAGAACACAATACCTCTGTAACTATCACCCCTGCACCCTAAATCCTCTTAAATGTTACACCACACTTCAATCAGCCCAGAGATGTAAATAACTCCTGCTTAGAATTCCTAAGCGCATTTATGTACATAGTTTAAATTTTGTATCAGCTTCTACATATTTAGTTCTAATATCGTTCTCTGTAACAGAATATGTACTTGTCATCTGTACAATTCACAATGTTGTTATTTGTAAACCGCGCTTGATTTCTTGGGAAACACGGTATAAAAATTTTACTAAAATAAATAAAAATGACCATAGTGAGTAGACCAGGAACAACTGCTGTCCCAACCATCTAAGAGTAGCAATCCATTACAGCAAGCACAGCCAGACTGTACCTGTTGCCTACCACTGGGGTGTTTCAGCCATGTACATACCAGCTGTGGCCAGTCTGCTGGTTAGCACACAATGCTATCTACCAGTCCGCTGGTTAGCATACCATCTGCATCCTGGCTTCAGATAACCATCATGACCACTCAGTTTTGGCTCAGTGATTGGGCTCCCAGAACAGAAATTGCACCCCCATCACTGGAGCCAGACCAATGTTCCCTCTAATTTTCTGTAGGCTGTGTGCGCATAAAATATCAGCTGTGTAGCTTTTGAAGGAAGGTTAAATTTTTGTGTGCCACATAACGACACTCGGAGTTATATACTTTAAAATTTGACTACACGTCAGAATACAGTATGTACACCATATTGATTGCATTAGAAAATATTGTAGAACTTGTGAAAGCCGTAAATACACAACAACTTTTAAATTTTAAGACGTTTGTGGTGTTTTCTATCAGAATCAGAACCGTAATTTTTGTGTGCTCTGTTATAAAGTATGTGCGCTCGCTCGGCGAGGTGTGTGCGCGCGCACACGCGCACAGCTTAGAGGGAACAGTGAGCCAGACACTATATAGCACTATGTGGATACATAGCTGTGCCATGGTCACTGCTTGGTCAGAATAAGAGTGCCCTCTCAGCATGACATGCTGTTGCCACCGAATCCATGCACGTGACAGACAGGCACTGCAGCATCTCAGCCATTGACCATACATTCAGTGCAAACACATCCTGGCCATTCTGCTCTGTTTCAGGCCATGCTCATAATTCTCTACACCTCATCATGCATATTTGCATACTAATGCTGGGAACAGCTTAGGCAATGTGAGTCACAGTGAAGTGTAGAAAACCACAGAACAATGGAGAGACATACACACATACATTCACTTGGCTGCGCAAAAGTGAGGATGGTTGACATTCATGCCTGCCATTTTGGTCTCCATATCAACTCAAGCATTGTTATCATGTGTTCATTGTGCAGGCACTAGTAGTGCGCTCTGATAATCACGCCCTTTGTTAATGCCCATTCAGTGTGCAGGTGCTATCAGCTTGCCTTTCCATCCAGCTGTGGAAAATGGAGCCTGTCTATGTGGCTGATGGATGTTTGTACCTTTGCTAGCCAATATATTGGGGATTGAACATGCTGATCCTATACCTGCACTGTAGGCTAAGGTATATCTGTAGGGGCACACAATACACAACCCACAGCTGGGTTTTGAACCTGTGACCCTCCACTCATGACCATACTGGTTGTGTGTGTTCAGCCACAGAGCTGCTGCATAAGTGTAGCCACCATGTGGCACTTCACCTTTCTGCTGCAGCAGCGTGTCTGTGTGCCGCCACTGTCACTGTGGGATCAGGACGGACATCACAGATGTGCCACCTGGGAAGCTGCCTGGTCTGCCTTGTGCAACAGCAACCCCTGCTGCATGACACGAGTGCCACCTCCTTTGCCCCATTTGCACCATCAACATAATGCCCTGTCATACTTGGGCAGTATGCTGTTGCTGCTAATGAAGCACTACTATCACTGTCTGGGGCTCCCCTCTGTGTGGATCACATTGCAGACAGTTAAATAGGCTCTCTCCCCTCAAAATACACCTTTTCCACGAGATTTTACTTGGCGTTAGGGATCTCAGCATTAAAGGGCTTTTTCACACATTGCACAACAGGCAATAAGAGAGCACACTCTGTTAATGCCCACTCTCCGCCCAGTTACTACGCCTACTGCACCTACTGCGCCTTAACATAGTAACATAGTATATGATGGCAGATAAAGACCAGTATGGTCCATCTAGTCTACCCAGCAAGATGGCAAGAGTAGGTGCTCTTGCTGCTCCAGGCAGGTCACCTCTCCCCATGCCTTTGTTTAGGGGTGTACCCGCCGCTCCATGTAGGTCACCCCTATTTATTCAGATATAAGAGATAGTTATGCTTATTTTGATTTTATTCTGTTGCTATAAATGGATCCACTATGTCTGTTCCATGCCATTTTGAATTTTGTCACTGTGTTTGCCCCCACCACTTTCATCAGGAGGGCATTCCAAGCATCCACCACCCTTTCAGTGAAAAAGTATTTCCTGACATTGCCTTTCAGTTTATCCCCTTGCAGCTTCATGTTATGCTCTCTAGTTTTGCAGCTTCCCCATCTTTGGAAGAGGTTTGTTTGTCCATTAATACTCTTTAAGTATTTAAAGGTCTGAAATCATATCTCCCCTGTCCAGCCTCTCCTCCAGAGTGTACATATTTAGGTCTTCAAGTCTCTTCTCATAAGTCTTATGACACAGGCTCCAAATCATTTTGGTTGCCTTCCTCTGAACCGCTTCCAGCCTTTTCATATCCTTTACGAGATACGGTCTCCAAAACTGAACACAATATTCCAAGTGAGGCCTCACCACCAACTTGTACAGTGGCATTAGTACATCTTCCTTTCTGCTGGTAATTCCTCTCTGTATGTGTGCCTTTGAGTCAGTCCTGACTCCTGGCAACCCAGAAGCTCCTGGGTTTTCTTGGCAGTGTGACCAGAAATAGACTGCCAGGCCTTTCTTCTGAGGCAATGGAGGGTTAAGTGACTTGCCCAAGGCCACAAGGAGTGCTAGTGGGAATTGAATGCTGGTTGCTTGGTTACCAAGCCAGTGTTCTAACCACTAGGCTACTCCTCCTCTCTGTATGCAACCCAGCATTCTTCTGGCTTTTGCCACCGCCTTGTCACACTGTTTTGCCACCTTGAGATCATCAGAAACAATCACACTGAGGTCTTTGTCCTGGTCCATGCACATCAATCTCTCACCCCCTATCACATAAAATTCCCTTGGATTTCTGCTTCCCAAGTGCATGGCACTGCACTTCTTCACATTAAATCTTAACTGCCAAGCATTAGACCATTCTTCCAGCTTTTGTAGATCTTTCCTCATGTACCTCACTCCCTGAAGGGAGTCCACTCTCTTGCAAATTTTTAGTGTAATCTGCAAAAAGACAAACTTTTCCATTCAGCCCTTTGGCAATTTCACTTATGCTGCAGGAGCCTTTATCGCCTATTAATGCAGGCCTTTATCACCCATTAATGCAGCTTATTTGCAGTGTTAAGGGCTCAAGGATGCCAATAACAGGCATTAATGGCCCACTTGCTCCCTTAACACCCTTTAGTAAACATACCCCACAGTGTTAAACTTATTTATTTATTTATTTACATTTATTTATTTACATTCTCTTATATACCGCACTATTCTGCATCAGTGCGGTTTACAGTGAACAAACGTGAAAATAAAGCATTGCTCCAAGCGGAGCAGGGCTTTATTAAAGCCACCACCTCTCCAATTCATTGACAACCTACTGATAGCAAAACATCTCAGTTCTTCAAACATGTGTTATGATCTGTTACAATGTTCCTCAAGTGGTGCTGTCTGTACATTTCTTTTTATGCGACTCTTATGTTCACTGAAACTAACTCGTAAGAGACAGATAATTTTCCCAACACAAAACAACTGCCCTTGGCATATAGAAACATAGAAACATGATGACAGAAAAAGACCATATGGCCTATCTAGTCTGTCCTTCCATATCAACAACTATAACAGTCCCCTTTTTACCTTTAGAGATCCTCTGTGTTTGTCCCATGCTTTTTTGAATTCAGTTACTGTCTTCATCTCTACCACTGTCACTGGGAGACTATTCCATGGATCCACCACTCTTTCCGTAAAGAAATATTTCCGCATATCACTCCTGAATCTATCTCCCTTCACCCTCATCCCATGTCCCCTCATAGCAGAACTTGCTTTCAATTGAAAGAGGCTCTCTCCCTGAACATTTATGCCACGGAGGTATTTAAATATCTCAATCATATCACTTCTATCCCGCCTTTCCTCTAAGATCCCTAAGTCTGTCCTCATATGCTTTAAAATGAAGACCACTAATCATCTTAGTAGCCACCCTCTGCACCGACTCCATCCTGTTCATATCCTTTTGAAGGTGCAGTCTCCAGAATTGCACACCATACTCCAAATGAGGTCGCACCAAAGACTTATACAGAGGCATTATCACCTCCTTTTTTCTGCTAGCCATTCCTCTCCGTATGCACCCAAGCATCCTTCTAGCTTTTGCATCGCCTTTTCTACCTGTTTAGCTACTTTAAGATCATCAAACACAACCACGCCTAGGTCCCGCTCTTCTTTAGTGGACAAAAGTACTTTACCCCTATACTATATTGCTCCCTTGGATTGCTGCAGCCCAAATGCATGACCTTACATTTTTTAACATTAAATCCCAGCTGCCAAATTCTAGACCATTCTTCAAGCTTAGCTAGATCCCTCCTCATGTTATCTACACGTTCCTGGGTGTCTACTCTATTGCAGATTTTGGTATCACCCGCAAAGAGGCAAACCTTACCTGACAGCCCTTCCGCTATATCACTAACAAAGATGTTAAAAAGAATTGGACCAAGGACAGATCCCTGGGGCACAGCACTGGTAACATCCTTCTCCTCAGAGTGAGCTCCATTTACCTGTACATTTCTACTGATGCAATCATTACGATGATGTAAATGTACCTTTTCTTTAGTAACCAGATGTACAAAAATTTCCAATTCCAAAGTCACAGAGCACACTACACACCTTCCACTCTGTAGTGTCACGCAGGAAGAGCTAGATCTTTATGAACATCTGGTAATGCAGATGGAACAAGCATATCTTTAAGATTTTTGTCACAGCTTTATGCAACAAGTAATCTTTTCTCTTTAAAACACGTATGATTTGTTAAAATGTGCCAGTGTTTCTTTAAAATCCTTGAAATTTGGCTTGATAAACATTTATGCTTAAAGGTTCTTCATGTGGGGCTGCCCTAGCTCTTGAGTATCCAGAAGAGATACATCTGGCCAGGTAGCCCCTTTCTATGAACCGATCATTGATGTCATTTGCTGGCTGATAAAATACATCTATGGTAGTACATAACCTATGCAACCTCAAGAATTGGGAAAAGGGGAGATTCTTTTGCAGATTTTTGGTATGGAAAATATCATATCGAAGTAGTTTATTCCAATCGTAGGCTTCCTACAAATACTGGCAGTGAAACCATATGTATGTATATTTAGAAATCAGAATATCTAAGAATGCAATTTCATTTCTACTGTAATGGAGTGCAAAACAAAGATGGTCATTGCTTAAATCCAACCACTGCTTTTTAACTTGCCTACAGATATATTTGGTATTTATTAATTTGTTTCTTTGTTATTATATGTTGGTTGGGACGTGTGTTTTTTTAATCTACTATCAGTGCATATCTTTGCCATTTCTAAGGTTTTTTTTGTAGGGATTAAACAGAATGGGTGTCAGATGCACATTAATCTGCTAGAGTTCATTGTTTCTATTTTGTATTATAGTGTGGTAGGCGAAGACCAGTGAAATGTTTTTCTATACCTAGAATGGAGCAAAAGTCTATAAAAGTTGTTGTTTTGCCAGAGAACATTGCTCAGCCATTTTGAATTTGATTCTGCTTGAGTCTTGTGCACAAATAAATGATTTGGACCTTCTGAACTGACTCCTGGTATTATTGGGTTGTTTGCGCTCTGCTGCTACATATTCTTGGTGCGTTGGGCCGGAACGTGTGGTGAGTAGAGGGTATACGAGCTGATATACCACGACTTTCCGCCTCTACAGGTTTGGTCCTGCCGGGATCGTGCCCTCCCGACGTGGGTAGTACTGCTCTTTATTGGTATACACAATTGCACACAGCTTCTTTTTGCTTTTTTTGGCACATATCAATTATATGTTTCCCCTACCCCTCTCTACTTTCCCATCCCTCCCTCTTCCCTCCTCCTCCCCTTTCCTCTTTTCCCTTTGTTTTGTTTTTTTGTTTGTTTGTCTAATCCTTTGGCTTTTATTTTTAAGGGCCTTTTGAAATTATCATTTGTATCTCTACTCAGAGTCATTGCTCACGGGAGTATGATATGTTAAATTATGTATGTTTCCTTTCATGCAATATTTTTGTATGTTGTATTTGACTTATGTATTTTTTGTTATATTTATATTTTTAGACCCCTGAGGAAGGCTAGGAGTGGAGGAGTAGCCTAGTGGTTAGAACACTGGCTTGGTAACCAAGCAACCAGGGTTCAGTTCCCACTAGCACTCTTTGTGGCCTTGGGAAAGCCACTTAACCCTCCATTGCATCAGAAGAAAGGCAGGCCCGGCAGCGGGTGGCGATGTGTGCTGGCGCTTCAACCGGTCCACTTGCCCCTTTCCAGACTGCAAATTCCAGCACGTCTGTTCCTTGTGCGGAGGTCCGCACTCGGCCACCAGGTGCAGTAAAAAAGGTGCCGCTGGTGTTGCCGGTCCCTCGGCGAAAGGGCAGTGACTGGGGGGGGCGTGCGCCCTCACCGATACGGGTGGAGGCCTTTTTGGGGTGGCTGAGTCGATACCCTAGAAGGCGGGAGGCGCTTATTTTGTCGTTTGGTTTTCGGTTTGGTTTCGTTATCCCGGTGCGCGGTGTGGTGTCGGCTTCGAGTGCGCGGAACTCCCCGTCAGTCCAACGTTGGGCTGGGGTCATTCAGGACAAGTTATCGGGGAAATTGCGGTTGGGGAGAGTGGCGGGTCCATTCCCGGAGCCCCCTTTTCCTGGCATGGTGATTTCTCCGTTGGGTGTAGTACCCAAGAAGGAACCGGGGAAGTTCCGGTTGATTCATAATTCACAACCGCTAGTATTTATTTTTGGAAGTAAGGATACAACGCATTTCATTTTGAAAGAGAAAGCAGCATAGCGTGCATCGCACGGTAAGCCGGCTTAAGGTCTCCCTTTTTTAAGATGTTCTGCTTAATTTTAGCAATGCTTGAAGAACCCTTTAAGTTACTGTGTTAGAGTTTAGTTTTTAGATATAAAATAGACAATGGGGTTTCATTGCCTGTCTCTGATAAATGCGGCTTGTAAGCAACGATGCCTTGCTAATCTGTTATTTTGTCTTGAGTAGGTCTATTAAAAATAATGGGAGGACTACATCTTCCCTGTGTAGCAAATATTCACCCTTAGACTTGACTACGGAGTACATTTAACGACATTAGTCTTTCTGTATAAATATGAAAAACCTTTATCTAAAGGAGTATAACTGCACAAAGAAGATTCTATAAAGTCATACCATTATATCTAAATATACATCCAACAAAAGGTTTATGTGCAATATCCTTTTATGCATTTACAGGTTTCCTTTATTTCCATTTTTCGTTTACAATTATTTATTTTATACACAATTTGGAACCTTCATAAGCATGGCAAGTCTGCGTACTGATGAACCTTCACCTTTTAGAAGTGGGAAACCGCTAGTATTTATTTATTTTTGTAAGTAAGGCTACAACGCGTTCCATTTTGAAAGAGAAAGCAGTATAGCATGCATCTCACGGTAAGCCGGTTTAAGGTCCCTCTCCTTTAAGATGTTCTGCCTGATTTTAGCAATGCTTGAAGAACCCTTTAAGTTTATGTGTTAGAGTTTAATTTCTAGATACAAAATGGACAATGGAGAGGGTATCGTTGCCTGTCTCTGATAAATGCGGTTTGCAAGCAACGATGCCTTGCTACTCTGTTATTTTGTAACGGGATAGGAGTACATCTTCACTTTGTAGTAAATATTCAACCTTTAGACTTGACTACGGAGTACATTTAATGGCATAAATCGTTCCGTATAAACATGAAAAACCTTTATCTAAAGGAGTATAACAGCACATAGAAGATTCTATAAAGTCATACCATCATTTCTAAATATACATCCAACAAAAGGTTTATGTGCAATATCCTTTTATTTCCATTTAAAAATCGTAATATAATAATAGATGATGTGTCTTTTAACAGCATATATAGCTCCTTAAACATATATTTGAATTAGTTCAGCATTCCCCTTGCATGCCATTTTCTAAAGTCCAACGGCCAAAGTTTTCTCTTCCCCTTTTTTACATTTTGTCAATCACGGAGGGTTTCTCTTTAGAACAGTTCATTTACATACTATCCTGAATATAGAGCAATAGTATTCTATAAGATTGGATAACTATATAATTTACATAGTGTGCATATAGAACACCTCTTTGTTCTGTTTGAGTGCCCTTTAATTCTATTTCGTCAGGACGGAATAAATGATGTTTTTAAATAACCAATACGGGGCGTCCCCTTTTTTCAAATTAACATCTGTTTATGGTCTTTTATTTTTATGCCTTCATAGCTGGTCTTAATGTATATATGCTTTATTTATTGTTTTAACTTTTGATATCTGAACTATGAATCTATTTATTTATTATTATTTTTTTAGCGTTTACTTGCATTACACTATGCGACAAAATTAAGGTATCCCTTGTCCTCCTCATTGTCTCTCCTTCTTTTATCTTTCATAATTTTACCTAGTCTAATTGTATGATTTTAACATATTTATGTTCTTAGTAATATTTACATTTTTATTTATGTACTCATATTTATCTATTAGGATCTACATCTCTTTTATAACATATCTTACTTGGATAAATAGTTTTCATTTACATTAATTATTGCCATATTTCATATATTAATGTTTTATATTTTATTTATTGTTTTTGAAGTGTGTTCTTCTTTTTAAATACCCCCGAAGAAGGCTTTGTAGCCGAAACGCATTGGGGTCCATTAAAGAATTTACTCTGAACTTGTTTGTCGCCAGTCTTTGTACCTGCTTGGTTGGTTCTTCCCTAACAACAAACAGCAATGAGTTAGGCTTCAGCAGAATCCCATGTGAACAGAGAAAATCACAATAATGAAGTTTCTAGCAATCTCTTAACTAGTGAAGCCAAATATCTTCACAGAGTCAGCAGATTAACACAGAGTGACCAAGACAGACAGGCACTGAGTCACATACTGTACTTCAGAGGAATGGCGACCAACTTCAAGGATACTCTTTTATGTCCTCAGAGCCCAGCTTATGCTTGCAGAGACATGTCATTACAAAATGTCCTTGTCCTACATAAGAGACGCCCTGCCTCCTTCTTTTGTCTTTATCTGCAAAGATAATCTAAGTTCTATAAAGGCCACCTGCATGGATTCCTCTAAGTGGTGAACAGGTGGAAGGATGGTGATGGTAGTTGGATTCTTTTCCAGAAGGGCAACTGGAGCTCAGCCTGATGTCACCAGAAAACATCCAACTAGGTATTAACACTGAGATATGAGTAAATCCAAGTCCAAGGGTAAATCGTGACGGGGTAATTCATCTTTGATCTGACTAGAAAGACCAGCCAGCTTGGTGGGGGTCCATATTCTTCTCTGTACCACCAAAATGGTAAAGGAGATGGAAGGATACCCCTACAAGGAAAGGCTTAAAAGGTTAGGATTGTTCAACTTGGAAAAAGACAGCTGAGAGGAGATATAGTAGAGGTCTATAAAATAATGGATGGAGTGGAATGGGTAAATATAGATCATTTGTTTACTCCTTCAAAAAGTAGAAAGCCAGAGAACATGCAATGAAGCTACAATGTAGCCCATTTAAGATAAATAACACAGGTACACTAAAAAAATTTTTTTTTAAACTGCCTCTAATGTTTCGATTGATTTTTACGTTTTTTGGTGCGCTGAATCCAAATCTGGTAACCAATTTGCTCCATCACGTACAGATTTTTTGCTACATTGGGTTAGCAGTTTGAGGTGAACGTTTCAGATTGAGTGCGATCGAGATAAAAGTTTCTTGGATGAATTCTTTATACTAATTGTTTAGTAGTTATTCAAATAAGAATAAAGAAAATTGTAACAAGGCAGCACATAAGAATAGAGTAATGTCAACAAAACACACTGTGATGGTAGCAAAATTGTCTGCACTTAAAACAGCCACATACATGTGCACAAACATTGAGCATATAAGAGCGAGGTTAGACACAAAGCAAAGCAAAGAAATGTGCAAAAAATGTTGTACAGGTATGTATGTAAGAATAGAAAACACAAACCGCACCATTGCAATACATGAAGACAAACACCCGATGGTGTGAAAATAAAATTCTAATAAATGAGATCCGACACTGTGGTAATAACTAGCAAATTTTTATTTCAAAGTTTAGTAAAAACACGATATTTGTCAACACAGTTTAGATTTTAAAGTCATTCTTGGGTCAATCAATCTCCTGGTGGGCCCGTTTCTTCTTCCCCCGAATGCTTCTCTTGGTGCGCTGCTTGGCGTATTTTTCATCTGGGGTTTCCCGCAGCAGCAACCAGCAGAAATCAGCCATCATAGTGGTGTTCCATCTTCCTTGGTACCTTCTCTCTGCGTCCTTGATGTCCTGGTGAAACCTTTCACATTGTTCTTCACTGTACGCCCCCAAGTTTTCGGGAAAGTAGTTCACATGGGAGTGCAAGAAATGGACTTTCAGGCTCATGTTACAGCCTTGTTCTTTGAAGGCATTGAGCATCCTGGCAACAATATCCTTATAGTTCTCATCCCGCCTGTTCCCCAAGAATTTGAGAACAACATCCTTGAAGGAATCCCAGGCTTCTTTTTCCTTCTCAGACATCGTTTCAGCGAATGCTCCATCTGAAATGAGTTTCCTTATATCAGGGCCAACAAACACTCCTTCCTTTAGCTTTATTTATTTATTTATTTATTTAGTATACATTTGTATACCGCTACTTCCAGCGATCAGCAGCGGTTTTGATTACAGATTGGAAATTGTCAAATCATGACAGGAAATTTTTGAGGCATAAACACATTGATTAGACAGGAAAGCACAGCACACAGAGAACTATTTTACAGGGAACATGGGCTATGGAGGGTTAAGTGGCTTGCCCAAGACCACAAGGAGCACCTGTGGGACTAGAAACCCCAGTCCTTCCGGCCCAAGGTTGCTGTCCTCTCTAGTGGGATTTGAACCCCCGACCTTCCGGCCCGAAGTACCTTGCCCCAACCACTAGGCCACTCCTCCACTTTGCTTTGCTTCAGAAAGTCGGGGGAACTTTGAGCAAAGGTACCGAAAGCACTCACCATCTTTTGGAAGGGACTTGATGAATTGCTTAATGAGACCCAACTTAATGTGGAGAGGTGGTAATAGAATTTTATCACGAGGTACCAAGCTCTCATGAAGAACATTTTTCTCACCGGGTCTCAAATACTCCCGAATTGGCCAGTCTTTTTTCCCCAAGTGTAGGTCGCGGGCCCGGCTATCCCACAAGCAAAGGAAGCAGGGATATTTGGTGAAACCGGATTGCTGCCCTAATAGCATGGATAGAATTTTAGTCTCCACAAATCATCCACTTATGCTCATCATAACGAATCTTCTGAAGAATCAGGGCCAAATTCTCGTATTTTTCTTGGAGAATAACAGAGTGAGCAATAGGAACTGAAGCGAATGTGTTGCCATTATGAAGAAGAACACCTTTTATGCTGTCTTTTGACGAATCAATGAACAGCCGCCATTCAGCAGGATCATACTTGAGTTTAAACTTTTCCATCACTCCGTATATATCGTTGCAAAATACCAAATCTTCCTCTTTGCTGAAATACTTCAAAAATTGTGTCTCGCGGTTGCGGTACCAATAAAAAGTTGTTCCTGGTGACAATAGATTTTTCTGTTTAAGCCGAGAACCTAGCAGTTGGGCAGCATCTTTTGGGAGTCCTAAATCCCGGACTAAATCATTCAATTCAGCTTGAGAGAAAAGTTCAGGTTTCGGATCTGGTTCAGTTTCAAACTCGGAAGTACTGGACTCATCGGGAAAAGCCATCTGATGAGTCTCATCATGATCAGAACCGTCCACACAAATATGATCCAAAGATTTTGGTGGTTCAGGCACAGGTACTTCGTTGCTATGAGGCATAGGCCTAATTGCTGAGGGAAGGCTGGGGTAACTTATTACGTTCTTATTTTTTAAGTTGTATCCCTTCACAATGCAAGAGCAAAAATAGCAGTCACTGCTGTGGTCTCTTTGTTCACGCCACATCATAGGTATTCCGAAACGAAATGCTTGTTTTTTACCTTTCATCCATAAGCGTAGATCTTCCTCACATGTCTTGCACACTTTGTGAGGAGCCCACGGTTTGTCTTGATCGCCTAACTTCAAACCGAAATAGGCGAAATACACTTTTTAAATAAATGCAGAAATATTCCTCTGCCGCTTTTTCACGGTATAAACTGTCCGGAGAGTTGACGCAACCTCTGGCTCTGTGAGCCATCACAAATACACAGCACTGCAAACTACAACTGTAGTGAACCACTTCGGAATAAAGCTGGATTACGACTGAGCAAACAAAAGGTAATAATGAACTTGCAAGAAACTGAAATTTGACAGGAATGTTCATGTCGCAACCACCGTGTTTGAGCGAGCGCGAACGAGGCGAGGCGAACAGGAAAGAACATGCGCCAGCGCGAGTACTGGATTTAGCCCCCCGCCTCCCAATTGTCCTGTTAATGTATAAAATGAATACAAAACACTCTAAAATATCATGAGGGAGTGTTTCTAGTTAGTTAACCATTACAACCTCTATTTTGGGCCAAGAAAATAAACTGCAGTCGGCTAAAAAGAAATTATGTGAACATTCCTTATATGGGTAAGAAATCTAATTTTGCACGAAAACGTGACGTGATGGAACATTTTGGCTATTTTTCCTGGATTCAGCACCCCAAAATCTATAGGAATCAGTTGCAAAACTGGAGGCAGTTTTTTGGTAGTGTACCTGTGTAATCAATGCATAATCAAACTCTGGAATTCATTACTTTTTTTTTCATTTCACTTATTACAAAATGAAACAAAATACAAAGAAAATGAGACAGTAATACATTAAAAGATCAAAATAGAAAAAAATTAACTCAATAAGCCCACATTTAGGGGAATCAGTAACTGAGAGCAAAAATATATGACAACAATTCAAAACTGCAGGCCCAAAAGAGAGAAAAAACCCCTAATCCTTAATTTGTTGTAGCCGGACTACCACATTAAAAGCATTATTCCTAACTGGCAGAAAATGAATTTAACAGTTTCAAGCTGAGAAATATTTTAAAAGACATAGCTGTTCCCCCTCAGTGTCACTATGCACTTACATGGGAACTTAAGAGAAAATGTACTACCTAATTCCAGAGCGAAAGGCTTCAAAGCCAAAAAGGCTTTGTGTCTCAGCTGGATAGGCATAGATACTTCAGGGAACATGCTAATCTTTTGGCCACAAAATAATTCATTTTTCCAAATCTCATCCCTTGAGAATTCCAAAAACCCAGATAAGTCAAGACTATCCACTGGTGTCACTACCTCTTGTCCCTCACCATCATCAACAGGTATTTTAACTCCTCTAGGTAAGTAAAAAATACTATTTACAGACAAAGTATCAGAATCTTGGTAGGATAAAATTTCCTCGACGTTTTAGCCTACCTTTTGAAACAAGATAAGAGGGATAGATACCTATTACAGGGAAAGTTAGACACCGAAGATTCTTAGCCCTAGAGGCATTTTCTAATAATTCAACTTGGCGGTGGAGAGCTCCTTACACTATAATGCTCTGACTTTCCAATTTCTGAATTTGAATCCTGTTGCTCTAATTGAGTTTCATGACAAGCTAACTTTGCAACAGTCTCTTTAGTAAAACCAGCAAACTGGATTATAGTCCCAGATAAGAAGATTCCAAGTGAGACACAATCTGCCAGATAGCTTTTAGCATAATTTCAGTTCCTTGCTCTGTAGGAGCTGCCAAACTTGAAACCCCTGAGGAACCCCCAATCACCAGAACCTTCACAGTGCAAGGAAAGGGAACAACCTTACCCAGTCCCGCTGAGGCCCAGGAGAGTGAGTTACAGAGGAACCCTCCAGAGCCAGTGGTGTCCCTTCCAGTCCAGGGGAGGAGACTGCCTGCCCATGGATATATTGCCATCCCAAGAGGTAAGGATATTGTCACCCAAAAGCATGAAGGAATCCAGGCTAACTGTTAAAGGCAAAGAATGATCTTCCGGACCTTTTAAAGGCACCACCAAATGTTTGTCCATTGGACCAACTGTTTGATGATTTAGCAGGGTTATTACTACTCACAGCAGGCACTCTCTTTTTTCACTTGCCCATAACATCATCCGGTGCTTCTCTATACTCCTCCATGCTCCGAAGGGCTCCAAAGGGGCAAAACCTGCCCCTTTGGACATGCCCCTTCGGACACACCCACAGCCATGTCCAGCAGAAAGAGGCCACGCTTTAAAGGCCCCCTAATGACCTCGTACACTGAGGGGATGGTCCGGGCAGTCGCAAGTGGTATTCCTGCTTCCACCTGCCTAACAATTTAGCAGCGTAGAACTCCAAGAACAACAGATGACAGGCACAGATCCAAATTCCTGACTGAGAGTTCCTCGGGGCCACGCTTTAAAGGCCCCCTGATGACCTTACATGCTGAGGGGTGAAGGGAAATTGGCTGATAGGCATGTCTAGTATGGCTACATCCTTGCCTGAGGCTGTAATACATCATGATGGCACGAAAAAAACACGTGGACTAAGAAAATGAGTACCCAGAGCCCAGCACAACAAGAGTAAAGCCAGGGAACCATACTCTGAACAGAAGTGCACAGAAAATGGACCCGGCTAAGAAAAGCTAAGAAAAGCTAAGTCAGGCCTGAACAGATTGAACAGGCCTGAGCAAGTTGGGCAAGCCTGGACAAGTTAAACAGGCCAAACAAAGCTGGTGATACAAAGTATTCATAAGCCCTGAAGACTACAGTGCTGAAAGCTACAGTGATTAATGAAACAAAAGGAATGGCAGGGTGTAGCCAGAATGACTCAACACTAGCAAGAATAAAAGCCATTAATATGCTAATAAGGGTGGATCCCAAAGGAAAGAGGCCTCTGCAAACTTTTTGCACATGGCCCTCCTTTGTCCCAAAGGAAGGAGGCCTCTACAGGCCCTACAACCTTTTACAGACAGTATAGCAACTTTTGCACACGGAACAAAACTCTTGTGTATGAGTTGCTACAGAGGGTATAGAGTATATAAGGATGCAATTACAGAGCTCAGGGCGGCCTTCTCTGTCTCATCACTGTGGAGATAGGGAACGCTGCCTATACTCAGATCCCTCAGATAGACACTTGTGTATCTGTGCTTACAGCTTTTGCTTATGCCAAATAAAAGAGTTATTTTTACTGACAAATAATTGTGATCTGAGTTCTTTTTATTTTCTGGTGCACGACTCCCATGTGCCCAGGCAATTGGAAATATTGGAGATATTTGAGGAACTTTTGTGGGAAAACCAGGCCCACAATTGGTGCCTGAAACCCGGTCTCCTGAGTTTTAGAACTCCTAAATTTTTTTCTAAATTGCCCAAGGATTCCTCTGACTGCAGTTTTGGCTTGCCTGCATTTTTGTCAGAGAGGATACCTCCTGTTTTAAATTGTGCAAAAAACAGGAGATGTGGATACCATCCTAATAGAGGATGAGGATTCCTTTTGCTGGTTCAAAAGATGAGGATTCCTTCTGCCGGTCCAGAAGATGAGGATTCCTCCTGCCGGGTTCAGGAGATGAGAATACCGTCCTGAGGGACGAAGAGAGCTCTGTGGACACCCTACAGTGGTGAGTATTGCTGCATTACCTGCCTACAAACACGGACAGAAGACTTACCCTATCTGATTGGTGGGTGAGTACGAAATTTACACATATGCATATGTTTTTTATGTAACTAATGTTGTTTTGTTGTGTAGAAAATTGTTAGAGTGTCTCTGTGTTTAGTTGTAATATTAGGGAAAGAAAGTTTGAAAGTTTGCACAGACATTAGCTCTTTAAAACTCCAGGATTGATTGGTGTATGCTTGAGACTGTACGTACATTGGTACGAAGCGGGTGTGTGTCCCTATCCACGTTTCCATACCCCCGCGAGGGGATTGGCTGGGTTTGGACGAAGCGCAAGGATTGCATGTCTGTATGAGTCCTGGATTTCTAATTTCACACCTCTGTAGATAAAGAGGTTTGATACTCTATCAGTAAAAAGTGAAGTTATTAACAAATCGCCCCTGTGTCCCCAAACAGTGAAAAACACCAGGTCTACTGATTGCAGGGAAAGGGACAGTCTAGAAAATGTTCAAAAATAAATCCAAGAAGGGATTAGGTAATAAAAAAGGGACTGAGTCCAGTCCTAACCCCATAGATAGCCTTGTTAAACAGAACCCCCTACTGGAAGCCTCAATAAAAAATTGTTCTAAACAATGGGAAAAATGGACGAAGAAAACACCCTCACTTGCTTGGCCAGCAGGAGGGTCATTCGATCCGCTCATTTTGACCAGAATTAGAGATCATATTTTATTTTAAAAATGTGGCAAAGCCCAATTGGAACATTTGCGACATATTTCTCTGTGGATGCAGGCCGGCCCAGAGCCCCTGCCATCTGCCCCTGCATCTCCACCTCCTTATTGGGCAGCCGAAAGTAAAAGTATGGCAGCCATTGGTTACTCCGATCCTGTAGTGACCCCTAAGGTTAAACAGGAGTCCTCACAGCCCCTCTATCCATCACTTCCCAAATCCACCCCAGGAAAATTGGTTCACGATCCCACGATCTCGGACCAAGAAATAATTGAAGCTTTAAAAGACACCTCTAATGAGGAAAGTGGAACCTGGATTAAGGTTTCTGGTCAGGTTCATCTAGAAGAATCAAAAACCCCAGCTTTCGACCCCAAGGGATATGCTAAGCGTGAGGCTGCATTAAAGAAAGCAGAGGAGGATTTAATAGCTGAAAAACAATCCTTCCATGAGCATAAGCAGAAAGCACTGCAACAGCTCAGTGGGACTGGGAAGGAAGTTCCCTCACAACTCACTGAGCCTGAGACGGGGATGCCGAATCTGGATGACCCCGGGTTACAGGACAGTGATGATGGGGAGGATAATGATGGCCAAGATGGTCAGGATTGTCAAGGCAACCCAGGCAAAATGGGCCCTAAGCAGGATAGACCTAATACACGTAATCAGAAGAAAAATAACAGCAAAATACATGATGGTAAGCCTAGGACAGATGATAATCAGGACAATCGGTCCTGTGTGGTCCAATAGTCTCTCCTCTTACCTAGCAGGACTCTGGATTGCGCTCCAAGAAATTGCTGATCGTGTAGCAGTCACACAGTCTGTATCCAGTCCATCCTTGTTACCTTGTTTTCCTGTAGGGACTACTGTCTATAAAAGAAATTGTGTTCGTGCATCCTGGGACTGCCCTACTTTTTCAGGACCCCACATTGTCACTGCTGCTTCCCCTTTTGCTGCCAGACTTAATGATACTGACACTTGGATACATGTCAGCCATCTAAAAGCGGCTCCACCTGTCTCATCTGATTAACCAACTTCCTTCCCCTTACAAGACTAACGTGTTCTCCTTACACCCCTGCATCATTAGTGCCAAGGATGATCACTACCAACCCTGCCCCATGGGCACCCTTGTGTATCCTTTTGGGAATCTCAGTCATTATCGTCCTTCTTATTGAGTGTCTATACCCAGATGGACAGCTCGCTTTGTTCCTCCTAGGACAGAACCAGACTAACCAGGCGATATCTCGAGTACCCCGGATTTTACCTGAAAGCTCTCTGAACACATGGAAGCAATCAGTATTACACATTGTTTCCCTGATGAACATTTCAGACTGCATTATCTGTACTCCTCTGCCAAAGGGTGTATCATATGCTCCGGTACATGTTTCAAAGGTTCCCTTAAATGAGTATGCAGGACAACTTGCTTGTGTAGACAATAATAATTTTTTCTGCCAGTTGTTATGAAGTTTTTAATTGTTCCCAAATGTGGCATATGATGAATATGACACATGACCCTTTGCGTGTATATGCTGACCCAAATATGGTATTTGATCTATGTTTGATAACAAATGCATCCGTTGTTTTTTCACACAGGTGTAACCTGTCGTATAAAGTGGTTAATGGGTCTTTTCATTTTGCTAGTAATTCAGTCACGATAAAATGGTATAATCAAACCGGTAATATGGACCTTTCCAAGATGCTAAATGATTGGAGAAATATTACAGAGAGCCCACTAGTGCTTAATGGATCTGACTTCCGCTGGTATGTGGGGGTTGGTCCCATTTACCACGATGGTTCAGCTGTGCTGTCAACGGGTTCCCAGAATGAATCTCCATTTACTTCATGCTATCTCCCGATGTCCAATTTAAGGAGGGATCTTAAGTCATCTATCACGGTTAATTCTCCTGTTAAGTGGTTTGATGGGCATAATATGAACCGCATATGGACACCTGCCACAAACCTCTTTGCTGTGGGGGGCCATTATTGGTTGTGTGGGGAAACTCTGTTTCAGGTAGTCAACCTCTCCCTATTACCCTGTGCTTTGGTCAAAGTTTCTCCTTTTTCTGTCTTGATACCCCTTAATGTTACCCATCACCCTGCTGCCCACTCCCCTCTGCACAGATTGAAGTGCAGTCTGTCAGCCAACTCAAGTCCTTGGGACTCCTCTGTTGCAGAGGATGATGCCATTCAGGCCTCATTCGAATACATCAATTCCACTTATCCTATGACTAAAACTCGTTTAGATGCCCTTAGTGCTACTGCTTGGATTCCCTTTGCTACCCCTGCTCTTACTGCTGAACTAGGTATGTCCATCCGCCATTTGCAATGCTTATTACATATTCAGATGAAAGCTGTTACTGAATCCATATCTCGCTTAGCTGAATCCTTAGAACAAAATAACCAAATGACTTTGCAGAATAGACAGGCTCTTGATTTGCTCCTCGCTGCTGAAGGCGGAACTTGTACTTTTATTAATGCCACTAATTGCTGTACTGTCATCGCTAACCATACGGTATTTGTGCTAGATGCAATGAGCAAGATAAAACATCTCTCAGAATTACATATTGATGATTTTAAGGGGGGGGGCTTCAGCTTGATAATATTTGGGGAATTATTACGTCATGGTTTGCTAGTTTAGGAGGAGGTCTTAAAGCCTTCTTTATTACGCTTTTAACTATAGCTTGTTTTGGAATTATTGCCTGTTGTGTATTATCCATTTTGTTTGCCTGCTGTAAAAGAATGATATTGCAGAACACTAAAACCATGTACATTGTATCTAGGGAACAGTACCAGAAGCTGCCTTTTGATGACCCCTCTTTGTCTCAAATGGTTGTTGTTCATTGCCCTTAGTGGGATTACCTTTACCCCATTCACAAGAAAAGAAAAAGAAAAATTGGAGAATGAAGGGAAATTGGCTGATAGGTATGTCTAGTATGGCTACATCCTTGCCTGAGGCTGTAATACATCATGATGGCACGAACAAAACACGTGGGCTAAGAAAATGAGTATCCAGAGCCCAGCACAACAAGAGTAAAGCCAGGGAACCATACTCTGAACAGAAGTGCACAGAAAATGGACCTGGCTAAGAAAAGCTAAGAAAAGCTAAGTCAGGCCTGAACAGATTGAACAGGCCTGAGCAAGTTGGACAAGCCTGGACAAGTTAAACAGGCCAAACAAAGCTGGTGATACAAAGTATTCATAAGCCCTGAAGACTACAGTGCTGAAAGCTACAGTGATTAATGAAACAAAAGGAATGGCAGGGTGTAGCCAGAATGACTCAACACTAGCAAGAATAAAAGCCATTAATATGCTAATAAGGGTGGATCCCAAAGGAAAGAGGCCTCTGCAAACTTTTTGCACATGGCCCTCCTTTGTCCCAAAGGAAAGAGGCCTCTGCAGACTTTTTGCACACGGCCCTCCTTTGTCCCAAAGGAAGGAGGCCTCTACAGGCCCTACAACCTTTTACAGACAGTATAGCAACTTTTGCACACGGAACAAAACTCTTGTGTATGAGTTGCTACAGAGGGTATAGAGTATATAAGGATGCAATTACAGAGCTCAGGGCGGCCTTCTCTGTCTCATCACTGTGGAGATAGGGAACGCTGCCTGTACTCAGATCCCTCAGATAGACACTTGTGCATCTGTGCTTACAGCTTTTGCTTATGCCAAATAAAAGAGTTATTTTTACTGACAAATAATTGTGATCTGAGTTCTTTTTATTTTCTGGTGCACGACTCCCATGTGCCCAGGCAATTGGAAATATTGGTGATATTTGAGGAACTTTTGTGGGAAAACCAGGCCCACAGGGGATGGTCCGGGCAGTGGCAAGTGGTACTCCTGCTTCCAACTGCCTAACAATTCAGCAGCGTGGAACTCCAGGCAAAACAGACAGTATGCACAGATACAAACTCCCCTGGAATTCATCACTGAAGGATGTAGCAAGTGTAGTGTAGCTGTGTTTAAAAAAAGGATTGGACAAGTTCCTGGAGGAAAAGTCCATAAACCATTATTAAAGAGGACCCAGGAAATTCACTGTTTACCCCGTGATAAGGAACATGGTTTTGGGAATCTGACAAGTTATTGTGACCTGGATTGGCTGCTGCTGGAAACAGGATACTTGGCTTGAGGGACCCTTGGTCTGATCCAATATGGTATATCTTATCTTCTTATTATGCTCTTAATGTGATCAGTAGGTCTGCTAACTGCATTAATTGCTTTGAAAATGCCCCCTCGGACTTTTAGGGGGCAATTTTAGTTGCAATTTGTTTTTATCAATTATTAATTATTACAAAAATAACAAAATGTGGTGCAGAAACTTAACAAAAAAACCAAAGTAGTACAGTGAATAACTATATCTCACATATTCTGCCCCACCCCTCTTCAAGCCTTACACACTCCCAACATTGCCCATATTGAGGGTTATACTTGCACAACATATCAACATATACATTTATGACAAAACAAATTGATAACCCTTTACATGTCATTCTTAGTAACAATAAACATCAAATGTGACATTCTCCAACTATACTATTTGCTCGGCGGGCACATGTAATAGGTACAATGATTTAGTAAAGTGTCATTTAGCATTTAAAAGCACAACTCCCAACTTTCTGAGAGGTAAGTCATCAACCCACTACTTTAGCCAACTGCGAAACTCATACAAAATATCATAGTCTTCAAACCACAACGCCCAGTACAGAACAAGCATATGAGGAGAAGTACAAGAGAAAACATTCCCTATTCCCCTCCTAATTCACCCTCCCACCCAGCAGTCCAATAACCACAACAGTCTTTCCACCAATACATGACTATTCATCTTGATTGATAGCTGAGAGCAAGATCAAAAACAGTATAGCAGCGAGCTTGGGAACCCTGCAAAAGCCCACATAGAGCAGACGCCCAAAGTCCTGCCTTGTGTGCCCAAACATTATGTACATAAGTCCACCACAAAGGTTTCTACTAAAGTTCTTGCAGATACATATTTTTGGTAAAAGAGGCACATTGTTGAATGCTCTCACAAACAAGGATGCCGAGAACCTCCCAAGCCCAGCACTATTCCATCAGTGCACTAAGGTTTCAAGGTAGTGATAATATAGAGCTGGAAGTACCCGCCTTTCAATTCCTGCGATCCCTCTCCATTCCTAAATACACAAACAACATCACATAAATCCCTTCACTGGAAAACGCATGGCTCTGTCTTCTGAGAGGCCCCAAGATATTGATACACCTGAAGGTAACAAAAAAAATCCGGTGGACAGGCAAAACCTCTGACATAATTGACCAAAGGATTCCATCTCGTCTACTTGTTCCATATGAAAATCTACAATATACTTAAGACCCTGTATAAACCAGAGATGGAGAACTGAAGTAAACATCCCGGGGCGGGGGAGGGAAGTCCAGATTTCCCATCAAAGGTAGCAGTCCCATAATTCACCATGAAGTGTGGTATCAAAAACAGAGAGTCTGCCAAGGCGCAAACATAGCCCGAAAGAATGCACTTCTTCTTGACCCTCCCAACAGATTGTGTGGTTCGGCATATAACATAGATATTGGGTGACAAGGGGCGCACCACTAAGTCAGAAGCTATAGTGGAGTGCATTCCTCTGAACCTGCTACCCAATTGTTAAGATGCCGCACCATATACCTCAGGTTGTACTCCTTCATAGACAGCAGCTCCAAGCCACCCTCTTTCCTACTGCGCATCAGGGCCACAATTGGTATCCTAGGTGACTTCCCTTGCCATAAAAATAGCCCCAGATGCTGCTCCAGGGTGCGGCAATCCCTACAGGTTACTCACAGGGGGAGGTATCGAAAAATGTAAAACCAGCAGAGAAGTTCCATCATTTTAAACAGTGCCACTTTAGAGAGGCAACCCCATCCACATCTGAAGACATTGGGTCGTTTGTGCCAAAAGCAGCAAAACATTGCTGGCATATAATGCTGAGGGTTCAGCCGGGGTTTGAATACCCAAATAACGAATTGGTCCCTCTGCCCAGACCTACAGGAAGATACCTTTCCATGACTCCCACATCTGATCACTCACATCCAGTGCCATAGATTTATTTTGATTAGTACTGAGACTCGAGATCCTATCATATTCCTCAATGATCTGTACAGCATGAGGGAGGGAAGAGAGTGGGTCACACAAACATAATAGAAGATCATCTGCAAAAGCACTAATCTTGGCTGCCACAGGCCCCAAAGTCACTCCCTGTACATGCTCCTTCGCCCACAACACCAAAAACAGTGGTTCCAATGAAAGCACAAAAGGTAGGGGGGATAGGGGGCAACCCTGCCAAAAGTGAACATATTTGAAACTACGCCATTAATGACCACCAGTGCCTGTGGTTTCGTGTAGAGTATCTGGACCCACTGAAGGAAAGCTCCAAAGTGCTGTTAAAAGGTACAATCAGGACATTCGAGCCTTTCGGCATCAAAGCTCACCAGAGCTCTGCTGGGATAGACAATGCTCCATAGCCAACAGAAGTTTCATGATGTTCTTTGTCACACCTCTACCCAGCACAAACCCCACTTGATGGTACCCTATCAACCTTGATAGAATGTCATTTAAGCGGTGGGCCAGGATTGATGCAAGTAGCTTCACATCATACAACTAAATGGGCTGGTAGGATACAGGGTCCAGAGGGTCCTTCCCTAGCTTAGGAATAAGAGTGATGACTGCTCGACACATATCCCTGGGGAACCTACCTTCAGCCAAAACCTCCACATACAAATCAACTAAGGCCAGAGTCAGTTGGTGTTCCAATATTTTGTAGTACTTCGCCCCAAACCAGTTGGGACCTGGATCCTTATGTACCACCTCTTGATGATCCCCCGCTGCACTTCCTGAGCTGAAATTGAGGCATTAAGTACTCATATCTCTTTCTCCTTAAGTTGTGGGAGGGATAGTCAACTTTAAAAACTTTCTCCTGTGTCAGGACCCCCTGGTCCCACCATATATAAAGATTCCTAAAAAGATCGAAACACCTCTGCTATCCGAGCAGGCTGATGTTGCAGGCATCCCTCTCCATCCCTCACCACTGAGACAAATCATACACCTCCCCACTCTTGCACCACCCTAGGAGTAATTTGCCAGATTTATTACCGAAATGGTAAAACCGATGCTTGTAGTAATGCATAGAGAGAACCGCCCTACATTATAAAAGGGTGTTCAGGGCCGACTAAGCCTTCAAAATCTCCTGTCATTGCTCTGGAGTAGGACGTTGTAGTAAGTGATGCTTTTGTTCTTGCAAAGCTTTCTGCAGTTGTAAAATATTTTTATCTAAGTGTTTTCATCGCTGAGCAGCATAGGCCAGTATGGGCCCCCCCCCCCCTCCCTCAGCACTGCTTTACTTGCCTCTCAGAACAAGACTGGCGTATCCTTATGGGACCCATTAAAACATACATAATTGTCCCACTGGGTCAGGGGTTCTCAACCCTGTCCTCGGGACCCACCTAGCCAGTCGGGTTTTCAGGATAACCACAATGAATATGTATGAGAGAGATTTGCATACACTGCCTCCATTATATGCAAATCTCTCCCATGCATATTCATTGTGGTTATCCTGAAAACCCGACTGGCTAGGTGGGTCCCGAGGACAGGGTTGAGAACCCCTGCACTGGGTTTTCAAAAATTGCTGAGAACCCTCGTCTTCCCAAAGACAGGCTGGGAAATGCCAACTGTGATGTATTTCACACCTACTCTACCAGTCTGCCCTTATCATAGCATGATCTGAGATGTAAATAGGTTCAATTTGCACACAAAGAACTTGACTGAGGCTACCAGAGGACATCAGTATATAGTCAATACATGACTAGGTACTGTGTGCTCTGGGCAGGTGTGTGTAATCCCTATTGCCCAGATGGAGGAAATGCCATAACATCAATCAAGCCAGCCATTCTACACAAGTAACCTTTCCCCTTGTTTGTCCAACCTTGAGAGTGACCCTGCCTTGAACGGTCCAGATCTGGGTCGTGAGGGCAATTGAAATCGCCTACCAAGAACACCTGATAGAGCGCATCTTGCGCGATTCACTGCTGTACCTTTTAAAAAAAGAATGGTCATATTCGTTAGGCAAATATACACGGTGGCCCAAAAAAAGTGAGAACATCTCGTAAATTAAAAGCTTAAATAGTTTACTTATTTACCTTTTTTAGTTATATAACGTCTTTATTTTGACACTTTCCGGTCGCCATCTTTTTTTTTTTAAATTTGTCAATCGTTTACATCTGTCGTTTTGAATTTTTAAAAAACTTATATGCTACGAGATGTTCTCACTTTTTTTGGGCCACCCTGTATATTCGTTAATAAAATCTCCTCATTGCACAGTCGACCACCCCTGCGGATCCATCTCCTGATCCGTCATCTCCAAAGGGAGTCCCCTTCACACCAAGATAGCCACTCCTTCTCTATGTGTTCCCAAGGAGGCACTATATACCTCCTCTACCCAATCTACCCAATCTACCCTCCTCTACCCAATATTACAGACACTTTTCTGACCAGGACATTTCCCAACTGATATCCAAATGTGACTAATGTATTTCAATCTTCTGTAAATAGTTAGCTAGCCTATGTAGTTGTACCTTGTTATTCCCAAGTTTTCAAAAACCATGTTACTTGTAAAATACATTACAGTTCCTTGTATGTATATGTTTGTTCCATGTAAACTGCGCTGGTGATAATAGTGCGGTATATAAGAGATGTTAAATAAAATAAAATAAATAAATAAATAAATAAATCATGCCGCAGTTTGCCATGCTCTAAGATGCTCAGGCGGGTCTCTTGCAGCATAGCTAACTGGGCCCCTTTATGTTTCAGGGCCTGTAACATTTTTGTGGGCTTGACTAGTGAGTTAATACCAGCAACATTCAAGGAAGCTATTCGCACCTTAAATGGCATACCCACTCCATGCAGAGACTGCACTATTTTTTATTGCTAAGCGAACGCTCAGGCGCTGGCCAGCCTCAGCCCCTAACCCCTATCCCACATACACAATAGAAGAAAGAGAATCAGATATTGGAATGCAGGGCCCTGAATCCTCCCTAACTTAAGCTCTCTCCTCTCCCCTTCCTCCCAGCCATCCCCATCTATACCACACACGCCACCACCAGCACATCCACACTCGAAGCAGAACCCACATTTACCAGACACTCCCAACACATCCTTGACTTGCACACCTACACCCCTCTAAGATCTTCCCTCTTTTCACTTGCCCCCCCATCTACCTACACACAACATGTACAACCAACATAGGTCTCCTCCAGTAAGAAGCCTTAACACCATCATTCTCTGCTATTGCTAATGCTGAGTGAGCCACACACAAGCCCCAGGAGCAACCCCATCCTCAATAATATATCCCCCACCTACTGAGGAATCCTCAACAATATGGAGCTCTATCCAATCTCTGATCCCAAAAGGATCTATGTCCACTTATTAATAGATATTAAATTAGTTTCATTACCAAGTCTTATAGCCCATAGCGGGCATAGTTTAGGGACAAGGCTCACATAAGTAGCCCCAAATGATGTACTTCACCATTTAAGTATTCAGTCATAAGTCAAACAACTTAAGTTCTTCCCTCTGACATCTCTGGTGAGGTTGATGATAGCACTACCACAAACTTCTTTGCAGCCGCTGCTGAATATCCACTCTCCCCCCCCCCCCCCCCCCCGCCCACCCGCCACCCAAAAACATTATCTTTTCAGAAGATAGTCTCCCTGATAAAGTACAAGTAGCTGATTTTTTATACTCTGTCTCCTAACCTATGGTTTAATCTACTCCCTTTGGTATTTAAAATTAATGTAGAAATATAATTGGAAGAAGTACATAATATCATGGTATCCTAAAAATAAATTTATGAACACTACTGAGTCAAAACTGATTTGAAAAGTAAACTTTGTTAAAAGAAAATCAAAAGATGTGATGCCATTATTTATGCTTATAAAAATCATTAGCCTCAGAAAAGGTATCATCTTTCTGCTTCTGGTATGCCAAAACAGTACTCTGTACTTTTAAAAACTAATTAGTTCTTAACTGATATTATTCTGTGCATAATTTGAAAGTATAAAAAGCTAAACTGTACAGATAGAAGTAAATTAGCGAACCAATCTAATATGCAACTAGGAAACAACATAACTTTCTGCCTAGCAAGTAGAATATGTATTTTTGGAATGGGATTGTTAATAACAAATATATCAATCAAGCAGAAGCAATAAACTGGGAAACTAGATGGCTTGGGGGAAGACCCAGAATAAGAACATAAGATCTGTCATAGCGGATCAGAGTAAAAGTCCATCAAGCCCAATATCCTGTTTCCAACAATGGCCAAACCAGGTCACAAGTACCTGGCAGGATCACAAAAAACAGACAGATTCCAGGGCCGCTTTAACCATGTATGGGGCCCTAGGCAAACTCTCCCTCCTCCCCTTCATTTCTAAACTACTTGTACATGCAGTTCTCCACCATTGCCTTGACTTTCTCTCCTCTCAAGCCCTTCAGGGTCCTTTGCAATCTGGCTTTTATTTTTTACACTCTACGGAAACAGCTCTTGCCAAAATCTCCAGTGACCTGTTCCTGGCCAAATCCAAGAGCCTTTGCTCGATCCTCATCCTTCTTGACCTTTCTGCTGCTTTTTGACACTATTGACCACCACCTTCTCCTTGATACCTTGTCCTCACTTGGTTTTAAGGACTCTTGTCATCCTGGTTCTCTTCTTATTTCTCTCACCACACTTTTAGTTTGATGGATCCTCCTCTACTGCCATCCCACTCTCAGTTGGTATACCCCAAAAGTCTCCACTCTTTTACTCTCTCTATACCAAGCCCCTTGGTACACTCATCTCCTTCATGGTTTTCAGTACTATCTTTACGCTGATGACTCTCAGATCAATCCAGGCCCAGATCTCTGCCTGTCGATCTGACATTGCTGTCTGGATGACTCATTGCCATTTGAAATTGAACATGGCCAAAACTAAGCTACTTATCTTCCCCCTAAATCCACCTCCCCCCCCCTTTCTCTATTTCTGTGGATAATACCCTACTCCTCCCTGTTTCCTCGACTTGCAACTTTGGGATTGTCTTTGATTTCTCCCTCTCCTTCTCCACACATCCAACTGATAGCTAAAACCTGCCATTTCTTTCTCTATAACATCAGCAGAATTCACCCCTTCCTTCTGAACACACTACTAAGATACTTATCCATTCTTTAGTCACCTCCCGTCTAAACTATTGCAACCTCCTCCTTGCTGGTCTCCCTCTGAATCATCTCTCCCCGTCAATCTGTTCAAAACTTAGCTGCGCAGCTAATCCTCTCCCAGCCTCGATATGCTCATATGACCCCTCTTCTCAAGTCTCTTCATTGGCTCCCTATCTGTTTCCATATCCAGTTCAAACTTCTCCTACTAACCTATAAGTGCCCTCATTCTGCTGCTCCTAACTGCCTTTCCTCTCTTATCTCTCCCTATACCCCTCCTTGGGATCTCCGCTCTTCTGGCAGATCACTTCTTTCTGCGCCCTTTCTTCTACGGCAAACTCCAGACTTCATCCTTCGATCTTGCTGCTCTTTATGCCTGGAACAAACTACCTGAGTCTGTATTTCAAGCTTCATCTCTGGCCCTTTTCAAATTCAGGCTGAAAAGTCACCTCTTCGAGGCCGCTTTTGGATCCTGATCCTCTTAGTCTCCTGCTCTCTAACTATGTCTTTCTTTACCATTCCCCTAGACATATCCTTGTCCCCAGCTGTTGTGTTGTCTGTCTTGACTAGATGGTAAGCTCTGATGAGCAGGGAACGTCTTTTACATGTACAGCGCTGCATACGCCTTGTAGCACTAGACAAATGATCAGCAGTAGTAGTAGTAGGATGAATCCCCTTTCATTTTAACTTTTGTTCTCTCACTGCTCTCCTGGCGTGTACATACACTTTTATGTATTTATTTATTCATTCATCCATCCATCCATCTTATAGACTGCTCATCTTAAAAGGCTCTAGAGAAGTATACAGAAAAAGTAAGAACAAAAATAAAATATGTCAGCGGTCTTGTTCAAACACAGAATATGATTAGGTTTATTCATCAGTCTCAATAAATTCATTTTAATGAAAAATGTTCTATGTCCAGACCACGACTTTGTGAAATCCTCAGGATTCAAATGCTATAAACTTCTTTGGCTGTAAAAATAGCTGAATAAACGTCACATCAGGACATGCAAGGGAGGAAAAGTTCCTAGAGGAAATAAATGAGTGCTTCATGGAGCAACTGGTTTGGGAACTGAGTAGAGTAGAAGCTATTTTAGGCATAGAGCCTGATACCAAGAAGGGCACATCCAGGCTGTATGGATGTCTCCGTGCATTCTGTACCGTGGGAACAAAATGTTCCCGTGGCATGCAGAATCAGGCCTGAGGATGGCCTGCCATACCTCTGCCTGCCAGCAGGGACATCCTCCCCACAGGCTTCCCTGGCTGCCGTGGCTCAGCCCCCCATCTTCCCCACCCCCCAACCCACGGCTCGCCAGTCGAGCCTGAATTGGATGGCGGGGACCCCCCATACCCAGCCCCAGCCCCAGGGGGTTCCTCGGGTCCAATCGCCAGGTCAGTGCTGCTTATTCCACCTTCGAAATGGAATAAGCAGCATGTCCCCATGGACCTTGCAGGACATACAGGGCTGTGACCTGAATCGGTGATGTACGTCCTGCCAGGCTGGCCTGCTCCCGCTCCATCCTGACCACATCCTTTCCCGCCTCCCCCCCCCCCTTGCCGGCTCTCCCCATCCTCTGCTCAGGATGTGTGGGGAGAGCAGGAGGGAGAATAGGGTCTGTGCAGCCCTGCAACCCACATCTCTGAATCGGGCCCATAGTCCTTTGTGGAACACAGGACTTGCCACTAGTTATCATAATATGATCACATTTGACTTAATAACTAGAGTGAGAATGCAAAGGAAATCTATTGTGTCAGTGTTCAATTTTTAAAAGAGAGACTAAGAGGTATGTTTACTAAACCGTCTTAATGTTACCGGCGCTAGTTGCAGCGATAATGTGAAGAATGCCATATAAGGAGTGGGCGTTCCGGCAGCAAGGTAGCAAGAATATGTATCGCGCGATAGTGGGCGCCGTGGCACGTTAATGTGCGTTAACTGTAAGTTCATGCCAGTGCAGCGTTAGAAGCAATAAAAATGTAGCCCACTGGCTACTGCAATGACTGTGGAAGCAGAGGTCATGGGTTCAATTCCACAGTGGTGTTATGTAAGAAGGCTGTCTGAGGCATTTCCTTTTAATTAAAATCAGTGCTGTCTGAGGCATTTCCTTTTTCTAAGTTAAATCAGTGCTGCCAGCAAAAACACCCACACAGTGCCATAACCTAACGTGCCGCATAAGGCGCCCTATAAGGCACTCCAAAGGGCACATTATAAAGTGCCCTGTCTGCCAAGGCACCTTATAATATGCCCTATAGGGCGCTTTATAGGGCACCTTATGAGGCACCTTAGGCTACGGCACTGCGAGGGTGTTTTTCCTGGCAGCACTGATTTAAATTAAAAGGAAATGCCTCAGACAGCCATATTAAATAACACCACTGTGGGATCAAACCCGTGACCTATGCCTCCACAGTCATTGAAGTAACCAGTAGGCTACATCTCTATAACATCTACCACACTGCTGGCTGGCTACAGAAAGACTGCAGGTCACCACACAAACTGTATGCTGTGGTTACCAGGATAGGGTAAACCCACCCGTACCCATGATGCACTGCACATGCAGATCAGCAGCCTACATATGATCAAAAGATGGGGTATGTGCCTCTATAGCACCCCGGCCTGGGGAACTGACTGTGTGTGTTACTGGCACAGAGTAGCTACAGAACGTGACATTGTGCGGTTCCTGTGCTCACCCTGAGGGCGAGGTGGGGCACCCAGCACCAAATCCGCAGCACCTGGCTTGGCTGAGGTAGGCTGAGCTGCAGATCCCCATCAGTGCCAGTGTGTGATGGGTAGACCCTGCAGACACACCTAGGATACACCTGTGTCCATCTGTATTTTCCAGTCATGTCTAGCCCTTGTGGACTATGATGCACCCAGAATAGTGCATATCCTGTGTGGGTGCCATGGTCACATCTTATAAGAGAAGGGTGGTTTTTGGACCCCAAAGTGGATAATGTAGCACCACCCAACCCACCCTCTGTGGGTCAGGGTGGGGGACAGGAACCCCCACCAACAGATCTACATTTTGGCAGTAGAGGGGACCATCAACCCCAGTCCTGCTGGGGAATGGACACCCTACAGCGCAGTCAATGCAGATCTGTATGCATCACATAGGGCAGTAGGCCTGGTAAAGCTTAGCTGCCCCCAACCCTATCTGACATTCACCAGCAGAGGGCACAGTCAATCTCCACCTGCTGCTCCCTGCAAGGTGTTCTAGCCATACACATGCTAACTGCAGACAGTCTGCTAACTAGTACATAGTGCATGTTCCTGGAGGAACTGTGTGCAACCAAAAACAGGATGTGAGCACACAGACCAAGTAGGTATGTCAGTGATTGGGCCCCAGAAAAGGGAACCCATAAATATCAATTGAGAGAAATGCTGTATAGTACTATGGGGGAACCTAACCATGCTGTGGTCACTGCTCAGTCAGGGTGAGAGTGACCTCTCAGCATGACATGCTGTGGCCACCCTGTCCTTGCAGGTGGTGGCCGGGCAGTACAATGTCCCAGCCATTGCCCTATGCCCTGTGCACATGCATCCTGCCCAGGCCGCCCTGTCCGGGCCATACCCACAGTACCTTGCTCCTCATTATGCACATTGGTAGGCTATCACTGGAAACAGTGCAAGCAGTGTGGGCTCAGTAAGGTGTAGGCAGCCACAAAACACTGGATAGATGTATACACACTCCCACACCTATGCCAGCATTGTGCAAATATAGAGGTTTTTGGCAGCCTTGGCCGCCACACCAGTCCTGGGCAAAGCGCAGGCATTGCTGTGGTACGCAGTACTGTTGGGGGTCACTCCCCGGGGTGGTAAACACTGTCAGAAACAAAAACTGAAACACTCCACAGATATCAGAAAAGTTGCTATGATGAATTTCTGTCAACAAATTGTGTTTAACTTAGGATTTCTTATCTGACATTAATCATAGCAACCTTTTGATATATGTGTAACGTGTTCCCACGTTTAGGATGACATTGCTAAGGTATGCAGGTGCTAGTATTGGGAGATGCTCCTCCGCGCAGGGCCCAACAGCCTGACCCTCCATGAGGCTTTGGATAGTGGAGCCTGTGGGTGTGGGTGTTTGTGCCCCTGTTGGCTGCTGCTCTAGGGCAGAGGTTCCCAACTCCAGTCCTGGTGGGCCAAACACGGTTCAGGTTTTCATGCTGTCCCTAATGAATATGCATGAGATACATTTGCATACAATGGGGTCGGTGTATAAATATGCAGCATAGGCATATTTATTAGGTACAGCATGAAACCTGAATGGTGTTTGGCCCTCCAGGACTGCAGTTGGGAAACTCTGCTCTAGGGATTGCACATGTTTATGGTGTCTGTGCTCTCTAGGGTAAAAAATAGGCATTTATGGTGTGTTTTATTTATCTGCAATAAAGGTTCTGTTTTTATTTCCATGGTTTAGTACTGGGTAAAATATAGGGATATGGTTTGCAGGAGCTACAGGTGGGACTTGAACCTGTGACTATCTGTCTCTCAACATACTGGCTGTGTGCACTGCACCAAACTGTTGCCACAGAGGCAGCTCATTCTCTGGGGATACCATGACTAAATAGGGCTTGGCCATGGTCTACTGTGGGCAGATGTCACTGCCCCCTCCGCCATCAGCACCCCTCCGCCACCATGCTGACATGCCCTTGTGCTGGTGGTGCGCAGTCCCAGGCCTTCCGGTGTGCTGGTAGGCAGCTGCCTATGGTGCGTGATATGGGGTAGGGGTACCTGCATAGACATCCACGCTTCCTCCTGGCACCACCTGCCAATGTTATGTGTCCTTTGGGGTACTTGCTGGGTACTGTCCCCTGGGACACTGTGGGAGACACACTCGTGGACATGTTTGCCCTTGGTCAGTTACTGTCTTGCTGGTTTTCTGCTTCTACATTCCTATGTGCCAGGTAGGCATCTGCCTAGTCCACACTGTGCCCCAGCTGGCCCACTGCATGTGACGCATGCAGCCCCCGTACCCCATTTACACCATCACCATAGTGCCCTTTCCCACATGCCCACTCTGGTGTTGCTGCACATGTGAAAGCCACAAAAGCAAGGTACCCCATACACACCACAGAAAACCCTCATCAGCACTATTTCTATGTTGGGACATTCACTTTGTAGGGGGACTAAAAATTGACCTTTCCAAAGGTGAGCTCGTCCTTTTTATTATTTATAGGTTGTGTTCATTACCGTTTGTCATTATTTGTTCTATTGCCCAGCTCGGTGTTTTGGATTTCACTTTTGGTTCTGGTCATTATATCTGGTTTTTGCCTTTTTGGTTGCTGCACATGTATCACTACTTTCACTTTTCTGGGTCTCCCTGCCTTAGCTGTACACTGCTGGCTGAAATGGTTTCTCTGTCCTGCAAATGTGCCTCTAGCGCGTGGTTTTCAGTGGCGCTAATTTTCAGACCTTCATTTCACGGCGTTAGTGTGCCTGAAGCCTCTCCCCGCCCACTCTCCGCCCATTGACCCCTTATCTCCACCCCTGGGGAGCCGTACTCTGCCCTCTAGGAAGCCTTACTCCACCCTCTGCGCAACTTAACTCCGCTGGACACATTATCGCATTATCACACAATACGTGATGTTCTCATACGGTAATGCACCATTATCATGCGATAACATCACGTATCATGTGATAATGTCGCAGATGCAACGTTAGCGCCGTTTAGTAAACATACCCCTAAGATAAAAAGAAGAAAATGGACTTCCGGATGTGGTGAGCTGGGGAGGTTGTGTTCTTCCTGAGCTCCGAGCCCCCCTGCTCCAAACTGGCAAATAGTGCCTCGTTTTTGAAGGCACGAGCACCGAGACAAAACCCCCCGTGAGGCCGAGAGTTCAGGGATCCTGAATTCTGAGCAGGGCTGGTGATGGCGACAACAGTGAGACCCAGCCGGAGAGACAAAGACCGCGCAGCGGGGCCTTCCAAGATGGCGGATTCGCCCCCGAGTCCCGGGTCGCGGCAGGCAGCGACTTCGGGAGCCTCTGTAACAGAGATCACGGCCGCGGTTGCGGAAGCCCTATCGGGGCACTTTGACACCCTCCGGAGCAAATTGGATGGGGTCCAGTCCTCTGTAGATGCCATTGGACTCCGTGTACAGCAGGGAGAGGCACGCATCTCTCAGGCGGAAGACGTGGTGGAGAAGCTTACTCAAGAACTGGCGCAGGTACGAGGGACATTAAATACACAGGCTGAAAAGCTGGAAGACCTTGAAAACCGCTCAAGGCGCAGCAATCTACGCTTCTTGGGAGTCCCGGGCTCCATAAGCGATAAGGAATTACATACCTATATCGCAGCTTTGTCGCTGTCTCTGTTGGGAGACCGGGGGCCAAACTCCCAGCTGGTTATCGAATGGGTGCACAGAGTGGGCCCCAAAAAACCCGCTGAATCCAGACCCAGGATCGTACTGGCGAAATACCTGCAGTTTCAACACAAAGAGACCATCTTGCGGGAGGCCCGGAAGCAAGGGGTAGTCGACTGGGCTACTGCGAAGATCCGCATCACCCCAGACTACTCCGTCGCGGTGAGTCAACGCTGCAGGGCCTATGCCCCGATTTGCCAAAAGCTCATCACAGCAAACCTCAAGTTCACCGTGCAATACCCAGCGCACCTGCATGTGATCAAGGAGGGACGCCACTTGGTGTTTGAGTCGGCGGAGGAAGCGGCAGTCTTTGCGGATCAAGTGGGGAATAAATCTACATCATCGGCAGACCGGCCAAAGTGACTGCTATGAGACTCTGCTGAACTAAGGTTATTTATTGGCCCTAAGGCATTAGGCCTCCTGGGAGTGCTCCAGACAAGGCTGTGGGCATACTTGGCCTGAGGAGTCCCCCTTTATTGGGGGTGCTCTCAGTCCTTCTACAGCCTTAGAGTGCTACTATCAATGCTGCTCGCTGTGGGTGACGGGCGCTGTGGCAAGGGCCACGAGTTGATACCATTGCTGCAGGGGCCCTCTCACCCTGTGTGCCCTCTGGGCTCTGTGGGGGAGGGGGAGGGCGCGGGGGTTGTGGTTCCATTGATTAGCCGGGGTTAGCCTGGATTTTGCCTTAGACCCAGTTGGGATAATGTCCAGTGGTTAAGGGGCCGTGGTCCCACGAATAGAGCATGTTGCCTAGTTGAACTTAGTTAATATGTTTTTCTCATAATGTTCTTTACACTAAGGTGTCATAATTGTCTTAGGACCAGTGGGGGGAATTGACATCGGTACTCAGGGGTTGGGGGAGCCCGGACACATCAAGGAGTTTGGTAGTGGAGGTGGCAGAGGGAGAGGGACAAGAGAGGGATGGAGGGAAGGGGGTAGGGGGTGGAGGGGGGATAGGGGGAGGGGAGGGGGGGACCGAAGAAGTGGGGGGGAAGGGGGGGAAGAGGGAATATGGCCAGGCCTATAATGGGGTTCTTATTTTTTTCAGGGGGGGTGGGGTAGTAGGGGGACGGGGAGGCAGGGGGTGGGGGGGAAGGGTTGCCACAGCCTTACACTTATCTACTTGTACCAATTAATCCCGTTAGGAGCAAATGGGGAGGGACCCCAGGCTGGGGGGGTTTCCTCTATTATACAATGCTGGCAGTTTGGGCTTAGAGGACTGGTATTTTTCTGAGGGTAATATCCTGGAATGTGTGTGGGCTCGGCAGTCCGATTAAGAGATATAAAATACTGAAAGCGCTAGCTCGACAGGGCTGTGATATTGCGCTATTACAGGAAACCCACCAGACAGCCGAGGAACATGCCAAACTCTGTCGAGATTGGGTGGGTCAGGTTTGGGGAGCGCCTGCACTGGGGAAAAAAGGGGTGTGGCCATTCTTATTCATAAGAAAGTGCGTTTTACATTACTGCGACAAATAGTGGATCCCGCTGGGCGATTTTTGCTCTTGCATGGCTCCTTGGAAGACCGGGAGATAATTCTGGGAGATTTATACGGCCCTAATACTCTGGATCAAGATTTTTTCAATGGTGTTGCCGCTTAAGTGGAACAATTACCCGATGTGCCACTACTCCTAGGCGGGGATTTTAATGGGGTCCTCGACGTAGATCTTGATACCTCGAGTGGCAGGGGTACCCGGGAAAGGACGCTCTTATCACAGGTGTTGCATAGATTTCGAACGCGTTTAGACTTGGTCGACCCCTGGAGATTGTTACACACCCTTCCGAGAAGGATTTCACACATATTTCGCGGGCACACGGTACTAGTGCCAGAATCGACTATCTCTTGCTTTCCACCCTCCTATTCACATGCATGGGAGAAGCGCAGATCGGCCCCCTTGAGATCTCAGATCACGCTATGGTTTGGATAGAGCTGCAGTGGGGGGGAGGAGTTGGGCAGTCTCGTATATGGCATTTTCCCATTGATCTGTATCATGATAGCCAATTTCAGCAATTCCTTGGTCAGCGTTGGCGGGACTTTGAATTAAACCACCAAGTACATACAGACGATCCGGAGCTGGTATGGGAAACGGCTAAAGTAGTACTGAGAGGTGATATAATAGGGTTCGTAGCTAGGAAGCGGAGATTACTGGCTGAGCAAATCATCCGGCTGGAGCAACAAGTGACTCACGCGCGGGTGCTTAGTGGTCGTGCCCCTACCGTGGCGAATAGGAAGCGGTTGTGGGAGTTGCAAGTATCTTTAAATGAACTGCTCCACCAGCGTGCCAAGAAATCCCTCCTGTACTATAAATATCGGCTATATTGTTTTGGGGATAAACCGGGCAAATTACTGGGGAGATGTTTGAAGGGTCAGAGAGGAGCGAAGTTGGTAGCGGCTCTTCGGGACGAACATGGGAGACTTCAGCAAAGTCGGCCAGCGATTAGTGCAGTATTTAAAGCTTTCTTCCAGAAACTATATGCAGCGGAGGCGACTGCCTCTTCTACTATGGAACAGTACCTGCAAGGTCTGACCCTACCAAGGGTGACTGCGGAGCAGCGGGGCCATTTGGGACAACCGGTCACTCTGCAAGAGGTGCAGCGTGTCATTTCCACTGCTAGCTGTTATAAAGCTCCGGGACCGGATGGGTACGGGGATGAATTTTATAAGCTCTTGTCGAACTGGGTGAGCCCCCTTTTGGTGGAAACCTACCGTCGTAGAATAGAAGGAGGTGGTTGGCAATGGGGAGACAATCAGGCCTATATTACACTCATCCCCAAACCAGGTAAAGACCCCCTACAGGCGGCTTCTTATAGGCCGATATCCCTATTAAATTTTGATATGAAGCTGTTGGCAAAAAGTTTGGCAGAGCGTTTGGCAGAAGTATTAGGGGCCGTAGTACATGAATCCCAGGTGGGATTCGTGCGGGGGCGCTATGCAGTTCGTAACCTACGTAAAATCTTAGCGTCATTGGAGTGGGTGCATGACCAGCAATTGCAGTCACTTCTGGTGAGTTTTGACGCTGAGAAAGCGTTCGACAGAGTAAATTGGGAGTATCTCCAACATTTGCTACCATTGTATGGTCTGGGGCAACCGTTCTGTGATATGGTGCAGAGTTTGTATGTTACTCCGACGGCCAGAGTACTCTGTAATGGGGTCTTATCCGATCCCTTTCCTTTGTATAGAGGTACGAGGCAGGGCTGCCCGCTCTCCCCATTGCTGTTTGTCCTGTCCTTAGACCCGTTAATTCGAAGAATAGAGGCGGATCGGCAGATTTGTGGGGTGGCAATTAGTAAGCAGGGGTTTAAAGTATCGGCTTTTGCGGATGATTTACTGGTGCACCTACTTGCTCCGAGGGAGTCCCTTCCTCGGTTGATGGAGGAGTTCCGGACGTTTGGTAGCTTTTCGGGCCTTCGGATAAATGCGGACAAATCAGAAGCCTTAGATGTATCAGGGCAGCTGCGGGAACACTGGGGGGGGGGGAATTCCCTTTGAGATGGACAGACCACAACTTTACCTATCTGGGTATTGTTTTAACGCGGTTACCTCGAGATTTGTACCCTGTTAACTTCGAGAAAGCTTGGCGGGATTGAAGACTCAGCTGAGAGCTTGGAACCCTCTGCCACTGTCGCTTTTGGGGAGAGTGGCAGCAGTCAAGATGGTGGTTTTACTGCGCATTCTCTATTGGATGCAGACCCTACCGGTCTGGTTGTTACGCCGGGACTTGCATCGGGTAGAAAAAGAGATCCAGGGTTTTTTGTGGAGAGGGGCCAGGGCGCGTATTCCTATCTCTCGTATGGTGGGTACATGGCGTAGTGGCGGCCTGGGCTTACCGGACTTAGGGATGTATGCCCTGGCGTGCCAAGCGCGGCATCTCGGTGACTGGTTAGGGGGGACGGATACCTACACCCCTAGGGCTCTGGAGGCGGCATTAGCGGCTCCGGTTTCTTTAATGGGGGTTTTACATGTGGAGAGTGCTCAGTTGCCTAATCGTATTACACGCAGTGGTCTGTTCAATTCTATGCGACGCACTTGGCGGCAGTTGAATAGTTTTTGGCGTCGGAATTGGCGGGTGTCGAGTTGGCTGCCCATACGAGGCAATGTGCACTTCCTACCAGGCTCTGAATCCCGGACTTTTCAGCTTTGGCAAGCCCAGGGTCTGAAGTATCTGGGCCATGTGGTGGGGCTCACTGGTCAATGCAAACCGTTTTCGGAGCTGTGCGCGGAGTACACGTTGCCTCCTTCTCAATATTTTGCATACATGCAACTAGCCCATTATGTGGCTACGCTGCCCAGCGCAGAGTTAGATGCGGAGAGATCGGAACAGATTCTTGCATTTTTTGACATTGGGGGTGAGACTCCCCCGACGATAGCGGGGTTGAAGGCTCGGTTGGAGTGCTTCGGAGTCCAGCCGGATTATCGGCGGGCTGAGATGGCTTGGGAGGCGGAACTGGGACGAGTGGTACCACCTGGTACTATCCAGCGGGCCCTGGGGCGAATAGGGGAGCTGACGGGGGGCGCCCGATGGAGAGAGGTGCAATATAAAGCTTTGACCCTGGTGCATTTCTCCCCTCGGCGGGCTTTGCGGAGTCATATCACACAGGATGGGTCTTGTCCGCGATGTTCAGAACCCTTAGCTACTTTAACTCATATGTGGTGGCAGTGCAGGCGCATTTTTTCATACTGGTCACAGATCAGTAGATACCTTATGAAGCTACTTCAGCAGAGGTTTCCTTGGACCGGAGCCCTAGTCATACTTGATCAGTTGCCTCAGGTTCTCCCGGTTGGGAGGTGGGAGAGGTTACTGGTACGAAAGGCTTGTCTGGTGGGGAAGGGTCCTATTCTCCACCGCTGGCGAGACCGGGACCCGCCAACATTTTTGGAATGGCGCAATAGTTTTCACCAGCTGATGCTGGCAGAGCGTTGGAGGGCCAGAGGCAAGGTGAAGCGGTGGTCCACCTTTATGCTCATTTGGGAACCTTACATTCAGAATTTAGGGTCCCGATGCAGGAATGAAATAGTAAACGTGGGATACTAAGGAGCACGGGCGTGAAGAGTGGGGGGTGGGGCACCTTGGAACAGTTTACTGCTAAATCTATATGGGGGCATTTGTGGCAGCGGCACTGGGAGGGAGGGTTGGGGGGAGGAGATGGTAGGGATGGAGGGATTGTTTATCCTAACTTATAAAACTTTATAACCGAATATGTTGTTATTTACTGTTGTTACATAACTTTATATGGTCTGCCTCTGGCGGAGATAAGAGTACACTCCGCAGAGGCCTATTGTAGGCATTGTTCTGGTTGTTATGTTATGTTACCGATGATTCATAAATAAAGTATTCAAAAAAAAAAAAAAAAAAAAAGAAAATGGTTAGAAAAAAACTAAAAGGAGATTCTGCAAAGGTCCTGCTTAAAATAGTCTTGGAAGCCAAGACCAGATGTATCCCATGCATTAATGAAGACAGAAGGAAGGCCAAATAACAGCTAAAAGGAAGGTGAAAAAAATTATTAGAGTCAAAAAATGGAAAACAGAACCAAATGAAGAATATGGGAAACAGTATAAACACCGGCAAGTTAAATGCAAGGCACTGATAAGGAAAGCAAAACAAAAATATAAAAAGAAGCTTGTCATAAAGACAAAAACTCACCAATGAAAACTTTTTCAGGTACATATGAGGCAAGAAGCTGGAGAAAGAGTCAGTTGGACTCAGAGAGGACATGACTGTAGCTGAGAGATTGTGGGGTATGTTTACTAAACCCCGGTAATGTTCCCCGCGTTAAGTTCCCCGGTAATGTTATGGATGCCCATATAAAGGACTGGGTGGTGCATCGGTTAAGCAAGCCATATCAGATAACTTGTGTTACAAGGCGCGTAACGCGCGGTACAGTGCACCGTGGACCCACTACATGTGAACACCACTGCCGACGGCAAGCACAGCGCTTCCGAAGGGGCTGCAATCCAAGGCGCACTGGCAGTAGAAGATGCGCTGAGGGATGTGCAGACATGGTGCCACATGAGAAACGGAGCCATAGGTGTAAGGCCATAGACCACAGGCAGCTGATATTGCAGTCTGTAATGGGGACATGAGCCACAGTTAACACATGCACACACACCATGAAATGGTGTGCAGTGAATCCAGCATGCAGAGGAGTAAACAACAGCGATGGAAGGGGCATCAGGGGTTGGTCTGAAGGGCCAGCTGTGTGGTTGGTGTGTGTATAAGGGCAAAATGGGCAGGGAATCCAAAAAGGAGTAAGAGGAAATTGAACCTGTACACTGAAGAGCCCAAACACAGCTCACTGACACCAATACCAAACCACTGAGCCACCTGCCCACCCAGACAACCCAAAGAAAGGGAACATATATAACAGCTAGCATGTGATGGATAGGCTGCATGGAAGGGACACTGCAGTGTACAGTGAAGAGAAGGAAGGGTGTGTGGAGAAGGGACAAAGCCAGAGCCATTGTATGGTAAGGAGAGCAGAACAAACGAAAAGAAAGGAAAAGGAACCTGTGGGACCCAAACCCAAAACCTATGTTGGCTCCATGCACATCTGCAACCACTATCCCAAACAACCACAATGCAAATATGTTCCACTAAGTGGCCATCGTGTCTGCTAAATTATCACGCAGTAGTGTGTCCTACGCGTTCTGCCTCCTACGCACGTTACGGAGAACGCGCGTAGCAGGGCGTCTGATGCACAGCGCGCACAATAATGTGCATGACATTACAGAGCTTTCTACGTGCCTTATGAGATGCCTCTCTCTGCTCTGGGAAGAGCAGTGCCCTCACAGTGCTCTGCTATAGAGGTGGATATTTAACTCCTGTGATGACTTTGCTGTGAGTTCTAGCAGTCTATTTATTTATTTGTTTGTCTTTATTGGTGTGCTACTTCATCTCCCTGTTCCCTTTAGTTTTGCACTTCAGCTTTCTCCGCTGTATAACTTACCCTGTCTCTTTCAACTATCTGGCCTTTGTGTGGTAGCCAGGTTAACTGTTACTTTAAATTAAATATCTCTCCCTGCTCTGTCCCTAGAACGTGCTGTGTTTTAAACTTTTTGTCCTGCTCTAGTCTACCTGAGGGACTACCCCCTCCCCCCCTGCTGAGGTATTGTGTAGCCCTTCTTCCTGTCTCCTCCTCCCACGTGTGCATAGTCACTCTGTATGCCTCTCTCTGCTCTGGAAAGAGCAGTGCCCTCACAGCGCTCTGCTATAAAGGGGATATTTAAATCCTGTGACAACTTTGCTGTGAGTTCTAGCTGTCTATTTATTTATTTGTTTGTCTTTATTGGTGTGCTACTTCATCTCCCTGTTCCCTTTAGTTTTGCACTTCAGCTTTCTCCACTGTATAACTTACCCTGCCTCTTTCAACTATCTGGCCTTTGTGTGGTAGTCAGGTTAACTGTTACTTTAAATATCTCTCCCTGCTCTGTCCCCAGAACGTGCTGTGTTTTAAACTTTTTTTCCTGCTCTAGTCTACCTGAGGGACTAAACCCCTCCCCCCCCCTGCTGAGGTTACAGGACAGGGTACCTTGTAACAGCCCTCTTTTAATAGGTCTTATTTCCCTCCCTCCCACCCCGACACCCACCCACCCCTGGGTTAATTGTAGATTTATACATGTCTTAGAGGAAAGGGGATGCTCTCAGGTGAATACACTGAGGACCTGAGATTAACTAAGCTTCAGGTGAACAAGGTATATTAAAGGTATTAGATACACCTTTATTAGTATAAGCATCCACACCAACCCTTAGTAAGTACAGAATTTAAAGACCTAAACACAAGCTTTAAACTAAGATGCAGACAACAGTCCAGCAGCGAGATGTCACATGTATGATTGAGTGTCACATGTATGATTTTCTCCCAGTTGGTGAGAGGTCTTACGTATGCACTAAGTGCAAGCAGCTCTTTGCTCTCAGGGAACAAGTCCGTTCTCTAGAGGCTAGATTAGGAGGAGGAGTGGCTCAGTGGTTGGGACAGGTTACCTCAGGCCGGAGGGCCAGGGGTTCAATTCCCGCATGGGGACAAGCAACCTCAGGCCAGAGGGACTGGGGTCTCTAGTCCCATGGCCACTCCTTGAGGCCTTGGGCAAGCCACTTAACCCTCCATTGCCTCAGGTACACTTAAATTGTGAGCCCTTCAGGGACAAGGGAATAAAAAGTACCTGTTAGTATACATGTAAACCGCACTGATTCTAAAGAGTGCGCTATAAAAATAAATAAATAAATAAATAAAATTAGCAGACCTGGAAGACATAAGAAAGACAAAGAGATACATGGATGAGACCTACAGGGATATAGTTCTGAAGTCCCACCTCCCGTCTGGCAGCATCCCTGTTGTCATGGAGGAGAGAGGTCACATGACAGGACAGCATCACCCTGGTGTGGCAGCACATGATCCTGTGAGGATCGCCTGGTAACATGCCTGCCTGGTGCGAAGGTAGCGGACCTCACGCACCACCTAGATAAGGTCTTAGATAGTGCTGGGGAGGAGTCTGCTGTCTTGGTACATGTCAGAACCAATGACATAGGAAAATGTGGTAGGGAGGTTTCTGGAGGCTAAATTTAAGCTTTTAGGTAGGAAGTTGAAATCCAGAACTTCCAGGGTAGCGTTCGCCGAAATGCTTCCAGTTCCATGTGCAGGACCCAAAAGGCAGGCAGAGCTCCGGAGTCTCAATGCATGGATGAGACGATGGTGCAAGGACGAGGGGTTTGGATTTGTTAGGAACTGGGGAACATTCTGGGGAAAGGAGGGGCTCTTCCAAAGGGATTGGCTTCACCTTAACCAGGATGGAACCAGACTGCTGGCATTAACCTTTAAAAAGGAGATAGAGAAGCTTTTAAATTAGAAAATAGGGGAAAGACGATAGTCGCCCAAGAGCGCATGGTTCGGAAGAAGGTATCTTGAAGGATACTACCAAAAGCAGAGAGGTTCCAAAAAAGAGTAAAATAGCCCAAATGCCCTCGAGTATGGAGCAGACAGAGCTTAAAGATCCCAAATTACCCATGCCTACCAATAGCCAGATTAATATGAATAAAATACATTCTCTAAAATGCTTGTATGCAAATGCTAGAAGTCTAAACAATAAGATGGGAGAGTTAGAATATATAGCACTAAATGAGAGGTTAGATATGATTGGAATATCAGAGACATGAAGGACTGGAAAGGGGGGCTGTTACTTCTGGAGAGAAATCTGAAATTGTGAGTATATACTTCTGGGAATTTTTCTGAAAGGAATTTTTTTTCTTTTAAAGCTAATTAATCTGTGAACCCACTATTTTTTTTGTTAAATCAGTCAGGGCCTAGTAGCAACAGTTTAAGATTCAATTTAAAAACACAGAAGAGAACTTTCTGGTTACCTTTCATACCCAGTAGACAGCTGTAGTTTAAATTTCATAGTCACTCAGGGCCTAGCATCAGCAAAGTACTTTTAGTTTCAAATTAAAACACAGAAGAGAGCTTTCTGGTTAAATTTAGAATCCAGCAGAGAGCTTGTAGTTTAAATTTCATAATAGGTTAGAGCCTAGTAGCAGCAAAGAGCTGTAATTTAAATCAAATCAGAATATAGTTTTCCTCAGCAGCACAGGACAAGGTACTGTGTAGCAGCCCTTTTTTAATAAGTGTTATATCCCTCCCTCCCTCCCCACACCCACCCTCCCCTGGGAAAATCACAGCTTTATAGGTACTTGCACACCTTAAAAGACAGGAGGTGCTCTCAGGTGAAGCTCATTACCCAAATCAGTCATACACCAAGGACCTGAGATTAATTAAGCTTCAGGTGAACAAGGTATATTAAACTTCTTAGGTACAGCTTTAGTGGTATAAATATCCATTGCACCCTTTAGTACATATAGAACTTAAAGATCTAAACACAAACTTAAAACTAAGATGCAGACAGCAGTCCAGCAGCGGGATGTGGGCTTTCCAGTCTTTTGCATTGAGTGTCACATGTATGATTTTCTCCCAGCTGGTGAGAGGTCTTACGTGTGCACTAGGTGCAAGGAGCTCTCTGCTCTCAGGGAACGAGTCCGTTCTCTAGAGGCTAGAGTAGCAGACTTGGAAAACATAAGACAGACAGAGAGGTACATAGACGAGACCTACAGGGATATAGTCCTGAAGTCCCACCTCCAGTCTGGCAGCATCCCTGTTGCCATGGAGGAGAGAGGTCACGTGACAGGAGAGCATCACCCTGGTGTGGCAGGAAGTGATCCTGTAACTAGGACCTGTCCTCCAGGTGATGTAAACCCCTCTCGCACCGAGGAGGTTTCTCCAGGGCCAAGTGCCCATGCGGGAAGGGTTAGGACAGCAGTTATAGTTGGTGATTCGATCATTAGGCATGTAGATAGCTGGGTGGCTGGTGGACGTGAGGATCGCCTGGTAACATGCCTGGTGCGAAGGTAGCGGACCTCACACGCCACCTAGATAAGGTCTTAGATAGTGCTGGGGAGGAGTCTGCTGTCTTGGTACATGTTGGTACCAATGACATAGGAAAATGTGGTAGGGAGGTTCTGGAAGCTAAATTTAGGCTTTTAGGTAGGAAGTTGAAATCCAGAACTTCCAGGGTAGCGTTCTCCGAAATGCTTCCCGTTCCACGCGCAGGACCCAATAGGCAGGCAGAGCTCCGGAGTCTCAATGCGTGGATGAGACAATGGTGCAGAGATGAGGGGTTCGGATTTGTTAGGAACTGGGGAACATTCTGGGGAAAGGAGGGGCTCTTCCGAAGGGATGGGCTTCACCTTAACCGGGATGGAACCAGGCTGCTGGCATTAACCTTTAAAAAGGAGATAGAGCAGCTTTTAAACTAGATAATAGGGGAAAGCCGACAGTCGCCCAAGAGCGCATGGTTCGGAAGAATGTATCCTTGAAGGATACTACAAAAAGCAGAGAGGTTCCAAAAAAGAGTAAAGTAGCCCAAATGCCCTCGAGTATGGAGCAGACAAAACTTAAAGATCCCAAATTACCCATGTCTACCAATAGCCAAATTAATATGAATAAAATACAGTCTCTAAAATGCTTGTATGCAAATGCTAGATGGGAGAGTTAGAATATATAGCACTAAACGAGAGGTTAGATATGATTGGAATATCAGAGACATGGTGGAAGGAGGACAACCAGTGGGACACTGTGATACCTGGGTACAAACTATATCGAAATGATAGAGCTGATCAAATTGGTGGAGGGGTTGCGCTCTATGTTAGAGAGGGCATTGAATCAGAAAGGATTAAAGTTTTGCAAGAAACAAAATTTGCTGTAGAATCTCTATGGATTGAAATTCCATGTAAAAAGGGGAAGGCGATGGCAGTGGGGGTGTACTATCGTCCGCCTGGCCAGAATGAAGAAATGGATGATGAAATGCTCAAAGAAATCAAGGAAGCTAGCAAAAGTTACAGTGCAGTAATAATAATGGGTGATTTCAATTACCCCGGCATCGACTGGGTCAGTGTCACAACAGGACATGCTAGGGAGATAAAATGAACCGACCAGAGGGGAAGCAATATTAGACCTAGTCCTTAGTGGAACACCAGATGTAGTGCAAGAGATAAGGGTGTTGGGGCCACTTGGCAGTAGTGATCATAGCATGATCGCCTTTGATTTAATTAGTGGAGGAGGGATAGTAAGGAAATCCACAGTACTACCCTTTAACTTTCGAAAGGGAGACTATGATAGAATGAGGAAAACAGTTAAGAAAAAACTAAAAGGAGCAGTTGCAAAGGTTAAAGACGTACATCAAGCTTGGGTGTTGTTGAAAAATACTATCTTGGAAGCCCAGACCAGCTGTATTCCACGCTTTAAGAAAAGTGGAAGGAAGTCTAAAAAATTGCCAGCATGGTTTAAAGCTGAGGTCAGAGAGGCTGTTGTTGCCAAAAAAGCATCTTTCAAGAAATGGAAAAAAGAGCCAAATGATGAAACCTGGAAACAGCACAAGCACTGGCAAGTCAAATGCAAGGCATTGATAAGGCAGGCAAAGAGAGAATTTGAGAAGAAGCTTGCTGCGGAAGCAAAAACGCGAAATAAAGACCTTTTCAAGTACATTCGTAGCAAAAAACCCGTGAGAGAGTCAGTTGGTCCATTAGATGATAAAGGGGTTAAAGGAGCACTAAGAGGCGACAAGGCGATAGCGGAGAGACTGAATGAATTCTTTGCTTCGGTCTTTACTGAGGAAGATGTAGGGATGTTACCCACGACTGAAGTGGTATTTAAAGGTGTGGAAGAATTGAAGGAAATATCGATACATCGGGAAGATGTCTTACAACTATTAGATAAACTGAGGAGTAGCAAATCACCTGGGCCGGATGGTATACATCCAAGGGTGTTGAAAGAACTGAAATTTGAGATTGCAGACCTGCTATCAGTAATCTGTGAACTATCATTAAAATCATCTCTAATACCTGAGGATTGGAGGATCGCCAATGTAACACCAATTTTTAAAAAGGGTTCGAGGGGTGATCCGGGAAACTACAGACCGGTGAGCCTGACATCAGTACCGGGAAAAATGGTAGAAACCATCATAAAGAATAAAATTACTCAGCATATAGATAGTCATGACCTAATGGGAGACAGCCAACATGGCTTTAGACAAGGAAGATCTTGTCTTACTAATCTGTTATGTTTTTTTGAAGGAGTGAATAAACAGGTGGACAAAGGTGAGTCGGTTGATATTGTGTATCTGGACTTTCAGAAAGCCTTTGACAAGGTCCCTCATGAGAGACTTTTGGCAAAACTAAAGAGTCATGGGATAGGAGGCAGTGTACTACTGTGGATCAGGAACTGGTTAAAAGATAGAAAGCAGAGGGTAGGGCTAAATGGCCAATTTTCCCAATGGAGAAAGGTGAATAGTGGTGTACCCCAGGGATCTGTGCTGGGTCCGCTGCTTTTTGACATATTCATAAATGACCTGGAAAGTGGAATAACGAGTGAGGTTATCAAATTTGCTGATGACACAAAACTATTTAAAGTTGTTAAAACTCAGGAGGATTGTGGAAAATTGCAAGAGGATCTTGATAAATTGGAAGACTGGGCATCAAAATGGCAGATGAAATTTAATGTGGAGAAGTGCAAGGTTATGCACCTAGGGAAGAACAACCCAAACTATGGTTACACGATGCAAGGTTCCACATTAGGAACCACCACCCAAGAAAAAGATTTAGGCGTCCTTGTGGATACCATGTTAAAACCCTCGGCCCAGTGTGCAGCGGCGGCCAAGAGAGCAAATAGAATGCTAGGTATGATAAGGAAAGGAATGGAAAATAAAACAAAAGATATTATAATGCCTCTATATCGTTCCATGGTGAGACCGCACCTTGAATATTGTGTGCAATTCTGGTCGCCGTATCTTAAAAAGGATATAGCGATTTTAGAAAAGGTTCAGAGAAGAGCCACCAAAATGGTAAAGGGGATGGAAGGCTACTCCTATGAGGAAAGGCTAAAAAGGTTGGGGCTCTTTAACCTGGAAAAGAGACGGCTGAGGGGAGATATGATAGAAGTCTATAAATTAATGAACGGAGTGGAACGGGTAAACGTAGATCGATTGTTTACCTTATCAGAATATAGAAAGACTAGGGGACATGCAATGAAGCTACAGGGTAAACTATTTAAGACTAATAAAAGAAAATATTTTTTCACTCAACGTGTAATCAAACTCTGGAATTTGTTACCGGAGGATGTAGTAAAGGCTGTTAGTGTAGCTGGGTTTAAAAAAGGTTTGGACAAGTTCCTGGAGGAAAGGTCCATAAACCATTATTAAGAAGGGACCCAGGATATCAATGCTTGAACCAATACAAGCATTGTGGAACCTGTGTCCCTTGGGGAAACTGCTAGGTACGTATGACCTAGATTGGCCACTGTTGGAAACAGAATACTGGGCTTGATGGACCTTGGTCTGACCCAGTATGGCATATCTTATGATCTTATGTTCTTATGTTCTTATGAGACATGGTGGACGGAGGACAACCAGTGGGACACTGTGATACCTGGGTACAAACTATATCGTAAAGATAGAGCTGATCAAATTGGTGGAGGGGTTGTGCTCTATGTTAGAGAGAGCATTGAGTCGAAAAGGATTGAAGTTTTGCAGGAAACAAAATATGCTGTAGAATCTCTATGGATTGAAAGTCCATGTAAAAAGGGGAAGGCAATGGCAGTGGGGGTGTACTATCGATGGCATGGCCAGAATGAAAAAATGGATGATGAAATGCTCAAAGAAATCAAGGAAGCTAACAAAGGTTACAGCGCAGTAATAATAATGGGTGATTTCAATTACCCCGGTATCAACTGGGTCAGTGTCATAGCAGGACATGCTAGGGAGATAAAGTTCCTAGATGAAAAAAATGACGGCTTCTTGGAGCAGCTGGTTCATGAACCGACCAGAGGGGAAGCCATATTAGACCTAGTCTTTAGTGGAACACCAGATCTAGTGCAAGAGATAAGGGTGTTGGGGCCACTTGGCAATAGTGATCATAGCATAATTGCGTTTGATTTAATTAGTGGAGGAGGGATAGTAAGGAAATCCACAGTACTACCTTTTAACTTTCGGAAGGGAGTCTATGATAAAATGAGGAAAATAGTTAAGAAAAAACTAAAAGGAGCAGTTGCAAAGGTTAAAGACTTACGTCAAGCTTGGGTGTTGTTGAAAAATATAATCTTGGAAGCCCAGACCAGCTGTATTCCATGCTTTAAGAAAAGTGGAAGGAAGTCCAAAAAACTGCCAGCATGGTTTAAAGGTGAGGTCAGAGAGGCTGTTGTTGCCAAAAAAGCATCTTTCAGGAAATGGAAAAAAGAGCCAAACAACAAAACCTGGAAACAGCACAAGCACTGGCAAGTCAAATGCAAGACATTGATAAGGCAGGCAAAGCCAGAATTTGAGAAGAAACTTGCTATGGAAGCAAAAATGTGAAATACAGACTTTTTAAAGTACATTCGTAACAAAAAGCCTGTGAGAGTCAATTGGACCGTTAGATGATAGAGGTGTAAAAGGGGCAGTAAGAGGAGACAAGGCTATAGCGGAGAGACTGAATAAATTCTTTGCTTCAGTCTTTACTGAGGAAGATGTAGGGATGTTACCCAAGACTGAAGTGGTATTTAAAGGTGATACTGAAGAGGAATTGAGAGAAATATCGCTACACCGGGAAGATGTATCACAACTATTTGATAAACTGAATAGTAGCAAATCACCTGGACCAGATGGTATACATCCAAGGATGTTGAAAGAACTGAAATATGAGATTGCAGTCCTGCTATTAGTAATCTGTGGACTTTCATTAAAATCATCTGTAATACCTGAAGATTGGAGGATCGCCAATGTAACGCCAATTTTTAAAAAGAGTTCCAGGGGTGATCGAGGAAACTACAGACCGGTGAGCCTGACGTCAGTACCGGGAAAAATGGTAGAAACCATCTTAAAAAACAAAATTACTCAGCATGTAGATAGTGTGACGCTCCTGCCTGGGCCCTAGAGCTTACAGGCAGGAGTGGCCTTATATAATGTCTCTTATGAATAAAGGTGGTACTGATCCCTCTGAATTCTGGGATTCGTAGTACACTTGTTTTTTCTCTTTAGGGATGAAAGTTGTAGTTGTGACTCGAGTGATAAGGCTTGCAAGAAATTTATTTGTTGTGGGGATATTTTCAACGCATTACAATTCAAAGGTGCATAACGTAAAGGTGCAACTTTCAACATAAAGGTGAAATCAGGAGGTCAGGAAAACTACTGAAATCAAATAGCTTTAACTCAGCTTTACACAGTCACGGTAGCTTCTACTCAGCTTTGCCTCGTGTGGTTGCTTGGGATTATTGCAGCCTCACAGTAACAGCTGTTCTCCTCACAGCGTGGCTTTACAGAGACAGGTGAAAACAATTTGTGAACTTTCACGGCTAGGCAACAGGTATAGCAAACGTTTTGTATTCTTCTCATACAAACTCCAAATGCTTCTTTATACTGTTACTCTCTAAAACATAAAGAGCAATCCATTGCACAAGGATCATAATTCAAGGTAGGTACAACATTATCTATCTGCATACATTCATCTGGGCTAAGGCAATTGTTCTCTTCATCAGGTTTCTTATGTTTCCCTGACTTTAGCTCCAGAAATTGCTGAAACTCTTTTAGAAGCAATTCAGCCTGTAGCTGCTCTTTAGCTGCTTGATAGTCTCCGGTAAGGGTCACACCCTTCCCCCACTCACTATCTGCTCCTGTTGAAGAGTTTGGCTTAGGGAGGTCAGCACAATAAAAGGGTTTCTCCAGCAAGGCATTAAAATTAGGAAATTCAGCTTTACCTTTATCAGAGACGTTGGCATAAGAACAGGCACCTTTCTTCCAGGACTCTCTCCTCTCTAGAAACTCAGGAGCCTTATGGCTAGTTCTTCTGCTAGGGGAATTTCTCTCAGAAAAACGTCTTTCCTGTTTTGTTTCCTGGCTTTTATAGCACTGCTCGCCACCAGACAAAATACCTTTTCTCCTAGAGCTGGGTTTGCTAGCCTTCCCATGTTTAGGCTCGACCATGTAGTAAGGATCTCATTGAGAGTATATTGGGCTCCAAGGCTTACTGTTCCCAGGTTCTGCCTTCTCCCAGGGTTCTAGCGTTTTTCCCCTTTGATTCCAAGTTCCTCCTGAAGACCAACGTGCACTGGAAGCTGCTTCTCGTCTGCTTCGTTTCTTGCTGCTCTCCTTGTCAGCCTTGCTGCCTGCCTTGCCAGCCTTGCTGCCTCCTTTGCCAGCCTTGCTGCCTCCCCTGTCAATCCTGTCTGAGGATTTAAAAAGGGCTTCATTTCCCGGCACTCCCTGTCATTCCCCTGGGCGTGCCCAATCAGTGCTGAAGCCTAACTCCTCCCCTGGGCTGGGGCTTGTCTTCAGCTCAGCCGATAACTGTTTTTTCCAAGTCAGTTTTGGAAATCCTGTGTGTGTCATCCCTTCTATCAGGATTTTCCCCTATCTCCATTTCCTCTGGAGGGGAGTCTTCACCACAATAGTCATGGCCTAATGGGAGACAGCCAACATGGCTTTAGACAAGGAAGATCTTGTCTTACTAATCTGTTATGTGTTTTTGAAGGTGTGAATAAACAGGTAGACAAAGGTGAGTCAGTTGATATAGTGTATCTGGACTTTCAGAAAGCCTTTGACAAGGTCCCTCATCAGAGACTTTTGGCAAAACTAAAAAGTCATGGGATAGGAGGCAGTGTACTATTGTGGATCGGGAACTGGTTAAAAGATAGAAAGCAGAGGGTAGGGCTAAATGGCCAGTTTCTCCAATGGAAAAAGGTGAATAGTAGAGTACCCCAGGGATCTGTACTGGGTCCGCTGCTTTTTGACATATTCATAAATGACCTGGAAAAGGGAATAACTAGTGAGGTTATCAAATTTGCAGATGACACAAAACTGTTTAAAGTTGTTAAAACCCAAGGGGATTGCGGAAAACTGCAGGAGAATCTGGATAAATTGGAAGACTGGGCATCCAAATGGCAGATGAAATTTAATGTGGACAAATGCAAAGTTATGCACCTAGGAAAGAACAACCCACACTATGGTTACACAATGCAAGGTTCCACATTGGGAACCACCACCCAGGAAAAAGATTTAGGCGTCATCGTGAGTAACATGTTAAAACCCTCCGCACAGTGTGCAGCGGCGGCCAAGAAAACAAATAGAATGCTAGGTATCATAAGGAAAGGAATGGAAAATAAAACAAAGGATATTATAATGCCTCTGTATCGTTCCATGGTACGACCGCACCTTGAATATTGTGTGCAATTCTGGTCACCGTATCCTAAAAAGGATATAGCGTTATTAGAAAAGGTACAGAGAAATGCCACCAAAATGGTAAAGGGGATGGAAGGCTACTCCTATGAAGAGAGGCTACAAAGGTAGGGCTCTTCAACCTGGAAAAGAGACGGCTGAGGGTAGATATGATAGAGGTCTATAAATTAATGAATGGAGTGGAACAGGTAAACATAGATCAATCATTTACACTATCAGAATATAGAAAGACTAGGGGACATGTAATGAAGCTACAACATAAACTATTTAAGACAAATAAGAGAAAATATTTCTTCACTCAACGTGTAATCAAACTCTGGAATTTGTTACCGGAGGATGTAGTAAAGGCTGTTAGTGTAACTTGGTTTAAAAAAGGTTTGGACAAGTTCCTGGAGGAAAGGTCCGTAAACCATTATTAAACAGGGACCCAGGATATCAATGCTTGACTCAATACAAGCATTGTGGAACCTGTGTCTCTTGGGGATACTCCTAGGTACGTATTACTTAGATTGGTCACTGTTGGAAACAGGATACTGGGCTTGATGGACCTTGGTCTGACCCAGTATGGCATATCTTATGTTTTTATGTTCTTATGTTATGCCCCTAGGAAAGAACAGCCTAAACTATGGTCACACGATGCAAGGTTCCATATTAGGAACCATCACCCAGGAAAAAGATTTAAGTGTCATTATGGATAACATGTTAAAACCCTTCGCCCAGTGTGCAGCGGCGGCCAAGAGAGCAAATAGAATGCTAGGTATCATAAGGAAAGGAATGGAAAATAAAACAAAGGATATTATAATGCTTCTGTATCGTTCCATGGTACGACACACCATGGAACGATACACCTTGAATATTGTGTGCAGTTCTGGTCGCCATATCTTAAAAAGGATATAACGTTACTAGAAAAGGTACAGAGAAGAGCCACCAAAATGGTAAAGGGGATGGAAGGATACCCCTATGAAGAGAGGCTAAAAAGGTTAGGGCTCTTCAACCTGGAAAAGAGGCGGTTGAGGGGAGATATGATAGAGGTCTATAAATTAATGAATGGAGTGGAACGGGTAAATGTAGATTGTTTACGTTATCAGAATATAGAAAGACTAGGGGACATGCAATGAAGCTACAGGGAAACCTATTTAAGACTAATAAGAGAAAATATTTTTTCACTCAACGTGTAATCAAACTCTGGAATTTGTTACCGGAGGATGTAGTAAAAGTTGTTAGTGTAGCTGGGTTTTAAAAAGGTTTGGACAAGTTCCTGGAGGAAAGGTCCATAAACCATTATTAAAAGGGACCCAGGATATCACTGCTTGACGCAATATAAGCATTGTGGAATCTGTGTTTTTTGGGGAAACTGCTAGGTACTGTCACCACCACCACCCCCTGGTGGCCGGTGGCTGCAGGGGTAGGTTGTGCATTTAAATCAATTGTAGAAGTAAAAGACTCTTTTGGGCCAGATGCACCCTGGTCCTTGTAGTCCTTTCTCCTTATAGAAATGAGTTGTGGATGCCAAGTAGAGGGTAAACAAAAAAGCTTTTATTTCCATTTTAGCACTGAGGTTCACTAAGTAACAAAAGTAAAGTTTTCCTTATTTTCAGGTTTGTGCCAAAGTGTTATTAAACTAGTAAAACTGTTACAGGCTTCACAGTTCCTTGTAGGATATAAAGGGTTTTCTAAACTTCAGAGTGAAACAAATAAACCAGCTCTCCTTTAGCTCAATGTAAGCAAAATCATTGTTAGTGCATGTTCTGGTAAACTATAGCTCTGGGAGTGACTCAAGGCTTCCTGCAACACATGTCCATTAATTCCTCCTGTGACAATGCTTCTAAATCCTCAGGCTCCACTTGCATGGGTTCCAGCTCATCTGTGCTTTCTCCTGTATTTGAGCTCTCCCTGGCTGTTATAGTGTGCAAATTAGTATTTCCTTCACCTATCCTCCAGCTGGGCTGTTCAAGGTTTTTCAAGTAGGAAGCATGGCTTGTTCTTAGGCCTCTATGGCGTGGCTTCCAGAACTCCTGCCTTCTTTCATTCCTCTCAGAATGGTTATCTGATTCAAAAGCCCTTCTAGGAGCTAAGTCTCTTTTTAGAATTAAAGTACCACTGTACCTTGGCTTCCTGAAGTCAGTGCTGCTGGTATTTTCTTTACCAGGTACCCTTCCTTGGATACGGTCTCCTTTACAGACTGTTTCTGTGAGTCTCCTGGGCACTGCTTGTCATCCCTGAAGCTTGGGACGGCCAGGTAACGAATCCAGGCCTCTCTGCTTCTCAGTATGGGGGATTCCACTGTCAGGAACTTTCCTTCCAGTACCTTTAAGTTCCTTTCTCAATCCTTCTGGTGAGCTCAGACCTCCCTCTAGGCATGGAGTCTCTCTCCCTTGGATCCTGGCTTCTCCTGGAGTCTCTCTCCCTTGGATCCTGGCTTCTTCTTCTCTTACTCCCCTCTCTAGTCTGGCTGCAGCTCTCTGCTTATAAAGCCGTTCTCCTCTTGAGTTTCCTGGCCTGCTCTTCAGGTGCATCTGATTAGTCCCTGCATAATCAGTACTTGGGTGTGCTCGCTCAGTCTCTGCAGGTTCGTGCCTGCTCCCTCTAGCTGCGTTGCTATGCAATTGCATCTCCTGCAAGTCAGCTGCTTTGTGAAAGAAAGCGTTTTTTTCCAAATTCACAGCTTCACTAGCTTCAGCCCTATCACAGTACTTATGACCTAAATTGGCCACTGTTAGAAACAGGATACTGGGCTTGATGAACCTTGGTCTGACCCAGTATGGCATATCTTACGTTCTTATGCCTTAGCATATGTGGGTAGATTATGGCGCATAACAACACACGTCATAGGCATTACTGTGCGCGCAGCAACACACACACGCCATAATACTGCGCACTGCAGGAGACTACCTGTCCATTGCCCATCCCCTCTGCTCCCACCAGTTCTAGGACTACAGCTGTACCCCAGCCCCCAACCATGGTCTGACATTCACCAGTAGCAGGCACAGTCAGACTGCACCTGCTGCACCACGCCAGGCGTCCCAGCCATGCACGAACTAACCGTAGATACTCCGCTAGCCAGTCTATCCTGCATGTTCATAGTGGAACTATGCGCACCCAGACCCGGGTTGTATGGCACAGGCAGCTGGCAGGTGCCCTAGTGATTGGCCCCCCAAAACAGGGAGCACACATATATCATCTATAACAGTTATTATGTAGCACTATGTGGGAACATAGCCATGCCATGGTCACTGTTTGGTCAGTGTTAGAGTGCCCTAACAGCAAGACGTGCTGTGGCCACCTTGTCCATGCAGGTGGTGGTTGGGCACTACAATGCTTCAGCCATTGCCCTACACCCTCTGCAGATGCATCCTGCCCAGTCCGCCCTATCCGGGCCATACCCACAATATCTTGCTCCTCATTATGCACATTTGCAGGCTAATGTTGATAATAGTGGGACATTGTGGGCCCAGTGAGGTGTAGGCAACCACGAAACATTGGATAGACATACACGCACACACACACCTATTGCAGCATTGTGCAAAGATAGAGGTGGTTGGCAACCCTGCCCACAGTGCCGACATTGCCAGACTGTGCAGGAGGTAGTAGTAGTGCTCCGGTGGTGACTGCAGCTCCGTGCTGGGGCCAACAGCCTGACTCTGCATGGAGCTTTGGATAGTGGAGCCTGTTTGAGTGGGTGTTTGCACCCCTTTTGGCCGCTGCTTTGGAGATTGCACATGTTGATGTTGTATCTGCATTGTAGGGTAAAATACAAGGACATGCTCTGCAGGATCCACAGCTAGGACCTGAACCTGTGACCCTTTGCTCCTGGACACACTGGCCGTGTGCACTGCACCACACTGTTGCCACAGAAGCACAGCAGTCTCTGGGGCTACCTTTACTTCTCCTCAGCCAGACCTTTTCTGTTGCACTGCATACCACGTACTGGTACAGGGCACGGCCTGGGTGCACTGCAGGCAGGTGCCACTGCCCCCTCCAGCACAAGCACACACCCCCCTGCCATGCTGCCTGTCCATATGTTGTCGATGAAGGTAGTGCCCAATCCCAGGCCATCCACTGTGCCAGTAGGCGGTCGCCTAGGGTGCAGGGTCTGGGGTGGGGAGGCATACATGGACATCCCCACATCCCCTCCCCATCACTGCCTACCAGTATTATGTCCCTTCCACATGGGGGAGGGGTGGCTTGGGGGATGTCAGGTCAGTGCCCTAGCAACCATTGGCTAGGGTGGACCAGGTAGATGTAGGTGGATTGTGTTTGGCCTTGGTCAGCTGCTGTCTTGCAGACTTCCAGTTTCTATGTTCCTATGTGCCACCTAGGTGACGGCCTACTCCACCCTTTGCCCCGGCTGCCCCTACTACATGTCCCGCCTGCAGCTCCCTATGCCCCATTTGCACAATCACCATAGTGGCCTTTCATACTTGGGTACTATGCTGTTCCTGTAAATGGAGCACTACTATCACTTTTCTTGGGCTCCCTTCCTATGTTGTACATTGCTGACACTTAAATGGTTTCACCCTCCTGCATATCTGCAGCTATTTATTTATTTAGCTACATTTATATCCCGCTTTTCACCGGGTCAAAGCGGTTTAACAAAAATGTAATGGTTATCTTTGTATGCTAAAAATGGATTTCCTTGGGTTCTAACTTTCTGTGTATGATTTCAAATATGAATATATGAAGCAGACAAGATCCTGTTTCTATAGTGCATGTTTACTACAGTTTTTAACATATGTTAATGAAATAAACATGTTAAGTGTCAACAGTACTTTTATTTCTAAGGGTGCTGTTGCACTTAATGCACGTCAAGTTCATTAACGCGTGTTCACCATTACTAAACATGCCCCTATGACTTGTTCTGCAACTAAGCCAATGACTTGCTAAAGAAGACTTGTTCAATGCCTTTCTATTTGTTTCTCAAATAAAATTTTCCATTAAAAAAAAATAAGAACAGGCATGCTGGGTCAGATTAAGGTCCATGAAGCCCAGCATCCTATCTCCAACAGTGGCAATCCAGGTCACAAGTACTCAGCAGATTCCAAAAAGTAAATTCATTTCTCATAGTTTTAGATCTATTTCTCAAAGCTCATTTTGCCACATTGCCTTGACTGATTTGATCTTTTATCCTGTTTCCCCTCTACTCAACATACCCCAAGCAAACCAGTTATTTACCCCAAGCAATTATTTATTTATTTATATTTTCCAGTGCCTACTATGCACTTACTTGGTTTGCAGCTTGTCGTGCTGTGAGGGCTTGCGTGCATCAGTGATACTGAGAGCTAAACTATCGGTAGTTTAACTACTGGCAGGGTCTCCCAAGATGGACAGGTCTCAGCTGAGGTGCCAGACGAAGACAAACCACCCATCTGGGCAGCAGCAGAATGGGATAGTGTTGACAGCGGAGGATCACATTTTTGTGACAACAGCAACAACACCAAACTTACACTGCGCGGAAGAAAGGCCAGGCAATCTACTTCTGTATCTTGCCATGAAAACCCAATGGATAGTTACAACAAAACAAATTGTGCTATGGTGCTGGAAGATGAGACCCCCAGGTCGGAAGGCACTCAACTAGCTACTGGGGAAGAGCTGAAGACTTTTCAGAGTAAAGCCAGCATTTATGATGTGGTTGGATCAAAGCCCTTGGGAAGTCTGACTGCTGATGTAGCTGCGCATGAAATGAGAGTCAGAAGCTGTAAAGATGTGTTATACATTGGAACATGGAACGTACGAAGCATGAACCAAGGGAAGTTGGAGGTGGTCAAGAATGAAATGGAACGTGTACAACTTGATCTGTTGGGTGTCAGCGAACTGAAATGGACTGGCATCGGGCACTTTGCATCAGATGATCACATGGTCTACTATGCTGGAAATGAAAGACAAAGAAGAAATGGTGTTGCATTTATAATAAAGAAGAAACTTGCAAGAACTGTTATGAAATACAATGCAGTCAGCGAACGCTTAATCTCTATTCGTCTATGAGGAATGCCTATCAACACAACTATAATTCAAGTACATGCCCCAACAACAGCTGCAGAAGAGAATGAAATTGAAGAGTTCTATGAACAAGTACAAGCTGAAATTGACAGAACATGCAAACAAGATATCCTGATAGTGATGGGTGACTGGAACACAAAAGCTGGCAACAAAGAAGAAGGCAAAGTAGTTGGAAAATATGGACTTGGCAGCAGAAATGAAGCTGGAGAAAGACTGATAGAATTTTGCAAGACCAACGATCTATTCATCTCAAACACCTTCTTCCATCAACACAAGCGGCGACTGTACACATGGACGTCACCCAATGGATTGTATAAAAATCAAATTGACTACATCTGTGGAAGTCAACGATGGAAAAGTTCTATAACATCAACAAAGACAAAACCTGGAGCTGACTGTGGTACAGATCATCAACTACTAGTATACAAACTCAAGCTAAAGTTGAAAAAGAACAAACCACTCATGAATGCAGCAAAATATGACCTTGAGAATATACCACTGGAATTTAAAGACTGCCTGCAAAATCGATTTGCTGCTTTAGATACAAATGGCAGAGCTCCAGAAGAGTTATGGAATGACATCAAGAAGGTTGTGTTGGAAGAAAGCGAGAAGTCTCTACAAAAGGTGAAAAAGCAAAAACGGCCAAAATGGATGACAGAAGAAACTCTGAAAATTGCCTAGAAACGCAGAGACGCTAAAGCCAGAGGATAAAGAAAGACAATAACAGAACTCAACAGAGATTTCCAACGTGCAGCAAGACAGGACAAGGAAAAGTACTACAATGACGCATGCAAGGAAATAGAAGCAGAAACTATTAGAGGAAGAACAAGATCGGCTTTCCTAAAGCTACGAGAGTTAAATAAAAAGTTCCAGCCTCGAATTGGAATGTTACAAGATGCTCAAGGTTCTATGTTGAATGATGCTGAGAAGATCAAGAAAAGGTGGAAGGAATATACAGAGTTTTTATATGATAAAGATCAAGTGGACCAACAGCCGTTTCAACCTGTACCTTATGATCGGGAACCACTGGTGATGAAAGAAGAAGTTGAAGCAGCATTGAAAGCCTTATCAAAGAACAAAGCACCAGGCATTGATAGCATTCCCATAGAAGTATTAGAGCAATCTGATGCAGCTGTTACCGTACTTACAAGACTCTGCCAAGAAATATGGAAGACATCATCATGGCCAACTGACTGGAAAAGATCTGTGTTTATACCAATACTAAAGAAAGGTGATCCAACTGATGGTGGAAATTATCGCACAATCGTTCTGATCCCACATGCCAGCAAGATTCTACTGAAGGTTATTCAAAAGAGACTACAACCATACCTGGAACAAGAACTACCTGACGTGCAAGCAGGGTTCAGGAAAGGGCGAGGAACGAGAGACATCACTGCAGATGTGAGATGGATCCTTGAAAAGACTAAAGAATACCAAAAGGATATCTATTTGTGCTTTATCGACTATAGCAAGGCTTTTGACTGTGTAAACCATGAGAAACTCTGGGCCACATTAAGAAGCATGGGTATACCAGAACACCTGATCGTACTCTTACACAATCTGTACATTGATCAAGAAGCAACAGTTTGAACAGAACAAGGAGAAACAGAATAGTTTAAAATAAGCAAAGGTGTAAGACAAGGCTGCATACTTTCCCCCTACCTGTTTAATTTATATGCAGAACAAATCATCAGAGAAGCAGGATTGTATGAAGACAACAGAGGTGTGAAGATTGGTGGAAGACTCATCAACAACCTTCGCTATGCTGATGATACCACATTACTGGCTGAAAGTGAAGATGATCTGAAACATTTGCTTCTCACAGAACATAGTCTCAAAATGGGCCTGCACCTTAATGTAAAGAAGACAAAGATCATGACAACTGGCATAATCAACAGGTTCATCATTGAAGGAGAAGAAATTGAAATCGTGAAAAACTTTAACCTACTTGGATCAACTATCAATAAAAAAGCAACAAGCAGTCAAGAAATCAGACGACGCATTGCTCTTGGCAGAATGGCTATGAAAGACCTAGATAAGATTCTCAAGAGCAGAGATGTCTCTCTCCATACAAAGATTCGACTTGTTCAAGCCATGGTATTTTCAATAACATCATATGGATGTGAAAGCTGACAGTGAAAAAGATAGACAGGAAGAAAATTGATGCCTTTGAATTTTGGTGCTGGCAGCGAATACTGTGTATACCATGGACTGCCCGAAGAACAAACCAGTCGGTACTAGAGGAAATCAAACCTAAGCTTTCTTTAGAAGCTCAGATGACAAGACTTCGACTTTCATACTTTGGACACATCATGCGAAGAGAGAGATCATTAGAGAAAGACATCATGCTTGGCAAGATAGAAGGTCAACGCAAAAGAGGAAGGCCAGCAATGAGATGGATTGATCCAATAACAGCAGCTACGGGTACCAGTCTGTCAACAATGAGCCGCCTGACTCAAAACTGAACACAATTTAGGATAGCTATCCAGAGGGTCACCATGAGTCGATTCCGACTCGACGGCACTTAACAACAACATGATCATTGGTTTAAGATTTCAAAGCAGTCTCAGAACAGTGGCTTTTCAATACGGCTATGGGAAAGCATGTCACACTGACTCAAGAAGTCAATTCCAGGCATACATGAAGCAAGACTGCGGAAATGCAGTATGAATGCATTTATAGGTGATCAGGAGAATCTTTAGCTATATGCAGAAGCTGGTCCGATGCTGCTAGATATGCAAGCCGTGCTTTGGCACAAAGTGACAACTTTAGGGGAACAACACAACAATACTGTAGGTAGTCACAGCTAGCTACACAAACTCACCGAAGCTCTAAATTGCCTCATCTTCACATCTAGCAAGTGTACAAATATACAGCCAGGCCAAATACTTCTTTTCAGCATGGCTCTGTTTATTTTTGTGTTTTAGCATTTAAGATGTTTTACTCACCTTGGGGATAATTTTACAAGGATGCATAGGTGGAATGTCCAAATAAGCACCTATTTTATAAAGAGAATAATAACAAAATGGAACATTATAACTTAACATCCAGTCTATATTGTTATATATTTTATAAACGTAAGACAACAAACAGTGGCGTTAATTCAGTCCGTTCATTGGCTTAAATATTTAATATGCCCATTATCATCATATTGCCTCTAAATATTTCTCTTCACAGTTTCACAAGCTGTGGAGACCAATTTTCATATCATTTAAATCAACTGAACTTATGAGTATCAAAAACTTGGAGACCAAAACACAATATCCCCTTTAACAAACCATATTGTCAAACCAGTTAAAAAATATCTTGTCAGCTCAATACTTCCTGTATTTCAGAAACATTAACAATTTCAGCAGTTGATCCAACATCAGTGTTACAGCAGAAGCCTGCTTCGAGCATCAGCTTCAGAAGATCAAGCTCTACATTGCAAAAAGAGGAATATGTTAATTCCAACTGCTCATATTATCTCTCCAAAAATTTTCAGTGTTTCAAAAAAGTGTCTGCGGGTGCCATTTTTAAAGAGGAAGGCCAGAATCCACTTCTGCAGACAGCACACCAGCATGCAATATGCAACCTGGGTTCAGTCTGCCGTATTAGACAATTTTTGTCTTATATGGCAGACCGACCCTGTCCGGTGCATCCCAGGATGCACCACGTGGGGTCAGTCACCACCATTTTCCAAGATTGTGGGTGGGAGCATGTGGGCATCACTCCTGCCTCCTCCCTTACTGCTAAGGTGCAGGGGGCATCCTAATGTTTCTGGAAATTTGGGGATGAGAAGTAGGGGCTACTGGGCCTCCAGGGTATTTTCTTAGTTTGTAGGGTGGGGGGGAGGGGATAAGGACCACTGGGCAATCAGGGTAGTTTCTTGTTAGGTTCAGGGAGTGGAGGGTAGGGGTTATTGGACTACCATGGAGGGATCAGGATTGGGGGGACTGTGATTGGGGGGAACATGATTGAGGGACTGTCTTGGTTAAATGAGGTGAAATGTCAAACTTCACATCAGATGACCTTTTCTTTAAGCAATCCGGCAAGCACACAAGTGCCGGCTTAGCATAAACCCCTATGTGCATGTGTCTGGCTTGCTCTCCTTGTTTAGTGCAGATTTTTTTCCACACAGCTTATTTGCATGTTGTTTGCTTACAGCATCGCTGTGCAAAATGTCGGCATTAAACTTGTGCTAGGAAACCCTGCACTAGAGCTTTAGAGCTGGGCTCTAGCACAGGGTTTCTGCATTGAGCTGTAAATGTGTATTTCATTTCTATGAGGCCCATTCCTCCTTCAGCTCTAGAGATGCACAGCCTCAGCATATATTCTTATAAACCACCTTGTAGGCCTAGAGTTCAATTGTTAAGATTGATAACATACCCTTTGCATCTGTATGATGGTCTAATTTTGGAATATTGGTATAATGGTCCACTTGACTATAAAGTAATATATTTTTTATGAGATGTGGTCACTAATGGAAAACAAGTGGTTTGGCAAAAGTGGTCTGTGATATATATCAGGAGATTATACCAGCATATTGTTAATATTGATCCTTTGTGGGATCCATTGTACATGCCAGCAAATACATAATTTACAAGAGGCTCCACATTCAGCAGAGCCTTTGGTAAAATGCTTAAGAAACCGTGAATACCCCAACTTGAATAATCCATTTCCTACCTAGATATCCTATGTAAAATGGGACTTTTATTGGTTTCCAAATACAGGGTTGTATTTGTATACATGTGTTGTCATATAAAAATTGGGTATGTTTAAAACTTTACAGAGTGCCAAGCTAAATATACAAGGCAGTCATTGAAGAGGTGTTTCCTTTACTCCCTTCTGAAGACAGAACCCAATCAGTATTATTTTAGAAGCTCTACTCATGTTTGGACATCTGAAAATGGGCAAAGAGATGTCCAAAGCATAGAGACATCCCCGGAGCCATTTTAGAAGCCGGGTATGTGGACGCCCCCAGCAGGAGAATGTCAAAATCAGAATGGGGCATGGTGTAGGTGTGGCAGAGACATTCCCAAGAACTAGGACATCCTCATCCAATTTGAGAAACATCCTGGACATCCCAAGCCACCCTCAGAGGTTCTAACTGCTCCAGACATGAATAAGCATCTGAAAGGGCTCATTTTGTCAGGCAAATATCTGGAGGATGTAGAGGAGGTACATTCATATCCCCTTTATTTTACAACTTGGCAATGAACACTGACAGGGAATAAGGGCTCATGTTTTCATTTTGCCGTGTCGCTGGATGTCCCCATATGCAACCTTGCTTGAGATAGACGTTCTTAACCTACGGTTTCATTGCAGGGACGCCTACATGGATACCGGCACGGGCATCCATGTCAGGGCATCTATGTTTCTAAAATCGGACTGAAAGAATCATCCCTGGTGTTTTTCTACACGTTCTGCCCTAGACATCACAGATTGCACTTGGACGCTCTTTCTAAAATGCCACTTCACATGTAGAAAACACCAAGAGCTGACCTGTCAATAGCACTTGATGCCCACGGTATCATTCATTGCACCTCCTTGTGTTAGAAAGAAAGGAATGGTTGAGAATTCTTGGTTAGTTACAAACAATTTAGCACCTATAACTACTCTGGCAGAACTTTACACTCTCATAAGTCATCCCCTTGTCCACAGATGAAAGATTAAACCTAGGTAGATTTATTAAACTGACATGTTAATAGAATTTTTAGACTTTTTTGGTAATAGTTCAGGTTTAATTTAATTTCACAGAATGGGGGAAGGGAAGTCCTGATATCCCAGCTAAAAATGCCCTTAGCAACTGTGCTAGATTCCCTTCCCCCTCCCCTCAGATATAATTCCAGTTTATTTGCATGAGACTTAGAAATGGCTAGCACAAAGATTGCAAATGTAATTAACACACTGACAGAAATACCTTGGAAGAAAACTATCACGATGCAATACTGCTGCACTTCACAGAGTACAAAGAGAAAAAAATGAACAAATTGCATTGCACTGATGTCTTACCATGACCCACTCAGCATCAGTACCATACCTGGGACATTTGGAGTTTTCTTATCCTAACCTTTTTAGCCTCTCCTCTATAGGGGTATCCTTCCATCCCCTTTACCATTTTGATGGCTCTTCTCTGTAGCTTTTCTAATAACACTATATCCTTTTTAAGATACAGCGACCAGAATTGCACACAATATTAAAGGTGTGGTCACACCATGAAATGATACAGAGGCATTATAATATCATTTGTTTTATTCTCCATTCCTTTCCTTATGATTCCTAGCATTCTATTTGCTTTCTTGGCTGCTGCTGCACACTGGACGGAGGGTTTCAACATGTTATCCACAATGACGCCTAAATCTTTTTCCTGGTTGGTGGTTCTTAATATGGAACCTTGCATCTGGTAACCATAGTTTGGGTTGTTTTTTCCTAGTTGCATAACTTTGCAGTTGTCCACATTAATTTTCATCTGCCATTTGAACATCCAGTCTTCCAATTTATTAAGGTCCTCTTGCAATTTTTTTACAATCCTTTTGGGTTTTAACAATTTTGAATAATTTTGTGTCATCTGCACATTTGATTACCTCACTTGTTATTCCCATTTCCAGATCATTTATGAATATGTCAAAAAGCAGCGGACCCAGCATAGATCCCTGGGGTACTCCACTATTCACCTTTCTCCATTTGGAAAATTGTCCATTTAGCCCTACCTTTTGCTTTCTATCTTTTAACCAGTTCCTGATCCACAATAGTACACTGTTGGAGTATGTTACTGCTAACACACTCCTTCAGTTTCCCCCTTCTAATGCACTTTTGCCTACAGATTTCCATCTTCTCCCTGTGTACACTCAGGTGCACATGTGGAACACTACACTTTCAGCTGCCCTCGATGCCCTTGCTCCCCTTCAGCCTTGTCCTGTCCCTCGTCACCCTCGCGCCACCCTTGGTTTCATCCTGGTCTCCTTCTACACCGCAAACATCTCCGTCGCGCCGAAAGGCTCTGGCGCAAACACCCATCTGCCTCCAACTTGGACCTCTTTCATTCTGCCCATCACCAATGTCATCTCCTCCTCCACTCTGCTAAAAAGGACTATTTTGCCACTCTCATCTCCTCCTCAACCAATTCCTCCCACCAGTTGTATTCTGTCTCCGTACCTTGTCTGCCCCTCATTCTTTGACCACTCCCTCCCCCTCCCTTGTCCCTCCAGACCCCGCCTCATTGGCCTCTTTCTTCACCTCCAAAGTCCACTCCCTCCGTCTCACTTTTCCTGCTTGCCCTCCTCTCCTCTCCTCCCTTCCCTCAGCCCCAGCCCCCTCCTCTCCTTCCTCTCCCTCCTCTCCCCTCCTCCTTCCCCCTCCTTCCTCTTCCTCGTTCCCTCCCCTCTCCCATCGTTGGTCCTCCTTCGAGCCTATCTCTGCCCCAGTCCTGTCTAAAACCTTCTTCTTAATTCGCAAGACCACCTGCTTCTCAGACCCTATTTCCTCCCATTGGCTTTTTGATCATTCTTTGGCCCTTTCTCCCCACATTCTTTCCATCATAAACTCTAGTCTTTCCTCTGGTACCTTTCCCACCCCCTGGAAGCATGCCATCATTCATCCCATTCCAAAAAAAGGATCCCCGGATCCGTCCTCTCCCTCCAGTTGGTGCCCAATTTCTAATCTCCCCTTCCTTTCTAAGCTCCTAGAAAAACTTGTCTTTGCCCAACAGTCCTCCCACCTCGAAGCTTCCCTCGCACTGCACCCTCGGCAATCTGGCTTCCGCCCCAACCACAGTACTGAATTCGTCCTTCTCTCTCTCCTCAATGAATTTCACACTGCTCATGATCATGGTTCTTCCTCCCTTGCTGTCACTCTTGATCTTTCCACCGCATTCGACCTCGTCGATCATCGCACCCTTATCTCTCGTCTGCACGACGCCGGCCTCTCAGGCACTGTTCTTCACTAGTTCTGCTCTTTCCTCTCAGGCCATTCCTTTTCTGTTCACACTGGGCCCCCCTCTTCCCCCTCCACCCCTCTTCCCCGTGGTGTCCCCTAGGGCTCTGTTCTCGCGCCTCTCTTATTCAATATTTTTCTTGCCCCCTCACTCTTCTAGTTCAACAACACAGAGTCTCTGCTTACTACTACACAGACGATATCTTTCTTCTTTACCACACCGACTCTGCCACCCCCGACATCTCTCCTCTCAATGATTGTCTCTCATCTGTGTCATCCTGGCTCTCCTCCAACTTCCTCCACATCAATCCTTCTAAATCTTCAACCATCTGGTTCACCGCTGGTAGCCCTGCCCCCCCCCCCATCTTGTTCCCCAGTTCTCCTCCTCTCCTATCCCAATAGTTTCCTCCTTGCACTATTTGGGTGTGACCCTTGACTCCTCACTATCCTTTAAAACTCACATTTCCTTGGTTGTCCAACGCTGCTTCTCTACCCTAAGACAACTCTGCTCTGTCCATCTTTTCCTCTCTTCCTCTGCCATCACCACCCTTCTTCTTTCCCTTGTCATCTCCCGCTTAGACTATCGCAATGTCTCCCTGGCCAGTCTTCCTCAATCACAGCTTCTATGCCTGCAACGAGTTCAGAATACTGCTGCCCGTATTCTTATCTGCTCTTCCCGCTTCGACCACATTACTCCTCTCCTCATCCGTTTGCATTGGCTTCCACTCACTTTTAGAATTCAATACAAGTTCCTCATCTTTGTCCATAAATCTATTCACACTGGCACTCCCCTCTACCTCGCCAATTTGGTCCGAGTCCACACCCCCCACCGCTCCCTCCGCTCCATACACGCAAACCGCATGTTCCTCCCCTCCCCATCCCAAGCCCACCTGGAATCCACCCGTTCCTCCGCCTTCTATTTCCTCGGCCCCCAACTCTGGAACTCGCTTCCCCCAGCCCTCCGTCTTGAATTTCAAGGCCAACTTAAAAACCCACCTCTTCTGTACAGCTTTCAACCTTCCTCTACCCCCATCTCCTCTTTCTCCCTCCCCTCGTTGATGCTTAACAGTCTGACCCCTTCCTCGCTTTTCTGCTCCTCATCTGTCCTCTACTAGCTACTACTCTATTCTTTCCTATCAAACATACTGGCATTCCTTTCCTTTTCTAGCAGCTTTGTTTTATTTTGTGAATCGCTCAGACGCTATTGTGATGGGCGGTATATCAAGTTTGCTAATAAACATAAACATAAACACTGCCTCCTATCCTATGACCTTTTAATTTCACCACGAGTCTCTCATGAGGGACCTTGTCAAAACACATGTATGATATCATGACTATAACTGTACAGCTTTGGCTCCATCACATCTCTGCAGTACATCTTACCCCTCAGATAGCCACCTGCAGGTGCAGGTATCACCTCATTTCCATATGTGCCCCATTTGCCCAGTTTGGATGATACCTGTCCAGTTGTTATCCACACATTTGTCTGGGGTATTATACAGTGATCTTTATTTATTTATTTAACAGTTTTTCTATACCACCTTTATCCAAGGCGGTTTACATCAAACAACATCACAATTACAGGGAATTGTTTTACATTAAACAGGGAATACAACTTGGAATTAAATAAAAGATAGATTATGTGGGGGGTATGAACTATTAACATGCTGGGATGGGTGTCGTTTTATGGGGGGGAATGGTTGGTTTGAGTTAGCAGTCCTTCTTTGTGGTATGTTGGCACTTACTGTAGCTTATGTTTTGTCATCAGGTCCATAGTATTCCCTGAATAGGTGTGTTTTTAGTTGTTTTTTTTAATTCAATGATAGATTTTGCTGATCTTATATTATCTGGTAGAGAGTTCCACATTGATGGAGCATACAAGAAGAATGCTCTGTTGCTGGTCTGCTGTGTGGTTTTGGTCCTGAGCGGGTGGATGTTCAGGAGGTTTTGATTGGAAGCTCTTCTTGGTCTTGTAGAGTATGTAGCTGTGATTAGCTCAGAAAGGCATGGAGCTGAGAGGTTGTGAAGGATCTTGAAGGTGGTAGTGATGGCTCTGTATGAAAAGATACTCTGCGCCCCCCTCACCAGCAACACTGCAGGGCTCTTGGAATAACGGAAAACCGCACTCAAAGCAATGAGAAGGAATCTAAGAGACAGTAATAAAATACCACACACTTCTATATATATATAGATACACCAAAGCTTTGCGGAGAGAAACAAATAGAAACAAGTTCTCTTAGTTTACTCTAACTATTAGCTATGGTTTACTTTATTTATAAGGCTCTTTTGGAGGATACAGCATAATTTCACTTTATTGTTCTACGTCAGATATTATGTATTCATCACATCATAGGCCAATTTCTAATCAGCATAGGTCAGTATGAGGAGACATACATGTATTCCAAGACATAACTGTTTACTGCTGACTGCTTGATATCTAGTAAACCTGAGACTGAAAGGCTGGAGGACAAGCTGCCCTTTTTCTTATTTCACATAGCTTACAGGACTTGTACCTCTTCACCTACTTAGTAAGCAAATATATGAAGTTTATTTCTAAGCAAAGTTCTGAACAAATTTAACTCTTTCTCAGGTTTTATTAGACAGTCTGGTTGTGTACACCGCCCTGTACAGACAAGCTTACTTTCAGTCCCTCCTCTGATTCTGTAAAGAATCATTCCCAAAGTAAGGAAACTCAGACATTGCCATTAAAGTGGAATTAAAACTAGATTCTGGGTCAATCTGTAACATCATTGTAGGGGTCAGTGATTCCACTGATTTCTTACAGCAGGCTGATATTACACAGAGAATTAATACTCCTAGAATGAGAATCCCCAAAAAGCCAAGTAATGATGCTAACATGCCTTGCAAAGGCCTGGATAATGAATTCCAAAACGAAGAAACAGAATCAAATAGATCTGAAAAAGAACTTACATAACTATCACTTGAAACAAAAGTACGGTTTCTAACTTTATCTAATAGGCCTTTTACTATTTTCCCATTATTATCAAGCATACTACAACAAAAACCAACTATTACTCCACACACACCATTTTCCTTTGCTAGGAGATAGTCTAAAGCCATTCGGTTCTGGGCTGCATAAGCTGACACTTTGTTCACTGCACCTTGCAATACACGAATTGCCTCAGTGAGATCCAGGGCTGTAAGTTCAACAACTGCCTGTAGTCGCATAATCTGGGTACCATATTCTCTAGTGGGTGCTATAGCTCCAAAGGTTGAAAGCCACACAGTACCTGTGAATGCATCTATTTGAGATTTAGTTAAAGGTTTTGTAGTGTCTACCAGTTGTTGAGCAGCCTCTATGGCCTTATCCTGTGAAGAAACATCCCTTTTTCTTCTAAAAGAATTGTTCAGGGTTGATAATAAAGTAATGTTCTGGTAAGGTACAAATCGCCACGGGGTATATAATTGGGCTATATAACAACCTCTGGGAAGCTCTGTATACGCAAACGTACCACACACAAAATAATCTCCTTCTAAAGCCACTAAGCCATCTTCCCAGATTGTCAAATTCTGGGGACAAGATATATTCTGGATACAATTATTCAAAGCCCACTGAGTCATGTCCATTTCATTAAGCCCTCCAGACAAATTACGTTTCCAGGGATGATAATACCCTAGTAAAGGGAAACTCCAGTTAGGTATGTTTAGCTCTGAACTAGAGTCATTCAAAGGGTAGCCAGAACTATTATATTGTAGTAATTTATAATCATGCACCTGGTTCCCTTGAACTGACATTAATTGTACTACTGAAATATAAGAGTTTCCTACATGGGATTTCTTATACTAGATAGAAGAATTATGCAGCATTACTATTCTACAAACGTTCCATGGAGTATCCGCTACCTTTCTTCCCTTACCCTGAGCCATAAAACATATTGGAGGATGTTGAAGAGGCATAGAACTAACTATTCTAGGTTCTGGGTTTGTATGAGACCATTGTACAGCAGTTAGATTAAAAGCTATGTCACGAAACTCCTCAAAGGTCCTAGACCTAACCCTAGGTAGAAATCCATGCTGAGTAGCTGTCACAGATGGAAGACACACTGCACAATCTGATAAATTAAAATGTTTTGTCACTGAGTGTACCTGTGACTCAAAAATATTTGAATATTCCTCATAACATTCCCAAGGTTCTAACTGCAGCACTGCTTTGCTACCACTAATATGCCTCAGCACAACTAAGATTAGATATAAAAACATTCTTAGCAAAACTTTTAAATATCTAAAACTATAATTACTTAAAAATATACTAAATCAAAACTGAAAATATACCTACTCTTCTTAATACTCTCCTTTATATAATGAAGATATATACTATAGCTATAATTAGCCTCTAAGGGGTATGTTTACTAAACTGCGTTAGTGCAATTCGCGTTAGGAGCCGCGGTAGTGACAGAAACCCCAAATAAGGACATGGGCGGTACATCGTCACCACTAACGCGCGTTAAAAAAACTAACGAGCGTTACCGGGCGCAGTGGCGCATTACTGCGCGTTAAACGTAAGAAGACGTACAGACACAAAGCACTGAAACAGAGCTGTAGCACAATGGTTACGGTACTGACCGCTGTTACAGGCAGCATGGGTTCGAGTCCCCAGTGTGCCTAACGCAGAAGGCTGTCCCAGGCATTACCCTGTACATTACAGAGGGAAAGAGGAGGCATGTTTTTCGTTACATTGAGTATTGGTGTCAGAAAAACACTCTCGGAGTGTGCCTAGCCACGTACGTTGGTGCGTGCGAGGCTGCGTGCATTGGTATGCGCGTACAATCGTGCGTGGGTACGTGTGTTTTTACGTGCGTGGGTACGTGTGTTTTTACCAGTGTGGGCATCTTATATTACAGACTCTGTATGGTGTTTTGCACCTATGCATTATGCTAACAGATGTACGTGTGATGGCCTATGGTTTATCAGAGCCTGTGAGCAGGTGCTGGAGTTTCACAGTGTTGGATTGTGCCAGTCACACCCATGATGCACTGCACATGCAAATCAGCTGTCCACAGATACACACCATGGGGAATGCACCCCCACAGCACCTCAGCCTGGTAGGGGGAACTGACCATGTGCACCCCCACAGCACCTCGGCCTGATAGGGGGTACTGACCGTGTGTTGTACTGGCACAGAGTAGCTACACACCGTCACATTGTGCGGGTACTGTGCTCACCCCGAGGGTGCAGTGAGGCGCCCAGCACTAGGTCCACAGCACCGTCCATGCCTGAAAGAGGCCATGGCACAGGTCCAAAGCAGTGTTACTGTGTGAGATAGGTAGTTTCTGCAGGAACACCTTGGACATCTCTGTCTGTTTCAGTCAGGTGTAGCCCCCATGCACCACCCCCCCCCCCCCCGACCAAGGGTGGCAAACAGGGTCCCCCATCAAAAGATCCACAGTCTACCTCCCTGCAAAGGTGGCAGTAGAGGGGAACATTAACCCTAGTCCTGCTGAGGAACAGACACCCCACAGGGCAGTCAATGCAGCTCTGTACACAGCCATAACACAATAGCAGACAGACATTAGGCCTGGATATGCTATGCTGCACCCCACCACTATCTGATATTCCCCTGGTGCAAGCCATCAGCCACTGCAAGCCACTCCATCACAATACCTACCAGCTGCAAACAGTCTGCTAGTGCCCAGTGGAGATGCCTGCACCCAGAACTGGGATGTCAGCATACACAGCAAGCAGATACATCAGTGACTGGGCCCCAAAAGGAAACCCATAATTATCACATGAGAGAAATACTAGATAGCACTATGGGAGTGCCTAGCCATGCTGTGGTCACTGCACAGTCAGGGTGAGAGTGATCTCTCAGCAGGATATACTGAGGTCACCCTGTCTGTGTGGGTGGTGGCCGGGCACTACAATGTGCCTGTCACTGCCCTATGCCCTGTGCAGATGCACCCTGGCCAGGCCACCCTGTCCGGCCTATACCCATGGTATCTTGCTCCTCATTATGCACATTGGCAGCCCAATACTGGCAACATTGCTGGCAGTGTGGGCTGTGGAAGGTGTTTGCAGCCACCACACACTGGATAGACAGACAGCCACCCCCACACCTATGCCAGCATTGTGCTACTATAGAGGTGGTCAGCAGCCATACCCACCACACCAGTTCTGGGCATAGTACAGGCATGGATATGGTACACAAGACTGTTGGGGGGTCACTCCCCAGGGTGGTGAACACTGTCAGAGACCAGACCTGCAGCACACACCGCAGACATCAGAATGATTGTTATGGTGGAGCTCAATGAGCAAAATGTGCTTAACGTAGGAATTGATATCTGCCAGTTATCAGAGGAAACGTTTGATAGCTGTGTACCATATACCCAGGTGTAGGGTGGCATTGCTAAGGTATGCAACTGCTAGTATTGGGAGATACAGGCAGGGCCCAATGTCTTGCCTCTCCAGGTGGCATTGGCCAATGGGGCCTGTGGGTGGGTGTGTGGCCCTGTTGGCTGCTGCTTTGCGGCAGAGTTCCCCAACTCCAGTCCTGGTGTTCCAAACACTGTTCGGGTTTTCATGCTGTCCCTCATAAATATGCATGAGCTACATCTGCATACCATGGGGGTGGTGCATAGCTATGCAGCACAGGCATCTTTATTAGAGGCAGCATGAAACCGGAATGGTGTGGGGCCCTCCAGGACTGCATTTGCGGGACTCTGCTTTAGGTAATGTGCCTGTTTCTGGTGTCTGTGTTTGGTGTGGTAAAATATAGGACATGCATATGTTCTCTGCAATAAAGGAGTGTCTTTACTATCACTGTTTAGTGGTGGGTAAAACTATGGGGACTGGGTTGGCAGGAGCCCCAGCTGTAATTTGAACCTGTGACCCTCTGGTCTTACAGGCACTGGCTGTGTCTGTTGCACCACACTGTGGCCACAGAGATGGTGCAGTCCCTGGAGTTAGTTAAACCGGCCTGACGAGTCAGAAACCCTGCTCTGCAACAGGTTTACTGTGGCCTCATTTACCTTGTATGCAGACAAAGGTGCACATAAACCTCAGAAAAGACCTCACAAAAGGGGCACACACCCATAATCAAGCTGGGCAACAATGATATCATTGGGAAACATTACACAACACTCCCAGGACAGCTCCATTAGAATGAAATGATCTTTGAAAGGGTCTGCGGAGCGTAGACCCTTCCACACATCATTTATTTTTTTATTGGTGCTTTCCAGGGAGTGTTGTTCCTTGTTGCCCATTGCTATCACTGTTGCCCAGCTGAATTATGCTTTTTAAAATGTTTCTTGTGGTCATTTTTAACGTTTTATGTGAAATTTTGTTCTGTGCACATGTATCACACTGCTCACGTTTTGTGGGTTTCCCCGGTTTTTCTGTACATTGCTGACCGAAATGGTTTCTCTTCCCTTTAAATGCCTTTAACGACAGGTTTTCATTCGCGTTGGAATTGAGCTCAGAAATTCAGCGCGTTAGTATGAGGGGAGCCTCTCCCCGCCCACTCTCTGCCCATTGACCCCTTCTCTCCGCCCACTCTCCACCTTCTGCGCTGTTTTAACGCGCCGCGGGACTTTACGATCGTTAACTATGCTTAACGCGCGTAGTATTATGTTAACGGTCGTTAGCGCGTTGGTATGCGCGTTATACGGCACTTACGGTCGTTAACGTCGTATAACGCGCGTTAGTCACGTTTACCGCACTTTAGTAAACATCCCCCTAAGTCTCAATAAGTTTATGAAGTAGAGGTTAAGTACCTAAAGGTCATTACATATATATCAGGAAAATACTAATCTAAACTGACCTCATCCCTCTAAGCAATACTATAAATGCCGAACAAAAACATTTTGCATGAATAGTCCATTCAGAATTTACTTAATACAATAATCTTTTTCTGTGATGTCACCATTGTTCTCTCTGAAAGTACTTTAAATCATAAAAATCTTTTTCTGCAATATCACTGTTGTCCGAGGAGTCTGCGTTGTATTTCTTGAATCATGGATGCGGAGAACCACCTTCTGGATCTTGTGAGGAAGCCTTCTTACACTGCGTAAGATGTATCCAACGAGAATGTCCTTCCACTTTACAGGCTGAATATCCCACCAGAAGTACACGGAATGGACCTAGGAATTTTGGAGCCAGAAGCGTCTTTGGATGCAAATTCTTAATCAGGACTCAATCCCCTGGTTTCATGTCCGGATGTGATGATTCTGGAGGAGCATCTTGTTGCGGATGCACCTTCAATAAATGGGAAACAGACAGGACTGAGTGCAATCGTGCACAATAAGTTAAGATATCGCTGCGCAACCACTGGGGGTCTGGGATAACTGCCAAGGCATGTGGAGAAGTAGCTGGACGTCCAGTAACTATTTCATATGGTGTCAGACCTCCTCGAGTGCGCTGGGGGGAGTTACGCACCGCCATAAGGGCAAAAGGAAGGGCTTCTGTCCAATCTGTAGCCCAATCCTGTGTCATAGTGCGCAAGAAACCTTTGAGAGTCCTATTCATCCGCTCCACTTGGCCAGAGCTTTGCGGATGATAGGGTGTGTGTAGTTGTCTTTTTACACCAAACCAATTTTCAATATCCTCCCAGACAAGTGCAATGAAGGCCGGACCTTGATCAGAAGAAAGAACAAAAGGTACACCCCAGACAGGAATAAACTGAGTGAGCAACAATCTTATGGCAACCCCAGCTGTCATACTGGTAGTGGGATAAGCCTCCACCCAACCAGAGAAAAGACAAGTGATCACCAACAAATACCGCCTCCCCCCTCTGGCAAAGGGCAAATCAGTAAAATCAAGCTGCAAAATCAGAAATGGGCCAGAGGGTCTGGGAAGAGCAGCAGCAATCCTCAGAAGGAGCCCCACCCTGCCAGCCTGCAAACAATCCAAGCAAGCAGCATACACAGCCTGTGCCACAGAAACAAACTTTGGGTGATACCACAAAACCGCAAAGGCATGAGTCATGGCTGCAGCGGATAAGTGAAGTTTATGATGCAGGAACAGAGCAATCGGAAACAAAAGAGAGTCAGGGCAAATGAGTAGGTGCTCCTTCCTCCAGTAGCCCTGAGTATCACAGTATGCACCCCATGAAGTCCATAGAGTTTTGGTTTCAAGGGAAGTGTCTTGATACTGCTGTAAAAGAGAGGACAGGGAGAACAAAGTCATGTTAGAAGGCTTTAAATACAGCAGCGTTGGTGACACTAATGCCTGAAGAGCAGCCTTCCGCGTTTCTTGGTCTGCAAAACGATTGCCCTTTGAAACTAAATCACCAGCAGAGGAATGTCCTTTACATTTCAAAGCTGCAACTTGTGCTGGCAAAAGAACAGCTTGTAACAGGCAGTGAATGTGTTTAGCATGTTTAATTGGTTTATTAGCAGAAGTTAAAAATCCTCGTTGCAACCAAATATTACCAAAATCTCATAGCACACTCATTGAATAGGAGCTATCTGAATATATATTTGCTAGAAGATATCTAGAGAGTTCAAGAGCATGTGTCAATGCAAAAACGTCTGCTAACTGGGCACTAGAAAATGGCAGAGAAGCTGATTCAACCACATCATCAATTGTGGTTACTGCATAGCCCACACAAAGTTTTCCCATTGCATCTCTGAAAGCCGAACCATCCACAAATAAGGTGACATCCGGGGCTGGCAGGGGTACAGGTGAGAGATCAGGTCTAGCACGGGAAGATGTTCAAATACTTTGAAAACAATCATGGGACCCATCCTCCTCCACCAGATCTGCCAAAGGAGCCAGGAGCGTAGATGGATTGCATATGGACGTAGTACATATTTTTACATGAGACTGAGAAACTATCAATTCCAGAGTCAACAAACGTGTGGAAGATAAAGGTTGAGTTTTAGTTAAATGGAGCAACCTAGAAACAGAATGTGCCACATATACCCCAAGAGGGTGCTGTAACACTAAAAAATCAGTAATTTCAATTGCAAATGCCACCGATATTAAACTGCGCAAGCATGGAGGAAGTCCCAAAGTCACTGAATCAAACCGCTTTGAAAAATATCCTATCAGCTTGCGACCAGTTGGAAATGCTTGCAAAAGCACACATGTAGCAGATATAGCTGAACTAGCCACATATAATTTGAATGTTAAAGAATAGTCTGGAAAAGACAAACATGGTGTAGTGCTTAGTGCAGTCTTTAAATTTACAAAAGCTTCCCACTGTGATAACGTAGGTACAATGAGACCCTGTGGACCCTCTTTCCCAATCAACGCATAAAGTGGAGCTGTAAGGTCTGAAAAATTAGCTATCCACTGTTTACAGAAAATCAATAATCCCAGAAATCTATGTAACAACACTGGTGTCGCTGGAAAAGACAATGATAAAATAGGTTTCAATCTGGCAGAAGTAATTGCACGACAAGCTAGAGTTAGAACAACACCCAGAAAAATAACATTTTGAGATACAAATTGCAATTTAGACAAATTAACTTTCAGTCCTAATTTAGCAATATGAGCTAATAAAGACAAAGGGGTATGCTTACTAAACTCCGTTGCTGTGCGGGTCCCCGTTAGTGTGCGTGTGCCATATAAGGGAGGAGTGGTCTAGTGGTTAGGACAAGGTACTTCAGGCCGGAGGGCCGGGGGTTCAAGTCCCACCTGGGGACAGCAATCTCAGGCCAGAGGGACTGGGATTTCTAGTCCTATAGGCACTCCTTGTGGTCTTGGGCAAGCCACTTAACCCTCCATTGCCCATGTTCCCTGTATGTATTAACGTATGTGTGTCATATCCCCTCATGTTAAATGTATCCCCCAATTGACCGCTTTGACCCAGTGAAAAGCGGAATATAAATACAGCTAAATAAAAAAAATAAAATAAAATAAAAATAAGGAGTGGGAGGTTCAGGCAGAAAAAAGAAAAAAACTCGACCGTACGTGTGTGCGTCGCGCTAATGTGCGGGGCCCACATTAGCGCGTGGGAAGGCTAAGTGGGGCGATGCTGCATAACCACACAACAGAGCCATAGTACAACAGTGAAGACACTGACCTATGGTGCAGGGGCCATGGGTTCAAACCCCCATTGCGCTTGACAAAAACGACCAGCTGAGGCATCAACTTTTATGGGCAAAAGTGGTGTAGGAGGCATAATGATTATGGGCGGCAGAAGGCGGCGCACTCTTTTTTTATACGGCATGAGGCGGTGCACTGTTCATTGTGGGCGGCAGATGGCGGCGCGCTGTTAAGGTTGGGCGGCAGAGGGCGGCGCGCTGATAAAATTGGGCAACAGAAGACGGCGAGCCGGTGGGCAGAAGGCGACGCGCTGATGTGTGAGGGGGTAGCCCAATAGTGGGTGGGATAAGTGGCGCGCTGATGTGCAAATAACAGGAATGGAGCCATAGCACAATGGTTAAGACACTGACCACTTGTGCAGGCATCATGGGTTCCATTCCCCACAGTGCCCATTGAAGACAGCTGGCTGAGGCATTATTTTAAGGGGCATGCCCATGTTGGGCGGCATAAGGCAGCGTGCTGTTAATTTTGTGTGCCACAAGACGGCGCGCTGATGGCTACAAGGCTGCACGCTGCTGCTCAAACACAGGACCAGAGCCACAGCACAATGGTGAAGACACTGAGCAGTGGTGCAGGGACCAGGGGTTCAATCCCTCACAATGGCCAGTGAAAAAGGCTAGCTGAGGCAGTATGTTATATGTTGTGGAGTGCTGTAGGAGGCTTTTTAATTTTATTTTGTGATAACTACAAGCAAACGCACTCTCACAGCATATTAATATAAGGCGGCCCATAAGGCACATGTTACAGTGCACCGTCCGCCAAGGCACCCTAGAATGTCCCCTATAGGGCAGCATGTATGTTGCAACACAGGAGAATGTATAGTGCACCCTATATGGCTGGCAACCATAACGTGCCCTATAGGGCGCCCCATAAAGCACCCTCAGAGGCACCTTATGGGTACAGTACACTGAGGGTGTCATTGCTGGCAGCAACATATGTACAGTAAATTAAAATAACTCTTTGGACACCCCTATCACAGAACTCCACTGTGGGTTTGAACCCATGACATCTGGCTGCACAGGCAGTGACATAACCATTGGGCTACAGCTCTATAGCTGTAAGCAGCCCCTGGCTGGCTGCAGATAGCCTGTACGTCACCTCACTGACAGTCTGCTCTTGTGAACCACCCATACCCATGATGCACTGCAATGCAAATCAGCTGACCACGATTGAACACAGGATGGGAAATGCACCCCTAAAGCTCCCCGGCCTGGTAGGGGGAAGTGTCCGTGTGTACCCACACAGCACCTCGGCCTGGTAGGGTGTCCTGAGTGGGTGGACAAACGGCAAAGAGTAGCTAAACACCATCACATTGTGCGGTTACTGTGCTCACCCTGGGTGTGAGTGTGAGATGTTGCGCCCAGGACCAGGTCCACAACACCAGCCATGGCTGAATGCGGCCATGTCAGAGCTCCAAAGCAGCAATAACCTGTGGAATAGGTAGGTGCTGCATAAACATTTTGGAGAACTCTGTCTGGCTCAGTTAGTGGGTCCCCCCCCCCCCATGTGGATAAAACAGGGCTTCCCCTCAACAGATCCCCACCCCACCCTCCCCTGCACTAATGGCAGTACAGTGGACCATCAACCCCAGTCCTGCTAGGGAACAGACACCCTACAGGGCAGTCCAAGCAGCTCCACACACATCCATAACACAATATCAGACAGACATTAGGCCTGGATATTCACAGATGCACCCCACCACTATCTGATATTCACCTGCAGCAAGCCAACGGCCACTGCACCCTGCAAGGCACTCCATCACAACACATACCAGCTGTGAACAGTCTGTTCGCTGGTCCTGATGGACATGCATGCACCCACAACTGGGGTGGCAGCACACACAGGCAGATAAGTCCATGAAGAGGCCCCCCACAGGACACCCATACATATCACATGAGAGAATCACAATATAGCACTATGGGGGTGCCTAGCCATGCTGCCGTCACTGCACACTCAGGGTGAGAGTGATCTCCCAGCAGCACATACAGAGGTCACCCTGTCTGTGTAGGTGTTGGCCGGGCACTACCATGCCCCTGCCAGTGCCCTATGCCCTGTGCAGCTGCATCCTGGTCAGTCCACTCTGTCTGAGATATACCCATGGTCCCTTGCTACTCATTATGCACATTGGCAGGCCAATACTGGCAACAGTGTTGGCAGTGTGGGCTGTGGAAGGGGCTTGCAGCCAACACCCACTGTATAGACAGACACACATGTCCACACCTATGCCATCATGGTGCTACTATTGAGGAGGTAATTAGCCTTGCCCACCAAACCGGTGCTGGGCACGGCAAGGCATGGATATGCTATGCAGTACTGCTGGGGGTCACTCCCCAGGGTGGTAAACACCGTCAGCGGCAAGGGCTGGAGCACGCACCACAAACACCGAACAGATTGTTCGGATGGGGTCAACTAGCAGTATGTGCGTAATGTATGGATATCTATCTGCCAGTACTCCTAGCAAGCGTCTCAGAGCTGTGTACCGTATACCTCAGGTGTAGGGTGACATTGCTAAGGTATGCAGGTGCTAGTATTGGGAGATGCACGTAGGGTCTAATGTTCTGCCTCTCCAGGAGACATTGGCCAATGGGGCCTGTGGGGGTGTGTGTGGGTGTGTCTGGCCCTGTTGGCTGCTGCTTTACGGCAGAGATTCCCAACTCCAGTCCAGGTTTCCATCACACTGTTCGGGTTTTCCTGCTGTTCCTCATGAATATGCATGAGCTACATCTACATGCCATGGGGGTGGTGCATAGATATACAGCACAGGCATTTGTATGAGTGGCAGCATGGAACCTGACTGGGTGTGGCCCACCAGGACTGCATTTGGGGGATTCTGCTCTAGGTACTGCCCCTGTACATGGTGTCTGTGCTCAGTGGGGTAAATGATAGACGTAGTACCATTGCATATGTCCTCACCATGAAAGGTTTGTCCTTACTATCACTGTGTAGTTGTGGGAAAAATATGTGGGCAGGATTGGCGGTAGCCCCAGCTGGGCTTTGAACCTGTGACCCTCTGTTCTTGCATGCACTGTCTGTGTGCACTGCACCACCGTGTAGCCACAGATTGGCTGGATTCCCTGGAATGTCCATGCCTGTGGATCCGGCAGGGCCTGTCTGTTGCAGTGGACTGTGCCAGCCTGCACATGGCTAGGCCTCTGTCTTCTGTGGCTAGCAGCCACTGCCCCCTGCACCACACGTACTGGTCCGCCAACATGCTGGCATGAGCTTCTCTCAGAAAAAGCAGATGACCTGATTGCAATGTGGCAGTACGGGACTGCATTTGGGGGACTTGGCTGTAGGTAATGCCCATTGTTGTGGTGTGTGTGCGGTGTTGGGTAAAATATGGGTGTTTCCCCCATGCTTATGTTTCCTGCAATACAGGGGTGTCTGCGCTATCTTTGTTTAGTGGTGGGTAAAATATAGGGACTGGGCTGGCAAGTGCCCCAGCTGGGATTTGAACCTCTGGCCCTCTAGTCCTAGAAGTAATGGCTCTGTCTGCTGCACCACACTATGGCCACAGAGACAGTGCAGCCCCTGGAGGTAGTAAACCTGGCAGGATGGAGTCAAAAACCCTGCTCTACGCATTTTTACTGTGGGCACATGCACCCTGTCTGGTGACAAACGTGCACATAAACCCCGGAAATGACCACGGCAAATGGGGGACACAATATCACCATGCTGGGCAACAGTGATATTAATGGGCAGCCATAGAAGACACTCCCAGGAAAGCTCCAACAAAAAGGAAATGTTTTTGGAAGAGTCTCCGCTCCGTACACCTTTCCAAAATACATTTCTCTTTTGCTGGAGGTTTCCTGGGTGTGTTTGTTGGTTTTTCCCATTACTATAACTGTTCCCCAGCTGAATTACTATTTTTACAAGTTTTGTTGTGGCCCTTTTCTATTTTTATTTCCACTTTTGGGCTGTGCACATGTATCACACTGCTCACGTTTTGCAGGTTTCCCCGGTTTTGCTGTACATTGCTGACGGAAATGGTTTCTCTTCCCTTTAAATGCATTCTACCGCGAGTAATTCACTCACGCTATTTTTTTTTGGAGATTCAGCACCAATAATGTGCGGGGCGCCTCTCCCCTCCCCTTCCCCGCCCATTAACCCCTTCTCTCCGCCCCTCCGGGGCCTTCCTCCGCCCTCCATTAGCCTTTCCACGCCTCTATCGGACATTTGCGGGCCCGTACTTGTGCGGCAACCGTTACTGTGACGCGCAAGTGTGCGGGGCTTCATCGCACATTTGCGGGGCGTTTAAGCGCTCTTAAGTACAGCTTTTAGTGCGCTATTTTGCGGCACGCAAATTAGCGGTTTTTAGTAAACATGCCCCAAAGAGTCTAATAGACAAATCTCATAACTTGGTGAACACAAAAGCAAATCATCCACATATTGAATTAAAGAGGATTGGTCAAGCTTCACATCTAATAATGCAGTTCTTAGAGCCTGCGAAAAGTAAGCAGGACTGTCAGTGTAGCCCTGGCATAGCGTAGTCCATGTATACTGCTGATTGTCAAAATGAAAAGCAAATAAAAATTGGTTTTATTTGCTAATTTTCACTGAAAAATAAGCAGAACTCAAATCTACAACAGAAAACCAGGTAGTTTCTGGAGGTACCTGTGTCCAGATATCATGCGGATTAGGTACCAAGGGAAAGATTGGCAAAATTACCTTGTTAACAGCTCGCAGATCTTGCACAAATCGATAAGTCTTGCCGTCAGCTTTCAGTACAGGAAGAATTGGAGTATTACATGGCGACGTAGTAGGATAGATGACACCTTGCATCTGTAAATCTTCAATTACCGGTCGAATTCCATCTATAGCAGCTGCTGATAGTGGATACTGTTTGAGTCTAGGAAGTTGTACTCCAGGTTTTACGGTAATCTTCACAGGAGGAATTGAGAGGCATCCGACATTGGATCCTGGAACCGCCCACAGAGTAGATGGAAGTCTTCCGAGAGCAGGATGAATAGCTTTGACATCCGCAGGGGGCTGCACTTCAGAGAGAGAATACAACTGAAAATGTAACTTTCCACTCATCCAGGATAAAGTTGCATGATGAGAAGCCAGGAAATCACGACCCAAAAGATTCACTGGTAATGTGTCTCCTACCAGAAGGTTAGTAGGGTACACAGTCTCTCCAGTCTGCAAAGGCAAAGCTTCAAGTTTACGGTGAGGAATTATCTTACCTTCAATGCCTTCACAATGCACGGTTGGAGCTTGTGCTAGCTGAGTTTGATAAACTTCAGGTAGATCCTGTAGACGCAGCGCAGATGTAGAAGCTTCCGAATCAATGATGAATTTCACAGTAGAGCCTCCCCGTTTAGCTTCTAACTCACCCTGAAAAGTTACATTCAGATTCAATAATAGTCATGCATCCCAAGAATCACAGTCTTCTGGGTTAGAAAAACATTGATATACAGGAGTGAACTCAGCAGGTGGGGGAGGAAGGCACTCAGCTCTCTGGCCATCCAAATTCCGATTCTGTGGACAGTCTCGCTGTAAATGTCCACACTCACCACATGCATAACAAGCATGCATTCCTCTGGCTTGTCCACGCCCTTGCTGAGAATTGCCTCGCTGAGAATAGTTTCCTCTGAACCTGTCTCTCCCCCGCTCCCTTCCCAGGGCTGGATGCATAGAAGCAATTTGTAAATTAAGCAGTTTAGTCTTCTTTACATCTAATCTGGTTTGTTGTTCCTGCAATTCCTTGAGATATTTCAATTCACTGTACCGTGCACCCTCCAAAATTGCATCAGCTGATCTAGCAGGCCAATCTATTATTGAAGTTTCCAAAATTTCTTTTATTCTTGGAATCAAACCACTTACAAAAATATTAGTAAATCCTGAAGGTGTATCTTCTGTCTCGCCAGAATAATCCTTAAACGCTAGCATACACCTAGTGTGAAAAGCTGTAACTTTCTCACCCCTTTCCTGTGTTAAAGAAGTGAGTTTTGACCAATCCTTCACAGGCTTACATACTGTTTTAAGAGATTCTAACAATTTTTCTCTACATAGAACAAATTTATCTCTTTGTGTCTGTTCTTGAAGATCTGTTACAGGGTCTGTCTGTGGCCATACCCAATTATCATCTCTAATTGGATGAGTTACCTTATGAAAATCAGCTGGATTAATGAAAACAGATCTGAGTAGATTATCTAGATCTGCCCAAGTAGGATTATAACTATTAATTATTTGAGACCATAAGGACACAAATCTACCTGAATTTTCCCTGTAATCAGGAAAGGTTTTAGCCAAATCAAATACTTCTTTAGGACTCCAATTTGCAGGTACAGTCATTGCACCTGTAGGTCCTGTTGGATATACACGAAAAGGATATGCAGGTACTATATCTTCTTCTACAGGTTTTGCAGTTGCAGAACATGGATCATTATGTTGGCGTAAAACAGTCTGAAGAAAACTTATATCACCATATAATTGATCACATTTTTCCTTATAGGTTATAAAATGCTTATCCAGATCTTTCTCAATATTATCAATAAGTTTACTAGAAATTCCCAATTCCTTTGTAGCAGAAATATTATTCCTTACTATTCCCTTTAAGGTTTCTATCATATGTACAATACTTTCTATCTCACGGCTAAGAAGTGCATTCACTTCTCTAAGCTGAGAAACAGTACAATTACTGAAATCTTCAAACTTTGCATCCCCCAATATCTTCTGTTTATTCCTTATCTCTTCTCTTAGTTCAGCTGCACGAGTGATCCAACCCCCTCCAGAAGTTATATGACTCTCAGAAGAAACAGGGGGAGATGATGGGGATGCACTTGGGACTATTCCAGCCCCAATTACCAATGCAGCCACATCTGCATCATATTCTGGAGAAAGAACGGCTGGGAATTTCCCTGCCCGTTCATTATCATTCTCCTGTGATTCACTCGCTTTACCAGCATTCTTTAACACAAACAAATCATTTTTCATATCATGTGCCATTCGTTGCCACCAATTAAACACTAGCCCTTCACGGGCATCACATAATTTATGTTTAGCCTGCAAAGCACATTTCAGATAACAAAGTTTATCTATAGAAAAATTTCCCTCCAAAGGAAACTGTAGAAGCACATTATCTTTAGTCACTGCATGCCAGTGTACAATATAATTAGTAGCCATATCCCCATACTTCTCACGCATACAATAAGAAGGGCTACCTTCCTGAACAGCTAAAACCTTAGCTTTGTCATGCCATTCACGCAACTGAGATAAATCCCGTCTACCCAACACATTACCCATTGCTGTCACCATATAATACTCACAAACACCTTCTGCCCTTGCCAGGAATGTAGAAATCTGTAGTCCGAGTCACGGCAAAAACTGAAAAGATACTCTGCGCCCCCCTCACCAGCAACACTGCAGGGCTCTTGGAGTAACGGAAAACCACACTCAAAGCAATGAGAAGGAATCTAAGAGACAGCAATAAAATACCACACACTTCTATATATATATATAGATACACCAAAGCTTTGCGGAGAGAAACAAATAGAAACAAGTTCTCTTAGGGGTATGTTTACTAAAACCCCGGTAAAGTGCGTGCCGCAGTAGTGTGCGTGTGCCATATAAGGAGTGGGCGTTCCGTCCTGAAAAAGAAAAGCCGGAATTTACTTATGCGCTAAGGTGCACGGCGCCCATGTGCGCCCCGCACCTTAGCGCATGAGATAGCTGCGTGGGAGGCATAAGTGGCGCGCTGAAGTGCAAGAAAAAGAGCAGAGCCACAGCACAATGGTTAAGGCAATTACCAATGGTGCAGGGATCAGGAGTTCAAACCCCCACAGTGCCCAATGGAGACAGCTGGCAGAGGCATTATTTTAGGAGGCATTTAAATGATGGGCGGTATAAGGCGGCGCGCTAATGTTTTAGGAGGCTTTTTAATACTGGGCGGCATAAGGCGGCGTGCTGATGTGCAATCACAGGAACAGAGCCACAGCACAATGGTTAAGACACTGACCAATGGTGCAGGGATCAGGGGTTCAATCCCCCAAAGTGCCCAATGAACAAGGCTGGCTGAGGCAGAACATATTAAGGGGAAGATTGCTTCAGGAGGCATTTTATTCATATTTTAATTATCACTACTAGCAAACGCACTCCCAAAGCGTGTTAACATAAGGTGCCCTATAAGGCACATTTTAAAGTGCACTGTCAGCCAAGGCACCCTAGAATGTTGCTTATAGGGCGCTTTAGAGGGTGCCGTATGAGGTAACGCAAGGTCAGTGTACTGTTTTTTATGGCAGCACTGTGCAGTTTAAGGAATGAAAAGCATAAGTAGGTGCGCTGACAGGCAAGGAGGAGCAGCAGTGGAGCACAATGGTTAGGGCACTGACTGCTGATACAGGGGTCATGAGTTTGCTGCCCAGTGTGCCTAATACGTAAGGCTGGCTGTGGCATCAGCTTTGCATTGTACATATTTTGTCCTGCAGTACTTTAATTTTATGTTATTAATTGCTGCCAGCAAACACGCCCTCACGTGCCGTAATGGAAGGTGCTGTATAAGGCACCCTATAAGGCACTCCATAGGGCACATTAGAAATTGCACTGTCTGCCACAGCACCCTAAAATGTCCCCTATAGGGCACCCTATTGGTTGCGTCACAGGATATTGTATAGTGCACCTTATATGGATGGGAACCATAAGGTGCCCTATAGGGCGCCCTATAAAGCACCCTCAGAGGCACCTTATGGGTACAGTACGCTGAAGGATGTTTTTGCTGGCATCAAAATATGTACATTAAAAGAAATGCGTTGGACAACCCTATCAAAAAACCCCACTGTGGGTTTGAACCCATGACCTCTGGCTTCAGAGGCAGTGACGTAACCATTGGGCTACAGCTCTATAACTGCTAGCAAGCCCCTGGCTGGCTGCAGAGAGCCTGCATGTCACCACACAGACAGTCTGCTGTGGTCACCAGGATAGGGTTAGCCCACCCATACCCATGATGCACTGCACATGCAAATCAGCTGTCCACAGATTAACACAAGATGGGCAATGCACCCCCACAGCACCTCGGCCCGGTAGAGGGATGTGACCATGTGCACCCACACACCACCTCGGCCTGGTAGGGGGTACTGACCGTGTGTTTTACTGGCACAGAGTAGCTACACACCGTCACATTATGCGGGTACTGTGCTCACCCTGAGGGTGCAATGAGGCACCCAGGACCAGGTCCACAACACCTTCCATGGCTGACAGGGGCCATGCCGGAGGGCCAAAGCAGTGTTAATGTGTGAGATGGGTAGTTCCTGCACAAACACCTTGGATATCTCTGTCTGACTCAGTCAGGTGTAGCCCCCATGGACCCCCAGGTGGGCCATGTACCACCACCACCCCTCCAGGGCAGAGGGTGGCAAACAGGGTCTCCCATCAATAGATCCACATTCTACCTCCCTGCAAAGGTGGCAGTAGAGGGGTCCATCAACCCCAGTCCTGCTGAGGAGCAGACACCCCACAGGGCAGTCAATGCAGCTCTATACACATCCATAACACAATAGCCAACAGATATTAGGCCTGGATATGGTGAACTGCACCCCACCACTATCTGATATTCTCCTGCAGCAAGTCATCAGCCACTGCACCCTGCAAGCTGCTCCATCACAACACATACCAGCTGCAAACAGTGTGCTAGTTAGTCTACAGTGCATGTTCCCAGTGGAGATGCATGCACCCAGAACTGGGATGTCAGCATACACAGCAAGCAGATAAATCAGTGACTGGGCCCCAAAAGGAAACCCATATCTAGCACATAAGAGAAATACTATATAGCACTATGGGGGTGCCTAGCCATGCTGTGGTCACTGCACAGTCAGGGTGAGAGTGATCTCTCAGCAGGACATACTGAGGTCACCCTGTCTGTGTAGGTGGTGGCCGGGCACTAAAATGTCCCAGTCAGTGCCCTATGCCCTGTGCAGATGTACCCTGGCCAGGCCACCCTGTCCGGCCTATACCCATGGTACCTTGCTCCTCATTATGCACATTGGCAGCCCAATACTGGCAACATTGCTGGCAGTGTGGGCTGTGGAAGGTGTTTGCAGTCACCCCCACACCTATGCCAGCATTGTGCTACTATAGAGGAGTCCAGCAGCCATACCCACCACACCAGTCCTGGGCACAGTACAGGCATGGATATGGTATGCACTACTGTTGGGGGTCACTCCCCAGGGTGGTAAACACTGTCAGAGACCAGACCTGCAGCGCACACCGCAGACATCACAATGATTGTTATGGGTGAGATCAATGAGCAAAATGTGCTTAACGTAGGAATTGATATCTGCCAGTTATCATGGGCAACGTTTGATAGCTGTGAACCATATACCCAGGTGTGAGGTGGCAGTGCTAAGGTATGCAACTGCTAGTATTGGGAGATACAGGCAGGGCCCAATGTCCTGCCTCTCCAGGAGGCATTGGCCAATGGGGCCTGTGGGGGTGTGTCTGGCCCTGTTGGATGCTGCTTTACGGCAGAGTGTCCCAACTCCAGTCCTGGTGTTCCAACCACTGTTCGGGTTTTCATGCTGTCCCTCATAGATATGCATGAGCTACATCAGCATACCATGGGGGGGTGGTGCATAGATATGCAGCACAGGCATCTTTATTAGAGGCAGCATGGATTCTGAATGGGGTGGGGCCCTCCAGGACTGCATTTGGGAGACTCTGCTCTAGGTAATGCGGCTGTTTATGGTGTCTGTGTTTGGTGTGGTAAAATATAGGCGTATGAACCATGCGTATGTTCTCAGCAATAAAGGTTTGTCCGTACTATCACGGTTTAGTTGTAGGAAAAATATGTAGACTGGATTGGCAGTAGCCCCAGCTGGGCTTTGAACCTGTGACCACCTGTTCCTGCACACACTGTCTGTGTGTGCACTGCACCACTGTGTTGCCGCAGATATGCTGTGTTTCCTGGGGAGTCCATGACTGTACATCCGACAGAGCCTGTCTGTTGCGGTGGACGGTGCCAGCCTGCACAGGCCTAGGCCACTGTCTGCTGTGGTTTGCAGCCACTGCCCCCTCCACCACCTGTACCCTTCCGCCAACATGCAGACATGTCCCTATCTGGGAAAAAGCATATGACCTGATTGAGTTGTAGCACTCCAGGACTGACTTTGGGGGACTCGGCTGTAGGTAATGCCCATTGTTATGGTTTGTGTGCGGTGAAGGTTAAAAAATATAGGTGTTGGAATACTGCTTATGTTCTCTGCAATAAAGGAGTGTCTGTACTATCACTGTTACTGGTGGGTAAAACTATGGGGACTGGGTTGGCAGGAGCCCCAATTGGGATTTGAACCTGTGACCCTCTGGTCCTACAGGCACTGGCTGTGTCTGCTGCACCACACTGTGGCCACAGAGACAGTGCAGTCTCTGGAGATAGGAAACCTGGCCGCACGAGTCAGACACCCTACTCTGCACAATTTTACTGTGGGCTCGTTTACCTTGTATGGGGACAAAGGTGCGAATAAACCTTACAAATGCCCTCCAAAAAAGGGGAAGAAAACCAAAACCAAGCTGCGCAACAGTGATATCAATGGGCAACCTGGCAAACACTCCCAGGAAAGCTCCATTAAAATGCAGTGCTTTTGGGGGCGGAGCCTGATGTCCAGCGGGTAGGACGCTTTGCGTTGAAGCTCCCGAGAGGCCTACTTAGAATCCTGACTTAATACCTATACAAATTTACTATTTCGCTCCGAGCTGACCGGGGCACCTCGGGGGGGATGGCGGCCCATAAACCAGCGCGCTTGGACTTCGGGTCTCCTTCTTCTTCTCACGGAAAACGTTCCAAAACAGAGGTGTCCTCCCCACAGAAGATGGTTCCATTTCGTGAAAACCCCGAAATGCACCTGGAGATTTTGGAGGAAATACGCGGCGTGAAGGAATTGGTGCAGTCCAATGGAGAAGCGCTTCGAGCCATGCGAGAAGACTTTGGAGTGCTCCAGGACCGACTTGAAAGTCTTTCATTACGGCAGGACAACATGGCGGGGGTCCTCGACTCGCACGAGGTGCGCTTGGGCAAACTGGACAAGGCTGAGCGCCAGATACAGAATCTTCAAAAGGAGTTAGAAGATAGCAATAATCGAGCCCGTCGCAACAATGTGAGGCTCCTCGGAATGCCGGAGGGGGTGGAAGCAGGAGATATAAGAGAATTCTTGCTCAAAACTCTTCCCTCCTTGCTGAAGATCACTTTTCACAGAGAACTGGAAATCGATCGAGCACACCGTGTTCCTGCCCACATGGCGCTCAACCGCACGACCCCCCGGCCTATTATCTTTAGCTTGCTACGATATCAACAAGTGGAACAAATTTTACATGCTGCCCGAGCGAATCGTCATTTGGAATTTGAAGGTCGTAAGGTCTCCTTCTTTCCTGATTTGGCAAAGCCTACCGTTGACCGTCGGAAGAAACTCCTTGCTTTTCGCCCTCGACTTCAACAGCTACAGGCTCGCTTTGGCCTGTTGTATCCAGCGAAGCTCCGAGTGACTCTCCACAACCAAACCAGGACGTTCGAAGATCCTGATCTACTATCAACATTTTTAGACTCCAAAGAAGCAGAGCAGATGCGCTAATCCCAAATCTTGGACTCTTATCTGCCGGCTCTATCCGCCATTTTGAAGGGCCCGATGCGGCGGTCATAGCCAAGCACAGAAATAGCCTGGACTTTCTTTCTTTCTCTATATGACTTTTGTTTTTTGGTCTCCTATCCCTTCATGATGTGTGCCTCGGTCGGATTCGGAGCACGCACAGTCCTACAGGTTATGTGTTTTTTCAATTTCGGCCTTCTCTGGGGTTTCTCCCCGCAGACACATGGTCGCCAGTAATTTTGGGGTTTTGCTTCTCCTCTACCGTACTGCGGTTTTCTTTGTTAATGTGGGGCGCTTCATTGTATTATATTAGCTTATTTTTCCTATGTCATGTGTACAGCCAGATACAGTCAGTTTGAGGGACATAGTGAAATTATGTGTGCTATCATGCTCAGAATTTTTAACTTTTCTGAATGGCCTTATGTAAAATCTTATCATTCACCGTCAAAGGCATTAATGGTCCACTCAAAGGAAAGAAAATCCTTAGCTATCTTAGCCATGAGCATGTTGATTTAGTGTTTCTTCAGGAAACGCATTTAAACTCTGCTGAAACACTGAAACTCAATGCTAAGCCTCACATGGTAGCTGCCTATTCTCCCACCGTTTCCAAATGGTACGGGATAGCCATTCTGGTTAAGAAGTCTTTGCACGCTACTGTACCTGATATTAGCGCTGACAAGGAGGGTAGATGGGCCCGTGTACACCTTGAGGTTGGAGATAGTGAATTCATGTGTATTTGCATAATGCCCCGAATGTGGACGACCCTGCTTACTATGCAAGTATTGCGCAGTTGGCCTTGGCCTCTGCCAATGCTCCATTAATACTTGGCGGCGATTTTACTCAAGTGTTCCCTCAATCTTTTCTTCTCAAACAGGGTGCTCGTTGGTTGGAAGATCCAGTACCGAGTAGACCTGTGTGGCTAGATATAGAAGCGGGCCTTTGCAAACCGATTCCTCTTACCTTTCTCCCTGGTATGACTCTCCCATCAGACTCCCACTATCCACCAATGCTTTTAGACACTTTAGGTGCCTTTAATACTCTTATGCAATCTTTAGACTCCCGACTCTGGTCAGTGCAACTTCAGCATCGCCTTCGGAGCACTAGAGTACTCTCGCCATCGGCATTCTCTACATAAGGTTGATTGGAGACTTTCCGATCTCTCGGTAGTTCACCGGGTGTTTGTAGCATCCAATTTTACTAAACCTTATGTAATGCTATAACTAGAGATACCCCTATAGCGCAGAAAGTATGGGAGAGAGAATTGCATGTGACTTTGACCTCGGAGCAATGGAGCCTTATCTGGAGTAGAGGGACACGGGTTCCCGATCCGCCTCACTCACTCAGGCCCTCTTCTTTCTAGCCCACCGGTGTTTTTACATTCCCCACAGATTAGACAAATGGAACACTACTCAGGGCAATGGTTGCTGGACACGTCCTGCGGCCATTGGTTCATTGCCTCATGTTATGCATGAATATCCCGCACCACAGTATTACTGGCGTCGGGTCTGGGGTCGTATTTAGTCTATCTCGCACTCTCAGGAGCCCCTTTCTTGGAGGATAGTGGGACTTCGCCCAGTAGCGGGGATCCCCTCTCTCCCAAAAATGGCTTATCTCCTTTCGAACTTTATGCTTGGCATTGCTATTTCCCTAATTAAGTAATACTGGAAAATTAGCTCCCATCTGAGCCCCAATGAATGGTGGAATCATGCCTGTCTTTACAGTAAATATGAACAAATACCTCGTCTGTTCGCTTCCTCCATTCAGACTCCTTCTCATTGGTCTCAATGGAAGATGCTCAATGACTATGTACATTTTGCTAAATGCTCTCATCTGACTGTCTAACTTTGTATATATCTCTGTCCCATGATCATGCTGTATTGTAGATACTCTTTTGATCGTTTGATGTATAATCACTGTTAATTGGAAGCGCTCACATGCTGATATAATCGGGTAGAGAAGAAGCATCGGGGTGGGGGGTAATGGGTTTACTTTTCCTTTTTGTATACTTGTTTTGTCTCTTTTGGTGTGTTGTTTCTTTTGTTTGTTGCAAAATGAAAATAAAAGTTAAAAAAAAAAAAAATGCAGTGCTTTTGTATGAGTCTACGGAGCGTAGACCCTTCCAAAAATCATTTCTTTTTTTTGGAGCTTTCCTGGGAGTGTTTTTTATGGTTGCCCATTAATATCACTGTTGCCCAGATGGATTATAATTTATTTGGAATTTGTTGTGGTCATTTTCAATTTATATTTGCTATTTTGTTCTGTGCACATGTATCACACTGCTCACGTTTTGCATGTTTCCCCGGTTTTGCTGTACATTGCTGACGGAAATGGTTTCTCTTCCCTTTATATCGGCTCTAACGTGAGGTTTTCACTCGCGGTATTTTTGTGCCGAAATTCAGCCACGCTCCTGTGCGGGGAGCCTCTCCCCTCCCACTCTCCACCCATTGACCCCGTCCCTCCGCCCCTCGGGGGCCTTCCTCCGCCCTCCATACGCCTTTCCCCGCCTCTATAGCACATCAGCGCCCCGCACACGTGCGCGGGCCCGTTAATGTGACGCGCACGCGTACGGGGCACTTAAGAGCACTTAAGTGCATCATTAGCGTACGCTACTGTGCGCCGCGCACGTGGGCACGGTTTAGTAAACATACCCCTTAGTTTACTCTAACTATTAGCTATGGTTTACTTTATTTATAAGGCTCTTTTGGAGGATACAGCATAATTTCACTTTATTGTTCTACGTCAGATATTACGTATTCATCACATCATAGGTCAATTTCTAATCAGCATAGGTCAGTATGAGGAGACATACATGTATTCCAAGACATAACTGTTTACTGCTGACTGCTTGATATCTAGTAACCCTGAGACTGAAAGGCTGGAGGACAAGCTGCCCTTTTTCTTATTTCATATAGCTTACAGGATTTGTACCTCTTCACCTACTTAGTAAGCAAATATATGAAGTTTATTTCTAAGCAAAGTTCTGAACAAATTTAACTCTTTCTCAGGTTTTATTAGACAGTCTGGTTGTGTACACCGCCCTGTACAGACAAGCTTACTTTCACTGTATTTTGCTCATTGTGCTATTAGGAGCCAGTGTAGATTTTTTAGGATTGGTGTTATATGGTGCATGGTCGAGCTGGCAGAGAGAATTCTTGTGGCAGTGTTTTGGACTAGTTGGATTGGACATAGAGCATTTTTTGGGAGGCCTTGGTAAATGATGTTTCCATAGTCAAGGCTCTGTTGTTTGGTTTTGCAGCAGCGCCCCACTTAGCCTTCCCACGCGCTAATGTGGGCCCCGCACATTAGCGCGACGCACACACGTACGGTCCGGTTTTTTCCTTTTTTCTGCCTGGCCCGCCCACTCCTTATATGGCACCAGCACACTAACAGGAACCCGCACAGCAACGGTGTTTAGTAAACATACCCCTTAAATGGGTTATAACATAGTAACATAGTATGTGATGGCAGATACAGACCAGTATGGTCCATCTAGTCTGCCCAGCAAGCGGCATGAGTAGGTGCACCTGCCGATCCATGAAGATCATCCCTCCCCATGCCCTTGTTTAGGGGTGTACCCACCACTCCGTGTAGGTCACCCCTATTTGTTCAGATACAAGAGATAGCTATGTTTATTTTGATTTTATCCTGTTGCTATAAAGGGATCCACTGTGTCTGTCCCATGCCATTTTGAATGCTGTCACTGTATTTTCCCCCCACCACTTCCATCGGGAGGGCATTTCAAGCATCCACCACCCTTTCAGTGAAAAAGTGTTTCCTGACATTGCCTTTCAGTTTACCCCTTGCAGCTTCATGTTATGCCTTCTAGTTTTACAGCTTCCCCGTCTTTGGAAGAGGTTCATTTGTTCATTAATACTCTTTAAGTATTTAAAAGTCTGAATCATATCTCCCCTGTCCCTCCTCTCCTCCAAAGTGTACATATTTAGGTCTTCAAGTCTCTTCTCATAAGTCTTCTGACGCAGGCTCTAAATCATTTTGGTTACCTTCCTCTGAACTGCTTCCAGGCTTTTTATATCCTTTGCGAGATATGGTCTCCAAAACTGAACACAATATTCCAAGTAAGGCCTCATAAGCGACTTGTACAGTGGCATTAGTACCTCTTCCTTTCTGCTGGTAATTCCTCTCTGTATGCAAACCAACATCCTTCTGGCTTTTGCCACTCCCTTGTCACACTGTTTTGCCATCTTGAGATCCTCAGAAACAATCACTCCAAAATCTTTCTCCTGGTCCATGCACACCAACCTCTTGCCCCTTATCGCATACAGTTTCCCTTGGATGTCTACTTCCCAAGTGTATGACACTGCACATCTTCACATTAAATCTTAACTGCCAAGCATTAGACCATTCTTCCAGCTTTTGTAGATCTTTCCTCATGTTATCCATTCTCTCAGGGGAGTCCACCCTGCTGCAGATTTTCATGTCATTTGCAAAAAGAAAGACCTTTCCATTCAGTCCTTCAGCAATATCACTCACAAATATATTGAACAGTACTGGTCCCAAGACCGAACCCTGGGGGCACACTGCTAATCACCTTCCTTTCATCCAGGTGAGTTCTGTTTACTGTCACCTTCTGATATCTGTCAGTCAACCAATTTCTGATCCAGTTCACTACCTTGGGACCTATCCCCAAGCTGTTGAGTTTATTGATAAGCCTCCTATGAGGAACAGTATCAAAGGCTTTGCTGAAATCTAGGAGATCACATCCATCGCATGCCCTTGATCTAGTTCTCTGGTCACCCAGTCAAAGAACTCAATCAGATTTTTTTGGCTAGCTTGTCCTTTGGTAAAACCATGTTACCTCGGATCATGCAACCTGTTCGTTTTGAGGAAGTCCACTATTTGCTCTTTCAGGAGTGCCCCCATTACTTTTCCCGCCACTGAGGTAAGGCTTACAGGCCTATAGTTTGTCACTGCTTCCCTATTACCACTTTTGTGAAGAAGTACTACATCAGCCCTTCTCCAGTCCTGTGGAACTTCTCCAATCTCTAAAGATATATTAAAAACATCCTTTCACAGCCCTGCAAGAACCTCTCTGAGCTCTTTCAGTATCCTGGGATGTATCCCATCCGGTCATATAACCTTGTCCACTTTGAGTTTTGCAAGCTGTTCTAACACATCATCTTTTGTGAATGGTGTAGTATCCAGGGCCAGCCCGTCCATTGAGCGAGAATGTTTTTTGCACAGGGCCCCACGTTTCAGGGGGCCCCACGCAAAGAACATTCTGCATTAAAAATACATTTTAAAATACAAAAAAAAGCTGGCTGCTGCCGCTGCCACCACAGCAGCAGCAGAATCGAGTGTCCCGCGGCCCCCCTTGCCCGGCAGAGCCCTCCCTCCCTGCATCAGCCCCTCTCCATGTCGGCTTTCAGAGCCACGAAGGGAGAGTTTCTCTTATGCAGCTCCGTTAAGCGCACTGGGGCTGATGGGAAACAGTAAAAGCCTGTTTCCCATCAGCCTCGGTGGGCTTAAGAGAGCCACGAGCGAGAAACTCTCCCTTCGCAGCTCTGAAAGCCGGTGCAGAGAGGGAGCTGATGCTGCAGAGAGGGAGGGCTCTGCCAGGCAGGGGGGGGCCCTGGGATACTCGATTCTGCCACCACGGCAGCGGCAGCAGCCAGCTTTATTTTTTTTATTTTAACATTTCCCTGGGCTGATGGGGAGAGGGGGGTTAGGACTGGTAATGGGCTGTGTGCTGATGGGGGGATTAGGACTGGTAATGGGCTATGGGGGGGCTAAGACTGAAAATGGGGTGATGGGGATTAGGACTGTAAGTGTGCTGATGGGGGGTTAGGACTGGTAATGGGCTATGGGGGGCTAGGACTGGAAATGGGCTGATGGGGGGCTTAGGACGAGGTGGGCTGATGGGGTTAGGACTGGTAATGGGCTGTGGGCTAATAGGGGGGTTAGGAATGGTAATGGGCTATGGGGGGGCTAAGTCTGGAAATGGGGTGATGGGGGGTTAAGGACTTGAGGTGGGTTGATGGTGTTAGGACTGGTAATGGGCTGTGGGCTGATGGGGGTGTTAGGACGGATAATGGGCCAGGGGGGGGCTAAGTCTGGAAATGGGGTGATGGGGGGTTAGGACTGGTAATGGGCTATGGGGGGGCTAAGACTGGAAGTGGGCTGATGGGGTTTAGGACTAGAAGTGGGCTGATGGGGGGTTAGGACTGGTAAAGGGCTATGGGGGCTAAGACTGAAAATGGGGTGATGGGGGTTAGGACTGGAAGTGGGCTGATGGGGGGCTTAGAACTGGTAATGGGCTATGGGGGGCTAGGACTGGTAATGGGCTATGGGGGACTAGGACTGGTAATGGGTTGGGGGTTGCTATGACTGGACCTGGGCTGAGTGGGCGGGGAGGCTTGAACTGCAAATAGCTGATGGGGATGGGTGCTTGGAATAGAAATGGGCTGAGTGGAAGGGGGGCTTGAACTGCAAATAGCTGATGTGGAGGGGGCTTGGAATGGAAATGGGCTGAGTGGAAGGGGGCTTGAACTGCAAATAGCTGATGGGGGAAGGGCTTGGAATGGAAATGGGCTGTGAGGAGAAGGAGCTAGGACTGGAAATGGGCTGAGTGGGGGGGAGCTAGGACAGGAAATGGGCTGATGGAGGGGCTAGGATAGGACTGGAAATGGGCTGTTGGGGGAGCTAAGATTGGAAATTGGCTGTGGTGGGGGCTTGGATTGAAATGCACTCATGGAGGGGCTAGAACTGGAAGTAGGCTCATGGGGGGCTTGGATTGGAAATGGGCTGAGTGGAGGGAGCTAGGATTTGACATGGGCTGATGGTGGGGCTAGGAAAGGACTAGAAATGGGCTGATGGGGGCTGGGTTTGGAAATGAGCTGATGGAGGGACTCGGATAGGACTGGAAATGCATGGGGGAGCTAGGACTGGAAATGGGCTGATGGGGAGCTAGGACTGGAAATGGGCTGATGCAGGGACTAGAAGGGAGCGGATGCTGGGTGGGGCTGGAACTAGAAGGGAGCTGATGTTGGGGAGGATTAGAATGGGATGGGACTGGGAGAGTGAAATGGAGAGGGGAAAAATATTTTGTGTGGGAGGGAAGAAAAATCTACAATTGGCCAGGTATTGGGAGAGTAAGTGGGGATTGAGGATGGAGGGGTAACATTTGAGTGGATGAAATAGGAATGAGGAAAGAGCAAAAGGCGACAGATTAGTATGTTAAAGCAGATGTAGAGAGAGAATGGAAAAAAAACTAGAAGAGAGAAGAAAGGACAAAGGGACAGCAGACGATGGAGAGTTAGCAGAAGACACGAAGAAACCAGAAGAAAGTGGCTGGAGCAATTGCAACTGAAAAAAAATGCACAAAAGGGAGAAAGATATCTCTTTATTTTGAATTTATTAACTGGAATATGTCAGCTCTGGGAAATGTGCATCATTAACGTCTGCGCTTTGTTTAGTACAAGAGGAAATTAATTTATCGTTTTATTTCTACAGTGTTGTTGTACATTCCAAGTTTGACTTTTGTGGTTCCCAGTTTAATTTATTGTCTTCCTGTTTCTAAATTGTGATTCCTTTTTTGTTGACGGTCTATGTTCTGCATGTGTAACTGAGCTGAGGTATTATGTTTATGTAATTCCTATTTGACATTGCCACTTTGTTCTCTTTCCTCAGTAGGTCATGTACTGTTATTCTTTGAAATGTATTGGTTTAATATTTGCAGTGTTGCCTTTTAATAGGTAGGGTCTGGTGCTTTGTGAGTCCTGGTACTGCTGTTACGATATGGGGGGGTTTGCTATGGGTTCTAAATGGGCAGTGTTTGTAGTAGTTCCTAATGTGCCTGGCGGTTGGCACTGGATTATAGTAATGTAGAAATCTTTTAGTCTTTCTTTATCCATACATTCATTAAGAGGCATGTTTACTAAAAGTTAGTGTATGGTAACATTATGCAAATATATAAATATATAAATTAATACCCCATTTATTTTTACTGCAAACGCCTTAAACAAACTGTTACTGATGACCTTTTGTGTATAGTTTTTGTAAATAGTTGCAAATAGTTATATTACTGTTCCATGTAGTTGTGCTGTACATAGTTCAAACACCGTTCCATGTAAAGTATATCCATGTATACATAATTGTTACTTGTTCAATGTAAACCGCCCTTGATCTCTGGAAGGGGCGGTATAGAAGAAACTGATAAATAAATAAAATAAAATAAAAAATAAATATTTATGCAAATGAGGCCCCGCACCTATTTTCCGCACATGGCCCCGCACCCCCCCCCCCTTGGGCCGCCCCTGGTGGTATCTAGTCCATTCCCATTTGTATATTTGTCAATCACAGGTGGTCCTTCTCCAGGATTTTCTCTAGCAAAAAAGAGCAGAAGTATTTGTTTAGCATTTTAGCTTTTTCAATATCACTTTCCACAAATCCGTTCCCAGCACTTTGAGTCTTGCAATTCCACCTCTGATTTTCCTCCTCTCCCAAATATACCTGAAAATAGTTTTTTCAAAGCATCTTGGAAGGCATCCACAATTTTTTTACTTCTTTCCAGATTTGCAGAAATAACACTCCCAATCAACATCGGGTAGATCAAAGTCACCCAATATGATCACTTCCCCCTTCATGGCTATCTTTGCAGTATCAACAATATGTTATAGCTTCATTGCAGGTCCCCTAGTCTTTCTACTTTTTGATGACATAAACAACTGATCTACATTTACCTGTTCCATTCCATTCATTAATTTATAGACCTCTATCATATCGACCCTCAGCCGTCTCTTTTCCAAGTTGAAAAGCCCTAACTTTTTAAGCCTTTCCTCTTAGGGGTTTACTACCATCCAGTTTACCATTTTGGTGGCTCTTCTCTGTACCTTTTCTAATTCCGCTATATCCTTTTTAAGATATGACAACCAGAATTGTCACTTTAAGATCATCAGAAATAATCACGCTGAAGTCCCGCTCTTCTTTCATGGACAGAAGTACTTTGCCCCCTCTACTATACTTCTCCATTGGATTTTTGCAGCCTAAATGCATAACCCTGCATTTTTCAGCATTAGCTCTCAGAGGCCAAATTCTTGACCATTCTTCAAGCTTAGCTAGATTCCTCCTCATGTTCTCTACTCCTTCCAGGATATCTGCTCTATTGAAGATTTTGGTATCATCTGCAAAGAGGCAAACTTTACATGACGGCTCTTATGCAACATCATTAACAAAATGTTAAAGAGAATTGGACCAAGGATAGATCCCTGTGGCACACCACTGTTAACATCCTTCTCCTCAGAGTGAACTCCATTTACCAGTAGCCTTTGTCGCCTCCCACTCAACCAATTTCTAACCCAGTCAGTCACTTTAGGATCCATCTCTAGGGTGCTCAATTTATTTATAAGTTGCCTGTTGAAAATGGTGTCAAAGGCTTTACTGAAATCTAAATACACCACATCTAGGGCTCTCCCTTGGTCCAATTCTCTAGTTGCCCAGTCAAAGATATTAGTTAGATTTGTCTTACAAGACCTGCCTCTAGTAAAACTATGCTGCCTCGGATCCTGCAATCCACTGGACAGAAACCTTACTATCCTCTGTTTTAGCAGGGTTTCCATTAATTTACTCACCACAGAGGTCATACTAATCGGCTTGTAGTTCTCAACTTCTTCCTTACTTCTGCTTTTGTATAAGGTGACCACATGCGCCTTTCTCCGGTTCTCTGGGATCGCTCCCACCTCTAGTTACACCAACTTGTTGCAAATTATATGTAAATTATATGCAAACCATGGAACTTAATTATTATGTTATATGTAAACCATACTCAAATGCTACCTGTAAAGCATGTTCATATGTTTAATATGATCTATAATAGCGCGGTATATAAAAACTAATAAAGAAAGAAAGAAAATAAAAGAAAGAAAGAAGCATTGGAAAGGTCAGACTGTGGAGTGCAAGAACTTCCCCAAGTTCCTTCAATACTCTCAGCTGTATCCCATCTGGCCCCATTGCTTTGTCTATTTTTAGTTTAGCTCACTGCTCATGAACACAGTCTTCCTATTTGGGGGTGTTGTTTAAGGTCCTGCTCCTGGCCCTTCATCTATGAACACAGAACAGGAATATTTGTTAAGCAATTATGCTTTATCCTCATCAGCCTCTACAAATTCCATCCCTTCACACTTGAGTTTCACAATGCCATCCTTGTACCTTCTCCTCTCACTAACATACCTAAATATAAGTCTTGTCCCTATGTTTTATTGTATTGCCTATTTTTTCTTCTAGTTGCATCTTTGCTTTTCTGACTATTTCACCAGCTTCTATTAGCTTCTCCATATATTGCCTTCCTCTTTCTATGTTCTCTTATAGTTTATGCAGGCTAAACTTTTTTTCTTACCTTTTCAGCTACTTCTTTTGAAAGTCATAGTGGTCTCCTTTTCCTTTTATTTACTTTCCTAACAAAACATTTATTTCCCTTACAATATCTCCTTTTGTTGCCCTTAAAATATCTGTTGTTCAACTTCCCCCAAATGTTTCCATCCTATTAATGATGTCCTGAAGTATTCCCCCATCTTGACAAAGTTCATTTTCCTGAAGTCTAGGACCCTCACCTTTGAATGAACCGTCTCTAACTGCATCCTAATACTGAAGCTTACCATCTGGTGATCACTGTATGTCAGATGATCAACCAGTACAACATCAGAAAACTCTCCCCATTTGTAAGCACCAAGTCCAGTATCACTCCCTCTTGTGTGGGATCTGTTATCAGACTCTGGAACAGCTCTCCCTGTAGAGAACCCAGGATCTCCCTACTTCTGCATGACACCGCAGCTTGGATATCCCAATCAACATCTGGATAATTGAAATCTCCTGCCAATAGCACTTCCCCTTTCACAGCAATATTGTGAATGTCTTCAATTAAATCTCTATCAATTTCTTCTGCCTGTGAGAATAATCATGAACTCTTGTGTTGTATGCACATTTGACAAACACATAGGGGGATGTTTACTAAAGTGCGTTAAACGTGACTAACGCGCGTTATACGACGTTAACGACCGTAAGTGCCGTATAACGCGCGTACCGACGCGCTAACGACCGTTAACGTCATACTACGCGCGTTAACCGTAGTTAACGATCGTAAACCTCTGCGGCGCGTTAAAATAGCGCAGAAGGTGGAGAGTGGGCGGAGAGAAGGGGTCAATGGGCGGAGAGTGGGCGGGGAGAGGGATACTAACGCGCTGTATTTCAGAGCTCAATTCCAACGCAAATGAAAACCTGTCGTTAAAGGCATTTAAAGGGAAGAGAAACCATTTCGGTCAGCAATGTACAGAAAAACAGGGGAAACCCACAAAACGTGAGCAGTGTGATACATGTGCACAGAACAAAATTTCACATAAAACGTTAAAAATGACCATAAGAAACATTTTAAAAAGCAGAATTCAGCTGGGCAACAGTGATAGCAATGGGCAACAAGGAACAACACTCCATGGAAAGCACCAAAATAAAAGGAAATGATGTGTGGAAGGGTCTACGCTCCGCAGACCCTTTCAAAGAGCATTACATTGTAATGGAGCTGTCCTGGGCATGTGGTGTAATGTTTCCCAATGATATCATTGTTGCCCAGCTTGGTTATGGGTGTGTGCCCCTTTTGTGAGGTCTTTTCTGAGGTTTATGTGCACCTTTGTCTGCATACAAGGTAAATGAGGCCACAGTAAACCTGTTGCAGAGCAGGGTTTCTGACTCGTCAGGCCGGTTTAACTAACTCCAGGGACTGCATTGTCTCTGTGGCCACAGTGTGGTGCAACAGACACAGCCAGTGCCTGTTAAGACCAGAGGGTCACAGGTTCAAATCCCAGCTGGGGCTCCTGCCAACCCAGTCCCCATAGTTTTACCCACCACTAAACAGTGATAGTAAAGACACTCCTTTAGTGCAGAGAACATACGCAAGGCCTATATTTTACCACACCAAACACAGACACCAGAAACAGGCACATTACCTAAAGCAGAGTCCCGCAAATACAGTCCTGGAGGGCTCCACACCATTCCGGTGTCATGCTGCCTCTAATAAAGATGCCTGTGCTGCATAGCTATGCACCACCCCCATGGTATGCAGATGTAGCTCATGCATATTTATGAGGGACAGCATGAAAACCCGAACAGTGTTTGGAACACCAGGACTGGAGTTGGGGAACTCTGCCGTAAAGCAGCAGCCAACAGGGCCACACCCACACCCACAGGCCCCATTGGCCAATGCCAGCTGGAGAGGCAAGACATTGGGCCCTGCCTGTATCTGCCAATACTAGCAGTTGCATACCTTAGCAATGCCACCCTACACCTGGGTATATGGTACACAGCTATCAAACGTTTCCTCTGATAACTGGCAGATATCAATTCCTACGTTAAGCACATTTTGCTCATTGAGCTCCACCATAACAATCATTCTGATGTCTGCGGTGTGTGCTGCAGGTCTGGTCTCTGACAGTGTTCACCACCCTGGGGAGTGACCCCCCAACAGTCTTGTGTACCATATCCATGCCTGTACTATGCCCAGGACTGGTGTGGTGGGTATGGCTGCTGACCACCTCTATAGTAGCACAATGCTGGCATAGGTGTGGGGGTGGCTGTCTGTCTATCCAGTGTGTGGTGGCTGCAAACACCTTCCACAGCCCACACTGCCAGCAATGTTGCCAGTATTGGGCTGCCAATGTGCATAATGAGGAGCAAGGTACCATGGGTATAGGCCGGACAGGGTGGCCTGGCCAGGGTGCATCTGCACAGGGCATAGGGCAGTGACAGGTACATTGTAGTGCCCGGCCACCACCTACACAGACAGGGTGACCTCAGTATATCCTGCTGAGAGATTACTCTCACCCTGACTGTGCAGTGACCACAGCATGGCTAGGCACTCCCATAGTGCTATCTACTATTTCTCTCATGTGTTAAATATGGGTTTCCTTTTGGGGCCCAGTCACTGATGTATCTGCTTGCTGTGTATGCTGACATCCCAGTTCTGGGTGCAGGCATCTCCACTGGGCACTAGCAGACTGTTTGCAGTTGGTAGGTGTTGTGATGGAGTGGCTTGCAGGGTGCAGTGGCTGATGGCTTGCACCAGGGGAATATCAGATAGTGGTGGGGTGCAGTATACCATATCCAGGCCTAATGTCTGTCTGCTACTGTGTTATGGCTGTGTACAGAGCTGCATTGACTGCCCTGTGGGGTGTCGGTTCCCCAGCAGGACTAGGGTTCATGTTCCCCTCTACTGCCACCGTTGCAGGGAGGTAGACTGGATCTTTTGATGGGAGACCCTGTTTGCCACCCTCAGCCCTGGGGGGGGGGGGGTGGTGGTGTGGTGGTGCATGGGGGCTACACCTGACTGAAACAGACAGAGATGTCCAAGGTGTTCCTGCAGAAACTACCTATCTCACACAGTAACACTGCTTTGCACCTGTGCCATGGTCTCTTTCAGCTATGGACGGTGCTGTGGACCTAGTGCTGGGCGCCTCACTGCACCCTCAGGGTGAGCACAGTACCCGCACAATGTGACGGTGTGTAGCTACTCTGTGTCAGTACAACACATGGTCGGTACCCCCTATCAGGCCGAGGTGCTGTGGGGGTGCACATGGTCAGTTCCCCCTACCAGGCCGAGGTGCTGTGGGGGTGCATTCCCCATGGTGTGTATCTGTGGACAGCTGATTTGCATGTGCAGTGCATCATGGGTGTGACTGGCCCAATCCAACCCTGTGAAACACCAGCACCTGCTCACAGGCTCTGCTAAACCATAGGCCATCACACGTACATCTGTTAGCATAATGCATAGGTGCAGGACACCCTACAAAGTCTGTAATATAAGATGCCCACACTGGTAAAAACACACATACCCACGCACGTAGAAACACACGTACCCACGCACGAATGTACGCGCGCAGCTACGCACGTACCAATGCACGCACCAACGTACGTGGCTAGACACACTCCGAGGGTGTTTTTCTGACACCAATACTCAGCGTAACGAAAAACATGCCTCCTCTTTCCTTCTGTAATGTACAGGATGATGCCTGAGACAGCCTTTTGTGTTAGGCACACTGGGGGCTCAAACCCATGCTGCCTGTAACAGCGGTCAGTACCATAACCATTGTGCTACAGCTCTGTTTCAGTGCTTTGTGTCTGTACGTCTTTTTACGATTAACGCGCAGTAATGCGGCACGGCGCCCGGTAACGCTCGTTGATTTTTCTAACGCGCGGTAGTGGTAACGATGTACCGCCCATGTCCTTATTTGGGGTTTCTTTCACTACCGCGGCTCCTAACGTGAATTGCACTAACGCAGTTTAGTAAACATACCCCATAGGGTTACATAAACATTCTGATCAGAATATTTGCAGAAAGACATCTGTTAAAGGTTTCCACTATAATGTTCCAGATGGGTTTGGGAAACACAGTAGACCACTTTTGTTTTGTCTTGCAAAGTAAGGTTGTAAAAATGAGAAGACCTGTATAACAAAAGGAGAGGAGCTAAATTTAAAAATATAAGAGAATAGCATGACAAATGTTGTAATGAGTGTATGTGATGACAAGCAACACACATAAAGTTCCTTCATATTAAAACTGTCTCAGCCGGAGATCCAGTCAGAAAAACCACAGGCTGTAAGGATTTTATAATCTAGAAAGGGATTTGATATCACTGACCAGACTGTCTTCCAATAAGGAAGGAAATTATAGATGAAGGCATGACTGAAGAAAAATAACTCCACAGGAGAAAGAAAAGAGACTCGGAGCAAGAGGAGTGAAAGAGATACCAGCTGCTTCCCCAGTAGCTGGAGCAGGCAGCGATAGGCAACATATTCTACAACCATATAATCTCACTGAAATGCTAACATGACTAAAGTCACTTTAGCATTTCAGTAAGATTATATGGTTGTAGAATATATTGCCTATCGCTGCCTGCTCCAGCTATTGGGGAAGCAGCTGGTATCTCTTTTCTGTCTCCGAAAGAAGGAAGAGAAACAAAGCTCACAGACTTTTAAAGCTGGCAAAATGCTTGCATCTTGCCAGAGGTGATACCCAGGCCTGTGAAGACCAGAAATGCATGCAGGGAAAGTTATCAGAATTGTGAGTGTTCACCCTGACACATTTAACCCACTCCATCAAAACGGAGAGAGCTTGGCATATAATTAGTGTGTAAACGGACAAGAGAAGTGGATAATTCTGCCACGTGCACTCCTGCAGTTCCTTATTTTAGAAAGCAGAAAATATTTGGGATTTACCGACTAGTTTCAGAAAATATAAACATCTGCCCTCCTCAAAAAACATCAGAATTTCAGTATGAAATAGAGGAGAAAAAAGAAATTAAGGAGAATGTTTACTAAACCGTGGTAAAGGAGCAAGTGTGCCGTTAGCATGCGCTAATGGGACGATTGCACCCGTAGAGCGTGCAAAACGCCACCTTAGCACATGCTAACAGGACCAGCAGTGTAAAGCGCCCTATGGGCAGACAGTATGCAGAGAGTAGGGGTCAATGGGTGGGGAGTGGGTGGGAACAAGGCCCTGCCCCCTTAACACTGTCACCTTAACACCAGGAACATTACCGCGAGTGAAAATAGGTAAGGGTGCACTTTGAGGAGAGAGAGCCTATTTAAATGTCTGTAATGTGCTGCACAGACAGGTGAGCCCAAGAAAGTGATAGTAGTGCTCTATTTGCAGCAACAGCATAGTGACCAGGTATGAAAGGGCACTTTGTTGATTGTACAAATGGGGCATAGAAGGGTGCATGCAGATCATGCAGTGGGGGCTGCAGTGGCACAGGGCAGACCAGGCGGCTGCCTAGGTGGCACATACGAACAGAAGACCGGTAAATATGCAAGACAGTGTCTGGCCAAGGTCCATTATGCCCAGTATCCTGTGTCCAAAAGTGTCAAAACTAGGGCACAGGTACCTAGCACGTACCCCAAAGGGCACACGTGATCCACAATGCTTGTAATGGGACAAGCAGTGCAAAGCGGGGGTCCACACTAACAATGGCTGAGGGGCCTTCCCCAGGAACCTGGCCAAACATATTTTAAACACAGCTACATTAGCAACCTTTACTACAGCCTCCAGTAATGAAATGCAGAGGTCGATCATGCATTGACTGACAAACTAGTTTCACCCAGTAGTCTGGGAAGTAGCTTCCGTGCTTGTCCCTTAGTCTACCCACACTCCGATGGCAGAAACAAGCAAGCAACGTTTACCCATTCCAATCCAGGAAATATGCTTTAGACCCCATACAAAGTCTACATTAGCTTGTAAGCACTGCCATTCCTGAAGGGGATTCATTTCAAGCAAGGTGATTCTGTAGCTTTTACTATAAGTTCTCTGTCTGAGAGTTCCTAAAAGAGGGGCGTCTGTTATTATATAACATTTTTTGCTGCTTAAGTTACTGGTTTATGTTTTGTAGTTCTTTACAGAAAGGGATTTTTCTGTTTTAGGCAAACAAAAATTTCTGCTGTGGTTCTTTTTCTTTCCTCTAGCCTTCAAGTTCAAAGATGAGGGAAGGCACTCTCTGAAGACACTATATTGCAGAGGATAGTCAGCTTTCTACAATCCAAAGGAATGCAAGATCCAAGACAGCATAGTTTTACTAGAGGCAGGTCTTGTCTGATGAATCTGATTAATTTCTTTGACTAGGTCAAGGGAAGTGGAGGGAGAGTGTAGATGTGGTTTACTTAGATTTCAGCAAAGCCTTTGACACAGTTCCGCATATGTGACTCTAAGGCAACCAACTAGGATAGAAACTGGTTGAGTGGGATGCAACCAAACATACTCGTAAACGGAGTTCTCTCTGAGGATAAGGATGTTACCAGTGGTGTGCCACAGGGATCTGTCCTTGGTCTGATTCTAACATTTTTTGTAACTGACATTGCTGAAGGGCTAAAGAGTAAGGCTTGCCTCTTTGTGGATAATACCAAAATCTGCAATGGGGTAGACATCAGGAAGGAGTAGATTACATGAGGAGGGATCTAGTGAAGCTTGAAGAATGGTTGAGAATTTGGCAGCTGAGATTTAATGCTAAAAAATGCAGTGTCATGCATTTATGCTGCAAAAATCCAAGGGAGTGGTACAGTATAGAAGGTGAAGTAATTCTGCCTATGAAAGAAGAGCAGGACATGGGGATGATTATTTCTGATGATCTTAAGGTGGTCAAACAGGCAACAGTGAAAGCCAGAAGGATGCTTGGGTGGACAGGGAGATGAATGGCCAGTGGTTTGTGAGACTTTGGTTGGTAGGGAACAGCCACCAGGCCTAGAGCACAGGCAGAGTGGCAAGCCAACACCATATTAAGGTAGGTTTACCGCACTGGGTGCACTGAGTGGGTCTGGCAGAGGGGGAGCGCATGCCATGGTGGGGGCACCTGCTCCAGGTGCAGAGAAACCTAGGAATGCCACTTCCCCCAGTCCAGTTTGACCTATTTTCGATCTTAAAGTGTCTTTTTACCAGTGTTCCCACATGCTAAGTTTCATCCCATTTCATTAAATTTTCAGAAAGCTATTTTGCCCCCAAACAGATAGACATTCTCGACCCCTTTTATATAACTCTTTACAACTTCCATTGGATTGGAAAGAATAAAAAGGGGCTGCCCATCCGTTGTACCCTGCAGGTCAATGCAAGACAAGCCAGTCACCCCACCATGAACAGAGAGTAAATTAGATTTCCAGGGCCTGAAGAAGCTGAGGGACCCCAGATATTTAAATACCGATCATATCTTTAGCAGATTCCAGCTGAGAAAAGAAAAGCAAACAGCAAAAGTTAACAGTAACCAAAAGACAAGATCTTGCCCATGGAGAAAATGTATCTTCTATCTATGGAATCTATGTAGAAATGCTTATTGATTTCTACAAAGTGCTTTGTTTAAAATGTTTAGATGAAATAAATTTATTGCAAACACCTGTGTCTTTATATCTCAGACAACTGGGGAGCTTCTTTACATCGCTATGAAAATAATCCCTTCATATATATCTTGCTGCAATCTGTCAACTCCATCAGACATAATAAATACCTCACTTACTTAACACTGGTGCTGCAGAGAAAACAAAAACCAAAGGAAAAGGAAATCAAGGCATAGCCCTATAAAAATACTCTGGCAGACAGAAATTAAAGCAATCAATCAAATCTTCATCGTACATCCACATCAATCAATATAATATTTTATTGTCTCTTATTGATGGATGTACCACTAAAAGAAATTACAAGCAATAACTCTAGGGTTATAAACAAAATTCATACTACAAAAAAATGTAATTCAAAACCTTTGTCACATGTCACTAAGCAGGACCAGATCTTTGAACAAAATAACTATCTGGGACTAATGGTTAGAGCAGCAAGTAGGAAGCCAGGGTTTAAATCCCACTCAGGCTCTTAGGGTCCATCAAGATCGGTGGCTAGTCAAGGTCATGAAAACCTAACAGATCCCAGAGTAAGCCAATTTCTTGTTTCTCACTCCAGAGGTGGCTTTCGCAGGTCTACCATCTGGCGCATAATGGCTTATGGATTCTTCCTTCAGGAACTTGTCTACAACTTGTGTAAATCCAGCTATTTTAAATGCCTTAAACATAACACATTTCGAAATTTGATTATACACTGTGTGAAAAAATACATTCTCCAATTTGATTTAAATCTGTTATCTGTAACTTACATGGAGTGACCCCTAGATTTAATACTAATTGAAAAAGTAAATAACCATTCCCTTTTTCCCTATTCCATCCCACTCATGGTTCTTTTGAGCACTATCATAGCCCTTCTCGTATCTTTTGTCATTTGGAATCATCAGAACTGCATACATCATTTAAAGTGTAGTTGCACCATGGATCAATACAGAGGCGTTATGGTATTTACCATTTTATTCTCCATTCCTTACTGAATAATTAGGAATTATTTGCTTTTTTGAACACTCTTGCATACTGAGCTGAGGATTTCAATGAATTCTTCATAAAGACTTCAAGATCCTTCTTCTGGGTGTTATCTCAATGTGGAACCCAGTACTGAGTACAAAGAGTTGGGATTATTTTCCCTTTGTGCATCACCTTGTACTAATCCATATTAAGGGGTACTAAAGCACGTTAGGCTATTGCAGCTAATGTGGCAAAAAAGTGCAGATAGCGTCGTATTAGCTGCAAAACCCATGTGTTATCTGTTGAGGGCATGTACAATGTTTCCCAGGCAGATAACACTCCAAAATGCAGAGGGCGTGCATTGTGGATGCAGCTAATGTCACCCACTAAAGGGGCATTATATGCATCTTGGATGTCTGCAACTTTGTTGGTGACTGCATACTAAGTACACCCACAGTAACTGTGTGTTGAAGACACTCCCACTCCCCACCTATATCCCACCCACTCCAGCAGTTAGGGTGGAATATGCAGATAACACAGTGATTTTTGTGCTGTCTGCAATTTCCCTGCGTTATCTGTTAATGTGCTATCTGCTGCCCAGGACGCATGTGCTATCTGCTGCGTTAATAGGTAATGCCACTTAGTAAACATGCCCCTTAGTTTCATCTGAAACAGCCAAACAAAAAAAACTCCTAATATCAGCACAAAATATAAAAAAAATCACCAAACAATCAATCAAAAACAAGAGCATCCAGAAAGACTAAAAAACTAAGCACTGGGCTCGCTTAAAGAGGAAAATACCTCACCTGCCCTCTCATGTAACAGAAGGAGGGTGAGCTAGTTAGGCAATAAGGTAATATCTGATCAAACTCAAAACATCAACAGTCAAAAACCTCTTATTAAAGAAGTAGATACACAAAAAAAACTCTTTAAGAAGTCAAGACACCAATGTACATAACTCACAATGTCCTTCCAAAAATATTTTTTCAAACGCTTAATTTCTTCATCGAAAGACTTCTTCAATAAGTTGAACAATCTGCACAGAGCTAGTAAACGCAGTGTTAGCTTTCCTTATCCAAATTCTGCTGGTTATATAAGCTCATTGGTTAATAACTGGGAAAATCACTTGCTCAAATATCTAATATGCAGCACTTTCAAACAAAGGCTTAATACTTAGCTTGGCTTGGTTTAGCTTGATCTTTCAAAATACATAAAGTCCCCAGCTGATTATATAGAGCTCCCACATCAGGTGTTTCGCTTCCATGACTTTTTCAGGGAGCCCTCTCATGAATATCGCCAATACTATAAAAACATAAAAATAAATTAACAAGGATGCTCTTACTAACATGATGTGTAAACATCTTCCAAAATTGCTCAAAATCCTACAAGGCCAGGCAGAAGTCCAGTCACTTAAACAAAGGTGCTGAGCCCACTGCTATGTAATCCAGCATCATGAACTCCAAGACGCCGTGCATGCGCAGTTTAAAGGGAATCCCAATTGATTCAGGGGCTACCCCAAACCCCTGATCCAATAATAAGAGCACTACTAAAGCCATACTCTTCCAAAAGTCAAGAAGGAGACTTGAATCTGTATTGACATGAAAAATCTAAAAATAAATAAACTGATAAGAAAACTAATGAAAACATTGAAAAACAAAGTGATGAAAAAAACACCCTTTCCCACCCTTACTATTCAAAAACATGCTCTCCACTCAATAGAATCATTAAGACTTCCAGGTACTAGCGTATTAAAGCAAAAGATCCAACGTTGTTCAATATGAACCAGTGTCATATCCCAATCCCCACCGTAGACTGAAGGCAGAAGTTAAGTAATTACTAAACTCCTTAGATCTTCAAAACTGTGATTTAAAGGCTGACAATGTTTTACCATAGGTGCTCCTTCTATACTGTGTTGAATCGTACTCCGATGTTCAATAAGACCTGAGTTTCATCTGCTGATTAGAAGCCAAGTCCCCCAGTCTCGCAAGGTCCTCCTTCAACTCCTCACGATATGTATCATCTGCAAATTTCATCATTTCACTCATTGTTCCCTTTTCCAGATCATTTATAAACATGTTAAACAACATCCATCCCTCCTCTCTCCCTGTTTTCCTCTCCAACTATAGCTAATTGCAAAATAACCATAAGCCTGGACATGCCATTAATTTCAAAGAATATTTTAAAATCTGGCAGCAGATATACATAACAAAGCACTATTACAAACTAAGCAGGTGCATTTCTGGATAGTTTGAGCTTGGGTGCCTAAAAATTAATGATGTCTGTAAATTGCTTGTGCGCATATATAACTTCGAATTAACGAATGAAAGGTGTGCCATTATGACAAAAATATTAAAAAATCAGTTCATTGTCTTTGAAACAAAGATTTTTAAGGGCCTGAACATGCCTATTGCAAACTATTTCAGAAAGTCACCAAATGGCTCCAATAAAAAGCACTCAACAACCAAAGCCAATGCTCCTTAGAAATATCCCTCAACTTTATCGCCAACCATTAAAAATACTTCTCATTAATGGCTGAACAGTCTCTCTCAAACAAACGTTTTACAAAGGAGTATAATCAGGGAGAAAAGACCTCAGGATGGCTATAATCCCACCATGTGGTGATTCAAATCACCATAGGGGAAGAAGCGAGATACTCACATCACTGGTCTGAAAAACTCCCTTTCAAATTTAACCTTTTTTAATAATATTTCAAAAAAAGTACTTTTTCCGATTTTTAATTAATACTTAAAATCAAATGCAAATTGCATCAACTTCACGTTATCTGAATCAATTATAAATCAAAGTATCTCCACAATGTTCAATGCATCAGCATTTTATCTCATTTCTTCTGGATATAACAACGGACTTGAACCAGAATAAAAGGCTACATTATTACATATTGTGGCGCTCGCGCCACTCCTAGGTGGTTGCCTAGTAGGGACGGGAGTCCATCTTGTATTCCTTTGTTCCAAAGGTGTAGTTGTGAACTCAAAGTAAAACCAAGTGGATGTTTAAAGCGCACAGGAATTTTATTGGGTTCCGTTTAAGCCAATTTGGTTACAGCCTTTAAAGAAACTTTCACTCTCAGCAAAAAGAAACAAGGATAAACCTCTCCAAAAATAAAGAACATGAAAACAATGTTTCAGTGGAATTATTTACAATAGCTTCTTTTCCTCTTTTCCTTTAAGAAGCTTCTTGCTTTAGGGTTAACTCAGGAACATGTAGATACAACATACAATCAAGATCAGCAGTGCTGCCATCTCTCTCTCTTTGCTGCTTGCAATTAAACAGTTTCAGCTGTCTAGCACAGACTTGATTGCACTATCCACTTTCTGTAGGAAAGAATCTTATTGCTTCAACATAGGATTCCTTTTCCCTTTTCTTTCTTGCTTTCAGCTATGCCAAACTGATAACAGCTTTCCTTAATTCTTCCCCCTATTTTGGTTTACTTCAATTAGCACCAATGCATACAGCACAGTCCATCTCAGAACATGTGGATCCCTGGTCACTCTCCCTATCATCCACTTCCATGCTTTCTTCGGAGCTGGCTGCTGGGGAATCTTGGAACTGTTCAGGTACTTTTTGGTTAATGTCTTTTAAAAGCTTAAACAGCCTATCCCACTGTACTGCCTTCCCTTCCTTTGGCAGAACCCTAGCAGGCTTTCCTTGTTCAGCTTTCTTTAAAAACCCCTTTCTTCTGTTCTGGGTTTTTCCTGATATAATCCTCTCCTCAGAATCTGAGCAAGACATACAAACATTAACTCTGTCTGGTTTCTTTCTCCTACCTTGGAGTTTTACTGAGGGAGTTTCACGGTTGGAGTTTCTGCTGGCTGTAGCTATCTCTGCTTCAGAGCTAGTCAAGGAATCATTGCAGTATTTCCTCTCAGCTACCCGAGGTTTCCTCTGCCTGAAGACACACCTTTCTTCAGAGGAGTCTGAGCTCTCTTGCCTTGGCTTCGTCACCACCAACCTTCTGTCTCTCTCCCTCTTGCCACTCTGTTTGGTCCTCTCTTGGGAGTGTTGTCTGCTGCTCTCTTGGCTGCAGCGCTGGCTACCTTTGCTCTTATCCTGGCTCTCCGTGGCCTCCTTGGCTTCCTTGCCTTGCTTGCCCGGCTTGCCTTGCTGGCTTGGCTTGCTTTGCTCCCCGTGCTCACCTTTTCTCTTCTCTGTCTGCTCAAACTTAAACGCTGAGCAGGGCACCTCCCCTTCTGACTCCACCCCCATGTAACTCCTATCCTTACCTAGGGTTGCTATGGAGTCTGGGTGGGGCTTTAGCCTAGCTCTACAGCTGTGGTTTCTCTCACTGCCTTTAGTTTGGTATATGTGTTCAGATGCACCCATCCCCTGCAAGGAGGAAAAAGTCCCTTTTCCCTTTGTTTCTCCAGGCTGGGCTGGACTCTCCTTACCACAATATAGAGGTATGTTTACTAAACGGCGCTAATGGCGCAGCTGCGATGTTATCGTGCGATACGTGATGTTAACACATGATAATGGCGCTTTACCTTGCGAGAACATCACGTATCGCACGATAATGTCTGCGGCGGCGTTAAGGTGCGCAGAGGGTGGAGTAAGGCTCCCCAGGGGCGAAGATGAAGGGTCAATGGGCAGAGAGTGAGCGGGGAGAGGCCCCATGTACACTAATGCTGTGAAATGAAGGTCTGAAAATTAGCGCCAGTGAAAACCTTGCGTTAGAGGCACATTTGCAGGAGAGAGAAACCATTTCAGTCAGCAATGTACAGCAAAGCCAGGGAAACCCAGAAAAGTGATAGTAGTGATACATGTGCAGGAACCAAAAAGGCAAATAAACATGTTAAATTACCAGAACCACATTTGAAATCCCAATAACTAAGCTGGCCAATAGTGCTACTAATGATAAACATAAAGCAACACTACTGACAAAGCGTAAAAAGGAAGATATCATGTTTGGAAGGGGCTATGCTCTGTCCCCCTACAAAGAGTAGTTACTCACCTGTAACAGGTGTTCTCCAGGAGCAGCAGGAATCAGTCCTCACATATGGGTGACGTCAGCGGACGGAGCCCTCGCGGAGCAATTTTCCCCAGCTTTCGCAGAAAGCCTTTGGGAATTGCAGCGCGCATGCGTGGTCCCCTTCCCGCCCAGGGATGCCATCTTGCTCAGTCTGATGACATAGCGGAAAGACAGCAAAAGTTAGCAAATATGCAATAAGAATGACTGCAACTCCAGGGGAGGAGGGAGGGTAGTGAGGACTGATTCCTGCTGCTCCTGGAGAACACCTGTTACAGGTGAGTAACTACTCTTTCTCCAGGACCAAGCAGGAAGTCAGTCCTCACTTATGGGACTCCCAAGCTTAAGGCTACCGGAGACCTCAAGTCTAAAAGAGCTCCCTCAAGCTCAACAGTACAGAGGGAAAGAGTCTTCTCTGAATACGAATCCGGCCGGTAGCCCAACACTAGGGCCAGAGGGAGGAGTTGCCTAAACCTCAAAGAGATTGTGGAGAACTGCCTGGCCGAAAGCGCTGTCCCTGCGGGACTCCCTTTCAAGGCAGTAATGAGCCGCAAAGGTCTGGCCTGAAGACCAAGTAGCGGCCCGGCAGATGTCTGCCAATGGAACAGAGCGGAGATGAGCCACCGACGCGGCCTTTGCCCTGACCCGATGAGCCGTGACACGACTCTCCAAGGAGAGACCGGCCGCCCCGTAAGACCAGGCGATACAGTCGGCTATCCAGGAGGACACAGTACGCTTAGAGACAGGTACCCCCAACCGATTGGGGTCAAAAGATACGAAAAGCTGGACGGCTTTCCTATGCTCTCGCGTACGGTCAAGGTAGAAGGATAAGGCTCTTCTACTGTAGCAGCAAAGCGCAGACAAACCAATGATACCAGGAGTCTGTTCAGAAGGTCCAAATCATTTATTTGTGCACAAGTCTCGAACCAGTCAATTTCAAAATGGCTGAGCAAAGTTTTCAAGCATTACAACAACTTTTATAGACTTTTGTTCCATTCTAGGTATAGAAACACATTTCATTGGTCCCGGTAACCTCCCGTACCTCCCGTACCTCTTCCATTGGTCCCGGTACTGATAAGTTTATCCAATTATGTCCCTTCTGTGGGCATGACACCTGCATGCCCCCCTTCTAGTCCTAATTACAATGGCCAGTTCATCAACTTGTTACTTTCACACTCTCAAGGCCATAGAACCAATTTGTGCGTGTAGAAGAGCAAGGTTCTGTAACTCATCTGTCAGCACTCCTCATTATTTCTTTGCAGATGTACTTTTTCTTATCAGTAACTTTTAAACATGTCTTTTCTGTATTTTTCCATTTCTCAGTTCTACAGTTCTGCCTACCTAAGCTAATTCAATACTTCTACTGAGTTCTATCTTACAATAGCAGCATATTGGGGGATGTGCAATCCTATATGCCTCTCCACAGGCCTCATTTACAGGTCAAGCTAGCCATGCTGGCCTGCTTATGTCAGACACCGTGGGTCACAGGCCTGCACCTGCCACATTACAGTCCAGGGTGTGCAGCACAGTTTCTGCTCGGCTGGCGTGCGGCCTGGGAAAAAAGGTCGGAAGAACCACCTCCTGGTTGATGTGGAAGTGGGAGACCACCTTCGGAAGGAACTTAGGGTGGGTCTGCAGTACAACCCTATTCTTGTAGAACCTAGTGTACGGAGGCTCCGACACAAGGACTTGTAGCTCACTCACGCGCCTCGCGGAAGTGAGGGCCACCAAGAAGAGAGTTTTCCAGGAGAGAAAACGGGGAGGGCAGGTAGCCATGGGCTCAAAAGGCGGACAGGTAAGCCTTTGCAGAACCACGTTGAGGTCCCAGTCGGGGGCTGGGGGGGCGCAACGGGGGTTTAAGCAGAAGGAGGCCTCTGAGAAAGCGTGCCACCAAAGGGTGCGAGGAGAGAGGCCTGCCCTCAACCGGTGAATGATGCGCAGAGAGAGCACTGAGGTGGACTCTGACAGAGTTTGATTTGAGACCTAGGTCGGAGAGGTGAAGCAAGTATTGCAGCACCACCGATACTAAACAGGCGAAGGGGTCCTCAGACCGCTGAGAACACCAGACCGAGAAGCGACGCCATTTGAGGGCGTACGACTTCCGGGTGGAAGGACGCCGAGAAGCTAGGACGACGGCTTCCACCTCCGGGGCTAGCCGTAGCGGAGCTAGGATTACCCTTTCAGCAGCCAGGCCGTCAGGTGTAGGGCCAGAAGGTTGGGGTGCAGAAGAGTGCCCCAATCCTGGGTTAGGAGGTCGGGGTGGAACCCCAGAGGAAGAGGGGTGTCCACCGCTAGATGTAGTAGTAGGGGGAACCACGGCTGTCTCGGCCACCGAGGCGCCACCAGGATCACGGAGGCCCTGTCCTGGACAACTTTGAACAATGTCCGGGCCACCAGTGGCGTAGGAGGGAATGCATACAGCAGACCCGTGGACCACGGGATGAGGAAAGCATCCGGCGCCTCCCGAGAAGGATGGGGGTGCCGGGAGCAGAATCTGGGGAGCTGCCTGTTCAGGGGACTGGCAAAAAGATCCACAGTGGGAGAGCCCCACCGGCGGAAGATCTGCTGGACCACCTCGGGGTTCAGTTTCCACTCGTGCGGTAGCAGCATCCGGCTCAGCTTGTCCGCCAGGCAGTTGTCCTGCCCCGGCAAGTAAACCGCTTTGAGGAGGATGTCGTGATCGACAGCCCAAGAGCACAGCCTCCGGGCTTCCCGACATAGAAGGAGGGAGCCCGTGCCCCCCTGTTTGTTCACGTAGAACATTGCAACCTGAATTGTCCGTCTGCACCAGTACGGACTGGCCGAACGTCAGGCGAGAGAAGGCCCGCAGAGCTAGGCGGATCGCCCGGAGCTCCAGGAAGTTTATCTGCTGGGCAGCCTCCCAAGGCGTCCAAAGGCCCTGAGTGCATGTCCCTCGACAATGCGCCCCCCATCCCAGGAGAGAGGCATCTGTCGTGAGCACCCAGGACGGTGGGTGAGACTGAAATGGCATGCCGAGCACTAGGATGGGCAGGTGAAGCCACCATTGCAGGGAGGAGACCAGGTGGTCGGAAATTTGTATCAGGTCCGACAGCCTCCCTGTGGCCTGACACCACTGAGTGCGAAGGCTCCATTGCGCAGGCCGCATATGTAGACGGGCGTTCGGAGTGACATGGACCGTGGAGGCCATGTGTCCGAGTAGCTGCAGGAACTGTCTGGCCGAGGCCAGCGACCTGCCGCTGAACCTGCCGGCTAGAGCCGTGAGCCGGTTGGCCCTTTCCGGAGGCAAGAAGGTACGCGCCTGCCGAGTGTCCAGCCGCGCCCCTAAGAACTCGAGGTCCTGAGAGGGGAGCAAAGCGGACTTTTCGAAGTTTATGACGAAGCCCAAGTGCTGAAGCAGGGCCACCGTACGTTGGGTGGCCTGGGTGACCTCCGGAGCAGACGATGCCCGGATGAGCCAGTCGTCCAGGTACGGGAAGACGAAGAGGCCTTGAAGCCTTAGGAAGGCGGCCACCACTGCCAGGCACTTCGTGAACACCCTGGGGGCGGAGGGACAGGCCAAAGGGCAGTACTCGGTACTGATAATGCTTCCCCGCCACCACAAACCTTAGGTACTGCCGGTGGTTCGGATGAATAAGGATGTGGGTATAAGCATCCTTTAGATCCAAGGAGCATAGCCAATCTCCCCGCTGGAGGTAAGGCAGCAGGGTTCTAAGGGTAAGCATCTTGAACCTTTCCCGCTGCAGGAACTTGTTGAGGTTGCGTAGGTCTAGAATGGGCCTGAGGCCTCCTGTTCTCTTTGGAACCAGGAAGTACCTCGAGTAAAACCCGTGACCCCAGCAGTGTTGGGGCACGGGCTCCACCGCCCGTTCTTGAAGCAGACTTCGCAGCTCCCGAAGGAGCAAGTCCCTGTGCAGAGGGGGTCTGGGAGGCTCCCCTGGGAAGTAGGGGGGAGGCACCTGGTGAAAATGGAGGAGGTAGCCTTCTTGAACCACCTGCAATACCCAGGCCTCGGATGTTATGGCGGACCACCTGTGAGCAAAGTGGGTCAGCCGACCGCCCGTGCCGGCCAAAAGCCCCTGAGGGGGAGGGGCTATGCTGGCATAGTCAAAAAACCCCGCCCTGCTGGGCCGGGGCCTGCGTGGCGGGTTTGGGGGCTTTCTGCTTCCGGGATCCGTTACCCTGTCCCCTAGGCCGCTGCCCTTGAAGGGGGGTTGTGGCCGGGTATTGTGTTTGGTGATGCGTATGAGCAAACACTTTCCTCAGGTAAAAAGGCCTTTTCCCCGAGCCCTTCTTCTTCTGTGAAGGGGCAGAGGACTTTCTAGAAAGGCGAGTCCTGGTGAGAGTCTCCGACTCGAGCTCCGCCGCCTTTTCGGCCATGGGTTTGCCGAAGAGGTTTTCCCCTCTGCAAGGGACATCGACCAACTTGTCCTGCACCCAGGGCTCGAGGTCGGATGACTGAAGCCAAGCCTGGCGGCGAGCCCCGATGCCGGCTCCAGCTACTCGGGCCGAGGCCTCAAAGCCATCATAGGCCGCTCGAGAAATGAACTTCGAACACTCTCGAATCCCGGAGGACAAGGCTTGGAACCGCTGCAAGGGTTCCTCGGAGAGACCGGCCGAGAAACCCTGAAGTTCTTTCGCCAGGTCTCGGAGGTACATACCCATGTACAGCTGATATGTCTGGACCCGACAAGCAAGCATAGAGCCTTGGAAGCACTTCCTACTGAGGGCATCCAGGCTCCGGGCCTCCTTCCCCGGGGGCACTGAGGAGTACATCTTCTGACTCTTAAGTCGATGCATGGCCGAATCCACCACCATGGAGTGGTGCGGAAGTTGCGCCTTCTGGAACCCGGGGCTCTTGCAGACTCGATATATGGAATCGATCCACTTGCTCAACACTGGCGTCGAGGCGGGGCTCTCCCACATGCGGAGGAGAAGCCGCTCCAGCATCGGGGGAACCGGTACAGTGAAGGCCTCCCTCGGGGGGGAGTCGTATTGAAGGGCCTCGAGCTCTTCGGCTCGGGGTTCCTCCTCCGGATCCGCGGGGAAGGCCAACGCTTTGGCCATATCCCTCACGAAATTGGAGAACCGGGTATCCTCCGGAGGGGACCGCCTCCGAGGCTCCGACTCGGGCGAATTTAAGGGGACGCACCGAGTCTGAAAAGAACCGGGTGACTCGTCCTCCTCCGTGTCCCAGCCCGACTCCTCCGAGGAGGAATCGAGAGGTTCCGCGGGGGCGGGACCCGGGGACCTCCACCCCGACGCCGAGGCCGGCGTCGAGGACCTCGGTCCCGAACGGGAAGCCGAGGGAGACCTAGGCCGAGGATCGAATCGAGCACGTATGGACTCGAGGATCGGCTCGGCCTCTGGGGTCGACTTGAGCGTCGACGTCCCGGTGGTCGGGGCAGATGCACTGGCGAGGCCGGTGATCCATGCCCGCTGCTGGTCCATGAAGGCAGATATACTGCGCTCCAAGGTCGTCAATCTGAGATCAAGCTCAGAAGACCCAGCAGCTGTCGACTCGGGCCCCGACGGCATCGGGCCCGACGTCGGCTCATCCGTGGGGGAGTCCAGGAGGACTATATCACTCACGTGCCTAGGCGACTCCACTTCGAGACGAGGGATCTTCGAAGGCTTCTCCTCCTTTGAGGGCCCGGGGAGCTGGACCGGGCTAAGCGACCTGGCCCTCGAAGGACCAGTCTCGCAGCCCAGATCCACCCTTGCGGGCCGCTTCTCCCGCCGGCGTTCCCGGCTGGGGGAGCCCCGTTCAGAAGAACTCCTACGATGCTCCGAACCGGAGCCGCGAGGCGTAGAGGCCTCTGACGAGGTCCACGTGGAGTCAGAGAAGATCCGGTCCCTCTGCGACTGCCGACTCCTCAGCACCTTCGAGGACATCTTGCTGCACGGGCCGCAGCTTATAGGGTCATGCTCGGCCCCAAGGCAGCGGAGGCAGCAGTCATGCGTGTCAGTAAGAGACATGAGCCTGACACAGCGATCACACTTTTTAAAACCGCTGGCAGCCATCGGGGGAAAAAGGGCCCCTGCAAGGTCGAACGACCGCACTGCCAGGGATGAAGAGGAAAGTGGCGGGACCGCCAGTTGGAAAAAAATTAAAACGTAAACAGGCCCGATAGGGGCTATCGAGACCCGGCGGGAAGAGGAACACACGAACGAGAAATTTTTTTTTTTTTTAACGAAAAGAAATCAAAGAAATCAACTTTTCAGCGGCGTTAACAGACACATCTGTAGGGCTCCACGGAAAAAAGAAGACTGAGCAAGATGGCATCCCTGGGCGGGAAGGGGACCGCGCATGCCTGCTGCAATTCCCAAAGGCTTTCTGCGAAAGCTGGGGAAAATTGCTCCGCGAGGGCTCCGTCGGCTGACGTCACCCACAAGTGAGGACTGACTTCCCGCTTGGTCCTGGAGAAAGTGAATGATCCCACAGTGAAATAGCGGTGATCAGGGTTTTGTCGTTTATATTGGGCAGGTTTGTTATGCTGTGCTCCAGCTGGGGCACAGTGCAGACTAGGCAGATGCCTAGGTGGCACATATGAATGCTGAAACTGTAAAGCAGCAAGACAGCAACTGACGAGGGTCCAACATGGGCATGAGTGTGTGTCCCACAGTGTCACAGGGGATATTACCCAGCAGGTACCCCCAAGGGCACATAACATTGCCAGGTGGTGCCGGGGGGAAGTGCGCATATCCATGTAGGCACCCCTACCCGAGAACCCACACCATAGGCAGCTGCCTACCGGCACACTGGATGGCCTGGGACTGCGCACCACCAGCACCACTGGCATAAGTGCATGTCAGCATGGTGGTGGATGGGTGCAAGACAAAGTCTGCCTAACAAAAACTAATGGAAGCCCCAGGAAATGATCTGCCTCTGTGGCAACAGTTTGGTGCAGTAAACACAGCCAGCATGTTCAGGGGCAGAAGGTCACAGGTTCAAGCCCCAGCTGTGTCTCCTGCAAACCATGTCTCTATATTTTACCCAGTACTAAACCGTGGTAATAAAGACGGAACTGTTATTGCAGATTAAATAAACAAGTCATAAATGGCTATATTTTACCGTATGTTTTATGTTTTATTCAACTTGATATACCGCCCTTTAGGGGGACCAGAGCGGTTTACAATATAAAAACAATCATAAAAACAGTCATAAAAACAAAAATAATAATAAAAACATTACGCTAGCAGAAAGGAAAAGGAAGTTACAATCTCTGGATAGGAAAGGGGGAGGAGAAAAGAGCACAACATAAATCACAATAGAGAGAGCTCAAACGAAAGGGGAGGGAAGGTCAAAGGCAAGAGAAAAGAGGTGGGTTTTCAGATTACACTTAAAAGTAAGATAGTGAGGCTCAAGGCGGAGGGAGGGGGGGAGAGAGTTCCAAAGGGCGGGAGCTGCGAAGAAAAAGGTGGAGGAGCGGGTGGACTGAAGGTGTGCAAGAGAGGGGGAAGGGAGAGTGAGACGGTTAAGGTGAAATGAACGAGGTGTGTGCCTGGGGGTGTGATAAGTGAGAAGGTCAGCCAGATACTGTGGTGTGCTAGCGTGGAAGGCCTGATGTACCAGCGTGAGCAATTTGTATTGAGAACGGAAAGGTAGAGGCAACCAATGGAGACGGGAAAGGAGAGGTGAGACGTGATCGCGGGCGGAGGAGTGGATAGCAATGCGGGCAGCAGTGTACTGGATGCGTTGAAGTCGATGAAGCTGAGATTTTGAAAGACAGAGAAAAAGAGAGTTAGCAAAGTCAACGCTGGGGGGGAGAGGAAGGGGCGAATAGCACGAATTTGACGCAAGAAAAAGAAGGAGGTCTTATTGACGTGAGAGATGTGATCATGGAAAGATAGATTTGAGTCAAAGAGAACGCCAAGGTAGCGGAAAGAAGAAACCAATGGAATGGGGGAACCTGAGAAAGATGGGGCTAGAGAAGGAGAGGGGCCACCGCGGGAGAACCAAATAGCGATAGTCTTTGTGAGGTTAAGGTGAAGACAGTTTTGTAACAGCCAGTCAGCGACAATGGAAAGACAGGAATTAAGTGGGGAGAGATCGGGTTGAGAAGGGGAGGTGTGGTGTAGGAGGACGATATCATCAGCGTAGTAAAAGGCGCTGATCCCAGTTTGCTGAATCTGAAGAGTGAGGGGGGCTAAGAAGAGGTTAAAAAGAAGAGGTGCAAGTACAGAACCCTGGGGAACACCACATATCAGAGGAAAGGGGTCCGAGGGAGGAACAGAAGGGGAGGAAGAAAGGACTGAGCAGGACCGTGAAGATAGGAAAGAGTGAAACCAGTGAAGTACCGTGCTGCGAAGACCCGCCTCTCGGAGACGGGTGAGAAGAAGGGAGTGATCAACGAGGTCAAAGGCAGCGGACAGGTCGAGGGCTACCGCCACCGAAAGAGCACCACGATCGTGAGCAACGTGAAGGGCATTAGTGAAAGCAAGAAGGACAGTTTCAACACTGTGACCGTGATGAAAACCAGATTGCCGTGGATGAAGAAAGTTGACATCATCTAAGTGGTGAGAGAGTTGAGCAAATACGAATTTTTCTAGAAGTTTGGAAATGAAGGGAAGGTTAGATACTGGACGGTAGTTGGAGGGAACCATGGGGTCAAGGGAAGGCTTCTTGAGAACAGAGCGGATGAGAGCGTGCTTCCAAGAGTGGGGAAAAATACCAGAGGAGAGACTAGAGTTAAGCATAGAGAGAAGGGGGGGGGGGGGAGAAGTGCCAGGGATGAGTCTAACAACCAAGAGGAAGGGATAGGGTCGAGAGAGCAAAAGGTCTTATTAGAAGAAGAGATAAGTTGGTGAAGTTCAGCCGAAGTTATTAGGGAAAAAGAAGACCAGGTGTGAGAATGGCCAGGGGACGGGGGAGGGGAGGCGATGGGAGGGGGAGGGAGGATGTGAGAAGGGCAGGAGGGAAGGGAGGACCTGAGGTTGGAAATCTTATCACTAAAGAATGTGGCTAGAAGCGAAGGAGGGGGAGATGGGTGAACGGGGGAGGCAGAAGCAGAGGGAAGAAGGGAAGTGAGGGAGTGGAGTGTGTTATAGAGGTGTCGGGTCTGATTAGGAGCATTCGAGATGGCAGTAGAGAAGAAATTTCTTTTGGCTGAGTGCACCTGAGAGCGGTAATGGGAGTGATGAGCCTTAAATGATGAGAGGGTGATTGAAGAGGGCGCCTTGCACCATAGGCGTTCGGCTCTACGGAGCTGAGTGCGGAGCAGTCTAAGGCCAGGATGATACCAGGGTTGTGAGGGGCGAGGCTTTGGGGGGCGGGGCTGAAGAGGAGCCAGATTGTCGAGTGCATCAGAAAGAGTAGAGAACCAGAGGGTAGCTTGGGAGTCAAGGGAGCGAGAGGAAAAATCGGCCGGGAAAATATGAGGTGCAGGGAGAAATTGCTGAATGGTAGAAGAGGTGATGCGGCAAGAGAGCCGTTGAGAGGAGGGTACCGGGGTGGGCGGACGAGAGGAAAGTTCGGGGAGGAAACAGGAGAAAAGCAGACAGTAATGGTCAGACCAGGGGAGGGGGAGCGATGAGAGATCAGATAGACGTAAGGGGGAAGAAAGAGGGGTTAGAAGGAGGTCAAGAGTGTGACCAGCTATGTGGGTAGGGAAGGAGACATGCTGAAAGAGGGAGAGATCATCAAGAAAAGAAACGAAAGCATGATCCCTTGAAGAGGTTGGAGAGTCAAGATGCAAGTTGAAGTCTCCTGCAATAAGCAACTGGGGGAAGGCAAGGGTCAAGTCAGAGACAGTAAGAATTAAGGAGTCCCAAAGATCAGAGCGCAAGGCTGGTGGGCAGTAAACAAGAAGGATGTGCAGTGGGGGAGATGAGTGGAGGTGAAGAAATAGAGCTTCTGGGTAGTGAAGCAATGGGGAAAAGACTTGTGTGAAGGAAAGAGCAGGGTGCAGAATGGCGGCCACTCCTCCACCGGAGCGGCCACACCGTGGAACAGAGATCGCGGAGAAACCAGGAGGGAGGCAGCAGGCAAGGAAGGGATCCTCCCCGTCCTTCAACCAAGTTTCTGTGAGGAGAAGAAGATCCAGGGAAGATTGAGCAATGAGATCCTGAATAAGGAGGGTTTTATTCCTAAGTGATCTGCAATTGAGGAGCCCCAACCGAAGAGGGGGTGGAGCGGAAGCAGGGAGGGAAACGTGGGAGGTACCAGTAGTATTATGACAGGGAAGGAGATGATCCAAGCACCAAGAATGCGTGGATGCGGGCAAAGCTGGACGATGCCCCCAAATAACGGGTATGTGAGCCATCGAAAGGGGAAGGGAAGAAAGAGCCAAGGAAAATGTAGGGACGGGAGGGGTAAAGAAACTCACCTGGAGCAGAGAGGGCAGTGGTCCGGCGGGCAGGAATGAGGGACGAACCAAGAGAGGAGGAGCGAGATATGCAGAGTGCCAGGAGGGGTCCAGTAAGGCAAATAGGAGGGTGAACCATGTAACAGCAGGGCCTGCGCAGCCTACGCAGCCGGAGCAGCCCCAAGGGCACAGACACCATAAACATGTGCAATCCCTAGAGCAGAGTTTCCGAACTCCAGTCCTGGAGGACCAAACACCATTCAGGTGTCATGCTGTCCCTAATAAATATGCCTGTGCTGTATTTGTATGCGCCGCCCCATTGTATGCAAATGTATCACATGCATATTCATTAGGGGCAGCATGAAAACCTGAACAGAGTTTGGCACACCAGGACCGGAGTTGGGAAACAGCCCTAGAGCAGAGGCCAACAGGGGTACAAACACCCACACCCACAGGCTCCACTATCCAATGCTTCATGGAGAGTCAGGCTGTTGGGCCCTGCGCGGAGCAGCATCTCCCAGTACTGGCACCTGCATACCTTAGCAATGCCGTCCTAAACTTGGGAACACGTTCCACATATATCAAAAGGTTGCTATAATTAATGTCAGCTAACAAATCCTAAGTTAAACATGATTTGTTGATAGAGATTCATCATAGCAACCTTTCTGATATCTGTGGAGTGTGTTTCAGATATTGATTCTGATAGTGTTTACCACCCCGGGGAGTGACCCCAACAGTTTTGCGTACCATAGCAATGCTTGCACTGTGCCCAGGAATGGTGTGCCGGCCAGGATTGCCACAAACCTCTATATTTGCACAATGCTGGCATAGGTGTGGGAGTGTGTGTCTGTCTATCCAGTGTGTTGTGGCTGCCTACACCTTACTGAGCCCACACTGCTTGCACTGTTTCCAGTGTTAGCCTGCCAATGTGCATAATGAGGAGCAAGGTACTGTGGGTATGGGCCAGACAGGGTGGCCTGGGCAGGATATAGGGTATAGGGCAATGGCTGGGACATTGTAGTGCCTGACCACCACCTGCGCGGACAGGGTGGCCACAGCATATCATGCTGGGAGGTCACTCTCACCCTGACTGAGCAGTGACTAAGTTACCCCATAGTGCTATGCAGTATTTCTCTCAAGTGATATTTATGGGTTCCCTTTTCTGGGGCCCAATCATTGATATACCTGCTTGGTATGTGTGCTCACATCCCATTTTTGGGTGCATACAGTTCCTCCAGGAACATGCACTATGTACTAGCTAGCAGACTGCCTGCAGTTAGTATGTGTATGGTTGGAACACCTTGTAGAGTGCAGCGGGTGGAGAATGACTGTGCCCTCTGCTGGTGAATGTCAGATAGTGGTGGGGTGGGCAGCTGAGCTGAGCTTTTCCAGCATTCTGCCTGTCTGCCATTGCCTTATTGATGCGTACAGATCTGCATCGATTGCCCTGTAGGGTGCTCTCTACTGCCACCATTGCAGAGATATACAATGTGGATCTGTTGGTGAGAGATCCTGTCCCCCCATCCTGAGCCACAGAGGGCGGTTTGGGTGGCGCTACATAATCCGCCTTGGGGTACAAACACCCCCCCTCCCTTCACTTATAACATGCGACCATGGCACCCACACAAGATATGCATTAGTCTGGGTGCATCATAGTCCACAAGGACTATACGTGATTGGGAAATACAGATGGACACAGGTGTATCCTAGGTGTGTCTGCAAGGACTACCTATCACACACTGGCACTGATGGCAACCTACAGCATAGCCTATCTCAGCAAAGCCAGGTGCTGCGGACCTGGTGCTGGCCACCCTACCTCACCCTCAGGGTGAGCACAGGACCCGCACAATGTCACAGTCTGTAGCTACTCTGTGCCAGTAACACACACAGTCAGTTCCCCCTACCAGGCCAAGGTGCTGTGGGGGTGCATACCCCATTTTGTGATCAGCTGTAGACTGCTGATCTGCATGTGCAGTGCATCATGGGTATGGGTGGGTTTACCCTATCCTGTTAATCACAGCATATAATTTGTGTGGTGACCTGCAGTCTTTCTGTAACCAGCCAGCAGTGTAGTAGTAGCTATAGAGATGTAACCTATGGGTTACTTCAATGACTGCAGAGGCAGAGGTCATGGGTTCAATCCTGCAGTGGTGTAATCTAAAAAGGCTGTCTGAGGCATTTTCTTTTAATTTAAATCAGTGCTGCCAGCAGAAACACCCTCACAGTGCTGTAGCCTAAGGTGCCTCATAGGCGCCCTATAGGGCACATTATAGGGTGCCTTGGCAGACAGGGCACTTTATAATGTGACCTATGGGGTGCCTTATAGGGTGCCTTATGAGGCACCTTAGGTTAGGGCACTGTGAGGGTGTTTTTGCTGGCAGCACTGATTTAAATTAAAAGAAAATGCCTCAGGCAGCCGTTTTAGATTACACCACTGGTACAGCACTGCACCCCCTCACCCTCCTTACCTGGCACGGCCGTGTCGTTCTGCTCCATCCAGGGAAATTATTCCACCTCCGAGGTAGAATAAGTCCCCCATCTCCATGGCCGACCCTGGACATAGAGGGCCAACCTCAGAATTGGTTCTATACATCTGGGGTTACTCTGCTCACCACCCGCCCTCGCTCCGCCTCTGTCCCACCCCTCCCTCCCATGAACAGAGCTCTCCGTACAAATCATCTGTTCATACAGGGAGCTCTGTCTCTGGCAGGCTACCCGGCTGTTTAACAGGTCTGGATGTTTGGATCAGACATCCGAACCCGCTAAACGGTGTTCAGGATGACCCCATTACCAAGTAATTTCATCTAAACACTAACAAAATGGATTTTTGCACAGAGTGAAGCAGAATCTCTGCTCAATTTTTTCATTACTAATACTACTACTATTAATCATTTATATGGCGCTACAAGGTGTATGCAGCGCCGTACAGATACACATGAAAGACGGTCCCAGAGTGTTACCAACAGAGATAAAGAACGGAGGAAGGGGGAGGAGGGAAGAGGGTTTTGGGGGAAAAATAAGTTCAGTTTTGGCCATGTTCAATTTCAAATGACAATAATGTCAGACAGACAGGTAGAGTTAAGGGCCTGAAGTGTCAGAGAAATATCAGGTGAAGATAGATAGATTTGAGAGTCATCAGTATAAAAATGATACTGAAACTCATGGGAGGAGATGAGAGTACCAAGGGACTGGGTATAGAAGGAGAAAAGGAGAGGGCCCAGAACAGACCCTTAGGGTACACCAACTGAGAGTGCCATAGCAGAGGAGGAGAACCCAACAGAACAAACACTCATCTTGTGCTGAAAAGTGGCCGAGTCAGGCTAGTAATTTGCAAAGGATTTATTTTGCATTTGAATATTTTATTCCTCCCTGTATTTTTCCAGTCTATTGTTTGATTTGTCTTTATTAAGTGTGTCTATGATCACTTAGGACCATGTAACCAGCTGATTTGGCAGTTCATACGATGACCTCTCTATCTGATGCCTTCTATTCAAAACTATATGGGGAAATTTTGAAAAATACTTTGCATAGTTGACTTGTTATCTATGTCTGCCACTACAGTGCCTTGTGAAAGTATTCATCCCCTCATTTTTTGTCCTATTTTATCGCATTACAACCTGGAATGAAAATGGAGGTTCATTTGGATGTTAGGTAATGGACCGAACTGGTGAAGTGGAATGATAATAAAATAACTTGTATATATATAAAAAAAACAAGTAAAAACTGAAAAGTTGTGAGTGTATATGTATTCATCCCTTTTGCTATGAAACCCCTAAATAAGATCTGGTCCAACCAACTGACCTCAGAAGTTACATAATTAGTTGATTGAGGTCTACCTGTGTGCAGCAGTGTCACATGATCTGTCACATGATGCCTGTATAAATATACCTGTTCTGAAAGGCCCCCGACTCTGCAACACCACTAGGCAAGCAACATGAGGACCAAGGAGCACTCCAAATAGGTCAGAGACAAAGTTGTGGAGAAGTATAGATCAGGGTTGGGTTATTAAAAAATATCCTAAATTCTGAATATCCCACAGAGCACCATTAAATCCATTATAACAAAATGGAAAGAATATGACACCCCTACAAACTTGACAAGAGAAGGTTGCCCACCAAAATTCACAGATTGGGCTAGGAGGGCATTAATCAGAGATGCCACAAAAGACACCAAGGATAACACTAAAGGAGATGCAAAGAGCCACAGCGGAGATGGGAGTATATGTCGATAGAACCACTTTAAGCCGTACACTCCACAGAGTGGGGCTTTATGGAAGAGTGGCCAGAAAAAAGCCATTGCTTAAAGAAAGAAAGAAGAAAACACATTTGGAGTTTGCACAACAGCATGTGGTGGACCCCCCAAATACATGGAAGAAGGTTTTATGGTCAGATGAGATGAAAATTTAACTTTTTGGCCATCATGGGAAATGCCATGTGTGGCACAAACCCAACACTTCCCATCACCCCAAGAACACCATTCCCACAGTGAAACATGTAGGTGGCAGCATCATGCTATGGTGATGATTTTCATCAGCAGGAACAGGAAAACTGATCAGGATTGAAGGAACGATGGATGACACTAAATACAGGGCAGTTCTTGAGGAAAGCCTGTTTCAGTCTGCCAGAGATTTGAGATTGGGACAAAGGTTCACCTTCCAGCAGGACAATGACCCTAAACATATTACTAAAGCTACATTGGAGTGGTTTAAAGGGAACCATTCATATGTCTTGGAATGGCCTAGTGAAAGCCCAGACCGCAATCCAATTGAGAATCTGTGGCATTACTTGAAGATTGCTGTAACACCAACGCAACCCATCTAACTTGAAGGAGTTGGAGCAGTTTTGCCTTGAGGAATGGGTGAAAATCCCAGTGCATATATGTGCTAAACTAATAGAAATATACCCCAAGAGACTTGCAGCTGTAACTGCAGCAAAGGTGGCTCTACAAAGTATTGACTGGGGGGGGGGGGGGAGTACCTATGCACACGCATGATGGGTTTTTTTGTCTTACTTGTTTGTGTCACAATAAAAGATATTTTGCGCCTTCAAAGTGGTAGGTATGTTGTGTAAAATCACATGGTGCTAATTCCCAAATCTCCATTTTAATTCCAGCTTGGAATACGACAAAACAGGACAAACACTGAGGGGATGAATACTTTCACAAGACACTGTACTTTTTGTATGTTTAGAGTATTGTGTGCATAGTTCTAGGGCTTGATGGGCCTTTTGTATGACCCATTATTGGAAATCTTATGTTCTAATGTTCTTGTAAAACCCAGTTTTACATATAGAAATCAGACTTTACTATATTCATTGCCATATATAACAGTATAATATCGTTGGCCTTGTAGTAAAGAACGAGCCAAAACCACAATACTAGAAAGTGTGATTCAGCATTCATGGATTCCCTGAGGAAACATTGCTGTGAAACGTCTTGATGGTACCGGTGGTGTACGTCGGGATCGGGATCAATTAAAAATATGCAGCTGCCTAGTCACATAAGATAAGTTTTAACAGTTTTTGTCAGTTTTCATCGGAAAGAAACGACTGGTAGTCTGTTTAAAATGCAGTTTGGAGGTCGTTGATGTGACAAAGCACTTTGCTATAAATTTGACGTGAGTCTTAAATAGCAGTGCTCTTTTTTACTGAGACCTCAATATTTATTTCTAATCCTTACCAAAGGTGAAAGAGAATGATTTTTTCTAGTATTGTGATATATAACAGTATATGCAAGAAGCAGTTTTTATATATAGATAAAGTAGGAGTTCCTGGAGGTGGAATTTGGCAGAGCTGGGGTTTGCATATATTCTTTGCAAAGTATACATGCCTAATAGGAGAGACGTGTGAATTTATGCATGCTCCAGAACAGATGTAAGTATACATACGTTCCTGCCGCCACCCCCAGCTGTACATATAAGTAGCGATTTTTGAAGGGAAAGTTTACATTTAGCTTCCCTTTCTAAAATCTCTGCTTTTCACATGTATACCAGCCACATCCAGTTATGTAGCCAATTCTAAAATTGAATCATTAGTATTTTGGCTTGTTTGAAATAAAGCAATATCACTTAGCTTGTAAAGTTCTCTTGATGATCAACCCCAATATCTAGGAATTGTTCTTTTAGAGGATAAAGCAGTGTGCTTGTTGTGTTAGTGCACTTTAATAGTAGTTAAATAAAAACTGTCTGACTTAATACACTTTTGGAGGTTTAAACTGTCTGGACCTGAAGAAGAAGGTTTTAATCTTCACAAGCAAGTCCAAAATATATTAAATTAGTCTAGTAAAAAGTTATCACTTTATTTTCCTTTTTTATTTTTGTCCTTTTCGCCAGAATCAAGTAGGAAGTCAGTCCTCACATTTGGGTGATGTTGGCGCCGATGGAGCCCACGCGATAATCTCGCTCCATCTTTCAAAGAAAGCCTTTGGGAGATGTACCACACATGCCTAAAGGTGCAATCTTGCCACAGTCTCCTTTTTTCAGCAGAGCCCATCGGACATGTGTCTGTTCCCCCACGAAAAACGTTGATTTTTTTTTTGTCTTGTACTTCGGTTTTCGGATCACTTCCTTTCTCTGGTTTGCATATCCTTTTAGCCTCCTGAGTACACTTGCCTTTGGCTTTTCCTCAGGTTCCTTTTTCCCTTTGGTTTTTCTTTGGTGTGTAGGTTTTATTTATTTATTTATTTATATTCTCTTATATACCGTGCTATTCTGCATCAGTGCGGTTTACATTGAACAAACTGAAATTACATTGAACGGCATTATAACTTGGAGATAACTATTTGGCTGGGCCAAAGGAGTTTGACCTCCTAGGGGCCATATTCCCCGCTATGGCCTTGGTCAGTGGCTTCAAGCCTTGTGACCACTGTGCACATAACATGTCATGCATGGATCCGCATGACTGTTGCCTTCAGTGCCTCGGGGCAGACCATGATGCAGACCAATGTATGCATGGAACTTGTTTTTGCACCACTGTATATAGCCCACTCTGTAAATAGCTCACACCAATCTAGCACACAACACAACACACACTCAATTTCCCCCCACTGCATGTATAACACACTCACTTGACCTGATTGTTTGCTGTGATACCACCTTGATTATTAAGATAAGGCGGTTTAGAAATACTGTTAAATAAAAAAAAAATGATGCCTTGGCTTGTGGTCTCTTCCAGAAGATGAACTCCAAAGGCCTCTGAAGCCGTAAGAAGCAGCATGAGTCGATTTTTCACAAGACTGACTGAGCCCCGGAGTCGTCTACTGGACCAGTCTCCTCGAGGGCTGCTCTGGAGGCCTTGGCCTCGCATGGTGACCATGCTTCCTCGGAGCCTCGAGGTCACAAGGCATTGAGCTAGGGCTCCCTTGGGGAGGGAAGCCCCTTGAAGAGGTGGATGTCATCTATGGCCTCATCAGGTGACAAGTCTGGGGCAGTGGGCAAGTCCCATGGCTACTGACCTCAGAGCCCTTGATGCGAGGCTGAGGGCAATGGCTGGGAAAGCTGTCTTGGTGGGAGAAGACACCATCGGCATCAGGGATCGGCCTTGGTCCTTTGAGGCCTTCCTCATCAAGAACATCCCCTCAATGATGCCAGCACCAGGTCTGAGGTCCTCAGTGCCAGCACCAGTGACTGCAGAGCCTTCTGGCCTCGAGGCCAGGATGGTGGCCCTGGAATGCAGCTTATCTGCCTTCATGGCACAGCAGCGGGCTCTGATGCCTGTTTCCTCTGGGCCATCGCTCCTGACCACTGCCCCCTCCACTGCGAAGGAGTTCCCAGAGGTGGAGCCAATTCTCAAGGCCACTGGCCTCAAGACACCTCTAGGCACCGGTCCTGGTCCCGCTCGGGGCTGAGGACTTCCCCATTCAGTGCACTCGGCTTGGAGCGCAGGGGCACCAGGGCCCCTAGGCTGTCTGGGCTGGGACGCTAGCCCGAGGCCTGGCAAACCCTCAAAATCTTCTCCAATTGCAGTTCAGAGTGGGAGACGAAGGATGACGGGTCTTCAGACACCTGTCTTCACAAGGGGGCATGCCCTCGGACCTTTTCACTCCCAAGACATGAAGGATCTGGCCTTCCTGGGCTTTGTCCGCAATATGGCAAAGGCCCTTGCCTTCGCTACAGAGTCCAAGGAGGAGCCTCAAGCGGAGGACCTCAAAATCCTCCAGTATGAGGCTCCCCCTAAGGAGGCATTCACGGTGCTCATTACCCCATGCTGGAATGGCTGCTCTTCCATATGTGCCCATTTTGAGCAGGTGGCTGGACTCAATGCACACTGGGTCCACTGGAGCCCTGTCTTCAAAATAGCTCAACTGCCTCACAACTCCATGTTGGTGGAGTCAGCCATGCAGAAGCTCAAGAGCCAGGAGATGCACTCCTCGGTGCCCCCTGGCAAGGAGGCCTGCGCCATGGATGCTCTGGGCAGGAAGTGCTTCTAGGGCTCGATGCTCATGAACTGGATCCAGGCCTACATCCAGTTGTACATCGGCATGTATTTATGGGACATGGTGAGTGAGCTCATCAGGTTCTCGGCTGGTTTCTCTGAGGAGCCTTTCCAGCGGATCTGGACCCTGACCTCTACAGTCAAAGAGTGCTCAAAATTTATGACTGAAGCGGCCTAGGATGACTTCAAGTTGGCAGCTAGTGTAGCCATGGTGAGTATTAGTGCCCACAGCCAGGCCTGGCTCGGTCCTCTGACTTGGAGCAATAGGGTAGGACAAGTTGATCAATGTCCCTTGCTGGGGAGAGAAGTTCTTCAGCAAGCCCATGACAAACAAGCCCACCAAGCTGGATTCCAAGTTCATGACCCAGTCCAGGCTCTCCAAAAAGACTGCTGACCCTTCCCGAAGGAAAGCTTCGTAAAAAGCCCCTATACCCAAAGAAGAGGAAGGCTTACGGAAACTACCCTCAGTACTCGGCTATCCCAGCTCCCTGACAGGGCTAGCAGGCCAAGGGACAAGGACACGGCCCTTGTAAGCCTAAGATCCCCAACCCCAGACAGTGCCCCGGTGCAACTTGGAGGGGGCTTTTGACTCCTTGGACATAGATTCTCTTACCCAGGAATTCCAGCCCCACAACACATGGGGGGAGGCATCTGGTGGTTTATGCTGCACGGTGGTCCCACATCACCACCGATGCCTGGGCCCTACAGGTGGTACGGGAGGGTTACCTCCTCCACCTCAAACAGATGCCCCCACCATTCTTTCTGGGAGAGCCCTCTATGTCTCCCCTTCACCAGAGCCTGCTTCAGCAGAAACTCACAAGCCTTCTGGCCGACAGGGCAGTGGAGCCTGTCCCCTCCCATCTAAGGGGCAAGGGGTTCTACTCTGTGAGACTTCAACCGGTTCCTGATGAGGGAGAAGTTCAAGATGCTCTCCCTTAGAACATTGCAGTCCTACCTCTGGCAGGGAGACTAGCTATGCTCCTTGGATCTAAAGGATGCATATACGCACATCCTCATCCACCCCCTTCACAGGCATTACCTCCGCTTTATGGTAGGAGTCTGCCACTACCAGTACAAGGTTCTACCCTTCGGTCTGGTCTGGTGAAGGCCAGACCGAAGGGTTCTACCCTTCGGTCTGGCCTTCGCCCCAAGGGTATTCACAAAGTGCCTGTTTGTGGTCATTGCCTTCCTGCATCTCCAGGGGGTATTTGCCTTTCCTTACCTGGACAACTGGCTCATCAAGGGCAGCACCACCGCACCATCCTCATTCTGGAGCACTTGCAGTTCATCATAAAGTACTCAGTCCCATCTCCATCTGTCAGAAAGCCTGGAGTTCATAGAGGCATTGCTGGACACCATCCAGGCCAAGGCCTTCCTCCTGTTAGACCGGGCCCAGTGTCTCATGGTGCTTGCTGGGAATGTCCAGTGCCACCCCTCAATATCAGCCCGTCTTCTGCTTCAGCTGCTGGGCCACATGGCCTCCACGGTGCATGCCACCACAGATTCCCACCTATACATGTGGCAGGCTCAGTTGGCCCTCCACTCCCAGTGGTCTCAAGCAACAGGGCACTAGCAGGACAAAGTAGTCATGACCCATCCTCTGGCTGACTCCCTCGGCTAGTGGCAGCAGCCCTACCCCCTAGAGCAGGGGTCTCAAACATGCGGCCCGCGAGAGACCTTTGTGTGGCCCGCGATGCACAGAAAAAAAAAAAAAACCCCGGCTTCTGCAGCCTCTGTCTACAGCCACCACAAGCCTGATCAGCATCGGGGAGTTGAGCAGGAAGGAAAGCTCCTCACCGATCACTTCCACAAGGTCAATCAGGCCCACCGGAACCCCCGGACACAGCAACATTCCAAAGGAAGCACCTCCAGGTGCTGCTTAATGCCGCTACAGCCACCACAAGCCTGATCGGCGTCGGGGAGGTGAGCAGGAAGGAAAGCCCCTCCCCGATCACTTCCACAAGGCCAGTCAGGGCCACCATAATCCCTGGACACAGTAACATTCAAAAGGAAGCACCTCCAGGTGCATCACTGCCTCCCTCTGCTTTTCTGGCTCTCCAGTCTCTTACCGTACTCTCCCACTTGTCTCTGCTGTCTGGTATTGCCTATGTGCATCAAAATCTTAAATCCGGCCCTAGCTGTTGTGGTGGTTGAGAAGAAATGAGATACCTTAAGCCCGTTGGGATTTTCAGACAGCTGGGAGATTTGGGACTAGAATCGGAAAGCAGGTCGCAGAGCAGGTAACCAGGGAGCTTGACTTGAGCTGTTTGTAACTATGCCAATTTATGTATCTTTCTACTACATTTTTTCTGTCTTTGATAAAAAATATGCAAAGAACTTGATGCTCCTCTCCCTTTATAAATGAATAAAGTTTCCTGAATCGGAAGTAGCGGTTCATAGCTGCTCAGAAACGCTACTTGTATGGGATTCGTGCTTTTTTGGTTACTGTTTTAAGTGATACACACTTTGCAACTGTGTCCTTCTCAGTTATGTTGTATCCTCTCATACGTAATGTGCAGGTTTAATTAGTCAGACCAGATAGCGATTGATCGCGAGACCACGCTTCTCCGCGTTAGCGCTTCTTTCCTGACCCGGCTCATACAGATCAGCTGAGCAGAGAGTGGCCAGACTGGTTGGCTGAGAGTCTGTCCCCTCCCAGTGACGTCACCAGCAGACCCGGAATCCGGAAACGAGGCTGCAATCAGTGGGAGCCGCGAGCCTGAAGCCGGGAAAATGGTAGGCTTTCCTTTGCCAGCAAAACAGGTATATTTATCAGACGAGCTCCGACAGACTTATTTGGTTTTCCAAAAGCTCGTGTATTGTTATGAGAGAGGCTGTGAAATTTGTTTCTCTCTTCTTTGGGGGGAGGATGATTTGCATTTTCTGTCGCCCTTGGCTGAAAGGAGAATTACAGATGCTTTCCTAGATTAAGCTATCGCTTCCATTTGGAGCCTAACAGCCAAGAGACAAGCCGTGACTATTCTCTGAAATGTGTTGATTTAATATTTGCAGTGTTGCCTTTTGATAGTTAGGGTATGGTGCTTTGTGAGTCCTGGTAGTGCTGTTAGGACACGGCAGGTTTGCTATGGGTTCTAAATAAGCAGTGTTTCTAGTAGTTCCTAATGTGCCTGGCGGTTGGCACTGGTTTATAGTAATGTAGAAATCTTTTAGTCTTTCTTTATCCATACACTCATTAAGAGGCATGTTTACTAAAAGTTAATGTATGGTAACATTATGCAAATATTTATGCAAATGATGCCCTTATGCAAATGAGGCCTGCGTCTTGTGCGGCCCCCGGGTTACTCTACAAGTCCTCATTTGGCCCTCAAAGCAATTTGAGTTTGAGACCCCTGCCCTAGAGGATACTCACCACAGATGCCTCCAAGCTGGACTGGGGAGCCCATTGCAAGAACCTCTGCACTCAGGGCTGTTGGTTGCAAACAGACAGCCTCCAGCAGCTCAACCTGCTGGAGCTTTAGAGCCATAGTGCTGCCCTCTGGGCCTTTCATCACCACCTGCAGCACCAAGGAGTACTGGTCCAGACCGACAATCAGGCAGCGATGTTTTATATCAACAAGCAGGGAGGCACAGGGTCATCCCTCCTGTGCCAGGAGGCGGTGAGTCTCTGCTCCTTCGCCAGCAGGAGTGGGATGTTCCTGCAGACAGTCTATCTCCCGGGCCAGGACAACACCCTGGCTGACCGGCTCTGCTGGGTCCTTCAACTGCATGAGCGGCGGCTGGACCCTTGGGTGGCATGCCGGCTGTTCCATTTCTAGGGGTTCCCGCAGATGAACCTCTTCGCCAGCCCAGTCAATTCTCAACTGTCCCACCTCTGGTCCAGGGAGCCACATCCCTCTCGAGTGGCAGCAGATGTGTTCTTTATTCCATGGGTGGGGGGGCCTCCTTTACACCTTCCCACCAATGCTGCTGATAGCCAAGACCCTGTTCAAGTCCAGTTTAACAAAACCATCTTGATACTGATGGCTCCCCGGTGGCCCCAGAAGCCATGGTTCCCCCTGCTCCTCTGCCTGTCTCAAGTACCCCAGTTCCTCTGGGGTGACCCCCAGGACTGCTCTCACAGGAGGACGTCTCTCTCCTGCACCCCAACCTGGGGTCCCTGAATGATGATCAGGCTGCTGAAAGGGTAGCCTTGGCCCAATTTAATCTGTTGAATGAGGTGGAGGAGGTCCTCCTGGCCTCCAGTAAGGCTTCCACCCACCGGGCCCACTCCTTCAAGTGGCGGAGATTCTCTCTGATGCATGGAGAAGCGGATCAATCTCTCCTCCTGTTCTGTCCAGTTGGTGCTGCAGTACCTGTTTCACCTGTCTCAGGCAGGGCTGAAGTCCAACTCTGTTAGAGTACATCTTAGCGCACTATCTGCACACCACCAACTGGTTGAGGGTTAGCCCTTCTCCACTCAGCCCCTCATGAGTCACTTCCTGAGGGACATACTTCTCTCACAGCCACTCATCTGCCTCATGGCGGTGGAGTGAGATCTCAACGTGGTTCTCTCAAAGCTTATGGCACCACCTTTTGAGCCTCTCAGCTCTTGCTACCTCAAGTATCTCTCCTGGATGGTAGTCTTCCTTATGATGCTCACCTCTGCTTGCAGGGATAGCAAGCTCCAGGCTCTGGTGGCCCATTTGCCTTATACAAGGTTCCACAAGAACAGGGTCATGCTCCACATGCACCCCAAGTTTCTGACCAAGGTAGGTCCCTGTTCCCCCTCAGTCAAGAGGTGATGCTCCCCACCTTCTTCCTGCAGCTTCATGCAAACAGGGTGGAGGCTGCTCTCCACACTCTGGACTGTAAAAGGGTCCTGGCCTACTACCTAGAATGTACCAAGGCCCACCATTGCTCCTCGCAGCTTTTCATCTCCTACGACTCAAATCAGCTGGGGATAGTGGTCTCCAAGCATACCCTGTCCATTTGAGTGGCAGACTGCATTGCCTTCACATATGCACAGGCCAGTCTCTCATTGGAGTGCTGCATCATGGTGCACAGCGTCTGGGTTATGACGGTGTCTGTGGCAAACCTGCGCTCTATCCCCTTGCTGGAGATCTGCCAGGTCACCACCTGGCCCTCAGTCCATACCTTCAGTGCTCATTACTGCCTGGACAGGGAATCCCAGTGAGACAGTGCCTTTGGCCAGGCAGTTCTCCATCATCTGTTTGGGGTGTAAGGCAACTCCTGCCCTCCGGTCCTTCAATGTGTTCAGGCTACCAGAGAACTGGTTCCTTGCTGACACTCTGGGGCCACACATGGGTCTTGTTGTTCCTTGATTGCATTGCTGCTTCTCACGGTTCACTTTTTTTCAGTCACTCGTGGCTTTTACAGTTTTTTTTGGTAGCCTGTATCTGGGGAGTCCCATATGTGAGGTCTGACTTTCTGCTTGTTCCCAGAGAAAGCATAGTTACTCACCTGTAATAGATGTTCTCCAGGGACAGCAGGAATCATTCCTCACAACTCTCTTTCCTCCCCATGGAGTTGCATTTATATCATTTTGCCTTTTGAGCTATGTCATCATATTGAGACAAGATGGCAGGAAGGGGACCACGCATGCATGGTACATCTCCCAAAGGCTTTCTTTGAAAACTGGGGAGAAGTTACCGTGCAGGCTCCATTGCCACCGACATCACCCATATGTGAGGACTGATTCCTGCGGTCCCCAGAGAACACCTGTTACAGGTGAGTAACTATGCTTTAGAGGGTGATTTTTAAAAGGGGGAGCCTAAGGCTGCAGGAACACACCCAAATCTCAGTATTTTAGTCATTTATGTAAAAAAAATTACCTCTTTTATATTGGATACTATTTTATGAGTTTAGAACTCATGGCATGTGCTTCCATTGTAGGCATGTACATGGGTGGAGTTTGGGCAAAGCATGGGTGGAGCATTCATCATGAATCTAGGTAGGGACATTTACACCAGCTGTAGAGGTGGTGTAAGTGAAGACTGTTGTAGTTGTTGATATGGAAGGACAGACTAGATAGGCCATGTGGTCTTTTTCTGTCTTCATTTCTCTATGTTTCTATGTTTCTAAATTATGGTGTTTTTTTGGACACATACTAATATTTTATAAAAATAGAGACTACTTGGATTGCTGCACTGAGAGCAGGAGCACCATCCAATGTCCCTACTAATTATTACCAGAAGCAGAGATGGTACTTTCCATAATAGGGGAGGTTCTTTCTGCCAGTCATTTCAAGTTGGAAGGAGACTCTTCAGAGAGGGTAAAGCCTACTGAGGTTAAAAACCTCTCCCAAGACAGATTACTGTCTTTGACCTCTAGCCCTTGTACCATTAGGTATTAAAAAGAATGTCTGCCCTATATGGGCAGAAGCCTCTGACACTCAGCTAGAACCATCATCCTGCAGAAAGGAAGATTTGCACCAACTACCACAACCAGAGAAGAAAGGAGTGACAGGCTGCCAAAAGGCAGGGGGAGATCAGCCTGAAGAAAAGGTTTCAGAAGAGTGCCTGCACCCAGACTCTCCAGCCCATTAAATACCTCTGTAGAAATGGGTAAAAGGGGCAACTTTTGGAAAGAGGTGTATATAAATGCCTGTAGCATGAGAAATAAGATCCCAGATCTTGCGGCTTTAATGGAAGAGGCTGACTTAGATTTAGTGGCAGCTATAGAGACATGGTTCACGGAAAACCATTACTGGAATTTAATTATACCGGGCTATAACTTATTCAGGAAGACAAGATAGGAAGAAGGGGAGGTGGAGTGGCACTATATCTAAAACATAATATTAAAGCTATAGAATTGCAGGGCTTAAAAGGAAAAGAGGAGGCACTGTGGGTTAAACTATGAAAAAGGAAAGGGAAATCTATTTGCATTGGAGTTACAATATATACAGACCCCCTCACAGGGAGTAGAGGTTTATGCAGATTTAATAGAAGACTTATGCAGTATTGCCGTGAAAGGAGACGTGCCACTGATAGGTGATTTCAATATGCCAGATGTGGATTGGCACATGTCTGCTACAGTGTCATCTAGAAGTAAGGAGATGAACTATTCAGGCAACTGGTAACAGAACCCACACATGACAGGGCCATACTGGACTTAGTTCTTACAAATGGAGAAAGTGTTTCTGATTTTACAGTGGGAGATCATCTCGCATCCAGTGATCACCAGATGGTATGGTTCAGTATTAGGACTAGGGCAGATAAAGTCCATTCAAAATCAAGGGTTTTAGAAAAAATAAATCTGCCAAATAGTCGTTAGCAGGATGGGAACAGCTGGGGGATGTAGGAAAACAGAGGGTAAAACTGAAAGGGGATATTTTAAGGGCAACAAACCTTTTTGTTAGAAAGATTAAAAAATGTAAAAGGAAAAGAAGGCCACTATGGTTCTCAAAATAAGTAGCTGAAAAAGTGAAGAAAAAGAGGGAGGCCTTCATGAAATACAAGAGATCACAGAGAGAGGAGGACAGGCCTCTATATTTGGAATAACTTAGAGAAGCTAAAAAAGTCATCAGGAAAGCAAAGATATAAAATGAAAAAGAAATAGTCAATGCAATAAAATGCAGGGATAAGACATTCTTCAGATATGTTAGTGAGAGGAGGAAGGGCAAAAATGATATTGTCAGACTCAAGGGTGAAGGGGAGGAATATGTAGAAGCTGATGAGGATAAAGCAGAATTGCTTAACAAATATTTATGTTCTGTGTTCACAGATGAAGGGCCAGAAAACACCCATTAGAGTGGGGTGACCTAGTGGTTGGGGCAAGTTACCTCAGGCTGGAAGGTCAGGGGTTCAAATCCCACTAGAAGACAGCAACCGTGTGCCAGAAGGACTGGGGTTTCTAATCCCACAGGTGCTCCTTATGGACTTGGGCAAGCCACTTAACCCTCCATTGCCCATGTTCCCTGTAAGTATTAGTATATGTGTCTCATATCCCCTCATGTTAAATGTATTCCCCAATTGTGTTGTGACCACTTTGATTGAAGGATAAGGTGGTAAACAAAACTGTCTAAATAAATAGGAACAAAATTACAGGGATCTCAAACAATTTTCTGAAGACTGTGTTCGTGAGGAGCTAGCTAAACTAAAAGTAGACAAAGTGATGGGATCAGATGGGATACATCCAAGAATACTGAGGGAACTTGGGGACTTTCTAGCAGCTCCACTGCCTGACCTTTTCAATGCTTCTTTTGAGTTGGGAGTGCTGCCAGAGGACTGGAGAAAGACACATGTGGTCCCTTTACACAAAAGAGGCTGTAAGGATGACGTTGGGAACAACAGGCCAGTTAGTCTAACATCTGTAGTCTAACATCTGTGAGTAAATTATTGGAAAGGCTACTAAAAGAGGGAATTGTGAGGTTTCTGGAGTCCAATGGATTGCAGGATCGAAGGCATTCCTTTGACTGGATGACCAGAGAATTGGACCAAGGGAAAGCCCTAGATGTGGTGTTCTTAGATTTCAGTAAAGCCTTTGATATCATTCCGCACAGGTGACTTATAACAAACTGAGCACCCTAGAGATGGACCTAAAGTTACTACTTGGGTTAGAAATTGGTTGTGTGGGAGACGAAAGAGGGTACAGGTAAACGGAGCTCGCTCTGAGGAGAAGGAGGTTACCAGTGGTGTGCCACTGGGATCTGTCCTTGGTCCATTTCTTTTTAACATCTTTGTTAGTGATATTGCAGAAGGACTATCAGGTAAAGTTTGCTTGTTTGCGGAGGATACCAAAATCTGCAATAGAGTAGACACCCAGGAAGGAATAGATAACATGAGGATGAATCTAGCTAAGTTTGAAGAATGGTCTAGAATTTGGCAGCTGAAATTTAATTCTAAAAAATACAGGGTTTTGCATTTGGGCTGCAAAAATACAAAGGAGCAGTACAGTGTAGGGGATGAGGTAATTCTGTCCACAAAAGAAGTGTGGGACCTGAGTGTAATTGTTTCTGATTATCTTAAAGTAGCTGAACAGGTAGAAAAGGTGACTGTGAGAGCCAGAAGGATGCTTGAGTGCATAGGGAGAAGAATGGCCAGCAGAAAAAAGGAGGTGATAATGCCTCTGTATAAGTCTCTGGTGCAATTTCATTTGGAGTATTGTGTGTAATTCTGGAGACCGCACCTTCAAAAGATATGAGCAGGTTGGAGTCAGTGCAGAGGGTGGCTACTAAAATGATTAGTGGTCTTCGTTATGAAGCATATGAGGACAGACCTAAAGATCTTAATATGTATACTTTAGAGGAAAGGCAGGATAGGGGACATATAATAGAGACAGTTCAATACCTCCGTGGCATAAATGCAGAGGAGAGTCTCTTTCAATTGAAAGCAAGTTCTGCTACGAGGGGACATAGGATGAGGGTGAAAGGGGATAGACTCAAGAGTAATATGCAGAAATATCTCTTTACGGAAAGAGTGATAGATGCATGGAATAGTTTTCCAGTGGAGGTGGTAGAAACGAGGACAGTATCTGAATTCAAAAAAGCATGGGACAAATCCAGAGTAGCTCTAAAGAAAAAAGGGCACTATTGTAGTTGATTTGGAAGGGCCGACTAGATAGGTCTTGTGGTCTTTTTTCTGCCATCATGTTTCTATTTTTCTAAATTTAATGAGTGATTTTATACTCTCTCAGTTTTGGGAATGCACAGAAAATCTCTTGCAAAATTGTCCCTTCTCATGTGGCATGCCTGTTTTAAAGGGACCTTATGGCTCCCGTCAAAGTCACCCAGGCCAGCTGCAAAAACCCCTGGTGTGCAGTGTGTATAAGGGGTGCCTCTTTCCACTCACTGGTTGCCCCGTCTTACTCGATCATGACTCTGGCCAAGAAAAAATATAAAAAGTATCCCCAGTTGGAAGCCTTGCAAATTTAGTGCTAAGGGTCTGCTGGTACCATTTTGTAAGGAGAGTGAAGCAAGACCGAGTGAGGTTTACTCTTTCCCCCTTCAGCTTCCGAGTCTAGAGATAGACTAGGCAGAGAAGGAGTGGGAGTGGAGATTTAGCAGTCATTTTTATTTCAGTATAGTTTTTTGTATTTTTTGCAAACATGAGCTCATGAGTTTGCATTGCAGCAGCTCTTCACTACAGAATTTAAATAAACTTCCATGCATAGTGGGGTTTCCATGACAGTTTATTTTCATGAAGGCCACTTTGTTGAAGTCACTTCACAAACACGTGCTTTATGGGGAAAAATACACAAAACATTGAAATGCTGGAGTTTGTATGTGAACACCCTCCCCCCCCCCCCCCCAAAGGTGGGTGTTTGAGAGTGTGCTGAATAATGTAGAATCAAGGTAAATGGTTACTGTATGCTGCTAAAGAGGTGGCTGCTGGGGAGGTCAGATGAGGGACAAAATTAAAAGAGCAGCCTGCAGTAAGTCACTGGGCTAGCAGAGCTGGAAAGTAATCACTGCCTATGCTGAAGGAGCAAGGGTAATATTTGCTCTCATTTATAACCATTATTAAGATTTAATTTTAAATCTATAGGGAAAAATGTAGGGGGAAAAAAGTGCACATACTAGACAGAGAGTGGAGAAGTAAATACTGGGACCGGTGGAAATTGTTCACCCTAAGAGAAATGATATCACTTGGCACTGGCATCAGCAGCCCTGTGCAGAAAAGATCTTGGAGAATAGTTACTTTGTGTTTAGAGGTGTCAGGCCTTTTTATCTAAAAGAAGAAAGAGAGCTCTGGAGAGCCTAATCCAGGTTTGGGAGTCCAGCAGTGGATCAGTTCCAGGGGAAACTTCAGTGGAGAATCAGCTCCAGAGGGAGCTGCAGTGACAAAGAGTCCATTTCAGATTAGGACCCACAAGATTTAGGTAGGTCCAGTGGTAGATCAGCTCACTGGGGAGCTGCAGTAGCAGCAGAGAGTCCATTCTGGACTACAAGCCACAAGACCCAGGGTGGAGCTGCAGTGGCAGAATCAGCTCAAGGGAGAACTGCAACAGTTGTTCCTCATTGGACAGGAGTACAAAACCCTCTCCAGATTGAAGGAGAGCTTGGAAGAGGTGGAGCCAAGGCTACAGCCTCAGCAACTGGACATCACAGAACTACAAATCCTCTCCTTTCACAAGCAGCCTCTGGTCCAGAGCTCCAGAGTGGGTGAGACTTGGGGCTGGTAGGCAAAGGGAAAGGGAGGAGAGTTAGGTGACAGGTTAATAAGGTTTAAAGGTTAACTTAAGTCACTACATATTGGTTATTTGAACTGCCTTATCTTGTATTCTGTATTGCTATTTCACCTTACCTGCTTGAAGCACTATCAAAATACGGGTTGTACATTCTGCATTATTTTATCACAATACTTGATGTATATATTTTGTAAATAAATTGTAAATACTATTAAAGCTAGCCTTGTTCATAGCAGTGTTTTTTGCATTAGTTAATGTACGCCTAATTTTGGATACAGCTGCTACTTGTATCAATAGTTGGTTTTGCAATCGCAAGGATCTTTTAGGTACAAAATATTTCAGTTCAGATAGTAAATAACTGTTCCCAAAATTGTAATCATTTAAAAATTATTGCTAATACCTTAAAATCAATCCTCCATTTTATAAGGAACTATGAAGATCCATCAAGATTAGTGCGCTATGCAGTGGTATTCCCAGCCTTCTTTATACCCAGGACGGGTGCCCCCCCCCCTCTTGAGACCAGTGCTCCCCCTTGCAGTTGGCATCCCCCAAGGCACATCACTCTGTGGCACAATATGATGTACCCACCCCACTGCCAGGCCCATACTTTAGAGATAGTGCCGAAAATATCCTTGAAAGAAAGGTGGCTTGCCGTGCTGTCTCCACTCCAGGCCAACTCTTCTCTCCTGACAGAAGTCTCGCAATCGTCTGCTGCCACCAAAGTGAGGGCCTGGCAGGAGTGCACCCCCTCCCAGCAGGTACCAGGGCGGGCTGCCTCCGCTGCCCTACCCATGGTACACCACTGCTGATATGGTAAAATTTATATACCCTAACCAGTAATTTTACAGCTGTATTTAAATTTCTAACAGGGCACCGCAGTCATACTTGATAACCTGCAACTGTTTTCTAAAATGCTGCACAGTATCCAGCAAGCAATATGGTTTAGAATAAGAGCTGCAAATGAGTCAGAAATTGAAGGACAGCTGCCTTCTGTTATTGCACGAGAACCTCCAAGCCCATAAATACTAGAATTGCTAGTACTTATTATATCTATAATGCAGAGATAATACACAGTACTATACAAACGCAAAGAGACAGTTCAATTTCCATGGAGCTTACAATCTAGTTAGGACAAGTATACATGAGCAAAAAGAGTCTGCAGGAAATGGACTTATTATAGAGAAGTGGCTAAAATTTCAAGGAAGTCTCAAAAAAGTGAATTTTTGGACTGTATTGGAATATGGCCAAAGAGGGAGCATAACATACCAACTGGGGAAGCTTAGACCAGGCATACAGATGATGGCACATTTTGCAAACCACTATAGTAAAATGTTCTTTGCTGGTCTGTCTTGTTGGATATTTGTGGGCAAGCAGCTGACCAGATTTTATGTGGTGTGGTGAGTCTTTCTGCAGACATTAATGTGTAGTAAGTGCAAATCCTGTGCAGTAACTCTTTGGACATGCCCAGTATCTGTCCTGTATTTATCGCATAGGGAAAAACCTTACTGTACAGTAAATGCCTTGGCAGAAAGGACAATAAGTATACTCATACTATCTGCTGAAGCAGTTAGTGACCCTGTGCATCAAAAATTCCAGTGCTTAGGCATGACCCCCAATGCCTCCCAAACAACATCAGCATCACCTCCCCATGCCGCCAATCCCCTCCCCGATCAGCATAGCTTCACTTCCACCTGAATCCCTTTCCCAAATCATAGCAGCATCAGCCCCACCCCAATTCTCTCCCTGTTCAGTGTAGCATCACCCCCTATCTCGATCACCTCCATGATCAGCATAGCATAACCCCTCCCTGATCAGCATCACCCTAACTCTCCATTGAAGAACATCATCTGACCCTCCCCCACCTGGCACTTACTGTGGTTTCTCTGTTGGGTTAGTGGTGGAGCAGTAATGATCCCTGGAAGCTCTTGCCCCTTTGCTGGCTTGGATTCAAAATGGTGGCTTTGACCCCTAGCTGTAGTCTTGCGGTACTACCACTAATGGTCAAGTTGACAAATAAGGATTATCTCCATTATTTGGCAGCCTGACTCCTAAGCGACTACCACTAGGGGTCAGAGCTGTTATTTTGAACCTAGGCCAGCAAAGGAGCAGGAGATTCTGGGGTTTGTTCCAGCCCCAGCACTAGTCCATCAGAGAAAATGCAGTATGTGCTTGGGGTGGGGGTGATGCTGTGCTTATTGGGGAGGGGTTAGGGTAGGAGCCATGCTGCTGAAGCAGCTTGTGGGAGTGGGAGGTTTGGGATGCTCATCAGCTGATTGTGGTTTGTTTGGGGTTTTTTGGAGCAGCCATGCCAGTTGCCTGTTGGTAGCAGGACTCAGTTAACATTTCCTCTTCAAGATGCATGAAATGCTTTCTTGCTATCTGCAGTTTGACAGCACACAGTAACTGCAAGCACTGTCCATGCCCTTCTACATCCATGACCTGCTCAGTCCCCACCCTGCACCTCGGCAAGCACTTAGTAGAGGATATTTAGCATACCGACTGTTTTCAGCACACAGCAACCATTACTTTGAGACTACGCTAATCATCATGCCACACTGAATCCCATGCAAACTGCTTAATGCACTTTAGCAGAGATGAGCCTCTTAATTTCCAATTAGATTTTTTTCAGATCCTGCCCATTCAGTTTTATTAATCAATCAATCAATTAAGTAATTAATTAATCCAAATTAGCTTTTTAGCATCACATTTTGTAACATCTATGTGGCCATAATAAACTTTCATAACCAGACAATTATTGCCCCCACCTCTGGTATCTCCATCTTACGCTGTGTGACATATTACAGTGCAAAGGCATTTCATCAAAGTGCTCTTTATGCAGAAGGAAATGCAAAATGTTCAAAATTGTAAATACTATTTAAGCCAGTCTTGTTCACAGCTATGGTTTTTTTTTAAGAGGTTTCCTGGGGTGAAAGGAGGGAAATCCTACCCGCTAACACCTTTCTTCCCCAGGTGGAGGCACCAGGAGCCAAACTGACAAGGACCTATGGAGCCCATCCTTGAGGGGACTCCAGCCAGGCCGGTCCCAGATCCAGAAGCGCACCCAAGCTTTTCTGAACATTTTGCCATAATGTTTGCCGTTTTAATAGCGGTTTATGGACTTTTCCTCCAGGAACTTGTCTGAACCTCTTTTAAACCCACCTACACTAACAGTTTTTACTACATCCTCTTGCAACAAATTCCAGAGTTTGATTACAGGTTGAGAATATTTGAATATTAAAAATATTTTCTACGATTAGTCTTAAATGTGCTATATTGTAACTTCATTGCGTGACCCCCTTGTCTTTCTACTATCTGAAGGAGTAAACAACCTGCCTACGTTTACCCATGCCACTCCACTCATTATTTTAAAAGCAGGCCCAGCTCCAACCGGATACCGAGCTCTCTCTTTTGATTGACCACGACTGATTATATTCCAGCCCTAGCCATTTTCATTCAGCCACTGAAAAACTATTATAATAATTTAACATATCTTTTTTATGTAAATAATATAAGGGCATGTTTACTAAAAGGCTGCACGGGGTAAGCACATGGTTTTGGTATGGTGCTCAAAAGTAGCGTGAGGCCCCGTGCCAAAAATCCCTTGCTACCCTGGTGGCACGCATAGAGGTCAGTGACATGATGGGATGGGGGGGGGGGTGTTCCCACCATGGTGCAGCTAACATGGGTGTTTGTAGCCCGAGTAGCACAGGTGCAACTAAAGACACTTCAATGGATGGCGTTAGTTGCTCCCATGGCTGGTTTGACACACTGAAGCGCTGTAACTGCAGGGGGATGAATGTACCTACCCCTCTGCAGTTAGCCCGAAGCCCCACACTGGTAACATGGCTCACACACAGTTTACCAGTGCAGGGCATAGTAAACATAAAGTGTAATTATTCAATCACCTGAAACATTCCCAGACCAACCAATAAAACTCTGCAGAGCAAAAGTAGGATGTTTAAGTATATAACTCAACATAGAAAAAGGATTTTAGAGAAATGCTGGTGTTAGATTAGTGACAGCAACACAAACTCCCTCCACTTACAGACACTGTGTAAGGTAACACTATGGAATGGTAAAATAGCCTAATGGTTAGGACAGTGGGGTAAGAGTCAGGGAAGCCATGATTCAAATCCCACTGATTGCCTTGTAGTCTCAAGCAATTTACTTAGCCTTCCCCTGCCTAAAGTACAAATCTCTCCAGGGTCAGGGAAATACCTACTGTATCTGAGTGTAACTTGCCTTGAACAATGGCTGGAAAAGTGTGAGCTAAATATAAACAAATAAAACCTTGCAAAGAGACACTCAGAAGCTTACCATGCCAAACCAGCACTCAAACTGCATCAGTCCTACCTGGGCCAGCCCGCACCCTAGGCAAACCTTAAACCTTATGTCCCCCGGCTGTCAGAATCTATTGTTTAGTTTTGAATATCCTGCTTTTTGCCATGCCCCCCCCCCTCCCCCCTCCGAAGCTGCTGCCGTAGGCAACCTCCTAGTCTGCCTGGTGGTTGGACCAGCCCTGGATCCTACCTATGAAAAGTCAGCACTGCAAATATTCTAGAATACTGGGGCACCTCCTTTTGAGGAAAGAGAACAAGCTGGACTGCTACAAATTCCTACACTGCAATGGTGCAACCAGGAATGATTTCTTTGAGGGTGGGCTCAAAGGTTAAAATACAGCAGTTAGACATTAGGCATACAGGTCTGATCTGTGCTAGATGTATCTAATGCCTTGGAGTGTATCTGACAAGGGATTTATAAGTGGTCTGAGACAGCTATTATATATCATCGGTGACACAATAAATATTTTAAACATACGTATGTCAAGCACCAAATCACATACATACTTATGGAATTGTTCAGTTACATTACAAGAAGTCCCAAGAGGCAGTGTCCTATACCTTAATTTAAACTTACGCAGTCCTAGATCCACTAAAAAGAGATCATTTTACACTTCTAAGCCAGTATACATACATAAAAGTCTTCTTGACTGAAGACTGAGCACAGTTTAGGACAACTATCCAGAGGGTCGCCATGAGTCGACAGCACTTAACATAAATTATCTCACTTATACTGTATGTGCGGGGGGGCCCTTTTGCTAAATGCTGCTAACCGGTTAACGCAAGTTTTAGCATGCAGTAAGTGGTAGCAGTGAACGCTAACACATATGCATGCCAGCCACCAGCCGCTAAGATGCATGGTAATTGGCCATCGCTGTCTGGAGTGAAGAGTGGGTGGGTTAGGGTCTGTGTGCGGGCATGGACAGCACACTGCCGCTAATGCGAGGGAAACTGCTGCATGCTCAATGGCAATGTTGCAGTTTGCACGACTGCACCCACATTGATAGCGATACGTGTTAGGATTCATAATCATATGCTTTTAGGACCTTGCTGGGCACGTCCCCGACAGTTAGTGCATGACAGATGCACTTACTGCAATTTGGTATTGCCGCTAATCGCCCGGTATGTGCCACCTTTAGGAAAAGAGCCCCGAAGAGTCTTCAGGGAGAAGTTTGGGTAGAGCTGCACATTTATAAAATTTGCGTCTATGTATGTACTTTACATGTTAACATTTATGCCTGCTCCTCCTCCCCATGTCCGCAATGTCAGTCTAGCTGCTATTTCTGCCAGATTTGTGCTAGCATTTTTAAAGACAGACAGGCACTTATCTTCCTTTACAAAATAGGCTAAAATAGGTGCTTACATGGTCTTCACACAAAGGCAGCTTGTTATAAAATTAGCCTCCATCTTAACACATATTGCAATATCTTAAAACCCTGCTTGATCTTATGGAAAAGTAATTACGAGTAAATATTCAAAAGCACTTAGCTGGATAGTGAATTGGCGAATTCTCAGCAGCACAATCTGACTAATGCCACTGAAAATTATTTTTACAGACTAGCTGGCATTAGCCAGATCTTGTCAGGGTGGAGCAACTTCAGATAGTCAGCGATATTCAGCCACTATCCATACAGCTCTGAGGATAAAGTTAGGCCAGCAAAAATGCTGTCCTAACTTAAACCGCATGACTATCTAGATAGAGCCTGAATAACGTCACCTTCTGTAGAGTGAGCTGCGTCAGCAAATAGTGGCACTGAATATACATAATAGATTTAAATGCTATGACTGGCATTTTAATAAATGCTGACTACATCATTTGAATACTGAACCGCTCGTTACCCCTAGAACATATCCTTTAACTTTGTTTTATAATAAATAAATACCTTATTAATCTGTAAAAGTAAAACTAGTAAATACCTCTGAAGTCTTTTTTCTTTTTCTATTATATAGAAAGCAGAGAACACATTATAGAAACATCAGATCCAATCACATAATCCATTGATACTTGCTTTGAGTCCTTTTTCCAGAAAGCTCAACACAGAACAAAAATAACTACAGTAATAAAATAGTAGTAATGATGATATCATAAGTACATAAAAAGTCGAATGGGTCCACAGCAGAACAGGGATGTTTCACTTTACAATCCAACATATGAAAAATGTTTTTCAAGTTCTAGTGCCATCTGAGTAAAACATCAGAGCTCCTTAACAGCACGAACTTCCAAGACTCAAACAGCAACAATCCTACCTAGAAAAAGGCACCATGCTCTAGAATGCCAATACCAGCTACTGCTACACTGCTGTAATTCCCCACACAGAAACTACATGCTAGAGGATTGCTCACCACAGAACACATATCTCTTTACCAACTACAGAATATAGGACTATGAATTAGAATCAGAAGCACAGAAAAAAATGGAATGCCTGAGAAATCAGAATCTTTCAGCAATGGAATACTGAAGAAAGAGAACCAGAATGCATCTTGTCCTGCACTGAGTAAAATGCAAAGGTGAGAAATGTACTTTCTCAAAGCTGACAGATTCCAAGCATTAAAAACATAAGACAATATTCAGTCTTGGCAGTCAGCCAACGTGGCTAAAATTAATCTAGGTATTCAGTGCCAGTATCCGGATAACTGCCAGTGCTGAATATTTGGATTCAGAGATGACTGACACCAACCACTATCCAGATCACTATCTTGATAGCAAACTGGATAAATTTAGGACAGCCTTATTGCTGTCCTAAGGTTACTGTAAGTGGATAACTCCTAGTACCAAGGCAAGCTGTAAGGATATTCAGAAGCACGAACTGGATATGTTTATGTTTATGTTTATTAAAACTTGATTGACCGCCCTTCAATAAAATCAAAGCGGTTTACAATAAATAAAAAACAATAAAAGCAAGGCACAAGGCCGGAAAAGGAAAAGAAATTTACAATTTGTAAAAGCAAGGTGAGTTAAGGAACAGTAGGAGAAGGAGAGTAGAGCTACAAGGGGGGAGGGGAAGTGGGGAGGTTAAAGGCGAGGGAAAAGAGGTGGGTTTTTAGCTGTTGTTTGAATGCTGCGTGGCAGGGTTCTAGGCGGAGGGAAGTGGGAAGGGAGTTCCAAAGTGCGGGGCCTATGAAGAAAAAAGCTGAGGAGCGGGTGGATTGGAGATGGGCGGCAGAAGGGGGAGGAAGGGTGAGACGGTTTAAATGGAACGAGCGGGGGGTATGTCTGGGGGTGTGAAAGTGAATAAGATCAGCTAGGTATTGTGGGGTACTGGTGTGTAGGGCTTTATGAACCAGGGTGAGTAGCTTGTATTGGGAGCGAAAGGGAACAGGTAACCAGTGTAGATGGATGAGAAGAGGGGTCATGTGGTGATAGGGGGATGAATGAGTGAGAAGGCGAGCTGCGGTGTTTTGGATTCTCTGAAGGCGGTGAAGTTGGGAAGAGGCCAGGCTGGTTAGGATAGAATTTGAAAAGTCGACCCGGGACATAACTAGAGAGAGAAGTAGAGTGGAGAGCGCGGAAGGGGAGAGGAAGGGACGAATGGCGCGAATTTGATGTAAAAGATAGAAAGAGGTTTTGGTGATGTGAGAGATATGAGCGTGAAAGATAAGGTCTGAGTCGAAGAGGACACCGAGATAGCGGAAGGTGGTGACCAAGGATATGGGAGTGTTAGAAAGGGACGGGGCTAGAGAGGGGGAAGGATGACCGTGAGGGAACCAGATGGCAGTGGTCTTGGCAAGGTTGAGGTGAAGGCAGTTCTGGGTCAACCAGTGAGTGACGGCTGTGAGGCAGTTATTTAAGGGAGTGAGATCGGGATGGGAGGGGGACGTGTGGTGAAGGAGAAGAATATCGTCGGCATAGTAAAAGGCAGAGATCCCGAATTGCTGGATGACTAGTGTGAGGGGCACCAAGAAAAGATTGAAGAGAAGAGGAGCCAAGACAGAACACTGGGGGACCCCACAGGGTAAAGGGAAGGGGGCAGAAGGCGGTGTATGGGAAGAGGCAGAGAGGACTGAGGCTGATCGGGTGTAGAGAAAAGAATGAAACCACCTGTAGACAGTGCCATGAAGACCAGCTTCACGGAGACAAGCTAGAAGAAGGGAGTGGTCAACCAGGTCAAAAGCCACTGAAAGGTCAAGTGCTATCGCTACCGAAACGTCACCACGATCATGTGCCACATGCAGGGAATTAGTGAAAGCAAGAAGGATGGTTTCCACACTGTGACCTGGCCGGAAACCTGATTGACGGGGGTGTAGGTAGTTGGTGGAATCGAGATGGTGCGAAAGCTGTGCAAAGACGATCTTTTCAAGGAGCTTAGAGAGGAATGGAAGGTGTGAGACGGGGCGGTAATGGGCTGGGTCAAGAGGGTCAAGGGAGGATTTCTTGAGGATTGGACGGATTAAAGAATGTCTCCAGGGGTTGGGGAAAATTCCTGTGGAGAGACTATTATTTAATATGGAAAGGATAGAGGGAAGGAAAGAAAGAGAGGGTATAAGTAACCATCAGGATGGGATGGGATCGAGGGGGCAGAAGGTCTTGTTAGAGGTAGAGATGAGTTTATGAATTTCAGCTGAAGTGATTAGCGCGAATGATGACCATGTGTGGGAGAGGTGGGATAAGGGAGGGGGGGAAGCTGTCAGGGGTGGGGAGGAAATGGGTGGCGGACAGGCCGGCAAGGACGCTCTTAGAGAAGCGACTTTGGCGCTGAAAGTAGAAGCTAACAGAGGAGGGGCCGGGGTGAGATGGGTAGGCGCAGAAGAGGAATTGGGACGAAGGGATAGTAGTGCTGAATATCCACAGTCCTGGCCAGCACAAATATCCAGATAACTTCCAAAGTTATGGGTATATTTACATTTGAATATTGACCACTTAAAAAATGCATATGTACATAAATAACCTCTGATAAATATTGACCAGCATAAAATAATATACTTTTGCATAAAGGGCTGTGTGAATCATCCAGGAAATTGCTAAGAGATTACCTTAGAAGCCCAGGTCAGGGCACTGTGTAGAAGTCAGCTTTTATTAAGTGTTCTTTCCCTTTCACCCATCACAATTCCCACCCACCTCAGGTATAATCTTAGCTTTATAGGCTCTTTAAAACTACTGAAGGGGAGAAGGTGTTCAAATTCACTTTCAAGTTCAGCTGTTATCCTCACCAAGAATAGATTGACTAATCTTGAGATGAACTAAGTCCCATAAATGTCTTAAATATAGTTGTATCAGTACAAGTTTCCCTACCAACTTTAAGTAAGTAGACAACTTCAATAGCTAAACAAAACCTTAAAGCTAAGATGCAGATAACAGTCCAGCAGCAAGACGGGGGCTATCCAGTCATTTGCATTGAGTGTCACATGTACAATTTTCTGCAGTTGGTGAAAGGTCTTACATATGCACTAGATGCAAGGAGCTCTTTGCCCGCAGGGAATGAGTTTGATCTCTGGAGGCTAGAATGGCAGACTTGGGGGAAATAAGGAAGACAGAGAAGAATATAGGAAAAAACCTACAGGGACATAGAACTGAAGTCCAACCTCCATTCTGACAGCCTCTTGTTTGCCATGGCGGAGAGAGGTCACGTGAAAGAAGAGCATCACCTTGGTGTGGCAGGAAGTGATCCTATAGCTTTGACTCAGTGAAAAGCGGGATATAAATACAACTAAATAAATAAAAAATAAATAAATAGCTAGGACTTGTCCTCCAGGAGGTGTAAAACCATCTTGCACCAAGGAGATTTCTTCAGGGCCATGTGCCCATGAAGGAAGGTTTAGGATGGCCATTATTGATGGCGATTCAATCATTAGGCATGTAGATAGCTGAGTGGCTGGTGGACATGAGGATTGCCTGGCAACATGCCTGCCTGGTGTGAAGGTAGTGGACATCATACACCACCTAGACAAGGTCATAGATACTGCTGGGGAGGAGTCTGCTGTCTTGGTACATGTTGGTACCAATGACATAGGAAAGTCTGAAAGGGAGGTTCTGGAGGCCAAATTTAGCTTTTTAGGTAGGAAGCTGAAATCCAGAACTTCCAGGGTGGCATTTTCCAAAATGCTTCCCATTCCACACGCAGGATCCAAAAGGCAGGCAGAGCTCAGGAGTCTCAATGCATGGATGAGACAATGGTGCAAAGAAGAGGGTTTTGAATTCAATAGGAAGTGAGCAACATTCTGGGATAGGGAGGAGCTTTTCCAAAGGGATAGTACCATATAGTAACATAGTATATGATGGCAGATAAAGACCAGCATGGTCCATCTACATGGTTCAGCAAGGCGGCAAGAGTAAGTGCACCTGCAGCTCCATGCAGGTCGCTCCTCCCCATGCCTTTGTTTAGGGGTGTAACCACTGCACTGTGTAGGTCACCCCTGTTTGTTGAGAGGTGGCGGAGTTCTTATAATAGCAAAATCGCATCTCAATCTTTCGTCTTCCTTACTAGATAAACATGATGGTATTGATATCCTTAGAGTGGAAAGTCATACCATGGCCATCTGCCTTATCTACAGACCCCCCACAACTGACATACATAGTCTAGACATAATACTTGAGGCTGCATGTAACTCCTCACTGAGAAAGCCCTCTGTTATCTTAGGAGACCTTAACCTTGCCTCATTACCAGATAACCATGCACTATCCTTCCTTGAAGCAATGGAGGAAATGGAATTTAAACAAATAATGACCCACCCCACCCATTCCAAAGGTAATACCCTTGATTTAATATTCATACCATCACACTTCACACTCTCATCGGTTCCTACACCACCCACCACAACTCAGGTACCATGGTCAGACCATTTCATGATACATTTCTCTCTCCCTTTTCAACCCACCAACTCTACTCATGGTAACAACAAATTCACAGAACAAAGATTTCACCAGTTTAACAAGGAAAGTTTTCTGGAATCTATTTCCCCAAAATTAGACAACACCCCAAACAATCTTAACGATCTTGTTTCTACCTGGAACTCCATTATTGAAGCAGAAGCTAAATATTCAACCTCTAATAAAAGAAAATCTAGATCTAAATTGACTGAGAAATGGTACACCTCTGAGCTTGCTACACTAAAGAAAAACCTTCGGAAATTAGAGTCTAAATGGAGGAAGAAAAAAAACCACTGAACTCAGGGTTCAATACTTCACAAGCCTTAAAACCTACAAGGAAGCCATTAACAACACAAAAAGACTATTCCACACTAAAACATTAGCTAATGCCATCAATCGACCCAGAGAACTTTTTGAGATTATTAAATCTCTAACTAAGGCTCCCGATAACACTCCTAACAAAACACCTATAGATCCACAACTCATTGCAAACCATTTTGCTAATAAACTTAAACTAAGCGCCCGTCCAAGCATTATCTTGACCTCTCCCACACCAAAATCCATCACGGAATGGAGCTCATTCCATACAATTTCCAACAAACAACTGATAGAGATTATATCAAACCTTAATACTACCACGTCATTACTTGACCCTTGCCCGGTATCTTGGATTAAAGCAACAAAATCTGAACTAGCCCCATACATTTTGAAGCTGGTAAACCAATCTCTACTTCAAGGATTCATGCCGGATGATCTGAAATACTCGGCTATTCGCCCTTTACTAAAAAATAAAACCCTTAACAGTTCTGACCCTTCCTCATACCGCCCCATTGCAAGCATACCTTTCTTAGCTAAAATTATTGAAAAGGTAGCTCAGACACAACTTCAGGATCATATTGATATGAACTTCCCATTAGATGAGTACCAATATGGTTTCCGCTCATATCACGGAGTAGAAACCCTACTCATATCCCTTCTTGATTCACTTATCCGAGGTATGGATAATATAAAACAGACCTTCTTGCTCATTTTCCTTGACATTTCTTCAGCCTTTGACAGCGTTGATCATATTACGCTCTTATCTAGACTATCCCAACTAGGTTTAAAAGATACCACTCTTAACTGGTTTAAGTCCTACATTTCTAATCGCTTCCAATATGTCCATTTAGACCATTCCCCCTCACTACCATTCCCACAAGAGCGTGGTATCCCTCAAGGATCCTCACTCTCTGCACTACTCTTTAACCTTTACATACAACCTATTTGCACAATCTTTCAACGCCACAATCTAAAATATTTCATCTATGCAGATGACATCATGCTATTCGCCCCGTTAGACATAGCTAACCTTAATTTCAACAAAATCGCCACCTGCCTCCTTGAAGCTGAAAAATGGCTTCACTCAATCCATATGGATATCAATTTCAAAAAGACCGAAGCACTCTTCGTAACCAGAAATACCACCTTCACTCCTCCAACTTCCATCAACCTTATGAACATTACTCTCCCAGTCAAGTCTGAAATTAAATACCTTGGAGTTACACTAGACAAGACCCTAAGCATGACTAACCACATAAAACAGACTGCCAAAACTATATTTTTCAAACTGAGAACTATACAGCAACTCAGACCCCTCATCGACATCAATGACTTCAGAACAGTTGTCCAGGCTCTTATTATGCCACATTTAGACTTCTGCAATGGCATACTCCAAGGAACATCCAAAAAGAATTTACACATCCTTCAAAGAGCTCAGAATGTCACTGCTCGAATAATTATGAAAGCTAAAATATTCGATCACATCTCTCCTATCCTATACTCTCTCCACTGGCTTCCTATCTATAGTAGGATTCAATATAAAACACTTGTCACCACTTTTAAACTCATTAATGACCTAGCCCCATCACAGTTGGCCACTCTACTCCAAACCCCACAAGAAAACAGAACCAGAAGAAAAACTAACCTCAACATGCTATTAATTCCCATTGCAGTGACAAAATCAAAGCAAATAACCACCAACACTGCTTTTTCATATTATGCTCCCAGCCAATGGAATAAACTCCCACTATACCTCAGAGAGATTAAAGACCTTACATCTTTCAGGAAGGAACTTAAAACCTACCTATTTAGTCAACACTATAGCAACCTACAACCTGGAACCAAATTTACTACACAAAAACATGCAACAAACCAAACACAGGTCTACCCCACCTAATGCCGGACTTCATTTCTCATCCACTCAAGTTAGTCTACTCCCAATACTTTATTTATGATCACAAATAACTATTATAGTCTCTTACTAACCATGTAAATCTACCCCTCTGGTTCCTTGTAACATAGTTTTATGACTCCTTGTAACATAGTTTTATACTTCCCTTTATGTTAATAACCCTCACATTGTTTTCCATTTAACCTAGTTATTATGCAACCTAGTTTATGTTCACCTAATATTTAATGTAATTCAATATTGCACTGTTCTGCTATATTGTTGTTTAAGTTCCTTGTTTTTGCTCAACTAATGTTTAATGTAATTCAATATTGCAATGTTCTGCTATATTGTTGTTTAAGTTCCTTGTAAACCGCCCCTGATCTCTGGAAGGGGCGGTATAAAAAAGCACTGAAATAAATAAATAAAATAAATAAAATATAAGAGATAGTTATGATTATTTTTATTTTATCCTGTTGCTATAAAGGGATCCACTATGTCTGTCCCATGCCATTTTGAATTCTGTCACTGTATTTGCTCCCACCACTTCCATTGGGAGGGCATTCCAAGCATCCACCACCCTTTCGGTGAAAAAGTATTTCCTGACATTGCCTTTCAGTTTACCCCCTTGCAATTTCATGTTATGCCCTCTAGTTTTACAGCTTCCCCATCTTTGGAAGAGGTTTGTTTGTTCATTAATACTCTTTAAGTATTTAAATGTTTGAATCATATCTCCCCTGTCCCTCTTCTCCTCCAGAGTCTACATATTTAGGTCTTCAAGTCTCTTCTAATAAGTCTTATGATGCAGGCTCCAAATCATTTTGGTCGCCTTCCTCTGAACTGTTTCCAGTCTTTTTTATATCCTTTGCGAGATATGGTCTCCAAAACTGAACACAATATTCCAAGTGAGGCCTCACCAGAGACTTGTAGAGTAGCATTAGTACCTCTTCCTTTCTGCTGGTAATTCCTCTCTCGATGCAACCCAGCATCCTTCTGACTTTTGCCACCGCCTTGTCGCACTGTTTCACCACCTTGAGATCCTCAGAAACACTCCAAGGACCTTTTCCTGGTCTGTGCACACCAACCTATTGCCCCCTATTGCATAAAGTTCCTTTGGATTTTTGCTTCCCAAGTGCATGACACTGTACTTCTTCACATTAAATCTTAATTGCCAATCAACCATTTTTCCAGCTTTTGTAGATCTTTCCTCATGTTCTCCACTCCCTCAGGGGAGTCCACTCTGTTGCAAATTTTTGTGTCATTTGCAAAAAGACAGACTTTTACATTCAGTCCTTCAGCAATGTCATTCACAAATACATTGAACAGTACCAGTCCCAAAATTGAACTCTGGGGCACACTGCTAATCACCTTCCTTTCATCCGAGTGAGTTCTGTTTACCATCACCTTCTGTCGTCTGTCAGTCAACCAATTTCTGATACAGTTCACCACCTTTGGACCCATCCCCAAGCTGTTGAGTTTATTGATAAGCCTCCTATGAGGAACAGTATCAAAGGCTTTGCTGAAATCCAGGAAGATGACATCCATTGCATGCCCTTGATCTAGTTCTCTGGTCACCCAGTCAAAGAACTCAATCAGATTTGTTTGGCAAGATCGTCCTTTGGTATAACTACGTTGCCTCTGATCATGCAACCTGTTCGTTTTGAGGAAGTCCACTTTGCTCTTTCAGAAGCACCTCCATTACTTTTCCCACCACCGAAGTCAGGCTTATCAGCCTGGAGTTTGTCACTTCTTCCCTATTACCACTTTTGTGAAGAGGTACCACATCAGTCCTTCTCTAATCATGTGGAACTTCTCCTGTCCAATAAGACACTTTGATACCTGGGTAAAAACTATATCACAATGATAGAGTACTTCAAATTGGTGGAGGGGCTGTACTCTGTGTTAGAGAGGGCATTGAGTAATATAGGATTAAAGTTTTGGATGAAACAAAATATGCTGTAGAAACTCTATGGATAGAAATTCCATGTAAAAAGGGGAAGGTGATGGCAGTGGGGGTGTACTACCGACCACCTGGCCAGAATGAACAGATGGATGATGAAATGCAAAAATAAATCAGGGAAGCTAAAAAAACTTACAACACAGTATATGATGGGTGATTTCAATTACCCTGGTATCAACTGGGTCAGGGTCACGGCAGGACATGCTAGGGAGATAAAGTTTCTAGATGAAATAAATGACTGCTTCTTGGAACTGCTGGTTCATGAACTGACAAGAGGGGAAGCTATTTTGGACCTAGTCCTTAGTGGAATATAAGATCTGCTGAAAGAGATAAGGGTGTTAGGGCCACTTGGCCAAAGTGATCACATTAGATTTAATAAATAGAAGCAGGATGACAAGGAAATCCACAGTACTACCTCTTAACTTTCAAAATACAGACCATGATTAAATAAGGAAAACAGTTAAGAAAAAACTAAAAGGAACAGCGGAAAAGTTGAAAGATTTACATCAAGCATGGGCATTGTTTAAAAATACTATCTTGGAAGTCCAGACCACATGTATTGCACACTTTAAGAAAAGTGGAAGAAAGGCCAAAAGACTGCCAGCATGATTTAAAGGTGAGGTCAGAAAGCTGTTGTAGCTAGAAAAGCATCTTTCAGGAAATGGACAAAGGAGCCAAATGATGAAAATGAGAAATAGCATAAACACTGACAAGTTAGATGTAAGGAATTGATAAGGCAAGCAAAGAGAGAATTTGAAAAAAACCTTGCTATGGAACCAAAAATGCATGATAAAAGCTTTTTCAAATACATTCGTAGAAAAACACCCATCATAGTCATTGGGGTAAAAGGGGCACTAAGGGAGGACAAGGCCATAGCGAAGAGACTGAGGGCCTGGTTCTGCAAGGCGCCTAGTGGGACTGTATGGCCTGATGGGAAGTGCAGCCCCACTAGCCGTCCTTCCCTGATTCTCATCCCTCCCTCCCCGCACGACCAGAGCAGCAGAACAGGGTGAGCCGGTGGGGGGCAGGAGGGTGCAGAGTGTGGGCGGAGTGGGGGAAGGCCGAGATGGCAGGACATACAGGGCCATAAGAACATAAGAATATAAGATATGCCATATTGGCTCAGACCAAGATCAATCAAGCCCAATATCCTGTTTCTAACAGGGGCTAATCTAGGTCACAAGTACCTAGCAGTTTCCCCAAAAGATACAGTTTCCACAATGCTTGTATTGGGGTTCAGGTCACGGCCCTATATGTCCTGTTGGCATGGACTGGATGTGCTGTTTATTCCACCGCAGTGGTAGAATAGGCGGTGAAGATGAAGGCAATTGGGCTCGGGAGCTACACACAGGGCTGGGATTGGAAGCTGGTACATCCCCACCACCTGATCCGGGCCCTGGTTGCCCAACCCAGGGTTGGGCAGAGGGGTAAAAGGGGGTTGGCCATCTCAGGGTCTGATCCTGCACCCAAGGAAAGTCTGGCTCCCGCAGTGCAGAATCGGGTCCTAATGGGCTCGTCCTGCTCGGGGCTATCCAGACAGAACATAGTAACATAGTAAATGACGGCAGATAAAGACCAGTATGGTCCATCTAGTCTGCCCAGATTATTTTGCTTTTATCCTGTTGTTGTAAAGGGGTCCACTGTATCTGTCCCATGCCATTTTGAATTCCGTCACTGTGTTTGCTCCCACCACTTTCCTCAGGAGGGCATTCCAAGCATTCACCACCCTTTCAGTGAAGAAGTATTTCCTGACATTTCCTTTCAGTTTACCCCCTTGCAGCTTCATGTTATGCCCTCTAGTTTTGCAGCTTCCCAGTCTTTGGAAGAGGTTTGTTTGTTCATTATTTCACTTTAAGTATTTAAAGGTCTGAATCATATCTCCCCTATCCCTCCTCTCCTCCAAAGTGTACATATTTAGGTCTTCAAGTCTCTTCTCATAAGGCTTCTGACGCAGGCTCCAAATCATTTTGGTCACCTTCCTCTGAACAGTTTCCAGTCTTTTTACATCCTTTGCAAGATACGGTCTCCAAAACTGAACACAGTATTCCAAGTGAGGCCTCACCAGTGACTTATACAGTGGCATTAATGCCTCTTCCTTTCTGCTGGTAATTCTTCTTTGTGAGCCACCAAAATAGTAAAGAGGATGTAAGGATACTCCTATGAAGAAAGGCTTAAAAGGTTAGGGCTTTTCAACTTGGAAAAGAGACGGCTGAGGGGAGATATGATAGAGGTCTATGGAATGGTACAGACGTGGAATGGAATGGAACAATGGAATGGAATCAATGGAATGGAACAGACATGCCCCTGCTGGGATTGGGCTCCACATGAATTCTTTTCTTCAGTCTGTACTGAAGAAGATTTAGGGAAATTACCCATGCCTAAAATTGTATTTAAAGGTGATATATCATAAGAATCGAAACAAATTTTGATAAACTGGGAAGATGTATTGCAAGTATTTGATAAACTGAACAGTACTAAATTGCCTGGACTGGATGGTATACATCCAAGAGTGTTGAAAGAACTGAAATATGAGATTGCAGATCCACTATTAGTAATCTGTGAACTATCATTAAAATCATCTGTAGTACCTGAAAATTGGAGAATGGCTAATGTAACACCAATTTTAAAAAAGTGTTCCAGGGGTGATCTGGGAAACCACAGACTGGTGAGCCTGTCATCAGCCCCGGGCAAAATGGAAGAAAGCCAACATGGATTTAGGCAAGGAAAGTCATCTTTACTAATCTCTTATATTTTTTTTTGAAGGTGTAAATAGACAGGTAGACCAAGGTGTGCCAGTTAATATAGTGTATCTGAATTTTCAGAAAGCCTTTGATAAGCTCCCTCATGAGAGACTCTTGGCGAAACTAAAAAGCCCTGGGATTGGAGGCAGTGTACTGTTGTGGATCAGGAACTGGTTAAAAGATAGAACGCAGAGATTAGGACTAAATGGCCAATTTTCACAATGGAGAAAGGTGGAGTATCCCAGGGATCTGTGCTGGGCCTGCTGTTTTTTAATATATTCATAAATGACCTGGAAATGGGAATAATGGGTGAAGTGATCAAATTTGCAGATGACACAAAATTATTCAAAGTTGTTAAAACACAAGAGGATTGTGAAAATTGCAAGACCTTGATAAATTGGAAGAGATGAAATTTCATGTGGACAAGTGCATAGTTATGCACCAAGGAAAGAACAACCCAAACTATACTATGGTTACACGATGCAAGGTTCTACATTAGGAACCACCATCCAGGAAAAAGATTTAGGCATCATCATGGATAATATGTCGAAGTCCTGCACCGAAATGGTACAGAGAAGAGCCACCAAAATAGTAAAGGGGATGTAAGGATACTCCTATGAAGAAAGGCTTAAAAGGTTAGGGTTTTTCAACTTGGAAAAGAGACGGCTGAGGGGAGATATGAAAGAGGTCTATAAATTAATCAATGGAATGGAACGGGTAAACTTAGATCGGTTGGTTATGGCATCAAAGAGTAGAAAGATTAGGGGACACACAAATGAAGCTACAATGCAACCCATTTAAGACTAATAAGAGAAAAAAAATTCACTCCACGTGTAATCAAACTCTGGAATTCGTTACCAGGGGATGAGGGTTTTCCTCACCTATTTTTAAGGCACAGAGCGCTAAGCGGGTAGCATCGAAAATCACTGCTACCCGCTTAGTGCCATTCCCCATCTCCACTCTGCCCCGGAATGCCCCAAACATGCCGCAGTACTAAGCAGATACCATCTGGGCGCGTTAGGGACTTAACCAGGATTTTCCAAAGGCACTAGTTGTGTAACTGCCTTCGAAAATCGGGCCCAATGTTCTTCATGGGAACACTGACCTTCACCTACTAAAGAATAAGAAGCTACAAATTAGAAACAAATATTTAGAAAAAAATGAAATGAAAAACCCAAAAAACTAGATTGTAGGAGAAGTGGAACACTGACAAAAGAAAGAGAAATGCTCAGGGCAGTGCTACCATTAAGCAATCTAGGGGCGTCACTTGAGTGCCAAATTTTGAAGGATAGGAAAAAGTACCCCCCAAAAAAGCCATTGCAGTATCGGCCTCTGATCTCTCCTCTGCCCCCTCCCCCTGCCATTGCCACCATCACACTGCTGCCATATCGTCCTGAGATCTGCAGTAGCAGCTATGGCACAAAAGAGAAGAGCAGTGTGAAGCCTCTGCACTTCTATACACTGCGCTCCAAAGCTCCAGTCGAGTCCCTCCCTCTTTGGCACAGACTTCCTGTTTGTATGGGGCTGCAAAATGGCTGACCTTTTAAAGCACAACACACACGGTTCAGCGGCCCAGTGCCGCACATCTTTTCTGTTTTATTGTCATTATAACTACCAAGGTCCCAGCAGTGGCTGTAAGAGAATGGACAGGAACAATGGGAGACTGGAAAGGAGATGTTGAACCAGAGATGTGTTGAAAGGGAGATATTGGAAGGGGGGATTCTGCACCAGAAGGGAGTTGATGAAAAGGGGATGCTGGGCTGGGCATAAAGTATGGGTATTATAAGTGGGATGCTAGACCAGCTGGGGTCTGTAGGAAGGAAGATGGTAGATGGAGGATGGAGGGGGGGATGCTGGACCAGGGAGAGGAGTGCTTGTTCATTCTGCTGGTCAGAGGAGTTTATAGTTTATTAAAATTTGATATACTGCCTTTCATAAAATACAGAATGGTGGTCGTTGAAGTGTTGCATTTAGGATACAGTGGCTGGCAGGGCTGGTCCCAGAGTTGGTTGGCATCCTAGCCAAACCTTAAGCCTTGTGCCCCTTGGCAGTCAGAATCTATTTGTTCAGCTTTGAATGCCCTGCTCTTTACTGCCCTAGGTGACCACACCAGCCCTAGTTGCTGGAGATGGAGGGGGATAGTAAAAATTTAAAGTACTGGGACTTGGGGAGGAGCTGTCAGGAAAAGATGGGATTTGGAAGAACAGGAGTTGGAGACTTGCATAAAATGGTGATGAGGGAAGGGAGATGAAAACCTACATGACATGATAGACGAGGGAAAGGGAGAAAGAGACCTTCATAGGGTGGTGGAGGAACAGGGAGAGGGAGACCTACATGGGATGGGGGACCAGATGAATGAGGCCATCATGTAACAGGGGCACAAGCAAGGAATATCTACATAAGGTGGCAGGGGACAGGAAAAGTGAGATTGTGCCTGAGATGGGGTGGGTAGGAGAGAGTGAAGGGGTTAGCAGAGTGAAAGGAGACACAGAATAAACATATGAAGTGGGATAGAGGACCCAGGATGGCAGAAGAGAGGGACCAGATCTAGGGAGGAGGGGGAGGGACAGAGAAGGAGCTTGAGCTGGTGACATGATGCAAAGCAGAAGAACGTATTTGAGGCTCATGAAGGGGATGCATACAGAGCGTGGAAAGGGGAGGCTAGGGAGTAGGTGAAAGACAGAGAGGGATATGGGAAACTGGAGAAAGATTAAATAGGGAATGGAAAGACTGGGGAAGAGGTGAGAGAGAGGATAGGGACAGTTAAAGTAGGAGAGGAAATGAGGCAAGCATGAGGGAGAAGCAACAGAAAATAGAAAAGAGAACAAGGAGACATTTAAAACAGAAAAAGAGAGCAAAATCAACATGATCAGAAAAATAAAATGCCTAGACAATGAAGGAAGGTGAAATCCATTTTATTCGTATGAAAAAAATGGATTTCATCTGTTTGGTGGGGTTAAGACATTTTTCTTATCCTCCCTCAGTGTGATCCAACAAGAAAAAATAAGTGGTTCACTGGGGGTTGTTTCAGAGATTTTGATTGGGTATATATTTTGCATAGCAGGGGAGAAAATACATTTTGGTTTCTCTTATTTCAGTGTTGGCTATTTGGGGTTTCTATTCCTAATGTGTAGCTCCTTGTTTGTTTGGTGATAGCTATTAACTAGATCCATATTTTCAGGATAAACCGATCCACTCCTGAGTTTACTCTATGACATATATGGACTTGCAGTCTTGAATTTCTTAGGGAATGTGATAGGGTAAAATCGGGGAATGTGATAGGGTAAAATCGGGACTGGATCAACCTGTTTTAAAAATACTAGCCAATTGGTAACCCTATTTGGTGAAGGTTTGCCTGTGCTGTGCATGTGTGACTAACATTAGTGAGGTATTTTGCTAGAACTTTGTTTTTGTATAGGAATCTTTAGCAGTCTGACTTGGGTTCTTTACTCAGTAGGAAGTGGAACAGGATTTTTGGTGTTTGAGTCCTGGAACATAGTGCTGTTTTGGCACAGCAGGTTTGCTATATATTGGAGGTTTGGAATATGTTTTTCATCAGTTGGGTTTTATGTTCTTTCCAAAGTGCCTGGCAGTGGAGAGTGTGTGTTGCTGTTACTGAGTTGACTCCAGAATTTATATAGTACACCATCAAACACTAGAGTTCATCTAGAACATAAGAACATAAGATATGCCATGCAGGGTCAAACCAAGGGCCCATCAAACCCAGTATCCTGTTTCCAACAGTGGCCAATCCAGGTCACAAGTATCTACCAGATTCCCAAAAAGTATACAAATTCCATGCTGCTTGTCCAACTCCTCCACTTTTTCTCCCGCCTGGGTCAAACACTGAAACTGGACAGGGAACTCAAACGTAACAGTTTGTACCTCAGTCTTTAAGGCAGACATAGAAGACATTATGGAGGATTCCAGGCTTTTCAGGGCTTCCTATTGTGACTCCATTGACACATGAGCAGACTTCACATCCACACCTGCACTTTTTGCGGGAGCCCCTATCACTCGCCCCACAATCAGCTCTACCGACGAGAAGATCAGTGATGGCTGTCCCAAAGGCACACAGTTCACAGCATGCTCTTCGGCACTCAGTTCATCAGCGGCAATACCACCGAAGAATTCACTTCCGGGGCATGGGGGGACTGCTCTCTCCTAGGGGCTTAGCAAAGTCCCTTCGGTGCTCCAGTCCACTGCCTGTAGTGCTTAGCCAGTCAAAGCCTCTTCCGTATCCAAACTGAAGAAGCCCTTGCAGCCATCTAATGTAGTCTGCCCTTTCACTGGATTGCCCACAGCGTCCGAACCTCACTTGGGCTTCCTTTTTTTCTTACCTAGCATGGGTCGCTGCACAAACCCTGGAGCTGCCGAAGCTAACTGGATAGCAGCGATATTGCACCGCTACCCATTTAGCATCTGCAGCTAAAACTAGACGAGCCAAAATCTTTCCTAATGTTAGCCACAGATCACTAACCGGGTAGTGGTGCAATATCGTCACTACTCGGTTGTCAGTACTCCCCGCCCCAGAACACCCCCGACACGCCCTGATGCTGTCCGGATAGCATTGGAGCCTGTAGGAGACATAGACGTAGATATTCAATGGCACTAACTATGTAGGTGCCATTGAATATTCCCATTTAAGACATTTATATGGTTTACTGGGCTGTAAACCGTGTAAATGCCTTTCAAATATCAGGCCCTCCTTGTCTAAATCCATGTTGGTTTTCTGGCATTAAACCATGACTATCTACATGTTCAGTAATTTTTGTTTTTAATAATGGTTTCTACCTTCTTGCCCTGTACTTATGTCAGACTCACTGGTCTATAGTTTCTCTGATCACTTCTGGAACCCTTTTTAAAAATTGGTGCTACATTGACCACTCTCCAATCTTCAGGTACTTCAGATGATTTTAAGGATAGGTGACAAATTACTAATAGTAGTTCTGCAATCTTATATTCCAGTTATTTCAGCACCCTGAGAAGTATGCCATATGGTCCAGGTGATTTGCTGCTCTTTAGTTCATCAGTCAGCTGTATTACATCTTCCCGATTTATTGAGATTTGTTTCAATTCCTTTGATGCATCACCTTTAAATATCATTTCTGTCATGGGTAAGTTTCCTATTGAAGCAAAAAAAATGTATTCAATCTCTCCGCTATGGCTTTACCCCTCCATCATCTAACTGACTCCCTCACAGTTGTTTGCTATGAATGTACTTGAAAAAGGTTTTATTATGCACTTTTGCTTCCTCAGCAAGCTTCTTTTCAAATTTTCTCCTTGACTGCCTTATTATTTCCTTACATTTAACTTGCCAGTACTTATATTGTTTCCTGTTTTCATCATTTGGCTCTTTTTTTTCCATTTTCTGAGACGCTTTCTTAGCTATAACAGCCTCTCAGACCTCACCTTTAAGCCATGCTGTCTGTTGTTTGGCCTTCCTTCCACCTTTCTTAAAGCATGGAATACATCTGGTCTGGGCTTCCAAGATAGTATTTTTAAATAATGCCCAGGCCTGATGTAAACTCTTAAACTTTGCAGTTGCTCCTTTTAGTTTTTTCTTAACCATTTTCCTCATTTTATCATAGTCTCCTGTAACTGGTGTAAGGTGTGTGTGTGCAAGAATTAAGGTTCACCTAGAATGCCTAATAACCTTGCACTGGCCATGCGTTTACTGACAAGAAGGCACACACTTTTACATGACCTTCATGTAGGCATGTTCTGGGGCACAGTTTGGGCAGAGTACATAAGCGCAAGCATTTACACCTGCTCCCAAGGGGGTTAGATGTGTACAGTTTTAATCTAGTTGCCGATAAACCCCACTATTTTATAAAAGCACATAGGCATCTATGTGTCTTTATCAAATAGGCTAAAAGTAAGTGCCTTCTCAACTTCAAACCTAGGTGCCCTATTATAAAATTACCCTCTAAGCACATAACTTGCATTAATATGTGTCAAGGCACGTTAAAAAAAATCTAGCCTTTTAATCTAGCCCTGATTGTAACTTGCCTTGAGCTCAGGCTTTGAAAGCAAGTAACTAAATTTAAAATTCAAATACAGGAAGAGATCAAAAAGGAGGATAGATCAGCTGTTATAGAAATGAGGGCACAGCCATACAATGGGTGATGTGTTTCACTCATGAACAATATGACCACATGCTGGAGATGATTTGGGGAACAGCAATATGCTCTGTGCAAAAGACTGCACAAGGAAATGTCTGGGTGCAAACTAATACAGATAACCATAGTCTCAAAATTCTCCCCAGGTTAATTAAAAACAGAGAACTTATCAAGTTAATCAGATAAGTCTGCTTGAGAGTGATATTCAGCAGCTCTAGTCGGACAGGGCTGCTGAATATTTCCTCTGACCACCTCAGCACTCTCTGGATTGTGCTAGGGCAGTCCATGGATGGAGCTGGCACTTATCCAGATTGCAGTGATTTTCAGTGCCACTATCTAAATAATAATCCATATAACTTCTTGTTAAGTGCTGTTGAGTCAGAGCTGACTCATGCTGACCCTCTTGATCAGGGGTCCTCAAACTACGGCCCGCGGGCCACATGCGGCCCGCCGAGGACATTTATCCGGCCCGCCGGGTGTTTTTGCTTTAAAAGTAAATTTTACATTTTTTTAAAAATAGCTGTCTGCTGCCAGCCTGCCGCTGCCTCCGCGGCAGATTCCAGTGTCCCGCAGGGTCCCCCCTGCCTGGCAGAGCCTTCCCTCCCTGCATCAGCTCCCTCTCCACAGTCGAAATCGGCTTTCAGAGCGCGAAGGGAGAGTTTCCCTTACGCGGCTCTGTTAAGACCGCAGGGGCTGATGGGAACTTTTTTAATATTTGCAGTGTTGCCTTTTGATAGGTAGGGTCTGGTGCTTTTGGTGAGTCCTGGTAGTGCTGTTATGATACAGCGGGTTTGCTATGGGTTCTAAATGGGCAGTGTTTGTAGTAGTTCCTAATGTGCCTGGCGGTTGGCACTGGATTATAGTAATATAGAAATCTTTTAGTCTTTCTTTATCCATACACTCATGAAGAGGCATGTTTACTAAAAGTTAGTGTATGGTAACATTATGCAAATATTTATGCAAATGAGGTCCCTTATGCAAATGAGGCCCCGCGCTGAGTCTCTGCACATGGCCCCGCACACTTGCATCACTTGTTACGACTAGCAGTGACAAATATGGAACCGGACATTGATCATCTCATTAGCTAAAAGCAGGCCCATAGTTCCCATTGAAATACTAGTAAGTTTGTTGATTTAACTTTACTTGTTCTTCATTTTAAATATTGTATTTGTTCCCATTTTGTTTTTTTACTTCAAAATAAGATATGTGCAGTGTGCATAGGAATTTGTTCATAGTTTTTTTTAAACTATAGTCCGGCCCTCCAACGGTCTGAGGGACAGTGAACTGGCCCCCTGTTTAAAAAGTTTGAGGACCCCTGCTCTAGATAGTTGTACTAAACTGTGTTCGGTATTCAATGGCTGAATATCACTGCTTACCGAATTGCAAAAAGGGAATGCAGGAAACCCAGACATTCGGTGCTGGATATATTGGCTCGACTATTCAAATGACTTGGAGCTACGTTTGAAAGCAACATTTATTAGAAGTTTTCTTTTCAGATTTGCCACCCTGTAGAACAGCTGAAGAACTGATACATAGAAACATAGAAAAATGACAGCAGATAAAAAACATGGCCTATCCAGTCTGCTCTTCCATAGCAACAGAAGCAGAGAAGACTGAAGGATGCTGGGAAGTAGGACAGTACCTCCGAATACGGCGATTTTGTTCATCGAGTGCACAGTATCGATTGCATGCTCCAATTGAACATAATCTGCATGTTGATCTTTCCCACTTGACACTGGGGGAAAATGGCTAATCATGATATACATACTTACACACTCTACTCTTACCGTATTATACTGTACTATAATTTTATCTAATTACCTCCTCCATGTAATTAACCAAAATGCCATGTACATAATTAACCATATTTACCGCTTCATTTTTATTTGTATATAGTTAAACCCTGTTTACCCCAAGTTTTTTGTACCCTGTTCTTTGTAAAAAAAACAATGCTGATTGTATCATTGTGTTTAAATTTGTTCATTTGTAAACCACACTGATTAAAAGCGCGGTATATAAGAAATAAAATTAAATAAATAAAATAAATAATGCACAGGATTTGACCCACCGTTCATTGGACAGGGGTTACCCTGAATCATTATTACGGAGAGCGTTTAAAAGGGCTTTATATAATCATCCTGACTGGTGGATGGAGGATTCTCCTCCTGTTCAGAGAAATGAAAATAGGGTCATCGGTGTGGTTCCTTTTTTTCCTAGAGCAGCTAAAGTGGTGCACATATTGAAAAAACATTGGGGGATGCTGTCATTTCATCGCTGTTTTCAAAAACCTTTGATGATAGCATATCGGAAAACACGGACAATAGCTAATTGGATAGTGCATACAAATATTCAAAGTGATCGTATTTTGCAAGTTTCACAAAAAGGACATTTTGCTTGTGGTGAATGTGATTTTTGTGCCACAACATTGGAGTGCGCCAGTTGGGAAGATCTTAGTACAGGATGTCGATACACTTCTATGCAATCTTCTAATTGTCAAACGGCTTTTGTGATTTATCTTTTGATCTGCCCTTGTCAAAAAAAGTATGTGGGACGAACAATACGTCCTATTAAGAAGCGGTTGTTGGAACATCGCTCCAGGATCAATATTAGACAGAGTTCTGCCCCTTTAGTGCCGCATTGCCAACAAGCTGGCCATCACTTCAATGATTTGCGATGGCGGATTTTGGAAGTCATTCCGCAGTTTGATAGAGGGGGTGATCGCCAGGCGAGGTTACAGTGTAAAGAACAACAATGGATATATCGTTTGGGATCTGTAGCTCCGGAAGGTATGAACATGGACATTGATTGGTGGAGTTTGCATTATTGATTCTAGTGGGTGGAGTTTTGCTTCTGTTTGAAAGTGCCGGTTCTGACGTCATCTTTAGATCATCATTTAACCGGAACTGACAGATTGCGGGGTTCATCGGCTTGAAACACTGTCGGTGTCGCGGGAGCCCTGTTGGGGGTGAAAGTTGCAGGCGTTCCTTCGAGAAGATTTTACGAGGGATTAGGAAAGTCCTCCAAATCATGGATTCAGCTAAGTGACTCTTTCCCTTGTTGTTCATGGATAAGGAAAAGTGCTTAATGACGAAGTTGAGAATTCCGTCATATCTAAGCTTGGGGACTCCATTTTTAGCATAAGGTGTGGACAGCAACAAGTGTTGTTTAGTCTGGTTTTTGACCGGGCATTCAGTCTCTTTAAAATTGATTAAAAGGAGGGCTCACTTCGAGAGAGGAAATGTTTCTTTTCATGGTGAGCGATCCAACAAAAAAATGTTCTTTATGTGGGGTGTGGGTTCAGTAACCGGGTAAGGCGGACCGGCTGATTCCACCCTGATTCCCCCCCCCCCTTTCCCCTCGCTTTTAATAGGCACACTTAAACCTTCAAAGAAAACCATTACACATCATTTGGAATTGAACTGGTCGCAGCTTTAATTAACTTACAACAATCACAACTTTCAAGTAACAAATTAACATCTCCCCCCCCCCCCCACCAGCAGCGCGAGCCACCACCCGCCATGTTATTAGCAAGGTAACGCCGCTGCCGCTTCCCCCGGGTACAGGCCCCGACAAAATTGCCTCGCCCTCCCTCATCCGGCTTCGCCATATTATTAGCAAAAGCCGAGGGATTGTCCGGGCGGGGGTACCCCACCCCCGCCGTACTGCTTACATCCGGCTCCGGACCCCGGAAACCTCCGGGATCCCGCCAACCCCTTCCAGCTGCAACACCCCCAACAACAACCCCCCAAGACCCACCTGAAACCAGGGAGGGTGGGAGGGCGTCCGGCGGCTCCGGCATCCAAACGAAAGAGGCCGGAGCCGCGCCGCGTCCCCGCACCTGCCCTTGGGTCTCCTTCCTCCCATTGGCCTCAGCGCCGAGTCGTCACCCGCTGCCGCCAATGGGATGGCATTATCCCATCGCTCCGCCCCCCCCCCAGGCTCACAACGGCCACGCTACCGCCGGAGGAATGCACGCGGCCGCCCCCCCGGTTAATGGTGGCCGCGAGCACATGGCTCCGCGGCCTTGCCGTAACCGGGTAAGGCGGACCGGCTGATTCCACCCTGATTCCCCCCCCCTTTCCCCTCACTTTTAATAGGCACACTTAAACCTTCAAAGAAAACCATTACACATCATTTGGAATTGAACTGGTCGCAGCTTTAATTAACTTACAACAATCACAACTTTCAAGTAACAAATTAACATCTCCCCCCCCCCACCAGCAGCGCGAGCCACCACCCGCCATGTTATTAGCAAGGTGATGCCGCTGCCGCTTCCCCCGGGTACAGGCACCGACAAAATTGCCTCGCCCTCCCTCATCCGGCTTCGCCATATTATTAGCAAAAGCCGAGGGATTGTCCGGGCGGGGGTACCCCACCCCCGCCGTACTGCTTACATCCGGCTCCGGACCCCGGAAACCTCCGGGATCCCGCCACCGGCTCTGGACACCTCCGTCCTGAGCCGCCCCCCTCACAAAAAGCTGCGACCAGCCCGTCTCCCCAGCATAACCACTTCCAAGGCCTCTTGCCAATCATTCAGCAGCAAGTCCAACCCGATCGGGGATAAATGCACCCCGTCCGGCCTGAACAAACCCGCGCAATCTACGTCCACCCATTGGTGCAAAATTTGGCGCCCCCCATTCTCGATGACCCATCTGCCTATTTGGCGATTAATTTTGGACAGCCCCCTGGACCAACGCCGCTGAACCCTGCAAGCAGGCCTTGGAAGGATATCCGACCACACCAAGACTACACCCGGGAACATCCCTAAAACCACCCCAAGTCCTTGTGCACCGCACGAATCAACTGGCGACAAGTCCAGGACGTCAAGTCGTTGCCTCCCAAGTGAATCAACAGCACCGTAGGCTTCTCCATCCGACTTCCGTGGTGCCGCAGCAAAGGCAGGAGCTGAATCCACCGCAGTCCGCGCTCACCCAGCCATGTGACGGACACCGCAGAGACATCCAGTCCAAGATTCGTGCCAATAGGTCGTGTTGCTGCTCGCCGACCAGCCCAGTAAACGAACGAATGGCCAGTCACCCAACAGCGACACCGGCCACATCCTACATCTGCAACAGAAAAGAAGATAGGTTAGACACCCCCCCCCCCCCACCACCCTTAGAACCTCACATATGTTTGGAAAGCCTGCGACCTCCAGCGACCGATACGCTTGATATCCTTCTCCGGCAATCCCTCCGCCGCCGCGCTGGTAGCCGCTCCGATCCGGAATGAATGAGGAGCAAACCGGCCAGCGTCCTCCCCTATCGCCCACAGAGACATCCGCAGGACCGCCGTAAACTGGAAGCGCGTCAAAACCCGCGCGTCTTCATGAACAAATAAGTGACCCGCGCCCGCGGGCCGCACACCCAAGTACGCTTTTAACAACCCGACCGGGCAAGTCAGGGCCCCGGACACCTGTCTCAAGATTACCCATACACCTTTCCCCAGCTGATCTGTTTTGGAACGCGCTACATGAATGCGAACCTGACCAGGTACCAACTGTACGTGGTGCAATTGCAAACCCCCGACCACCGCGCTTCCACCTGACTCTGCCACCAATTCGCCCACTCGGAAGGTCCCGAAAAACGCTACGGCAAAAACCGCCCGAAATAAGAAACACTCGTAACTGGACGAGACCACCTGAGGCAACACCTCGCACAGCCATTCCAACATTGCATGCGTTATCGGCTGCCTGGTATCCCCGGCCGGCGGCGCCGTGCGCTCCCACCCTTGTAACAGCCGGGATGTCAAAACCCCCCCCCCGCAACGTGCCCCATCCCACCGCTTTCATGAAAAAAGAAAATCCTGCCAAATTCTTCCTAACCGTAGAACGCGACAAGCCAGACACTTTCGCTGCCACAACATACTGACCCAGTAGCCAATCCAATGCTGGGCCCCGTCTCCATCCCCGCTCGAACAAGAAGGACCTCACACTGCTGCAGCCTCTTCGGTAAGCCTCCCACGTCGCTGCCGACACTGAGTTTTTCAGCAAGTCGATCATGCCAGCAGGCCAATCTGCCATAAATTCTCCGGGACCGAAGCTCCCCGCTCTTCGGCTGCCGGCACCAAGGTCCGAAACCGCTCCCACTTGAAACGGGAAAGAGCATCGGCAATAGCGTTAATACTCCCCGGAATGTGGCGGGCCTTAAGAACCACGTTTAAACGTAAACAGGCTAAGACCACATGCCGCATTAATTCTGCAACCTGCCTGCACCGTGGAGTATAATTATTCACCACACTCACCACGGACTCGTTGTCGCACCTCCATAATAGCTGGCGATTCCGCAGCCTCTCCGGCCACAGGGACAACACCACCAAAATCGGGAACAACTCTAGGAAGGTTATATTACTAGTAAGGCCGGCTTCGCGCCAGGACGGAGGCCATCCCGCCGCACACCAAGAGCCCCCAAAGTAAATCCCCAAGCCCGCCCCTCCGGCAGCATCTGTATATAACTGCAACTCCTCACTTGCCACGACCGGCTCCCGCAACACCGAGACACCGTTGAAGTCCCGCAGAAACTCATCCCATACCCCTAAGTCCGCTCTTATACTACGGGAAACCCTAACCCGATGATGAGGTTTACGCACCCCCACCGTAGCCATCGACAGACGGCGGAGGAATACCCGTCCCATGCGAATGACATGACATGCAAAATTGAGTGATTCAATCAGTGCCTGCATATCCCGCAGCGACAGCTGCGGGGCTAACATCGCATTCGCTATCAAAACCCGCAGCTTCGCCACCTTGTCCACCGGTAATCTCGCTACCATGAGAAGCGAATCTAATTCCACCCCCAGAAAAGTAAGACGCGTAGCAGGCCCCTCCGTCTTCCCCACAGCCAACGGTACCCCCCATTCCTGAGCCAATTGGCTGAAATCATCCAATAAATCCCGGCACTTCCCGGATTGAGCCGACCCTACGAAAAGGAAATCATCCAAGTAGTGAACCATTTGCCTACAACCCGAACGCTGAACTACGGCCCAGTGCAGGAAAGAACTAAACCGCTCAAAATACGAACAGGATATCGCGCAACCCATAGGCATGCATTTGTCGAAATAAAAGTGCCCCTCGAAGCGAAAGCCCAACAAATGAAACGCCGAGGGGTGCACCAGCAGCAAACGGAAGGCTGACTCGATATCGGCCTTAGCCATCAGGCACCCGGGCCCGCAATCCCTCACTAACGCCACCGCCTCATCAAAAGATGTGTAACGCACCGTACACAATTCCTTCGGGATACGATCATTCACCGAGGCACCTTCCGGGAAGGAAAGATTGTGAATTAGTCTATATTTACCTCGCTCTTTCTTCGGGATTATGCCCAAGGGGGAAACCACAAAGTCCTCGAAGGGCTGATCTTGAAAAGGGCCAGCTACCCGCCCCAGCGAAATTTCCCCGGCCAGCTTGTCCCTCACAATACTAGCAAAACGACGCACCGACGGTGAATTCTTCGCTACGCCCGCGGCCACCCTCCCAACAATAGGAATCCGAAACCCCCCCTCGAAGCCCTTTCCCAAAATGCTACCATCCGCCCTCCGGGGATACCGATCTAACCATGGACGAAGAGCCTCGACCCTAATGGGAGTAGGAGCGAGGCTCATCGTAGTCCTATTGCTTCGCGGTGGGGACGCTGGACCCAGTAGGGCCACGTTTAACACATTTGAGGGCGGAATGGGTTCCCCCGCAGACAGAGCATGCGTGTCGGAATTTACAGTCCGGAAAGGGGCAGGAAGATTTGTTGAAACGCCAACAGACGTCGCCCATGCCCCCTTCCCCCGCCGGTCTCTGCTTCCCGGACCCTGCTGCGCTGACCAAGCCTCCTCTACCCACACTCCCCCCTCCCGCCTTGACCGCCATCTGCGTCAGCCACAGGTTGATATCTTGCGTACCCCACGATAACAACCTGTTCTCCTCCATCTTGTCCCGAAACTTTTCATCGTAGTTGAGCCAGGCCCAACTGTCATGGGTTTGAGACGCTTCTAAAATGGAGTCCGCGTATGCCAACAACATCCCATACTGCTCCGGATGCACGCACCCCCAAACACTGGCTAGCCGGAGAAAGGCCCTTGTCCAATTTACTACATTCCGTGCGACTCTCCGCACCCGACCGGCTTTTTCGTCTTCTTTCCTCTTCCGTCTACTATCCCCCGACCGCTTCCTACCCTCCAGCAACCTGAAAATGTCAATATAGCGCCGCTTCTGTATTTTTTTCCGCAATTTCTTCGGCACGCCTTCCCATAACTCAGAGAACGCAGCTACTATAGGAATTGCGCCGATGGTGTTGCGTTCGCTGGCCATCTCCCAAATGCATGACCCTGCTTCCCCTCCCGCGAGGTCGAGCTAGACGACGAGTCCGTGGACGATGTGAAAGACGACTCCGATCGCCGGTGCCTACGACACGACCGCCTCCGCTTCCGACTTCGCTTTTCCCGATCCCCGCCCGCAGCCTCAGTTCCCAGCCCAGACTCCTCCCCGTGTTCAACTGCCAACTCACCCGCAGCACGCTCAGCCGTTTCCGCCGTTACTCCGAGCTCGCAACACGCTCGCGACACGCTCCGCCAAGGATTCCCCGCACACTGCCACGCCGGAGGTACCTGTGGAGAGAAAACAGGGAGAGGCGATGAGACATCCGCCCTAACCCAGGAAGACTGCCACGCCCCAAGCCACTCCGCCCTCGAGGAGCCCTGTCCCCCGCCCTGCCAACGCTCCCACGAGGGGGACGGGCCGCCCCCTGCCTCCTGGGGCCACCCTCACATGCCCGCAAACCCCCACCTATCCGTACTGTCCAGGGGTGGCGGACCCCCCTCGGGCCGGCACTCGGGTGGCCAGGCCGTTCTGGGTCCCAGCATCCCCCTCACCGGCTCCCCGCTCCCTCCAACCTGACCGCCCCGCAGGACCCCCAGCTCCCCAACCGGCCCTGCCGCCCCCCCTCCCCTTCCATCCCCATCCGCGTCCGTGAGGGTCCCCCTGCACCCCCTCTGCCCCCCGCCCTCTATTGCCCCTGACCGACTCCCCAGCTGGCTGCCCCCCCCCCCTGAGCAGACCCGTCAGCATGTGGAGTTCTGCCCTTGGCCCCTCCCCGCGCCGCCCTATCAGGCCCCGCAGGACCACGTGCCCTGTTAGCCACACGCTCCGTGCTGGCCCCGGACTCCCTCCGCCCCTCCACCGGAGCTACCCCCTTCCTGCCTCTCACCCCACTTGCCTCGCTGCTTTTAGCAGCCCGCTTGCCCCCTGCTTTGCTCCGAGGCATCCTGGGCTATTATCTTGCTGTTTCTGTTTCTTTTTTTTTTTTTTTTTTTTACACTTGTATCCCGCGAGACCCCACTGGTGCCCAAGCACCAACGGCACCTCTTAAAACACCCCAGCCGCCCTTGCTAAGCTGCCACGGGGCTCCCTGGCTCGGGCCGCAGTATCAACGTGCTGCCTGGAAGCGTGAACCGGAGACGCTCTGGCAATGACGCTGCGCTTCCACTTCCCCCCCGCAGTCGCTCACTCCCGACCGGGACTGAAGCTGCACTGAGGCAGGGAGATGCCCCTACGATCCCGCTCACCGCGCCTCCGGCCCCCCCAACGCTCGCCGACTACCTGGCAACGCTGGCAGCTCCGTACACGTCCGGCGGCTCCAGCATCCAAACGAAAGAGGCCGGAGCCGTGCCGCGTCCCCACACCTGCCCTTGGGTCTCCTTCCTCCCATTGGCCGCAGCGCCGAGTCGTCACCCGCTGCCGCCAATGGGATGGCATTATCCCCTCGCTCCGCCCCCCCCAGGCTCACAACAGCCACGCTACCGCCGGAGGAATGCACGCGGCCGCCCCCCCCCCGGTTAATGGTGGCCGCGAGCACATGGCTCCGCGGCCTTGCCGTTCCTGTAGTAAGGCAGGTAGGGAGATCAAGTATTGTATAAGAGTTTTGGGGTTGGTTTCCAAGGGTGTAACAATATTTGTATTTGGGAAGAAGTGTAGGCATGAAATGTAGCGCCCAGTCGTGACAACAAGAGGCATTTTTGAATAGTTGAGAGGAGTGGCTGCCTGAGAGAATCAGTCTCTGAGGTTGATGTTTAGGAGAAAATGTAAGTGGTATAATATAACTTCAAGATGCTCTATTTTATTTGCTACAGAAAAGTTTAAAAATAAGGCACTACAAAAGGGACTTTCATAGCAAATGTAGGACTTATACTGTAAATGATTTGGTGAGCTCCTTAACAGCCATGATTACTTGTGGCATATTGAGTGGTGACATCTGAGATATAGTTAGGATATATAATTTTTGAAGTGATTTGGTGTCCAGTTACTTGGTTTTTTTTGTCACATTGGTCTCTTACATGTCTTTCTAAAATAGGTATAAAATGAGTGGCTTTTTTGACATTCCAAATAGGCGCTCTGTTATAAAATCAGACCCCTGCTGGGCAGAATATATTTCTATTTAAATGCTATTTATCTTTTCAGAATGTACTTTAATTTCTTATTTCTTCCTTGATTCTGAAGACGTATTATTCTTACGTTGGATGAGGCCGATTCCGTACTGGCCGTCCAGCCCCTTTACGTCCGATCAGAATAGGGGCGTACAGAGGTAGACCCGATTCTGATCCTGTGGAGGCTAGATGTGCCCATGGGATCAGAATCAGGTCTACAGCCTGGATGTGCAGGCTGGGCCCCGATTCTGATCGGCTGCACACCCAGCCCAAATACCCAGCTAACTCAGCCAGGCTCCTGAATGGAGACACAGTGTCATAGTGTCCCATTGCCATGGCACCGCGGCTCCATTCAGGAGCTGCAGTCCCCAGCCAACAGCCACTCTGTCCTTTCCCAGTAGCCCGACCCCCGATATGGCCTCCCATGGCCAGGGTCAGGCTGTGGGGATCCCCCTGCACCCCCTCACCTTCTGTCTCTGCCCAGCACCACAATCCCCCAATGTTCAGGGGGACTTATTCCACCTCCGAGGTGGAATAAGTCCCCTGTCTCCGTGGCCGACCCTGGATGTGTAACAAGGCCAATCTCAAAATTGCCCCTGTACATCCAGGGTGCCCACCATCTGCCCTTGCTCCGCCTCTGTCCTGCCCCTCCCTCCCACGAACAGAGCTCCCCGTACAAATTGACTGTTCGTATGGGGAGCTCTGTCCCCAGCATGCTGCCTGGTCGTTTAGTTGGTCTGGATGATTGGATTGGACGTCCAGACCCACTAAACGGAGTTCAGAATGACAATCTATGTAGCTACAAAAATCAAATATATATATTCATTTACTAGTTAGGTGTATCTAATTCTATATCATTCATGGGGGTTATGTTAGAAGCATCCCACATATAAATATCAGCATTTACACATGCAGGTTGCCATACACATGTAAATATCATTTTAGAAATGGGCTATTTTACATGTGGGGGATGCTATCTATATCTAGATGTCTGGGGGGGTATAGACGTGGATTCCCCATTTTACAAGAAGTATCCACATTTCAAGGAAAAAATATAGACTTTGGCATTTAATGCTGCCCCAAGGCATAAATAAGTGCCTGCTTGAAGGAACAGCTGTCAATGCCGAGGTCCGTCATACCCAATCATCCTGCCCAAACCTCGAAACCCCCCCCCCCCCCCCATCACTTCCTCCCACCTGGATCCTAACAATCACTTCACAAAATCTCATCCCCTCCCCATCCCCCTTTATAGCTGATCCTCCAGCCCCCCCAAAGCAGCTGATCCCTTCAGGAATAATGAGCCTCTCCACCCCCCAATCCTCATCCCCTACTTCACTGGAGTCCCTGGTGTCTAGTGGGAGCAGGAGTAATCCCCATTAGGTCCTGCTCTTATGGGCATGGGTTACAAAATGGCACTTGTGACATCTAGTGGTACTCTTGTAGTACTACTGCTAGATATCAGTACTACAAGATTACCACTAGGGGTCATGGGTGTTTTTTGGAGCTCCTGCTGTTATGACCATGAGTGACTGGGGATAACTCCTGCTCCCACTAGACATTAGGAACTCCATTAAGGCCAGAGGTTGGAATGGAGGAGGGGTTTGCTGGTGGGAACCTCAAGAAGGTTCATCATTGCTAGGAGGTCTTTTTGCCTGAAAGGGGTAGAGGGGGATTGGATGTTTCGGGGAGGTGGGAGGAATTGGAATTCATGGGAAGATTGGCTATAAGGGGGGATAGGGATTCAGGGAGGGGATCAGATGTGTTTTGAGGTGATTGAGGGGAGATCAAGGTTGGAGGGAACTGGTCCTACTGACTTGGGCTGTCATCAAGATCGGAAGCAGTGATTTTAAAAAGCTGCTTTCACACATGGGTGGGGGGTATTTGCATGTTTTTCCCCCACATGCAGCTTTGTAAAATCATTGCTCCTGCTGCATATGGAGAGACATCAATATGTAGTGCTGTGTCTATTTTATAAAGGCTCTAGGATTGGCAGAGCCTCTTATGAAATACTAAGGGAATTCTCCATGTCCTCACCTGGACATGAGAATTCCCCTCTCCATGTAGGAGCTAAAATCTGCCTTCACGGATCTTTAAGACCTCTATGTATTGTAAAACCATATTTGCTTTTTGATGGATTTCACATAAAAACATGCATGGTAATAAATGTCAAGAAATAATAAAAAATATAAGGTGATACTTTTTATGGGACAAAATGTATTTCTTGACTAACGTTCATGATTCACATTCCCTAGGTCAAAATGAAATATGAAAGAGTGTGCATCAGCAATATGCAGAATTGCTTTTTAATAAATGTTCCCAGCCCCCATTATGCAAACTACCACAGCCACAGAAATAGATGAGCATCTGGAGCTATTTGATAGGTGACTTTTTTTTTCTTGTGTTGCAAAAATAGTATTGGGGCCAGCTGGAGGCTATCCATCTCTGACCTAAAGAGATTTGCTCTTTTGCTGATTGCACTGCATACCTTCAAATTTTGCAGAATATAGGTCACCATGTGTTAACTCTCACGAACGTAAAGTGCAAATTTACAGAATTATTCTAAAGCAAAAAGAGCAAAGTTAATTTCCTCTACCACCTTTTCGCAGAGCCCTATTGGTATTCTGCTTAGCAGTGTGACCCTTTAGAAGGTTCGTACTAGGTAGAATAGGTTACAGGACTGGACCCTTTTCACTATAGCACCCCATATTAGGTTTCTACAATTATGGATTACTAATTTCATGTTAACATGTGACTGTGTCAACGTTTTAGTTGATTTGAAAAGGTCAGAACGTTTTCCCATGTTTTTCCATTGTTCAACTTCATTTTTCTTATTCTTACAGAATGAATATTTAATGTGAAACTGAAGTATGTTAAAGGTCCCAACAGTGGATAGAGAAAAAAAGTTTCCCTTATAGCATGAAAGTTTTGGTCCGCTCTTCCTGGCCAAAGAAAGAAGAAAGAGTCACCAAGGAGTCCCCCAGCCTGAGAGACCCAGCTACCTACAAGATCTGGAAAATTCATCATTAAAAGAGAATATAGAAGCACACAAACTACCAGTCAGGTGCCTGCTGAAAGAAGAAAGATGAAGGAGATAATAAGCAGAGAAAATGAGGAGAGGAAAGTGTAGAAATTAAGTGCAAGAACCATTCCAAGGATCTCAAGTATGGAAGGGACATTCACTATGAGGTAGGAGTTGCACAGGAAAAACCCAAGAAGAAAAGAGGAACATTGGAACTCGGGGAAGAATGAGCTCAAGGTAGCAGAGGCACAGACATTAGATTTAGTTTATGCTTACACAGATAGATGAGACCAGAAAAAAGTGTACCCTGTGTCAGATTTTTACTATTGCACATTTTGATGGAATGCCACTTAAAAAGCCTATCATTTACTTAACAGAAGAGAAGATTAAGGTATTGTATGTCTGAATCCTGGAGATTAACTACCACTACCTAGAGAGACTTCACTGTTAGGGTAAGAGACTAAAGACCGGGACTTAGTCCAGTACTGAGTGTGACTCCTTCCTATCAAGAACAGGCCCAAGAAGCGGCTTACTTTCTTTCAGGCCAACAGAAAATGAGATAAAGGGGAGAATAAAGCAAAAAAGAATGAAATAAAAATATGAATAAAGTTAAGATAAAACTTCTTTATAGTAATTTTAAAAAATGGCTGGAAATATATGCACACGCCCTCTGAGGACTTACCTAAATTCTTGGCACTTCTGTCTGCCAAAACTATACTTGGCAGATAAGCGGTGAGGTGGCTGTACAGTTAGTAATGTTTGATCATTCTGGAACGGGAACAACAGCGCTGAGTAATTCTTATGACCAGTTAAAATACAGGACCTGTTGTGAAAACAGTTTTGGAACATCATTTAAAATATGCCAGTTCTTCATAATTTTCTGCAAGATCCTGTTTCTTTCAGGCACAGTATAAGCTAGACAATTCTTCATGTGTCAAAACACAGAAGAAGAAAGAAAAGACAGAAGATTTCCTTTTACGGGAAACAAGGAGTCTGCTCTGATTATGGTTTAGTAGTGAATAGAAGAGCTCTTCTTTCCCGCTGAGACTGGTCACCAGATTCTGAAATCTGCTAGAGATTTCTCTCCATGTCTGTTAAGCATAAAAAGAAACCAAAAGTATCACAGACAAAGAGAAGGGTCTGAAGGGGATGAAAATAATAGGGATGTGCAAGGCCAAAATAAAGTTTGGTTAGTCTTCGTTTAAAACCAAGTTTTAACTACTTCAGTGTAGTTTTGTTGTGAGTGGAGGAGTAGCCTAGTGGTTGGGTCAAGGTACTTCAGGCTGGAAGGTCAGGGGTTCAAATCCCACTAGAGGACAGCAACCTTGGGCTGGAAGGACTGAGGTTTCTAGTCCCACAGGTGCTCCTTGTGGTCTTGGGCAAGCCACTTAACCCTCCATAGCCCATGTTCCCTGTAAAATAGTTCTCTGTGTGCTGTGCTTTCCTGTCTAATCAATGTGTTTATACCTCAAAAATTTCCTGTCATGATTTGACAATTTCCAATCTGTAATCAAAAAACACTGCTGATCACTGGAAGTAGCGGTATACTAAATAAAATAAATACATTTTGCATATATTTATCTTAATTGCTTGCCTCCTATGTGCACTACAGTTTTTTGCATGCACAAATTGATTGTACACATGGTAATTCATAGGTATATGCATAGACTAGCGATTTCCATGCACTCTTAATTTTTAGGTGCCCAAATGAATGCCCAAGCAAGCCGGAAATGCACACTCCTCGGAAAATAAATTGATGGTCTTAATTTCTCTCATCTCACCTTGCTGAGTACCTTCACATTGTATAATACTTCATTATAGTACCACCTCATTGTATAATATCTAGAAACTCTCAGCAAAATGAACACTTTTACAGAGGTATAAAAGGAAACAAAAAGAATAACATCGTATTGGTCATATATCATCCAGGATATAAATGTGGCTACTCATAGCCTCAACATTAGGGCCAGTGATGGTGGTATCAAGAGTGCAGAATCTCCAAGTGAAAAGAAAAATCACTGGTCGAGTTCTGGACCATAGCGAACCTGTTCATAGACTCACGGCAGCAGGAAGCAGACCACAGCAGCAACTACTGAAAAGATTAAGAGGACTGAATACAGGCAAGTGGAGCCTTGTAGATCAAAAGGGGATAATGTGATGCTATTTTTATACAATAAACCCTACATTTAAATCTAGAGGCTTCACAAAGAGAACCCTCCAGAAACAAAGAAAAAGCAACAACATCCAAGCAAAAAATACTGTAACTGATGCACGTTTAAGATCCCCAGTTAGACAAATAAAACCAAAGTACATGCCTGATATGAACTTCAAATAGGTGAGTGGTGCTGCAGAAAGAGAGAAAGATAGGTAAAAAGGATGGAGATGTTTCAGGTGTGATAAGGAGAGAGGTGCCGAACAGCTAAAGCAACTGGATGGTGAGACAGCAGGGAATGATAAACATGCAACACAGGAGAACAAGAGACAGGTCAAGGACCAGAGGCAAGAAAGAGGCAAACAAGAGACCAAGACATGGAATAACTGATAGCTGAGCATCTGAACAGTGCAGTAGCAATAGATCCTCCCTTTCTACAGGCCATGGTCGACTTCATGTTGCTTGTCATGCATTTTAGTTTGGGCGAAACACTGCATATTTATTCATCTCTTAACACTGTAGTGAAGAAGTAAATAATCAATTTGCCTGCATTTCGGCAAAGCCATGAGGAGTTATTACCCAAGGGTTTGCCACAAAAATAAAAAAACAAACACGTAGCTTTGCTTTGATTATTGTGCCAAAAAATTGAAAAGGCACCAGAGGATAATGATCAATCTATTGTGCTGAAAAATGTACTGTTGAGGAAGCAATACACTCTTAAACAATTAATATGAGCACAGCTGCAAGTCCCAAGGGGATGGAAGGAAGAAGGCCTCAGTATTGGATAGCTAAATCCTCAGTTCATAATTTGGCCTCACATTATGTCACCGGTCATAAAACACCTTCTGTTCCAATATTTATGACATGCAAACAACCATGCAAATGGATGGTCTTACCTTAAACACTGTGGAACCGATATTCAGAGGCAGCAGTCAGTGCTTTTAAAGCATCTGGCTGCTGCCGCTTTAATTAAACAGGATATTTCGTTCCAGAACTTGTCCAGTGCCGAATATTCCAGTTTTGCTAGATAGAGCGATCACTGTCTTGTTAATGGTGATATTCAGTTGCTAAATGGATAAAGTTAGGACGTCCATGATCTATCCTAACTTTATGCAGATTAGGTATCTGATTAGCAGCAGAATATCACCACTAACAGAACAGCTGCCAGGATCACCCAAAGAGCACCCCCATTTTAACTGGCGTCTTTCTTGCAGTCTGAGGGGATACTGTCCGGACAGCGCCGTTCAATATCAGGATCGGATCGGCATGGTTTAGCCAGCTAGCTGGTCCTGCTAACTGGATAAACCCTTTAGAATATCCTCCCCCCTCTGTTCTTTCCACTGCAGCTTTTGACTCCGACACGGTCAACCTTCCGTGTTGGCTGCATCAGGGATGGAGATGTTTCAGGTGTGCTCATTTTGAGTCCTTATGGCTATGCCACTTTTTCCACCACTTGTTCATGTTCCTTCCAGCGGTGCTGTATCTCTACCACAAGAAATAGCACCTCTGGAAGCACCAAATGCCGGAGTAGAAAGAACACAGGGGGGATACTCAAAGGCATTTTCACAGTTTGCAAGCCTGAAAGCTGTAAATGCCACTCTGCGGTGGGCTATACTGAGCTGCTCTCAGGGCTGCCCGGATATTCAATACCGCAGCTGGATATGGCTAGGCATTGAATATCTAGGTTTTAGTTCAGTGCTGGAGGCTAGCCACTGTAGGAGCGCGAGCCATTGGCGTTGATTATTGGACCCACTGTAATGAAGATAAGACCATCCATTATGGTTGTTTGTTATTTGCATGCCATAAATATTGGAATGGAAGTTTTTTATTGATGTAATATGTGGGCAGATGAATTTAGCTATCCAGTACTGAGGTCTTTTTCTTTCCATCTACTTGGGACTTACGGCTGTGCTAGTATTGTTTAAGAGTGAATCAATTCCTGAAGAAGATATTTTTCAGCACAATAGACTGCTGTCCACCAAAATGTACCTGCAATAATTTGTTTCTGCACATGAATATAGACGCACCCGCGTGCACAGAATCGACCACATAAAAGAGCTAGGCACAGCATGTACACAGCGCAATGTTGTATGAAGATGGGTATACCATGACAATGGCTTTGTACACAGGGGCGGCCCAAAGGGGGTGCGGGGCCATGTGCGGAGACTCAGTGCGGGGCCTCATTTGCATAAGAAACCTCATTTGCACAGGAAACAATACCATACTAACCTACTAAAGAAATCATTAAATAAACATCACGATCTCTTCAACATTGTAAGAACAATGGCAAAGGAACCGACACCTCAACAAATACAAACAATACACCCTCAAGAATATGCTATATACCTAAAGTCAAAGATGACAAAAACATCCAACATCTGTACCTCTGGACCAACAAAGAACGATAAGTATTCACAGTCAACCACCCTGACTAAATTTAATACACTATCAATCAAAGAAATTGAAAATACTATTGCATCAATAAATGCCACCACTGCTGCAAGCGATCCCTGCCCGGCAGCCTGGATAAAAAATCTCAAACATGAAATAAGCTTCTTTATACAGAATATCCTTGAACAATCTTTCTCAACTGGAACCTTTCCTCAAAGCCTCAAACAAACCTCAATTAGACCATTACTAAAAAACAACAAATTAGACCCTCTAAAAGTAGAATCCTACAGGCCAATATCCAGTATCCCACTCCTAGCGAAGATAATTGAGAAAGTAGTCCAAAGGCAAATACAACAACACATAGACTCTGAAGCTCCACTTGACCCTGCACAACACGGCTTTAGAGAATCTCACGGAGTTGAGACCCTTCTCATAACACTATTCAACACCCTAATCACAGGAATGGATAACATTCACCAAGGATTCATACTTATATTCATGGACATCTCAGCGGCGTTCGACTCAGTAAACCACCAAATACTTATCAACCGTCTTAAGGAAAAAGGAATAGTTGGAGCCGCACTAGATTGGTGTATATCCTATCTAACAAACCGCTGGCAACAAGTACGAATCGACGAAACCACTTCTGAACCATTTCTTCAAGATCAAGGGGTACCACAAGGTTCTTCTCTGTCAGCGTTATTGTTTAACATATACATGCAACCCATTTGTGACCTCATTCGTTCCTTTAATGTCACCTGTTTAGCATATGCAGATGACATTCTACTATACATGCCATTCTCCATCAACCAACCCGATTATACATCATTGATAGCATGCTTCGAAGCAGTAGAAGATTGGCTCTTCTCCCAAAATCTGAAAATCAACCATAGCAAGACTGATGTGATGTTTATAACAAGGAACCAAAACTTCACACCCCCTACCTCCCTAAAGATAAACGATAAGGAATTAACAGTAAAACCTACATTACGCTACCTAGGTATAACCCTCGACCAACGCCTCAACATGAAAGCCCACATAAAAAACATAACAAAACTAATATATCACAAGATACGCACATTGCGCCACCTGCGACCCCTACTGGAACCCTCAGATTTCAGATCCATCTATCAAGCCCTGATAATGCCCCACATTGACTTTTCAAATGCAATTCTTTACGGACTCCCTCAAGCAACATTAAATCCTCTCCAACTGGCGATGAACACTGCTGCCAGAGTACTTGAAGGAGTATCAAAGACAGACCACATAACCCCAATCCTAAAAAGACTCCACTGGCTACCAACCAAAGCACGAATCCACTACAAGATATTAATCACTACTTTCAAAACCATAAACAAGCAAGCACCATTAACCATTACCAACCTTGTACACCCACAGGCTCCCAATAGATCTAGAAGGTCAATTGCAATAAATACACTAATAATCCCGAAACAAACAGCCAGATATACGAAGGAAACAACTAAAAGAGCCTTCAGTATCCATGCCCCAATAGCCTGGAATGCCCTTCCACTAGAACTGAGAGTTATCAATAGCCTAACGCAATTCAGAAAAAGCCTCAAACATCATCTCTTCCAAAGCTATTTCCCAATCTAATCTTTTGCACATGAAAGTATATTACAGCCACTTTCCCACTATGACATTATCCAATTGATATATCCAGATTTGAATAACGTACTTGAATATTCTGTAAATAGTTAGCTAGTTTATATAGCTTTACCCTGTTATTCCCAAGTTTAAAAAACCCTGTTACCTGTAAAATACATTTTTCAGTTCTATGTATGCATATGTTTTGTTCCATGTAAACCGAGCTGATGACAATAGCGCGGTATATAAAAGATGTTAAATAAATAAATAAATGTTACCATACATTAACTTTTACTAAACATGCCTCTTAATGAGTTTATGGATAAAGACAGACTAAAAGATTTCTACATTACTATAATCCTGTGCCAACCGCCAGGCACATTAGGAACTATAACAAACACTGCCCATTTAGAACCCATAGCAAACCCGCCGTATCATAACAGCACTACCAGGACTCACAAAGCACCATACTCTACCTATCAAAAGGCAACACTGCAAATATTAAACCAATACATTTCAAAGAATAACAATACAGGGAAGGCTCTGCCGGGCAGGGTGGCCCCGCGGGACACTTGATTCTGCCGCTGCCACAACGGCAGCAGCAGCCGTTTTTTTTTAATCTACTTGGGCTGATGAGAATGTTTTTTGCACAGGGCCCCCTGAAACGCGGGGTCCTGTGCAAAAAACATTCTTGCTCAATGGACGGGATGGTCCTGTTTGTACATCCCTGCGTTCACTGGATTCTGAAAAGATGTACATCTGTGACCTTGCCCGTCTCCATGATGTACCTGTGAATGGTCACGCCCCCCCCCCCCCCTTTAAAACATGCAACTATGAAGCTGCTGTGGGCATGGACAGTGCTGTTATGAGGCTGAATGACAATGAAAGTTGGTGATACTTATAGGTGGATGCATTAGACAATAGAAACTAGTCTGTGGCATGCCCAGATCACTACAAAGCAATTGCAGTGCACAGTAATGTAGCAGGAAAACAGGTAGAGAATGAACCTACTGGCACAAGATGCTGTGCAGCACTACATACATGGCAGTAGACAACCTCCCGATGTATGCACATCATGAACATTGCAGGAACATGACTGTACAATGCTAAGTAAGGACATGATCTCAGCAAAACAGGCCTCCCCATAGAGAACTAGCCAAACATTCCCCCTGCACTACTGAAGGGCCATTGGAATGACAGCAGTCAGCAGTGCAAGCACCACACAGACATGTCCAGAGACACCATCGTCGCTCCCTGCAACTGTGCACATTTGTATAGACCAATGCTGGTGCACCTGGAAATGGCGTACTGCGCTTTGCACAGCTGCATGCCCTTCCTCTGAGCTCCCCTGAATACTGATAGGGAAGTGTCTGGACAGGGAAGTGATTGTAAAACCATCCTGCTCGCTCCTGCCTGTATGAACTGGCACCCGATGATGCTGCAGACAGCCCTATGGTCCAGGTACCTGCCAGGCATACCTGTCCCCCCTGGATATGTGGATGAGTAATCTAGACCCCTCCGTGCAGCCCTCCAACCATGCACACACATGCACTCTCACTTCCAGTCCCACAGAAACAGCCATCTGCCAAAAGACTGCCCTTCATTGAATGTCTTAGCTGATGGAAAGGATACTACTGTATAGCAATCAATACTTCCAACCCAGCATCACATCTGCTCACTGCATTTCTGTGTGGCTACGTACATACACGATAACTACAATAGTGGACCACGAACAGATACAGAGCTGTAGTAGGCCCAAACAGCTCTTCCAGTATATCAGCCTCAAGGGTCAGACCCCATATGTGCATTGCACATCACAGGCCCACATATGTAAATAACCACAACAGTAGCCTGTGCAAAGATGTGTGCTATATAGCCACCGGCGTAAGATATCCCCAATATAGTGTTCTGATAAGAATCACATATGCCCTTATCTGCATCAGGGGACTGTACATATTCCATAGAGCATATTGTAGAAATCCACTGTGTGGAGTGCAACACATGGGGTGCTAGGACTCTATCATCAGTATCATTGCCACGATGTGGCCATTGTTAGGGAACCCTTGTTGTGCCCCTCTAGCTCTCACAGCAACTGCCAGCATAACCGGATTGAGCACCTGTGGGGGTGTTTATTTCTGTTGCTTTGATTTACATCCTCCCTCTCCTCTACTTTCTATTCCATAACACTGCATGCTGTAGTTTTCTGAACTGCAGTCGCACCAGTGCACAGCGTACGTTAGACATCCAGTCACCACTATTGGCTGCACTGGGGTGAGGAGCAGTAATATGTCTAAGTCCTACCTTTATTCCATGGTTTTGCAGGTATTACCTGGATGTCTGTGGGGTCAACTGCAGACATACATGGGTGTGACTGGAATATTCTTTGTATGTCTCTGCAGCTGACCATGCTCCCATTCCGCCCCTTCCAGCCTACATTCTGCGATCCACGCCCCCTATACGTGAAAGCATTATGGTAACTCCTGAGTCTAGTTTCTTGCCGCTTCTTATTGGGGCAGTTTGTTCAACTTTTTTGCCCTTATACTAAAATCCATTTTTCCATGGAACTTCCTAGATGATATCTAAAGTGTTTCCCTGCTCCTGTTTTCCAAGGTACCTAAAGGATTTAGGTATATTGAGAAATTGCACTATCACCAGGAGCTGGCATCGATTTGATGGCATACAACAACAACAATATGCAAATACAGTAATTAGGGAAACAAAACTGTTTAATAGGCTTTTACCTATCATCAAGGTGTGGAGAATTCCAGAGGACATATGTCCAAGGCCTTCACATCTGGAATAGTAGTATAAGCCAGGGAGGAGACAGAATCAGTCGCCTGCACAGGAGGATCGCAGTGAGATGGGTTGAAAAAAGACCCCCTACTCCTCTCTTGAAAGATTTGCTCCTCAAGAAGTCATTGACCTGAAAGATTCTTCAGGCTTCTGAGAGCAGCTTCTGTAATCCGCTTGGACGTTTATAGAAAGGCAGCATAGAAACACTATATATAAGATAAATAAAATCCTCACTGCTAATGCTGAAGCTCTGCAGAAGTCATTATCGGAGGACAGCATAGGCGGCACCAGCAGGACAAAGCATAGGGGGAAAAAGGATAATCAAAATGATAACATCCTGCTCTAGTTATAGATCACAAATGAAACCTGGCAGGAATGATACTACAGCTAATACTCATTGCAGATTCCCTGGGAATCCTAATTAATTTGATCTAATTAAAAAACACACCAATGAACCACAAAACTATATACTGTAGTGTGAATAATGATAATTGTGGCAAATCCTCTTATAGTGGCTTCAGTCATCTGGAATGCTTCCATAATATATTCAAATAAATGTATTCTCAATTTGATGTTGATTCTGCTTCAGAAACATACTTCAAAATGGCATATGCCTACTTTCCATATACCATATGAAGTAATGTGACCTGGAGTGAGATTCTAAGACCATATAAAAAAGTGTGTGAAAAAAGGAACCCAACATTGCATCGTAGCTCCACATCACTTATCACAGACAATATTGTAAACCCCATGTGTAAAAACGTTTTTAGTAATTCTTCCACAATATATGATTCTTCTATCACTTCACAAGGGTGATTAAATTTTTCTTCACTTTTATATGAGGGATACTTCACATTATGTGTCTCCAGTTCACTGTGCACATATTCAAAGTATCTTTGACCACGGCCGATGGTTTCACGAAAAAAATTGGTTTATCAGGAAATTCTGCATGAAAAGATTGTACAAAAAAGGAAACACTTTTCTTGAAGTTCCCACAAACATTGAATATATTTTTTGCTTGCCCAGCTGGGTTAACAGCAATTCTCTCACTATGAAAAGATGCCGTGTATGTACATAGCTCTTGAAGGATTTGAACTTGTAATTGGTTAAATAATACCCTCATTTTAAAGGGAACTACAAGCATGTGCCCTAAATACTTCTCAATTCTGCTCTTGTTGATAAGACAAATGGAATTCTGACTATTCACCAATGCCATTCTATCTGACTTTATTGCCAGAGCCAGGCCCAGATATAGATATCAGCTCTTCCTCCACCAGTTCCTTTACTAGCACTGCAGTTTGTTTCCTTCACGAGTGCATCTTGGCCCGCCCTCCCCCTTGAATACACTCAGGATATTGTGGAACTCTAGGGAGACAGCATCACCTCAGAGAAGGCCCCACTAGCCTACAGCAAAGTGCTAGGGTAGAAAGAGTAAGCATTTCAGGAGCAGGTGGTATTGGGCACAAATCTCAAACCTGTAAATCTCTGTGACTGTAAATACTGAAATTGAAACTCATAATTATTCATACAGTTAACTTCAGAGTAAACCATATAATTTATTACAGCTTAAAATTTCAGGCCAGATATTTTGCTGTCCAGCCAAATGTTATGTAGATAGATGAGGGAGGGAGGGATCAAAGGGAAATCTGAAGGTGTGATTTAAACTACTAGATAGCAATGATATTCATCCATTATCTGGTTATGTTTATCTATTTAAATAGGACCATAAAATCTGCTGTCCTAACTAAAATGTATATCTTTTTCTTTTAAGTTTAGGACCCCATGTTTATAGTGTTTACCTAGATGGATAGCATGGCCGAAAATCTGCATAAAGATCAACAAGTAAGTCATCCTTTTGTCTTTTAGAGGAGACTGCCCTGCTATAGTAATGAATAAACATGACATACAACAAACCTTTCTCTCTTGTGTTTTCCATCTTCTTGCTCTTAGCGAAACCTGGTTCCTCCCTGATAACACTGCTTTGGTTGCTGCCCTCTGCCATGGCAGCTATCAATTTTCCCACTCTTCTTGTTCCAATGGCTGTGGCAGTGGTGTTGGGTTTCTACTACTTGCCAATTTAAACCTCTTCTTTTCCCTCAATCTTATTTCTTTCCCTCCTTTGAAGTCCGTTCATCTGTCTTTTTAATCTCCTACCTCTCCAGATTGTTGTCATCTATAGACCCCCTTGACAAGTCCTCTTCTACCTTCCTCACTGATTTTTTATTTATTTATTTTAGCTAACAAGTCTTTTATACCACTTTATCATTTCAATCAAAGTGGTTTATATTGTAACTCAAACTTGATAATGTACATTAAACAGGGATATTGACAACTTGGAATTTTTTCTGAGTGTTAAGTGACTTGCCCAAGGCCACAAGGAGTGCTAGTAGGGACTTGAACCCTGCTTTCATGGTTTGTAAGCCAGTGCTCTAAACATTAGGCTACTCCTCCACTCCTTTTGATGCTGGGCCCCTCCTTATTCTTGGATTCTTCTTCCCCCTCCCTTATTCTTGGTGACTTTAATTTTCATATTGATAACTCCTCTGATCCCTATGCATCCAAGTTCCTTTCCTTTACCTCCTCTTTCAACCTCCAGCTTTGCTCTTCTGTTCCCTCTCATCAGGTTGTTTTCTACTCTGCCCTCTAATTTCCATACCTCCACTCTTCCCTTATTTGATCATCACCTGTTAAGTTTCACTCTTCATTACTCTCCCCTCAATCTCGCCCAATCTCCTCCTAGCTTTTTAGGAATCTTCATGCTCTCGATCCACTGACTCTATTCTCTACTGTCTCATCTCTTCTCTCTTCCATTTTGTCCTCTAAATCTGTTGATGAAGCCATATCTTCCTATAATACTGCTCTCTCCTCTACTCTGGATACCCTTGCTCCATCCATTCTACATCTTCTGAGGTGCACCTCACCTCAGCTCTGGTTGACTTCAACTACCTTCTACCTATGTTCCTGTGCCCACTCAGCTGAGTGCACTTGGCTCAAATCCTGCTCTCTCTCTGATTTTCTTCACTTCAAATTCATGCTTTTTTCTTTCCAGTCTGCCACTGCATTCACTAAGCAAAATTATTTTCTCCATCTGACTGTCTTGCCTCTAACCCTCACGTCTCTTTTCTACTCTCAATTTTCTTCTTAAGAGTCCTCCACCTCCAATCCCTCCTTCTCTTTCTGCCCAAACCCTAGCAGACTATTTCTGTGACAAAGTGCATATGATTACTCTTCAATTCACCACTAAATGATCTTCACCCCCTCTTCCGCCTCTCTATTACCAACTTTTCTTTCAACCTCTATCACCCATTTATCCTTTTCTAAAATTTCTGATGAAGAAACCTCTCTTCTTCTTTCCTCCTCTAAAATCACTGCCTGTTCTTCTGATTCTGTCCTCACCCATCGCCTCATCTCCATCTCCTTCTCTGTCATCCCTTTCATCTCATATATTCTCAACCTTTTGCTTTCCACTGCAACCTTTCCTGCACCCTTCAATCATGCTGTAATCACTCCTCTCCTCAAAAAAACCCTACTTGTCCTTCTAATTATCGACCCATTTCACTTCGCCCATTTATTTCCAAAATTCTTGAACATGCAGTTTTCCACCACTGTCTCGAATTTCTCTCCTTTCAAGCCCTTCTTGATCCACTTCAGTCTGGTTTTCATCCATTTCATTCTACTGAAATGGCTCTTGCCAAAGTCTCCAGTGATCTGTTCCTCACTAAGTCCAGAGGCCTTTACTTAGTTCTCATTCTTCTCAATCTTTCTGCTGCTTTTGATACTGTTGACGCATTCCTCCTCCTTGACACTTTATCCTCTCTTGGTTTTAGAGGTCCTGTATTGTCTTGGTTCTCTTCTTATTTCTCCTATCATTCTTTCAGTGTTTGTTCTGGAGGTTCCTCCTCTTCTGCCATCCCTCTCTCTGTTGGTGTACCTCAAGTGTCTGTTCTGGGCCCTCTCCTTTTCTCTCTATACCCAGTCCCTTGGTGCACTCATCTTTTCTCATGGCTTTTAGTATCATTTTTATGCCGATGATTCTCAAATCTATATACACCTGACATCTCTCCTTTACTCCAAACTTGAATCTCTACTTGCTTATCTGACATCGCTGCCTGGATGTCTTACCACCGCCTAAAATTGAATATGGCTAAAACTGAACTTCTTATTTTTCCCCCAAAATGCTCCTCACCCCCCCCCCTTCCTTCTTTCTATATAACTGTTGACAACACTCTTCTTCCTGTTTTCTCGGCCCGCAACCTTGGGGTCATCTTTGATTCCTCCCTTTCCTTCTCCACACATAATCAACATATAACCAAAACCTGTTGTTTCTTTCTCTACAACATTAACAAAATTTGTCCCTTCCTCTCTGAACACCCTACTAAGGCTCTTGTCCACTCTTTGCTCACATCCCGTCTTGACTATTGCAACCTCCTTATTGCTGGTCTCCCTCAGTGTCATCTCTCTCCTCTTCAATATATCCAGAAATCTGCTGTGTGGCTAATCTTCCGCCAGCCCTATACAGTCATATAACCCCTCTTCTAAAATCACTTCAGTGGTTCCCCTTCCATTTCTGTATCCAATTCAAACTTCTCCTTCTAGCATATAAATGCATTCACTCTACTGCCCCTCATTACCTTTCCTCTCTTCTCTCTCCCTACACTCCTCCTCGTGAACTCTGCTCCTCCTCTGGCTTTCTTCTCTCTATGCCCTTTCCTTCTGCAAACTCCAGACTTTGATCTTTTCACTTGCTGCTCTTTATGCATGAAACAAACTTCCTCTATCTTTACATCAAGTTTCTTCTCTCCCACTCTTTAAATCCATGCTAAAGGCTTACCTCTTTGAGGCCACATTTGGATTCTAATCCCTTGTTCTCTTTGTGTCTCCTTCCCTATTTGAACTCCCCCTCCCCCTTGTTTCTCTTGTATTTTTCTGTCTGTCTTGATTAGACTATAAGCTCTATGAGCAAGGACTGTCTTCTTTATATATTTGTACAGAGCTGCGCACACCTTATAACGCTATATAAATGATTAATAGTAGTATTAGTAGAGATGCCATTTCTGTGTGCTTTCCTCTTCCTGCTACTGCTACTGCTATATCTACAAATTGGAAAGCGGAGCTGTCAGCTCCTTGATCCATGCTTTCCCTGCCTGAGGGTGTATGCAGAGAAAGGAGAGGAGACACAACAAACTAGAGGACAGGAAGTACTGGAGGGACATGGAAATAAGAGAACTTCACAGGGACATTAGAAAGATACAGAAAACTAAAGCTGAACAGGCCTGCAATGTAAGTAGGATTGCCAACCAGCTGACTTTTGGCCAGACTAGCTGAATTTTGCAAAGGAGAGGCCAACGGCTGCTTTTCTGCCGACTGCTGATCGCTCCCAAGTTCCATCACTGCCTTCCAACTCCTGCAGCCATCACTGTTGCTGCTAAAGCTCAATGGGACCTGCTACTTGTCCTGCGGTAGTGGGCCAGCACAGGAAATGACAAGGATGTGGCAATGCCTCTTTGCTCTAACAAAATATTAATGCAAGATGATATAATCCGTAAGACCATAAGAAATTCCATACTGGGTCAGACCAGAGGTCCATCAAGCCCAGTATCCTGTTTCCAAATGTGGTCAATCCAGATTACAGGTAGGGTTGCCGACCGGCCAGTTTTCAGATGACATGGCCGTTTTTTCCGTGGCCAGGCCAGCTGCTGGCAAACATCAAAAACTGGCCCTTGAAAAGCCATTTTTTTGCTCTGACCGCGAGACTGGGAGCAGCCAGAGCAGAAAACTGGCTTTTCATCTGCGTTCCTAGACGCCTGTGCAGCTGCTGCTCCTGCTTCTTACAGAGCACTGGCTGCAATAAAGCTAATTTAAAAACACAAGAAAACCTGTGAGGAGCCCTCTGGTCCTATGAAACAACTGCTGCAGGGCCCCGCCCCTATAACATCACTTCCTTTTGAGCACAGATACTGCAGCAGGGGTTTCATAGGGCCGAGGGCTCTGCACAGGTTTCCTTTTGTTTTTAAATTAGCATTATTGCAGCCACTGCTCTGTAAGAAGCAGGAGCAGCGGCTGCAAGGGGAAGGTGAAGCTGCACAGGAGGGAAAGGTGAAGCTGCACGGGAGGGAAGGTGAAGCTGCACAGGAGGGAAAGGTGAAGCTGCACGGGAGGGAAGGTGAAGTCGCACAGGGGGGTAGGTGAAGCTACATGGGGGGGGAGGAAGCTGAAGCTGCATGGAGGGAGGCGGAAGAAGCTGCACGGGGGGGGGGGGGGGGAAGGTGAAGCTGCACAGAAGGAGGCGGAAGGCTCCGCACAGGTTTAATTTTGTTTTTAAATTAGTTTTATTGCAGACGCCACTGTATAAGAAGCAGAGGCAGTGGCTGCAAAAGGAAGGAGGTGGCAGAAGGGACTGATACAGAGGGAAGGTGAGGTCTGGAAGGGAGCTGAAGGAGGTGGCAGGAAGAGACTGACAGGATGAAGGAGTTGGCTGGAAGCTGAAAGAGGGGGGAAGGAGGTCTCAGGAAGAACTGACAGGGTGAAGGAGGTTGCTGGAAGACAGCTGAAAGGGGGGGGGGGAGGAGGTGGCTGGAAGGGAGCTGAAAGAGGAGGGAAGGTGAGGGTTGGAAGGAAAATGAAAGAGGGGGAAGGAGGTGGCTTGAAGGGAACTGACAGAGAGGGGGAAGGAGGTGGCTGGAAGGGAAATGACACAGGGGGAGGGAGAATATGGCAGGAAGGAAGCTGACAGAGGGGGTAAGAAGGGGCTTGAAGGGAGCTGACACCTGAGGTTGGTACTGGTAGATGACTGGTAATGGGGAGGAGACTAGAAGGGAGTGGGCACTGGGACTGGAAGGGAGCAGAAATGTGGGGATGGCACTAGATGGGGGATGAACAGAGGATAGGGTGACTGGAAGGGAGCTGACATGGGGAAGGCACTGGGAGTGGAATTGAGCTGATACCTGGGATTGTATTTGGACTAGAAGGGGCTCGACAGTGAGGAAGGAGGGGGGCTAGAAGGGAATGGACACCACTGGAAATCCTGGGAACGCAAGGGGATTGACATTGGAATGTAATGGGAGGGAAGGACTGGAAAGGGGGCTGATATTGGAAACGGTTACTGAGACTGGAAATAGGCTGATGGAAGGAAGTGAAGAAAACAAAAGAAGAGACAAGAAATGGCAGATGGACTATAGACCATAGAAAGAGAGCTAAGAGAAGATGGGAAAATGTAAGCCTCAGATCGGGACCAGCATGATCAGAGAATAAAATGGTCAAACAACAAAGGTAGAAAAAAATAATTTTATTTTCAATTTAATGATTGGACTTTGTACTACCTTTATATTTTACACAGTATGGGGAACTGCATCTCTTATTTATCTGATATTGCACTACAAGCAGAGTCTGGCTTCTTGGGGTTTCAGTTTAATTTTTGTCTGTATATTTCTCTTTTTGTTTTGTGCTCATTTATTGATGAAGACCTGTCTGTATTGAGTGTGTATGTACAACCAATGCTGTGTATTCTGTTAGTATAGAATTTTTGTTTAAGAATGTGTAGCAATCTTGCTTGTTCAGTTTGCACATTGCTGTCTCTGTAATTTTTGGGGGGATGGAGTTGGAGTAAGGGTGGGGTGGGGCAGGACAGGGGCGGGGTGGGCATTGGCGGAGCATGACTAGCCACAGGTGGCGGGTTTTTCTCTTTCAAAAAGTTGGCAACCCTAATTACAAGTACCTTTCTGGTTTCCAAGAAGTAGACAGGTTCCATGCTGCTTATCCTAGGAATAAGCAGTGGATTTCTCCAGTCCACTTTAATAACACAGGTACACTAAAAAAAAATTTTTTTAAACTGCCTCTAATGTTTCGATTGATTTTTACGTTTTTTGGTGCGCTGAATCCAAATCTGGTAACCAATTTGCTCCATCACGTACAGATTTTTTGCTACATTGGGTTAGCAGTTTGAGGTGAACGTTTCAGATTGAGTGCGATCGAGATAAAAGTTTCTTGGATGAATTCTTTATACTAATTGTTTAGTAGTTATTCAAATAAGAATAAAGAAAATTGTAACAAGGCAGCACATAAGAATAGAGTAATGTCAACAAAACACACTGTGATGGTAGCAAAATTGTCTGCACTTAAAACAGCCACATACATGTGCACAAACATTGAGCATATAAGAGCGAGGTTAGACACAAAGCAAAGCAAAGAAATGTGCAAAAAATGTTGTACAGGTATGTATGTAAGAATAGAAAACGCAAACCGCACCATTGCAATACATGAAGACAAACACCTGATGGTGTGAAAATAAAATTCTAATAAACGAGATCCGACACTGTGGTAATAACTAGCAAATTTTTATTTCAAAGTTTAGTAAAAACACGATATTTGTCAACACAGTTTAGATTTTAAAGTCATTCTTGGGTCAATCAATCTCCTGGTGGGCCCGTTTCTTCTTCCCCCGAATGCTTCTCTTGGTGCGCTGCTTGGCGTATTTTTCATCTGGGGTTTCCCGCAGCAGCAACCAGCAGAAATCAGCCATCATAGTGGTGTTCCATCTTCCTTGGTACCTTCTCTCTGCGTCCTTGATGTCCTGGTGAAACCTTTCACCTTGTTCTTCACTGTACGCCCCCAAGTTTTCGGGAAAGTAGTTCACATGGGAGTGCAAGAAATGGACTTTCAGGCTCATGTTACAGCCTTGTTCTTTGAAGGCATTGAGCATCCTGGCAACAATATCCTTATAGTTCTCATCCCGCCTGTTCCCCAAGAATTTGAGAACAACATCCTTGAAGGAATCCCAGGCTTCTTTTTCCTTCTCAGACATCGTTTCAGCGAATGCTCCATCTGAAATGAGTTTCCTTATATCAGGGCCAACAAACACTCCTTCCTTTAGCTTTGCTTCAGAAAGTCGGGGGAACTTTGAGCAAAGGTACCGAAAGCACTCACCATCTTTTGGAAGGGACTTGATGAATTGCTTAATGAGACCCAACTTAATGTGGAGAGGTGGTAATAGAATTTTATCACGAGGTACCAAGCTCTCATGAAGAACATTTTTCTCACCGGGTCTCAAATACTCCCGAATTGGCCAGTCTTTTTTCCCCCAGTGTAGGTCGCGGGCCCGGCTATCCCACAAGCAAAGGAAGCAGGGATATTTGGTGAAACCGGATTGCTGCCCTAATAGCATGGATAGAATTTTAAAGTCTCCACAAATCATCCACTTATGCTCATCATAACGAATCTTCTGAAGAATCAGGGCCAAATTCTCGTATTTTTCTTGGAGAATAACAGAGTGAGCAATAGGAACTGAAGCGAATGCATTGCCATTATGAAGAAGAACACCTTTTATGTTGTCTTTTGACGAATCAATGAACAGCCGCCATTCAGCAGGATCATACTTGAGTTTAAACTTTTCCATCACTCCGTATATATCGTTGCAAAATACCAAATCTTCCTCTTTGCTGAAATACTTCAAAAATTGTGTCTCGTGGTTGCGGTACCAATAAAAAGTTGTTCCTGGTGACAATAGATTTTTCTGTTTAAGCCGAGAACCTAGCAGTTGGGCAGCATCTTTTGGGAGTCCTAAATCCCGGACTAAATCATTCAATTCAGCTTGAGAGAAAAGTTCAGGTTTCGGATCTGGTTCAGTTTCAAACTCGGAAGTACTGGACTCATCGGGAAAAGCCATCTGATGAGTCTCATCATGATCAGAACCGTCCACACAAATATGATCCAAAGATTTTGGTGGTTCAGGCACAGGTACTTCGTTGCTATGAGGCATAGGCCTAATTGCTGAGGGAAGGTTGGGGTAACTTATTACGTTCTTATTTTTTAAGTTGTATCCCTTCACAATGCAAGAGCAAAAATAGCAGTCACTGCTGTGGTCTCTTTGTTCACGCCACATCATAGGTATTCCGAAACGAAATGCTTGTTTTTTACCTTTCATCCATAAGCGTAGATCTTCCTCACATGTCTTGCACACTTTGTGAGGAGCCCACGGTTTGTCTTGATCGCCTAACTTCAAACCGAAATAGGCGAAATATACTTTAATAAATGCAGAAATGTTCCTCTGCCGCTTTTTCACGGTATATTCCCCACAAATAAAACAAAAACTGTCCGGAGAGTTGACGCAACCTCTGGCTCTGTGAGCCATCACAAATACACAGCACTGCAAACTACAACTGTAGTGAACCACTTTGGAATAAAGCTGGATTACGACTGAGCAAACAAAAGGTAATAATGAACTTGCAAGAAACTGAAATTTGACAGGAACGTTCATGTCGCAACCACCGTGTTTGAGCGAGCGAACGAGGCGAGGCGAACAGGAAAGAACATGCGCCAGCGCGAGTACTGGATTTAGCCCCCCGCCTCCCAATTGTCCTGTTAATGTATAAAATGAATACAAAACACTCTAAAATATCATGAGGGAGTGTTTCTAGTTAGTTAACCATTACAACCTCTATTTTGGGCCAAGAAAATAAACTGCAGTCGGCTAAAAAGAAATTATGTGAACATTCCTTATATGGGTAAGAAATCTAATTTTGCAAGAAAACGTGACGTGATGGAACATTTTGGCTATTTTTCCTGGATTCAGCACCCCAAAATCTATAGGAATCAGTTGCAAAACTGGAGGCAGTTTTTTGGTAGTGTACCTGTGTAATGTTTTATGAACTTTTCCTCTAAGAACTTGTCCAAACCTATTTTAAACCCAGCCTCACTAACAGCTTTTACTACATCTTCTGGCAACAAATTCCAGAATTTGGTTATGCATTGAATGAACAATTTTTTTCTCCAATTAGTCCTACATGAGCTACATTGTAGCTTCTTTGCATGTCCCCTAGTCTTTCTACTTTTTGAAAAAGTAAAGAACTGATCTACATTTGCTTGTTCAACTCCATTCATTTTATAGACCTCAATAATATCTCCCCTCTGCTCTCTCTTTTCCAAGCTGAAGAACCTTAAAGCTTTTTCTCCTAGGGGTATCCTTCATCCCATTTATTATTTTGGTCGGTCTTCTCTGTACCTTTTCTATTTCTGCAATATCATTTTTAAGATATGGTGCCCAGAACTACACATAATATTCAAGGTGCAGTCACATACCATGGAACAACATAGAGGCAATATAATATCCTTTATTTTATCTTCCATTCCTTTCCTTATGATTCCTAGCATTTTATTTTTTTTCTTGGTTGCTGCTACACATTGGGAAGAGGGTTTCAACGTATTATCCACAATGATGCCTAGATTCCTTCCTGGGTGGTGATTCCTAATGTGCAACCTTGCATCATGTAACTGTATTATAGGTTGTTCCCTAAGTGCATAACTTTGCACTTGTCCACATTAAATTTCATCTGTCACTTGGATGCCCAGTCCCCTAGTTTCTCAAGGTCCTCTTGCAATTCTTCACAATCTTCTAGTGTTAACAACTTTGAATAATTAGTGTTGCCTGCAAATTTGATCATCTCACTAGTTGTTTCCATTTCCAGGTCATTTATGAATAAAGCAACAGACCCAGCTCAGATCCGTGGGGTACTCCAATATTAACCTTTCTCTATGGAGAAAATTGGCCATCTAGCCCTACTCTCTGGTTTCATCTTTTAACCAGTTCCTAGTCCAAAATAGTATACTGCCTTCTATCTCGTAACTTTTTAATTTTCTCATGAGTCTCTCATGTGGGACCTTGTCAAAGGCTTTCTGCACATAGCAGATCAATTTTCTCATCAAAATAATTTGTTAAATCTTATGTGCTAAAATTAACATTGGGGCAAAATTCACAGGTTTGCTTGTCAATCTATGTGCTGTTTCAAACAAACTCAATGAGCAGTTAATAATTTTTTTAACTCATAAGCCTTCATCTCTTCCTCAAATAACTTCTTGTTCCCTACTGACTTAGTATATCTGCACTTGCACTCAGCTTGATGGACTGCTCTCTTATCTTGTGCTAGATCAAGTAAATATCAAAATGATTAACAACTGCTCCCTTTTTAATAGACATATCATGTACTATACAATCTGAAGGACTAGACTATTTGTCCACCAGTTCATCTAGTGCCAAATCCTTTGATAAATCCTCTGCACCAGATGTCCATCATGCAGCAGAAAAATCAAAATCAAAATTTCTTAGCATGTGAGAGACAAAAAAAACCTGTGAGAGTCAGTTGTACCACTGGATGATGGATAAAAGGGGCATTAAGGGAGAACAAGGCCATAGTGGAGAGACTAAATGAATTCTTTGCTTTGGTCTTTACTGAAGAAGATCTAGGGAAGTTACCCATGCCTGAAATGGTATTTAAAGGCATGGGTATGTAGGTATAAACGTCCACGTAGCACCAACTCAGACTGTAGAGAGATGGTAATGGATAAAGAAATGCAAGTGAAAATTATTGCCAACTGTGTGGTACCTGGAGAAGATGGCACTGTATATTTATGGTAATAGTGTTGGTATGTAATAGACCTGATGACATGTTATATATCTTATCCAAGCAAAGGTTGTACATCATAAGGTAATGTTTGTAATAATCTATTAAGTGTGTATTTAAGAATAGAATATTTACAAATTTTAAAATTAAAAAAAAGGTGATGTAGCAGAAGAATTGAAAGAGATATCAATAAATCGGGAAGATGGATTACAACTATTTGATAAACTGAAGAGTAGTAAATCACCTGGACTGGATGGTATACATTCGAGAGAACTGAAATATGAGATTGCAGATCTACTATTAGTAATCTGTGAACTATCATTCAAATCATCTATAGTACCGGAAGAATGGAGGATGGCCAATATAAATCCAATTTTTAAAAAGGGTTCCAGAGATGATCAGGGAAACTACAGACCAGTGAGCCTGACATCAGTACCGGGCAAAATGGTAGAAACTATTATAAAGAATAAAATTACAGAACATGTAGATAGTCATGGTTTAATGAGAGAAAGCCAAGATGGGTTTAGCCAAGGAGTCTTTTCTTACTAATCTATTATATTTTATTGAAGGTGTGAATAAACAGACAGACAAAGGTGAGCCAGTTGATATAGTGTATCTGGATTTTGAGAAAGCCTTTGACAAGGTCCCTCATGAGAGACTCTTGGCAAAATTCAAAAGCTATGGGGTTGGAAGTAATGTACTACTGTGCATCAGGAACTGGTTAAAAGATAGAAAGCAGGGTGGGGTGGAGTCAAGATGGCGCTGGTCTGAGTTCATGTATGCGGTCAAATTTCTTCAATGAAGAAAAAAGCAGAAGGTTAAGGGGGGTTTGCAGCCCTCTCAGTCCCCTCTTACCTCTACTTCCTTGCCTGTGCAGGTCTTCAGGCCATTGGATATCTTGCCCGCTTCAGCCACTGGCGACTACAGGGAAGGTAAGTCTGGGTGCGGGTTCGCTGGAGCTGGAGAGCTCAGCGACCACTTCAGGCATTTTGTCTCTCTGCCCTGGATCATGGAGATCATCCAAGGTGGCATGTCTTCAACAACTTTCTGGGGGAAATCTGCAGCAGAGCGCCTCCTGGTCGGTGAGTGGTTTTGCTTCCCTTTGAGGGCCAGATGCCAGAGCTCAGGACACTGTGGTTTCTATCCCGGCATCTTCTCGACACTCAAGGTCTTTGGACACCTCAGATGGTCAATGGGCACAAGTTTGGCTACCTCAGTGAAAGGCAGAATGGCACTGAGAATTACAGAGGGGGAGTTATCCATGGCGATGGACTGGACAGGGTTTGTGCTGGTTCGCCCTGAAACCCTTAAGCTCGAAACAATATGGGCAACAATACAGGTTTTGGAAAATCAATCTCAAGACACTATTAAGAGCTGCTGTGTATACCAAACTGGAATATCTTGAAAATGCTTCGCGTGCTGCAAACTATTAATTCATTTTCCTAGGAGCCCTTTGGTGTCTGCTTGGGACATGTTCAAGGCATACTTTACTAAGGTGCTGGCGGTACCTTCTGAGTCACATCCACTGGTAGTGAAAATGTTTTATTTGCCATCTGGAAGCTATTGGGACACAGCAAGTTGTTATTTTAAATATTTTTGAATTTTTAGAATCATCTCGTGAAGAGATGGTAACTCCTTCTACCTTGTTGGTGACTTTTGCATTACTTTCTGATAAGGAATGAATGTTGAAGTTATTTTATAAAAAAAAAAAGAAATGTGTTATTTTATGAATTCACCCAGATTTATCTAAGGAAACATAAAAGCATTGGTAGGAGTTTCTTCTCCTTTGGCCAGAGGTTTAACAACTCAGAGGACTCTTTTTTCTTAAGCACATTTGCAAATGCTTGATTAAGTATCGCTCTATTTCCTATATTTTTTCTGAGCCCTTCCAGTTGTTGGCCTTTGTGATCGCACGTCGCCTGAAAGCCTCTATCAATTCCCCTGAGGTCCGTGAGTAAATACAAATATGTTTGTTTGTGAACTCAGCTATTTCCTGCATTAACTCAGCTATTTCCTGCATTTTGAGTTTAAGTAGATTTCTAAGTTCTTTATCCCCCTACTTTGTGGGCTAGAGTGAGCAATTTTTTCCTTATTGAGGAGTTTTCTCTGTGATTTCTTTTGTATATTTTGAGTTTTATGCTCTTTTTCTATACAAGTGTATTCTTGGATATAGTATGTATAAAACTGCACAAATATAAATTAAAAATAAAAAGAAAGAAAACAGAGAGTAGGGCTAAATGGCCAATTTTCTCAATGGAGATATGTGAATAGTGGAGTACCCCAGGGATCTGTGTTTGGCCGCTGCTTTTTAACTTATTCATAAATGACCTGGAAATAGGAATGAGTGAGGTGATCAAATTTGCAGATGACACAAAATTATTCAAAGCTGTTAAAACACATGAGGATTGTGAAACATTGCAAGAGGACCTTGATAAATTGGAAGACTGGAAGCCCAAATGGCAGATGAAATTTAATGTGGACAAGTGCAAAGTTATGCACTTAGGAAAGAATAACCCAAACTATTGTTACACGATGCAAGGTTCCACATTAGGAACCACCATCCAAGAAAAAGATTTAGGTGTCATCAAGGATAATGCATTGAAACTCTCTTCCAAGTGTGCAGCATCAGCCAAGAAAGCAAATAGAATGCTAGGAATCATAAGGAAAAGAATGGAGAATAAAACCAAGGCTATTATAAGGCCTCTGTATCGTTCCATGGTGCAACCGTGCAGTGAATATTGTGTGCAATTCTGTTAGCCATATTTTAAAAAGGATACAGCAGAATTAGAAAAGGTACAGAGAAAAGCCACAAAAATGGTAAAGGGGATGGAAGAATACCCCTTTGAGGAAAGGATTAAAAGGTTAGGGTTCTTCAACTTAGAAAAGAGAAGGCTGAGGGGAGATATGATAGAAGTCCATAAATTAATGAATGGAGTGGAATGGGTAAATGTAGATCGATTGTTCATGCCATCAAAAAGTAGAAAGACTAGAAGACATACAATTAAGTACAATGTAACCCATTTAAAACTAACAAAAGAAAATATTTTTTCACTCAACGCGTAATCAAACTCCGGAATTCGTTACCGGAAGATGTAGTAGAAGCTGTTAGTGTAGCTGGGTTTAGAAAACATTTGGACAAGTTCCTGGAGGAAAGGTCTATATACCATTATTAAAGAGGACCAAAGGAAAATCCATTGCTTACCCCAGGAAGAGTATTGTGGAAGCTGTGGACTTTGGGTACCTGCCAGGTACTTGTGACCTGGATTGGCTACTATTGGAAACAGGATACCATGCTTGATGGATCTTGGTCTGACCCAATATGGTATTTCTTATCTCTTTCCTGACTTGTCGCTGCCTATGACTTGTCACTATATGCAAAAAAATAATATTAAAGCTATAGAAATACAGGGTTTAAAAGGGAGAGAGGAGGCGCTGTGGTTAAAATAGAAAGAGGGAAAGAGAAATCTATTTGCATTGGTGTGATATACAGACCACCCTCACAGGGAGAAGAGGTGGATGGAGATTTAATAGAAGACATACTCAGCTTTGCCAGGAAAGGAGAAGTGCTACTGATAGGGGATTTCAATATGTCGGTTGTTGATTGGTGCATCCCTGCTGTGGTATCATCTAGAAGTAAGGAGATCCTGGATTATCTACAGGGAGAACTGTTCAGGCAATGGTAACAGAACCCACACGGGAAGGGGCCATAATGGACATGGTGCTTACCAATGGTGAAAGTGTTTTTGATGTTATAGTGGGAGATCATCTCATATTCAGTGAGCACCAGATGGTGTCGTTCAGTATTAGGACTACGGCTGATAAAATCCATTCAAAAGCGAAGGTCTTAGACTTTAGAAAAACTAACTTTGCCAAGATGGGACCATACCTCGAGTCGTCAGCAGGATGGGAACAACTGGGGGATATAGAAAAACAGTAGGCAAATCTGAAAGGTGATAATTTAAGGGCAACCAACCTTTTTGTTAAAATGATAAATAATGGTAAAAAGAAAATGAGACCGCTATGGTTTTTGAAAGAAGTAGATGAAAATGTGAAGAATAAGAGGGAGGCCTTTATGAAATACAAGAGATTACAGAGAGAGGAAGATAGGCATCTATAATTGGAAAAACTTAGAGAAGCTACCAAGGTAGTCAGGAAAGCAAAGATTCAAAAAGAGGAAGAAATAGCCAATGCAATAAAATGGGGGGATAAGACATTTTCAGATATGTTAGTGAGAAGAGGAAGGGCAAAAGTGGTATTGTCAGACTCAAGGGTTAAGGGGAAGAATATGTAGAAGCTGATGAGGATAAAGCAGAATTGCTTAACAAATATTTATTTTCTGTGTTCGCAGATGAAGAACCAAGGGCAGGACCTCAGAAAACACCCACAATCAGGAACAGAAGCGAGGGGCATCTTGAATGATTTTCAGAAGACTGTGTTCATGAGGAACAAGCTAAACTTAAAGTAGACAAAGTGATGGGGCTAGATGGGATACACCCTAGAATACTGAGGGAACTTGGGGACGTTCTAGCAGCTCCAATGACCGACCTTTTCAATGCCTCTTTGAAGTCAGGAGTGGTCTCAGAGGACTGGGGAGAGGCACATGTGGTCAATTTACACAAAAGCTGAAGTAAGGATGTGATTGAAAACTACAGGCTGGTTAGTCTAACCTCTGTGGTGAGTAAATTATTGGAAACGCTGCTGAAAGAGAAAATAGTGAGGTTTCTCGAATCCAGCGGATTACCGGATCCAAGGCAGCATGGATTCACCAGAGGCAGGTCTTGTCAGACAAATCTGATTGATTTCTTTGACTGGGTGGCCAGGGAGTTGGACTGAGGGAGAGCTCTAGATGTGTTGTATTTAGATTTCAGTAAAGCCTTTGACACCGTTCCGCACAGGCGACTTAAAAACAAATTGAGCACCCTAGGGATGGACCCTAAAGTTACTGTTTAGGTTAGAAATTGGTTGAGTGGGAGGCGGCAAAGGGTACAGGTAAATGGAGCTCACGCTGAGGAGAGGGTTACCAATCGTTTGCCCCAGGGATCTGTCCTTGGGCTGATCCTTTTTAACATCTTTGTTAGTGATATTGCGGAAGGGTTGTCGGGTAAGGTTTGCCTCTTTGTGGATAATACCAAAACCTGCAATAGAGTAGACACCCAAGAAGGTATAGATAACAAAGGGGTATAGTTCACCCCTGTTATCCAAGTTTGTACTCCTGTTCGATGTAAAACCAAACAGCATGTCGTTATGGTCGTTATGTTATAATGTAAACCGCGCTGATGCCGAATAGTGTGGTATATAAGAAATTGTAATAAATAAATATAAAAAACATGAGGAGGGATCTAGCTAAGCTTGAAGAATGGTCTAGAATTTGGCAGATGAGATTTAATGTTAAAAAATACAAGGTCATGCATTTGGGCTGCAGCAATCCAAGGGAGCGATATGGTATAGGGAGTGAAGTACTTCTGTCCACAAAAGAAGTGTGGGACCTAGGTGTGATTGTGTCTGATGATCTTAAAGTAGCTAAACAGGTAGAAAAGGTGACGGCAAAAGCTAGAAGGATGTTTGGGTGCATAGAAAGAGGAATGGCCAGCAGAAGAAAGGAGGTGATAGTCCCTCTGTATAAGTCTTTGGTGCGATATCATTTGGAGTATTGTGTGCAATTCTAGAGACCGTACCTTCAAAAGGATATAAACAGGCTGGAGTCCGTATAGAGGATGGCTATTATAATGGTTAGTGGTCTTCATTATAAAGCATATGACAACAGACTTAAGGATCTTAATATGTGCACCTTAGAGGAAAGGCGGGATAGAGGTGATATGATTAAGATGTTTAATACCTCCGTGGCATAAATGTACAGGAGGAGAGTTTCTTTTGATTGAAAGCAAACTCTGCTATGAAGGGACATAGGATGAGGGTGAAAGGGGATAGACTCAGGTGTAATATGCGAAAATACTTCTTTACAGAAAGAGTGGTGGATCCGTGGAATAGTCTCCCAGTGGAGGTGGTAGAGATGAGGACAGTATCTGAATTCAAAAAAACATGGGACAAACACAGAGGATCTCTTAAGGAAAAAAGTGGACTGTTGTAATGGTTGATATGGAAGGACAGACTAGATAGACCATGTGGTCTTTTTCTGCCATCATGTTTCTATTTGTTATTGAACATTAAAAAGTTATCAAATAATGATCAGATGAAGGTACAGCTGTAACTTTAATAGAATTTACACTAGTCTGCCAACACTGGTCAACATTGAAATCATTACTGACTTTAAAAGGCCCTAATCTGTAGTATCTTGGTGAGCTGAACATGAATATAACATTAAAAAAATTTCATTGGCTCTCGTTTTGAAGATATTGCATGTAGTTCATTTTTGAAGTTTCACCGTGTAAATTTATCCAGTAGGACATCAACAACATCCCAAATAAGCCTTGAATGATGTAATATTGCATCACATTGCATAATACTAGCATGCACACATCATCCAGAGTTGATTGCATCATTTTCTGATCCAATGCAATACTACTGCCAGACGGCTGCTGAAGCCATCTGACGTCAGCATTGTACTATACGCAGTCGGAAAGGAAAGTAATCTGGTATTCTGTTCTGATATTGAAAGCCTCATGAATGCCTTAAAAATCACTCATGACCCACAAGACTGGAGACTATTTATAGACTCTTCGAAACTGAGTCTGAAGGCTCTGCTTTTGAACAATGGAAACCGTCTTCCATCTATTCCAGTAGCGCATGCCGTCCACATGAAAGAGATATACGATAACTTAAAGCATCTACTGACTTTCATTAACTATAACAAGTACAGCTGGCACCTCTATGGTGACTTGAAGGTAGTTGCCCTTTTAATGGGACTGCAAGAGGGATATATAAAATACATGTGTTTCTTATGTGAGTGGGATAGCCGAGCAAGGGATTGGCACTACTTGCGGAAGGAATGGAATCGCAGACAAAATGTAACAGTTGGAGAAAAGAATATTCAGCACCCAGCTCTGGTTGAGGCTCACAAAATCCTGTTACCACCCCTTCACATCAAACTAGGTTTGATGAAAAACTTAGTGAAAGCCATGGACCACACTTCGCCAGCTTTCCAATACCTGCATGGAAAATTCCCTCGACTCAGCGAAGCAAAGATTAAAGAGGGAGTTTTTGTGGGTCCTCAGATTCGAGAGCTGTTCAAAGATGACCGTTTCAACAACTTACTGCAGGGTGATGCGAAACAAGCATGGAATGCTTTTCGCCTAGTGTCAACAAACTTTCTCGGGAATGTAAGGGCAGAAAACTACAAGGAACTAGCTGAAGACATGCTGATGCAGTATCAGAAACTTGGCTGCAATATGTCTCTAAAGATCCATTTCCTTGATTCCCATCTTGATTGCTTTCCTGACAACTGTAGTATGGTTAGTGATGAACAGGGCGAACGTTTTCACCAGGATATTTCAACGATGGAGCAAAGATACCATGGAAAATGGTCCACTACAATGCTGGCTGACTACTGCTGGACATTCCCCAGAGAAAGTCCCAAACAGCTGTACAAGAGACAGGCGAAAAAATCTAAGAAGTAGTCTATGACTTGGTTTTTTACAGGTATTAACCAAAGGCCTATTATATTTACTATTGACATGCATTTCGTGATGTAAACATTAATTCTTGCAGATTACAAAAAAACTAGAGCCAACTTTGCAATTTCACTGTCATATTCGTGTTCAGCATATAAAAATTGATAAGAAATGACTATTTTTATTTCAGTAAAATGACTTTTGTAAAAATTTGTTGACCAGTGCAATCAAAGCTTCATCCATAAATAAATGTTGTTTAGTGAGTTGATTCAGAGAAATAACGTGTGAAAAGCCAATCATAGACATCAAATATATAACACATTCCACCTTATTTGTCCAAGGGAGCACATCAACTCATAAATTAAAAGCTCCTAATACAATATATCATTTAAATCTACAGAGGCTGTAATCAACCACTCTATAAACTACAACAATGAACCCAGTGATTTACTGGGAACATGATATATTAAGCAAATGCTTAAATTCTGACCCTTCAATAATATCTCGCAATCAGTATATTCCAGAATCACAGCTATTTCAAAATTCATCCATTTCTGTTAAATTTCTAGAATGCCCCCACTTCTTTTTCTCCCCTCATGGCTGATGTGCATAAATATACTTTGGAGATGAACTTGATTTAAATCTATGATGATAACCAATTTTATTTTCTATTTGGTGACTGAAATAAGTCAGTTTCTGGAATGTACACTTGGCAGAGCAGATATTAAACCTGGCTGTGGCCCAGGGCAGAAGTTTAAGAGGGCAACAAAATCCCACTAGCAGACTCTGCCTTCTTCAGCTTCATACAGGCTGGGGTCCAGGGCAATTGCCCTGTTTTCACCCCGCTAACACCAGCCCTGACATCTGCTGCCTTTATATTTTGCACAGTACTTGGGGAAATGCATCTCTTTCTAGTTCTCTGATGTTATGCTACAGTATATGCAGAGTCTGGTTCTTGGGGTTTCAGTTTAATTTCTGGCTACATATATATGTATTTTTAGTTTGTAGTCACTTATTCTGTATTTGGTGAGGGTCTATCTGTGTTGTGTGTGTGTGACTGAGGCAGGTATTCTGAACCCGATTCCAGAAGGGGCACGTCCGGGCCGACAAGATGGCCCCCTGCAGGATGGGCCTGTTTGGACCCGATTTTGAAATGCGGGAGCAAAATGGTCCCGCATCTGTCAGAATCAGGCCCGAAGATGGCCTGGAATGCCTCTCCTGCATCCTCAGGAGCATCCTCCCCGCAGCTCGAACTGCCCTCAGCCTCAGACCCGCTGCATGAATCCAACGGGGGCCGCTGGGGCTCAGATCGGGTGGCAGGCACTCAGCCTCCATGTACCATCATTGAATCAGCCCTGTACATCCGGGGATCGGCCCTGCCCACGCTCCACCCTCTCTTCATCCACATCACGCCTCCTTCCACTGCAGCACACACAGTAGCTCTGTGCGTGCAGTGGGGGAGAGAGGCAGAATACAGACAAGGCGGATAGCAGGGTAGCAAGTCCCTGTGGGATGTGCTGCCCCGTTATCCGCTTCTCAAAATTGCACCCTCTGTTAACATGAATTTTCTATGTAGCAATCTGTAGCAATCTGGCTTGTTTCATTTTTCAAATGAGTGTATTTATGTTTCCATGCCCACTGCAATATTTATAGTACTGTCATTTTCTAGGTAGGGTCCTTGTTATGCTGGCATAGTAGATTTGCTCTGGGTCCTGAGTGACATTTTTGTAGTTTTGTATTACTTCACAATATGCTTAGGACTGAGAAGATACATGTTGCTGTTACTGAGATGATACTTGAAACAGACATTTCTTTTGTAAGGTAAATTCTGTGGAACCACATCCTAGGTTTGCTTTGCACCCATTGTTGGGGGAGGGACCAGTGGGTTCTATGAATGCAGAATATATGTTTGGATTTAATGCCCTATGGGGGAGCATATATGTGCTGGAGGACTGAGGAGGGTCAATGGGGGATGACGAGTGCAACCTCTTGTAATACCCCTCCCCACCTCGATGTGGCCTAGAGGTACTAAAGCTTGTACTGCTGCCCTTACTACAGTTATTTGTTGGGGTGAGGCAGGGAGCAGAGCATGGGCAGTGGCAAATGCCAGTTTCTTTCCTCTCTCTTTTCTTTTTGCTTATTTTATTTTCACAAGCTTTTATTGTATGTAAATAAATGCAATTCCTAAATGATAGGTCTTGATTACCTCCTACCAGACTGCAGTCCACAAGTTAGCCAAGTGTCCAAAAAATGAACAAACTTATTTTACATCTTCTGTTAACTTCAGAAAAGAAAAAAATTAAGAGCAGCAGAAGAAGCAGAAAACAACAATCCAAACAAAAAGGCTGGGGAGTCACGGTTTATGGCGCACCCCCAAGTCAGCATCTAACAACTGACAAACTTCATTTCAGTAGCTGGTACTGAGGTCTTCTGAAACTAGTTGGCCACTGTTGTTCATCTCCTGAGGCGTATAACAGTGCGAAATGGCACCCAAACCTCCTCATACAGGCAGGCCAGTTTTGCCCTCTTAGCTTTTCCATGTTGTGGGTATCCCACATTCTAATCATCCAAAGGGGAGGGGGGGAGGGGGGGCAGCACTTAGCTAAGACAGGACAGTGGGTTCAAGTCCCACCAGATCAGAAGAGATGTGAGTTCAAGCCCCACCAGCTTTGCAGAGGAGGAGACAGAAAGAGATTCCCTGCAAACAGCAAGGAAGCTGGCTGATAGCAGGGGGCATGCACATTTTCTTTTTGACCGTATGCCACAGAAGGAGGGGGGATGCCTTTTAGCAGCATTATTGGAATAAATGTGGTATTTTGATACTGAAGCTGCAGGAGTTCTGTATTAGCAGGATGGGGAAAGGGAGAATGTCCCCCACTTCCCATAGAAAGCAAGCCTAAGGTGTCATAGCCAAGCCACTACTGCACATAAATCCTGGACTGTAATTACCTTTTGCAGCAGCTCTGAAACAAGCCATCCCAAGAATGAGAACACTATCCTTTTGTTAAAAATGTGTAAACTATTTGAAGTATTATGGAAAGCCTGATGTTATAAAGCGCTTGAAGGAGGGAGGACCAGAGTTAAATCTGGCTCCTTTTGTGTTGTATTCTCTAGACAGCAGAAAAAACTAATAGAGTAGTAAAAAAAACAAAAAACAGAAGAAGCGTTTTGAGATTGAAAGTCCACTGGGATATATAACAATTTGCCTGCAGTTTTGTGTGGTTGGGAAAGGACTGTATCAGAACTGGAAAGGTGTGGAACTGAAAACATTTTCATCATATTTTAAAAAGTTAGAGTTTTCCAGTGCTGCTGGGAATGAACTGATTGCTACTGTTGTCTTTGGAGTTTCATAGTTGTTTAGTGTCAGGAGCTCAAGAGCAGGACTAGCAACAAAGGGGCATGACAGAAATAGCAGGACAGTGAAACTGGCACTAGCAGCAGAAGGCAATTTTTGTCAATTCTTTTTCCTTTTTTTTCCGTTTTTGAGTTTTTACTTTTTACTTTTTGCTTTTTTTTTTTTTTTTACATTTTGGCTTGTGGGCTGAAAAGTAGCCCACCAACTCCACTGCTAGCCAGGTCCTACATTATCCGCTGCCATGGAGAATATACATTCACTGGGCACAGTGGTTGGAGGGCAGGACAGGAAATATTTCACACTTTGACCAGTTTTGTCCAGACTGTGACTTCTGTGCCAAGTATGCCAAGAAATCTGCGTACTTGACCTCAGTGGGCTCTGCAAGGTAGCATGTCATGAAATCCATGCAGGGTTCTGACTTGTAGGCTGAAACTCTGCTGCTTAGCATTGTAACTAGGGTATTGGCCAACAAATATTTTCCCTGGCTGGGGCTCATGGACGACTGGCATGGAAAGTCAGTGGGGGGAGTAGTAGGTGACAGTATTGCTTGCTGTCATGCTTACTATTTCCCCTGCTACATCATGGCTGCCACTGCCTTCTGCCTCTGATGCTTCCTTTCATTTACCCCAGCCACCAGCTTTTCCTTCCAGTAAGTCAGTGAGGTGCACTGCAGAGCCATATAAGCATCTTCCTTCATAAGGGTTGCAACCTGTTTCCCACTTCACTATCACCAAAATCTCTGCTGTGAATTCCTGTCACTGCCAAAACCTCTCTAACTTCACCTGGAGAATAATCACTACCAGGATAAGAAGGCACAGGGTAGTGAATATAGCGTAGTAACTCACCTGTAACAGGTGTTCTCCAGGGACAGCAGGAATCAGTCCTCAATTATGGGGTGACGTAGGCACCGACGGAGCCCGTGCGGAGAAATTCCCCAGCTTTCAAAGGAAACCTTTGGGATTGCTACCACGCATGTGTGGTCCTCTTCCCACTCAAGGGTGCCATATTGCTCAGTCAGGTCCCTTAGCTGATGGGCAGGGAAGGACAAAAATTCAGCAACTCATCAGGGGAGGTGGGAGGGTATTGAGGACTGATTCCTGATGTCCCTGGAGAACACCTGTTACAGGTGAGTAACTGCGCTTTCTCCAGAAACAAGCAGGAAGTCAGTCCTCACTTATGGGACTAACTAGCTACAGGCTACTGAACCTGTAACCGAAAGAAAATATGCCTCCGCGAGGCTGTAAGCAGAAGCTGAAGCCCGAAGGAGCCCGAGCCCTCGGTCCTCAGGGCGAAGCCCTCGGTAGCCGTGAAGAAGGGTTGGAGGGCAGGAGTTGCTTATATTCCGAACAGATTACAGAGTACAGCCTGGCCAAATGTGCTGTCCCAGCGTGACTCCCTCTCCAGGCAGTAGTGGGCAGCAAAGGTATTCGTAGAAGACCAGGTTGCTGCCTGGCAGATGTTCATCATGGGCACAGAGTGCAGCGAGGCCACCGAGGCCGTTTTGGCTAAGACCCCATGTGCAGTGACTCAACGATCCAGAGGGATGCCCGCCTTCGCATGGACAAATGCGATGCAGTCCGCCACCCAAACAGAGAAGGGCACTTGGTGACTGCCCTGACCCTGCCTATTGGGATCGTAGGTCATGAAGAGCCAGTCAGACTTACGATGAGTCTGGGTACGCTGCAAGTAGAAGGCGAGGGCCTGCTTGCAGTCGAGCATGTGGAGAGCCGCTGATGCTTGATCGGCGTGGGGCCTCGGGAAGAAGGTCGGGAGCACTATCTCTTGGTTGAAATGAAAAGCCAACACGACCTTGGGTAAGAACTTAAGATGCGTCTGGAGGACCACCCTGTTCCGATAAAACCTGGTGTAAGGGGCACCAGCCATGAGCACCTGAAGCTCACTGACTCGGTGAGCCGAGGTCAGCGCCACCAGGAAGGCCACCTTCCAGGACAAATGCCGGAACAAACACATCACCATTGGCTCGAAGGGTGGACGAGTGAGCTGCATGAGCACCATGTTCATGTCCCATTCCGCCGGAGGAGGACGGATGGGCGGCTTGGATAATAGAAGGCCCCCGCATGAAGCGGGAGATTAGTGGTTGCCCCGAGAGAGGCTTTCCCTTGATAGGGAGATGATTAGCCAATATGGCGCTCAAATGAACCCTAACAGAGTTCGACTTCAGCCCTTCCCTCGAGAGGTGGAGAAGGTACTGGAGAACCCACCAAACCAGGCATGAGAAAGGGTCGATCTGGAGCTCCGAGCACCAGACAGAGAAGCGTTTCCACTTAAAGACGTAAGCCCGTCTAGTGGAATCCTTCCTCGAGGCAAGGAGGATTTCCTCAACCTACTCTGGAAGGGCCAGAGAGGCTAGAGAGACCCGTTCAGCTGCCAGGCCGTGAGGGATAGGGAGGGTAGGTTCGGGTGCAGTACCTGACCCTCCTCCTGCATCAGCAATTCCCTGGCAGAGCCCAGGGGAATCGTAGGCTCCGACGACAGCTGGAGCAGGAGTGGGAACCAAGGCTGCCGAGGCCACGAGGGGGCCATGAGAATCAGCAATGCCCCATCCCGTTGAGCCTTGAACAGAGTCCTCGCAATGAGGTGGACAGGAGGAAATGAATATAGGAGACTGGAGCTCCAGTCCAGGAGAAATCCATCGGGGCCCTCCCTGCCCGGGTGCGGCACTGGGCCGCAGAAGCGAGGGAGTTGTGTGTTCTGGGGGCTGGTGAAGAGGTCCATTGGTGGAGGGCCCCAGCGTAGAAACAGCCAGCCTGCCACTCTGGGATCTAGGCGCCACTCGTGGGGGTGAAGGATTCTGATGAGCCTGTCCGCCAGGCTATTCTCCTGACCCGAGAGGTGCGTCGCCTTGAGGGACATCCTCCGCCGGGTGGCAAAAGAGCAGATGAGGACTGCTTCCCCGCAGGGGGAGCGCGACCCCGTGCCCCCCTCTTTGTTTATGTAGAACATAGCTACCCGGTTGTCGGTCTGCACCAGAATCGACTTCCCGCTGAGGACATTCTCAAAGGCCCTCAGGGCCCACTAGATGGCCCGGACCTCAAGCAAGTTTATCTGCTGCTGAGCCTCCACAGGCAACCACTGCCCCTGCGTGCAGAGAGGCCCACAGTGGACTCCCCACCCTAACAGGGAAGCCTCCATGGTCAGTACCACATCATGCTGTGGGGCCTGGAAGGGCGATCCATGCAGGAGGTTGCGGGGGTTTTGCCACTAATTCAGGGACAGACGAAGGCCAGGAAGAATCCTGATAGGGTCCCTGAGGTGTCTGAGGGATTGACTCCATTGGGATCTGAGAAACCACTGTGCTGTCCGCATGTGCAGGCGGGAGTGAGGAACCACATGCATGGTCGAGGCTATGTGGCCCAAGAGATGTAGCATGGACTGACTGGTGACCTGGTGGGAGCTTTGGCCGCGAGCCACCAGAGCTTGGAGGTGGGTGGAGTGATACACCAGCAAGAAGGCTATGGCCCACCGAGTATCGAGGTGCGCCCTGATGAACTTGAGAGCCTGTGCCGACTCGAGGTGAGACTTTGGGTAGCTGACCAAAAACCCCAAGCTCTCCAAGAGGAGGACAGTGTGTGACATCGCTCGCCGGGCCTCCTCGATGGAGGAGCCCGTAACGAGCCAGTCATTGAGGTACGGAAACACCGGCACGCCCTGGCACGAAAGGTGAGCAGCGGCCACAATGAGGCACTTCGTGAAGACCTGACGGGCGGATGCAAGGATGAAGGGGACCACACTGTACTGGAAGTGCTCTCCCTGCACCTTGAAATGCAGGTACTGCCTGTGTTGGGTGTGGATCAAGATATGGGCGTAAGCATCCTTTAGATCCAAGGAGTATAGCCAGTCACCCTACTGGAGAAAGGGCAGCAGCACACCAAGAGATAACATCTTGAATGTCTCCTGCACCAGGAACTTGTTTAACCTGCGGAGGTCGAGGATGGGCCGCAGACCCCCCGTCTTTTTTGGGACAAGGAAGTACCGGGAATAAAAGCCCCGACCTTGAAGGTGGGGAGGGACCTTCTTGACTACCCGTTGGGCAAGGAGGGAGTGTAATGCCTGCTGCAGCAAAAGCTGCTGTGCGGGGAGTTGAGGAGGCTCCGCCATGGAGAAAGGGGGTAGAAGCCTGTCGAAGTGGAGGCGATAGCCCTCCCGGATGACCTGGAGGACCCAGGTGTCCAAGGTGATAAGTGCCCACGACGGGGCGAAACAGGACAGGCGTCCCCCCACTGGTTGCTATATCACCTGAGGGTGAGGGGCTATGCCACTGGCATCAAAACCCCTGAGGGGGTTGTGGGGGAGCCGGCATCTGGGCCTTCAGGCCCTTTGGTTTACGGTGACTTTGGCCGAGCTTCCCCTGCGCAGGATTGGTGGGCGCGGGAATAGCCGGGTACGGCGGTTATCTGTGGTACCGGAGGCCTTTCCTGGGGAAGAAGGGCTTCTTGGCAGGCTGCTTCTTCTGAAGCAGCGTAGAGGTTTTGCGGGAGAGACGGGTCCTAGTGACATACTATGTCTTGATCTCCGCAGCCTTTTCCTCCATCGGCTTACCAAAAAGTTGTTCGCCGAGGCAGGGCACGTCCAGGAGCTTCTCCTGCACCAAGTGCTCCAAATACGAAGATTGGAGCCAAGCCTGGTGGCAGGCTCCGATGCCCATGGCCGCCACCCGAGCCGATGTCTCGAAACCATCATAGGAGGCTCAAGAGATATACTTGGAGCAATCCGCCACTGATTTCAACAGGGTGCGGAACCTGTCGAGGGGCTCACCCTCGAGGCCTGCGGAGAAATCTCCAAGTTCTTTTGCCAAGTCGCAGAGGAACATACCAATATATAATTGGTATGCCTGGATACGACAAGAGAGCATGGAACCTTGATAGGCCTTGCGGCCCAAGGCATCAAGAGCTCTCGATTCTTGGCCCGGCGGGCCCGATGAGTGGGACTTCGGGCTTTTCTGCTTCCTCATGGCTGATTCCACCACCATCAAGATGTGTGGCAGTTGGGTCTTTTGGAAGCCTGGTTCTCGCTGCACCTTGTATGGTGAGGGATTCCCTGGGCAGGACCTCGTACTGAAGAATATCAAGTTCTTCAGCACAAGGGTCTTCCTCGGCCTGGGTGACCAGGTTGAGGGCCCGAGCCATGTCCCGAATAAACACCAAAAAGAAGATGTCCTCGGGCAGTGAATGCCGCTGGAGACCAGGCGGCAAGGGTTCCGACGGAAGATCCTGGTGGGTGCGGGTCTCCGGGGATGTGTCCCTGTCAGATTCCCAGTCTGAGAAGTCGGTCGAGGGATCCAAGTTGGGCGGTTCACCCTGTCTGATGGCTGTAGGCCTGGAGCCAGATGCCCTGGATGATCTCGCCTCTGAAGAATGGGAGAGTGAGCGAGACCGACATCGAGGACCCTCATGAGGCCCGTGGCTCTTGGGGGTTTCCTGGACAGATTTGGGTGTCCCACACAAGGGACCAATGGTCTCCGGGCGCAAGTCAGTGAAGCTGTCCGTGAGTGCCTGCTGGAAAGCAATGAACGCAGAAACGCTGCATTCCAGCGCCAGCATAAGGGATTCCCATGCGGGCATGGGGCCCTGGGACGCTGATACCAGGGTCACCAGATCAGGCGTCGAGGAGGAGAGGGGGTCCTCACCGGGACAGCCCTCAGGAGACTGAACGCCTTCACCGGAGGCCTCCATTTCTCTGTAAGGTGTCTTGCGGGGCCGCTCCTTGTCCGACACTCGGGAACGCCGAAGGGGGCCAAGCGACCGAGCAAGGGAGTGCTCACGCTTGTCGGGGGCCCCAGACAGCGACTTCGAGGCCTTCTTCTTTTTGTGCCATTCCACCTCGGGGGACCCCTGGTCAGAATGCCGCTTGGAACGTGGTGCCGCAGGGGGAGAACCCACCGGAGGGGAGACCATCAAGGGTGCCACCGGCGACTCCAAGGCAGCCTTTCGAAAAATGTCTTCAGACTTCTGCTTTTGGCTGAGCAGGGCCTTAGAAGACATTTTCTTACAGAGCAAACTGAGCTCTGGGTCATGGTCTGCTCCCAGACACCTTAGACAACAGTCATGAGTGTCCGTAAGCGACATGTTCTTAGAGCATCTGTCGCATTTTTTAAACCCAGTGGCCATGGGGGCAAAAACTGCCCCTGCGAGGTCAAAGACCTATGTGGCCAGTTGTTGGGAAGAAAAAAGGGCCCAAAGCCCGAGAAGAAAAAATTTAGAAAACATATCCCTGTAAGCTCCAAAAGAGAACAAGGGGAGGACGGATAGAGGACCGGTGCAACCAGAAAAAAGAAATGAGAGCCTGTTAAGGCAAGGAAACAAAACTTTTTTCCAAGGGATGAGGACGTGCTTCCGAAGGGCTCTGCGGAAAAAGGGAGACTGAGCAAGATGGCATTCTTGGGCGGGAAGAGGACCACGCATGCGTGGTAGCAATCCCAAAGGCTTTCTTTGAAAGCCGGGGAATTGCTCCGCGCGGGCTCCGTCGGTGCCAACGTCACCCCATAAGTGAGGACTGACTTCCTGCTTGTTCCTGGAGAAACTCAGTTCCTCCATGGCAGCTTTAGAGGGCTTTGTGACTTCTTTCATCTGCATGTATTTGCCCAATCCTGGTGGTCCAGGGCCTGTCAGTGTCGATCTTGGTCTCCAGTGACATCTGATGCTCCAGTAATCTGTCCAGCATGTTATTAGTGGAATTGCACCTGGTGCCAACATCCTGCTTCATCTGGTTCCAGGTACCCCTGTTGCTTCCTGCTTTTCATGCAGCTCACACCCACTCTTCACACTTAGGTGAAAATACTCTGCTATTTTTCTTTTTCTTTTTTTTCCCTGATTAGTCTGCTATTTTTCAACATTTCTCGATCAGTTGCCGCAGGACAGGGCCTGACGATTCCCTTGCTCCCCAGGCCTAGGAAGCCTCTGACAGCCAGGTGCAGCAAGTGTACAAAGCATCTGATTCACTGAAAGCCCTCCTTCTTCACTGCCTCGATAATGTTGGTTCCACTATCAGTTACAAAGAAACTTGGAAGTACAGTGCTCTGTTTGTGCCCTATGTACCAGCCCTGCAGCATTGCCCTTATTTCCATATATGCCTATCATCCATTACCTGGCTGTGGAGCACAGCTCACCAGTACCCTCCTTCTGCTGTTCCCCATTAGACCTACAGCCATTTCCTGCTTCATCCAGTGGCCACCAGTGTGCTGTCAGGGAGAGGTAGGCATGTGTAGTGTTCTGACTAGCCAAGATGTCAGTGGTGACAAGCATGCTGCTACCAGCCTCTGCTTTTGTCAGCTGATGACAAAAATTATTATACAGGCTGAGGATCACTTGCCTACTAAAGGTGTCCTGCAGGGCTCTTGGTAGTCGGGCTCTAAGAGATGAAGCAGCCTCTTAAACCCTCCTTCTCAACCATGTTCATGGGATGGTCATCCAGTACCATTATTTCCCTGATGCACCATGTCAGTACCCTCTGCTGCTTGCTGCCTGCTGCCTGTCCCCTGCTCCATGACAGTGCCGCCAAACACCACTCCATGTCTTCCATGATGATTTACACTGAAGCGTGTTGCGCCTGCTGCCATGCCATCTGACTGATGGAAGAGGAGAGGAGCTCCACTTGGGAAAGGGATTTTTTTTCCTTTAGCTTTTCTCCTTTGTATTGACCTAGAAAGGGTGATGTTTTCCTACATGATGCAGCATACCACTGTTCATAAGACAATCCATCAGCTTCCTTCTACTAATATGCTTCCTACAGCAATTGCATTCTGCATACCACAGATCCTCAAGGACCAAGGTTAAAATCCCACTGGCACAACTTGTGGCCTTGGGCAAGCCACTTAACCCTCCACTGCCTCAGGTACAAACTTAGATTGTGAGCCCTTTGGGGACAGGAAAATGCATACTGTACCTGAATGTAGCTCGTCTTGATCTCCCCTTGGGAAGGCATGAGCGAAATACTACAAATAAATAAATAACTGCTGCCACACCTATGAGGTATTATAAGACTTCCCCTCTACTTCCTTTTAGCAGGAGGAGGACTGCTGATCTTGGTGCTGCTGCTTGACCTGTGGCTGGGGACAGAGGAGAGGATGAAAGGCCAGTGGCATTTTTCCCACTCTCTATTGTCCCCTCCACCTGTGCAGGGCTCTTAGCCTTGGCACTGCCAGTATCATTTGCTACCCCCTTACCAGTTAACATGCTAACAACCATGACCGTACCAATCGTGAAATGCACCCTGTGCAACTTGCACATCAGGTGCGTGCCCCCTCCCCCCCCCCCCCCCACACACCTCCATCTAGCCATTTTATGGGGGCGGGAGAGAAGAGGTGTGCCCAATGTGCAAGTCGCTGGCACACTAAGCAGGTCTGGTCTCTCCCGGAGGGACCAGACCTGCTTAGCATGCTGCGAGAAGGCTTAAGAGACGCATTTCAGCTGTCTGCCATTGCCTGCCACCGCTGAGAGAAGAAAAAGTGGCAGCGGCAGGCAACGGTAGACAGCTGAAATGCGCCCCTTAAGCCTTTGCGCCCTGTGCGGCTGCACCGCTCACACAGGGCTAGGTACGGTCCTGCTAACAACATCTTCTTTAATAGCCTCTTCAGCCAATATGCCTTCAAAATCTGATGATTCAGATGTAAATCCCTCAGATTCTATATCTCACTAACCTCCAGAAACAAACATCTCCTCCTCCGCAGTCAATCAACACCCCCCCCCCCCACACACACACACACACACGCACACAGCAAATGCCCCTGCCTGTGCTCTCAATCTCTCCAACAAACGTCTTTCCTCTGGACTCAGTCATCCCCACACCTCATTCTCCCTTCCATCCATTCTCCAGGTTTCTGCTGCTTGTCCAGGCCTGATTTTCATGTCTTGGTGGCCAGGGCCTGGGAAATTCCCTGATCTGCCATCAGTGCTACCACTCTTGGCTCCCTCCTGCATTCTGCCACTCCCACTCCAATTCTCATTGCAGAACCTGTGGCGAACCCTGTAGCTGCTAAGCTCTACTAGTCTGGCCTCCAGAATGCCTATCTTTGTGTGTGTGTGTGTGCATACAATCCCCTCGAGTCAAGTCTGTCACAAAGAGGTTAGTTTTCATAAACTATAAGAGACTGCAGAAAGAAGAAGACAAACAAACAACAATATCTGGAGAATCTATGGGCAATTGGTAAAGTAGTCAGGAAAGCAAAAATGCTATTGGATGAATAACTAGCTAGTACAGTAAAAAATAGGGACAAGGCAGGACCAAATGCAAGGATAGTATTGTGAGACTCAAGGGGGAAGGGGAGGAATATGTAGAGGCTGATGAGGAGAAAGTTGAATTGCTTAACAAATATTTCTGTCCTGTGTTCATAGATGAAGAATCAGGAATGGGACCTCAGAAAACAGACACTCATAGGAATGGAAGTGAGGTAGAACTCAAATGGTTTTCAGAAGACAGTGTTGGGCTGGAACTAGCAAAACAAAAATGAACATAGTAATGGAGCCAGATGGGATTCATCCGAGAGTACTGAATGAACTTAGGGAAGTACTGGTAGCTCCTCTGGCTGACCTTTTCAATGCTTCTTTAGAGGCAGGAGTGATCCCTGAGGAATGGACATGGGCAAATGTAGTTCCTGGGCACAAAAGCAGAAGTAAGCAATAGGTTGGTACTGCAACTAGAGGCTGGTTAGCCTGATCTCAGTGGTGAGTACATTATTGGGAATTTGGCAGCTAAGATTTGCTGCTAAAAAATGTAAGGTCATGCATTTGGGCTGCAAAAACTCAAGAGAGCAGTACAGTATAGGGAATGAAGTATTTCAGTGCACAATAGAATAGCGAGACCTGGGGGTGATTGTATTGGATGATCTTAAAGTGGCAAAACAGGTAGAAAAGGTGATGGCAAAAGTCAGAAAGATGCTTGGGCGAATAGGGAGAGGAATGGCCAGCAGGAAAAATGAGGTAATAGTGCTTTTCTATAAATCTCTAGTGAGACCTAATTTGGAGTACTGTGTACAATTTTGGAGACCATACCTTCAAAAGTATATAAACAGGATGGAGTCAGTCTAGAGGCTGGCTGCAAACATGGATAGTGGTCTTCATGAAAAGGCATATGGAAATATGCTTAAAGATCTCAATATGTGTATTTTGGAGGAAAGAGGGGAGTTATGATAGTGACATTTAAAAACCTCCACTGAATAAATGCACAAGAGGTGGCTCTCTTCCAATTGAAAGGAAACTCTAGAATAATGGGTCATAAGATGGAGGTGAAAGGGGACAGACTCGGGAGTAATCTGAGGAAATTTTTCTTTACATAGATAGTGGTGGATGTGTGGAATAGCCTCCCAGTGGAGGTGATGAAGACAAGAACTGTATCTGAATTCAAAAAAGCATGGGACAAATAAAGAGGATCTCTGGGGGATAGGAAGAGATTGTAGAACGTAATAATTAGGATAGGCAAACTGGATAGGCTATATGATCTTTATAGTAACATAGGATATGACGGCAGATTTGGCTGCTGCTTTCTTCAGGAGGATGTGGATGAGAGAGGGCAGGGGAGGTCTGCTATTTTGTTTTCCTCATCTGGGATCACGGGAATTTTAAAGTGTTAAAATGGGGTCATAATGGATAAAAGTTTAGAAAGCACTAAAATAGCCCTATTTCTATGATGAAGTGACCCCATCTGGGGTCCTGACCCACAGTGTGGGAACTACTACTCTAATTGTGTTCTTCCTGAAGTTTGATATTCGGGAAGGGGGGAACATATGAAATGCCATATTGAGTCAGACCAAGATCCATTAAGTCCAAAATCCTGTTTCCAACAATTGCCAATCCAGGTCACAAGTATCTGGCAGGTACCCAAAGTCCACAGCTTCCACAGTGCTCATCCTGGGGTAAGCAGTGGATTTCCTGGGTCTTCTTTAATAATGATTTATGGATCTTTCCTCCAGAAACTTGTCCAAAACATTTTTAAACCCAGCTACACTAACAGCTTTTACTACATCCTCCAGTAATGAATTCCAGTTTGATTACGCATTGACTGAAAATATATTAATTCTTATTAGTCTTAAATGGGTTACATTGGAGCTTCATTGCGTGTCCTCTAGTCTTTCTAGTTTTTCACGGTATAAACAACTGATCTACGGTAACCCATTACACTCCATTCATTAATTTAGACTTCTATCATATCTCCCCTCAGCCAAGTTGAAGAGCCCTAACCTTTTAAGCCTTTCCTCATAGGGGTATCCTTCCATCCCCTTTACCGTTTTGGTGGCTCTGCTTTGTACCTTTTCTAATTCCACTATATCCTTTTTTAAGATATGGCGACCAGAATTGCACACAATATTCAAGGTGCAGTTGAACCATGGAACGATACAGAGGCATTATAATATCCTTGGTTTTATTCTTCATTCCTTTACTTAAGATTCCAAGCATTCTATATGCTTTCTTGGTCGCTGCTGCACACTAGGCAGAGGGTTTCAACATATTATCCACAATGACGCCTAAAACGTTTTCCTGGGTGGTGGTTCCTAATATGGAACCTTGTATCGTGTTAGCATAGTTTGGCTTGTTCTTTCCTAGGTGCATAATTTTGCACTTCTCCACATTAAATTTCATCTGCCATTTGAATATTCAGTCTTCCTCTAGATCCTTTTGCAATTTTTCACAATCCTATTGGGTTTTAACAACTTTGAATAATTTTGTGTCATCTGCAAATTTGATCTCCTCACTCATTATTCCCATTTCCAGGTCATTTATGAATATGTTAAAAAGCAGCGGACCAGCACAGATCCCTGGAGTAACTCCAATATTTACTTTTCTCCATTGAGAAAACTGGCCGTTTAGCCCTACCCTCTGCCTTCTATCTTTTAACCAATTTCTGATCCACAATACTACACTGCCTCCAATCCCATGCCTTTTTTAATTTCACCAAGAGTCTCTCATGAGGGATCTTGTCAAAGGCTTTTTTTGAAAATCCAGATAGACTGTATCTACTGGCTTACCTTTGTCTGTTTATTTACACCTTCAAAAAATATGACAGATTAGTAAGACAAGACTTTCCTTGGCTAAATCCATGTTGGCTTTCTTCCATTAAATCATGACTATATATATGATCAGTTTTTATTCTTTATAATGGTTTCTACCATTTTGCCCAGTACTAATGTCAGACTCACAGGTCTGTAGTTCCCCAGATCACCCCTGGAACCCTTTATAAATATTGGCATTGCATTGGCCATTCTCCACTCTTCGGGTACTACAGTTGATTCTAATGATAGTTCACAAATTACTAATAGTAGGTCTGCAATCTCATATTTCAGTTCTTTCAATACCCTTGGATGTATACCATCTGGTCCAGGTGATTTGGTACCCTTCAGTTTATCAATAGTTGTAATACATCTTCCCGGTTTATCGATAATTCTTTCAATTCTTCCGATACATCACCTTTATATACCATTTCAGGCACAGGTAAATTCCTTACATCTTCCTCAATAAAGATTGAAGCAAATAGGGGGGCGGAGCCTGATGTCCAGCGGGATAGACGCTTTGCGTTGAAGCTCCCGAGAGGCCTACTCAGAATCCTGAATTAATACCTGCATAAATTTCTTTTTTTTGCTCTGAACTTACCGGGGTGCCTCGGGGGGAACGGCGGGCCACAAACCAGTGCGACTTGACCTCGGGTCTCCCTCTTCTTCACACGGAAAACGCTCCAAAACAGAGAACTTCCCCACAAAAGATGGCCCCACTTTGGGAAAACCCCGCAACGCCACAGGAGATCTTGGAGGAGATACGCGGTGTGAAGGAGCTGGTACAATCCAACGGAGCGGCGCTCCGAACCATGCGTGAAGACTTTGGCACACTTCAGAACCGGCTTGAAAGTCTCCCACTACGACAGGACAACATGGCGGAGGTCCTTGACTCGCACGCGGTGCGCTTGGTGAAATTGGGCAAGGCTGAGCGTATGATACAGAATTTTCAAAAAGAGCTGGAGGATAGCAATGATCGAGCTGGTTGCGACCATATGGGGCTCATTGGAGTACCGGAGGATGGGAGAGCAGGAGACATGCGAGAATTCTTGGTCAAAACTCTCCCCCCCTTGCTAAAGATTATTATTTACAGAGATCTGGAGACTGACCGAGCGCATCGTGTTCCTGCTAATATGGCGCTCAATCGGACGACCCCTCGGGCTCTCATTTTTCGATTATTGCGATACCAGTGAGTGGAGCAAATTCGCACTGCTGCCCGGGCGAACTATCATCTTGAATTTGAAAGTCATAAAGTTTCTTTTCCCTTGACGTGGCAAAGTCCACAGTTGACCGACGGAGGAGACTCCTTGCTTTTCGCCCTGGACTTCAATAACTACAGGCTCACTTTGGCCTAATATATCCAGTGAAGCTCAGAGTGACTCTCCATAACCCAGCCATAACATTCGAAGATCCCGATCTACTAGCAATGTTTTTGGACTCCAAATAACGCAGATCAGATGCGCTAATCCAACAACTATGATTCAACAATTTTGATCTGTAATTCGCCGGATCTGCCCGCCATCTTGAACGGCCCGACGCGGTGATCCCAGCCTGGAATAGAGACTGCCTGGACTTTTCTTTCTATCTATAATTTCCTTGGCCTTCTATCCCTCCATGATGTGCACCTCGGTGGGATTCGAAACATGCATAGTTTTACAGGTTATATGTTTTAGCTTGGGCCCTCTCTGGAGTTTCTCCCCGCAGACATTAGGTCGCCAGTAATTTCTGGGGTTTTGCTTCTTCTCTGGTGCACCTCGGTGCTTATTTTTTATATGGGGCGTTTCCATGATTTTCATTAACTCATTGATTATTATGTTATGTGCACAGTCATACATAGTTAAGATGAGGGACATTGGGAAACTGTGTGCATTATTGTGTTCTTTCTCAGAATTTATAATCTTTCTTGATGGCCTTGTGTCAGATCTTCTCATAAAACGTAAAAGGCATTAATAGTCCAATTAAAAGAAAGAAAATCCTTAGCTATCTTAATCATGAGCATGTTAATTTAATGTTTCTTCAGGAAATGCATTTAAATTCCGCTGCGGCTTTGAAACTTAATACCACGCCTAATATGGCGACTGCCTTTTCTTCCGCTGTTTCCAAGCGGTGTGGGGTAGTCATCTTGGTTAAGAAGTCTCTGCAAGCTATTGTAATGGATGTTAGCTTTGATAAGGAGGGTAGATGGGCCCGTGCACACCTTCAGGTTGAGACTGTAATTTACGTGTATTGGTATTTATGCTCCGAATGTGGATAATCCTGTTTATTATGCAAGTATTATGCAGTTAGCACAGGCATTTGCCAGCCCTCCATTAATGCTCGGCGGCGATTTCAACCAAGTACTTGAGCCCTTGACAGCTTGGCTGCCGCCCAGAACGAGTGGTCCACCCAAGAGTCTTGATTCTTTTACTGCTTTGATAGCAGATTTTGCGCTGGAAGATATAAGGAGGCTGCTTCTCCCCTCACTCCCATTGTTCACCAATGCGCTCAGACAGCACAGAAATTCTGGGAGCGGGAGTTGCATGTAGCTTTGACTCCGGAGCATGGGAGCCTAGCCTGGAGCAGGTTGACATAGATCTCTCGATCTCCCTCACTTACTCAGACACTTTTTTTTTTTCTTTAAATCCACCGAAGTTTCTATACTCCTGATAGGTTAGTCAAATGACCGCTACCCAGAGCAACAGATTTTGGATATGCCACACGGCCATTCACATACTAACTTATATTATGTTTGAATGCCCGGTACTACAATATTACTGGAAAATACTGGGGGAAAAACAGGTCCCCTCTTAATTTCAATGAATGGTGGCATCCTGTCAGTCTATACAGTAAATATGAACAATTACCTCATCTGTTGGCTTCTTCCGTTCAGACCCTTTGTCTGAATGGAGGATACTCCACGATTATGTTTAAAATGCTAAATGCTCCCATCTGACTGTTTAATTCTATTTCACATGATCAGTCTATATTGCTGATACTCTTTTGTTTGTTTGGATGTACAATCACTACTATATGTATACGCCTCTTTGATGATACTCCTCAGTTCCAGAGAAGAAGCTTAGGGGTGGGGGGTAATTGGGGTTGCTTTCCTTATGTGTATATTTGTATTTGTCTCCTTTGGTTTGTTGTTTCGTTTGCTTGTTGTAAAATGAAAATAAAAGTTTCAAAAAAAAAAAAAAAAGATTGAAGCAAATAATTCATTCAGTCTCTCCGCTATGGCCTTATCTTCACTTAGCACCCCTTTTACTCCTCTTTCATCCAATGGTCGTAACTGACTGCTTCACAGGTTTTTTGCTATGAATGTACTTGAAAATGTTTTTATTATGCATTTTTGCATTATGGCAAGTTTTTTTTTTCAAATTCTCTCTTTGTCTTCCTTATCAGTGCCTTGCATCTAACTTGGCAATGCTTACGTTGTTTCCCGTTTTCGTCATTTGGCTCCTTTTCTATTTCCTGAAAGATGCTTTCTTAGCCACAACAGTCTCCCTGACCTCACCTTTAAACCAATGCTGGCAGTTTTTTGGTCTTCCTTCCACTTTTCTTAAAGCATGGATTTCATTTGTTCTGGGCTTCAAAGATAGTATTTTTAAACAATGCCCACACTTTATGCAAACCTTTAGCTTTTGCAGCTGCTCCTTTTAGTCTTTCCTCATTTTATCATAGTCTACCTTTTGAAAGTTAAATGGGAGTACTGTGGATTTCCTTGCTGTCATTCTTTCATTTATTAAATCAAATGTGATCATGCTATGATCACTATTGCTAAGTGGCCCCAACACCTTAACTCTTGCACCAGATCTATATAAAGCAATATCTATATAAAGATAAGTAAATGACTTATCGCTTATCTTTATGGACTTTCAGCCACACTATCCATTTGAGTAGGACTGCTGAATATGCGTCATTCTTTTAAGTTAGGACAGCTATTTATGTGATCTTCTTCTATCAGCATAACGTTTGGCTAGACATTGAGATATCATGCCAAATGTTATGCATTACCCAGCCCCAAGTTTAAAAAAATATATATGCATTTAAAAACTGAAGTTAACCACTTAAATCTTTTTGAATATCAACCTCATGGTATTTATATTGCAGTGTTTTAAACCATAAGGAAAATTGGCTGTAGATGTGATCTAGAATAGCATCGATAAGAATACTCATAAGATAAATCTAAAATCAAGGACCCTGGGCCTATAAAACATTTGTGAAGGATATTTCCTTATCATCCTCCTCTGCTGCTTCTGCTTCCTTTGATGCGCTTGAGAATTCATTGTGGGATCCAACCACCAAACACCTCACGGCTAGGCAAGTTTAAAAATAATGTTCTTCTACTTAACCAGTTAAATATTTGGGACCAAAAAACATACACAGGAAAGATGATGTATGCACGTCTTACATTTTCAAAATCCAGCATGGGCCCTCAATCCTGCTGCCACCCCTCTCCAGGACCTTCAGCAGTGGCATGACCCAGCGCTTGCCTGAACTCTCTGACACAAGAGGCAGCAGAGCACCTTTTTGATTGGAGGGGCCAGACAAACCAATCTTCAGCTCTGCCCCCAAGCTCTCAATCACCAGTGCTGTGTTGTGCAGAATGCTGGTGGGACCATGGCCTCTGTGGCCCACTCCTTTCCACTGCGCGTCTGGCACTGCATCACAGTTCCTGCCCTCTATTATCTTCCACTTCCACGCCCCCCCCCCCCCACCGACGCAGACTTCCGGTTTGCATGCCAATGGAACGTTAGTTCTCTAGGCAACCGCCTAGCTTATCCAATGGATATGCCAGTTCTGATCCAACATAGGTGCTTATGTCTTTAACATGCCCCTTAAACACCCACAATGTACTATTTGTGTGTGGACACAATCGCTGAGTGATAACATATGGCTCCTTTTTGCTGTTTGAAAATCTGCGATGCATTCGGATTGCATCAAAGTTGCAGCTTATCCCCTGGGTACATGCATACAAGACAACTAAGCCTTTGAGAGTTTACCCCATAAGATGCTCTGTTGTTTTCTTTGTCTAAAGGAGCTTTAGAAATTTAAATTAGCACCATACAAGAAGCCTCTCATGCTGCAAGGCAACAGGCATAAATTAATAAACTAAAGTCAATTTCGCAAGAGAATCAAATTGCTCAGACCATCAGCAGAATGCATAGCTTCCACCTTGCTCATAAACAAATCATTGGCATTACTAATCTGTCCACCTGCAGACCATACTTAATTGAATTGGTGTGACGTTAAATTGCAATATGGTGCGATGCATAATGAAAAGGCAAATCACCAGAGCAAAATCTGTTTTCCAATAAAGAGATATGCTCGCAAAAGAATTTCAAGGAAAAGTGTCTCATGCCTGCACCCCTACTCTCCAAAGTGCTGGTCCATTTGAAAAAACTTCACTGCAGTGGGGAAACGTCTGGGTAAATTACTGAATGCCAGGCATGCTGCGCTTTTAGCACTCTCTGATTAGATTTGCAGTTGGACTGGATTTATTTAATATATCACAACAATAAAGAAAATACCACCTTCATGCTATCTTGCTGGAGCTGTCAATCATATGGTATTGATAATCTGGAACATTAATTGACCTGTATTGATGTAATTTGAATTTAGGGTTAAAATGCAGAGAAGGGAACATAAGCAAATCCAAGCAGTAGCAGAAGTAAAAGAAGAAAGTTTAAATTCCAGGTACTGCTCATAAAGAAAGGGACCCTCCTCCCACGTTATGAATTAATGCAGCCAACTTTTCAATTCATACCCTAATTTTTCTCAAGGTCGTGTGTTTTTTTATTTTGTTTTTTTGTTTCTGAATCAGGCTGAATTCAAACCAGGGTGCCTGGAGTTTTCTGATACACTGCTTTTAGGGTTACCAGATCTCCCCATGGTAGATAAAAGGAGAAATAAAAGGGAAAATAAGGTGATATCTTTTCTGTTTGATGAACATAATACATTCTTGGATTAGCTTTGAAAGGTTAACACCTTCTTCTTCAGGTCAGGACAGTATGCGCAACAGATGACAATATTGTAATACTGTATATAAGTGAATTACAGATCTCCGCCATGTCGCTACTTCGGACTTTCTCCTGCTGTACGCATGAAGGTTTGTGCTTTCAGAACTCCGTTTCCATTCATGCAGAAGGGCAAAATCAGCACTGAATATGATTCTCCTGGATGACATGACTTTATCCGTTAACTCTGCTTGCACTCGTTTTCAGAAGCCTCAGTATTGATAATTCGCCCACTTTAAGAGGAAGTCTTTCCATCTATTTTCATGTTACATTTATAAACTAGATTTTTCTCTGAAAAGAAGACCCAAAGAGGTTTACAGTATAATACATCAGTACGAGGAGGGTATTATTGTAATAAGCATCTAGCGTGTGCAGCAGGAAGGCACACGCTTTCCCTTTTCACGTGTGCTCATGTTTACACTATATTTTGTACTGAGCTGTCAGCTTGTAAACTAGACAAACAGTCTCCTGCTAGGGAACATGTAATCTTTGAGATCTACCTAGCTCATGCCTCGGCCCAAAGTACAAAGAGCACCCTAGCCTCCTAATCCTTTTCACCCCTTCCTCTAGTACAGAAGTCTCTGTGTTGGGGAAAGATTCCACAGCCTCTCTTTCCCTCTCCACCCCCCACAAATCCCATCATCTTTTCACCAGGTTAACATTTAGTCTGTAGTTCATCATTCAATTTCCAGCATCCACCCCTGCCCTCAGCTTGCAGCATCCACTTGTTCATTTAATTCCACAACCCACCCTGTCAGTAATTGCCCGACTGAAGCAGTTAATTCAGACAGATTCCGCCTGCTGCATTGTACCAGAATCAATGCTACACTCTTAGTTCCGCTGTCACAGTAAGTTCCTTGTTCAGTTTACTTATAATAAGTGGTTGGAAATGAATTCTTCTTGAATGTTGAAGTGGTTTAGCTAACTGTGGCGTAATGTGCTGGGAAAATTGAATATGGAAACAGTACTGAAAGCATTTGCACCTGTTTACCTCAGTGCGTGCAGTATTGTGCAGCCAGGGTGATTTGTGCTAAGGGGAAGAATGAATATTTAGCCCCTCCCTCCTTGTTGCATGAATTACATTGATTGACGGTGAGAGAGAGGATTGTTTAAAGCTCTATGTGTAGTGTTTAAATGCCTACAGATGGGTATTCTGTTGTATTTAACTGAGCTGCACTCCTTCATAACTACATGTTCCTTATGAATGAGTCAGTGTGGGGCCTTAGAGGGGGCCCCGATTCCCACAGATTCATTTTAATTTCAACTCGGCAGAGCAGCTTTCATTATTTGCACCAGAGCTGTGGATAGCTCCCATGGGAGGTACAGACTGAAGCAAATTATATGCAGTTTTGCAAGGGGGTTAAGGGATGGCTGGTCCATGAGGTGTTTGGGGGAGGAGGGGGGGTGAGAAGTCAGAGCACTGAGGGAGGGGTGAGAAGGGAATAGAACAGATTATTATACTGCATTTTATATGTTTTTATGATCTCTGTATATTATGTTTTGGAATGTAGGCTGTTTTACGGTCTTTATTGAGCATCTGATCTTAGTAGGGTTGCCAACTTTTTGAAAGAGAAAAACACGCCACCTGTGACTACTTGTGCCCCTCCCCCTCTCACCTTCTACTCCACCCCTGTCCCACCCATGCTGTACCCTCTGCCCTGCCCACCCACAACAAATAACTGCAGAGAAGGTAGACGTGCAGGCTTTAGTAATTGCAGGCCATATCAAAGGGGGGGAGGCAGTACAAGAGGTTGCATTCTTCTGCATCCATTCAGCTACAGTCCCCTCCTCAGACCTCCATACATATATGCTCCCCCATATGGTATTAAATCCAAATACATATATTTTGCATCCACAGACTCCCCCACCCCCACCTCTTCCCCAACCTGTATAGAGCAGAACTAGGCCACTTCCCCATACAACTAACCCTACAAAACAAAGAAGATAGTGAAACAGCTGTGGTACAGCAGCATTTTGGGGGTTGGTATAGGATTTATTTAGGTTGGGTTTGGGGATTGCCTGTGTTTTACGTAATGTACACCACCTAGAATGCTTTTCACCAGGCGGTATATAAATGCTTTTAAATAAATAAATAAATAAAATCTCAGTAATGGCAATACAAACCCTCCAAGTACCAGGCTTATTGGAAATGAATTTAAAAAAACCTTTCAGAGCCAGGAGCAAATCTACCATGCCAGCACTAACTTCCAAAACTCACCCAAGGACTCTATAAGGAAAAGGCAGCTCTGTAGATATTGCAGTTGCCCCCTCGAACAAGTCAGATAACTACATGTTCTTAAATAGAATGTACATGCTAACAGAATACCCAGCCTTGGTCACACATGCAGAACACAATAGACCTTCACCAAAGAAAAAATAAGTTACCAAAAAGTAAAAATAGAAATATGTACACAAAAGTGAAACTGAAACTTCAAAAAGCCAGACCCTGCATGCATTGCAACAGCAGAAAACCAGAAAGAGATGCATTCCCCCTGCACTGTACAAAACAAAAAATAGCAGATGTTAGGACTGGCGTTAGGAAGAATGTAACCAGGACTATTGCTCTGGACCCCCAAGACAGAGAAGGCCCCCATACCAATCTGATGCTGGAGAAAGAACTGCTTGCTTGTAGGTTTTAGGATACACCTCCAATTTTTTGCCTGCGTTGGGCCCCAGCCATGTCTAACACCAATCCTGGCAGATATATAGTCCAGGTGGAGGAACTCAGAGAGGAGGTGGCGAGGCTGAGGAGCATTCAAGACAGTGAGAAGTACATTGATGAGATGCTTCTTGCAGCAACCAGGCTCTCCAGCACAGGAGAAGATGGGTGCCAACAGAATGTCGATGGTTGGACACAAGTCACCAGGGCCTGCAAAATCACCAATCCAACTTCTCCAGCCCTTGAATTGAAGAACCATTATGCAGCCCTGGAAGTGGATGAGGTGAAAGCATCCCTGGAAAGGGAAGAACCAGAGTTCAAGTACCCCAAAGTTGCGGAATCAGTGACCAGAAGGAAACGAAGAGTAGTGATGGTTGGAGACTCTCTTCTGAGGGGTACTGAGGCGTCCATCTGCCAACCAGACTTGATGTCCAGAGAGGTATGCTGTCTGCCTGGTGCCAAAATCCAAGATGTTACGGAGAGTTTGCCGAGACTCATCAAGCCCACTGACTATTACCCAATGTTGCTAATCCATGTTGGAACAAATGATACTGCCAGGTATACCTCGGAACGTATCAAAAGTGATTTCATGGCTCTGGGACAGAGGGTGAAGCAGTTAGGTGCACAGGTGGTGTTCTCTTCAATCCTCCCTGTTGAGGGTAAAGGCCAAGGCAGAGAGGCTCGCATCCTGGAGATGAATGCATGGCTGCGTGGATGGTGTCATCGAGAGCGTTTTGGTTTCCTAGACGATGGGATGCTGTTCCAAGGGTTGCAAAGCAGAGATGGCATCCATCTGTCCAAGAGAGGTCAACGCATCTTTGGTAGTCGACTGGCTAATCTACTGAAGAGGGCTTTAAACTAGATTCGTTGGGGATGGGTGAAGAAAGCTCCCAGGTAGGTGAAAGCCCCCAGGTAGGTGATACATTAAATACCTTTATGGAAATGGGTAACAGGGGTAACATATGGAAAGCAGTGTGTATTAATGCCCGTAGCATGGGAAATAAGATCCCTGAAGTTGAAGCTTTGGTGGGAGTGGCTGACTTGGATTTAGTGGCAGTTACAGAAACGTGGTTCACAGAAAACCATGACTGGGATGTAACTATACCTGGCTATACTTTATTCAGAAAGGACAGGGTAGGAAGAAGGGGAGGAGGAGTGGCACTATATGTAAAAACTACTATTAAAGCTTTGGAATTACAGAGCTTAAAAGGGAGAGAGGAGGCATTGTGGGTTAAACTAGAAAGAGGGAAAGAGAAATCTATTTGCATTGGAGTGATATACAGACCTCCCTCACAAGATGAAGAGGTGGGCAGAGAGTTAATTGAAGACATACGCAGCATTGCTAGGAAAGGGGAAGTGCTACTGATAGGAGATTTCAATATGCCAGATGTTGATTGGCACATTCCTGCTGCAGTATCATCTAGAAGTAAGGAGATCCTGGATTCTCTACAGGGAGAACTATTCAGGCAATTGGTAACAGACCCCACACGTGAAGGGGCCATACTGGACTTGGTTCTTACCAATGGTGAAAGTGTTTCTGATGTTGTAGTGGGAGATCATTTTGCATCCAGTGATCACCAGATGGTGTGGTTCAGTATTAGGACTAGGGCTGTTAGAATCCATTCCAAGGTGAGGATCTTAGACTTTAGGAAGACTAACTTTGCGAAGATGGGCCAATACCTCAGGGAGTCGTTAGTGGGATGGGAACAGCTGGGAGATGTAGAAAAACAGTGGGCAAAACTGAAAGGGGGTATTTTAAAGGCAACCAACCTTTTTGTTAAAATGGTAAATAAAGGCAAAAGGAACAGGAGACCGCTATGGTTTTCGAAGGAAGTAGCTGAACAAGTGAAGAAAAAGAGGGAGGCCTTCATGAAATACAAGAGATCACAGAGAGAGGAAGACAGGCATCTGTATTTGGAAAAACTTAGAGAAGCTAGCAAAGTAGTCAAGAAGGCAAAGATTCAAAAGGAGGAGGAAATAGCCAATGCAATAAAATGGGGGGATAAGACATTTTTCAGATATATTAGTGAGAAGAGGAAGGGCAAAAGTGGTATTGTCAGACTCAAGGGTGCAGGGGGGAATATATAGAAGCTGATAAGGATAAAGCGGAATTGCTTAACAAATATTTTTGTTCTGTGTTCACAGATGAAGAACCAGGAGCAGGACCTCAGAAAACACCCACAAATAAGAACAGAAGCAAGGGACATCTTGAACTATTTTCAGAAGACTGTATTCGTGAGAAACTAGCTCAACTTAAAGTAGACAAAGCGATGGGACCGGATGGGATACACCCTAGAATACTGAGGGAACTTGGGGACGTTCTAGCAACTCCACTGACTAACCTTTTCAATGCCTCATTGGAGTCTGGAGTGGTGCCAAAGGACTGGAGAGAGGCTCATGTGGTGCCTTTACACAAAAGCGGAAGTAAGGATGTGGTTGAAAACTACAGGCCGGTTAGTTTAACTTCGGTGGTGAGTAAATTATTGGAAACGCTGCTGAAAGAGAAAATAGTGAGGTTTCTGGAGTCCAGCGGATTACAGGATCCGAGGCAGCATGGATTCACCAGAGGCAGGTCTTGTCAGACAAATCTGATTGATTTCTTTGACTGGGTGACCAGGGAGTTGGACCGAGGGAGAGCTCTAGATGTGGTTATTTAGATTTCCGTAAAGCCTTTGACACTGTTCCTCACAGGCGACTTATAAACAAACTGAGTACCCTAGGGATCGACCCTAAAGTTACTGCTTGGGTTAGAAATTGGTTGCGTGGGAGGCGACAAAGAGTACAAGTAAATGGAGCTCACTCTGAGGAGAAGGATGTTACCAGTGGTGTGCCCCAGGGATCTGTCCTTGGTCCAATTCTTTTTAACATCTTTGTTAGTGATATAGCGGAAGGGCTGTCGGGTAAGGTTTGCCTCTTTGCGGATGATACCAAAATCTGCAATAGAGTAGACACCCAGGAAGGGGTAGATAACATGAGGAGGGATCTAGCTAAGCTTGAAGAATGGTCTAGAATTTGGCAAATGGGATTTAATGTTAAAAAATGTAAGGTCATGCATTTGGGCTGCAGCAATCCAAGGGAGCAATACAGTATAGGAGGTGAAGTACTTTTGTCCACTAAAGAAGAGCGGGACCTAGGCGTGGTTGTGTCTGATGATCTTAACGTAGCTAAACAGGTAGAAAAGGCGACAGCAAAAGCTAGAAGGATGCTTGGGTGCATACGGAGAGGAATGGCTAGCAGAAAAAAGGAGGTGATAATGCCTCTGTATAAGTCTTTGGTGAGACCTCATTTGGAGTATGGTGTGCAATTCTGGAGACCGCACCTTCAACAGGATGTGAACAGGATGGAGTCGGTACAGAGGGTTGCTACTAAAATGATTAATGGGCTTCGTTATAAAGCATATGAGGACAGACTTAAGGATCTTAATATGTACACCTTAGAGGAAAGGCGGGATAGAGGTGATATGATTGAGATGTTTAAATACCTCCGTGGCATAAATGTTCAGGGAGAGAGCCTCTTTCAATTGAAAGCAAGTTCTGCTACGAGGGGACATGGGATGAGGGTGAAGGGAGATAGATTCAGGAGTGATATGCAGAAATATTTCTTTACGGAAAGAGTAGTGGATCCATGGAATAGTCTCCCAGTGGAGGTGGTAGAGATGAGGACAGTAACTTTATTCAAAAAAGCATGGGACCAACACAGAGGATCTCTAAAGGTAAAAAGTGGACTGTTGTAGTTGTTGTTATGGAAGGACAGACTAGATAGGCCATGTGGTCTTTTTCTGTCATCATGTTTCTATGTTTCTAAAAACTGACATATTCTAATTACTAAATAGAAAATGGAGTGGAGGAGTAGCCCAGTGGTTAGAGCAGCAGCCTACTACCTGGAGAACTGGGTTCTATTTCCCACTGGCAAGTCACCTTACTCTCCACTGCCTTGGAAGAAAAGGCTGGCAATCTGCTTCATCATATCTTGCCAAGAAAACCCAGGGGATGCTGGGCCACCAGGAGTCGCATTGACTTGAAGGCACTAGAAAATATAATTCTTTTTTTCTACCTTTGATGTCAGGTCATTTTATACTTTTAATTGTTTTTGGTCCCAGTCTCTGGTGTCTGTTTTCCTCTGCCTTCTCTTACCTCTCATTTCATTGTCTCCTATTCCTTTGCAGGGCCGGCGCTACCCGGCAAGCGAGGTAAGCACAGCAGGAGGGTGGCAGCAGCAGGGGGTGCTGGTGTTAGCAGTCCCCCCTCCCTCCCTCCCTCCCTCCCTTCCTTTTTCTCTCTCTCTCCCACCCCGTGAACAGAAGATCCTGCCTGCAGGAGCAGCAAGTCCCACGGGCATGAGAGAATGGAAGATCCTTCCCGCAGGACTTGTTCTTCCTGTGGGCTGAAGAATTGCACAAGGCCGCAGCTGCAGCCCTGAATGGAAGATCCTGCCTGCAGAAGCAGAAAAGCTGCCAGCCAGATGCGCCTGCTGCAGGGCCTCAGGTAAGAATGCAAGATGGTGAGAAAGAGGGGTGAGAGTGCAAATGGGAAGTGAAAAAGGCACAGAGAGTTGGGGACAGTGGGAGAGTGGAAGGAAGTTACTGGACATGGGAATGGAAGGCTAGGGAGAGGGAGATACTGGACACGAGGGGGGCGTAAGAAGATGGAGAGCAAATGTTGGACTCGGGGTATAAAGGGAAAACGGCAGATGCTGGACAAGGGAGGAGTCACAGAAAATGCTGGACATGGGGGCATTGGCAGGCGGATGGGAGATGCTGTATGTGGAGGGGCAAAGGGAGACAGGGAAGATACTGGACGAGGGAAGTGTGCACAGGGAGAAGTAAGGAGTGGAGATTTCTGAGATGGAGTGTGGATGCTGGGCATGGAGGGTGTAGGGAGACTATGGGAAGATGCTAGGCATGGGGAATGGAACAGAAAGAAGCAAAGAGTGGAGAATTTTGAGATGGAATGGGGATGCTGGGTTTGGGGGCATTGAGAGACTATGGGAAGATGCTGGATATGGGGGGGGGATGGAGCAGAGGGAAATGGGAGATGCAGGGCATTGGGGTAATAGGGAGAGAGAGGGAGAAGACTGACACAGGTGTAAGTAAGATGAGAAAGAAATGGATAGATACTGGGCTTTGGCGTTATAGGGAGGGGATGATATGGAGCTGGGGAGATGCTTGACAAGGGATAGGAAGGGGGAGGAGGACATGGAAGATAGAGAGAGAGTGAGAGACACTGGATGGATGGGGAAGGAGAGAGAGTGAGTGAAAGACTGGGCAATAATGATTCAGGAGAGATGAGGAAAGGGAGGACTGTGGTGAGGATTGAAAAGTAGCAGGTAGATGGAGTAAAAAAGAGGAGGATTGAGAATTGGATAGTAAGAAGTAGTATTGAAATCTGAGTGGACCGAGAGGGAGAAAAATAAATGAAAAAAAGCTGAAAGGAAAAGATCAATATCCAAGATGGAAAGAAGTGAAGAAAACAAAAGAAGAGACAAGAAATGACAATTTCTTACAATACTGGATTTGAAGGAGAAATTCTAGCATCATGTGAAAAGAGTTCACAAAGGAGTTTGGGGAAAAAGAGGAGTGGGGTGTAACCAGCATTAATAATAATGAAGGAGGGTGCGCAAATCTACATGTTGCAGGGGGGTGCAGGGGGTGTCAGAAACCCTAGCATCGGCCCAGTTCATTTGCCATATCTTCTCTCTCCTCCTGTCTTCACTTACTCCCTTAGGTCAGTCTCTAACAGCGATTTCTTCTTTTCAGTTTTCCTCCAATTATTTTTCTGCGTCTCTATCCAAATTTCACTCCTCCTTCTTACCAACCACTTCTCAATTTTACTTTTATTTTTTTACTGTATTTAGCTGCAGCTTTCTATCTCTTTCCCTCACTTCAATCCTCGCAATCCCTCTCTCCCTCCTTCCCCAGCCTCTTATTTCCCAGTCTTTAATTAACTCTTTTCCTTTCTTCCCCATACCCTGCATCGCTCCTCTGTGTCCCTATCCCTATCCTCCCCATATCCATCATCTCCATTTCCTATCCCTACCCTTATCCCCGTTCCAGAACTTCCCCTATATGGCCCTATCTTTCCCCTCCCCAAAATCTCCCCTCTGTGTCGCTATCCCCTCCCCATGTCCAGCATCTCTCCTTGGTGTGCCCCTTACAAGCACTCCCAAGGTCCAGCATCTGGCCTCTATGCCCCATATCTGCCCTTTCTCCCCTATCTTCCCCAATGTGCTGTATCTACCCTTTCTCCCCATCTCCTCCATGCCCAGTATCTGCTCTTTTCCCCTATATCCCCATCTGCCCTCTTTCCCCTATCCCCCTATGCCTAGCATATGCTCTCCATCCTTTCTGTGACAACCTTCTGCCCACCGCCCCCCCCCCTCATCCCATGGCTGGCATCTGTGCTCTTCCTCCTCCTTGTGGCCATCATCTACCCTCCTTCCCCCCTGGTCAGCATCTTTCCCCTGGCCCTGTTGTCCAGCATCTCTCCCCCACCTCTTCTTATCTAGCATCTGTCCCCCTGCCCCCCTGTGTCCAGCATCTACCCTCCACCTCCAGCCCCCCTCATCCACTGATGCCATCTTCCCTTCTGCCCCCAAACTGCAACATCAATGGCAGAGCTGGCTTAAATAAGAAAATAAAGAAAACAAGCAAAAGCCTGGGGTCCCGATTCCAGTGCACTTGTCTCTGCCGGTCCTGCACCGTTCTGATGCATATTTCCACATCAGAAGGGGGTGGGACCGAAGGAGACTTACAAGCATGCTAGAATGGAGACCCTGAACCGTTGTTTGTGGGGGGGGTTTTAAGCCGCTGCTGCCATTTGTCATTGACTGGGGCGGAGGGGATGATTGATGCCGCCACACTGCAGACTTGGGAGAGACAGTGGTGACAGCAGCAGCAGGTCAAGGCAGAGTGAGGCACCCTATCTGGGCTGTTTTGCGGTCATTTTTTTGCCAGCTGAGGTGGCTGCCTCACTCTGCTGACTCTCTCTCAAAAAAAATGGCTTTTGCATGGCCGGTTTTGACTATCTGCTGGCAGCCGACCTGGCCATATAAAAATCGGCTAGGCTGGCTGAAAACTGGCCAATTGACAACCCTAGATCTTAGGTGCACACAAACCTGCTGGTTTATTTCATGTGCTTGTACCCCTGTAAGTGTAAACCCCACTCAAATCCCACTCCCAGGAAAGCCCAAGCCAGTTTAGGGGCAGCTGCTCTCCCAGCTAGATGATCTAGCTGGCCATTAGGGAAGCTGCTTTCAAGGGGTAGACTCCTTGGGTTCCTACAGCCTTCCTCTTCTCAAATAGACTTCTCTCTGAGGGAAGAAGGGAAGAAAGCATTTGACCACTAGTGAGAAGGTTTTTTTATACTTCCCTACAAAACATAGGAACAGACTCTCCCTGACCATTTAAGGATAGACAGGCCTAATCTTCATTACCTCACACTGTAGACAGGATTAAACTATAAGCAGGGACTCCAAAATCATCATCTTCTTTGTAGAAAATAGAGAAGATTTGGGTGTCATCCCACATCTCCCTTCCAGTTTGCGAAATTTCATACTATGAGTATTAGATCAACAAAAATACAAAAAGAAATTTCCAAATTACTTAAAGCAATAAAGGATTTTAAAATGTGTAAATGAGTATAGCTCAAACAAGAAAATGGAAATTTTACAATTCTTCCTTAAAATTGCAATATAACGATAGGATAATGTAACCAAACCATATCATTACAAAGTATCAAACCACATTACAGCGTTGCCAAGTTATCATTTCTAGGAATAAGCTTTTTTGCCAGGTCCCATAATGCATCAGATTGATATTGTCAGAAATCTCATTCCTGGAATTGGATAACTTGGCAACTCTAACATTAATATTAAGCTATTGATGCAGTTTAGGCATAGGATTATGCCAAACCCAGTAGAATGTAGATTCAGCAAAGAAAACAAATATCACTTCTAAAGTTAAAGAGGTGTACTTTGTTAAGCATTCATTTCAGTGCCTAATAAAAGCTGGGCAGTGCATTTAGTTAAAGTCACTGATTAAATCAGGACACTCAAGGCCAGTCCAAGTCAGTTCATTCTTGTACTTGGCATCTATGGAACAAACCGAGAGAAAAGTCCCTTCAGGGCTATAGAAGACTTTCCTGCTCCTCTTCCTAGGATGGCCCTGTCGTTTCTCCCAAACCAGAATGGATGAGGCTTTATTGGGATTAGCCTGCTACTACTACTACTATTACTATTACTGATCATTTGTATAGTGCTACAAGGTATACAGTCCCTGCTCATCAGAGCTTACAATCTAGTCAAGACAGATAACACAATAGCTGGGGACAAGGATATGTCTAGGGGAATGATAAGGAAGCACATATAGTTGTGGTCAACATTATTGGCATCCTTGCAGTTCCACCCCTTAATGTCCAATATCTCCTAAAAAAAATGGCCAGTGAAATGGCTTTGGACTATATATGCACACATATTTGACACATATAAGAATCAAGTAAAACAAGACCAATTAAAAAAGGATATAGTATAAAAACTGGGACATTGCCAGGACATGATTATTCCATCTATCAAGGGTAATAAATATTAAATTTCTAACACCTATATTTTGTCGGAACTAGCACCTTGAAGATACCAACATCTTCTCGTGGTTCAATGTTCCTTTTTACTCTTTATATAGGGACGCAACCCTTAGCAATCCCTAAGGGGTATATAAACCCCTCGGGTCAACCAACCGGTGAAAAGTCAGTCTACCTTAGAAATTAATCACAATATTATTTTCACTTAGCTGATATTGTGATTAATTTCTAAGATAGATTGATTTTTCACCGGTTGGTTGATCCGAGGGGGTTATATACCCCTTAGGGATTGGTAAGGGCTGCATCCCTGTATAAAGAATAAAAAGGAACATTGAACTGCGAGAAGATGTTGGTATCTTCAAGGTGCTAGTTCCGACAAAAAATAGGTGTTAGAAAGTTAATATTTATTACCGTTGATAGATGGAATAATATATGTGGGGAATTCAATTAAGTTAAATTGTTTAGATAGGACATGATTATTGGCACCATTATAAACAATTCAAATCAGTATGAACAAAAGAACCACATTCCCATTGCAGTAAAATTAGATGCACCTGTGATCAATTGCCAGTACTCACATGATTTGTATCAACCAATGAATGATGGCTCTAATGTTTAAAATGGCCATATTCACTCTCTGTTCCATTTTCACAATGGTGAAGACAAGAGAACTGCCTGAGACCATCAGATAAGCCATTATTACCATACATCAAATTTCAGAGGGGTACAAGGCCATCTCCAAAGACCTTGAGATTCCTGTATCTACAGTTCACAATGTTATTAAGAAGTTTTCTGCTCATGGAACTGTCAAGAACCTCCCAGGACATGGTACTAAGAGGAAAATGAATCCAAGAAGTTTTCAAAAGTTAGTGCGAACTGTTGGAAAAACATCATGGACAACATCCAAGGAGCTTAAGGCTGACCTGGAGCACGCTGGAGTGGTGGTTTCAACTTGCATCATACGCTGCACACTAAGCAAAGAAGGTCTTCATGGGCGAAGGCCAAGGAGGACCCCCTGCTCAAAGACAGACGTAAAAAGGCACGTCTGATCTTTGCCCAAACCCACCTTGAGAAATCACAATCCTTCTGGGAAAATGTTCTGTGGAATAATAAAGCCAAACTTGAGTTCTTTGGCAAGGCAAACCAGCAAGACATTTACAGGCAAAGAAATGAAGCTTATAAGGAAAATAAAACCACCCTTCCTACAGTTAAATATGGTAGAGGCTCCATAATGTTGTGAGGCCGTTTTGCTGCCTTAGGAAAGGAGGCCTGGAACTTATTAAAGGAATCATGAAGTCAGAGGACTACCAAGGTATTTTGGAGTGAAATGTGCTACCTAGTTTCAGAAAGCTAGTCTGGGTCGAAGGTCATGTGTCCTCCAGCAGGACAGTGACCCAAAAAATACATCCAAAAGTACAAAAGAATGATTGAAAAGGAAAAAATGGACTGTTTTAAACTGGCCAGCAATGAGTCCTGATCTCAGTTCAATCGAGAACCTTTGGGAAAGAGTTGAAATCTGCCATTGCTAAAAGGAACATAAGAACATAAGGAATCCTTGAAACATTCATGAGCCGAAACAAATCGCAGTTGAAGAGTGGGAGAAACTGCCAGTAGACAGATGTATGAAACATAGATGGCTACAAGAAACGTTTGGAGGCTGTCATCACTGCCAAGGATTGCACAACCAAATATTAGTGAAGGGTGCCATTAATCCCGTCCAGATCATATTTTGTTTTTTTCTCAGAAATTGCTACATCTGAGTTACACAGACATCTTTTTTTTGTTGTATAACTTTGAACATACTATTAAATATTATGATGACATACAGTTGGAATATTTCCAATTATTTCTCAAGTTATTGTACACAACACACCTAAAATGCAAGGGTGCCAATAATGTTGACCTCAACTGTAGTTGGAGAGCAGGAGGCTAAGTGGATCAGGATCCAAAAGGGGGACTCAAAAAGGTGAGTTTTCAGCTTGGATTTGGAAAGGGCCAGAGATGCAGCCTGACATACAGACTCAGGTAATTTGTTCCAGGTTTAAGGAACAGCAAGGTAGAAGGATCAAAGTCTGGAGTTGGCAGTAGATAGAAGCGATCTGCCAGAAGAGCAGAGTTCCAGAAGAGGGGTGTAGAGAGAGATTAGAGAGAAAAGGTAATGAAAAGCAGCAGAATGAGTACACTTATAGGTCAGTAGAAAAAGTTTGAACTGGATATGGAAACGGATAGGGAGCCAATGAAGCAAATTGAGAAGAGGGATTTTATGAGAAAAAAGAGGCTGGCAGAAGATTAGCTGTGCAGCTGAATTTTGAACAGGTTGAAGGGGAAATTCAAAGGGAGACTAGCAAAAGCGGATAAGTGTCTTAGCAGAGTATTCAGAAAGGAAGAGGTGAATTTTGCTGATGTTACAGAGAAAGAAATCAAAGATGCCAAACAAGAGAGAAGGAACCCTCAAAATACGAAGCGTTTTTGATAGAGAAAGAAACGACAAGTTTTAGCTATTATTTGGATGTGTGTGGAGAAGGAGAGGGAGAAGTTAAAGACTAACCCAAGGTTGCAAACTGAAGAAATGGAGTAGAGTGTTATCTACAGAGACAGAAAAAGGAGGAAGGAGGGAGGTAGGTTTACAGATAAAAAGCTAAGTTTTGACCATGTTCAATTTCAAATGGCGGTTAGCCATCCAGGCAGCAATGTCAGACAGGCATGCAAAGATATGGGCCTGGATTGCCGGAGAGATTTCAGGTGTAGAGAAGTAGATCTGAGAGTCATCAGCGTAAGGATGGTACTGAAAATTATGGGAAGAGATGAGTGCACCAAGGGACTGGGTATATAGAGAGAAGAGGAGTGGACCCAAGACAGACCCTTGGGGTACACCGACTAAGAGTGGGATAGCAGTAGAGGAGAATCCACCAGAACAAACACTAAAAGTGTGGTGGGAGAGATAAGAAGAGAACCAGGATAGCATTCTGCATCCAAGCTGACCTTTACTACTGGGTGATTCTTCAGAGAAATCCCTGTACACAGGGTCTTTGTAGAGCTGGTGTGTTAGCTCCTCATATACCCACTGGTATAAGTTGGTCTTGATGAATTGTATCAAGTTATTTGGCAAGAGTATTGGTAGTTGTGCTCCACTCCAACAAACTGTCTCACTCTTCTCTCCTCTTGGGAGAGCAGATACAAATGTTTCTTTCCTTCCTCACTAGAATCATACCACAATCAGTTCATCAGCTGCATAAATTCCTTCAATATAGTTGTAACGTAGTAAGGGTCCTCAGCAGCAGGGGCTGCTCTACCATGAGGCGAACTGAGGTGGTGGCCTCAGGCGGCAGTTTGCAAGAGGCGGTGTTTTGAGGACTTTCCCGCTAGTCTGACTCTGCTGACAAATCAGTGCAGTGGGAATCAAAGAGGAGGAGCCGGGCTCGTGCTTTTCATGTGCTGCCACCTGCCTGGCTCTCCTCTTTGATTGCCACTGCACTGTGAGTGTGATTGCCGCACTCACCGGCCGGTTCATCAACTTACCCCATCATCGAGTAGCTGCTCTAAGCCTGCTGCCTGGTGTCGCTGTGTGCTGCCGTTTCTACCTGGTAAGTGAATAGGGTGAGAGGGAGGGCAGCTGCAGCATTCACCGTAAAAAAAAAATATAAAAAGAAGTCTTCCAGCATCTATCTTCCTTCTCTCCCTCCCCTGTTGAGAGGGAGCTGAGCATGCCCACAGGACTTTTGTTCCTGCAGGCAGGCTCAGTTTTGTGTCGATGGGGGGGGGGGGGGGGCACACTGTGCAGTGCAGCAGTCATTGGCATAAAAATTTTTAAAAATGTTTCCCAGACCAGGTGCCTTCCTTTGCTTCTCCTCCTCCCCCCCCCCCCTCCTGTCCTGCAGGCAGGCTCAGCTTTCTGTCGAGGGGGGTGGGAGCACTCTGTGCAGCAGTCACCACCAGGTCATTAAAATAAAAAAAAGTCTTCTGGCTCCTCCCCTCCCTCCCCCCCCCACTGGAGTTTTGAGGAACCCCCACCCACTGCTCCTGGGGGAGGGCCGTTTCATTCCTCGCCTCAGGCAGCAGATCGCCTTGAGCCGCCCCTGCTCATAGCACTTTCAATGGAGGACCTCTTTATACTGCAATGCCTCAGACTCCTGCTAAACAGATTCCTGGCAACTGATGCAATGTTCCCAGTAGCCAGGCAGGGACATGTTATGGGAAAACCAACCCACTAGTCTGTAACTATACTCATGTAGTCATCCATCTTGCACATTATGGGTACGTCTGAGTCAGGATCAACTGCAGGCATGGTGGGTTTAGTACTGATGTCAGCAGAATGGGCACATACTATAGTAGCAGGCAGGGGGATAGCATCTTCATTCTCAGTCAGGTCAGGCTTGTAGGCCATGTCACAATGTGAGACTCCTCGCTAACTGCAGGGAGCCATGCACATGCTTCCCCCTGCAGTTAGCACAGCACAACTGCACAGTACCATGAAGACTGGGCCACATGTGCAAATAAAGCCAGCCAGTAAGGTTCATGCAGACTGGAAGTGTGTGTCAGAGCAGGATGGAAGCGATAGGTCTTGCATGGCAGGAACCATGACACAGTGCTGGAGAATTTGGATAAGAGCTACATTGCAGTGTCAATGCACATGCCACCACTGGCCCTGGAGAGGGGCGGCCCTAGCGGCAATGGCAACCCCTGGAACATTGGTGCTGTAGGTGACTGCCTAGCTCCTGGCCCTCTAACACATGCACTCAAGGGACTGACAGGATGTGGCATATTGGCTGCTTTGTTGGATAAGAGGAAAGAAAGAGGGGTTTGTGTTTAGCTCATGCCTTTTTAGTGCCATCTCAAAGTGAGTTATGGAGATAAGGAAGATAGATTCCTGGGGGAGGGAGAGTTGAATTCACATCCCATTGATGCAGAGATGCTAAGGGGAGAACAAGTGGAGATTTTGACCCCACCTCAAACCCAGTTTATGCCTCATCCCATTCTTCCCATACAGTTCCCCACTCCACCTGTGCAGCATTGCAACTGGGAAGAGCTACAAATCTCACTGCTGACACTTTTTGCCTATTAAGAAATGTTGCAATGAGATCCAAAGTTGCTTATTGTGACTTGCAGGCAGAGAAAAACGAAGTGATTGAATCCCGAGTCTCCCGCATTCCTCAAGGGTTTCTTGATTTTGCATGGGAGCTGGCCCTCCGAAGCTGGAGTCTCCAGCTCAGTGGGGGAGACTTGGCAGGACTGCTGATGTTCCTTGTGGCTTGGGGCAGTCATTTAACTCTCCACTGCCTCAGGTACAATTTAGATTGTGAGCTCTTTTAGAAAAAGGGAATACCTATTGTACCTGAATGAAACTCACCTTGAGATACTACTGGAAAGGCACGAGCGAATTCAAATAAAGAAACAGTAGCTAATCTGGCCGCCCTAGGGTATGTCCACATAAGCTTAGGCGCCTATGCCAGGGATGGGCAAACTACAGCCCGTGGGCCGTATACGGCCCGGCAGACCTTTTAATCCGGCCCCTCCCAACATTCATAAGCCTTTATGGACGGCATGGTAGTGGCTGGGCCGGCCAGCAGCTAGTGGGGGGGGCGGGGCCTAGATGTACCGCGAGGTTTTCTTGCTGGGGCGCGCTTCAAGGATTCTCTGGCCTAACCTGTACCTTGTATTGGACAGCACTGTAATCCGCAGCCTCAGGCTAGGCCTCCGCCTCCTTCTCCACCTCCAATTGCCGGGTGCTCCCTCCCAGGTCGTTAGCGGTGCGCACACCCGTAGCGCCACGATCTTTTTCTCCTCTCGTTTTCGGGCTGGTATCGACAAGACTACAGGGATATTTCACTGCTCTTTCAAGCCCGGTTACCAGCAGGAAACACTGGGGATCTAAGTAGGCCCGGGCCGAAAAGCGGTCCTCCTCGTTTCGGCTGACCAGCAAGCGTTAGAACTATCTTCGGTGGAGACTAAAGACGTGGAAGGGTGCATGGTGCCTAAATTCCTGAAAACGTTTTTTACATAGACACTGACCGGGGGGGGGGGGGCTGGGGGCTGGGGAGAATAGTACATCAGAAACGTAATGATTTCCTCAGAACAAAGGAAGTCATCATTCTTTTCAGGTACGATTTTATTTATTTAAGCGTATTGCTTGCTGGAAGCAAAAAAAAGAAGCTTTCAAGGCGAGATACAATATAAACTTACAGTAGGGGGGATTATTATTTTTTTAGTTTTCTTAGTAAAAAGCTAGCTATATTAAGGTTTTTTTTGGGGGGGGGGATAGGGAGGTTACATTTTGGGGTTTATGTACTAAACCACGTTAAAATCAGATGAAGGTACATGCACGGGGAATTCTTTAAGGCCTGCAAGTTTTCGCCGGGCTATTGCACCCTGCTCCAACCTGCTGAGGTCTATAAAAGGTTTCTTCACGCTGTTAATTTTTGTTAAGTGTTGTGAAGTGAAGGAAGAAAGCTAGGTGTGTGATGTCTATTGTAATTTGATTATTTATGTTTTTATTGGGGTATTTGGTGTTCCTTTGTTTCTCTGTATGTCTTAAAATGTGAGGGACTTGTGTATCCGGGTGTGCCTAGGAAGAGGATGGTGAGTGGGTATGAGAGGATTATGCTAGAGTTGAGAGAGTCTAGGGTTGGTAGTGAAAAAGAGGAGCTGGAGAATAGGGGCAGCAGCATGCAAGTGGAGGGGAAAAACAACAGAAGGAGGGAAGGTAGTGGAGATAGACAGGGGGAAGATAAACAGAAAAGAATGTGTGGAAGCAATGAGAAAGCAGAGGAGGAAAACAATGAGAACAATACAGGAGAAGTAGGTAGTGGGAAGGAGTCTCAACCAGTGACCTTGACGGAAGGAACATCAAAGGCAGGTCCTAGCTCCCAGGAGGCCAGTCGGCGTGTTCGTGCAGTGGGCTTTACATTCCAGGAGGATGAGATGCTTTTGCAGGGAGTAATACGAAGCGAAGATGCTCTCCTCGAATCCCTAGCAAACCACGTATACACAAATCTCTCGGACCTTGAGCTGCTGACAAACCTCTGGAACATGGGGATCGAGGCTACCTCAAAACCCACCTGGAGTCACCCTAAGAGCTCAACCTTAACCAAGTCTGAACCTTGGTGCTCTGCAACCCTACGAGATCTCAAGAAAGACCTGAGAAAGCAAGAATGAAAATGGAGAAAACACAAAACCGAGGAGCGCAAAAAGGCTTACCTCAACCTCCTGTCAACATACAAGAATGAGGTCAACCAAGCAAAGAAAACACACCACACAAGCACACTCAATAAGGCCCTCAACAGGCCTAGGGAGCTTTTCGCTCTCGTCAAATCTCTCACCAAGGCTCCGCAAGAAACCAACCCTAGTGGTTCCATAACAGCCCAATGGCTAGCGGATCATTATGCCAGCAAGCTCAATCCCACAGCACCTGCCCTCCCCACTCCAAAACTGGACTCAGCCAACTCCCTTCAAGTAATCAACACCCGGGGAAGTCCTGACAAGGGCGGAAAATGGTCAACCTTCCAGAGAGTGGATGACCAGCAGATAAAAGACATCATCACCAACCTAAGAACCACTACCTCCCCTCTTGATCCCTGTCCAGCCTCCTGGATCAAGGCAACCAAAGACGAAATAGCGCAGCACATCTCCCACATAGTGAACCTTTCACTACAACAAGGCCTCATGCCATCACTTCTCAAGAAGTCTCTTATACGTCCCATCTTGAAAAACAAAGCGCTCAACAAGGACGACCCTACCTCTTACCGCCCTATCTCAAGCATACCCTTCCTCACCAAGATCATTGAAAAGGCAGTACAGCGGCAGCTGCAAAACCACATTGATGACACAAACGCCCTTGATGTACATCAATACGGGTTTCGGCAACATCACGGCGTAGAAACCCTCCTGTTAGCCTTAATGGACAAACTACTCAAGGGTCTGGAAAACAAGAGCAAGATGTACATGCTTATATTCATAGACATCTCAGCAGCCTTCGACTCAGTGCATCACCCCACACTTTTAGAACGACTCGAGTCCATAGGTATCTCAGGAGCTCCACTAAAATGGTTCTCCTCCTATATAACAAACAGAATGCAGCAGGTCAACTTCAACAATGTCAAAGCAACCCCCTTCCCGCAGACCCAAGGCATTCCACAGGGCTCCGCCCTCTCCTCCCTCCTTTTTAACTTATACCTTCAACCAGTATGCAATATTTTCCAGGGTCATGACATCAACTACCATATCTACGCAGATGACCTAATGCTCTATACACAACTAGATGTAAATAACCCAAACCTCAACAAGCTAGAAAATTGCCTACACGAACTTCAAGTCTGGCTCCAACGCAACAATATGTCCATAAACCACAAGAAAACAGAAGCAATGTGTATCTCCAGGAAACCGGGATTCGAGCCCCCCACAATGATCACCATGAACAGTAATAACTACAACATCAAAACAGAGATAAAATATTTGGGAGTGATGCTTGACAGCAACCTGCATATGGACAAGCACCTTCGAATTACCAATCGGGCTATTTTCCACAAATTAAGAGTCTTGCAGCACCTACGTAGCAACCTCGATCATACTGACTTTAGATGTCGCTCAAGCCCTCATCATCCCACATTTGGACTATTGCAATGCCATACTGCAAGGCCTGCCAAGAAAAACAACAAATATTCTACAAATGGCACAAAACGTAGCGGCCCGAATCATTATGCAAAAAGGACTCTCAGACCACATTACGCCCACACTAATTGAGCTTCACTGGCTCCCAATCACGGCCCGCATTCAATACAAAATCATAGTCACGACTTTCAAACTCATCCATGACATAGCGCCCTCACACCTCAACAGCTTAATATCCAATCTACCCAACAACAGAAGTAGACGAACACCGAACCTAAATACCCTCAGTATCCCGAAGTGCTTCACAAAGGTTAATGCATGCACCAGCAACAGAGCTTTCTCATTTATAGCTCCGGCACTCTGGAACCGGTTGCCAAGTGATCTACGTGAAGTCTGCGATCTGAAAGACTTTTGAAAACAACTTAAGACGCGCCTCTTCCAATCACATTTCAACTTAACCTCATGAAATGCACCAATGCCATGAAATGCACCCAGCCCTATGTAAATATGTATATAAGGATCCTTCGTATAAATTGTAAATATGTTTTTTAAGTACCCTGTATGTAGCTGCGATATTCAATCAACTGTAAATCCTGTAACCCCATGCTTGCTGTGCAATATCTCCCCTCCCTAATCGAAATGTACATACTCTAATTACTGGCCGGTACAGCCAACTCTCCCATGTATAGTAACCGCTGCTGATCACTGGAAGCAGCGGGATACAAATGTACGTTAAATAAATAAAAATAAATAAATAAATAATAGATAACTACAGTGGCCTCTATGGGAAGGAATCATTGAATGCCTCCAGAGCAGCAAAGAACAAAATCTGGAGAGAGATTGCAACAGCAGTCAGTAGTGTGGGAGTTTCTCATAGAAACATTGAGCAGTGTAGGCGCCGATACTATGTCATTATGCCTCACTTAAAGATGACTGTTTTCCAAACCTCCGGGGGATGGCACAGAAGATTCTGGCCTTGTTTGGCTCGACCTACGTGTGTGAGCAGACGTTCAGCGTCATGAACATCAATAAATCCCGTCACAGATCCCAGTTAACTGACCAACACCTCAGATCTATTCTGCGAATTGCAACAACAAAGCTATCTCCTGACTTTGATGCCTTAACAAAAAAGGGAGACCAACAGCACTGTTCCCACTAAAATTGAAGGTACTATTTTATGAAAGAAATACATTGCATAAAAGTTTTGTAAAATAACTCTTTTTATGCTTTTCTACCTTAAATTAATCTAAACATTTAGGGGCATGTTTACTAACAGGCCGGTAAAGTGCGGGTCGCGGTAGAGTGAGTGTGCCGTATAAGGAGTGGGCGTTCCGTCCTGAAGAAGAAAAGCCGTGATTGACAGATGCGCTAAGGTGCGCGGCGCCCGTGTGCGCTCCGCACCTTACCGCAAATGAGAGCCGAACGGGAGGCATATGTGTCGCGCTGATCAAACAGAAGGACAGAGCCACAGCACAATGGTTGAAGCACTGACCAATGGTGCAGGGAGCAGGGGTTCGAAACCACACAATGCGCAATGGCTTGCTGAGGTGTTAGTTTATGAGGCAGAGGAATACTGGGCCAAATAAAGCAGTCCGCTGAGTTTTGTTTTGGCTCACATCAAAACTGGATGGGATAAGGAGGCGCGCTGATGTTTTTATGCGACATTTGAATACTGGGCGGCATAAAGCGTCGCGCTGATGTTATCTGGCGGCATATTACTACTGGGCGGCAGAAGGCGGTGCGCCGGTTACGGCGGCAATCGCATAATGGAAGGTATAAGTGGGGCGCTGATGTGCAAACAGAAACACAGAGCCACAGCACAATGGTTATAGCTCCCACCAATGCTGCAGGGATCAGGGGTTCATTCCCCACAGTGACTAATGCAGACTGCTGTTTGCTGTGTAATGTTAGGAGGCTGATATATAATGGGTGGCATAAGGCGGTGGTATGCTGGGCAGAGAGCGTTGCGCTACTGTTTTCTGAGTCATGTCAATACTGAAAGGCATAAGCGACGTGCTGATGTGCAAATCAGAGAGCAAAGCTGCAGCACAATGGTTACCACACCAACCAATGCTGCAGGGATCAGGGGTACGATACCCAACAGTGCAAAATGAAGATAGCTGGCTGAGGCAGTAGCTGTTAGGGGTAATATTGTTTTAGGAGTACCGTATTGTATATATGTAGAATCATAACTGATAGCAAATACACTCGCAAAGCAGTGTAACAGAACGTCGCCCATAGGTTAATGCAGAGGGCACATGTGAAAATGCAATGTCCGCCATGGCACCCTACAATGTTGGTGAAAGTGTAGCCAAGTGTGCTATATGAGGCAGGGTAAGGTGAGAGCACTGTCCCAGATGGCAGCAGTGTGCATTGTAACGTATGGGAAATGTAAGTCGGTGTGTTGACCAAGGTCTGCCATACCTGATTTGGCAGGGAGGGGCTGCAGACAGGGGCAGGCGACTGATATGAACAGGGGATTAGAGTGTATCTTATCTTGTAAACTGCCCTATTCCCGTTGGAGTACTACAGCTCCATTAAACTCATGCTCTGGGGAAGAAGCCAATACTCCTCTGTTGTGAATGCTGACAACTTGTGCAGATAGTGAATGATGGAGGGGTGATCATGGTTTGAATGTTCCAGTGAATAAGGTTGGCAGAGGTATGTCAACTGTCTGTGTGCAACTGTACAGCAATCTGTGATGCTGTCTCAAAAGAACTACCCCCTTGTGCCAGATATTAATGCACCTTTTATGGTGTTTCAGAAGGCACACACGTTGCTAGGAAATGAAAACCTCATTCTCCACAAAGGCCATGTGGAAAGGCTGTCAACTCCCAAGACACTATTGTATGTAACCCATAAGCTGTGTCAATCAAAGGCATGGCAAAAGATGCCCCAAGGATGTAGAGATGAACCCAGAAACGTAACCCACTAGCACTAACATCCCTCAGTTGGAATGGCAAAGGAGGTATGTGGCAAACCCACACGTAACACAAGCACTGCACAGAGCTAAAACACAAAAACAATACAAAAGTAAAAGAGGGATGAAGATCAGTTGCTGAACTGCAGAAATCATCCCCAACCCATGTGGCACCCATTAAAATGGACAACCCAGTTGAGGGTACAATATGCTCACAGCACACATCAGTACATATATGACCCTCAAACAAATGTTAAACACCTTTTATGGAAAAGCATACAAATATAAGACACCACAGAGGAAGCACACTAATGACCACTACCACAAATCACAATGGCTAAACCGGCATGCCACACCAACAATGTGAGCTCCTTAGCAAAGACTGCAGAAAGAAAGAGTGCAGTCCATTAAACAAACCGCCTGCTGACTGTCAGGACAAGCAAACACCAAAAAGTAAGCATGATGAAATGCACATGCAGAGCTGCTAATTACTCATACAATTGCAGTCTGTATTTGTGATGTGGTGCACATGTGCACACACAATGAAATGTTCTGCAGTGGATACAGCATGCAAAAGAGGGGAAAAATATACCACAAGGGCAACAGAGGACGGTATGTGGATCATGTTAATAATTTGGATCAGGACATGAGAAAGTTCCACATGTAATCAGGTGTAACACACAACACCTGAATCACAGAAAACCAAAACCCCCTGCTGTGTTGCCATGTAAACACCCTAAAGTGGGACACCTCTGAAACGAAATAATATGTGATGGCTAAGCAGCACACAGGATGCACCTTGACGTACAGTGAGGAGAGAGAAGGGTGTATGTAGAGGTGAGGAACCTGCTGTTACCTCATGGTACAGTCAGCAGATTAGAAAACAAAGGATATAGCACATGTGCTAATCAAAACAAAAAAATACAGAGTAGAAACACATGACTGTAGCCACTCCCAGAACAGTAACACACTGAGCACACTGAGCCAAGCATACTAAGCACACTGTGTGGCAACCGTGAATACCCAGTGAGGTTACATGTGTCTGCCAGATACACAGCTGTCACTGTACAAGGATGCGAGCACAGGTGGCACATGTACATGTGTGGCAAATGGCCCCAGACAAGTGTTAATGTGATCAAAGAGAGAAGGACTAACCTACTGTTAACAAAATGGCCTTGGACCCAAGCAAACACTGATCAATTCCCACTAGCACCCCATGTGGCCTAGGTCAAGTCATGTAACCCCTCATTACCGTGGAACAAAGACCAGTTAATCCTCATCCAATGATATTGACAAAATAAACAATGCAGTCCCTGGGTCACAAAGACGCAGGACTGAGAAACAGGCAATGCAATGTGTGCCTTTGTATCACCCTGCTCAATCACCAAAAGAGCCACATGTATGTGGAATAAATATCTTTATTTGGTATACACATCACAAATAGTGTAGTCAGTGCCATCATAATATGAAGGTGAGTGCATCTCTGATGGAATATTGAAACCCCTCTAATAGGGCATAAATCTAACTCACACAGAAAAGTTAATTCATCCACCACAAATGAAGAGCATGAGATATAATGTGCAGCCACTGCATACAATGCACTGGGCAGCAGACCCCCAGCCCCTACCTGATTCTGCATGCTGCAAAGGTGTAATGCACATATGAGTGCATGTAGAGAGTTGGCGCTGCATATTGAGGACACAACACACATCATGTGTCCCTCAAACCATATCCATCTTGCAACACAGGAGACAACCAAACCAAAAAAGCCTATGTTGAGAAAATGTTTTATTGTGAAAATCACGCTGGGAAAGTAATGTGTGTGGTCTCACATAATGTCTGAGCTAGGAATCAAAGCTGCAACAATGTAGACACAAACTCTCCTCAAAATCACAATGAGTATATGCAACAGGTAGGACAGGCACATGAACACAAACAAAATACAAACTCAACTACCTTCCCATACCTATACATATACCACCATGAAGGAGGTGGCCCTGCAACCTTTTCAGAGTAGACAGTGTTTGGCCACATATAACATAATACATGGAATGCACAATTGACGAAGTGCAACGGTGACCCACATTGCCACACTGCAAACATCATGTCGCAATGTGAGTGTCCCTACCACAGGGCATAGCCTGGACTGTGCACATGGGAAATGCAAGTTGTTGACATACATGCAGACTGTCACGTCTGCACATCCAACAAACACAATAAGCAGCATCTGAACAAGGAAATGAGGGCCAAACATCCTATACGGAGCCACAAAGAAGTCTGAGGTCCACATGTTTTGTCTCACAAACATAGTCCGTCATATGCAAAAGCACCATCCACAGTGCAACATGAGACAGTGATGCCACACATGCACGTAAACACCCTTGTCACATTGACCACATTAATTAAAGATGGTCGTGTGTCCAAAATCATTGTTGAGGTAACACTTGTAGCATGTGCATGTGGAAAGCAGGTGGACATACACAATAGGAGTGCTCCATCGTTGGCTGTATGGCGCAAACATGGGTGTATGCTTGATTAGGAAGAAAAAGATGAGGGTATCCTGGGTGGCATGTCACACCCAGGGCCAAAACTTAACAATACTAAAACTGTGTTCGAATGGATCAGCTGCACTATCCATGTCATTTGCTGCTGCACACGGGGGGAACACTGCCAAAAGTAACAATACTATGTGCAATCCAACAGGTGAGGTTAATAGTGTTCCACCAAATATGGCTAGGAATAGTCAAGCGTGACATGTCAACATTCCACTGTCTTTGAAAGTTCATGTGTGTTCTCAACAATGAGCAGGACTCCCTGCAGAAACATCACACAAACAGTGCAGAGAACACCTCTGTAATGGAGAATTAAGTAGCTTAATAGTAATACTGTCCATCGCAGTCATATGTCTCACTCGCAGAGGTAAAACATCCAATGGGCCACTTTCTGGTGTAAAATGTCTATGGTGTTGTTTCTTCAAAAGGTGGGTGATGGTGACACCAGATGCACTGTAATAGATGTGTCCGGTATGTACTCAGCCCTGTGTCATGAGAGGATACGTATGTTCTTGTTAGCCACCTATGAAAAACACCACACAATGCACACCGTTACACCTTTGCAAATGCACAAGAAAGGTATGTGAAACCACACAGTACATTACTCAACAAAACATTGGTGATGACATCATTAATCCGAAACACACACATGGGTAAAACATGGGTATGGTCATGTCCATGCTCGTGTCACACAGGTGTGTCACAGCTACACACGACATGCATCTGTTTATGTGCACATAGAGGAAACATTATATGCATATAAGACAATTATGATTCATCAACAGGTAAACATAGATACAAATCTGCAATTAACAAATGTGCAACTTACCTTGTGTGTGCATCAGGTGTATGTCAGCAATCCCATGAACCACTACACAGCAATAAGAGGTGACAGTGAAGGCAGAGAATCTCAGCAGTCCGTGTACAAACAAAAGGTCAAGCCGCTGCTGATGCATGTCCACATTATGGTCATATCTGAAAATAAATAAAGGTGAACATCAGTGGTGACTCAGAACACAAGACACATTTTGTCGCACACCACACAACACATGTTGATAATACGCATAAGGTAAACAGCACTACGGAACACATACCACAGTCACAACTGCCCCCCAGGTGCACAGTCCCCTCACAGTACATGATAATGTACTATGCCTGAAGAGTGTCTCATCACACAGGCAACCTGTAATCACCCACACACAAAGTATGCATAATTCTGCATTCCAGCTGCAACACATGGCCTGTATGTGTCCAAGTGGACCTTTAGACATATAAAGGCCCCGTGAACCGGCAATAATACCCTGTTGTTGGCTTATGGTACAATGTTGGGGTAGGGAGCAAGTGCAGGCAAACCAAATACAAACCTTAAATACACACACATGCAGATATGCTGTAACTGTCACATATACAGTGTGGCACAGGACATGCTGAACACAAACACATGGGGATATGTGTGACAACAGCAAGGGATGGGTGATGGAGCCTGAAGTGAAACACAAAACAACACACCATCTGCCCAATATGATGGAGCAATGAAGATATGTTTTCCACATGACCCCAGGCACACACAATCTCCCTGTACATCCACCTACCCCAACGCAAAGCATATTGGGTGATGTTCAGTCACATGCCAATCCAACACATCAACAGCATCTGAATAAACTATGTCCTGTGCATTGGGAAACACAACAGTAACAAACATGTCATGTTCTACAAGAGTATCACACACTGCACCTTCCTGTCCACAACTCTCATACCCCACACCATCACCTAATGTCTGACTGCTCCCTATCACAATGTATAGATCTCTCACATGTGAGAGGCAGCACAGAGTTGTAGGAGGCTATCCTCAGGTGTCCATAATCAATCCTGTCCCCATCGTACCTCTGTGTTGTTGTACAGAATGATCAACAGACATGTCAGAAACCACCATGTTTGCACCTCATCACAAAGTACAGACGAGTCACACAGATCCACTATATTGGCAACAATGCCCCCTATCTTTGTGTAGGGGTGTGTCAATGTTGAATGCAAAGTCGCTTACTCTTCTGGAAAACACATATGGAATATGCACGAGTGTCTCATGTATGCAGGGACCAAATACATATCCTGGTGTGTAGATGTCATACCTTGAATCATAGTGACAGCTATTTGCTGATGATCTCCACAGATAGCTGTCAATGTGTGCGTCATGTCATTAAAACACCAATGGCATGTATATTTTTTACGCAAACCATGATGGCTGCATGCCATCACACTGTGTGTCATTGAGAATGTCAACGCATGGATAGCCAATATGTGTACCTCAGAGAAACAACTCTCACATATGTCTGGTTTTCCTTGCCAACATAATCCTCCCCTTCCCTGTCCGACTATCTATGCAATCTATGTAATGTGGACTGTACTATCCTACACTGCTCACATACCCAGCCTGTAGCTGAGGCATGATGGCATATGTTGAGAATTTATCAGCAAGATATGCCATGTACTCCCTGAGAATTCTGCACAACCATAAGCCACCAACACATTCTGTGCTCATCCTGCCCACTGTAACGCACCCCTCGCTGATATGGGGTAGGTTATCCTCTGTATCTGTGTACATATGTAGCACTGTACCTAAGGTCAATTCGCCTACATGTAAATGTGGCAATACTACCTCTCTGGCTGGACAATGCTCAGATCCCCATCCTATAACATGTCCATGTCATGGCTTTCTGGTGCAGTATACATTCCGACACACTGTAGGGTGACATTAACACCCTACACATAGATACCCTAATATCCGCAGAAACTACTACTAAGCATCTGTCCTGTGATATGTATGTCCTGATACGGCCATAATAACAAAGCAACACATAGCCAGCTGACAGGAGTGTAAGAACCAAATGTACACCCCAAAGGTGAAACATATAAATTCAACCCACTGGACTAATGTCCCCAAACGTGGACTGGTCTCACACTGTGAACATCTCACCATATGGCTAACACTGTTATCCACCCATATCATCACAAAACATCATTTGTGCTCAACAACAACAACAGGTGCTAACACAGGCAGCCACTAACTGTAATTTTAACCTTTAAAATCACACACAGCCGTATGAGCAACCACCCACATCATCTGGCACCAAATGCTGTTGTGTACTGGCCACATTGTTTGTGCCTCACACATGCCTATATGTGAGTTGTGAATTAGCACTAAAATACTAATGTGGTGTCGCATACAAATCATATCCTGACATAAACTGTAACTGCTGTAAGCATAACACACATAGGATTAAAAAGCTGTGTGGGTAGGTAATACGCACATGAGAAGATCTCTCCAATCAACCTCCGTCTGACTGCTGTGCCATCCTGTGTGTCACCACTGGCACGTACAGGGGGGCACATTGGATCTTGCTCCAGATCCTCATTAATCTCTGCAGGGATATTGTGCCTGAGAGCAATGTTGTGCAGGATGCAACAGGCTATGATTATCTCTGCAACAGTCCTTGGCTTATACTGTAAGGCCCCGCCTGACCTATCCAGACACCTGAAGCGACTTTTCAACACGCCAAAGGTACGCTCGATGACTGAGCGGCTGGAGGCATGGGCCTCATTGTACCTCCGCTCTGCACGTGTCCGTGGCTGACGTACAGGGGTCAGCAGCCAGGGGCGACACCCATATCCTGCATCACCTTGGAAATAAAAAGAAATGTGCGTGTCAATATTCAACATAACTGACATATGTTAAGATGTAGTAACCCTACACAAAACAAATCCTGACATCAACATATAACCGAACAATTAATGAGCTGTAAAAAACACATATGCTGTTAGAAAAGGAACACATAGCCTAGAAAGTAAGTACACTCATGGGAAATACCCCAACAGTTCCATCTATACTGTAACATATTGTGTGTGTGTGTGCGCGACATGGGTATTGTAATGCATTGACTGTCCACATTGGCACCCCTGCCAATGAGAGACGATAGTAACGATTCACGTGTCACATGTTCATATTGTATGTCTGAACAGTAACCTAGGTAAAATATGCTGCCATGAGAGGGTGGGAAAAAAACACAACATGTATGCCATGGAGGCTGGTGATAATGTGAACCATATCACCTAGATGCATCCTGTCCTGTACGGGCAACATATCTAGATCTCATACTCTGTGTCCTTATGCTGTATATTGCTAAACATAAATTGTTTAAATACCAATCCTGTGCACTGTGTCTATCCTGGGAACATCCCACTGAAGGTGGGGTCTGCAAACCTGCACACTGTACTACTCATGTCTTAACCTCATAGAGATACACATCGGTACATTACCGTCATGTGTAGCTGAAAACAATACAACTCTGTATGCACACACATAGCCCACAGCTTCAGGCATCCCCTTTCCAATATGTTAAACTACATGAGGATCACTGGCCAATATGTGGCTAAATCATGATCCTCTACAGTAGGCCAAGGTACTAGCACCAAATATACTTCGTTACACCCCTGCTGTGACATAGGCCAAATGCGTGACCATACATATCCACACGAGTGCTGCTAGCTGGAAAGGGCAAAAGCATACATCAGATATTCCCAAAAAACCCCTCATATTATATACTGGCTCCTGGGTAGCAACAACAGTCCAGAGTGAGTGTGTGAACCCCACACACACATGAGAAGGGTTACCTGTATGGATGAGCAATTATCACAAGGTTAAATGACATACAAGCATTATTTGGCAATGACCCATCATGATACGTGCATATGAGGGCCAAACCACCCCCCCCTCAGAATGTGTGCAGTTGATATTACCACACACTATGAGGGATTGTGCAACAGCCTAGCCACATGCACAGGGGTGTTGTCACCTGCACACCCTGTGAATGTCAGGATCATATAATGCTAGGAGTCTGATGGTCTATGTTTGTTTGTAGCTGCTGTATGTGTACGTCTATACCCCTGTAATAATCTAAAGATACAACAGTCCCCAAACAAACATTGCTCATATGTTGATCTAAGTTTATGGTTTTAAACGAGTTTGCTAGCTATGTGAGTAGACATAAAGAAAGTTACAAACACATACATACATTACGACACATGACATACTCACCCAGCAAAATACAGTCCCCATAACGTCCGCCCTCAAATTGTGTGAAGATTGCCGAGTGATGCAGGATATAGGAGTCATGGGTGGACCCTGGAAACCTAGGGACCACATTCAGAATATGCAGATTAGCATCACATACAACCTGAACATTCAGGGAATGGTAGTGTTTGCGGTTGCGAAACGCCACCTCCCTGTCTCTAGGCGGGACCAGTGCAACATGTGTGCAATCAATAGCTCCCATCACGTGTGGTATCCCTGCTAATGTCTCAAAGGCCTGGTTCAGGGTCCCCCATTGTTGCCTAGTGTGGGGAATGGCTATGTAATTCCCCACCCGGCTGACCATGGCACGCAGTACGTGGTGGAGACATCGTGAGAAGGATGGGCGGCTCATGCCACCCACTGCAGCCACAGATGACTGGAAACAGCCAGAGGCAAAAAAATGTAAAGCAGCAAGGAGCTTGACTAAACCTGGTATTGCATGGGACCGATCAGTCAGGGGCTCGAGGTCAGGTCTTAAATCCTCATAAAGCTCCCTAATAGCCCTTGTGCTCAGTCGGTACAGGGAGATGACCTGGTCCTCACGCATGCCCTGGAGCTGTGCCCTGGGCCTGTAGAGGCGTGGCTGCCGAGCCTGCACCTCGGCACGCCGTCTGTGCCGTGAACGCACAGCACATGGCTGGACCACCTCCACAGCTGCAGGTCTGAGTTGCTGCGGGACTACACCCATGCCCTGTGCTGCAGCCCCGTGGACACCATCTCCCCTGTCCGGCAACCGCAGCATCTGCCCACCACTCAGGACACATGCATAAGCATATATTGCTGCCATAAACTCCTCCCGTCCCACTACCGAAACACACTCTAACAACCACACAAACTCTAACAAACACACAAAACACACTATACAGTATCCAAAAGTAAAAACAACAACTGACAATACACACACAACACAATATAATAAGCAATACAAACACCAATACAATCCGCTAGTACAACTGCATAGACGTTCGTTCTTCTCCACACCAACCACACTCCTCCTGCTCTTCCTCTACAACCCTCAACGTGGGTAATGTTGTGATGGTAATATATGTTATTCTGGGGTGTGTGGTTTGCGCACACTGCGCATGCGCAGTTGATCGCATGCGATGCCCGTTGGTGGCGCGCGTGCGCCACTCTACGCATGGGCGTCGGTCAGTGCGTGCCCACACGTATGTGCGCCGGCGTGAACATGCGCACAAAACACAGACACCCATGCGGTAGTCGTTGTAGTGCGCATGCGTACTGCGACACATGCGCAGTACAGTGTCTCAGGGCGCATGTGCGTTTGTCCGCGTACGGCCACCCATGCGTTGGCGAGCACGCGCCCAACGCACGAGCGTCACGCCCGCCCAATTGCGCATGTGCAATGGAAGACACATGGCAATACACTATAAATAGGCCTGCACACGTGCATCACGTTGAGGGTTGAAAAAGGAGTCACAGTTAGAGAGAGAGGGTGTCATAGATAAAGTCTGAAACAGAGACAGTGGTGGGACTACTGCACAGGAAAGAAGCACAGTGAGGGATAACAAAATCTATAGGTAGAGAGGCTGTGGTGGGAGTAGTCCAGAGGAAGGAGGGAGAGAGTCAGTCCAGGGAGTACGGCAGCGGAGAGAGGCAGTGTAAGATAGTCAGGAGCAGAGTAGATTCCTCACCTTGTGCTAAGATAATATTTCTGTTCCCTTTGTTAATGTGTCCTTTACTGTGTCCTGTACTGTAACATTCTGTAAGTCTGTATTGCATGCTGTGTATTGTTCTGTTTTGTTTAAGTGAGTGCTGTTCTGTTGAAAGGAGCATTTAAAACATACAGAGATGGAGAGAGAGAGGGAGAGAGACGGTGAGGGTGAGGGTGAGGGTGTGGAGGATGTGTCCCAACCTGTGGTGGGTGATACACCGACGCTACAGACTGCACATCCTAGGGAGGGACATGCAGGACCATCTTTTGGGCCACAGCCTGCACAATATGTCCAAACTGGGAAGAGAAAAAGGGTACCTGTGCCTGGTCCACAGCGAAAAAGAGCTCTACGCTTCAGTGATAGAGAGAACTATATCCTACTCTCGCATGTAATTGAAAACTATGACCTCTTATTTGGCAGGCTCAGCAGTCGCACAACAGTGGCCACCCGAATGGCAGTATGGGAGGAGGTGCGTGCTGCAATTGCAGAGGCAGGGGGCCCCACAAGGGATGTTGAAAGCCTCAAAAAGAGGTACTCGGATATAAAAAGAGGGGTGCGCCAGCACATGGTGGCTGAAAGACAACATGCGCATGGCACAGGTGGTGGGGGCCCTTTTATCCCATCACTCACACCATTGGAACAAGAGCTGGCAACACGTTTGGGCCACATCTATCTCCGTGGACTGCCGGAGGCCCTTGACACGGCACATCCTGACGCAGGTATGTATAGTAATTGCCAGGTTCACAATGTCCCTTCAGTACACATCATTCAGCTGCACAGACACTCCCATACCTGTGACCCAATCCACACCATGTTTAAAAAGTGGTGTCACATGTGTGTGTTATGGCCATGCACAAACTGTGTTGTTGCCATGCCCTGTCACAATATTACATATGTGTCCCTCGAAAACAGCAACCTCCCCATCTGTTTCCAAAACTACACACAACAATTCCTATCCAACCTGCACATCTGTGATTGCAAAGCACCATATGATTTTGTGGCACACTAATCAGGTAACGTGTGTGTGACATACTATTTGCACAGTGCTACATGTGCTTCTCAGTGGGCCACAGGTGCTGGCTACATGGGATCCACGGCACAATGGGTCACAGCCAAACATATCCAACAATGAGCATATAGTATGTCTAGAGACAATATTTCAAATGCATAATTAAACATAAACAGGCAATGTATGGTCCAAACAAGTGTAAGGGTGATGTATTCTCACACATGTGTGGACATATGTTGTACAGATAGGGGAAGGGATGTGATGGGGGACACATGTGGCATGGCACTCCAAATATACACATGGAAAATATGCAACATGTGCATGGCCACACGACACACATGTGCCCCAGAAACAGCTGAATGACGTAGACAAACATGTATGGGAGGGTGTCATGGGTCGGGTACGCAGCACACACGCACATACCCACCCCATCATCTCTGTGGTGTCTGTGCCACACATATATAGATATGATTATGTTGAAACATATGTGTTTTCCTTGTTATTGTTCAATATGCAGGTGACTACAGTAAAATGGGAGAGGAAGAGGAGGAGGAGGAGGAGGAGGAGGAGGTGGAGGAAGAGGGTGACTTTGACATCACAGTGCCAATGAGTGTGTTGGAGGATGAACCTGCTGTCTCAGGGGGCAGCACAAGTGCTGTTGATGAGCCCATAGAGCCACCTGTACCCAGTATATCACCACTAGGGGCAGCATCAAGGGAGAACATCCAAGGACCCAGGCCGCAAGTATACACCGAGAGCCCTGACCCTCAGGTGATGATGGCGGAGTTAAGGTCCCATGGCGTATCTGCACGTCGCGATGCTGAAGGTGGGTGACATACGACAGTCATAATTCCAAAATAAACACCAATAGTCACTAGTTGGTGTTTGTGTGGTGAATGTTGCAACATAACCACCACATATATCACATGTATGGCTCATGTTGGTGGGATATTGTTTCGTGAAAGAATGGTGTGGGGTATAATATATGGTGTTACTATGACGCAAAACAGAATCACGGAAGGTCAGTTGACACCCACAGATGCAGGCCTAAAAGGAATGTTGTATAAGGGCCACCATGTTGTTGTCATGAGAAAGATCAACACTTGCCCTTGCAACAGTCTACCTCATTGCAGACACCCAGATGTCTGGTAAACCACAGCATGACATCTAAATGATAGTTAAAGAAACAAACATACCATATATATAGCAATGCAACCCTCCTCTGTGATGTAACAGCACAAAGACCGCATTCCCCACAGTCTGCATCTGCAGGTGTCAAATTACATAGCATATGGAGAGAGGTGCGAAAATATGTCAGGTCAACCATAGATACGGATCTACAGAGGGGTCTCAAACGTACAGTATGAACCTGATGGCTTGTTTGGAGAGAACATTCCTCAATTTCCTCTGTACAGAAAGACATAACATAGACTGTAATCCAGACAGAAAAGGAAAACACCATGTCCCCTTACTGTAAGGCCAACAATCCCTCAACAGATTGCATAGGCTGTGAGCATGTGTGTCCCAGTTAAATTGTGGGCCTATGTCCCCATACCGTGTGATGGTCCCCAGTATCATACGTGTCATACCTGCAATATGTGTTGTATGCAACCATACAGTAATGAGTATGACGCATGTCTATTTCTCAACAAATGGTTAAACAAGGACCAAAACCGTGAACAATTACTGTGCTGCAAAATAAACCTAAACACATATGACTAACTACAACATAAGCTTGCCATGTTGAGACCATATCATACACCACGTATCCACACAACATTACCAGAATTGGCACATCACCCCACCCCTCCTTTCCGAATGCAAACATTAGAGCATTACACAAAGACCTCACATAACATACTGGTGTATGATAGCAATTGTCAAGCCCAATGAGACATAACATAAACTGAAGACCTCATCTCCTTTACAAAATAACCAGATACATCATCATAGAGCAAGCAACCAAAGAAAAACATTACCTAGTCGGAATGTGTTATTGGAGACACAAAAGGCAACTAGGGAATTTGACACAACACTGTATAGGTACTGGCCAGTGGGTAGATAGAGATATCTGACCAATCTGTACTGTCATACATACATTATCCCTTACAGCAAGGTAAAAAATAAACATACTGAAGCTCAGCCTGTAAGGATCCATATGCTATGTCAAATGAGAAAGGGGAAAACATATGTTGTCTAGTTGTTATGACTGTTTTCCATGTCCTAATTGCTGCATCCACGTTCACAATGCCTGTGCAAGAGTTCTGCTCACTCACCATAGTCTGATGTTTATGTGTCCAGACAGCTCTATTGTACTGTTTTATCCACTCTACATTGTCACATTTGCTTTAACATAACCATTTATTCCGTGTAGTAGGTCTCTGACATCCCACACTATCAATGACGTATTCAGCATGCCAATGTCTATCCTCAACTACACTCACATAAGCAGCTATGTTCATAAGGTATCACCCACTCCCACAAAACACGTAAATGCTTCACGGGATTAACGTCTGTCAGCACCATCACATTCTAGTCATTCCCCAACATCAGCTCACGTACATTTTGTACACCACCAAGCATACATATCAGTGTAGTCCTTGCACCAGGCAATTCCAAGGACCAGCACATACGGATAATGTGTACATCCCCACATCCAGCCCTTATACTGACAATGTAACCCATCAGACCATACATTGTCATGTCATAAAACAATCATTAGGGCAGGCCAAACCTGATTTGCCGTCACACAGTCTTACACAAATATATGGCATCCCATGAGGCTACATCCAGTACAAACATCTCATGGAGAATAGCAAATTCCATAAACACATAACACACAGTTCCTGTCATAACATGCCCCAACAGCTCATGTGCATCTCTATGCCACATATAGCAAAACCCTGGACCCATACATGACCTGTGCAGACATTCCCAAACACACCTCGGTACAACAATGCTTCTGGCCATCTGAGGTGTTTATGGCTGCTGCATGCTGCACCTGACCTAAATAATGGATATGAGATGACTGTCCTTGCCCAATTCTGTTGCCACGTCAGTAGTATGTGGGTGTGTATGCAGAAGCTATTGTATGACTGTTGTGTTGTCCTCCCACATCTTCTTCCTGTATAGTGTTCTCTGTGTTTCTATTAGTTGTAGTACACTGCGATATATGTGTTATACCCCTAACCATGTTCCCATATGACTCAGCACTATCACATTAGCATTAGTGTGGTATGTGTATGACATGTTGCTTTATGAAGGTGTTTTCGTGGAGAGGTAGTTCATTGACCACCCTGTGTCCCATTCACAGCCAATCGACGTGTTCTGGAGCGGATTCGCTGTGCTGTGGAGCGGAACACCAGGGATGTTTGTGCTGCGCTCCGGACATTACATGAGGGGGTCGTAGCCATGCCACTAACTCGCATGTGTGAGGCCCTTGAGGGCATACGTGATGTTCTGATCCGAGCTGCACCTGCACCACCAATGTATCCGGAGGAGGATATAGCCTTGCCAGGGAGAGGGGCCCGACGTGGCAGGCGTGGCCGACCACGCTGTCAGTAACCTATGATAATATAGAAATGTACAGCACGAAACCAAAGGTTTCTCTCTGTTGCACTGTTCATTTTTAGCAACTATGTACATAGTATTTTCTGTTATTGCGGCTTGGTTTGGGTTATATGTGAAAGTAGACATATGTGATTAGTATGTTGTGTTTGTGTTATGTAATTGGCTTGGGGGGATCTTTGATATGTCTTACACACATGTTAGTAACAATAGTTTTATATGAGAGAATTGCTGTGATAATAAACAGCTGTCCAAAAATAGATACATTGTCTCTTTCCAAAGAGTGTCCATTTGGTCCCATGTGTATCTCTGAGAGGGGGGTGGGAGGACCATAGGATCTGCAACCATGTCCACTGCATAAGCTACTTTGCCACACACATATACTATTTCCATGATCCACACATATGTGATGTTTCACTAGCACAATGTGTCACCACAGCCTCTGCGCTGCAGCGGCACAGTGTGCACAGACATCCATGTACGACATGGGTGTGGAACCGTGATACTGTGGAGCCGCAGACCAGTCAGGTTCTGAGCATATCCCTAATGTATATGCTGGCGATATATATCTCACCATTACAATTATCATGACCACCTTACTGGTTTGTGTCCCTCCAAGACTGGATTTTGAGAGCGCTGCCTTACACCTCTGTCATGTACGATTTATTTTGGGCTGGGTGCAGATGTCACAGACATCAGATGGTTATTTGGAATGCGTAACATTGCTCCCTGTTTCTCACCAGCAGTAACGGGTGGTGGCAATGGCAATATGTTGGTGGTGGGGAGAGGTGAGGAGGAATATGACACACTCTAGGTAACATGTTTGATGTCGGGGACATCTGCGCCTTGCCCACTCACATTCCAAAATGGCAGAGGTGTAATCCAGGTCTCTCAAAAGCGAGCCCTGGAGGGCCGAAAATTCAGTCACGCTGACAGGATATCTCCAATTCATATATATCTCTGCCACACTCATTAGGAATATTTCCAACACCTGACTGCCCTGCGGCTCTACAGAACCACGGTCCTCCACCCTTGATGTGGACACAGGGGTACTGTGTTATAAATGGCCTGTTTATGTTCCATACACATCACCATCTGCAACCCGTCATACACGACACATTGGTGCCATATGTGTGACCTGTGCCCTCACCTATATAAGTGGTCACATGCACCCCAACCCACCATAGGGATGCATGTTACAGAGGCAGACATTTGTGAGCCGCATATTTTGCCGGCTCATATATGTGAGAACATGTGGGTCATGTATATGCATCCCTGTGGCAAGTACATCTGTGGGGCAGCCACTACATGGTAACATGTAATGCAGCACCCTGCTATCACACACCTACACACATGAGTTTCCCGACACACTGCATGTGGTGCCAATTGAGGTATCACACGCATGTTTACCCGTCAGGAATGTATGTGGCTGCACACATATGACATGCTGGCATCTATAGTCATATGCTACGTGAGACACGTGACCATTACAGGGTTCAGAAAAAATACTTTAATATGTACAAACAAAAATACAACTATATACATATCTAGGGTAGGGGGAAAATGCCATCACCCACCCAACAAAAACAAACCCTCCCCACCCCCGCACGCACACACCCGCAATAAACACACTCCCACACACTTACCCCGAACCCCCACATGACCCTCCCCTCCCTCAGCCTGCCCCGTGATGGCGGACAGGGCAGTACAGGGCACATGTGTGGACGTCACAGGCACCATCAATGATGCCTGTGACGCCCTTCAGGGGGTGGCTGCCGACATGGCAGATGCTCACTGTCAGCAACCACCCTCTCCATGGCTCCCGCCATCCATTCCTGCAGGTGCACCAACCGGTGCACCCGCTGCTCCAGTGCATCCAGAGCCTCACACAGATGTACAACACATCTGCCACCACACACACACATTGTTCCTGGTGTTTGTGTGGTGGCATCTGCATGCACTGTGTGTGGGGCCCTGGATGTTGGAGCCACCTGCCCTTGATGGCGGGAGCCAACAGTGCCCTGTGCTGCACTGTCCTCTATGTCACTCTCCCAGACACCCTGTGGCCACTCTTCCCCCCCTGACTCCTCCCCAACACCCCCCACCACCTCCCCCCCACCCACATCACCTGCGCCCTCACCCCCCCTTGTGACCCTGGCACCCACACCTTCCGTCCCAGCATCCCCCATGACCCCCTCCGCTGTGTCGTCTGCAGGACTCTCTGCCTCCTCCCCACTGGTGTCCAGGACTACCACCTCCACGGCAGCGCGGGAGGTGGGCCTTCGGAGGGCATAGGCAGAGGTACGGGGGTCTTCGTCACTGTCATCATGATCTGTGGAAGATGACAGTCATCAGCACACGTAGATGTGTGTGACACATCACATGTACCCATGCAGGTACCATGCACACTGATGGGCCACTGTGACCTCTGATGGTGGGCAGCCATGTCATCAATACGCACCATCACCATGTGATGATTCAGCATTCCTCACGCGCTCAAGGTATGCGCCATGGTGCAGGCGCAGCTCCCTCCCTTTCTTTCTCAGATCCTCGACCTGTGTGTGTGAGAAAATATGGGTGGGAGCATGAGTGAGCACTTACGTCTGGTGGGTGGGCAACAGAAACATAGAACAGTGTGTCCTGGGTCTGGACACTTCAGCTACACTGATGTGTGTTTCATGTATAGCATAGTTCAACACCTGTCACAGGGGATCATCATGGGCACATGGAATGTGTTATCACATGTGGACAACACCATTACCAACTGAGCCTACTCAGCAATGTTGGTCATCGTCACATATGTCAGTCTCTGGAGCCATGCCATGGTGCTTGCGTGATGCTACTTGCTGTCCAATATTTGCATCTCTTGTTGTGTATGTTTTGCACACCAGGAGCGGGTGAAGGGATACATTGGAGCAGTTGTTGAATGCGACAGAACCCAAGGGGGACAGGGATGTTTGTTAATTTGTGCATCCTGCTGTGTCTGGCGACCACCTGTTACAGGCAATGAACTATGCTATCAGCAGCTAACAACACGGCTAAGTCACACATGTGGGAAACAGTGGGATGAGGAGGGCAGGAAAGGGTTACAAAACTGATCATGTGCTGTGGAGGGTCTGTACCTCCACCCATGTTGGCTGGCCATCCTGTGTGAGAGTCAGGTTGGGGTGTAGTATGTATGGGGTATGTTTGGTAGAGCAGCCTAAACAAACATACAACAACTGCAGGTGCCCTTATCTGAGCTTACCGTGCCCATGTAGGCTGGCCTATATCTTGTAGAAATGGCACTATGACCTATGACCTGTATGATGACAGCAGGTGTATTTTGATAAACCATGGACAGACACCAAACAAACACACTACGCAATTGCCACCTGTGCTCATGTGGCTGCTTGTGTCTGTGGTGTCCAACCACAAGAGGTGACTGTAGCTTTCCTACAACATCAGTTCTGTTCACCTGCTACAAGGTAATGGATTTGTAGGAGGTGTGAGGATGGGTAACCTAACTATGCATAAAGTGAGGGGAATATGGCTCTGTTACGGCCTTTGGGAATATCTTTGCCTAGGTCATGGGGATGTTGTACCTATAGACACATCAACATGTGCACATAGCTTTTCATCGTGATACATCACAGACATGTGTGATGAGATAGTGACCTCACAGACTATGTGAGAGGTGCAACTTACCTGTCATAAACTACCACAACATGTGACTGCTATACCCACCAATGCAATGTGGCGTACGGCCCCATGGGGGTTGCGTGTTGTGCCACACATCATCAGCTGCATATCCCATTGCAGTGGGATCATAGACAAGTGACCTTACACAGGTCATAGGACTCCTGGAGATAGGGAGAATGTATTGAACTGGTTAGGCACACACAACCATATCACCAGGGTGCGTGATAGACCACTGTGATGGCCTCACTTAACTCCTGGGGAAAGGGATGCTCTATTAAACTCTTTATTCACACACAACCATATCAACAGGGTACGTGATTGCCAAGTGTGGTGGCTTCACTTAACTCCTGGGGAACGGGAGGATCTATTTAACTCTGTATTCACACACAACCATATCAACAGGGTACGTGATAGCCGACTGTGATGGCCTCACATAACTCCTGGGGAAAGGGAGGATCTCTTACACTCTTTATGCACACACAACCATATCTCCAGGATGAGTGAAAGGCCACTGGGATGGCCTTTGAGGGCTCCTGGAAATAGGGTAGATGTAATGAACTGTTTGAGCACACATAACCATAGCTCCAGGATACATGAAAGGCCACTGGGATGGCCTTTCAGGACTCCTGGAACTAGGGGAGATGTTTTAAACTGTTTCAGCACACAGAGCCATATCTCCAGGATACATGAAAGGCCACTGGGATGGCCTTTCAGGACTCCTGGAAATAGGGAAGATGTAATGAACTGTTTCAGCACACAGAACCATATCTCCAGGATACATGAATGGCCACTGGGATGGCCTTTCAGGACTCCTGGAAATAGGGATGATGTAATGAACTGGTTGAGCACACATACCCATAGCTCCAGGATACATGAAAGGCCACTGGGATGGCCTTTCAGGACTCCTGGAACTAGGGGAGATGTTTTAAACTGTTTGAGCACACATAACCATAGCTCCAGGATACATGAAAGGCCACTGGGATGGCCTTTCAGGACTCCTGGAACTAGGGGAGATGTTTTAAATTGTTTCAGCACACAGAACCATATCTCCAGGATACATGAAAGGCCACTGGGATGGCCTTTCAGGACACCTGGAACTAGGGGAGATGTTTTAAACTGTTTCAGCACACAGAACCATATCTCCAGGATACATGAAAGGCCACTGGGATGGCCTTTCAGGACTCCTGGAACTAGGGGAGATGTTTTAAACTGTTTCAGCACACAGAACCATATCTCCAGGATACATGAAAGGCCACTGGGATGGCCTTTCAGGACTCCTGGAAATAGGGAAGATGTAATGAACTGTTTCAGCACACTAAACCATAGCTCCAGGATACATGAAAGGCCACTGGGATGGCCTTTCAGGACTCCTGGAACTAGGGGAGATGTAATGAACTGTTTCAGCACACTAAACCATAGCTCCAGGATACATGAAAGGCCACTGGGATGGCCTTTCAGGACTCCTGGAACTAGGGGAGATGTTTTAAACTGTTTGAGCACACATAACCATAGCTCCAGGATACATGAAAGGCCACTGGGATGGCCTTTCAGGACTCCTGGAACTAGGGGAGATGTTTTAAATTGTTTCAGCACACAGAACCATATCTCCAGGATACATGAAAGGCCACTGGGATGGCCTTTCAGGACTCCTGGAACTAGGGGAGATGTTTTAAACTGTTTCAGCACACAGAACCATATCTCCAGGATACATGAAAGGCCACTGGGATGGCCTTTCAGGACTCCTGGAAATAGGGAAGATGTAATGAACTGTTTCAGCACACTAAACCATAGCTCCAGGATACATGAAAGGCCACTGGGATGGCCTTTCAGGACTCCTGGAAATAGGGAAGATGTAATGAACTGTTTCAGCACACTAAACCATAGCTCCAGGATACATGAAAGGCCACTGGGATGGCTTTTCAGGACTCCTGGAACTAGGGAAGATGTAATGAACTGTTTCAGCACACTTAACCATATCGCCAGGATACATGACAGGCCACTGGGATGGCCTTTCAGGACTCCTGGAAATAGGGACGATGTAATGAACTGTTTCAGCACACTTAACCATATCGCCAGGATACATGACAGGCCACTGTGATGATCTTACAGCACCCCTGGGGATAGGGATATTGTTTTGTACTTTGACAGCACACAGACCAATATCACCATGATGACAGGTGAGCCAGTGTGATGGCCTCTCTAGTCCCCTGGTGATAGGGTGTATGTATTACAGTGCTTGAGCACACACAACCGTATCTCCAGGGTGACTGATAGACCACTGTGGTGAGCTCTCAGGACCACTGGGGATAGGGGGGCATATTGCACAACATTGGCAAAAACAACCAGATCACCTGGGTGATTGACATACCATTAATGCTTTGCTTCACATACCCTTTCTGTGGACGGAAAGGTTATTTTCTGCAGCTACACATTTCACCATATTCATATGATGTGATTTGGATATAATTAAGCTGATCTATTGGTTTGCTTTCTTACAGTATGTGTTGGCACGTCCACAGCAGCAAATGCCAGGTAATAGGGCTAGCATCATGACCTGTGTGACCATATCCATCACCACCTGGGTACAGGTCAAACCTGTCACATATTATACAAAGACAATATGGGATGTATGTTCAGCTGCAGCACATTACTGACACACAATACCTGACCCCAACAGCATGAGGATCTGCAATGCACACAGCCTCTAGATATATATGTCTATTTCTAATGACCTGTCCCCATCCACTTACCTCCCTTGGGAAGTCAGCTTCTCTATTGAAGCGTCTCTGTAGCCGTTCCCAGGCCCTGCGGACCTTTCTGCTGTCCCTGTACCTGTTTTGCCCGGGGAACAGCTTCTCCTGCCTTGTGGCAATCAGGCGAGACAGGGTGCGGAGCTCCCGAGGAGTGAATGCAGGCTTTCTTGTTCTGGACGCCATTTTGAGATATTATCACCTGATTGCACGCAGCGTCATTGACGCGCATGCGCCCCGCAAATGCCACACATTTCCAATGTTTTACGTGCAACTGTGCCCCGCAAATGGCGCAGTTTAGCGACGTATGACGTCCAACTGCGCCCCAAAGATTGGCGCACTTTGGCGACGTAACACGTCTCATTGCGCTCCGCATCTGCTGCATGTTTTATAAATATTTTGTCCCACAGCGTCCCGCAACTGGCGCAATTTATACACATATGACGTTCAACTGCGCCCCGCACATTGTTTTGCGGAACGAGTTGCGCACATGCGCACAACAACTGCAATATACAGTGCTGTGTGTCTCTTATATAAAACACATAACTATTTCATGACCTCATGGTGTTGACACATTTGGGACTTGAACTTATCATCACTTGCACACTGGTTCTTAGGCATTTGTTTGATGTGATGTGCTACGCCTTTCACATTGCACTGACTGCCACTACAACTGCTACTTCAACAAGGTGTTTTGAGGGACCATCAGATTGGCCTATCAGGCACCCTGGTGATATGGGGATATGTGTCGCAATAGATGATATTCACTACTCCATCTCAATGTCAACACATAAATTATGTATGTGATGGCATGGGGGGGGGGGTTTGCATCTGCACATGCTACATCCACATTAGGTTGCATAGCACACATACTGAGCTTATTGAGATTGCCATGCGATGGACATGGATGTAGATGTTAGGTGGATGTGCTGACATACAGAGTGAGTGGCTGGGGTGTGCGACACATTCACTGTCATACCTACCTATGTTACAGACGTCGTGTTTGCCTTCACACCATCAGCCTAATCTATATAACTTGCTGGCACATTACTATCTACTATCAACAGTGGTTTGTGTGGCCTTTGCGTTTTGGATTTGTTTTTTGAACAAACACACTGTGACATTGCAATAACCTAGTGTGGCACATCAGGTACCCTATGAGTCACTTCAGAGAGGACAATATGAGGTGCAGTGTCCACAACAGCACCTTCTAATGTTCAAATAACCGAACCTTGTAAGGTACTTTTGAGGGACCTTCATGCTACAGCATTGAGGGTGTTGTTGGTGGCACCACCAAATGACATTACAAAGGGAAGAGGCCTCAGAGAGCCATATTAGATTAGACCACTGTAGAATCAGAGGCATTACCTATGTCTGTACACGTTGTGACGTCACAGGGGGCGAAATCTCCATAGCTCTGTGTATGAGTGACACTCCTCCTTGAACCCCTAGGCCAGTCTGCTGATCAGTATAGCCCTAATTAATATGCATGAGATCTATAGGCATCAGAGCTACCCTGGCAACCTCACAGATTTGTGGCCCTACAGGTCAGTATTTTTAGACCCCTGTCTTACACCTCTGTCATTTAGGTGTGTGACTGTACAAAGTGCAGATGTCAGTGACATGAAAAGCATATATACTCACTGTGACATACTTCCTCAATTCTCATGCCCACCATGCAGTTCTATAATCTATAAGATGTTGGTGGTGGTGAGCGGCTGAGAAGCATGTTACACAGTTTATGTGAACATTTTGATGTCTTGCACATCAGCACCTTGCCCACTTACAAACGTTAATGACAGAGATGTTTGTCAGGGTTGTTGATGGCCAGCCCTGGAGGGCCACACTCCACTCCGTTTGGCAAGACATCTGTAATGCATATATATCTCATGCATCTTCATTTGTACTAACATAAACACATGTCATGGCTAGACTTTCACGGAGGACTGCTTCAGAACCACTGCCATAGCTGCTAACACACCCCTGGCTGGCTACAGTTTGAGTATGGGCGAACACATGACCTGTTTGCTTTCTTTACCAAGATAGACTTCAATCACACATACCCATGATGCACTGCACATGTAAATGAGCAGTCTACAAATATAAGCACTATGGTTTATGCAGCCACTGAAACACCTACGTATGAACATGATTAATGAGCGTGTAGGTTAATGACACAGAGTTAGTCTTGGACATCACATTGTGCGGCTCCTGTGCTCACCCTGAATGTGAGAGGGGAGACCCAGAACCATGACCACAGCACCTGGCTCAGCTAAGCTAGCCTATGGTGTGAGTCCACATCAGTCACAGTGTCTGATGAGTAGCACTTGTTGATGCACATGCACATACACTTCTGTGCATCTGTTATTTCCCTGTGATGTGTAGCCCTTTAAGCAATTTGCTGCAACCACATCAGTCATATCCTGTGTGGTGGCCATTGTCATTGCCACATTAGTTATGGGAGGGGGAGAAGTGTGTTAGACAGACGGATTATGTGACAACACCCAAACGTAACATTCAGACTCATCACTGCAATGGTGCTGCTGGTGGGAAGTGATAACCTCTGTCCAGCAGAGGTAAATACAACTTACAGCATGGGGCATGCATTTATGTGAACATCAATAAGGTGACAGCAGACAGATGGCATGCCTGGACATGCGCAGCAGCCCACCACCACTATCTGACATTGTCCAGCAGCAAACACAGATAAGCTGCAGCTGCTACACCCTTCAAAGTGTGGCACCCTTACACATACTAGGTGCAAGCAGTCTGATAGCTAATCCATACTGCATACTACTGGTGACAATGTGTGCAACCCAAACTGGGACGTCTGCACACTCACCGAGCAGTTACGTTCGTGATTGGGCTCCAAAAGGCAACCCATAGATATCACTTGCAAAAGATGTTGTTGCCACTACAGCTGACCTAGCCATGCTATGGTAACTACTCAGTCAGGGTGAGACTGACCTTCCAGGAGGACATGCTTGGGCTACCTTGTCCATGCTACTGATGACCACACACTGCAATTTCACTTACATTGCCCTACGTTCTGTCCTCATGCATCCTGCCGAGACCAGCCTGTCGGGGGTATGACCACAATACCTAGCACCTCATTATGCACAATGGCAAGCTAACACTGCACACAGTACAAACATTGTGCGCTGAGTAAGGTGTTGCATACATCACACACTGGATGTACAGCCACACAATCCCACAGCTATGCCATCACTGTGCTACTATAGACAGTTTTTCCAGTCTATGCCAAATCAGCAGTCGTGGACACAGTGCATGCATGGCTAGGCTATGAAATAGTGCTACTGTCACACCCCATGGTGGGGAACATCGTCAAACAACAGACCTGAGACACACTCCACATACATCAGACATATTGGTGTGATACCACTCAATAACCATATTGTGGTGTACGTAGACATTGATATCTGCCACTGATCAGATCAACATGTTGCTATATGTGTGGTGTATTTCAAGGTTTATGGTGACAGTGCTACAGTGCGCACATACTAGTTTTATGAGATGGCCGCAACGCACACTATCATGACTGTCCAATTGGCTTTGGGTCCTGAAGCCTGTGTGTCTGGTCATTTCGCCTCCTGTTGATCGGTAATCTCTGGCACAGGTCCCCAACTCCAGTCCTGTTGTAACAGACACTGCTACATTTTCACAAATGTGCCTCAGATATATGCATGAGATATATCTGCATACCATGGACCGGCACATGCAGATGAACAGAGACATCTTTATTTACAACATCATAACATGTGAATAAATTGTGTCCCTACAGGACTGCATTTGAGGATATCTGATCTATGTGATGCACATTTCTCTCTTATATGTCCACCTTGAGAGACAATATACATGTACTGTCCCTGTTTGCACTTTTCCCACTACAGGTGGTTTGTTTTTTGAGAAAAATTAGGGGATGTGACAATTGCGGGGATTGGTTCGGCAGACCTGACACACGTGATTTGAACTTGTGACCTTCACCTCCTGCAGGCAGTGCCTGTGTGCTTTGCACCACCTTCTTGACACAGAGACAGTGCATTTCCAGGTACATCCATGTCTGTTTGTCAGACTAACCCTGTCTGTTGCACTACACAGCACCCACCTAAAAACAGATAGGCCATGGTGTGATGTGGACAGGTGTCACCAGTTCCCCTGCCGTCAACATGTTCACATGGCCTTATATTGGAGTCTGCATTGCCCTTTAATGATGTGGGGCACTCCAGGACTGCTTTTGTTTGAGTCTGCTGTAGGTGATGCACATGTTTATGTGGTGGGTACTGTTGATGATAACATAAACATATGCCAAAATATCTTGGGTTCTCAGCAGAAAAGTATCAGTCTTTAATGCCTGGTTTTTTCAGGGTACACTTATGTGCACTAGTTGCAAGGAGCCACAGACAGGATTTGAACCTGTGACCTTCTGTTGTTGCACACACTGTCTGTGTACACTGCACCACTGTTTCTAAACATATATTCTGCATTCCGAGGGACGTCCATGACTTTACATCTGACAGTGCCTGTCTGTTGTTGTGTACGGTGCCAGGCTACACACGCCTACGGCACTGTCTGCTGTGGCTTGCAGTCCTTATCTGGCAAACCCATATAACCTGATTGCGTTGTGGCACTCCAGGACGGAATTTGAGGGACTCGCCTGTACATAATGGCCATTGCTCTGGTTTGTGTGCGGTGTGGGGTAAAATGTAGGTGTTGAGCCCATGCTTATGTTCTCTGCAGTATAGCAGTGTGTGAACTCTCACTGTTCAGTGGTGGTTAAAAATATGGGTACTGGGTTGCCAGGAACCTCAGCTGTGATTTGAACCTGTGAACCTCTCGTCATACAGTCACTGGCAGTGTCCGCTGCACCACACTGTGCCCACAGAGACTATGCAGTATCTGGAGATAGGAAACCTGGCTGCACAAGCCTGACACCCTGCTCTGCATAGCTTTACTGTGGGCACGTTTTCTTTGTATGGGGACAGAGGTGCAGGACACACACAAATATGCCCTCCAAATAGGTGCAGTCACAGAAATAAACCGAACAGTGCATCAGTGATATCACTGGATGACCTGATATGCACTCCCAGGACAGTTCCATTACATTGCAGTGCTTTTGAATGTGTCCACGGACCATGGACCCTTCCAATATTCATTTAAATTCTTTGGAGCTTTCCTGGGTGTGTTTATTATTGTTGCCCATTAATAGCAGTGTTGCCCAGCAGACTTAAGATTTTCGCATACTTGGTTGTGGTTATTTTCATGTTATATTTGCGAGTTTGTTCTGTGCACATGTTTCACACTGCTCACGTGTTTTGGGTTTCCACGATGTTGCTGTACATTGCTGACGGAAATGGTTTCTCTTCCCTTTAAATCACCTCTAACGCGTGTGTTTCACTGGCGGTATTTTTTCTTCTAAATTCGGGCACGCTCCTGTGCGGGGAGTCTCTCCCCTCCCACATTCCACCCATTGACCCCATCTCTCCGCCCCTCGGGGGCCTTCCTCCGCCCTCATTTCGCCTTTCCACGCCTCTATCGCACATGTGCGCCCCGCAAACGTGCGCATTTTCGGCGCACGCGTGCGGGACCCGTTAATGTGCCGCGCACGCGTACGGGGTGCTTAAGAGCACTTAAATGCATCATTTTAGGGCGCTCAGGTGCGCCCCGCAAAAGTGCCCCGTTTAGTAAACATGCCCCTTAATGTTACAAATTTAAATTTAATTTATATTAATTCACACATACACACTGTCCATCTACTCTTGGTCCGGCCCCCGGGTCCAATATATGAACCCATTGCGGCCCTCGAGTCAAAAGGTTTGCCCACCCCTGGCCTATGCCATGGGCAGCTTCATAAAAGATAATTTCTGCACACATGGAAGTTAATCTTATAACAGGGTGCCCTGGGTGGGCACCTACAAAGACGCTATTTTATAAAAGCAAGAAGATGCCTTCTTTTCTTTATAAATTCTAGTGTATGTGGCAGTGAACCTGCCTTGAATGTAGACATGATTCCTTACAGCTACTCGCCTGCAGGTGTAAATGGTCATCCATACTTTACACACTCATGCATATACAATAGATTAAGGTATTTTATAAACTACAAACATATGTGAAAACTCCACCCACACTCCATTCAGACCGCACCCCCAGCTATGCTTATCGGCAAAATACACACCTTCTGAGCAGATTGTGGCCAAACATCAGCCCGGGGAATGAGGACACTGTCCCTAGCCACCTGTTCTTTCCTCAGTTTCTCTCTCTCTCCTGCTTCCCACGTAACCTTAATGATGCATCCTCGATTGCTCCAGGCTCAGGCTTTCTTGATCCATGCGGGGGCCTCATCACTGCATGAACAATACCTGTAATTAATATAAACACACTGCAGCGGCAGTGCCTCCCCCCAACCTGCCTTCTTAAAAGCATGGGCTAGCAGCTATTCATAGACTGCTGGCCTGCTAACCCCTGCACTCGGAGAGGACCTATTACTGCAGTTTGTTTACATCAGCGGCCCACCAGGGAAGATCCAATCCCTCAATATGGCAATATGCCCCTGCAGGCCTTCCTAGCAAAGCAGGAGTACATTTATGCCAGGAATGACTTTATAAGATGACTTCCAAAATGCTGATGCTGTTTTACACTAAAAATTGCCTTGTAAAATTACTCCCACTATGGGAGTCATTTTACAAGGCAATTTTTAGAGCATCAGCATTTTGGAAGTCATCTTATAAAGTCATTCCTGGCATAAATGTACTCCTGCTTTGCTAGGAAGGCCTGCAGGGGCATATTGCCATAGTATCAGACTCCCATAGCATCAGAAATGAGTGGAGGAGTAGCCTAGTGGTTAGAGCAACTGCCTACTACCCAAGAGCTCAAAGGTTTGATTCCCAATAGCTCTCCTTGTAACTTTAGGCAAGTCACTTTACCCTCTATTGCCTTGGAAGAAAAGGCTGGCAATCTACTTCCAGTGATACATTGCCAAGAAAACCCAGAGATAGCTGGGTCACTATGAGTCAAAATTGACTTGATGGCACTAAAAAACAAAAAAGTTTCAGGAATACAATAACAATAAAACTACTTAATGCCAATCCACCACATTCCCTCCTCTCACTAGGAGAAGTCATTTTTCAACCTTACCATTTTATTTTTCCTTTTCAGCGTATTACTTTACTTTGTGCTGCAGTATTTTGAAGAGCTAAGCGCAGCAATGGTACCAACCTGATGCAGTATGATCATGTTTCATATCAGGGTGGGCATGGAATGTCTTGCATGAAACAGCAGCATGTTGCAGCAGATGGGAGTACTTTCGCCTCTAACCTTGCAAGTAAGTCTGCAGGACCTCTGAGGCTTGCTGAAGCTGGAAGATGGATGATATTGAAATGAAAACCAAACACAATTGAGTGTTTAAGCATCTCTCTCTGGCCCTCATCAGCATTTTCCAACATTGCTGTGTATGACTGTCACTTTAATTTTTCTTTAAAATGATGAAAAATTTCTAATGAATAAGCCAATCATAAAAATGAAAGGTAAAAGTACTCTCATCTTATCTATCTTCCCACATTGCAGGGCTACATATACTTCTGAGTATACTCTACTGGTAAGCTTGGAATATCAATCACCAAATAAAAGCACTAACTTTGCAGGGAATAATAATAACAAAGGTATTTTGTGCCCTCTAGTGGTGCTGATCATTGAAATGTTTCTTACATATTAATATTATCAATCTGAGTTTTATAAATTGATCCAGAACATGTTTGGTCAGTAAGGAGCTAAGTTCCAAGGCTCCTAATGATATCCTAAACATACAGTCCACAAGATGGAAAGTAAAACTGTACACTTTATCCAGCTTTCTTTTCCATTTTGCACATTTTATTTGTAAAACCAAGAAAGAAATTTGCACAAATAAATAATTGGAGGCTAGTTTTAAAGCGTTTGGAGTTAGGCTGACTCAATGGTTTGGCCAAAAGAAAACCATGTTTGAGATTGATGTATATTGGTGTCGTTTCAGGCTGCAACCCCCCCCCCCCACCCCCCCTCCCAGACAGGATGAGCTTGTGCTGGAGAGATCTACTACTACTACTAAGCATTTATAAAGAGCTACCAAGCGCACGCAGCGCTGTACAATGAAAACACAAAAGGACAGTCCCTGCTCTAAAGAGCTTACAATCTAAAAAGACAAAGTAAGAAAAGGAGTAGAAAAAAGATAAGAACAAGGGCAAAGAGACAAGAGCAGGAGAGACAGGACAAAGGAAAGAGGTAAGAACAAGTGTAAGAGGAAGATAGAAAGGTGAAATAAAAGAGGGGAAGGAAGGAGAACAGCAAAATCAAGAGCCAAAGGCAGAGGCGAAAAGATGAGCTTTTAACTTGAGTTTGAGGGGGGGGGGGGGGGCAAAGAAGATGCCTGACATATAGACAAAGGAAGTTTATTCCAGCAAGGTGAAAAGAGCGGAATCTGGAGTTGGCAATAGAGGAGAAGGGCATAGCAAGAAGCAACTGGGAAGAAGAACGGAGTACATGAGGGGGGAAATAGGGAGAAATGAGAGAAGAAAGGTATTGAGGAGTCACAGAGTGAATGCACTTATAGGTCAGAAGGAGAAGGTTAAAGTGAATACGGAAACGGATAGGGAGCCAGTGAAGAGATCTGAGGAGAGGAGTGATGTGGGCAAAACGAGGCTGACGGAAAATCAAACGGGCAGCGGAGTGCTGAATAGACTGAAGAGGGAAGAGATGAGACTGAGGGAGACCAGCAAGAAGGAGGTTACAATAATCAAGTTGGGAGGTGATTAGACCTAGGACAACTCTTCCTGGTGCATAGCTAAGCTTTATGTTATGACTTAAAGACTTTCCTTCCAGCTCTCAGCCGGAAAGGGAAGGCTGATTTTCTGGGTGATGATGGAATTGTTTTGTAGTAGTGCAGGGGAGGAGAAGCAATGGAGATAAAAACTCAAAATTGAAAAGGCATCTCAGTTTCAAGAGCTTTCTATAACTTCCTTATGCCTACGACTTTCAGGATTCCAGCAGAACTGAAAACGTTTACAGTCTGATTTCTAAACTGTTAAACATATGAAAGTAAATATTCAGCAGTAGGCCAACCACAAATCTTTAAAGGATAAAGGTATCTCCTTAAAAACTGTACAGATTTCAGCATTGTCATCTGTACAAGTGGCACAGAAAAAAATCCAAGTATAACTTTCAGGGGCTGATCATATAACGAGCTGTGGAAAGTTATACTCCGTTTCCAAGCATAATCAGAGTATGTTAGCGGTTTATGCACATACATTAGGCGGTTTCTATTATGTAAGTACACCGTCAGGCTGATCTCATGTACTTTCGTTGTAGCTGGGCACATGGGCGGAGCTTGGTCTGAGCATGGGCAAGGCGCAGGCATAGACATCATCCATAGGGCCGACGTAAGAACTCTCACCTAGTTTAATGTGTGGTTTTGTCCACTTATGCCCCTAAAATAAAGTATGCGCAATCCTTACTTTATAAAATAGCCACTAGTGACACGCATAAAAACTCGCGATAATTATACAGGACTATAAAATTACCCTCACACATCTGTCTCAATGTTCAAAATTGACTCTGCTATCCAAGCTCTTGTACGCATACTCATAAGGTATTCAATGGCTAAAGAGACAGACTGAAATGCTAACAGAAATTAGGAAGACTAGCAAATTTAGTAACAGATTTCAGTTATCCCATAATCGATTGGGCAAATCTTTCATCAGGAGATCATACTGAAGCAGAGTTTTTAGACGCCATAAATGAATGCTTGATGGAGCAATTGGTCCAGAAACTGATCACAGGGGAAAGTACAAGGGGTAATGGGGCGGGACACTTGGCAAAAGTGGTAGCAATTAGATCAACTTTGTCATAATCAGTGAATGGAGTACACTAAAGTAAAGCACTGCTTTAGCATTTAATTTTAAATTTAAAAAAATGAGACTATGATAAATTAAGTAATTACACATAGGAAAAACTAAAAGGCGCAGTTAACTAGGGTCCAAAGTTTGCATGAAGCATGGACATTATTTAAGAATACCATTATGGAAGCCTAGATATCCACAATAAATAGAATTGCATGCAGAAATCCTAAAAACCCAACTGGATGTGGGGTCTCCAGGATAGTTTTGGGAAGCACTAAATTACAGTATGTGGGCAATGCTGCTGCCAGCCACATAAGTACTTCTGAATACTGATCTCATGGTATTCCTGTATTAGGGAACACCTAAGAGATTGGTAACTGCTGACAATTACTACAGATTATCCAAGGTACAAGAGATTTGAGCTCTATTTTCCAGCATTTGGTCATGACCACTAAGGAGGTCATTTTGAAAGGCGGGTTGCGGGGCTGCATATCTTGCTGGGACATGCAGCCCCACAAGCCACCTGTACCCTCTTTCCCTACCGGCTCTCCCTATGTGTCCTGTGCATCAGGATTGGGAGATCTGGTGGGGAGTAGGAGGGGGTGAGATCGGGGAGGAGCAGGGGCGGGTCAGCCCGGCAGCACATACAGAGCCGATTCATGAACATGCTGCTCGGCCTGTTGGAACGTGCTGCTTATACCACCTCGGAAGTGATATAAAGCAGCACAGTAGGGAGGATCAGAGCAGGTGAGCCACTTCTGGGGTCGTGGCCAAGTGCGGGAGGGTGCCCGCCACCCGATCCAGACCACAGCAGGCCAGCCGTGGGTCAGGTGGTAGGGAATTGTGATACTGCAGTGGAATTGAGAGAAATATCACTACACCGGGAAGATGTATTAAAACTATTAGATAAACTGAAGAGTAGCAAATCACCTGGGCCGGATGGTATACATCCAAGGGTGTTGAAAGAACTGAAATATGAGATTGCAGACCTGCTATTAGTAATCTGTGAACTATCATTAAAATCATCTCTAATACCTGAAGATTGGAGGATCGCCAATGTAACATCAATTTTTAAAAAGGGTTCATGGGGTGATCCGGGAAAACACAGACCGGTGAGCCTGACGTCAGTACCGGAAAAAATGGTAGAAACCATCATAAAGAATAAATTTACTCAGCATGTAGATAGTCATGACCTAATGGGAGACAGCCAACATGGCTTTAGACAAGGACGATCTTGTCTTACTAATCTGTTATGTTTTTTTGAAGGAGTGAATAATCAGGTGGACAAAGGTGAGTCGGTTGATATTGTGTATCTGGACTTTCAGAAAGCCTTTGACAAGGTCCCTCATGAGAGACTTTTGGTATACCCATGCTGCTTAATGTGGCCCAGAGTTTCTCATGGTTTACATAGTCAAAAGCCTTGTTGTAATCAATAAAACACATATAGATATCCTTTTGGTATTCTTTTGTCTTTTCAAGGATCCATCTCACATCCGCAGTCTCTTGTTCCTTGACCTTTCCTGAACCCTGTTTGCACTTCGGACAGTTCTCATTCCAGGTTTGGTTGTAGTCTCTGCTGGAAGATCTTGAGTAGAATCTTGATGGCATGTGGGATCAGAGTGATGGTGCAATAATTTTCACAGTCAATTGGATCAGCTTTCTTCAGTACCAGTATAAACACAGATCTTTTCCAGTCAGTTGGCCATGATGTTGTCTTCCAAATTTACTGGCAGAGCCTTATAAGTATGGTAACAGCCACATCCAATTGCTGTAGTACTTCAGTGGGAATGTCATCAATGTCTGGTGCTTTGTTCTTTGATAATGCTTTCAATGATGCTTTGACTTCTTATTTCATCAGGACCTACAGTAGACAGGATTCTCAAGAGCAGATATATCTCTCTCCATACAAAGTTTTGACTTGTACAAGCGATGGACAGTGAAGAAGATAGATAGGAAGAAAATCAATGCCTTTGAATTATGGTGCTGGCAAAGAATACTGTGTATACCATGGACTGCCCACAAACAAACTAGCCATTACTAGAGGAGATCAAACCTAAGCTTTCTTTAGAAACTCAGATAACAAGACTTTGGGGTATGTTTACTAAACCGTCTTAATGTACGCTCTGTGACGTTATCACGCGATAAGGTACCTTATTGCGCGATAATGGCGCTTTATCAGGCGCACGGGTACCTTAGCACGCGATAACGCGCGCAGCGGCGCAAATGAGCGCTGAAGGCGGGGAAAGGCTCCCGGAGGGCGGAGGAAGGCTCCCCAGGGGTGGAGAGAAGGGGTCAATGGGTGGAGAGTGGGAGGGGAGAGGTTCCCCGCACACTAACGCTGTGAAATCCGAGGCTCAAAACTAACGACAGTGAAACCTTGGCATTAGAGCCGATTTAAAGGGAAAAGAAACCATTTCCATCAGCAATGTACAGCAAAACCAGGGAAACCTACAAAAAAGGGATAAATGTGATACACGTGCATGGAACAAAAGGGCAAATAAACCTTGAAAATGTACAGAAGAAAATGTAAAAATAAAATAACCAAGCTGGCCAATAGTGATATCAATGGGAAACATCAAAAAACACTCCCAAGAAAGCTCCAAAAAAAAGATATGAATTTTGGAAGGGTCTATGCTCCGTCCCCATACAAGGTGAATGAGTCCACAGTGTAATTGCTCTGAGCAGGGTTTCCGACTCCATCAGCCAGGTTTCCTATGGTGTGCACATGTTCCACAACAGCAGGGTGGGCATGTCGGAATGGGCAACTGGACAGATGCTGGAAAAGGGGACACAGAGGGCTGCAGGCGGCACATGCTGCGGTGCAGCTGGCCCACAGTGCGGACTAGGGTGGTGCCTAGCTGGTCCATAGGAATGCTGAAAGAGTAGAGTAACCAGACAGCAACTGCTGAGGGCCCAACATGGGCACGAGTGTGCTTCCCACAGTGTCACAGGGGATAGTACCCAGCAGTTACCCCGAAAGGCATGGAACATTGGCATGCGGTGCTGGGGGGAAGCGTGGGCAGCTATGCAGGCACCCCTACCCCAGAACCCGCACCATAGGCAGCCACCTACCCGCACACTGGATGGCCTGAGACTGCGCTCCACCAGCACCAACAGCAGAAGGGCATGTCAGCATGGTGGCAGAGGGATACTGGTGGTGGAGGGGGCAGTGGCAGCTGCCCAGAGCAGACCGTGGCCTAGCCCTGTGTAGGTGGGTGCCATGCACTGCAATGGACAGGCCCTGTCTGACGAACAGTCATGTTATCACCAGGGAATGCACTGTCTCTGTGGCAACACAGTGGTGCAGTACACACAGCCAGTGTGTTCAGAAGCAGAAGGTCACAGGTTCAAGTCCCAGCTGTGGTTCCTGCCAACCCAGTCCCCATTTTTTACCCACTACTAAAACGTGCTAATACAGACAGAACCTTTATTGCAGATGACGTAAACATGCCCAAAACACCTACATTTTACCCTACAGAGCACAGACACCATAAACATGTGCATTACCTAGAGCAGAGTCTCCCAAATGCAGTCCTGGAGGGCCAAACACCATTCAGGTTCCAAGCTGTCTCTAATAAAGATGCCTGTGCTGTATTTCTATGCACCGCCCCCATGGTATGCAGATGTATTTCATGCATATGCATGAGGGACAGCATGAAAACCCAAACAGTGTCTGGCCAACCAGGACTGGAGTCAGGAACCTCTGCCCTAAAGCAGCGGCCAACAGGGGCAGACACACCCGCACCCACAGGCTCCATTATCCAATGCCTCCTGGAGAGGCAGGATGTTGGGCCCTGCGTGCATCTCCCAATACTAGCACTTGCATACCTTAGCAATGCCACCCTAAACCTGGGAATACGGTACACAGCTATCAAAAGGTTGCTATGATTACTGGCAGATAGCAATTCCGAGGTTAAGTACAATTTTCTGAGTGAGCTGCATCATAGCAACCTTTCTGATGTCTGTGGAGTGTGCTACAGGTCTTGTGTTTGACAATGTTTACCACCCTGGGGGTGACCCCAACAGTATTGCGTACCATAACCATGCCTGCACCACTGTTCCCTCTAAGCTGTGCGCGTGTGTGCGCGCACACACCTTGCTGTGCGAGCGCACATACTTTACAACAGAGCGCACAAAAATTACAGTTCTGATTCTGATAGAAAACAACACAGACATCTTAAAATTTAAAAGTTGTGATTGCAATTACTTGAAATTTTCCGCTTCATTTAGTAATTGTCTATTTTCATTTAATTTGATTAAAATCAATGTGGTGTATATACTGTATTCTGACGTGTAGTTAAATTTTAAAGTATATATCTTCGAGTGTCGTTATGTGGCGCACAAAAATTTAACTTTCCTTCAAAAGCTGCACAGCTGATAATTTATGCGCACACAGCCTACAGAAAATTAGAGGGAACATTGGCCTGCACTGTGCCCAGGACTGGTGCAGTGGCCAGGGCTGCCAAACACCTCTATAGTTGCACAATGCTGGCATAGGTGTAGGGAGTGTGTGTCTGTCTATTCAGTGTGTGGTGGCTGCAAACACCCTCCACAGCCCACACTGCTAGCACTGTTGCCAGTATTGGCCTGCCAATGTGCATAATGAGGAGCAAGGTACCGTGGGAATAGCCAGGATAGGGTGGCCTGGCCTGGATTCATCTGTACATAGCATAGGGCAATGGCTCGGACATTGTAGTGGCCGGCCACCACCTGCACGGACAGGGTGGCCACAGCATGTCCTGCTGGGAGGTCACTCTCACCCTGACTGAGCAGTGACCACGGCATGGCTAGGTTCCCCCATAGTGCTACATAGTAATTTTTTCATGTGATATTTATGTGTTTTCTTTTGGGGCCCAATCACTGACTTATCTGCTTGGTGTGTATGCTGACATCCCAGTTCTGGGTACATGCATCTCCTCCAGGAACATGTGCTATGGACTAGCTAGCAGACTGTCTGCAGCTAGTATGTGTCTTGCTGGAACACCTTGCAGGGTGCAGTGGCTGGAGGCTTGCTGCTGGAGAATGTCAAATAGTGGTGGGGGACAGCTGTGCATTTTCAGGCCTACTGTCTGTCTGCTATTGCTTTATGGATGTGGGAAGCTCTGCATTGCCTGCCCTGTAGGGTGTCTGTTCCCCAGCAGGACTGGGGTTGTTGGTCCCCTCTACTGCCACCATTGCAGGGAGATAGAATGTGGATCTGTTGGTGGGCAATCCTGTTTCCCACCCTGAGCCCCAGAGGGTGGGTTGTGTGGTGGTACATAATCCGCCTATGGGTCCAAACACCCCCCCCCCCTTCACCTACATCAAAATTACCATGGCACCAACACAGGATATGCACTATTCTGGGTGCATCATAGCCCATAAGGGCTAGATGTGACTGAGAAATACAGAAGAACACAGATACATCCTAGGTGTGTCTGCAGGAACTACCTATCACACACAGTAGTACTAATGAGAACCTGCAGCATGGTGTATTTCAGTCATGAAAGGTGCTGTGGACCTGGTGCTGGGTGCCCCACCTCACCCTCAGGGTGAGCACAGTACCCACACAATGTGACGGTCTGTAGCTACTCTGTGCCAGTACCACACACAGTCAGTTCCCCCTACCAGGCCAAGGTGCTGTGGGGATGCATACTCCATCTTGTGCCCATCTGTAGACTACTGATTTGCATGTGCAGTGCATCATGGGTATGGGTGGGTTAACCCTATCCTGGTAACCACAGCAGACAGTTTGTGTGGTGACATGTAGTCCTTCTGCAGCCAGCCAGGGGCTTGCTAGCAGCTATAGAGCTGTAGCCCACTGGTTACTTCACTGCCTGTAGATCCAGAGGTCATGGGTTCAAACCCATGGTGGTGTTATTTGATAAGGCTGTCCAAGGCATTGTCTATTTTTAATGTACATTAGTGCTGCCAGCAGAAACACCCTCACTGTACTGTAACCATAAAGCACCTTATACGGCGCCCTATAAAGCACCTTATAAGGTGCCTTATCAGGTGTCCTCTAAAGCACCTTATAGGCTGTCCTATAGGGGACATTATAGGGTGCCTTGGCGGACAGTGCACTTTATAATGTGCCCTATGGAGTGCCTTATAGGGTGCCTTATGCGGCACCTTAGGTTACGGCACGTGTGGGTGTGTTTGCTGGCAGCACTAATTAAACTACAAATAAAATGCCTCAAAAATCAATACTTACACGTAAAAGCTACTGGCTCAGCCAGCCTTATGGATTAGGCACACTGTGGGATCAAACTCATGACCCCTGTACCATCAGTCAGTGTATTAACCATTGTGCTACACCTCTGTTTCTGTGTTTGCATGTCTGGCCGCCTACTTAAGATTACCGCGCGTTAACGTGCTTAGCGGCGTCTTGTCCGATAATGTGCGCAGCACACGTTATCACGCGATAATCTCGTTTTGCTACTATAAGACCGACACGCCCACTCCTTTTATGGCAGCCTGCACACTATCACCGGGCGCACGTTAAGACTGCTTAGAAACATACCCCTTTGACTTTCACACTTTGGACACCTCATACGAAGAGAGAGATCATTAGAGAAAGACATCATGCTTGGCGAGGTAGAAGGTCAACACAAAAGAGGAAGGCTAGCTATGAAATGGATCAATACAATAACAGCAACTATGGATGCCACTCTATCAACAATGAGCCGCCCAAGACGCAATTTAGGACAACTATCCAGAGGATCACCATGAATTGAAACTGACTTGATGGCGCTTAACAACAACAAAACCAGATAAGTGCCTGCATCAAGTTAGGTCATCTCAATAGCTATTCTAACTTTATGTGGTTTGGCTATCCAGAGAGCTGCTGAATATCTCCACTGTTGTAGAAGCCACACCAGTTAGTGCTGAAACTAGATATTCAGCGCTGGTGGATATCCAGATTCCTGTGCTGTTTCACTTTTGCCCACGGTGTCCAGTTCTTTAAAAGCATTGACTGCTACATGCTGAATATTGGGCCCAAAGTGTTCTTACTCTTTTTCCACCTGTTGTGGACTGCCACAAGGGTTCTCATTTTATTGGCTGTTTTATTTAATATTTATTTTCTACCTCTGTCATTTAAAAAAACCTGAATATAAGTTATAGACTTTATGCTGATGACATTATGTTATTCCTTCAGTGGGGGGTGGGGGAGGTGATATAACGTTGTCCTAATGCCTTGAATTGCATTAGTCATATGTTGAATGCCCAAAGATATATAGCCTGGATCTAGAAATGAATCTTGAGCAGACTGAATCCATGATCTTTTCTCATTCTGCCTCACTGCATTCCCCTTTCATGTATTTATAGAGAATTGTTCCATTGCAGTTTCCCCAGTTGTTTATTTATTTACTTATGTGGTTTTATATATTGTCCTGTCAATAAATCAAGGCAGTTTACATGGAACTATTTTACCATTATATGTAACAGATAACCTTTTACAATCAAATGATTCCCTGATCCCATGTAACATTTATAGAACAGGTAACTATGTACATTGTAGTTATTACTTACTTACAGGGTACATTTGTTCATTATTTAGGGATTTTAGTAGATTCAAATCTGACATTCTGTCCCTTCATCTAAGAAGTAGTGACTAAAGCACTTACTGAAAAGATTAAAATCTTTTATAGATCCATTAGACTACTGTAACTCCTTGTTTGCGTTACCAGCAGTTGCTGCAAAAACCACCACAACTTGTTCAAAATTCATCTGCATGTCTTGTGTCGAATGTAAATATTTGGCAGCATATTACTTCAGCCGTGATTTCTCTCCATTGCTTGCCAGTACAATGGTGGATTAAATTTAAGATATTATTACTATTATTATTTAAGTCCTTGCACTTAGAAGTTTCATTACCCATCTTCTCCTAATTGAATTTGGTATGTCTGTCCATGTCTTGAGATCTCAAGATCTGACTTTTTTTGATGATACATGATGCAAGGTTCCGCATTGGGAATGACCACCCAGGAAAAAGATTTACGCATCATCGTAGATAACATGTTAAAACCCTCTGCCCAGTGTGCAGCAGCAGCCAAGAGAGCAAATAGAATGCTAGATATTAGAAGGAAAGGAATGGAAAATAAAACAAAGGATATTATAATGCTTCTGTATCGTTCCATGGTGCGACCGCACCTTGAATATTGTGTGCAATTCTGGTCTCCATATCTTCCAAAGGATATAGCATTATTAGAAAAGGTACAGAGAAGAGCCACCAAAATGGTAAAGGAGATGGAAGGATACTCCTATGAAGAGAGGCTAAAAAGGTTAGGGCTCTTCAACCTGAAAAAGAGATGGCTAAGGGGAGATATGATAGAGGTCTATAAATTAATGAATGGAGTGGAACGGGTAAACATAGATCGATTGTTTACATCATCAGAATATAGAAAGACTAGGGGACATGCAATGAAGCTACAGGGTAAACTATTTAAGACTAATAAGAGAAAATATTTTTTCACTCAATGTGTAATCAAACTCTGGAATTCATTACCGGATGTAGTAAAAGCTGTTAGTGTAGCTGGGTTTAAAAATGGTTTGGACAAGTTCCTGGAGGTAAGGTCCATAAGCCATTATTAAAAGGGACCTAGGATATCATTGATTGACCTAATATAAGCATTGAGGAACCTGTGTCTTTTGGGAAAACTGCTAGGTACTTATGACCTAAATTGGCCACTGTTGGAAACAGGATACTGGGCTTGATGGACCTTGGTCTGACCCAGTATGGCATCTCTTATTTTCTTATGTTCTTACATACCCTATTGTGTCTCCTTGGGGCAAGAATTATTAATAGGATTTTTTTCTCTTTCCAGTCCTTTGCTATCGAGCCTACTTCCAGCTATACCAGTATTTCTCAAAGCAGTTCTGGTGTAGACCTTAGCCAGTCTGGTTTTCAGGAAACCCACAATGAATATGCATGAGATAGATTCACATTCATTGTAGATATCCTAAAACCAGACTGGCTAGGGAGTATACCAGGACTGGCTTGAGAAACCCGGGGCTTTACTGAGGTTGATGACCAATTTATCGGACTTTAGAAAGATGTTAAAAGCTGTCTTATTTACTCAGGTTTTTCCTTAAATTGACTGTGAGATGCCAGCTTTACTGTTTTATTGTTTGATTTTGGTAGCTGATTTAAATTATCAGTGTCTCTGTCTTATGTCTGTAAGATCAGATTAGTTCATTTGCTTTTTTATAAACCGCTACGAATGATTTAAGATGAGTGGATTATAAATTTCTGTAATAAATAAATTTCTGACCCTGATCTCTATCTAGACGGGGTGAAATAGCTGCATCAAAAGGTTTTGGATTAAAATGCTTTCTATAGCTTTTGTCACTAGATAGTGACTCTTAATTATACAGATTTTCCAATTTGCAAGTTTGCAAATGAACTTACAGGCCTACAGGTCATTTGACCTCTAACCAAATAACTAGACAACTACTCTACTAGTTACACAAGTAGGTTTCCAATTGCAACACCATAACCTTAACTGGCCACCTGCTAGATGAGGAGTGCATTAGCTGGCAATAGCTCACTGAGCTAATTAGAAAGCTGCAGCGTTTGCAAAATACTGTATGTATTGGATTGGATCTCATGACAAGGAGATCTTTTCAATTAGTATATGGTACTTTATAGTACCCACGAGGCGTGCTGAATGACAGTCCTAGTCATTGATCAAGTAGGTTTTCCCATATTGCTCTATCAGGATATCCCAAATCTGTTCTGGAGGAGCCATTTTAAGAAGATAAAAACAGAGTTCAGCCTCCCTGCATATAAAAACCCTTAGGGTCATGTTTACTAAACGTTAGTAGGCGCTAATGGGAGGAAGCAATGCTGCTGTATCCATAGCAATAACATGGGTGCTGCAGCAGATCCCACATGCTAATGTTTTTAGTGCACATTAACATTAGTAAACATGGCTCTTTGGCTACTGAATTTGCTAAACTGGGTGTCTGTTCAGTGCCATATTTAATGGTGGTTTTAAATGAAAGGGAAACAGTTTACTGGGAACTGGACTGCAACCTGGTGGTAATGGCTTTGTAAGTTATTACGCCCCTCTGGCTTAGCAAATATCTGAATGCAACAAGAGTTATATTCATTTCAAAATCTAGAATTTGGCAGACACACTGCAGCACTTTATGAGCACTAGAAAGCATCATCCAGGAAATCCATATAGCTGGCACGATTCAACGACTGGTACTCTCTGTGTTTCTTTCAATCCTCTCACACGTCAAATAAATTCAGATTTATTTTTAAAAATAACATTGAGGCCAATGTACTACACTGCAACATTATTTTTCTGACATATTCATGTAAAAAAACCCATGTTAAAAACACTGCGAAATGTACAAAAATGTCAGTTTCAGCATTTTGTGTTTTGTCACTCTCAGAACCCTTCTGCAAAAAAAATTCAGAAATGTTGGCCTCTCCTTGTAAATTTTGCACATAGTCTGCTACACATGAAAGCTTATGCAAATTCATAAATTATGAGCTCTTGCAATGCAAATACATGTAAAGCAGCTTATTATTCATGAACCCTTTGAAAGCACTAATGACAATTTATGGGGCTACATTTCCTTGGTCTCTGTATTTGATGGTGCACGAGAATCTTCTTTCTCCACAAGTAGTACAGAATAGTCACTTGGCACTTCCATTAGCAGCACTCAGTCCTCAGTCCTCTTTTCTCCTTTACTATAATGTCCAAGCTTTTGTTGCTAGGAATAGGAATGTCCCAGGTGATCACAGCTTCTTCGTTCTCCATAATTTTGTCAACATCTTGATTTCACAGTTTTTTTCTAGTGTTCCAGTTTGTACGTTGTTTTCAGTGGATGAGACCTGCTACATTGTGCCTCCCTGAAAAGACTTTTTGACATCAGCATGTCACACCCAGCCATCAGATGTGACAGCTTCCAGTTCAGTGCTACAAAATCTGCATGTGTCTGTTATACCAGTTTTTTACTATACTGATTGTCAACCATCTTTGTCATTAGTACACTATCCTGTGCTGTAATTATCAATCTCTCATCTTTAGGTTTAAATTCACCCCTCCTTAACCATTCATGTGTCAGCTTTTGATCTACTTGTGGTTTCTGAGGCAACACCCTATATATTCCTTGTTGCATTTCTGCTTCGGCCAGTTGTTATTCCTTTTCCCTAGTCCCCAGTTGAGTGTTCTGTCTTAATTAGATTGTAAGCTCTGATGAGCAGGGACTGTCTCTTGCTTGTACATGAACAGCACTGCATATGCCTTGTAGCACTATACAAATGATAAATAGTAGTACTAGTAATTCATTAAGGGCTCGATATTCAACTGGGCAGGGCTCAGCGCCTTAGCCGCTTAGCCCTGCCCACCCACCCTCCCTCAAACCCCGGATATTCACTTCTGTGGCAACAGAAGTGAATGTCTGGGTCTGGCTGCACTGCCCGGAAGCTGCCAAGGCTAACTGTGCAGCATCGATAGTGGATGATGCACGGTTAGCCTTGGTGCCTGTTAGATAGGCAAGGGCTTTCCTCATCTATCTTACAGGTGCCGAGAACTAACCATGCAGCTTCCAATATTAGCACCAGTCCCCACCTCTGCTGTGCCCTGGAATGCCCCCAGGGCACACAGGGGAATTAGTCGGGGATTTTCGATTGACAGGCATTTACATGGTTAACCGGCTGTTAATCATGTAAATGCCTTTTGAATATTGGGCCCTAAAGATATTTTTCTTTGGCTTTGCAAATTCTGTTGCTTGGCTCCTCCCCCTGCCCTATATGCTGATGAACTGTCACTCATTCTTTCTGTTCATTGGGATGCTTGTCTGAGTTTAAGAATGAAAACTGTCTCTGGCCATTTGCTTTTGTACTTCAGCAGATTTTGAGCATTTGAATCTGTTTATGCTATTACGTCCCTCATTTGGTTTGCAGCTTGTCATGCTGTGAGTGCTTGTGTGCATCAGTGATGCTGAGAGCTAAGCTATCAATAGCTTAACTACTGGCAGGATCACCCAAGATGGACAGGTCTCAGCTGAGGTGCCAAACTAATACAAACCATCCATCTGGGCAGTAGCAAAATGGGATGGTGTTGGCAGCAGAGGATCACATTTCTGTAACAAAGACCTACAGGGGAGACCTACACGGAGCGGTTTGTACACCCCTAAACAAAGGCATGAGGAGGGATGACCTGCATGGAGCAGCAGGTGCCCCTACTCTTGCCGCCTTGCTGGGCAGACTAGATGGACCATATTGGTCTTTATCTGCTGTTATATACTATATTACTATGTAACAACGCTAGCATTACTGTACCTGTGTGGAAGAAAGGCCTGGCAATCTACTTCTGTATCTTGCCTCAAAAACATAGTAACATAGTATATGATGGCAGATAAAGACCAGTATGGTCCATCTGGTCTGCCCAGCAAGGCAGCAAGAGTAGGTGCACTTGCTGCTCTGAACAGTTCACCTCTCCCCATGCCTTTGTTTAGGGGTGTACCCACTGCTCCATGGTCACCCCTATTTGTTCAGATATAAGAGATAGTTATGCTTATTTTGATTTTATCCTGTTGCTAAAACCCAATGGATACTGCTGGAAGATAAGACCTCAGGCCAGAAGGCACTCAACTGGCTACTGGAGATGAACTGAAGCAAAGCCAGCATTTCTGATGTGGTTGGACAATAAATCTAGAGCAAAAAAAAATTTTGTGTAAGAACATTTGTTATGCAAGACCAGTGGTCCTCCGAACAACAAGCAACTCCATTTATTCTATAAAGTGTGTGTCCCCAAAAAAAAACACTATTACAAGAAATGTGTAAAGCAAAACTTAAAACACATTAAAATGGCCCAAATGGGTTCTCTGATACTTAGCTAGTAGTTGCAGCCAAAAACGAAAGCCAGGAACCAAATTGACATACTGTAATTGAAGGCAGTGGGGAACTAACAGGGCAGACAAGGTCTTGGTCTTGGTCTTGATATGAGACTTATGCTCGCTAAGGCATTGTTTTATAGGTCTAATGGTTCTGCCCACATATTTGAGCCCACAAGGGCAGACAATAAGATATACTGCGAAAGAAGTGAGACAAGTAGTGTGCTATCTAGAGTATAAACCTTATCTGTTGTTGTGCCAGTCCAGCTAGTTCCAGCTAATGTTGGACTCAATATGGAAATCGATTCATGGAGCACGATTTGTCCTCATTCTTAGATTGATATGGCTCAAAACACAGAGTTGTGTCATCTGTTCTTTGATTGCCCATTGCTGGGATTTCATTTGGAGACAAGTTTGTTTCTTGACTGATTACTGCTGGGGTTGCACTATGAGTTAATTTGGTTCCTGGCTTTCGTTTTTGGCTCCAACTACCGGCTAAGTATCAGATACCCATTTGCGCCATTTTTTAAGTTTTGCTTTACACATTTCTTAGCATAGTGATTTTTTTGAGGCACACTTTATAGAATAAATGGAGCTGTTTGTTGTTCAGAAGACGATCAGTCTTGCATAACAAACGCTCCTACATATAAACAATTTTTTGCTCTAGATTTATTGTTCAAATCTTCTTTTTGGGATACCACAATATTGGCTGAAAATGAAGACAATCTGAAACATTTGCTTCTCAAGATCAAGAAACAATCTTAAAATGGGCCTTCACCTTAATGTAAAGAATACAAAGATCCTGAACAAGTTCATTGTTGATGGATAAGAAATTGAAATAGTAGACAACTTTAATCTGCTTGGATCAATCATCAATAAAGAAATGACAAGCAGTCAAGAAATCAGACAACACATTGCTCTTGGCAAAATGAATATGAAGGACCTAGACAAGATTCTGAAGAACAGAGATGTCTCTCTCCATACAAAGATTCAACTTGTCCAAGCCATGGTACAGTATTTTCAATAATGTTATATGAATGCAAAAGTTGGACAGTGAAAAAGATTGATAGAAAGAAAATTGATGCCTTTGAATTATGGTGCTGGCGTAGAATACTGTGTATACCATGGACTGCCCGAAAAACAAACCAGTCAGTATTAGAGGAGATGAAACCTAAGCTTTCTTTAGAAGCTCAGATAACAAGACTTCTACTTTCATAATTTGGACACATCATGCGAAGAGAGAGATCATTAGAGAAAGACATTATGCTTGGCAAGGTTGAAGGTCAGCTTAAAAGAGGAAGGCCAGCAATGAGATGGATCAATACAATAACAGCAGCTATGGATGCCACACCATCAATAATGAGCTGCCTGACTGAAGATTGAACACAGTTTAGGATAACTATCCAGAGGATCGCCATGAGTCGACACCGACTCGACAACACTTAACAACAATCATAACATGCTATTAAGTAAACGTAGAGGCTTATATGGTAATTCTGTAAAGAGCATGTGGAAAGATATGTGCTAATAATGCACTAGGGTCCCTATTCTAAAGGACTTTGTGTCATCTGCAAATTTCATCACCTTACTCGATCCCATTTCCAGGTCATTTATAAATGTTAAAAAACAGCTGGCCCAGAACAGATCCCTAGGGTACTCTACTATTAACTTTTCTCCATTAAGAAAATTGCCCATTTAGCCCTACTGTCTGTTTTCAATCATTTAACCAGTTCCTAATCCATAATCCTCCTATCCCAGAACTTTTTTTAAAATTTTCCCAAGAGTCTCTCATGCGGGACCTTGCCAAAGGCTTTCTGAAAATCCAGATATAATATGTCAACTGGCTTCTCTTTATCTACTTTATCAGTCTATGTACAGTGCCTTTGCAAAAGTATTCATCCCCTTGGCTTTTGTCCTGCTTTGTCGCATTATGTACAATCTGGAATGAAAATGGAGGTTCATTTGGATGTTAGGTAATGGAACTAACAATACAGTCCAAATTGGTGAAGTGAAATGACAATAAAATACCTTGTATATATAACAAAACAAGTTAAAACTGAAAAGTTTTGAGTGCATATGTATGCATTCCCTTTTGATATGAAACTCCTAAATAAAATCTGCTCCAACCAATTAACCTCAGAAGTCACATAATTAGTTTATTAGGGTCCACCTATGTGCAATCAGTGGCACATGATGCCTGTATAAATATACCTGTTCTGAAAGGCCCCTGACTCTGCAACACCACTAAGCAAGCAACATGAAGACCGAGGAGCACTCCAAACAGGTCAGAGACAAAGTTATGGAGAAGTACAGATTAGGGTTGGGTTATAAAAAAATATTCCAAATTCTTAATATCCTACGGAGTACCATTAAATCCATTATAACAAAACGGAAAGAATATGGCACCACTACAAACCTGACAAGAGAAGGCCGTCCACAAAAACTCACAAACCGGGCAAGGAGGGCATTAATCAGAGATGCTACAAAGACACCAAGGATAACAAAGATCCACAGCAGAAATGGGAGTATCTGTCTGTAGGACCACTTTAAGCCGTACACTCCACAGAGTGGGGCTTTATGGAAGAGTGGCCAGAAAAAAGCCATTGCTTAAAGAAAGAAATAAGAAAACACGTTTGGAGTTTGCACAACAGCATGTGGCAGACTCCCCAAACACATGGAAGAAGGTTCTCTGGTCAGATGAGATGAAAATTGAACTTTTTGGCCATCACGGGAAATGCCATGTGTGGCACAAACCCAACACTTCCCATCACCCCGAGAACACCATTCTCATAGTGAAACATGGTGGTGGCAGCATCATGCTGTGGGGATGTTTTTCCTCAGCAGGGACAGGAAAACTGACCAGGATTAAAGGAACTATGGATGGCACTAATTACAGGATAATTCATGAGGAAAACCTGTTTCAGTCTGCCAGAGATTTGAGACTGGAATGAAGGTTTACATTCCAGCAGAACAATGACCCTAAACATACTGTTAAAACTACACTGGAGTGGTTTAAAGGAAAACATTTAAATGTCTTGGAATGGCCTAGTCAAAGCCCAGACCTCAATCCAATTGAGAATCTGTGGCATGACTTGAAGATTGCTGTACACCAATGCAACCCATCTAACTTGAAGGAGTTGGAACAGTTTTGCCTTAAGGAATGGGTGAAAATCCCAGTGGCTAGATGTGCTAAGCTTTGCAGCTATAATTGCAGCAAAGGTTGGCTCTACAACGTATTGACTTTTGGGGGTGAATACATATGCACACTCCTGCTTTCAGGTTTGTTTTTGTCTTAATTATTGTTTGTATCATAATAAAGGATATTTTGAACCTTCAAAGTCAGTGACATGTTGTGTATATCACATGGTGCTAACCCCAAAAACTCCATTTTAATTCCAGGTTGTATTGCGACAAAACAGGACAAACACAGAGGGGGTGAATACTTTTGCAATTCACTTTAGGTGCCTCCAATGACATTCATATCCTATAAGAAGATAAGAAATGTCACACTGCGTCAAAGGGAAGTACAGAATAAAATTCACTAGCTGTGTTTAGTGAATTGCTGTGCATCTATTAGGGGGAAAGAATATAATTCCCTCCCCAAGTCTTGCTGGGTACCTTCATGTTGTACAAAATCTATACTAAATCCCAGACAGGCAACACTACAATTGAAGTATGGTAGGAAAGAAAAATACATACTGGCCACACGGTTGCCCAGGACAAAATGGTATCCACCCGTAGCCTCCGCACTAGGGCTAATGAAGGTGGTAGCGATAGTGCAGATACTACGGATGCAGGTAACTTCCCTGCCATGGATAAAGGCCATGGTGAGCATTTTCATGTTCACACTGTGGCAAGAGATAAACCACAGAAATTAATAAAAAGTTAAGAGGATTAACTATGGTTAAGTAGACTTCTGCACAGGGCCAGCCCGTCCATTCTGCAAGAATGTTGTTTGCATAGGCCCCCACGTTTCAGGGGGCCCTGCGCCAACTACATCCTGCATTGAAGACCGGCAGGCAGGGCGGCTTTAAAGGGAGCCGGAGAGGCCCGGCTCCCTCTAACAGCTGCCGAAGTGAAGTGCGTCTTTTCCCTTCACTTTGGCAACTGTACTGAAGTTTAGAACGCTGCTGCACTGAGCACCGGGAAACAGGAAGTCCACTTTGACTTCAGGCCCCCGGCTCACCAATACAGCTGCTGAAGTGAAGGGAAAAGACGCGCTTCACTTCGGCAGCTGTAGAGGTGAGCCGGGGCCTCTCTGGCTCCGTCTTAACTAGCCGCGGGGCACTTCGGGGGGGGGGGGGCGTGGACTGAAAATGGACTGTGGGGGGGGGGGGTTGCTAGGACTGGAAATGGGCTGTGGGGGGAGCTAGGACTGGAAATGGGCTGAGTGGAGGGTAGGCTTGAACTGGAAATAGCTGATGGGGAGGGGGGCTTGGACTGGAAATGGGCTCTGGGGGGAGCTAGGACTGGAAATGGGCTGAGTGGAGGGGAGCTTGAACTGGAAATAGCTGATGGGGAGGGGGCTTGGACTGGAAATGGGCTGACTGGGAGCGAGCTAGGACTGGAAATGGGCTGATAGAGGGGCTAGGATAGGACTGGACATGGGCTGTTAGGGGGGGCTAGGATTGGAAATGGGCTGTGGTGGGGGCTTGGATTGAAATCTACTCATGGAGGGGCTAGGACTGGAAATAGGCTCATAGAGGGGCTTGGATTAGAAATGGGCTGAGTGGGAGGGGGAGCTAGGACTGTAAATGGGCTGATGAAGGGGCTAAGATAGGACTAGAGATGGGCTATTGGGGGGCTAGGATTGGAAATCGGCTGTGGAGGTGGCTAGGACTGGAAATGGGCTGTGGGTGGCTTGACTTGAAATGGACTCATGGAGGGGCTAGGACTGGATATAAGCTCATGGGGGGCTTGGATTGGAAATGGGCTGAGTGGAGGGGGGCTAGGATTGGAAATGGGCTGATGGTGGGGCTAAGAAAGGACTAGAAATGGGCTGATGGGGGGCTGGGATTGGAAATGAGCTGTTGGAGGGGCTCGGATAGGGCTGGAAATGGATGGGGGAGCTAGGACTGGAAATGGGCTGATGGAGGGCTAGGATTGGAAATGGGCTGATGCGGGGACTAGAAGGGAGCGGATGCTGGATAGGGCTGGAACTAGAAGGGAGCTGATGTTGGCAGAGGATTAGAATGAGATGGGGCTGGGAGGGTGAAATGGAGAGGGGAAAAATATTTTGTGTGGGAGGGAAGAAAAATCTACAATTGGCCGGGTACTGAGAGAGTAAGTGGGGATTGAGGATGGAGGGGTAAAATTTGAGTGGATGAAAAAGGAATAAAGAAAGAGATGGAGGAAAGAGCAAAAGGAGAAAGATTAGTATGTTAAAGCAGACATAGAGAGAGAATGGAAAAAAAACTAGACGTGAGAAGAAAGGACAAATGGACAGCAGACAATGGAGAGTTAGCAGAAGACACGAAGAAACCAGAAGAAGTGGCTGGAGCAATTGCAACTGAAAAAAAATGCACAAAAGGTAGAAAAATATCTCTTTATTTTGAATTTATTAACTGGAGTATGTCAGCTCTGGGAAATGTGCATCATTAACATCTTTGCGTTTTGTTTAGTACAAGAGGAAATTAATTTATAGTTTTATTTCTACAGTGTTGTTGTACATTCCAAGTTTGGCTTTTGGGGATCCCAGTTTAATTATTGTCTTCCTATTTCTGAATTGTGATCCCTTGTTCTTTGTGTGGTGATGGGCTATGTCCTGCATGTGTAACCGAGCTGAAGTATTCTGTTCATGTAGTTTCTGTTTGACAGTCCCACTTGTTCTCTTTCCGCAGTAGGTCATGTATTGTTATTCTCTGAGATGTATTGGTTTAATATTTGCAGTGTTGCCTTTTGATAGGTAGAATTCAGTGCTTTGTGAATCCTGGTGGTACTGTTATGATAGGGCGGGTTTGCTATGGGTTCTAAATGGGCAGTGTTTGTAGTAGTTCCTAATGTGCCTGGCGGTTGGCACTGGATTATAGTAATGTAGAAATCTTTTAGTCTTTCTTTATCCATACACTCGTTAAGAGGCATGTTTACGAAAAGTTAGTGTATGTTAACATTATGCAAATATGTATGCAAATGAGATCCCGCACCAAGTCTCCGCACATGGCCCTGCACCCCCCTTGGGCCACCCCTGCTTCTGCAGAAAAAGAGGAGATTGTAAGAATGGACAGAAAGAGGGATACCAGAATATCCAATATGTAATTGAAGATAGATGAATTTCTTGATACAGATCTCTAATATGTGCTGATAGAAGAACTTTGCTAACAGTGACCATCACTCACACATTTATCATGTCACCTACTTCTGAAATAGAATAGGATATCATGATCATGAGTTTTGTGTAACTGTCTTTAAAATAGTTTGAGAACATTGTTACCGCACGCGTAGAGTAAACATAGGTTATGAACTGTGCAACCATAGTTCATTGTACAGTCAACTATAGGTCACTGCTGGAACAGCATAATTTCTGCAACTCTGCAATTATAAATAATTCTGTCATAATTAAGTAAATTGTATCTAATACACTGTAATCAGCTCTTACTCTGTAAAAGATTTCTAGCGACACCTTGTGTTATTTCATGTTTATGATTAATGACTGTGTTACTTCCCCTTTTTCTATAATAAAAAGGGCTTCAAGGGAGGAAGACTTTGAATCCAACAGAAGTGGAACTGTGCTGTGTCCATAGACCTTCTGTTGACTTCCCTTTGAGCTCAAAGAAAGAAGAACTTTGTGTTTGATTGTTTGTGTTCTGCGTTACTCTCTGCTTATTTCTTGCTGCTTGAGGGACCAGAGGAGACTGAAAAAGCCGAGGTATTGTGGCCAGATCACAGGTAATCTCTACAGTTACTTTTATGCTACAAAACCTACATTTAAATCAAGAAGTTATATAAAGAGAATCCATCAAACACTGGAAGGAAAATGGAAAATTGCTAAAAGAAAAAATGCATAAAGTAATGGATGCGCATTTAAGATCTTTAATTTCACAAATCAAAGTAAAGAAGTATATGAATGATAATATCTTGAATCAACTAAGGGCTTATGTGGAAAAAGAAATATAGGGAGGAGGAAGAGACCTACGAGAGAGTACCAAAAGAAAGGAATCCACAGAAACAGACAGAGCAGTTGAGGGGGAGATTGAGCTTTAGAGATCTGGAACTGCAGGGGAGTGAGATGAAGAAAGGACAGGTTAGCAAATCAACTGAAGAGGAGGAAGAAAGGGAGGAAAAAGACCCAGATGTGGAGGACTTTAAGATCAAACTCCTAATCCACATAAAAAAAGATGAATATGCTGGGTTCCAGGCAAGGGAAAGACCCAAGTTAAATTTAACACCTAATGTTAAAAGTCTGATAATTAAGATGAACAAGGCCATATCCTGCATAAAGGGATCATTTACTGACATCACCAAAAATAAATTGAATACAATATTTTGCAACTAAGAACATAAGAACATAAGAAATGACATCCTGGGTCAGACCAAGGTCCATCAAGCCCAGTATCCTGTTTCCAAAAGTGGCCAATCCAGGTCACAAGTACCTGGCAGGTACCCAAAGTCCACAGCTTCCACAATGCTCGTCCTAGGATAAGCAGTGGATTTCCCGGGTCCTCTTTAATAATGGTTTATGGATCTTTTCTCAAGCAACTTGTCTAAACTTTTTTTAAACCTAGCTACACTAAGGGGTATGTTTACTAAACCGTCTTAAAGTGCGCCCAGCGTTAGTGTGCAGGATGACATAAAAGGAGTGGGCATTCTAGTCTAAATGTCGCAAGCGCATGTCAGTGCGCAATAATGTGCGCTGCGCACACTATCGCGCGATAAGGTGCGTAACGCACGTTAACGCGTGGTTAGCACAAGTAGGCGCACCGACCTACAAACAGAGCAAAAAAGGTGTAGTACAATGGTTAATACACCGACTGATGGTATGGGGTCATGAGTTCAACTCCCGAGTGGGCCTGCAGAAGAAGGCTGTCTGAGCCTGTACCCATTGCATTTACCCACTGCTAGCTGAGGCAGTTCCCCTTTTATTTGAAATCTGTGCTGCCAGAAAACACACCCTCAAAGTGCCGTAAAAGAAGGTGCTGCAGAAGGCGCCTCCCAAGGCACCCCAGAGGGCACCTTTTAAAGTGCACTGTATGCCAAGGCACCCTATAATGTTGCCTATAGGGCACCCTAGAGGGTGCTGTATAGGGTGCCCTATGAGCTGCTGCAAGGGTACAGCACCGCTTTGGATGGCAGCACTGCACATGGTAACCCCTGGTCATCCTAAGTAGGTGAGCTGACATGCAAGCAGCAACAGCAGCATAGCACAATGGTTAATACAATGACTGATGGTACGGGGTCATGAGTTCAACTCCCTAGTGGGACTGCTGAAGAAGGCTGTCTGAGCCTGTACCCATTGCATTTACCCACTGCCAGCTGAGGCACCTCCCTTTTTTAAATTAAATCTGTGCTGCCAGCAAACACACCCTCAAAGTGCCGTAAAAAAAGGTGCTGCAGAAGGCGCCTCCCAAGGCGCCCCAGAGGGCACCTTTTAAAGTGCACTGTATGCCAAGGTACCCTAAAATGTTGCCTATAGGGCACCCTAGAGGGTGCTGTATAGGGTGCCCTATGAGCCGCTGCAAGGGTACAGCACTGCTTTGGATGGCAGCACTGCACATGGTAACCCTGGTCATCCTAAGTAGGTGAGCTGACATGCAAGCAGCAACAGCAGCGTAGCACAATGGTTAATACAATGACTGATGGTACAGGAGTCATGGGTTCGACTCCTGAGTGGGCCTGCTAAAGAAGGCTGTCTGAGCCTGTACCCATTGCATTTACCCACTGCTGGCTGAGGCAGTACCTACAACATCTACCCATTGCAGTCTGAGGCAGTACCCTTTACCTTTACGTAGTGCTGTCTGAGGCATATTAGGTCGTAATTTAAACCTGTGCTGCCAGCAAACACACCCTCAAGGTGCCGTAATATAAGGTGCCCAATAAGGCACGCCAGAGGGTACAGTATAAAGTGCACTGTCCGCCAAGGCACCCTATAGGGTCTCCTATAAGGCCCCCATAGGGCGCCTTATAGGGTGTCCAATGAGGCACGGTAAGAGTACAGCACTGTTTCTGATGGCAGCACTGTGCATGTAAAAGTGTGGTAAGCCTAAGAAGGCCCCCCCACCTGCAAATACAGCAACAGTGCTGTAGCACAATGGTCAATAGATTGAGTGATGGCACAGGGGGTATGAGTGCAAGTCCCCAGTGTGCCAAATGAGTAAGGCTGACAGAGGAAATTACCTTTTCTGCTATCAATCTGTGCTGCCATCGAAAACAGAACCAAACCCTAGTGCCATAAATCAATGCACCTTTTCAGGGTGCACCAGAAGGCATATCCTAAACAATCATGTCAGCGAAGACGGGTTATGATGTGCCCCAGAGGCCATGTTGAAAGGTTGCAAACCCCCAAGGCACCATAGTAGGCACCCCAGAAGCTGTTGAACCGATGGTGTGATGCAAGATGCCCCAAGGATGTATAGGTGAACCCAAAAACATTGCCCAAGTGCAGTAAGGTCCCCCAATTTGAAGGGCAAGAGAGGTATGTGGCAAACAGACATGTAACCCTAACACTACACAGAGCAACAAGGAAAGACAATGCATAAATAAAGGAAGGACATAGAGCAGATCTGATGGACCAGATGAATCAGCGTCCAGCCCATGTGGCTGCTTGAAAGCTGCACAAACATATTGGGGGCAGCTGCAGCGATGCACAGAGGGAAGGTAATGTACCATGCAATAATGACAGTGTGTGGCAGAGGATGGGAAGACGTGTGCAGCAGCAGAGGTAGAAGTGGCAGGATAGGAGGAATGTCATGATGACAGTGGAGTAGCTGTGCCATGCAGAGGACACACAGGAGATGCAACCAGAGAGAGCTGCAATGCAGGAATGTATAGGAGTGCAGGATGTGGGGGTAGCAGCATGCACATCAGGGTAGGACGGCACACAGCTGGCAGACACACATAGATGGACAGGATGGCTCACAACTGTGATGAGGGTACAATGTGCTCACAGCACAGATCTGCACAGATATGACTGTTACAGGGATGAAAGGTAGTTGTGCAGGACAGGCAGACAAATGAAAGAGAACAGAGAGGAGCCAAGCCCATGACCAGTAGCACAAATGGCAATGCACAAACCTGTAGGCCACACCACCAGCATCAACCCAGTAACACAGGCTGCATACAAACGTACTGGAGGGCATCACAAGACACCTGCTGGCCCTCAGGATAGGCAAAGCCCCAACAGTAACAATGATGAAATGCATATGCAGATCTGCTGTGTAAAGAGCAGATCACAGTCAGTAACTGGGAGCACACACACATAGGGCCACATGTACACACACAATGAAAGGTCATGCAGTGGACACAGCATGCAAAAGAGGAAAGAAAAGAATTCCCAAGGGCAGCAGAGGATGCTCTGTGGAGTAGGTGCATAATCTGTACCTGGAGAGGAGAGAAGTGAACCTGCAAACAGGTGCACTACACACCAGCTGAAACACAGCAATATGAAACCCCCAACCGGACTGCCATGTACACACCTTAAATAACAAGACATATGTAACAGCTAATATGTGATGGGTAGGCAACTCAGAGGGCACACCTTGGTGTTCTGTGAAAGGATGGAGGTGTGTGTGCAGAGGTGATGAACCTGCTGGTAATTAGTGGTCATATTAGCACAAAAGCAAAAAAAACAAACCATGAGGGGATCAAACCTGCAACCAATGGTGTTAGATCATATGCCGTAAACAACTAATCCAAACAAACACAATGAGAACACAGAGCACAATGCAGAAATAGCCCCACAAGGGAAGGGTGTGTATGGGGACCTGTAATACCCAGTGATGTTGCAAATGGCTAGCAGACAGACAGCTGACACCATACAAGGATGTGAACACAGGTAGGCCATGTACATGACCAGAGAAATACTACATACAAGTGTTGGTGGGATGAAAGATTGTTGGAGTAGCCCAGTGGTAAGAACACTGTCAGGGTCACCAAGCAAACAGGGTTAAAATCCAACTAGCACCCCTTGTGGCCCTGGGCAAGTCACGTCACCTGCCAGCACCTTGGAAGAAGTGCCTGGCAATCCACCTCCAGTGACACTTCCAAGAAAACCTTGGGTCTCTGGGTAACAATGAGTCAGGACTGACACAAAGGCACACATGGGGCAATGCATGTTTGTCACCATGACCAAGCAGCAGCAGAGACAAATGTATGTAAAACACATATGTTCATTTGGAGAAGCATGACAGATAGTGTAGATAAGGCCATCATACTATCAATGTGAGGGGATCCCTGGTGAAAGACAGGAACACATTTAGCAGGGTAGCTACCCACATCCCACAGAAAGGCCACTGGCCCTCCCACAAATGAGGGGCAGGAGACACAATGTGCATTAGGTGCATGGTGTGCAGTATGCATTAGGCCCCGCCCCCCCTACTGTTGTACCTCTCCAATGTGCCACCCACATATGAGGGCACGTAGACAGTAGGACGTGCATGATGAGGGCCCAACACACATCAATCATGATTTGTGTCCACAAACATATCTATCTTGCAACACAGGAGGCACACAAATGGAAACAGCATGTGTTAAAACGTTGTAATTTAAAAAAAAAGATGAAATGTTATGTTACAGCACCCACATAATCCCTGACATAGGAATCCAAGATGCTACAATGTAACCCTAAACAATCAGCTAATGCACATTGAGGATATGCGAACAGGTAGTAGAGGCACATGAACACAGACAGCATCCAAAAGAAAATACCTGCAGAAACATGCATAGGTAACACTGTGCAGGAGGTCCCCCTGCACTGGTTGGTGTATAGACAGTGTCTGTACACATATATCACGGTACATGGAATGCACAAGTGAAGGAAGACAGATACTCACAGTGTCACACTCCAAATATACTGTGCCAATGTGAGTGTAGTTACCTCAGGGCATACATAGGAATGTCCAGACATGCAATGCAAGGTTTGTAAATCAATGTTTATCGCCATGTCTGTACAGTAAACATACACAACTAGTATATAGAGATGGAAAGTAAGGGCAAACATGTTACAGGGAAACACACAGAAACCATATTGCCTCGTGCTGTGTTTCCCCAACATAGTCAGCTATATGCACATGCCCCATCCACATTTCAACATGATACAGTGATACCACACATGCAGGGAAACACCCTTGGTGATTGAGAACATCAGTTCAGGATGATGGTGTATATGAAAGCAGTGTCGTGGCAAAACCTGCATCATGTCCAGGTGGAGAGTGTGTGGACATAGACAACATGACCTCTCCATTGCTCCCTCTATGCCACATGCATGGCTGTATGTTATGTTTGTGTTGAAACAAACAGATGCGTGTATCCTGTGTCCCATGTCACACACATGGCTGAAACACATCAACAACACAATTGTGAAGGAATGTACAACATACGTTGACAATGGCAGCCCTTGCTGCACACGTGAGGACCAGTATACAGTGTCCAAAGTGCAAAGCGTATCTGCTATCCCACACGTAACCTAAATACTGTCCTCGCAACACTGGGCATGCATAGTCTAGTGCCACATCCCAATATGCTGCAGTCCGTGAAAGTTCATGTGTGTATCCTGCAATGATCACGACTCCCAGCCAGAGCATGGCAGCAGCGTTGTGTTGGATAGGTTTGTCATGGCCAAAGTAGCAAGTCAACAAGAATAATGTCCATCCGAGGCATGTGTCCCACTCGCAGAGGTCGAACATCCTATGGCACCAATTTCCAGGAAAGGCTCCATGGTGTTGTGTACCCCAAGAGGTGGCTGATGGAGACGCCAGATGCATTGTAATAGATGTGTCCTGTATGTCCTCCGCCCTGTGTCAGAGGAAGAAACATATTGTATTGGTATGCTGCTGGTAAAAGCAGCACAAATTGCAGAGAGTCTGACATTGAGAAAGACATAGGAAAGGGACGCACCGGCAAACATGACATTATCACAACACAAAAAACACCGCATGTGGATGACATCCCGAACTGGAACAGCAGACACAGGTATCACATGGATATGGAGATGTCCATGCCCGTGTCACACAGGTGTCACACTGCTCTACCCTATGTGCATCAGTGCCCGTGAACAGAGATCACGCCAAATATGTATATGACAAACAGTAAAGCACCAACATGTAAAGGCTAATGTCAGCACCAAGCAAACTATGGTGCAAACTACCTTGTGCTTGCATCAGGTGTATGTCCTGGATCCCCAGAGCTGCTCAAAGGCTGTAACAGGTCCAAGTGATGGGAGGCATTGTCGCAAAAATGTGTAGAATCGCCAAGTCACCATGTTATGCCACTGTTGATGTATGTCCACGTGATGAAGCTATCTGTGATACAAAACAGCTGGTCAACAGTGGTCAGTCAGAACACAGGACATAGGTCTGCCCCCAACACGCAACACATGCCCACAATGTTCAGATGGTAAACATCAGTGCGGTATAGATAGCACACTCACCCCCGCCACCCAGGTGTCTAGCCACTCACAACACATGCGAATGTGAAATGCCTGCACACTGTATCATCACACAGCCAACCACAGAAAAAAGATTCACAAAGAATGTTAAGGGCAGCGTGCCAGCAGTAGGAGAAGGCCTCGACGTGCATAAGTGGATAGTGGTTGACATACACGCCATGTGAAATACAATGATACACTGGTGTTAGCTGATGATACAATGTTGGCAAAGGGTGCAGGTGAAGCCCACTACCAAATCCCCTGGACCCACACACACATGCAGCTCTGTTGGTCATATCCCAGAGACAGTGTTGCTGAAGACCTACTGTGCAGGAACACATGGAGGTGCAGGGAAAAGAGGTCAATTACAAAAACAGGGCGATATGACATATCACGGAGGACATGTGTACCCCCTGTTTGCTGACACAGACAGGGCAGCCGTAGATCCACCTACCCCTGACCACTGCCTGTTGGTCGACGCATAGTCACCAGCCAAAGCTCCACAGCACCCGGAATTCCACCAACTATGTCCTGTGCATTGGGAAACACAAGGGCAAAATACATCTGTTACGCCCTAGCTGTGCAACCCGCACCGCACCTTCCCATAACCAGTGTGCAGACCCACCAAACCCTGAACAGACTGACTGTTCACCATCACACTGCACAGATCACACCCATGTGACGGTCATCATTGATGTTTCCCTGGCAAACTACAGGGATCCGTATGCTGTCTGTCCCTTCCCTCACCTCCCAGCTGCTGAACAGAGTGGTGGACAAAGGTGTTTGCTCCCCACTGTGTTGTGTCACGCCAGGGTTGCCGTTATATCCTGGCCCTTCCAAATTGCTCCCTATGCCCCATCACTGTGTGTATTGCTGTCTCAATGTCGTTTCCTACCCTGCTGTCATGCCCAGTAACACAAGGATATATGTAGGGTCAACCCCCGTATCCCCTGTGCATACCCATATTCGTGCTGTGGATAGCCCACACCATAGCTAACATTAACACCTGTGTGCTGATGCTATAATTTATTTATGTACATCTCCTATATCCCGCGCTATTAAAATCAATGTGGTTCACAATGAACAGAAAACTTCTACAATGCGTAATAACAGTGCGTCTACAGAGAACAGAGGTTGAACTGGGGAGAACTAGGGAAACCAATCACAGGTCATATTGAAATAACAGTGTATGCATAGTTAGATACAACAGGGTATTCATAGTTGGGCAGAGGTTGGTGGTACAGGAGAGGTGTACCAGAAGGTGTACGCTGACTATCCACCTCTCCTGTACCCCCAACCCCTGCCCAACTGTAAATACCCTGTTGTATCCAAATGTTGCTCCTGCCTGGTTCGCCTCTGTCTGTGTGTAACTAGGCAACACTGCAAGTCCCGGCTATTCAAAACCCCATAAATTGGGCAACAATCCCCCCCCTGGCTGGACAACGCACGGGGCCCCTATCCGCCACAGCATCCAAGTCACGACTACGTGATACCCTACACAGTCAGGCACACTGTAGTGTCTCCGTAATCTCCTTTACGGACCACACAGAACAGTAATCCACATACCACAGATCATGAAGATACCACAACATAGCAAATGGAGCGCCATACAAACACAGCACACACATGGACCCTGCAACGTGGAGCATACCAACCTCACAAACAGCTTAGAGGACATACTGATAAGCACACACATCTAGACAAATGGCCCAGCCATGCTCTTCTCCCCACTGTGAAAGTCATACCATATGCTTGTCACCCCGCTGCAAACCATTTATCGAAACCAACAACGTGTGTCTGCACAGCCGCCCCTATCACATGCACCCACAAACCAGGTATGTCAGGCAGACACCTCCCACAAGCCTAAAGCAACACACACACACACATAACACCTCCACCTGCTGCTGTACCCCGCCCACAGTTACTATGCATCAGGCATGAGTATATACGATGCTGGGATGGCTAGCCACCATAAGTTACATGTCCGTGCAGTGCTGCATATCACTGATACTGTGATACAAATGGACACTAGTAGTAGCTGTACACACATATTCAAACAAATGTAGGTGGTAACAAATTAAGTACGTACATGTGAAGAGCTCCATAATCAGCTGCCGCCTGACTGCTGTCCCCTCGCGTGTGTCACCACAAGCACGTGCTGGGGGGCACACAGGGTCATCCTCTAGATCCTCATTAATGTCGACAGGGATACGGTGCCTGAGAGCAATGTTGTGCAGGATGCAACAGGCTAAGATGATCTCTGCCATGGTCTGTGGACGGTATTGTAAGGCACCACCTGTCCTATCCAGACACCTGAAGCGACTCTTTAATATGCCAAAGGTGCGCTCTATGATGGAGCGGCTGGTGGCATGGGCCTCATTGTACCTCCACTCTGCACGTGTCCGTGGATGACGCACAGGGGTCAGCAACCAGGGCCGACACCCATATCCTGCATCACCTGCAAAAGAGGAATGTGTAATATTAAAGGAGGAGCGCATGTTCCCTCAAATTGACACAGGTACATATGTGCTAAACAAATGCATACCACAATTTGACATACACATATGACAACACATGATGGGACAGCACAGCTATGTATCAGGGTGCGAGGGCAGACACACAGGGCAAGGGCTAGGTGCATGGATTGGAATCAGTAACCACGGCACATATGCTATGCAGCCATTCAACTATTACGACAAAGCTCCATAGCAAGGTGGACTGTGAGGCCACCCCTATTAAGTCACATACAGTTGACATACCCACACACCAAGTCAGACATCTGCACATACGATTAGTAACATGAACAACATGTGCATGTAAGAAATGAGAAATACACACCCAACAATACACAGTCCCCATACTGTCCAGCCTCAAATTGAGTGAACAGTGCCGAGTTCTGCAGGATATAGGAGTCATGGGTGGACCCTGCAAACCTGGGAACCACATTCAGAATATGCTGATGTGCATCACAGACAACCTGAACATTCAGGGAATGATAGTGTTTGCGGTTGCGGAACACTACCTCCCTGTCTCTAGGCGGGACCAGGGCAACATGTGTGCAATCAATAGCTCCCATCACGTGTGGTATTCCGGCTAACGCCTCAAAGGCTTGGTTCAGGGTCCCCCACTGTTGCCTAGTGTGGGGAAGGGCTATGTAATCCCCCACCCGGCTGACCATGGCACGCAGTACCTGGTGGAGACAGCGTGAGAAGGTGGGGCGGCTCATGCCACCCACTGCGGCCACCAAAGACTGGAAACAGCCGGAGGCAAAGAAATGTAGGGCACCAAGGAGCTTGACCAAACCCGGTATGGCATGTGACCGACCAGTCATGGGCTCGAGGTCAGGTCTGAGATCCTCGTACAGCTCCAGAATAGCTCCCGTGCTCAGGCGGTAGAGGGAGATGACCTGGTCCTCACGCATGCCCTGGAGCTGGGCCCTAGGCCTGTAGAGGCGAGGCCGGCGAACCTGCACCCCTGCACGTCTCCTGCCCCATGCGGGTACAGCCCCTGCCCGGCCCAACCCCACAGCTGCAGGCCTGAGTTGAAGCGGGTCCACACCCATGTCCTGTTCCGCAGCCCCATCGACACCATCTCCCCCATCAGGCAACCGCAGCCCCTCCTCAACAGCAACCGCAACCGCAGCAAATGCAAAGGATGCCATACACACAACCTGTCCAAACGCACAATGACACACAGACAATGACACCCACCTTCACTGACCAGGACACACAGACACACACACAGGCCAAACAACACTCACAAACACAGCCACTACACACGAAGAACCGTTCTCCAACACTCGTCAACCTCCACAAACATGTCACCAACTCTGTCTCTCTCCAACACAATCCCATCAATGTGTCCCAGATGTGCAGCTGAATTTAAAGGGTAGAGGTATGTTGCGCACGTTGCGCATGCGCTGATACATGGGCACGTCCGTTACGTGCGTTACGCATGCACTGAGACGTGGGCGTGAGCGTGGCCGTTGTGCGCGCATGCAACGCACGTTACGTGATCTCTCCCTATAAATACTTCTGCATACTGTCACGTGCACCACCTTGGCAGGGTAATAGACCAAGGTAGGTTGGACACAAAAATATATAAGGTTGAGTTTGGCAAGTGTTTCACAGGGCCCAGGGATTTTTAGCCTGGTAGCCTCCTTGTTACCAAATCTCAAAGAACACAAAGGTCAGAGTGGACGGAAAACAAAGGCATTTATTTCCCCTTCTTGCAAAGGTTCAAACGGTTGGACAATAACATCAACACAAGTGTCCTTACTTCAGGTTAGAAGAAAAAGTAAAACATGAGTTTAAAGCAAAACTGTTATCTTCACAGAGTGGTGTACAAAAACAAACACTTTCTATCCCACCAGTTATAGCTTATACGCTAGGCAAGGACTCCAGGCTTCCTGTCATGCAGTGATTACAGTCCATTTCTGTATCTGAAAGCTCTTTAGCAAATTCCACTTGCATCGGTTCCAATTCGGAAGCCTCTGAAACTGAGTCAGTAGTTTCTGGCAATTTGTAGTCAGGCTTCTTATATAACTTTTGTATGACCTCCCAATGCTCAGGGTTAAGCGTAGGGCATCAGTCCTGTGCTCTCCTATACTGAGAACACTCCTCCTTCTGCAAGGATTTTACATTAGCTTCATGCAAAACTTTCTCATTAAAAAGTCTCTTATTTGATAAACGTTTCTTGTATGTTGTATCATAGGCAGTTTTATATGGACAGTATTCCTCTGCTCCCTGTCCTCCCCATATACCAGCAGTCTGAAACCTGCTTCGAGTAAAATAAGGGTTACCTTTTATCTTTGGCTTTTCTACTCCAGGTGAGGGTTGAGGCCTGCCTCGGCTGGGATTCTGACTTGCCTGAGCAATAGGCCTTAGGTTCTCCAGCCGTCCTTCAGTTGGCTTCCTACTGCAGTCACAGCAATGCCTTTGCCTCTCTGGACGAAGAGCACTCACTCTTGATGGAGCTGTCTCTCCTTCTCCTTGGTTGCTCCTCTCTTCATGCCACAGCGGCTGCTGCTGCCTTCTGCCAAACTCCTGTCCAAGGGCTACTGCTTCAGCCCTTCCTTTCCCAGAACTGGCCTTCTTCCTGCACCTCTCTTCCTTGAAGAGCACACCTTCTCCTCTCTCCTTCTCTGAGGAGAACCCTTTCTCTTGGATCTGTCCATTCTGTCCGTCCTTCAGATTCTGCCTCTTCTGCTGGTCCTGCCTCTTCTCCTGGTCCTGCTTCTTCTGCTGGTCCTGCCTCTCTTGCTGGTCCTGCCTCGGCTGCTCTCCAGTCTTCCAGACTCTCTTTAAGATGTACTCCTCTCTTCCTTGATTGGAGGCTGGCTGGCATTACCTCACGACCTATGGGGCGTGGTTCCTCAGTCTCTCGGAGGTCCCTCTTGCTCCCTCTATCTAGTTCCTCGAAATATTGCAGCTTATGCCTGACTTTTTCTGTGTTTAAAACATTTTCTTCTGTTCCCAGAGGGTCTGCTGCGTGACAATACCTAGGCCACTTTGAGGGTTTTGTGTAGGAGAAAGAGACAGAGAGAGAGAGAAGGAGTGTGGTATTGGTTAGTGTTTGGTGGAGTAGTGTTGGTGGAGAGAGTCAGCGGCAGTTGGAGAGGAGTTGCAGGGGGCAGAGGCAGGTGCAAAGGGTAGTGAGACAGCAAAGGAGAGATAGAGGAGGGGTGGTGAGCAACAGGTGTGAGAGACAGCAGAGGTGAGAGGGGGCCAACAGGGGGAGGGGGGGGTGGTGGGTAGGTGTGGGGAAGCCCTGTGGGTGGGGGAAGGGATGGCTGTTGGGGAGGGGGAGGGGGAGGGGGCCCCGTAGGGTGCTGGAGCACCAGCACATGGCTGGTCGGGAGGTGGGGCGGCCACCTGCTCATGCGGGAAGGAGCGGTGGGCAGAGAGGGGGGGAGGCAGGCACATCAGGTGGGTCACAGCCCACACAGGGGCCCCCCACTGCCAAGAGAAGGAGGATCCCTGTGCCTGTTGCTGCGCGGAGGAGGGCAGTGCGTTTCAGCCCCCAAGAGAACCACACCCTGCTGGCCTGTGTCCTCGAGCACTACGATGTTCTGTATGGGCGGCTCAGCAACAGCACCACAATTGCCACACGGACAGAGGTGTGGGAGGAGGTGCGGGTGGCCGTGGCTGAGTTAGGGGGGCCACCAAGGGACCTGGACAGCCTCCGTAAGAGATTTAATGACATCAAGCGTGGGGTGCGAGCACACATGACTGCAGAGAGGCAACATGCCATGGGTACTGGTGGGGGTAGCCCCTTCACCCCAACCCTCACCCCCTTGGAGCAGGAGCTGGCAGACAGACTCGGGCCAATCTACCTGCATGGCCTTCCAGAGGCCCTGGACACCGCCCATCCCCGGGCAGGTACGTATGTAAGCCTGTGCACCCTCTCCCTCACCCCCCACCGCATCTGCTGCTGCTGCTCCCCCCCCCACCCCTCACTCCCCTGGTATGTCTCTGCCCCCACCTATCACATGGTGTGGCCAAAGTGTAACGTGGCTAACATGAGCTATGTCACCCTCATTTCTGGACCCCAAACCCAACCTCTCACTCTGTGGGGGCAACCACCCACCCCTAACAGACCTCTCATGTTGGAACTGGGCCTACCACAATCCTTTAAACCCCATCCACATACCCCTCCCCACCCCGCATGCCCTCCCCCCCCCCCCGGCCCCTGGAATGTGCACACAGGTACAGATGAAGTCGCCTTTGTACATGACCGTTTGAATCCCGCTCCCCTCACCTCTCAACTCAGCTGCGACCTGGCCCCTGCCTGTGGTAAATGTTTCCACAGCCACACCGTTCAAGGGGGGCCTCCAGGTCCCCTGCATTCACCAGTCCTCTGACCATGGCAGGGGTAGTGGGCCCCCTCTGTCTCCTACGGGTCACATATAGTCTCCCCTCCCACCCCTAACTCTCCCCTCCCACTCTGTCGTATTCCATCTGAGCCGCTGCTCCACACAAACACCACCCCGAGTAGCTGGTGTCCACCGTCCCAACAACACCTCCAGACCCACCATCCTCTCAGATAGTGAGTAATGTCTCTCAACCCTCCACGCCCATCTCACCCGCAGTCATGGTGACATGAAAAGTCATGTCGCAGACACCTCCACCCCCAATGTTCGCAACACCCCCTGCTACCCCCCCATATAGCCCCCTGCTCTCACCCATTGCACCAACACACCAGCAGGGTCATAGCCCTGTGCTGCCTGTCACCTCTAACTGTTCACCCCCCAACCACCCTGACTCTGTGCCCCCTTTACCTGACAACCACCTGTTAGGCCTTATCACTCCCCATCCCCAATATCAGCCGCGCATGGGATCCACTACTCTAATGAGTGACCCCCCTGCCACTGACCCTCCAGCTCTCTCCCCCACTATGTCCACACCCCCTCATCCACTATGTCCACCAATTCCACTGCTGAGTCTGTGGCCCCCTTAACTGCTGTACCCACCGCTACTGTGGCGCCTCCCGCTCCCCACATCCTGTGCCCTGTTAGGCGTTCACCACACAGCCATGCCTCTCTCAAGTTACCCACTATTTGCGTTCATGTGCCCGCTCCGCTGAGCAGGCCTGGCACACAACCTGCTCCAATGCTGACCATTCACACAGTAGATGCATGCCCCTGTCGTGACCATCAGCCATTGCCGCCTCCAAACAACAGGTCCTGGCCAGCTGGCAACCTCTCCTGTCTCTCCTCCCCATCGTCTGTTCTGTACATGCGACCCTCCCCTATGTGTTACCGCATTCCGGGCACCTACCTCCTGTTGTGCGCAAACTGTGGCATGGCGCCACCATGACCAAATCCATCACAGCACCCTCCCTGTTCCCACCCCCTTCCCCACCCTCCGTTCCCCCTGCCCCATCCTACCCCTCGTGTCCCCCACCACCTGCCCTCCTGTCACAGATGAGGACACAACACCCCTCCAACATCCACTGGGCTGATCACCTGGCACTCCGATCCCAGGGCCACCCACCTCCCCAGCCCCATGTGTAACACACCTGTCACTCCCCATTACTCTGAGGTGCGTCCCGTTACTCACCACTGCTAACGTACCATCTGACTAGCAGCATGCCATTGTCACGGCCCTGCCCATGAAACCCACACACAATCCCTCCCATCCCCTGACACCCATACTGAAAGAACTGCACTGGCTCCCAATCATCGCATGCAGCAAATACAAAGCTATCATGAACATCTGCACTATCATACCACAGTCCTCCGCCATATGCCTACACACACCCATACAAACCGACACAAGCACACTGGCAAGAAGAAGAGGCACCTCCAATCGGTTAAACACCCCAAACGGCATCACCAGGACACGCAAAGACACCGCACAATGAGCAATCTCCCTGGCTGCTACATCCACATGGAACGCTATCCCAGATGATCTGAGACTAACCACAGATATCAAGGACCTTTGCAAAAGGCTGGTGACAACCCTGTTCAGCGGTTACTATGGACACACCCCCAGAATCAGCATACAAGTCAGTTCATCCACCCACCCCCCACCCCCCATAACTGTACATAAGACCGTGTAATAGCTCATGATGTATAATAGCACACTATTTAACTACACCAAATCTAATCACATCCCCGCCAACACAGACACAGCACTCTGTACACTGCATGTGAACATTTGCCCCCTCGATTGTTTGCCGTTGCAAACGCATTGATTGAATGATTAGGTGGTATAGCAATAACATTACAAAATGAAATAAATAAGTTGCGTCATCCCTCCCCTGCCCATCATGTCCACAATACGTGAGCGCGATGCCCACCACAGCTGCCCCGGCGCCCTCTCCCCACATGCCCACCATGAACACACACAAGCCAGTATCTGTCCCCTATCTGCCAACGCAACTGGCCGTAGCTGAGTCGTCTATGATTAGTCTCTGGTAGTGTCCAATGGCCTTTGACCCATCGTCACCCCTCGTGCTCTCTGCTGCCATCGTCAACGTTGTCCAACGCCATCCACCTATCACCCTGTCACCAGTTGGACCACAAGGGATCTGTGCCTACCTGGCCCCCCCAACTCCCCCGCCGCCTGCATGGCGTGCACATCGGTGGCCCCTCCACCTCCCCAATCACTAAACATGTGGGTGTATGTCATGGTTCTGCCCATGGTCCAACCTCCGCTCTCCCCATGCCCAATCCCGTGGTGCCCATATCCCCTCCTATGCCTCCGCTGTCACCTCTCTGTGTACCACCATCCATTCTACCACACCGTGCCTGTGATGACCCATTCACATCAGGCCGTCATCTCGGCCTGCCCCTCTGACACTGCTACTTGGAAGTCCCACCACTGCTTGCAGCTGCCCATGGCCATGACCTAACCCCTTGCCCCTCCCCTTGATGCTTCCCCACCTCCACCCCCATTCACAACCTCTTGTACGAACTGTGTCAGCCCCCATGGCTCCCTGCCACAGACCCCTGGATTCGACGCAGGTCATCTCTCCACCCCGCATCACATACCCACAAGTTATGTCTTTATTTATGTACATTCTCTCATATACCGCGCTATTCTGCATCTGTGCGGTATACGGTGAACAAACTAAACTTACATTGAACAGGGCATTATAACCTGGAGATAACTATTTTACAAGGTACTTGGGCTATGGAGGGTTAGGTGGCTTGCCCAAGACCACAGGGAGCACCTGTGGAACTAGAAAACACAGTCCGTCAGGGCCAAAGGTGCTATCCCTTAGTGGGATGTTAACCACCGACCTTCCGGCTTGAGGTACCTTGCCGCAACCACTAGGCCACTAGGCCAAAATTGCATACGCATCCCGTTTCAATCCCTGCAACATCCCCCTGAACCGCCCTGCCCTCCCTGATGACAGTCCGACACTGCTTGTCTACTCTGTCGGTCCATCACACCATGGGTACTGTAACCACCCCCTTGCTGGCCACCCTGCTGACCGCACCCTGGTCCTCCCCAGCCTAGTCAACAGTCTGCTGCCTGTCATATGTCCCACCAGCCACGTATTGCACACATCGCTCCATTTCCCATTTCTCTTCACTGGCCCCCCTGTCATCCCTCATATTGCGTTCCCGCCCCTCTGCCATACCTATACATGTGTTTTGTCGTCTGCCCATCCTAGCCTTACATACCCCCTCTCCACCTAGACACCCTCTCGCCTACTCTGCACCTCGAAATGTCACCAGATAGCTATGGCCATTGCATGTCCTGCCAATGCTGGATGATGGGCCTTTCCAATGACTGCACCCCTCTGCTGGGATCCTATACCTGTCATTGTCCACCACGCCTCCCCCCTGGGCACATGAGACCCCAATCCGAGAACCCCAGCCCTCTCTGATGCCCCCTGTCCCTGACGCGTTCCGTTCCGCCGTCTCCATAGACATGTTGCTGATCGTGGTGCGTGTCAAAGGCTCAAGCTAGCTTACATTGTACTGTGTCCTGACACAATTGCGGGCTGTAACGGGCAGGAAACGTCCCCTGTTATGTCTGTACAGCGCTTCCCCTGTTGCAGCGCTCAGTACATATGCCTAGTGAGACCAACTATCAGTACATTCTGTGTTGACCTTACTGCTCCCGATCCATGTCTGCAACACCCTTTGTCTATGCATCTGCCATCTTCCTGCACCTCCCCCACCTTGTTCGGCACCCAAACCATGTGGCTCTGCCAGGGGCACATGGTTGCACAGTACTGCGTCATGCCCCTTCGCCTGTGATCTCCCTGTCTGAAGCTCTCATGTGTGTCAGGTGGCATCCCTGTTCCTATCTGCTACGGACATGTCTCTGCAAGCATGCCATGACACGCACCCCACCCCATGTCACTGCAACCTGTCTGCGGGATGGGGGGATGCCCCTCCTGCCCGCTGCCTCCCTGCTGGATCCGCTGGAGTCTCTGTCCCAGGCCCTGGCCACTCAGATGGTGGGTTAACAGCTATTCCGCACCCCTCACTCTCAGACACTCATATTTCCTCCCCCCTACCTCGCAACACAGCAGCCCTCTCACCCCAGCTCCATATCTATCCACCAACACATATTCGCCATATCTATTCCCCCCCAGCCCCTCGCCCTGGCCTATGGGGCTCTCATCCTCTAACCGTCATGGGGCCCTCCATTGCAATTGCTCACCCACCCATCGCATGCGACAGTAACAGTCACCTTAATACCCCCTCCCCCACAAGGGAGCACGTGTTTGCTTCTGTCCTTCATGACCTATGTACTTCACAATACATTCATTGACCTACTCATTCAGCTGGCTACACACCTGATCTCCCTTGGACGTCATCCCCCCTACCCTGCAGCTGCACAACCTCTCCTCCCTTCCCTTTCCATGGATCGACTACACCTGCCTCCTCGCCTACTGCCCTCACTGTAGGACGCACCCGTGCTGTCCTCCCCTTCAGCGCCTCCTCAGTTATGGTACTGCCGGTGTATTACCCCGCTCACCACCCAGCTCCGTCCCCCTGCAACCTAACGTCTCCCCACTGACATCCCCACCCTCTCCCCTAACTCCCAGGCCTCTTCCTGGTCTTCCACCCCTTCCGGGGCTTCTGACCACTTTGCACCCATGCACACCTGTCCACCTAAGCACTGCCTAACACAACCCTTGTTGTCTAGTGTACATCGCTTGCTACGTACCCATCTGTGCAAAGTCATGCAACTGTGGCGCCAGTCCCCCTTCCCAGCTACACTGTCATCTTTCAGTGCACACCATTCCTACTACTGGTGCACAGTTCATCTCACAGAGCAGAAATATGTCTCTACCGACAGCACTTAAGCCCCCAGCCATACCCGTCATTTATGTAGCACACTCAACTTCCTCACCTCTCTCCACCCTGCTAACTCTGCCACACCCATTCAGCCCACTCCACCTCTACCACATCTAGTGGCATTCCTCCGTGATAAGATCTCTCCCCTGAGTACAACCATTCCCTCCTTTCCTGCTCCTATTCACGCAACCCCCTTCTGAAGCCACCCCCCCTCGCTCACCTCTCACACACATGGGCCCCCTTCCCCTTAACCACCTCAGCCTAACTCCACCAACCATCCCCCCACCAGTAGGACAGGCTGCCCTCTCACCCCATCCATCCCACATGGCTACGTATCCCATCCCTGGCACTCTGTCCCCCTATTCGCCCAATGCGCAACACACCTTGTTCTACATGGGCCATCCCTCCTTCTTGCTGCATGTGCTAGCCCGCCCTAGTCACACATTACCCACACACAACCCATTGGTCCCAGTCCATTTCTGCACAATTCCCACCATCCCCCTTCTATCATAATCACATGGGGGATTGTTTGTGCTCTGCTCCCCCACTATGTCGACTCCACCAGGTTCAAGAGCCCCCATCAGTCACGGATCTGTCCAGGCCACAATGTCTGTTCTACGTGCCTTCACAAACACAGTACATGTAGACCACGACCATGGGGATATTGCGGGGACGGTGGCTGTGGATGTACCTGCCGCCTGTAATCAGGTTGACCACCCCCATCTTCCTTCCCGTCTCAACGGAGCAGGTCTCTGTGGCACCATCCACCACTGGTGCACTCTTTCCTCTCATCCTCTCCGTCCACCCCATCCTCGACCCCTGTCCTCCACCCTGTGGGGTCCCCTAGGGCTCTGTGCTTGCTCCTTTCCTCCTCAACCTCTTCCTTGCCCCTCCTGCCCCTCTCATACAACAGTCTGGGATCTCAGCCCTCTACCACGCAGATGATATTGTTCCCCCTCACAACACCTCCCCCTCTCACCCTGACATCTCCGCACATAACTCCTTTCTTTCCACCGTCGCTATGTGGCTAACCTAGAGCTGCCTCCATTCCAGCTTACCAAACATGTTGCACTCTGGCTATCCCAGGGCAGCCCGCCCCCCACCACAGTCCCCTCCTGCTCTGACACTCCCATCCCCCTGGGTCTCACGTTCCGCTAGCTCGGTGAGCTCTGCGACTCTATTCTGTCCTATCAGGTGCACGTCTCTTAAGGTCATCCAGACACCCCTCCGCTGTCTGCATCACAGTCCCGCCATGCGCCCTTTTCCCATCCCAAATGCACTCACCACACTGCTCTCATCACAGATCATGGCCCGCCTATATCTCTCAACCCCATCCTCACTGGTGCCCCAAGGACGCAATGCGACAGGCTACAAAGGATGCAGATTACAGCTGCCCAGATCATCACCCACTCCTCCCCACGGGATCTTATATCGCCCCTACTGGCCCCTCGTCAATTGTTACGTGTCCCCTTCTGGTTGCAGCGTTAACCGCTCAACCTCGACCACAAGGCGTTCCACAACAACACCCCATAGTCATTTGCAGACCTCAGCACCATACTCACCCCCATGCACACCACCCAGGCATCTAATTGCGATCGCCAACATCTTCCCCCCCTCCCTTGCACACCTTCCGTCCACCAGTTCCTCAGCCATCCTCCCCTCAGGCCCCGCCCCCTGAGACTTGCTCCCTACCTCCCTCCGGCTAGATCCCCACCACCACACTGTAATGTGCAAACTACAGACCCATCTCAACTCCCTTGGTGTTGATCTGTCACCCCACCGTGTGTGACCCACTCCCTGCATCTCGTGCTGTCCTCCTCCCCTCCCGGTCTGCCACTGGACATTTGTGACCTCCTTTCCTCCTTCTGGCCCTGTGCCCCCTTGTGTGATGCTGTGTATACTGTATACCACTCCTCCCCTTCTAAGAGTGGTATATCACATAGACCAAACAGAAATATGCACAGTCAGCCACCACCGGGACTCTAACGCACGCAGATACGTCAGTCCGTTTATCAAATCATATTAACAGCAATGCATGTGCTTGACAGCGCCCTTTATTTGCATAATCGTATTGGTCGGTGGTGTGGTAGTGCTGGGGCGGGACATGTTCAGGGCACCCTCAGGTGTACATTGAAGGGGGGATGTCTTGCACACGTGTACATATTTTGGAACCCGTGGTTGGCCTGTCATGTGTATGCTCTCACCCAACCCAGGTGACTACAGTATCATGGGGGCACCTGCTGAGGAGGAGGATGACGGGTCTCTGGATGTGGCCTGCCCTGAGGATGGCATCTTGCGCGACATGGCTGCTGGGGAACAGACTCCAGCCAGCCCAGAGGTGCCGGAGGTACAGGGCGGGACCACCTTTTCCGGCTCTGCAATGGTGGGTGTTGCAAGCCCCGAACAGGCTGGGCCAGCCAGTGACCGTGGGGACAGCCCCCACCCCATGCAGGACCACGGTGCAGCAGTTGCAGCTCCTACAACGTTGGCAAACATCCTCGCGGAACTGAGGGACTACGGTGCAGGTGGGTATCCCCAGACACACTGCTCCCCATGGTTGTGTGCCCAACATGCACAGGGGGTATGGCGTCTGCTGACACCTCTGATGCTGACTGGGGTTGGGGGAGGGGTGTCATGTGCCAGGTGTGTCCCGCACCCCTGCCGGATGGTCTGTACGGTGGCAGCATGTTCTGGGGTTTCAGGCCCACACCTACTGTGACTGGCCATATACCCCAGGTGCTCAGACAGCGGTACACACTATTGACGGGCCACCCAAACACAATGGCCAGCAGGCACCCCTCCATGGGAACAGGACTGGGGCATGCTGTGTCCACATGATGTGCCCTATGCACACGCAGTTCAGGGGGCAGGGAGCCCTGATGTAGATATGTATGTGTGTGCACTGAGCCCTCACAGCACACGCCATACCTCTGACAAGCTGTGTGCACATGTGGCCTCATCAGCTCATACTGCCACACTGCCATGTGTGAGCCCTGTGATTCCCATGACCACGCATCATGACCACTATCAGGCATGCGGGTGGACCATGGGACACACATGTCTACACCTGGACATGCACTGTTGACTGAGCCATGCATGGCTCTCCCTAGACCTAGAACCACTTTGTTGCCTCTAGAAGCAAACCCTATTGCTTTGGGAATGTCGGTGAACTGTGCTCACCTCTCTACCACTTGTCCGTATGACGTGTTTACATCGGTACTGTCTCCACGAATGTTATTTTTGCGGTTCCAGGTCTAGGTCTACAACGCACAGCGTAAACTCCGGGCTCTGTATCCTGCCCATACACTACGCAGCTGTTTACATCACTGTCCTTCCTTTCATCGTTACCCAATAGTCAGTCATGTCTTGTGCACTTTCTGTATACATTCCCGAGATATGCCATCATCGGGGTATGTTTAGACTGGTACGTGACATCTCCCCATTGGAGCCCCATATTGGTGTTCTCGCTGGCCGCCCAGGGATCCTCATCTACATCCCTGAGTGGGCATCGCTAACACCAATAGTGAGCTACAATGGAGGGCAGTCACGCACAAGTCTCAGCAAGACCCTGATGATGGCATTTCTAGGGAATGTATGCCCAAAATGCATAAACGTAGCAACATACTGCGTACCTATTATAGGTGTGTCAGTGATGGTAACAACAGCGTATTGTGCGGGCAGGCTACATAGCTTGACAGCAACACTGTATGTTGTGACTCTACACCACCCCCATCAGGCGGCCACCTAGGGCATGCGATGCAGGTTTGCCTTCTGAAAGAACAGTCTGTAGCCTTGTGGTCAGGCAAAAACAATAACTGAGCTTTATTCCCCTTCCCTTATGGATTTCCTTTTTTATACAGCAATAAAGGATAACATAAATAAACTGTTTCTTCACAGCAAAAATAAAGATGAACCTTTTCCAAGCAACTATAACACTGCTTCTGCTTGCTCCTTTAACAGAGAGATTCTATCTCATCCGAGAGACATATCGCGCAATCCATGGGAATGGATTCTACCTCCTGGCTAGTGCTTTCCCACTGCATTTGTTCACAGTCCAGACCTGTAAAGGGATAACACTCTTCCTCCACCAGGAATCTGGGAAGAATATCTCTGTTGGACTGGGCGTACTCGAAGGCGTGCTTTAACGCGGGATCTGCCTTTTGCTCTTTCGGGAATGATGGGAACCTTTGTACTAGATCGGCCGGCACCCAGGGAAAACTTAGCCTGTCCCCTGCTCCTGCCCTCAATTGAGCCCTGTGGTGGCGTTCCCGTCATTTTTCTCCTTTGCTTTTCTTACTACCTTTTGAGGGTGGATTGATTAAATCTTCATGTTGGGGCAGCTCTCCTAAAGTTTCATCTGGGGGCCTATCCTCCCCTACCCGGGATTCCGCCTCCTCTTCTGAAGAGTGGTCAGCGTCCTCCGGGGGTTCAATTTGCTCCCCCGAGCCTTGGGCCTGTGACCTTGTAGAGACTATCCCCCTTTTCAATTGTATGCCCTCTCCGATGCCCTTACAGAACGGCAGCCAGTCTCGTCCTAAGACTATATCATAGGGCAACCTGGGTATCACTGCCACTAGGACCTTTCTTCGGGTGCCTAAACCTTTTACCGTCACTCTATATAAAGGGTAAGAAGTGGAGGACCCGTGTATGCAGCGTATCCTAGATCTACCCTCCGGTTGATTCAGGGGGGACACATTACCATCCTGTAGGCGGCGCCAGAACGTCTTGGACATCATGGTTTGGTCCGCCCCCGAGTCAAGTAGGGCTTGGCTACCACGCCTTGTACCTCCACATCAATGTGAAAACCTTCCCGCTTACACCTTCCATCCCCACTCATCAATGCTGTTCGCCAAGTACATTCATCCTTCCTGTGACCCCGCTTCCCACATTTAAAACATTTTATGCGAGCGTCCTTACCCTCATCTCTAGGTACACATTTCATTACACTAGGTGCACATGACATAGGGTCCTTCACTACTTTGCCAAAATTGGCTACCCCATACATGTTGCCAGCCCCTCCCTGCGGTTTATGGGCTAACTCAGCCTCCATGAACCTTTCAGTGAGGTGAGCTGCCTCGCTTGAGGTCTGACAATTTTGCAAAGTAAGGAATGATCTTACTTCGGCTGTAACAGCCTCTGAAAATTGCTCTAGCACAATCTTGTCAAGTATACTTTCGAAGGTTTTCCCCTCCGGAGTAAGCCATTTCCATACCAGGTTACAGATTCTCTGGCAGAGTGCCTTAGGGGTTTCACCTGGCTGGAATTTAGTCGCCCGTAACATACGGCGGTATACCATAGGCGACAAGCATAGCCTGTCCCGTATGGCTGCTTTAACCTCCTCATACTCCGTTGCCTGGGCGGCAGACATGGCCTTGTAAGCCGCCAGGGCTTTTCCCGTCAGGGAGGTGGCCAACATAACCGCCCATTGCTCTTAGGGCCAGCCTGCACTATGGGCTACCCGTTCAAAAGCCTCTAGAAAGTCGTCTATATTATCAGTTTTTGTCAATTGTCCAAAGGATAAGATCCCACAACTTTGTGGGCCTACCCCAAAATAATGTTCTTTAAGCGTCTTCTCTGCCGCTCGCTCGGTCAGCAAAGTTTGTATCAGGTCAGTCAGAGGTTTCTGTTGGGCCTGCATGGCTGCCAACGCTTGCTCCTGGCTCAGCTGGGCTAACTCCCTCTGCTTTTCAAACTGGAGACTTATCCAGCGCAGCACGTCCTGGGGATTCTCCATGTTCACACCCTGAAACAAAACAGACAAATACACACCAAGTGTGGCACCTTTTTTTTTTTTTTTTTTTAATGCAGTTAAACCGAGGCTTTATCTCCCAGTATCACTTCTCAACAGAATCCCCCACCGCCTGTGCCCAGATACTTTTTACCTGAGTCAGGTGGAGATTCCGGCTCTGAAAAGGTTTTCTTCCTCTCTGGATTCTGGAACCCTCTGGCATGGACAACAGCAATCCCGGTCCTTCTCTCTGGCACTGGTAATTCCGCTGTGCTTCCGCTGTATTCTTCTCCAGGAATCCTAAAAACTACGCCATTTGTGACTCTACACCGCCCCCATCAGGCGGCCGCCTAGGGCATGCGATGCAGGTTTGCCTTCTGAAAGAACAGTCTGTAGCCGTGTGGTCAGGCAAAAACAATAACTGGGCTTTATTCCCCTTCCCTTATGGATTTCCTTTTTTATATAGCAGTAAAGGATAACATAAATAAACTGTTTCTTCACAGCAAAAATAAAGATGAACCTTTTCCAAGCAACTATAACACTGCTTCTGCTTGCTCCTTTAACAGAGAGATTCTATCTCATCCGAGAGACATATCGCGCAATCCATGGGACTGGATTCTACCTCCTGGCTAGTGCTTTCCCACTGCATTTGTTCACAGTCCAGACCTGTAAAGGGATAACACTCTTCAGGGCTGCTACTGACACAACTCTTTCTTTGGGAGGCAACAGTTCCTATAGCAGGAAGCTGCTCTGCATAAACAGGGTCGTGGGGACCTGCATTTGGGGTTTCTCTTAGGTTCCCCTCCTTCTCTCCAATAAGGATTCTCTTCCCCACTGTTAGCTTTAGTTTTCCTGGCCGGGCCCACCTCTTGCCCTTTAGAGAAAATGGTGTACTTAGCTTTTCCTCTAGGGTAGATAGCTTCCACTCCTTCCTCTGTTAACCAGGCTTTTCTGTCTGGGCTGTAGCGTGCCTTTCCCCGAGAGTTCCAAACACCAGTAGTTTGAGCTGGGCTGTAGCCCCTTTCTGGAAAGGTTTTACTCCTGCTGCTCCTTGCTACCGGGACATACCCCGTGCTTCCTGGATCCAGCAAGCTCTCCTGTTTGTGACGTCTGCCCTCTACCTGCTTGGTCACTCTTCTCGGGTCGATGCCCCCTCTGGCTTGGGAGACTCCTGCACTGGCTTTTCCAGCACTCTCTGGTTCAGCTGTCTCCTCTCTCACTGGCTCGGCATCTGTAACTCCTCCAGCCACACCCACTTCTTCTCTTCTTTCCAGCTCTCTGCTTCCCCTTGACTCTCTGCTACCTCTTGCTGGGATTTCCCAACTGCTTTTATCCTCTTGTCTCTTGCACGTCGTACTTGCTTCTCTGCTCAGGTGAACATGATTAGCTCTCTGACTTTCTGCTGCGTCATATCTGGTGTGGGGAAAGTTTGTTCTACCATTCTTTGGCTCATTGTAACCTGAATGTGTTTGCTGCTTATGTGACTACAAGGTAAGTTCTTCTTTTTCCCCTATTATCATAGGTTCTGTGCTGGCTACTGCATCACAATATGTATGACTGAGACCCGGATACACAGACATTAGCATTGCGGAGCAATAAGGTATGAAACGGACCTGCTATTTTCACGTGTTGAGAGAGTGAGCACTGCTTGCCCTCCTTCCTCCATGCATGGCTGTTTGGAGGACTGATCAGGTGGCATGTGCGTGGCATGTGTATGGGTGACATATGGGTCACGAGGGTATCTCACACATCACCTTGTGTCCCACCCACAGGCACTCAGCGGGCTCACCAGCTGCTACACGAGGATCTGGGGGCTATCACTCGTGAGCTGCAACAGACAAGGGCCGCATACACTATGATTGTCGATGAGCTCCAGCGGAACAGGGCCACAAACGCTATGATTGTGGAGGAGCTGCAGCGGAACAGGGCCACAAATGATCTTATGGTGGGGGCGCTCCTCAGAATTGCACGTGCACTGGAGACCAGAACGGACCAGATGCAGCAGCCTGCGTCAACACTGCCACCGGAGGCTGTATCACCGGAACAACTACAGGGGGGTGGGTGGGCTGTGCAGGGCAGGAGGGGCAGGAGGGGCGGTTGGTGTGTGCGGCACGGCAGGCAACGGAGGATGTGATCTAAACAAAATAAACTGTCATGTACCTGTACATACTGTGTGTTGTATTCCGATTTTTGGGGCAGGGGTGCCCGACGACGACCACACCGCATGTTGTCTCCCCGTCCACCATCATGCCCCTCAGTGCAGGGTGGCTGTACTGGCAGTTCCCAGCGCACAGTGGACCTGCCAGACCCTGTGTGTCATGGACAGTGTCAGGTCCCAGCCACCGGGCCCCAGCATTGGGGGATAGCCATGCTCCCCAGATTCAAATGGCACATGTCCTGGTGCCACATGTCTGGTGCTTGGCCCTGTCGCCGTCACGCCCCCCCCGCTCCCCCCAGCAGGAGCCACACATGTGCATACCGTCTCCCTGGCCCCACACGGCCTACGTGGCAGGCCTCCCATGTTAACCTGCTTGTAGCACTGACAGACATGGCTTGCTTACATAGGTCAGTTGCGCATTCCAGCATGCACCTATGGTCACCCACTGCCCATCCCTGGGACATGCATGTCCCTGGGGCACCCGCATATGCCATCCCCCTGGGCAGCTCCTTGGTTCAGAGGCACACCTTCCCCACAGACCACAGCCATCGCTATCATCCGGTTCAGCTATTGTGGGCCGGCAGTCATACTAGGCGGCTGCCTAGTAGGGGCGGCGGGCCATATTACTTGTGTCTTGCTTCAGCCTGGTAGCTGAGGCCCTTAATTGTGTAATTGTGGGGCAGTTAAAGCAGTCCAAGTGGAAATAGGCCAACACAGGAAAATTTATTTCTAAATTTTATTTTAATCATCAAGTTTGCAAATTGGACCTTGGCAGAAGGTTCCAAACCATAACAGAAAGTGAGGATATTTTCTCCAACAAAAGCTTCTTTATAAAGGTACTTCAGCAGTGCTATAACAAATTAGTTTCCTTCAGTCTTTGGAACAAAACAAGTTTCCTTTTTCATCCAAACAAAACACAGTTGAAAATCACTGTTGCAAGTAAAGTCCAGCTAACCTTGTTAGCTTCTCCCAGCTGTTTCAGGTAAGCTTGAAAACACTCTCTACTTTTCAGCATAGGAACTAAACTGCTGTTGAAACAGTTTAATAGCACAAGTACTATTTCAGCTTTAAAATGAGACTTCTCTCTTTCCAGCACTTCACAGACGCAATTACTCAGCATAACTACTTCTTGGCTTTCTTCATAATATCTAATAAATGTTTCCTAAGCACTTCTCATGCATAATGAACATTCCATTGAGACTTCTGTGGAATCTGAATCTGAATCCCCTTTATAGAATTCCACCTCCATTTCTTCCTCAGTGCTGCAAGGCTCAGGGACTGGGATACGTTCAGGGATTTCTAGTTTCACTTTCCTTAAAAGCTTAAAAGGTTTCCCCCAATGAACATTCCTTCTTCCCCCTGGAATAATGTCAGGGCTCCTAGACTTCCTTCCCTTTAGTGAGGTACTTAAAGGTACTGTCTGGTTTACCTTGCTTGTAGAAACCTTCCTCCTGTCAGGCTTTCTAAAAGGCTCCGTTTCTTGCTCAGAGTCTGAGCTGCTTGCTTCTGAGTTAGAACTATAGTCCTGGAACTCTCTCAAGCTTCTTCCTGCTCTTCTCTGGCCCTGCCACACGCTTTGGCAGTTCTGTCTGCTTCTCCTGGTTTCCCCAGTTCTCTCAGCTCTGCTGTGCTCTCCCTCTTCACTTGCTGACTGACCACATTTAAATGTTTGCCAGCGTGCTTCCCTTTCTGGCCCCACCCTCTCTCTCCCTGCTGTTGCCCTGGAGACTGGGTGTGGCTTCAGGCTAGCCTTGCAAGTGTGCGTTTCAGTATTACTTTCATTTTGGGACCTGTGCTTAGGTGAGCCCATCCCCCTCTTAGGAGAAAAACCTTCTTTTTTTTTCTCTTTCCCCGGTCTGTGCTGCACCTGCCTCACCACATATCCCCCCCTTAAGCTATTACAGGCTGGCGACGCAACCCGCGCACAGCCTGTAATCCTAGATAGGACCTGAGGGTCACTGTTCTCTCTTAGGGCTAATTGGGCTGTTCGCTCTTGCCATGGGCACAGTATATTAATATGGTATACTTGCTGCCTCCCTTTCCCGGTCTCCAATGCATAAGTTACAGGACCTACTTGTTTTAAAACTCTGTAAGGCCCTTTCCAAGCATTCTCAAACTTGGAGCTAGCAGCTGCGACCATCACAAGTACCCTATCCCCAACCTTCAGGATACGTGGTCTTGCTCGTCGGTCATGATAAGACTTTTGACGGGCCTGACTCGCTTTCAAGTTCCCCTCTGTCGCTGTAGCCATTCGCTGCAAGCACCCTTTCAAATCTGTCAGGAACTTGGGTACCTCCTGCTCGCCCTCAGTGGGTGCTATCCACTGTTCTCTCACTATATCTAGTACTCCCCTTGGAGCACGTCCATACATGAGTTCGTATGGGGAAGCGCCTGTAGAGGTCTGCTTTCTCTCCCTACATGCGTATAGCATGAATGGGAGCATTGTATCCCATTCCCCCATGTTACCTTCAAGGGTTCTCCTCAACATGCTCTTTAAAGTCTGGTTGAACCTTTCTACCAGGCCATTGGTTTGTGGATGATATGCCGCCGTGCGAACATGATGGATACCAAAGGCATCCCATAGCTGAGCAAGGTATCGGGACATGAAGTTGCTCCCCCTATCTGTTAAAAGCTCCCGAGGGAACCCCACTTCACAAAATACCTTTACCAATTCCATGGCTATGATACGTGCGGACGTATTCCGCAAGGGGACTGCCCAAGGAAATCTAGTGGCATGGTCCATTATGACCAATATGTATCGGTAGCCCCTTGGTGTTTTTAACAATGGTCCCACTATATCAACTGCCAACCTGTGTACGGGTTTGGTTATAACTGGCATCGGGATCCAAGGCACCTCCGGCGGATGATTCGCCGTGACCCTCTGACAGGACGGGCAAGATGCGCAAAATCTTGACGTCTCTCTAAAAACAACGGGCCAATAAAACCTAGCTAGTACCTGATCCAATGTGCCTTGTACCCCTTTATGTCCCCCCACTGGGTGATCATGAGCCAATCTTAAGATTATGTTTCTAAAGGAGTGAGGTATCACTAACTGTTTTCTCGTATCACCTGTTCTTGGGTCCGAACTCTCCCTATATAGTATGTTATCCACCAAGAGAAATCTTGGCAAGGTCTCAGATCCTTTCCTGGCGTATTCAAACGCTCGGACCAAAGCAGGATCTGCTATCTGTTCCCTAGGAAATGAGGGAAATTTTTCCTTTAACTCTGCAGGAACCCAGGGCAATTCCTGTCCAGCTATCAAGTCAGCCCTATTCTTTGCCCTGGTTTGCCTTTCCCGCCTCTTTTCGGCCTTTCCCTTCCTGGGGATGTCTTTCGGGGGAGTAATCAATTCCTCATGAAAGGATGTCCCTGGTATAGGGTCTTCCTGAGGATCATTTTCCTTTTCTGAAGGCTTAAAGCCTGTGCGGGTAGTTATCATACCTGCCTTGCCTTCTCCTAGCCTGGGGTCAGCAACCTTTCCTACCTTGGGTAAGGCTTTCTCCCTGGCTAAGTTATCTTCCTGAGAAAAGGTAGCTGGTTGACTTGTTTTGCCCTGCAACTCCTCAGCTAAGCCTTTCCTGAATTGAGGCCAGTCGCGGCCTAGGACTATGTCATGTGGAAGTCTCGGTACTATAGCCACATTTATCTGCTTTTTCATACCCAATCCTTTTATTTCAACGGGATGTATGGGATAGGTAGAGGCGGCTCCATGGATACAGCGAATCTTAATATGATTTCCAGAGGACTCTGGTGAAGGTTTATCTTTTGCCTCAATTTTCCTCCACAGCCTCTGAGATATCATAGATTGGTCTGCACCTGAGTCCAATAATGCCTCAGTTGGGATCCCTTCCACCTCCACTGTTAACAGGAACCCTTCTCCTGCATCTCTGTGATGGGTAATTACAAAAGCTTTCTTAGCTTTACAATCCCTTTTAAGATGACCCAACTCTCCACACATAAAACATTTTCTCTGTGCATCAAATCTTTTATCCAAAGTCATACTTTCTTCCCTAAAGTTTGCAAGCTTTGCCTTCCTTTCTAGTAACTCCACATTTGCATTCTTAAAAACACCCTCTTTCTCAGGGCTCAATCTGTTAGCCTCTAGAAAGCAGTCAGCCAGTGCAATGGCTTCCTGAGTGTTTTTGCAATCCTGGAGGACTAGGAAAGTTTGCACATTGCGGGGTACAGCTTCCATAAACTGTTCTAGAATCACAGTGTCTAATATGGATTCTAAATCTTTAGTCTCTGGGGTAAGCCATTTATAAACCAAGCTCTTCACTCTATAATAGAGAGCTTGAGGTGTCTCACCTAACTTCAATTTACAGGAACGTAGAAGCCTGCGATAGACCGTGGGGTTTAATCCCATCCGATCCTTGATAGCTCGCTTTACTTCCTTATAATCTGTGACTAAACTGGCAGGCATGGCCCTATAGGCCGCCAAAGCTTCGCCTGTGAGAGAAGTGGCGAACCTTAGCGCCCACTGTTCCTTTGGCCACCTGGACAGGAGAGCTATTCTCTCAAATGCCTCAATATAATCGTCTACATCATCATCTCTAGTAAGGCGTCCACAAGAGAAAGTCTCAGTGCCTGATAGGTCCCACCCGCGGAAATCTCCCCGTGAACCTGGCACTGTCCTTGCAGCTTCGTCCATTTTCTCTTGCGCTGCAAGCCACCTGGACATCATCTCCAGTAACGGTCTTTGCTGTGCCTGGAGCATGGTCTTCGCCTGTTCTAGGCTCTGCGCCGACATCTCCCTTTGCTTGGCAAACTGGTCAGCCACCCAGGTCAGGATGTCACGACTCTCCATGGTTGTAGTAGTGCTGTGAATAAAACAAAGAGAAACAAACACAGAGTGCGGTACTTTCTTATGTTCCCCTTTCCTAGTGAGCACTCCCCTATAGCCTCCCTCTTACACCAACATCCGGCGATAACCCCTCCAGCCTACGGGTTATCTGGCCCTGGTGCAGAGTCTCGCCTTGTCAACCACGTGGATATTGACTCCAGCTCCACTGCCATTCCGGATCTTTCCTCTGCTTAGCAGACAGCAGGTGTGTTGACAGCAGCTGTTTCTCTGGGGGTCCTCTCCTCCTTCTGAGGTCAGGATCTTCTTTTAGGCGTGCAAAAACTTGACAAAAATCCAAGAACTACGCCACCTGTGGGCCGGCAGTCATACTAGGCGGCTGCCTAGTAGGGGCGGCGGGCCATATTACTTGTGTCTTGCTTCAGCCTGGTAGCTGAGGCCCTTAATTGTGTAGTTGTGGGGCAGTTAAAGCAGTCCAAGTGGAAATAGGCCAACACAGGAAAATTTATTTCTAAATTTTATTTTAATCATCAAGTTTGCAAATTGGACCTTGGCAGAAGGTTCCAAACCATAACAGGAAGTGAGGATATTTTCTCCAACAAAAAGCTTCTTTATAAAGGTACTTCAGCAGTGCTATAACAAATCGGCTTCCTTCAGTCTTAGGAACAAAACAAGTTTCCTTTTTCATCCAAACAAAACACAGTTGAAAATCACTGTTGCAAGTAAAGTCCAGCTAACCTTGTTAGCTTCTCCCAGCTGTTTCAGGTAAGCTTGAAAACACTCTCTACTTTTCAGCATAGGAACTAAACTGCTGTTGAAACAGTTTCATAGTACAAGTACTATTTCAGCTTTAAAATGAGACTTCTCTCTTTCCAGCACTTCACAGAAGCAATTACTCAGCATAACTACTTCTTGGCTTTCTTCATAATATCTAATAAATGTTGCCTAAGCACTTCTCATGCATAATGAACATTCCATTGAGACTTCTGTGGAATCTGAATCCCCTTTATAGAATTCCACCTCCATTTCTTCCTCAGTGCTGCAAGGCTCAGGGACTGGGATACGTTCAGGGATTTCTAGTTTCACTTTCCTTAAAAGCTTAAAAGTTTCCCCCAATGAACATTCCTTCTTCCCCCTGGAATAATGTCAGGGCTCCTAGACTTCCTTCCCTTTAGTGAGGTACTTAAAGGTACTGTCTGGTTTACCTTGCTTGTAGAAACCTTCCTCCTGTCAGGCTTTCTAAAAGGCTCCGTTTCTTGCTCAGAGTCTGAGCTGCTTGCTTCTGAGTTAGAACTATAGTCCTGGAACTCTCTCAAGCTTCTTCCTGCTCTTCTCTGGCCCTGCCACACACTTTGGCAGTTCTGTCTGCATCTCCTGGTTTCCCCAGTTCTCTCAGCTCTGCTGTGCTCTCCCTCTTCACTTGCTGACTGACCACGTTTAAATGTTTGCCAGCGTGCTTCCCTTTCTGGCCCCACCCTCTCTCTCCCTGCTGTTGCCCTGGAGACTGGGTGTGGCTTCAGGCTAGCCTTGCAAGTGTGTGTTTCAGTATTACTTTCATTTTGGGACCTGTGCTTAGGTGAGCCCATCCCCCTCTTAGGAGAAAAACCTTCTTTTTTTTCTCTTTCCCCAGTCTGTGCTGCACCTGCCTCACCACACTATTGACACACATGCATCATGCTTCTGATATGGTTCTCACACATTCCACTCAGCATACACGTAACCAGATTCTGTGCGACATGATCCACATCGGCACACCACAGTGTCTACAATGCACATACATGCCCGCACACATGGCCATTCCCCCCAGCCACATGTGGGGACAGGACATGTCTGCTACACATGTCACCCTTGCATACACATACGTCCCGGAACACATGTCCCAGGATCATGTCCGTAGCCAGTCTGGGGGAATGACGAAGGACCAATGGTTTTAGATCAAACACGTTGTATTTATAAACAATTAAACATATAACTTTCAAATACATCAAACATAGCGCACTACATCTGTATACCCTCTGTACAGGCATACCATGCCATGCGGTGTCACACCAGCTGCCGTGTGGGGTCGGGGAACACAGGACACCACAGGGCACGTGTGTGGGCATCACAGGAGCCATCACACGCTGCTGGGACGCCCGTCAGGGGATGGCCACCGAACGGGCATCTGTCCCATCTCAGCAGCCATCCACTGAACAGCCGCTGTCAGCCACCGGTTGCTGTGAACAACTTGATGCAGGGTGTGCTGCATGCCAACCAGGGCCACATGCATGTCGTGCACGCACATGCCACACACACACACATGGTGCCAGGTGTCTGCGTGGTGGTATGTTCATGCAGGCCGTGAGGCCATGGCTGGCGCGTCCTCTCCTACTCATACATCCTGTACAGGCACACGCAGTGGCTGGCAGGGGCCCATGCCGCCCTGTGGTGTCCTGTCTTCCCTGGCACCCTCCCAGGGCCCTGCTCCTCCCCCCGACACCTCTCCCTCACTCTCTGCCTCCCCCATGCTCCCCCCCTCTGCCCCACCCTCCCACACATCAGACGCACTCACTCCCTCCCCTTCCGCCCCACCCCCAGCCCCTCCATGCCCACATTGTCCCCCCCTGCAGTGTCTGCCATCTCCTCAGCCACCGCCTCGTCCTCTGTAGCTTGCTCCTCCTCCTCGTCCTCGGTGGTGTGGCGGGCAGTAGGGTGTGGTAGGGGCCGCTCAGGTGCTGACGGGCCCTCACTGGCGGCATTGCGCTCTGTGGAGGATGACAGTCATTAGATCATTGTCCTGTGAGTCACCTGGCACATGTACATATTGAGGCACCACACAGGCTAGTGCGCCAGCGTGACATCCCTTACGGATCTGCATCAACAGCCCAACTCACCTACACCTTGGGCCATCGCCCTCCTTTGGAGGAGGGAGAGATACTCTGGATGGCACAGCCATAGCTCCCGGGCCTTTTTCCTTAGGTCCTCCACCTGTGCGTGGTGAGAAATGAGTGGGGGCATCAGTGACCATATATCTCTGGTGGCGGTGTCTCCTGCCACACTGCTCCGTGTGTCAGGTCTTGGCTTTTGCCAGTGCCACCTCAATGTGTGGCTGTAGGTATGGGCATGTCTGCAGTGACACCTATGTGGCCTGTGCACTTTACCCTTGACAGATTGTTCAGTGTTCTTATGCTCTCTCTGCATGACATGGCAGCACCTTGTCACGTGTGGTTTGCCGTGATGGTGTCCAGGGGACCCCCTGACCCCTTCTGTGGCCAGAAGCCACATTTGTTGTCCCCCTGTCCTGCCCACTTCATCCAACGCATCCCCGATGGCAACACCATATCCCAGAACACATGGATGATGTGTCCACACATGGAGCAGTGGGTGGGTGGCCCTGTGCACTTTGCCAGGGGTAACTATTTTATTTATTTATTTACATTCTCTTATATACCGCGCTATTCTTCATCAGTGCGGTTTACATTGAACAAACTGAAATTACATTGAACAGGGCATTATAACTTGGAGATAACTATTTTACAGGGAACATGGGCTATGGAGGGTTAAGTGGCTTGCCCAAGACCACAAGGAGCACCTGTGGGACTAGAAACCCCAGTCCTTCTGGCCCAAGGTTGCTGTCCTCTAGTGGGATTTGAACCCCCGACCTTCCGGCCTGAAGTACCTTGCCCCAACCACTAGGCCACTCCTCCACTCCATTTGCCCAACTACCCTGCCATTTGCCCCTCTAGTATACCTATGGCCCATGACCAGGGACCTGTCTAGGTAGGTCAATGGTGGTTGGCAGCCACAGGAGCCAGGACCTACACAACGGACTGGCCCATTGCCAACTGTGCTCCTGTCTGGGTGTCGGGCAGTGCAGTGCAGAGCTGACAGGTGCATAGATCCTTCCAAAAGCATCTGTGATGTTCCCCTGCAACCAGGGGTGGCATTGCCGCCGAGTGGGTGGATGGTGTCAGCATACAGTCCATGCAGCTGTGGACTCTGGTGAATTCAGTCTACAAAGTTAAACTCTGACCCCCTGGTGATGTCAATCTCTAGGACCTGTCTGCAGCCCCTCCTTGCTAAATCAAGAAGGGCAGACCTCAAAGGGAGTGGCCAAAGACAATAGCAGACCTCAAGGGGAAGTGCTGGAGAGGCACTATAAAGGACAGCACACTTCCTGCTTCTCTCTCTCTCTCACCATCCCTTGGACATGGAAGACAGGAGGCTCTGATACTCAACTCCCTTCACCCCTCCCCCTCTCTCTCTACCCACATGTTCTGGCCTACCATGTGGCTCTGACCCACATGTTATGGCCTCTATCTCTCTCACACTTCACACATGCACACACAGATTCATTGATGCACACTGAAACAGCTCTGTAACAATCACTATATACCTCTGTTCAATACCTATGTATTAAGCCTATTTTTACATAAAAACCTTTCTCCAAGCCACACCTGTTTGCTTGTCTTATTACAAACCCTCCTGCGTCTGTGAAGTGAAATGAACCCAGGACCTACAGAAGAATAACTGGACTCACATCTTACACTTTATGGGGGCTCATCTCTCGGATTTCACAGCAGATCTCCAGTTGGGTAAGTAATAATTTTGTATAATACATTTAAGTAGATTTCAGACAGAGTGAGACAGGAAAATCAATAGCCCTTGTGACCATTTACAATTTTGATTGGGGGTTAGACAAGGTGAGACTTTTAGTGTCAAAAGGCTCTGTAAGAATCTAGAATTTTAAAGACATTACACAGAGTGGCTTGCAATTGTCTTATTTTTATGTATAGGCTTGCTACAGATTTTATATAGTATTTGAACTGCTAAGAAAATACAGAGTTACACAGTTAAATATTCCCTCATTGAATACAATATACATCTTTCCTGATAAAGCTATCACCTCCTGTCCCTTTTAATTTCTATTTCTCTGTCTCCTGTCAGTAACTATCTTAGTGAGAGCAGGCTTACAGCTGGCTGCAACTGATACAATTCTGTTAATCTACTCCACCCAGTTAAATAGGTGTGAAATACTTTTTAAGTTAGCATTCCTCCTTCTAAGGTTACACATTGAGATAGTCCAACTACAGCCTTTCTGCAGTATCAAATATGGAAGCATTTGATTTTAAAGAAGTTAAAGAAAGTTTAATTTCATATTGCAAGAGGAAAGGGGGGTCCATTTGAAGGGGAGTTCCCTGAGTCATCATGGTATAATATTCAAAAACACATGTTAAACCATGAGCAAGAATTCAAAAAGAAAACAAATAAAAGGAAATGCCTTTTCATCCAAGGCATGGGCAGGGGGCCTAATTAGCATGAGAAAAGAAAACTCTGAACTGACTTCTCAGTGTAGCCAATTGACCAAAGAACTTGAGGAGGCACAAAGTTGCATTTCTATTCAGAGAACTCAAGTGATCCAAGCCACAAATTCTTTTATAACGGTTAGTGAACAATTAGAAGCACTTTAAAACTTGAATTGAGGCACGTTAAAGATCAATTGTCCTCTGCAAGAAAGCCAACACCCACACCCTCCCTCAGCTCCCTTTGCCTATGACACACCCTAACTGCCATGCATACAAGCTAGTGAGAAACAAAAGAACAAAGATACACCCATTCCCTATGCCTATGACACACCTTATCAGCAACAAAAGAATACTAAAGTATGCATAGTTGGACTGAGGAATGGGAAGAACACAGATGAATCACAGCAGGAAAATTCAGATAGTTTATCTCAGCCAGAACCCAGCAATCTCTGTCAGGAGAATAATTCAGAGGACTTAGACATAGCACCCAGTACAGAACTCAAAGCACCAGTTAAATTAATGTTCCAGGAAAATTTAAAAGATAGAGATATAGAAAAAATAGTTGAGAAAAATTGGCACTATGCCTCTTAATGTAAATCAGTGGGTTAAATGGGCGATTGATATTCTGATTCACTGGGGTCTAGGGAAATACAGAAGAAAACAATCAGACTTTGATAGACTTATGCATCTGGCTCTAGGGCCACACTATTACAGGGTTGGCTCTCTCACTCACCCATACCAGTTGGTTAAAAGGGGTACTGAGAAAACTATTTCACTGTTCCCCAATGCAAGTATTTAAAATTATTTCACTTTTACCAGATGATACACTGGAACAGTTTGCATATAGAGCCTGGATTTTAAAAGCAGTTCTTAATGAGCAGGAGTCCTGGGCCAAGGCAGAGGATTATGGGGAGAGCACGCATAAGGAATTTTTATTAGAATTGCTATCCCCTTAGATTACAAAACACCTTCTGTTATTTTCTGAAGACCCTGAAGCAACCCCTTTTGATACTTAATGCTCAGAATTGGGTCTGTTTGGAAGACCCAGCCCTCACAGGTCATTACAGTATCAGAAGCACGGAAGTGGCAAGCCAATGAATCCTCTCAGTACATAAGAAACACAGACAGAGGACACACACCTAAGTGGCAAGCCGAGGGATCCTCTCAGTACACAAGAAACACAGACAGAGGACACACACCTTGGAGAGCACATGGCAGAGGTACTTTTAGAAACTCCTCAGGTTACATCCCCTTTCAAGCTCTCAAAGCACAGAGAGATGGGCTAGAAAAGGAAAATCTAAATGGGAACAAGATAAACATATACTGCAGATAGAAATAGATAAATTAAAACAGGATTTACAAGCAGCTCAGGACAAACACAAGGCTACTGCATAGGGATGTCCTGATCTCTTTGAGTTCAGATATCAAAATGTCTCAAGCCTTCATAGCCCAGCCTGCCTCCTTTATCTCAGCAGAGGACTCAATTCCAGAGCCTCTGTATGATGAAATGGATACAGGCCCAGGACACATTTAAGGCTTGTAACACCCTTGATACTGGACTCTTGTGCACGCCCCAATGTTATCAGCAGAATAGGGGGTCAGGATAAATTAGTTTTGATTGACACAGGGGCTGGAATTAGTTTTACAAACAGAGCTTCTCCCACTGCAGATCAGGAAAATATGGAAATTTATGAAATTCAAGGAATTAATGACACAGCTTCCAAATGTGTGGCTATCCCAGTTAAATGGGATATCCCTGTGCACAGTGAACAAAACAAGGAAATGTTTAGAAACCACGGCCTCCACTACAGTGAACACACCAAAGAAATAATTGGAATTGATGTTCCCAACCAGTTAAATTTGGTGGTGGATATGGCTAATCTTAAATTGTGGCAGTATTCAGGAACTTCAAGTGCTTCTAAAACTGTAGTTCTGAAGTCAATCCCCATGCAGTTAGCAACTCAGTGCACTAAGGCAGCTCAACAGTATGATCTGTGTGTAATTCCTTCAGAGGTGGCTGATATTCCAGTCTGGCCTCAAGACAAATTAGATTGTGGGAAAATGCACACAGAAATACTATTGGAAGGTGAGGATCCTCTACCACAAAAGCATACCCGTCCCTCATCAGGCTATAGAACCAGTGACTAAAATTGTGAAGATACTGGAGGAGAGGGGTCTGATTAGACCTATTTCTTCCACATGCAATTCACCAGCCTGGCCGAAACCGTGTGTCATGGACTGTGCTTCCACAGGGATATAAGGATTCAACCAGCAATATTTCATGAATACATGAAGGAAGCCCTGTCACTAGTGTCTTGCAGAGATGAGACCTAGACCAAATCTCCCCTTTGAACTGCACAGTGGGAGGGACCGTACTTAGTTACTGATACCTTAGGCCCAAGCCTATACCAGATCCTAATGCCTGACAACCAGCAGTACTGGAAACACATCACCCAGTTAAAACCATATGGGTAATATGTGTTTTATCAGTCTTTGTTTTCAGATACCACCTGAAGACAGCACGGACAGCAGCTTATGAAGACAGCACGGACAGCTGCTTTCTGAACAAAAGTCGCTTAAGGATGGTAAATAGTTACTCCTGCTGTACATGTGTTTAATAGTTATGTAAATAAGTAGTTAGTTATGTAAATAAGTAGTAAAAAAAATTTTTTTGTTGTTGTTTGTTTTGTTGTTACATAGTATAAGTGGGGAGCATTAGTTTACTCCCTAGTAGGAAGGAAACTATTTAGTTTTTATTATGTCTCGGTTTCCTGTTGTTCTTGTATCTGCTCTCTTCTACTCAAGTCTCATTTCAGGAACTATCATCCGAATATGCACGATTTGCTGGGCTAACTCCACAGGTGGGGTATATCGCTATCAAGAAATACCCCCACCGTTCCCGGAAGGAAAAGATCTGGTCATCCTGAGTTTCTGTTCGGTACAGGACAAGCCAGTGTTCTATTCATTAAACATCACTCAAGTACAGTGGGAGCCACCAGTTTCCACTTCTCTAGAACGGACACAAGAATTGAGGGCCACGCCCAGAACGTTTACTTTCTTAGGTCCTCCTGCTTTGACAGAGGTACCTGGAAAATAACTTGATACATGGGTTTTGAGTGATCAACAGCACAATCACTGAGACTTCATTCCTTTTGGATGTATCTTGTTTACCTACCACCCTCATCCCACCCCTCCCACTACTTCTGCTCCTCCTGTACTCTACCTTTCTGATATCCAACCAGTTTCAGGAAGGGCATCCCTTTTCAGGATTAATATGATGGCAACCACACGATGTTTTCATATGATGTGGAATACCATTTTCTTACTTGGCATCTATTTCCCAAATTGTTTCTAGTTACTCACAGAATATCCAAATTGCTCTCAGTTATTTGTTTGCCAACCACATACAAAATGCTCAATACTTGGTTTGATATGCAGTCAGTAAACACCCCGAGCCAAGCAATTTCGACACAAGCGTGAATTAAATTGTGATACAATTTTAGGTGTCACAGGGACTGCACTTGGTGCCCTTACTGTAATTGATATAGAGGTTCTGCTCCGTAATTAAAAATGGGATCCACCGCTTAAGCATGCTGTCCTGATGGTTTTACCTCACAAACATATTATTAATTAAGCTTCCTCTAAACTTATCCAATGTAGTTGTAAGATAACCTTTGCTTCTATTATCTATCCTCCCATTATAGAACAGAAAATTGTTACCTTAACAGTGGTTCCTCAATTCCAGTCCTTGTGGCCCACAAACCCTGCAGGTTTTTGGGATATCCCTAATGACTAAAATGCATGAGATATAATATGCATTAGAGATAGCCTGCCAAACCGACTGTGTAGTTTTTGGCCCTCCAGGGCTGGTATGTGGAGACCCCTGCCTTACACACTCCTGTCATTTAAGATTGTAAGTGTGCAAGGTGCAGATGTCCAAGACATCAAACAAGGTTAGATAGAATTTTGTCACAGTCCTCCTCACTTCCTCACCACCACCAAAAAATTGTATATTAGACAACTTTTTGGTTGGTGGTGAGAATCGAGTATGGCGGAATGTGGACACAATTCTATTATACCCTTTCGGTGTCTAGAACATCTGCCACCTTGCCCACTCACAATCTTAAATGACAGGGCTGTAAGGCAGTAATCTCCAAATCCAGCCCTGGAGGGCCCAAACCAACCAGTCAGGTTGGCAGGCTATCTCTAACTGCATATATATCTCATGCATATCATTAGGGAATATCACCCAAAAACCTGGCAGGGTTGTGGGCCACCAGGACTGGAATTGAGAACCACTGCGGCTTAGCACATTCAGAATATAGATTGGGAAAGAATCTTTCCTGGGCTCTTGCCTGTGATCAAGTACAGATTGAGCTATACTTATTACAGTCAAACCTCGGTTTTTTCGTAGGCCTGGGTGTTCGTTACGATTCGGTTTTCGTTGACTTGTTTTTCTTTTCATCAAGATTTTGTTCCGGTTTTCGTTACGTTGTCTCGGTTTTCGTACAGTTGAAAATGGAGCACCTATCTTGTGGACAGAAGTGGATTTTTTTCTTTATTTTGTGATTTTCCTTGCTGATTGACTGTGCTTCCATATTTTATTGGCGCTTCTCTTTACAAGGCAGGCTGGAGCCCCATTGGGCAGACGGCCAAGATGGCTGTTTCCCCACCCCGCTGCTGGTGGTGATTGCCTGCTCCACTGAGGGGAGAGCCGCTTGGAGATGGTGGGAAGGTGAGTCCCCATAGGCCCAACAACAAGTCTTCAATAAAGGTAAAAGTGCGTTGACATGCTCATATTATCCATTTCAACATTAGTCCTTTATATGTATTGCTCATTGTTTTCTGTATGTAAAAATATAGAGTTATTCTCTATAACATGTATTTTTTGGCAATATTTTTGGGTGTCTGGACGGAGTAATTGATTTCAATTGATTTACATTCTTTCTTAGTGGGAAATCTTGCTTCGTTTTTTAGTCCGTTTCGGTTTTAGTCAGACTTTGGAACGGATAATCATGGCAAAACCGAGAAGGTTTGACTGTACTAAAGGAAATTCTGCCACTGCTAAAGTAGGAACAAACTGGCCACCATCTCTCATAATATGGCTAGTACCAAAATACCGGGAATTTTGCTATTAGCTCCCCTTGATTTGGTGGACAGCTCGTGTTCCCATTTGTTCACCACAAGGCTGCTCTATCTGTTACTTTGACTTCCCATGGGTCCAGGACAACACACAGTTATTTATCCTGTTGTTAATATTGGGGTGCAGTTCAGTTTGATAATATGCCTTTATGTCTCCTGTGGACCATCTCACATGGGTGCAGCCACTGGACCGACACCTGGACTTTCATTCAATTCATTCAGCAGATGGAACCCAGTTTGTGGCGAGCAGACTACATTTCATTCAGTCAAGTGTCAACCTCACCAGTTTAAAGGAGGCGGACACCCTCCTGCGGGAACAAGTCTTCCTCTTTTGCTCCTGACTGTTAATCTCTTCATATTCCCTGACTTACCTCACACAGTTTGTATTACCTTGGAGCTGGACACTTTTGTTTTCATCTGTTCTTTTCCCCCAGAAGGTTTCCTTTTCGATTGCCTCCCAGCATGCATGCCATTCGCCCTTCCAAAGAACACTTTGTTGTACAGTTCAAACTATTTACCAAACAATACCTGGTGCAGTCATACACCAACTGGTCTCCCTCCAGAACCATTCATGGGACAACTTAATTCCTTCCACACCCACATTCCCACCGCTGGTTACCAATGACTCTATGGACATTCCAGACTTTATCTCTCATATTGCTGTGCATCCATTACCACTCTGGCATGGGAGGGAGAGGAAGAGACACTACATAAACTGCGCAACTTTACAGAAAACTCCATGCCTATAATTGATCAACCTTAAAACAACATCCACTGAAGGGAATCACACACAACCCATCGCTTATGAGAATGGACACATTCAACAAATTGTTGGACACTTGCGACAAGATGCTCATGTGTTTCTTGTATGAGAATTGTTATTTGGTTACTCACCTACTGCTGAGCAATATGTCTTTAATAATATGTTTGTAGCCCCATTAGTATTTTAAAAAAACTGCTGGAAAAATATTGCTATGCAGTATCGTATTTTCCCTTAGTGCTGTAAAGATGAAAAAAATGTAAATTTCCTTGCAGCGCATGTCATACAGAAAAACATTTTAAGGCGTTAACAATAAACTTCTCCAGCATCCACCCCTAAACATCCAGGCTAATTTTGGCCTGCTAATTTTGGCTAATTTCCGCTTTCCTATTACAGTACACTGACTAATACCCAGAGTCAGCGGCTGCAGTCTAGTATTGATCTTCCTAATCCTTCACTCATAGAAAAATGGCAACATTTGGGGTTTTTAGAATAATGAAAAATTCCTGC